>OX387284.1:0-2400000 GCA_947562105.1 Shargacucullia verbasci
CCCCCCCCCTTCCTTTCGCCCACCCCCCACCCCCCCAAACCCATCTCTGGAACCAGGCTCCGTACGTCATTTCTGACCACGGATTTGGGCTCATTTAGGGGTTTATTAAACCCCTAAATCAAAATCCACCTCCAGACCCCCCCCCCCCCCCCCCTCAACCCCTCACCCCCCCTCAGGCGGCAATCTTTAGACCCTGGTTTCTCACGAACCCAGTGGAATAAAATTGTCGAGATTGGGCTTATTTGAAAGGGCTCGGAGAGACCTACCCGACAGTGGTCACAGACTGTAGGATTAGTTTAGTTTTTAATTTACTTTAAGATTAATTTAAGATTGTGACAAAACGCAGACCCTGAAGGTGTCACAAGGTCGGACATTGGTCAGAGACCAATATATGAACGTAGAGCTAGTCTCTAAAATCTGTATACTCTAACTCTTGTAATACTATTGTTCAATATTTGTACAGTAACTCTGTCTATCCGTGTATAGCCTAAACGAAATTGGACTGTTTTCTCGCAGAGACTAAAGCGGCAAATTAAACCCCACAGTGGAAACTCCTTACTTCTCTCACACCCCTTTACAGTGTAGAGGGAGCGACTACAAGGAATCAATCACGCAGGGCTTTAATACTTACAAAACCATCCGTCCACGTAGCGCGCACGTCGAACTCCCGGCTGCACACGCCGCAAACTGCACACACCTGAAACAGAAATAAAAATTTAAATTGTTGCTATATTATTGACTAAAACCTATACACTTTACAATATATTACATTTATTAAATTATATTATTTACACCACTTTTATTGTACTGGGGTATCCTTTACAATACCTCACTGACGTTCGGACAAAACATCATCCCTACCAAACATGATGGGCATAAGGACACCCGTGAAGAAACCGGCTACCCAGGCAACTAAAAGCCCTCAAGCCGCAAAGAGCGAGGCAGGACCCTCAACACTGAGGGCTAGAAAGAGCGAGGGCGAAAGGGAGACCGGTAAGCCAGAGAAAGAAGACACCACCCCAATAAGGCAAAATGTAGCGGAAGAGCCGCCTAGGGCAACACCAGACACGGCGAGGCGAGTATCTGTCGAAATGACAGTGGCTATGAGCCCGCCTGCCGTGAAAACCAGGATTGCCGAGGCAAGAATATGCCTAAGCAAAATAAAGGCCCACATGACCAACTCCAAGACCACCAGAAGGGACATAAAGGAGGAGGTAAAGGCCCAGGCGGATAGGTTATACGCACTAATAAAAGAATCGGAGCAAGAGCAAGGTCGAGCCCCCCCGAAAAAGATAGTCTCAAAGGAGAAAGCCACACAAGTAGCGGAGGAAAAAACCGAGCAACCTAGCAGCAGAGAGACAGAGACCGAATCTCTGAAAAAGGCGCTCGAGGAACATAGCCGGAACCTCAAGGAGAACACCGAGAAGCTGGACAGGCTGAAAGAAGCACTACACTCTAGCCAACTGCATATGGAGAAGATCTCCTACGCTAGTGTAGCGGCAAGTCAGCCGGTCAGACAAGCTCCTCCTCCTCTTCAACACCAAACAGCACTCCACTCAATCGTGGTCACCTCCAAAGATGAGACTGAAACAGGGGAAGAGGTGATAGACCATATACGCAAAGCGGTCAACGCCAAAGAGGGGTGGGTAACTGTAGATAGGATCCGAAAGGCGAAGGATCGTAAAGTCGTACTAGGGTGCACGACAGAAGAAGGAAGAGCCAAGATCAAAGAAAGGCTGGCAAGTGTGGGGGAACTCCTACACGTAGAGGACGTCAAGAATAAAGATCCTTTAGTGGTACTAAAGGATCTCTTGGCGTACAATACGGATGAAGATATCCTGAAGGCGCTCCGCAATCAAAACAGTGACGTGTTTGCTGAGCTATCAAAAGAGGACGACCGGGTTGAGGTTCTGTATAAGAAAAGGACAAGGAACCCCCACACACACCACGTAGTCCTCAGGGTCTCCCCTAAATTGTGGAACCTGCTGCGAAACCGACAGACGGTTCACATTGACCTGCAGAGAATCTGGGTAAACGACCAAACCCCACTGGTACAATGTTCGCTGTGCCTGGGCTTTGGGCACGGCCGGAAACTCTGCAGAGAACGAGTAGAAAAATGTAGCCACTGCGGAGGCCCCCATATGAGGACGCAGTGCGCTGACTGGCTGGCAGGGACAGCCCCGTCGTGCTGCAATTGCACAAGCGCAAAGCTGGAGCACACTGGGCACAACGCCTTCAGTGAAGAATGCCCAGTAAGGAAGCGATGGGACGTCCTAGCCAGAGCCAGGGTGGCGTACTGCTAAGGGCAAGAATGGCAAAAAGACGGGCACCCCAATCATGGAAGACGTAGTGGACCACGCAAACTTACAGAAAATACACTTCACAAATACTGAGCCAGCCATCACACACGCGACCGGAGCCTGGGCACCCACCTTTGAAGAGCTGGGTATACGGAGAAAGCTAGACGCCGTCCAACGCAATGAGACGGGCGGTGGTCTGTACTGTGGCCCAATTTCAACATTGCAAACATGCGCAGGCCATGGCTCGCTCCGTCCCCCGGCAGGGCGCGCACGAGCCAAGCTGGTTTTCGCCCCGCCCCAAAGTAAAGCAGAGTCCTTGTTTTGGATCGAGGAATGCGCGGGACTGCCGGGGAATGAGCGAGAAGACGCACTAGCGAATCTCCGTATTGTAAAACAGGCGCGGCCAGCTGGCATGCTAAACTTCCTACACCAAACACTACAGTGCTCTAAATGCGCCTTAAACAAGACACATCAACAAGAATGCCGAAATTCCTGCGAGAACACAGTTCGAAAGCAAATAAATAATCTAGATTAGACTACTATGTTTCATATTATATTGGAAATATAAAAATGTAAACATAGAATAAGCAGCGTTAAAATTGTAATAGTATGTAAGCAGTAGAATAGGAATAATGTGTTAGAATAAGATAGCAAATAAGACCTTAGCATATAATCCAAAAGTGTTAGTATATAGTGAATAGTATTAAGAAATTCTGTAAAATAATAACCTGTGGTCTAAAATTATTTACCCAAAAGTTAATAAAAGAGAGGATATGTAGAATAGGGCTTAGACAACATGTGGGAGTCCTACCCACAAGAAAGTAAGATGATGGATGAAAGAAGATTTAGTATGAAGAATAAAAGTGCGAGAGGTATGAAAGCGAGAACTGGTATGGATGAGAACTAGACCTAATAAAGGCGCCAATCACGTTGGCGGTAGTAGTCCGAAAAAAAAAAAAAAAAAAAAAAAAAAAAAAAAAAAAAAAAAACCTAACCTAACCTAACCTAACCTGAGCAAACCTAACCTGAGCAAACCTAACCTGAGCAAACCTAACCTGAGCAAACCTAACCTGAGCAAACCTAACCTGAGCAAACCTAACCTGAGCAAACCTAACCTGAGCAAACCTAACCTGAGCAAACCTAACCTGAGCAAACCTAACCTGAGCAAACCTAACCTGAGCAAACCTAACCTGAGCAAACCTAACCTGAGCAAACCTAACCTGAGCAAACCTAACCTGAGCAAACCTAACCTGAGCAAACCTAACCTGAGCAAACCTAACCTGAGCAAACCTAACCTGAGCAAACCTAACCTGAGCAAACCGGATGCGGATGCGGATGCGGATGCGGATGCGGATGCGGATGCGGATGCGGATGCGGATGCGGATGCGGATGCGGATGCGGATGCGGATGCGGATGCGGATGCGGATGCGGATGCGGATGCGGATGCGGATGCGGATGCGGATGCGGATGCGGATGCGGATGCGGATGCGGATGCGGATGCGGATGCGGATGCGGATGCGGATGCGGATGCGGATGCGGATGCGGATGCGGATGCGGATGCGGATGCGGATGCGGATGCGGATGCGGATGCGGATGCGGATGCGGATGCGGATGCGGATGCGGATGCGGATGCGGATGCGGATGCGGATGCGGATGCGGATGCGGATGCGGATGCGGATGCGGATGCGGATGCGGATGCGGATGCGGATGCGGATGCGGATGCGGATGCGGATGCGGATGCGGATGCGGATGCGGATGCGGATGCGGATGCGGATGCGGATGCGGATGCGGATGCGGATGCGGATGCGGATGCGGATGCGGATGCGGATGCGGATGCGGATGCGGATGCGGATGCGGATGCGGATGCGGATGCGGATGCGGATGCGGATGCGGATGCGGATGCGGATGCGGATGCGGATGCGGATGCGGATGCGGATGCGGATGCGGATGCGGATGCGGATGCGGATGCGGATGCGGATGCGGATGCGGATGCGGATGCGGATGCGGATGCGGATGCGGATGCGGATGCGGATGCGGATGCGGATGCGGACGGATGGATGGATGGATGGATGGATGGATGGATGGATGGATGGATGGATGGATGGATGGATGGATGGATGGATGGATGGATGGATGGATGGATGGATGGATGGATGGATGGATGGATGGATGGATGGATGGATGGATGGATGGATGGATGGATGGATGGATGGATGGATGGATGGATGGATGGATGGATGGATGGATGGATGACGATAATGATAGTGATGATGATGGTGATGATGGTGATGATGATAGTGATGGTGATGATGATGGTGATGATGATGACGATGATGATGACGATGGTGGTGATGATGATGATAATGATGGTGATGATGATGAATATGACGGAGGTGGTGGTGGTGGTGATGACGTTGGTGATGATTATGATGATGGTGGTGGTGGTGGTGGTGGTGATGACGACGATGATGACGAGGATGATGACGACGACGATGATGATGATGACTATGACGGTGGTGGTGATGATGATGATGACAATGATGATGATGACAATGATGCTGATGACGATGATGATGATGATGGTGGTGATGATGATGATGACAATGATGCTGACGACGATGATGATGGTGACGATGATGATGATGACTGACGTGGTGGTGGTAATGACGACGATGATGACGATGATGACGACGATGATGATGATGATGGTGGTGACGATGATGACGACGACGATGATGATGATGATGGTGATGATGATGATGATGATGATGGTGATGGTGATGATGGTGATGATGATAGTGATGGTGATGATGATGGTGATGGTGATGATGATGATGATGGTGATGATGATAGTGATGGTGATGGTGATGGTGATGATGATGATAGTGATGGTGATGGTGATGATGATGATGATAGTGATGGTGATGATGATGATGACGACGATGATGACGACGATGATGACGACGATGATGATGGTGATGATGATGATGACTATGACGGAGGTGGTGGTGGTGGTGATGACGTTGGTGATGATTATGATGATGGTGGTGGTGGTGGTGGTGGTGGTGGTGGTGATGGTGGTGGTGGTGATGGTGGTGGTGGTGATGGTGGTGGTGGTGGTGATGACGACGATGATGACGAGGATGATGACGACGACGATGATGATGACTATGACGGTGGTGGTGATGATGATGATGACAATGATGCTGATGACGATGATGATGATGATGATGGTGGTGATGATGATGATGATGATGGTGGTGATGATGATGATGATGATGACAATGATGCTGACGACGATGATGACGACGATGATGATGGTGACGATGATGATGATGATGGTGGTGACGTTGATGGTGGTGATGATGATGATGATGATGGTGTTGATGATGGTGATGATGATGATGTTGATGATGATGACGATGATGACGACGACGATGATGATGGTGATGGTGATGATGGTGATGATGATGACTATGACGGAGGTGGTTGTGGTGGTGATGACGTTGGTGATGATGACGATGATGATGACGACGATGATGACGACGATGATGATGGTGATGATGATGATGACGATGATGATGATGATGGTGGTGATGATGATGATGATGATAATGATGGTGATGATGGTGATGATGATGACTATGACGGAGGTGGTGGTGGTGGTGATGACGTTGGTGATAATTATGATGATGGTGGTGGTGGTGGTGGTGATGGTGGTGGTGGTGGTGATGACGACGATGATGACGAGGATGATGACGACGACGATGATGATGATGATGATGACTATGACGGTGGTGGTGATGATGATGATGACGATGATGATGACGATGATGATGACGATAATGATGACGATGGTGGTGATGATGATGATGATAATGATGGTGATGATGGTGATGATGATGAATATGACGGAGGTGGTGGTGGTGGTGATGACGTTGGTGATGATTATGATGATGGTGGTGGTGGTGGTGGTGGTGGTGATGACGACGATGATGACGAGGATGATGACGACGACGATGATGATGATGATGATGACTATGACGGTGGTGGTGATGATGATGATGACAATGATGCTGATGACGATGATAATGACAATGACGGTGGTGATGATGATGATGATGATGACAATGATGCTTACGACGATGATGATGATGATGATGACGACGATGATGCTGATGATGATAGTGATGATGATGATGATGATGACGACGATGATGCTGATGATGATAGTGATGATGATGATGGTGATGACGATGATGATAGTGATGATGATGATGACGATGACAATGATGCTAATGACAATGACGGTGGTGATGATGATGATGACAATGATGCTGATGATGATGATAATGACAATGACGGTGGTGATGATGATGACAATGATGCTGATGATGATGATGACAATGATGCTGATAACGATGATAATGACAATGACGGTGGTGATGATGATGACAATGATGCTGATGACGATGACGATGATGACGACGATGATGATGACGATGATGATGACGATGATGACGATGATGATGATGGTGATGATGATGATGATGATGATGACGACGATGATGACGATGATGATGGTGGTGATGATGATGATGACTATGACGGAGGTGGTGGTGGTGATGATGATGATGATGATGACTATGACGGAGGTTGTGGTGGTGATGATGGTAATGATGATGATGATGATGATGGTGGTGGTGGTGATGATGGTGGTGATGATTATGATAATGATGATAATGACAGCAAAATATCGATGAGACAATGGCTCATGGTTACTGTGATGCAGACTGGGCGAGCTCAGTAGATGACCGCCGTTCTTGTACTGGCTACACATTTTTGATCCAGGGAGCAACAATCAGCTGAAATTCTAGACGTCAACCTACTATTGCTTTATCTACAACGGAAGCGGAATATATGTCTTTATCTTCATGTGTACAAGAAGCTCTGTGGCTAAAGCAATTTCAAGAAAGTTTCTGGCCGCAATTGAAAAATGAAGCTATGAAAATCTACAGCGATAATCAAAGTTCTATTAAACTTTCAGGTTGTGATGGCTATCATTCCAGGACCATACATATTGATGTGAGGCACCATTTTGTTCGGGAAAAGGTTGATGAAGGAGCCATTGATGTTCAGTATATACAGACAGACATGATGGTTGCTGATGCGCTCACCAAAGCTACACCACTCTCAAAACTGGCATGTTGTTCCTGCAAAATGGGTTGCAGTGTTTTATGTTTGTTAGTTCATTCTGATTTACCATAAACTACGATGTAATTTAAAATTGTCTATTCCTCACTCACCATTTTTTTCTCTGTATTAAAGTAACTCTATCGAATCTTATCGGTGTATAATTTCTACACCCTTACTTCCTTAAGGACTGCAAACAAAAAACCGAACTCTTTTTAGAGGCCAGTGAGCAAGCAATCACATGGGCACTGATCCAGGAGCCGTACATGGGCGGGGCGAGAAATATGAAAAGCTACCGTGGGGCGAGAATCTACCAGTGCGAGCTCATATAACATAACATAATTCGAACCACAAGACAATATAACACAAAAAAGGCTAAGTGGGATATTTTCGAAACTAAAATGGGGGAGTACAAAACTTTAAACAATATTAATCTAGAAAGTATAAAACAGATAACAAACAAACAAGAATTGGAAAGAATAGTAATAAAATATAAGGACATAATCGAAAAAGCCTGTAACGACTCAATTCCAAAATTAAAAAATAGAACTAAACTAACAATACCGTGGTGGGCCGAGGAGCTCGCCGCGAAGAAAAAGGAGGTCGTCAGGCGGAAAAACCGCATCCGGAACTCTGCACCTGTCCGGAGAGCGAAGGTCGTTGACGAGTACCTGGAAGCGAAAGAAGAATATGAGTGCCAAGCAAAGAAAGCCCAGATTGCCAGCTGGAAGGAATTCAGAAAGAAACAGGATAGAGAAGGACTGTGGAAAGGCATCTACAGAGTCAATTAATGGAATCAGGCGTTACTTTGCGGAAATCCATGATATATAAGATATTCAACTAGAATATTTAGTTTTAATTCCGCTAAACTACTGCAAGTTTGGGTGCATGCCGATGCAGATGCAGAAGGTGTGATAGAAATAATGTAACATGCAACCAAACCGATCCTCGACACGTGTTTCGCCCCTCCACGGAGCAATCTCAGGAGATGTTGACTCGTCGACCGCTTGGACGCGAATGAGCGGCTGGGTAGTGTGCGCCCCCTTATATAGCACACAGGATATAGCACACAGCGCAAGAGGACAACCCCCGACCACAGGCTCACGAGGGAAGCGGCCAGCCGGGTAAATGAGTGGCAACATGGTGAGTGTCATGATCCACCGTTTACCCCGTTGGAGCGGAAGACAGCCGTGGAAGGCTTTAACCCAAAGAAGGCCCCGGAGCGGATGGATTTACGTCGGGCATCTGCTCCGGGGATCGAGCGATCTGCCAGGACCCGAACGCTTTCCTTGCCCTCTACAACAAGTGTCTAGAATTGGCACATTTCCCGGACATCTGGAAAGAGGCAACGATGGTAGTCTTCAGAAAACCGGGCAAGGACAATTACTTGAGCCCCAAGTCATACAGACCGATAGGTCTCCTGCCGGTCTTGGGGAAGGTCCTAGAGAGGATGGTGGTAGCAAGGATCAAGTGGCAGCTAGTACCGCGGCTTAGTACTCACCAGTTCGGCTTTATTCCCCAGAAGAGCACCGAGTACGCTAATAAAGCATGTACAGGACAAGTTGAGGCTGAAGAAGCTAATTGTCCTGGTGTCACTGGATATAGAGGGCGCCTTCGACAGCGCATGGTGGCCGGCAATCAAGGTCAGAATGGCTGAGGAAAAGTGCCCGGTAAACATCAGGAGGCTACTTGACAGTTACCTCAACAGCAGAAAAGTCAGAGTAAGGTATGCTGGGGAGGAATGCACGAGAGAGACAAACCAAGGCTGTGTTCAAGGTTCAATCGGTGGTCCCATCCTGTGGAATCTTTTGCTGGATCCGCTACTGCAGGACCTTGAAAGGGAGGGGAGATTTGTACAGGCATTTGCTGACGACATTGTATTAGTTGTGGATGGGGACACAGCGGCTGAAGTCTCCAGTGTTGTCAATGCGGCCCTCACCCGCGTCCACGTCTGGGGTGTTCGTAACAAGCTGCGGTTCGCACCGCATAAAACCTGCGCAATGCTCATTACCAACAAACTGAAGCACGACACCCCTGACCTGAGGATGGCTGGAGTCGACATTGGCATGGTACGGAGCATGAAGCTGCTGGGTCTCACCATAGACGAGAACCTGACCTTCAATCAACACGTAACAAACAGTTGCAAAAAGGCCGCTGAAATCTACAAGCAACTGTCACAAGCGGCAAAGGTCAGCTGGGGACTCGATAAGGAAATCATCCGCACTATCTACACCACCACTGTCGAACCGATCATGACATACGCGGCCGGCGCCTGGGCTCCCGCCACGAAAAAGCTGGGAATACGGAAGAAGCTAGGCTCTGTCCAAAGAGGATTCGTCCAGAAGCTCTGCAAATCCTACCGCACAGTCTCTCTGAAGTCGGCACTGGTACTCTCTGGGATACTTCCTCTGGACTTGCGCATACAAGAGGCAGCCGCCATGTATGAAGCAAGGAGAGGGTCGTCCCAGTTCGTACCGGGAGACAGAGAGATTGAAAACATGGTGAGATTTGCGGAAACTTTGCACCCTGCCAAACAAACGGCTTTGGAGTTCGTTTGCCTGACGGACCAGCAGCTAGTAGATAGCTACAATGTGCAGACAGTGCGAATCTTCAATGACGGCAGCAAGATTGAGGGGAAGGTCGGAGCCGCATTATCCCTATGGAATAATGAAAGTGAGGTCCAAAGCCTCAAGCTTAGCCTCGCCGCGTACTGCACAGTCTATCAGGCGGAACTACTGGCCGTTTGCAAAGCAACTGATGTAATCCTCAGGCGCAATGAGACGAACTATGGCTTGTACAGCGACTCAATGTCAGCATTGCAGGGGCTGGCAAGCCATAGTTCGCTCCATCCCCTGGCGGTGCGCGCCCGAGCCAATCTGGCTCGCGCCACGACCCAGAGCAAAGCTGTGTCTTTGTTCTGGATCAAGGCCCACGCGGGACTGCCAGGGAATGAGCGAGCGGATGAGCTGGAAGCAGGAAGCAGCCTTGACGTCACGGAGGAAGCCAGACTACGACCTGTGCCCGATTTCATTCAGACGCCAGATCCGCAAGGGCTCGCTCGAGGAATGGAATCGGAGATACGTGTCGGGCGAGACCGCCTCGGTGACGAAAATGTTTCTTCCGGATGCCATAGCAGCATTCCGTATTTTGATTGTTAAGTGCGGCTACTTTTGATTGTAAATTTGTGTTGACAACAACGTGACTCTCATTGGTACCTACATTTTGTTTTGTATTATTAAAAATTACCATTGTTATATGTGAGCACTACGTAGCCGTCAATTTTAAATTTTATATCTAATAGACGTGATAGCAGTTTGAGTTTGTCATGCTCACTTAATTGTCCTGATGATGGTGGCGTTGTGCATCGGGTCGTTGGGTTCCCTGCAATATGGTTGAGCAAAGCGACGCTGATGCGTTATACTCGTGAACGGGTGCCGTCTATTGGGACTGGTCGTCTCATAGCTGCCATGGCAATTTTATCAAAAGTAAATATATTTTTCATAACTATCAGGCTTGAGTTTCAGACTTACATAAGTTAGACTCTTTTAAGCTACATTGTACACACATAATAGTTGTTCGAGATCAATGTATAAATTAATATTGTATATTTAATTCCAAGTTTAAAAGAGTAACCATGGAGTTTGTTGTCCGTTCTTCTCCATTGGAAATCAACACTTTGGAACGTGGCAACTAGAGCCTGACTATTCATAAGTGCCTGTAAATGGTTTACATGAATAAAAATATATTTGAATTTGAATTTGAATTTGAAACAGGTGCGGCCAGCGGGCGTGCTTACGCAGATCATGACGGGGCACGGTGGGTTCTCTGAATACTTGAACCGCTTATAGATATATAGCAGGAATTAGAAATGACAATCAAGGCAGAAAATATCTGCGATATAATGGCAGGAAAAAATAGAAAGAAATTCCTAGCCTACTGCGAGAGTGTAGCCCAAAGAGCAATAGATAAAAAATAAAAACCGACTCCAAAAAACTCAAAAACAAAACTAATAACTAAAAAGCAAAAAATAAATCTTTTATTATACAATATAGTAGTTGAAGAATATTGAAATCGGTGCCAAGTATAACATAAAAGTAATATACCTTGCTGCTATAATAGCGACATTGAAACAACGAGTTCACGTAGAAATTGTCGAGTGCGGAGCGAATTATGCGTCGGACACGACAAATGCACGCCAATCGTGTCGGTTTATCATTGCATGTTTTACTTGGCACCGACTTCAATATTCTTCAACTACTATATTGTATAATAAAAGATTTATTTTTTGCTTTTTAGTTATTAGTTTTGTTTTTGAGTTTTTTGGAGTCGGTTTTTATTTTTTTGTTAAAAAATTTAATTATTTTACAATTTTGAGTGATGGGTAGACCTATTAAAGACAATTCTCTTGAAAAACTTTACAAAGTTCAAATGTATGTTGCCCCATATCTAGTGAAAACCTTATAAATCGAGTGAAAACCTTAGACGGTATTGCACTATGTGATTTTAAAATCAAATAAATTACTTAGCCGACCATCGAATCTGCAGTATTACCCATCTCGGCTTAAAGTGCGCATCAATACGAATAAAATAAGCCCAAACACTATGTAGCTGCTATCAACCATTAAGGAGTTCCCTAAACTGTACACCTGCATCACGGACCTTGCAGTGGCAGTCATTACCCATCTCGGTGTAAAGATCTTGTCAACACGAATAAAATAAGCCCAAACACGAGGTAGTTAAGATGTACCGTTGAGGAGTTCCCTCGATCCTTTGTCGTCTCCATCATCAGATCTGCCCTAAACCTCCATAGTATTGTAGTGTCATCAGATATACACATAAATATCAAGTTTTTACCCCATGCTCGCCTACAATTTTCAAGAGATGCCCTCGATTTCTCAGGGTTTCCACCATCAGGTACTGACTTGATGACAATGGGACCAAATGACAAGCATACCCTTTCAAATAAAAAAAGAATTTTTGAAATCGGTCCAGGCGTTTTCGAGAAATCGAGTAACAAACATAAAAAAAAAAAAAAAAAAAAAAAAAAAAAAATACAGCCGAATTGAGAACCTCCTCCTTTTTTTTGAAGTCGGTTAATAAAAGTGGATGAAACTACTGTTTTCATTCTATATTGTATATATAAATATGTAAGCATTAGCGGTGGGCAGTAGCATCTTTTTTGGATAACGAAACGCAACTGTCTATCGGATATCAATAGCGGTTGTTAAAACGCGCTATCCTGCTATTGGTCGCTATTTGTCATATCATGAGCAACACGTAATATCCTAGTCAGGTTGTGATGACCTTTTTTTTTTTTTTTTTAGCTTACCTATTTACCTTAAAATTCATTCATTCATGATGAATGAAGTTGCTCCGTGCTCCGTGAAGTTTTGATGACCTTTTTTTTTTTTTTTTTTAGCTTTCACTTATGCTGAAAATGCTCAAATTGTCGGTTGCTCCACCATAAGCGCAAGAATTAATGGTTTTTGGTGGCTCCGTAAGATTTTGATGACTTTTTTTTTTTTTTTTTTTAGCTTGATGCACTTCCATTGGATAACGAAACGCAACTGTCTATCAGATTCTTTGGATGTTAGCTACTTTAACGTTAGCATGTTAGCACGTTAGCACGTTTTTCAAATAACCTGCTAACCGTTATTATGGCTCGTTTCAATAACGTGTTTAAGTTGCGCAACGATCACCGCTATTAGCTACTTTAGCGTTAGCATGTTAGCAGGTTAGCAGGTTTTTCAAATAACCTGCTAACCGTTATTATGACGATAGCTCGTTTCAATAACGTTTAAGTTGCGCAACGACCACCGCTAGTAAGCATAGATAAATAGGCACATAAAATGTATAGTATGTAAACAGTAGGATAAGAAAGTATGTGTAAGAAAATAGTAAATATGTAAATATTAGTAAATAGATACAACGTTTGTTCTAGTTAATAGCGCACAATGTTTAGTAGTAAGATAAACATGTTAAGAAAAGATAAACTGTCACGACATGGTCAACCCTCATTTCCCCATACAAACAGAAAGAAAATAAAGTATGTAGAATAGGGACCAGAAAATAAGTGGGAGTCCCACCCACTAGTAAGTAACATGATGGATATGAGAAAGATACAGTATGTGCAATGAAAGTACGAGAGGCATATAAGCGAGAACTGGTATGGAAGAGAATTAGATAAATATTAGGCGCCAATTACGTTGGCGGATTAGTCTACCTACCTAGGGCCGCTTTGCCTCGCTTTGCACACATGAAACATTGAGAAACCAAATTTACCTTGATACTTTTGTCGGCTCAGGACGATCAAAAATACAATAAAACTAAGATAAATTATGACAAAAAAAAGAAACTTACTTGTATTTTAGGAATTGCTCTAAACGTCCACTTCCATTTTGCAAACATAATTGAGCATGGCGCCGGGGCAGACGCCGCATATTGTCTTAAAATTTGCTAAGCGCTTGCGTTTGAGATTTCACCATTGTAAAAGCACTAACAATCTTGTCTTGTAATTATTATTGTTTTCGAGTTACGAACTCGCGATCGTAAACTAGTCTTTTTATTTATCTCCACAAATAAAAGTCTAGCAGAGTTAGGTCAGGCAACCGTGCTACTATGGGTCAGCCACAAGCAAACTAACAACAGAAACTGATAACAATAACAACAACAACAACACGATATAACAATGAAAAACGATTATTCGCCGTAGGTATGGCGAATTGCGCGCACGACCGTGACCTAGTGACGTTTTCGGTCAACTACGGAGGGCCGTAGGGCGGGCGGCCGGCGGGGCAGCCGAGAAAAGGATAGAAATAAAATGCGTACGCGCCTTAGGACAAGCGGTTTGGCAACGTTGAGCTAGCGCGGTGCTTAAATTGTGAAAATAAGCAACATTAGGTAATTGACCGCAAACGCAAAGCGTTGCCATATTTCACGAAGTTTGAACTCTGCGATTTATGTATTGCCTATTGGGTGCGCCTAAATATTATTGATACTTTATTTTTCTTATTGGTTTTGATAATTATTTTAACTACTGGGACACCGATAATTCGTGTTTACGTGAACACAGTAACTTGATTTGTAGTTTGTAATACGATAATTAGGCCTATTTTTTTTTTCATCTTAGATTTGTAATGATAAGTAGCTGTTACTGAAGCTCCCATTTCGATTCGTAGCATGTTTTCAATTTCATTCTGTATATATTTACATTACAATCAGGTCATAACTAATTCAATAAAATCAGTAAGTCCTCTTTGCGACCCCTCTTGATACGTATTTTTTTATTGAAATTGTGATATTATTATGAAAAATAATATTATTTGTCTTATTTTTAAATGACTTATTATGTTAAAAAGACTTATCGAGATTGTTTACAAACCTAGTACTTTTAGAAAAAAATCACCTCCCGTTTACGTGACAATCCATCCGAAACCATTAATGTCAAATAAATAAGTAATATAAGACTAAGTCAAAAGCCGCATGACGCGAAAGAAGCTTCATACTTAACATCACTCTTTTGATATGGTCAAGTAGGTAGGTAAAACTAATTTCAGAGGCAGAATAAATAATAGACAAATTATAACCTGGGTCCTCTCCTCTATAATAGATTAAACTCTATAGCGAATATTTATTCCCTGAATCACACTAATTGTAAGAGAATTCTCAAGGATTCTCTTCAAAGTATGTCCTACGAAGATACAGAGAATCTACTAGTTGTGCCGAAGTAAATATATTTAAGTATACAAATTTTCACCTACACTAAGCATTTAGTTAATTTAGAAACTAAAAGTTAGCCTATTTAAAATTTTATAATCTGTCTAAATTACGATTATTTTCTTTTTGAACATTATGTAATAACTCTTTGATTGTTTATTAATTACTTTAGATTGTTTTAGCTCTTCTTGCCTGAAACACAGGATTTACCTAGTTCAGGCACGTAAGAATTAGGAATATAATTAACATTTAAGCATCACTGTATAATTTTATGTTATAATGATTTATGAATAAATTATTATTATTATTATTATATTATTAGAACGAAAAAAATTATTAGCACATTGCAATTTCCAGCAAGAATAACCAATTTTTAAAAATAACCGTTTATTACGGCCCTGTCTTTTCGTTATGTTTATATTTGTTGTTAATAATTGACGATAGATAGCGGCCTGTTTACAAAATTATATAAAATCTACAAAAATAATATTTTGGCGATTAAAGGATCTTTAGTAATGAATGTTGAACAAATTTCAGTACATATGATTATTAAATTAGATTAATACTGAGCTCTACGTACCTAAATATTGTTAGTTCCCATGACACAAAGTGTCGCCATCTAATGTCGGGTAGAATTATATTCGGAAACGCCGACGCTAAGAGATTTTTCTAGAACTATTTTAATAAATTACGCGTAAAATTATTTACAAATAAAATGTGATGCCATCCATAGCATCAGAACGTCTATCCGAGTAGTTTTTACAAGATAAATCACAAAACTTCATTCTTTTTTTCTTCGAGCGCGAATATGCTGTAAAATGGGAACATTTACAAAGTTGTACACAAGACGAACGCCAACAATACACTGACTAAGGCCACGCCTACATGATGACGTCAGGACCTAGTTGAGAATCACAGTGCACAGTTACTTAGGCCGTCTCTTCTTTGTATTTACTCCGTGCTTTTTACACTATAATGTCCTCCTGACCGAATTTCGGTCACGGCGGTCAATCTCACCGGAGATTAGCCAACTACGCAGGAGATATTATAGACCACAAGTGTGTGCGCAAACACAGGTGCTCTTTCTGTTCCAGTGTTCCTTCACTCTCATAGTCCGATGGAACGGCAATCCGACACGACCGGGAAGAGATCAGGCGCAGGACCAACGACTTTACGTACTTTCCGAGGCACGGTGTGTATTCACATACACAAAGACCCAGACCCGAAACAACTATCTGTAGATCATACAAATATTTGCTCCGTGCGGGAATCGAACCCGCGACACGTAGACCAGCAGTCGATCTCTCAACCACTGTGCCAACCGTGCCGTCTTTTTACACAAAATATACCATGGTAGGCATAAAAATTATTACAATCGGTTGTGGTACTGATTCTGAACAACCTACTTTCAGGTTTAGTATATACTTAAAATAATGTTTTATTAGTACGTAGGTATATGTATAATAATTATTAAAAATATCTATATCCATTTACAGAGTGAGCAATGAGTTGAGCAGTGTCAATACTCGGACAGTGGGTACAGCACCAGGTCTACATATACATTGCGCAATCCCGGGGGCAAAACAGTTTCCTCCGCGCGTCGCGTCGTCGTCGATGAGAAAGCGCGACGCGTTCACCTACGATTAAACATCTACTAAATATTAAAATTACGGTGAACCTTTCCAATGAAGTGTTTTCTACCTACAGATTTTTACTGGATTATCGGTCTAGTGTGTCGACTGCTAAGCGTTAACTCCTGGGTTCGATTCTCAGATTGGGCCAAGTATCATTGGGTATTTCTGTATGGAAATCCCATTACAATAGTATATCGTGTTCAGGGACTGTACCCCTAGTGTATGTTTCTTTAGACAAATTTGATTTACTACATCGAACGCGTTCGGCGCTCCGATTGGTCCGTTTCGTGCTCTCCACCAATCGGAGCGCCGAACGCGTTCGATGTAGTAAATCGAATTTGTCAAAAGAAACTTACACTAGGGACACTGGACATATTATTTCGATAGGAAATGCTCAGTAACAGCACGAAGTCTAGAACTATGCCCGGTAGGTGGCAATAGGGGACTAAATAACAGCATCGGCGAAATGTGTACACCAATAGTACACCCCTGCCTTCGGGGAAGACAGGCGTGATGCTATGTGTGTTATGTATTTTTACTCACTTGTAGCGCATCACATGACAAACTATGTAGGTACGCTACAAACTATGCACATACATACTTACATGGCAAGCTAACAATATTCAGCGGTACCAATTCGTAATTAAAGGCTTTTATAGTGGCTTTGTTATTCCAATCACGGACCTCTTTTATGAAGGTTTTCTTTATTTTATGATGGGCCTCTTTTTATTTCTCGTTTTGTATTGATGTCTGTCAGTTTGAATAGGTACTTCATTCGGACACCGATATTATTCAATAAAACATAATATTATTAATAATTTGGTTGAAGAGGCTGTTTTGCAGTGAATAATGACCTTGTCGCCAAAAAAATTCGTGTCTAATTACACAACAAGTACAGCGCAGAGAGGAGTGGAAGCTAAAGAAATAGAATTAGTAAACACGAACCTAGGTAATGCCAAGTAGATCTAAAATGTATTTATTGTTCCAACTTCAAGCAAACAGTATGACTGTGAAGGAATTTTATTTAGCCAGATGTGCCATATTTTATATCACGAGTTTAATAAGGTAAAGACACCAAATTCTGTAGGTAATTGACCATCACAGGTTAAAAAATACTAGGTATTGTTTATTATAAAGACTTACCTGTTGTGAGCCATTTGAATACTATAATAGTAGGTATTTAACCTGTAAAGGGATCATAGTGAAAATACATTTGTGTCGAGTGGGTATTGAAGTTTTGTACGGGACTGCTGATTATTTTTTCGCCATTACGATGTTAGTCCAATAGAGAAAGTAGTTCAGTTTGATTTGATGATCCACATCCATAAATATCACCATGCATTTCTGATGCATGCTGTCTAAACGCTCGTCAGAGGTTTATCATCTGGGCATAGCTTGATGGTACTACCTACTTCACAATATGGTACTTTTGCCACCACTGACTATTTTTGTAGTTTTAGACACAAAACACACAGATCAGCTTTAATTTGTTTAAACTACAACACGAAACACGAGTCAAATTTTGAGTTTTATCTTAGTTCGAGGCTCAATCTTTAACGTGTTTAGTGACTTGGTCGGGATCGGGATTCCGTATTGCTCTTTTATCTGATATGTTTGTATGCCGTAGTATATAACTGAATAAATTCGTGTTTCGATAGAGCTGGACATGTCTAACTCCACTCACTTCCCGGCGGAAAGCAGCGCGGCGTCTGTGCGGCACGCGGGGCAGGAGGCGCCCGTGCACCTCGCCTCCAATGACGAGACAGGCTCCTACCTGCAGGTTATGGCACCTCCACAGTGTTTTTGTACTAAACTAATAGTAACTAAACCGTTCGCGTACGTACGTACTAAACCGGTACTATCGGGTACAATTTAAGTACTTATCACAATATAAATAGTATATCGTCTACCTACACGGTAGTGCTTAATGATAGGTCGCCCGACGAACAGTACTGCTGGAAGCTCTTCCAGAAGGACGGGTTTTTTGTCCAAAGCGTCCTGCTGGAAGGCTGCCGTGAGTCGTGCTGGTAGTACGCGGTTTGTATGAAAATTTGTCTGGTCCTTCCAGCAGTACGATGACTTCCGTTTTGAACTCACGTTCGTCAGATATCGTAAACATTTGGTCAGTGCGTTGCGTATAAAAATAAAACATAAAAAATGTATAATTTTAATAACAAAATGTAAGTTGTAAATTCATTACAAAAATATAATACTCAATAATACGAGAGCAGTTGGATTCGACGGAGTTTGCACACATGTTATAAAAGAATGTGTATATATATTAGCCCCTATTCTACAGTATCTAATCAATCTTTCTTTCTCAGTGGGTTTGTTTCCGGATAGGCTTAAGCAGTCTATCGTGAAGCCTCTTCATAAAAAAGACGATAAAATGAACCTAAATAATTATCGTCCCATTACCCTTATTCCTATCTTGGCAAAAATCTTCGAAAAGGTCATGCATTCTCGTCTTATTGATTATCTGAAAAAATTCAGCGTCATTAAAGAGGAACAAAACGGCTTTCAAAAAGGAAAATCTACGACACTCGCAGCCTTTACTCTTGTCAATAAAGTAGTAGAACAAATTGACAAGCGGGCTCCTGTATCAGTGTTATTCTTTGACATGAGCAAAGCCTTTGATTTTGTTGACCATAAAATGCTCGTTCATAAATGTGAAATCTATGGAATCAGAGGACCAGTGCTAGGATGGATCTTAAGCTATCTTTCTAATCGGAGCCAATGTGTAGAAATAACTTCATTAAACGAACTAAAGGTATCAACGCCGTATAGATCCACATATAAAGTAAATAACTGCGGCGTACCATAGGGCAGTATTTTGGGCCCATTACTGTTCCTGTTATACATAAATGATTTGCCGCTAGCCGTCGATCACAGCTGCATTCTTTATGCAGATGACGTATCGGTCGTAGTAACCGACAAAAATAATATGACACTAAAAGACAATCATGAACATTTAATTAATTTAGCAGCCGACTCAATAATCACATGGTTAGAAATAAATAAATTAAATGCTAATATTTCTAAGACAAAATATATAAATTTTCGTAATTATAATTCAATAGAAAATAATTATGACGTAATGTGTAGAGGACAACAAATAGAAATAACGGAAGATTATAAATTTTTGGGCATAAATTTAGACCAGCATTGCAACTGGAAGGCTCACATTAATTATGTTTGTTCCAAATTAAACAGCTTCGTCTTTGCATTAAAGCGATAAAGGCGCACAGTAAATGAAAAAGCTGCACTCATAGCCTACCACGGCTACGTTGCATCTGTTTTGAGATATGGTCTTCTACTTTGGGGTAACTCAACAGACGTTATAAAAGTATTCCTAGTACAAAAAAAAGTGTATAAGAGCAATATGCGGCGCTCATCCTCTTGACTCGTGTAGACCATTATTTAAAAATCTAAAAATTTTGACCCTGACCGGGCTGTACATTATGCAGGTTGGAATGTTCGTGAAGGAACATCCTAATATGTTTGAAAAATTCGAAAAATATAATCATTTTCAATCCGCTAGTAGAGATCCCACAAGATTAAGTGTGCCACGCTGTAAAACAGCCCTATGCCAACGAAACTGCAATTTGATGTCAGTAAAAGTATTTAATAAAATTCCAAAAGCTATCAGAGAGCTCCCATTGACACTCTT
Source organism: Shargacucullia verbasci (assembly GCA_947562105.1). Classification (NCBI taxonomy): domain Eukaryota; kingdom Metazoa; phylum Arthropoda; class Insecta; order Lepidoptera; family Noctuidae; genus Shargacucullia; species Shargacucullia verbasci. The sequence goes on from OX387284.1 coordinate 20,514, forward strand.
TAAAGTACAACTTCACACTTGGATAGTAGAAAACTGCTTTTATGACCTTAAAGAATTTTGGAATGTGAAATAATTGAGTAAAGAAGTAAAGAGAACTGTATTATATTTGACATGTGCGATGTAATAATAATTGTTGACATGTATAATAGACACATGTACTATATTTTGAATCCTTTTATTAAATCATATAATACTATTTTAATTTGCAATAATAATTGAGATACTTTAATTTTAATATATTTATTTTTTCTTTTTTTATCATATTGTCTAACATTTTGTATGCCAGTTGTGTGGCGGAACATGCGGGACTATATTTTTTCTACCATCATATGTACCATGTTTCATGCAAATAAAACATTTCATTTCATTTCATTTCATAAATCAATAGTGTAATTTTTTCTAGTAAGTAGGTAGGCACTTGTATTTATTTTTCATTCGGGACTGGTCCCGCCATTCACTCCAACCACTGTTAGCCGTGATCTACAGTGGCTCAAGTCCGGTGTGTCCTAGAGGAATAAAAGAAACTGTCTTGGATCCCAAAACGAAATTAATCAATGAAAGAATATAAGAGGCGTAGAAAATAAAAAGTTCCCACCTCCCTCCAAAGCAGGAGACGTAGAATCAAATGACCATGCTAAATAAAAAACGTATCTTAAGCCATAACTAAACTTACCTGACTCGTAATTTGCAGGATTTATTAATTCAATAGGCATTATTGAGTATTCGCCATCAATATCCCACCGCATGCGTACTTTATTATTCTCTAAAACTCTGACCACAACTCCAAATATATCTGTAACGTTATAATTTTCACCAAAATGTTGACGACTCCATGCATTTTCCGTACCCGGGGCATCGAAACATGTCGCGCGAGCGCGAACGCGCTGCCGCGTGTATAAACACGCGCCATCGCGAGCCGTCTGAAAATCAGTTTTGTTGCGCAGCCGTTTCTTCTAGAATGTGAAAGATACAGAAATATTCTATTTTTTCGTACAAATTTGAAAATTGCACTATAATGTCCTCCTGACCGATTTCGGTCACGGCGGCCAATCTCACCGGAGATTAGCCAACTACGCAGGAGATATTATAGAGCACAAGTGTGTGCGCAAACACAGGTGCTCTCTCTATTCCTTCACTCCCATAGTCCGATGGGACGGCAATCCGACACGACCGGAGAGAGATCAGGCGCAGGACCAACGGCTTTACGTACTTTCCGAGGCACGATGTGTATTCACATACACGAAGACCCAGACCCGAAACAAATATCTGTAGATCATACAAATATTTGTTCCGTGCGGGAATCGAACCCGCGACACGTAGCTCAGCAGGCTTAGCCAAGTTACAAACGTTTCAAACGTATTCTCTTTCTATAATTGTTAACGTTTTAGCGAAAGCGATTTTATAAAACGATTAATTGGTAGCCAAGCCAACACAACTGTGTCGATCGCTCATTCTACAACGTGGATAGAAAAACAATGTGTAATAGTTTATGGTGAGCGCTCTAAACCGTCAAAGTCACGACTGTGTACTTTGTGCGCGGGAGAGTTTAAATTTATTATAAACCTAAAATTTTGAAGTTTATTTTATAATTGATTGAAGTTATTTTATATATTATAATTACAGTGCACAATTTAGCTTTAAACGACTATTGTAAATTAAACTTATTATATTAGTCTAAATTGCTGCCTAGGTTTAAATAAAGTGAATAAAGGATGGAATCTAGATCCCGAGCTAGCCCGGAATAGTTTGCGGCTTTATTAGAGTTCATGGAAAGATACGTAAATTATTAGATATTACTTAAAAAAGCCCCTTTGTTGTCTGAATCTTTCTCACATTGAACAATGACGTGATACGCACGCAACTTGAACTAGGTACCTAGATAAGAAACAAACGAAACAACTCTGTGTAAACAAAGTATCCGACATTAATTCTCCTATTGTATCCATGCACTGACAATATATGTAAATCTCTTTTCCGGCGATTTAGCCACACTTCTTCATGACGAGCACACCACAACATATTTTAAGTATGCATTATCAATGTTAACAGGCAAATAAAGTCCAAAATCAACTTGAACGAATAATAAACATCCCAGTCTTAGAACAGCTGATTCCAAATACGCCATCTTTTTAGCGTTATCTCTTGGGTCTCGGCGATCGCTTATGTAGCGATCAGAAACTTAGATTACGATACGTAAGCGATTGTCAAAAGTGAAACTTGGCTACCATTTGTATGAGATATCGTGATCAACATTGTAGAATCGACAACGTTCTATTCTATTTGTTTGAACGAACGGATATCTTGTAAACTTGGCTACGATTTGAAAATTCGTTTGCTCTGACCACGTGACATAACGATGACGATATGTAAGTCCCATACATTTGCTGAGTTTTCTAAAGCGATAGCGATTATAGATAGTCAACTTGGCTAAGCCCACAGCAGTCGATCTCTCAACCACTGCGCCAACCGTGTCGAAAATTGCACTATATAATATTACTGTGACCGAAAAAAGTTGCGTCCTTCCGGAAGCACTAAAAGTCCTGCTAGCAGGACGCCGCGTGCCGGCGCCGGCGCCGGGCGATCTATTATTAAATTGTTTAACTGGTGTAAAACAAAAGACTATGGAAATACTTGGGCAAACTCCTCAATAAAAATAGTTGCACCTGAACGGATAAAGCATTTTAAGAAGATTAAAAGTTAGTATTATGATTAAGCTCAAAAATTGTGTTGGTAGTGATATTGTCATAATAGTGATATCAATGTAACCCAGCGAGTTACAGTTACGAACAAGTGCAAGCAGTGCAAGTTGTCAAACACGTACCATCGAGGACGTTATGGAGCCAGCTGAGCTCAATGAAATCCTGATTTAAGTGTTGTGTACAATAATGGTCTTAAAATAATAGATGTAGTTTCAAACACTTAGTATTTAAAGTTCTCAAAACCTCTGGCATGGCAGGCTATCGTCTTACCCCTTAACTATATATCGCTGCTCTGCTTCACAGACTTAATATTATCTAATAGTAATATGATGTGGATGCCAGGTTGTGGTGGAGAAGCACCGTCGCAAGCGGTCGCCCCGTTGCGCCGTGGCGGCCGCTGCGCAGACGTCCTCGCGCCTGCCCGCTGCTTCCAGCCCTCTCACCCACAATCAGGTCAAACAATCCGTATATTTTTTAATCGTACGATCAAATCTCTCTTACAAAAATCTTGCTGAGTGAGACCTTTGGTCGAGCCAGCCTATGTGATCCAGTCATTTTTAACACTTAATAATAAATCCACATTTCCAGTTGTTCCCCGAGCAACGTCCCAAGCCGAGGCCCACTGGTATAGTTTTTAGTCCCTCTCGGTCGGGTACAAATCATCGACTCAAAAAGAATAAGTGCATTTTGACTCTAAATGCACTTATTACTTTTTATCCGTAAGCAGACGATATGTAAATGTAAACTAGAACATTTATGTACATTTCAACTGATCATCTAATAAGATATATTTATCTTTTTTTTGCTAGTCTTAGCCCTGTTTTGAAATATGAATAGAAAACGGATCTTGTCTAATCAAAGGTCGATGTAATCGCATGCGCAAGGGTTTTTTGACATTGCGTATATTAATATTTCATTAAGGTTTTCTTTGTGATTTATATTAAGTAGGTATTAGGGGTGCAAGGAAAGAGACTCCATGAGTGACTATACTCGAGATGTCTGGCGCATCCTGGGCTGCTAACACCATTGTTGAGTGGCTAATTCCAGTGGCTTTCCACCACGGCATGGACGACTCCAGTGTAGTCGCTCGTACCGACACGATAGAAGACGATTAAGCATTTTATTTACTCCGTGACCGTCATTTAACTAATAAAGTATTAGTATAAAAATTATTTGAAAAAGAGATGTATATGCGGCTAGGGCGGCCGCGGTGACGCTGGCGGCGGCGGCGGTGGCGGCGAGCGCGGCATGTACGTGCTGCCGCACCCGGTGCTGCTGGCGTGTCCGACTACGTCACCCATGTGTCCCGCGCTGCAAGCTCACACTTATTATGCGTAAGCCATTAAAATAATATTAGAAACAAAAAAAGTACATTAAACATTATAAATAATATAATATTAATTTCTTTATTATCAGGCTACTCTGGCTCATAGATATATACATACCTTACAAACTAACATCATATATGTATATTATACAGTTTGTGTTAGTATAAAAACTTAAGCCTATGTTAGTAAAAAAATTCACTAATGCACTGTTATTGTGCGATCGTGTGGCACATGTCCGCGGAAGCGACGAAACACCACGCCCTGCGGCCAGAAGTCCTCATCCATGAGGAGGTGCAGATAACACGTTGCTACTCGTACCACGAACGCCTTGAAGTTGACGTTGCGTTTCCTCCTTTGCACTGTCACGAAACTAATTTATATGTAATTTTCGATAATCTGCGATAATTTATTGCTCTATTTATATATGTAAATAAAAAATCGGCATCTTTTTTCGGCGGTAACGACGAAACCGCAAAATGAGAGTAGTTACTAGTTAAACCCATTGTTTTTAAATATTTATTGTTCAAGAGGGATTTCTGGACATAGAATTATTTCGATTCCAGTTTTCCCCCCTAACGGGGAAATTCAAGGGGGAATAGTGGAATAAGCTCTATAGTCTTGTGGTCACATACCGGAGTGTAGTTGTTGTAAATGGCGTTTCTATATTTCTGATCTATTTAGTAAGAATATGACATATCCATTAAATATGTATGTCTAAGTGGCGACAGCGTGCTCAATACAAAAATGATTCGACGATGATTCTCATCTTTTATTATTGTACTAGATGACCCGGCGAATTTCGTACCGCCTAACAGTCAGTGAATGTCGTGTTACAGATTAGCTGAATATAATTTATGATTTTATGAAAGTAATACAATGAATACAAAATAAATATTAAAATCAGTACTCTCTTAAGATAATAACACAAAAGGAAATAAAAATGTACAAAAATTAAGCATATCAATCGTGTGTCAGAAAGACATGATTGAATTAAACTACTTATGTACAATGGGCGACATTACCGGTGAACCACCTATAAGGCTAAAATCGCTTGCACCCAACTTGTGACCACAGCGAAAACCACGCCCTCTTAAAACCAGTTTTGTGCAACATACTTCCCGCCAATCTTTTGTTAGAAAATAATTTGTACTTCTTTAGTTGCTATGAATGAAACAGATAGTCGGTGTGCGAGCGAGAAAGTATTATCCATACGTATTAAATCCACTTCGCCTATTTATACGTAATAAATTGGGAGAAAACAGAGTGATCGGAGTGATTAACTTTGCTAGTTTCATTTATATTAATACCTAATCGCTGTACCTACAGAATAATAAATTACACTTTATGAAAGAACACTTTATGGAAAAACATAACATAACATAGCAAGCATCACGCCTGTATCCCCGAAAGGTTAGACTAAGCCACATAGGCGTATCTACCATTGTGTACCCACATTTCGCCGATGCTGTTATTAAGTCACGTAAGCCATGTAACAGGGGGCGAGCCTGTTGCCATCAACCGGGCATAACCCCAAACTCGGTGCTGCTACTGAGGATTTCTATACAGAAAAACCCAATAACAATTTCCCCGACCCGAGAACCGAATCCAGAACCTCACGCTCAGCAGTCGCGCTTGCGACCACTACACTATTGAGTCAGTTGTAAAAATAAAATTTCAGATTTGTGAATTTGAGATTTGGGAATTTGGGAGGTTGATATTTGAGAGCGTAAGAAATTGTGATTTGAGGTTTGAGAATTTGAGAAATGGAAAATTTGAGGTTTGAGAATTCGAGATTTGAGAATTGAGAATTTGAGGTTGATATTTGAGTTTGAGAATTTGAGATTTGAGAAATTGATATTTGAGAATATGAGAGTGAGAATTTGAAATTTGAGAATTTGAGGTTGATATTTGAGTTTGAGAATTTGAGATTTGAGAAATTGTGATTTTGAGAAATTTGAGAAGTTGAGATTTGAGAGGTTGATATTTGAGAGTTTGAGAATTTGAGATCTAAGAATTTGTGAGATTGAAAATTTGTTATTTGATTTGAGAATTTGAGTTTTATTTATTTATTTATTATTGGTATACCAACAGCAATACATATATAAATTACAGTAGGAAACACAATACAAAAATAACATGTCTTATATGTATGCCCATAACAGGTACACACAGTATTCATATAATAGACGGCAAGTACAAAGTAATTGTCATGATTATGACGTAATAGAAAAGAAAATGAATTTATTTGGCACAGCCAGGGCCCAGAAATTAGTCCCCTTAAGATTAAACTTAAAATTAAGGTATTCTAAAGTTAAACAGCTATAATGTAAGGACAATGTACCCTGCGGCTGAACCAAATAGGCCCCAGTTCAGCATTAATGCCAGGCAGCTAGTGCCTGGCGCTGGTTTTCAACTGAGCCTTGATGTTGAGTCACGGATGTCACCCAGTTCTATGCATATTACCTACATAAAATGAAATAAATAAATAAAAATAATGTGTAAATTATAAATTAACAAAATAAATATAAAAGCCTAAATAAAACAAGTACTAATAAAAGTATTTAAAACTTAAAATAACTACGCTAATTACATACATAAATATACTACCTACATGATCAGATAAGACGCGACAAACAATAAATCGGAAAGGTTGCAAGTATTGCAATAACTATTTCGAGCCACCCACATTTTGTCGCCGGCAGCCGAGTGCAGCCGAGTGCAAGCTAATGTATTATTTTATGTTTGAGTTTTGAGAAGTTGAGATTTGAGAATTCGAGACATGAGAATTTGAGAACTTTAGATTTGATAATTGAGAAGGTTAGATTTGAGAGGTTGATATTTGAAAGTTTTAGAATTGAGAAGTTGAGATTTTAGAGGTTGATAATTGAGAAGTTGAGATTTGAGAGCTTGATGAGTTTGAGAATTTGTGATTTGAGAATTTGAGATATGAGAAGTAGAAATTTGAGATATTCGAGTTTGAGAATTTGAGAAATTGTGATTTGAGATTTGTGACTTAAGATTCTGACATTATTGAGAAGTTGAGATTTGAGAGTTTGAGATTTGAGAAGTTGAAATTTGAGATATTTGAGTTTGAGAATTTAAGAATTTGAGATTTGAGAAGTTGAAATTTGAGATATTTGAGTTATGAGAAGTTGAAATTTGAGAGCTTGATATTTGAGTTTGAGAATTTGTGATATGAGATTTGAGAATTTGTGATTTGAGATTTGAGAATTTGAGTTTTGAGAAGTTGAAATTTGAGGTATTTGAGTTTGAGAATTAGAGAATTTCTGATTTGAGATTTTGAGTTTTTTAGAAGTTGAAATTTAATAGCTTGATATTTGAGTTTCAGAAATAGATAATTTCTCATTTGAGACTTGAGAATTTGAGATTTTAGAGGTTGATAATTTGAGATTCAAGATTCCAGAATTTGTGATTTGAGAAGTTGAAATTTGAGATATTTGAGTTTGAGAATTAGACAATTGAGAATTTCTGATTTGAGATTTGTGACTTAAGCTTTTCATACGTAACATCAGACTGCTCTGACACCCCCCACCACAGCCACCAGATTGACCCTGACACCCCCACCACAAACATTAACTACTCTGACACCCCCAACACAATCATCAGACTGCTCTGACACCCCCACCACAACCACCCGACTGCTCTGACACCCACACCACAGCCACCATACTGCTCTGACACCACCACCACAACCACTCGACTGCTCTGACACCCCCAACACTACCACCCGACTGCTCTGACACCCCCCGCCACAACCACCTTACTGCGCTGACACCCCCACCACAAACATCTGACTACTCTGACACCACCCACCACAAACATCTGACTGCTCTGACACCATCCACCACAAACATCTGACTGCTCTGACAGCCCCAACACTACCACCCGACTGCTCTGACATCACCACCACAACCACCCGACTGTACTGACACCCCCAACACTACCACCCGACTGCTCTGACACCCCCCGCCACAAACATCTGACTGCTCTGACACCGACACCACAAACATCTGACACCTCTGACACCGACACCACAAACATTAGACTGCTCTGACACCACCACCACAAACATCTGACACCTCTGACACCGACACCACAAACATCTGACACCTCTGACACCGACACCACAAACATCTGACACCCCTGACACCGACACCACAAACATTAGACTGCTCTGACACCACCACCACAACCACCCGACTGCTCTGACAACCCCACCACAAACATCTGACGGTTCTGACACCACCCACCACAAACATCTGACTGCTCTGACACCATCCACCACAAACATCTGACTGCTCTGACACCATCCACCACAAACATCTGACACCTCTGACACCGACACCACAAACATCTGACACCTCTGACACCGACACCACAAACTTCTGACACCTCTGACACCGACACCACAAACATTAGACTGCTCTGACAGCTCCAACACGACCACCCGACTGCTCTGACACCATCCACCACAAACATCTGACACCTCTGACACCGCCACCACAAACATCTGACACCTCTGACACCGACACCACAAACATCTGACTGCTCTGACACCGCCACCACAAACATTAGACTGCTCTGACAGCCCCAACACTACCACCCGACTGCTATGACACCACCACCACAAACATCTGACACCTCTGACACCGACACCACAAACATTAGACTGCTCTGACACCACCACCACAACCACCCGACTGCTCTGACACCCCCACCACAAACATCTGACACCTCTGACACCGACACCACAAACATCTGACACCTCTGACACCGACACCAAAAACATTAGACTGCGCTGACACCACCACCACAACCACCCGACTGCTATTACACCCCCAACACTACCACCCGACTGCTCTGACATCACCACCACAACCACCCGACTGTACTGACACCCCCAACACTACCACCCGACTACTCTGACACCCCCCGCCACAAACATCTGACTGCTCTGACACCATCCACCACAAACATCTGACACCTCTGACACCGACACCACAAACATTAGACTGCTCTGACACCACCACCACAAACATCTGACACCTCTGACACCGACACCACAAACATCTGACACCTCTGACACCACCACCACAACCACCCGACTGCTCTGACACCCCCATCACAAACATCTGACGGTTCTGACACCACCCACCACAAACATCTGACTGCTCTGACACCATCCACCACAAACATCTGACTGCTCTGACACCATCCACCACAAACATCTGACACCTCTGACACCGACACCACATACATTAGACTGCTCTGACACCATCCACCACAAACATCTGACACCTCTGACACCGACACCACAAACATCTGACTGCTCTGACACCGCCACCACAAACATTAGACTGCTCTGACAGCCCCAACACTACCACCCGACTGCTCTGACACCACCACCACAAACATCTGACACCTCTGACACCGACACCACAAACATTAGACTGCTCTGACACCACCACCACAACCACCCGACTGCTCTGACACCCCCACCACAAACATCTGACACCTCTGACACCGACACCACAAACATCTGACACCTCTGACACTGACACCAAAAACATTAGACTGCGCTGACACCACCACCACAACCACCCGACTGCTATTACACCCCCAACACTACCACCCGACTGCTATGACACCCCCCGCCACAACCACCCGACTGCGCTGACACCCGCACCACAAACATCTGACTGCTCTGACACCATCCACCACAAACATCTGACACCTCTGACACCGACACCACAAACATTAGACTGCTCTGACACCCCCACCACAAACATCTGACGGCTCTGACACCACCCACCACAACCACCCGACTGCTCTGACACCACCCACCACAAACATCTGACTGCTCTGACACCGACACCACAAACATCTGACACCTCTGACACTGACACCAAAAACATTAGACTGCGCTGACACCACCACCACAACCACCCGACTGCTATTACACCCCCAACACTACCACCCGACTGCTATGACACCCCCCGCCACAACCACCCGACTGCGCTGACACCCCCACCACAAACATCTGACTGCTCTGACACCATCCACCACAAACATCTGACACCTCTGACACCGACACCACAAACATCTGACACCTCTGACACCGACACCACAAACATCTGACACCTCTGACACCGACACCACAAACATTTGACACCTCTGACACCGACACCACAAACATCTGACACCTCTGACACCGACACCACAAACATTAGACTGCTCTGACACCACCACCACAACCACCCGACTGCTCTGACAACCCCACCACAAACATCTGACGGTTCTGACACCACCCACCACAAACATCTGACTGCTCTGACACCATCCACCACAAACATCTGACACCTCTGACACCGACACCACAAACATCTGACTGCTCTGACACCGCCACCACAAACATTAGACTGCTCTGACAGCCCCAACACTACCACCCGACTGCTATGACACCACCACCACAAACATCTGACACCTCTGACACCGACACCACAAACATTAGACTGCTCTGACACCACCACCACAACCACCCGACTGCTCTGACACCCCCACCACAAACATCTGACACCTCTGACACCGACACCACAAACATCTGACACCTCTGACACCGACACCAAAAACATTAGACTGCGCTGACACCACCACCACAACCACCCGACTGCTCTGACACCCCCACCACAAACATCTGACACCTCTGACACCGACACCACAAACATCTGACTGCTCTGACACCCCCCGCCACAAACATCTGACTGCTCTGACACCATCCACCACAAACATCTGACACCTCTGACACCGACACCACAAACATTAGACTGCTCTGACACCACCACCACAACCACCCGACTGCTCTGACACCCCCACCACAAACATCTGACGGTTCTGACACCACCCACCACAAACATCTGACTGCTCTGACACCGACACCACAAACATCTGACTGCTCTGACACCGCCACCACAAACATTAGACTGCTCTGACAGCCCCAACACTACCACCCGACTGCTCTAACACCACCACCACAAACATCTGACACCTCTGACACCGACACCACAAACATTAGACTGCTCTGACACCACCACCACAACCACCCGATTGCTCTGACACCCCCACCACAAACATCTGACACCTCTGACACCGACACCACAAACATCTGACACCTCTGACACCGACACCACAAACATTAGACTGCGCTGACACCACCACCACAACCACCCGACTGCTATGACACCCCCAACACTACCACCCGACTGCTCTGACACCCCCCGCCACAACCACCCGACTGCGCTGACACCCCCACCACAAACATCTGACACCTCTGACACCGACACCACAAACATCTGACACCTCTGACACCGACACCACAAACATTAGACTGCTCTGACACCACCACCACAACCACCCGACTGCTCTGACACCCCCACCACAAACATCTGACACCTCTGACACCGACACCACAAACATCTGACTGCTCTGACACCGCCACCACAAACATTAGACTGCTCTGACAGCCCCAACACTACCACCCGACTGCTCTGACACCACCACCACAAACATCTGACACCTCTGACACCGACACCACAAACATTAGACTGCTCTGACACCACCACCACAACCACCCGACTGCTCTGACACCCCCACCACAAACATCTGACACCTCTGACACCGACACCACAAACATCTGACACCTCTGACACCGACACCAAAAACATTAGACTGCGCTGACATCACCACCACAACCACCCGACTGTACTGACACCCCCAACACTACCACCCGACTACTCTGACACCCCCCGCCACAAACATCTGACTGCTCTGACACCATCCACCACAAACATCTGACACCTCTGACACCGACACCACAAACATTAGACTGCTCTGACACCACCACCACAAACAACTGACACCTCTGACACCGACACCACAAACATCTGACACCTCTGACACCACCACCACAACCACCCGACTGCTCTGACACCCCCATCACAAACATCTGACGGTTCTGACACCACCCACCACAAACATCTGACTGCTCTGACACCATCCACCACAAACATCTGACTGCTCTGACACCATCCACCACAAACATCTGACACCTCTGACACCGACACCACAAACATCTGACACCTCTGACACCGACACCACAAACTTCTGACACCTCTGACACCGACACCACATACATTAGACTGCTCTGACAGCTCCAACACGACCACCCGACTGCTCTGACACCATCCACCACAAACATCTGACACCTCTGACACCGACACCACAAACATCTGACACCTCTGACACCGACACCACAAACATCTGACACCTCTGACACTGACACCAAAAACATAAGACTGCGCTGACACCACCACCACAACCACCCGACTGCTATTACACCCCCAACACTACCACCCGACTGCTATGACACCCCCCGCCACAACCACCCGACTGCGCTGACACCCCCACCACAAACATCTGACTGCTCTGACACCATCCACCACAAACATCTGACACCTCTGACACCGACACCACAAACATTAGACTGCTCTGATACCCCCACCACAAACATCTGACGGCTCTGACACCACCCACCACAAACATCTGACACCTCTGACACCGACACCACAAACATCTGACACCTCTGACACCGACACCACAAACATTAGACTGCTCTGACAGCTCCAACACGACCACCCGACTGCTCTGACACCATCCACCACAAACATCTGACACCTCTGACACCGACACCACAAACATCTGACACCTCTGACATCACCACCACAACCACCCGACTGTACTGACACCCCCAACACTACCACCCGACTACTCTGACACCCCCCGCCACAAACATCTGACTGCTCTGACACCATCCACCACAAACATCTGACACCTCTGACACCGACACCACAAACATTAGACTGCTCTGACACCACCACCACAAACATCTGACACCTCTGACACCGACACCACAAACATCTGACACCTCTGACACCACCACCACAACCACCCGACTGCTCTGACACCCCCATCACAAACATCTGACTGCTCTGACACCATCCACCACAAACATCTGACTGCTCTGACACCATCCACCACAAACATCTGACACCTCTGACACCGACACCACAAACATCTGACACCTCTGACACCGCCACCACAAACATTAGACTGCTCTGACAGCCCCAACACTACCACCCGACTGCTCTGACACCACCACCACAACCACCCGACTGCGCTGACACCCCCACCACAAACATCTGACTGCTCTGACACCATCCACCACAAACATCTGACACCTCTGACACCACCACCACAAACATCTGACACCTCTGACACCACCACCACAACCACCCGACTGCTCTGACACCCCCATCACAAACATCTGACTGCTCTGACACCATCCACCACAAACATCTGACTGCTCTGACACCATCCACCACAAACATCTGACACCTCTGACACCGACACCACAAACATCTGACACCTCTGACACCGACACCACAAACATTAGACTGCTCTGACAGCTCCAACACGACCACCCGACTGCTCTGACACCATCTACCACAAACATCTGACACCTCTGACACCGACACCACAAACATCTGACACCTCTGACACCGACACCACAAACATCTGACACCTCTGACACCGACACCACAAACATCTGACACCTCTGACACCACCCACCACAACCACCCGACTGCTCTGACACCACCCACCACAAACATCTGACTGCTCTGACACCATCCACCACAAACATCTGACTGCTCTGACAGCCCCAACACTACCACCCGACTGCTCTGACATCACCACCACAACCACCCGACTGTACTGACACCCCCAACACTACCACCCGACTGCTCTGACACCCCCCGCCACAAACATCTGACTGCTCTGACACCATCCACCACAAACATCTGACACCTCTGACACCGACACCACAAACATTAGACTGCTCTGACACCACCACCACAAACATCTGACACCACCACCACAAACATCTGACACCTCTGACACCATCCACCACAAACATCTGACACCTCTGACACCGACACCACAAACATCTGACACCTCTGACACTGACACCAAAAACATTAGACTACTCTGACACCCCCCGCCACAAACATCTGACTGCTCTGACACCATCCACCACAAACATCTGACACCTCTGACACCGACACCACAAACATTAGACTGCTCTGACACCACCACCACAAACATCTGACACCTCTGACACCGACACCACAAACATCTGACACCTCTGACACCACCACCACAACCACCCGACTGCTCTGACACCCCCATCACAAACATCTGACGGTTCTGACACCACCCACCACAAACATCTGACTGCTCTGACACCATCCACCACAAACATCTGAGTGCTCTGACACCATCCACCACAAACATCTGACACCTCTGACACCGACACCACAAACATCTGACACCTCTGACACCGACACCACAAACATTAGACTGCTCTGACAGCTCCAACACGACCACCCGACTGCTCTGACACCATCCACCACAAACATCTGACACCTCTGACACCGACACCACAAACATCTGACACCTCTGACACCGACACCACAAACATCTGACACCTCTGACACCGACACCACAAACATCTGACACCTCTGACACCGACACCACAAACATCTGACTGCTCTGACACCGCCACCACAAACATTAGACTGCTCTGACAGCCCCAACACTACCACCCGACTGCTCTGACACCACCACCACAACCACCCGACTGCGCTGACACCCCCACCACAAACATCTGACTGCTCTGACACCATCCACCACAAACATCTGACACCTCTGACACCGACACCACAAACATTAGACTGCTCTGACACCCCCACCACAAACATCTGACGGCTCTGACACCACCCACCACAACCACCCGACTGCTCTGACACCACCCACCACAAACATCTGACTGCTCTGACACCATCCACCACAAACATCTGACTGCTCTGACAGCCCCAACACTACCACCCGACTGCTCTGACATCACCACCACAACCACCCGACTGTACTGACACCCCCAACACTACCACCCGACTGCTCTGACACCCCCCGCCACAAACATCTGACTGCTCTGACACCATCCACCACAAACATCTGACACCTCTGACACCGACACCACAAACATTAGACTGCTCTGACACCACCACCACAAACATCTGACACCTCTGACACCATCCACCACAAACATCTGACACCTCTGACACCGACACCACAAACATCTGACACCTCTGACACCGACACCACAAACATCTGACACCTCTGACACTGACACCAAAAACATTAGACTGCGCTGACACCACCACCACAACCACCCGACTGCTATTACACCCCCAACACTACCACCCGACTGCTATGACACCCCCCGCCACAACCACCCGACTGCGCTGACACCCCCACCACAAACATTAGACTGCTCTGACAGCCCCAACACTACCACCCGACTGCTCTGACACCACCACCACAAACATCTGACACCTCTGACACCGACACCACAAACATTAGACTGCTCTGACACCACCACTACAACCACCCGACTGCTCTGACACCCCCACCACAAACATCTGACACCGACACCACAAACATCTGACGGTTCTGACACCACCCACCACAAACATCTGACTGCTCTGACACCCCCCGCCACAAACATCTGACTGCTCTGACACCCCCCGCCACAAACATCTGACTGCTCTGACACCATCCACCACAAACATCTGACACCTCTGACACCGACACCACAAACATTAGACTGCTCTGACACCACCACCACAACCACCCGACTGCTCTGACACCCCCACCACAAACATCTGACGGTTCTGACACCACCCACCACAAACATCTGACTGCTCTGACACCGACACCACAAACATCTGACTGCTCTGACACCGCCACCACAAACATTAGACTGCTCTGACAGCCCCAACACTACCACCCGACTGCTCTAACACCACCACCACAAACATCTGACACCTCTGACACCGACACCACAAACATTAGACTGCTCTGACACCACCACCACAACCACCCGATTGCTATTACACCCCCAACACTACCACCCGACTGCTATGACACCCCCCGCCACAACCACCCGACTGCGCTGACACCCCCACCACAAACATTAGACTGCTCTGACAGCCCCAACACTACCACCCGACTGCTCTGACACCACCACCACAAACATCTGACACCTCTGACACCGACACCACAAACATTAGACTGCTCTGACACCACCACTACAACCACCCGACTGCTCTGACACCCCCACCACAAACATCTGACACCGACACCACAAACATCTGACGGTTCTGACACCACCCACCACAAACATCTGACTGCTCTGACACCATCCACCACAAACATCTGACACCTCTGACACCGACACCACAAACATTAGCTGCTCTGACAGCCCCAACACTACCACCCGACTGCTCTGACATCACCACCACAACCACCCGACTGCACTGACACCCCCAACACTACCACCCGACTGCTCTGACACCCCCCGCCACAAACATTTGACTGCACTGAAACCATCCACCACAAACATCTGACTGCTCTGACACCGACACCAAAAACATTAGACTGCTCTGACACCACCACCACAACCACCCGACTGCTCTGACACCCCCACCACAAACATCTGACGGTTCTGACACCACCCACCACAAACATCTGACTGCTCTGACACCATCCACCACAAACATCTGACACCTCTGACACCACCACCACAACCACCCGACTGCTCTGACACCCCCACCACAAACATCTAACACCTCTGACACCGACACCACAAACATCTGACTGCTCTGACACCCCCCGCCACAAACATCTGACTGCTCTGACACCCCCCGCCACAAACATCTGACTGCTCTGACACCATCCACCACAAACATCTGACACCTCTGACACCGACACCACAAACATTAGACTGCTCTGACACCACCACCACAACCACCCGACTGCTCTGACACCCCCACCACAAACATCTGACGGTTCTGACACCACCCACCACAAACATCTGACTGCTCTGACACCGACACCACAAACATCTGACTGCTCTGACACCGCCACCACAAACATTAGACTGCTCTGACAGCCCCAACACTACCACCCGACTGCTCTAACACCACCACCACAAACATCTGACACCTCTGACACCGACACCACAAACATTAGACTGCTCTGACACCACCACCACAACCACCCGATTGCTCTGACACCCCCACCACAAACATCTGACACCTCTGACACCGACACCACAAACATCTGACACCTCTGACACCGACACCAAAACCATTAGACTGCGCTGACACCACCACCACAACCACCCGACTGCTATGACACCCCCAACACTACCACCCGACTGCTCTGACACCCCCCGCCACAACCACCCGACTGCGCTGACACCCCCACCACAAACATCTGACACCTCTGACACCGACACCACAAACATCTGACACCTCTGACACCGACACCACAAACATTAGACTGCTCTGACACCACCACCACAACCACCCGACTGCTCTGACACCCCCACCACAAACATCTGACACCTCTGACACCGACACCACAAACATCTGACTGCTCTGACACCGCCACCACAAACATTAGACTGCTCTGACAGCCCCAACACTACCACCCGACTGCTCTGACACCACCACCCCTCTGAATCCCTGCGCCTGCCCCCGTTAAGCCTACATATGTAGGTCAGTGTGTCGCCGCGGTCCTGTGACGTCGCAAGCGTCTTTATTTTACAATTTCGGAAGCGCAGGAGTTTCACCGCCTTTACTGTGATTTTGCGAAATTGGACGCTTTATTTTTATAGGGGCAGGACAGATAACGTAGCATAGGTAGTTTTAGTGAACAGTTAAGTGAATTGTGCGAAATTGGACGTTTACATTGGACGTTAGAATACATTAAATAGAGTGATTGTGATTAATAATTTGATAAATAATTATGCGAGGCCGACTGTGACTGTGTGTGGTGTGATCGTTTTTATTCAGCATTAATTGTGCCAAAAGATCTTGTCGTAATATGACACCGCGATGTTGCCGCTCTTATCACAGGTATACTTATATCTGCTCTCAGTGGCGGAAGCAAAATATAGGCGTGGTTAGTTCATCGCAAACCGTGTAAAGAATTTTGTTAACAAAGTGTACTACCGCCAATGTCGCCCATTGTACATATTGTGCAGTATGAGATGCACTCAATTTAATTCTCTTCATTGAAGCACCTTGTAATATAGGACATTTTTGTTTTTTTTTATCAGGCGCAAGAACAAATAAATCTGATGATTTGCCGACACGTGAACATGCCACGTACAATTGATCATGAGAAAAACATGGATTTTCTAAGTTGAGACCACAAACAGTCAAGGATTGGCCTTGTGATTTTTTAATCGTCATGGCGAAGGCAAGACCAATCGGGAACTGAATTCGTTTAAACTCAAAGGACATATCCGTTGGGATTATTGGAATCCTCGGAATGAGAACTAACTCATCTTTAAATTTTCCTTTGAGTAACGTCGCGTGAATCACATTATTCATCAGTTTTCTTATCACCAAGCGCGTTCCATTGCATAGTTTTGGTTGGTTTAGATTTCGAAACATGACCGAGCCCTCCTTCAGTTGTAAACTGTGCGGTGGTAAACCAGGCACATCCAAGGAGTTTAAAAATTCAGTTGAATAATTAGTGGCTTCGTCTTCGTTTCTTACTTTTATTTATATTTAAGAGTGTATATATTTAGTTATGTTTGTAAATAGTTAGTTTTAATCGTATTATATTAAAGTAGCTTGATATATTTTCCTTAGTTTACACAAAATAAATTTCTGAACGCACGCATAAATATTTGACAACCAATAAATATGTCAATCCTTTTTCATTACATTTTTTTAATCTAAAATACGCCATTATCCGAATATTGTGGATATATCTCGGCGATTCGAAACGTTTATTTGAATATATTCTTTAATTTGAGGGGAGAGTTTACCGTATCGACGGGATGAACATTAAATGTTTGACAGTTACGAAACCCAGGAACATTTTGTATGAGAAAATTATTATTTTTTTTACTTTATTTTTTTCGACAATTTTCCAATGTTTTTAATAGTTATTCTGCTATTCAGGACGGAGACAAATACAACAAATCAAAAACCACGAAAATCGGTCCAACCGTTCTCGAGTTATAAGTGTTCGAACAAACCCGACTTTGTTTTATATATATAGATATCGGCGCAAATATTACAAAAGTACAAAACAAAAGCAACCATCCATAAAGAAACGCGTCACTTCGTGAATCACAACGTCACACGCCCCACCGTGCGCACCCCACTATGTTCGCCCCAAAGACTACAATAGTATACTGAAAATAGACTGGCAACTCGAGTATTATCAATGCTTAAAGGAGTGGCGCTCTCTGGCCGCCAGATAGGGTAAACTTCTCCATGACATATAGCTATACGTAGGTATACAGCTATCGTATATAATCCGTCGCTATAATGCTACATTTACGTAGCTATAGCTATACGACTATAGAATACTATATTTACGTAATTATTGCTATCTTTAAATAATGTATGATTATATTATTTTATTGTACTTTTGGCGTTAAAGCAAGAAAGTTTGTTACACATCTTATTAATAATGTAAATAAATGCATCTCAAAGTATAATAATTTATGTAACATAAGAATGTTTGTGCAGATAAAATAATACATTACTATTAATAAGAAACAGTAAATAATATAACAAATTCTTTTTTTTAGCTAGAGGAAAATTCAGATCATCCTAAATAAATAACACACTTAACATGAACATCCACATGCGAAACAATTTAAGCAAAATTAAACCGACACGAGTAGAAAACACTCGCGCGCAGCCATTTGCAATTAAGTGATTTAGTGATGCCATTACGAAATTAGAATCTTATCATACTTTGAAAAGACATCGGAATTAATCAACGAATTCTTTATTTTAATGCAACTGAGCATATTCATAAGTTATAATTAATAAATTCTTTTAACTTCTGATGTAGCTATTTAAGATTTAATTAAAAAAAATTATTGGTATAATTTCTTTTTGGGTAAATTTCCAGCATAGAAATAATATATTTTAGTATTGCAACACTTAACATTTTCAAGATTTTGTTTTGGGTATCTGACGGCTAGATGGCGCTATTTTGATTTAAAAAGGGGTTTGTTCCAAGTTGCCATAGCATGGTTCGCCCCACCACTAGTGCCTTTCGCCGGCAAGTAACTTATAAAAAGGCGTACGCGTGGACGAAACGGATTCATCACAATCAGATCCAGCAAGTCCACTCTTGTCTGCCCCCCAGCAACGCCCTAAGCCGAGGTTCGAGTCCCACTATGGGACACCCTTAGCAGTGTTGCTTAGTATTATTTAATTTGCTCGGCTGGAGGCCCTTCTGGTCTCGCCATTTGCCCGGTTAAGCAGTAAAAGCTCCCTGAGCTAACTGCGAGAGAAAAATAATAAAAAAAAAAAACGGAATAGATGGCTGGCCGTTGAGCTGAACGGACTGACTATTATTATTGATTTTGAATGTTATTTATATTTATTAAAATTATTATTATTTGTTGTCACATTTTAAATTACATACCCCCCCTCTTACATAGATATAGATATATTAATAAAGAGGCTCGATCAACATCATAATGCGTACAGAAGGCGGTACCCCTCAACGGGGCTCTCATTGTGAGGAGGTTCCGCTTAGAGTTGCCTATCGATAGTCGAAAATCGCTAAACTATGGATAGTCTATCGATAGTTGACGTCATATCAATAGTATCGATAGTAATACTAATAATATTATCGATTCTACCGATACTATTGCATACATCGATTGTCGATTCTATCGATACTATTCCTTCCAACCAATAGTATTAGTTAATTTGTGATATCGATAGTATCGATACTATCGATAGCACTATCGATATTGTTACTAGTTTTCGAGGTCACCTATCGATAGCGAAACTATTGATATGTTGGAGAGGAGCAGTAAATAATATCAACAAATTGATCTCACGTAATTTATATTTTCGAAGATATAATTACATATAACAAAATAATAATAACGGGCATGTCACCATCCAGGTGAGTCTATCAGACATATCATATCTGGCTGTTCTCGTTTGGCTAACGGCGAGTACTTACACAGACATAACCAAGTGGCCAAGATCATCCACCAGCAACTTGCTTTGCAGTACAAACTTGTGGATCTTGAGGTACCGTACTACAAGTATGTGCCCGACTCAGTTCTCGAAAATGACCATGTCACGTTGTACTGGGATCGGTCTATCATCACTGACAGGACTATTGTAGCCAATAAGCCTGATATAGTGGTGATAGATCGATTAGCGCACCGCACGATGATAATCGATATCACCATTCCGCATGACGAGAATCTCGTGAAAGCTGAGAAAGAGAAACAAATGAAGTATCTCGACTTGGCGCACGAGGTTGTCGACATGTGGAATGTCGATTCGGCTATCGTCGTGCCGATTGTTGTGACGGCCAATGGCCTGATGGCCAAGAGCCTCGACCAACATCTCAAGAGGCTCTCGTTGGGCGGTTGGGTCAAGGGACTGATTCAGAAAGCGGTACTCCTTGATACGGCACGTATTGTGAGGAGGTTTCTGTCTCTGGAGCCCTAACTACCGGTAGTTTGGACCCTGTTCCCAATGCCGGTTGGTCCCTATTTTTTTTTTTATATTTATAAATGTATTTTTTATTATTATTAATTATGTTTATAAATTTAAAAAAAAAAGATATGTAATTAAATAAATAAAGGAAATAACCGAATACGTAAGCATAAAAATAGTACATTCATTTGGTTTGGTGAAAAACATAATACATCCTGATTATCATAGCTATATAATAATAATAATAATAAAACAGTACCTGGTCGTTTGAGAGACAGTTCAGAGCACTATCGTGCCGTGCCTGCGATTAGACAACTTCTGATCTGTCGAGACTTCGAGAGGTTGCACGCCCGTTTTATTTGTTGACTTGTTCGGCGGTGGGGGAAAACACGTAGTCAATTGCAATACTTTTATAAAACCGGAAGTTGAATTATTTTAAAATACTACAAATGTGTGTTTACCCTCACAGATAGTTGGGCAACTCTAGTTCCGCTCTTTGAAACCCTAACCACTTGTATTTTTATTAAAAAATAATAGTAATCATATTTTTTGATTTCTTTTAAATTAAATTATATTATATTTTTAATTTTAGAAAAAATATATATTAAAATAAATAAATAATAATAATGCATTCTTTTAAATGTGGATAATCATAATGAATGTCATGGTAAGTATTAATATCAGTAGTATGTTAGGCGGCGCGGGTCGCGTGCACTGGTGGACGCGGCGACGGCGGTGCGCAGCTGCGCGTCGCTGGACGAGCGCGACGCGGACGACAAGTGCGCCGGCGACGCTGTGCAGCCGCCCCCGCACCGACTGCCGGTCAGTGCGGCCACTAGTGAAGCGTGAAAGTCTCCCGTGGATTATTACTAAAATCATAACAAAAAGAGATTCCTTGAATCCCAAAACACAAATTAATAATTTAAAAACAATTTGTATAAGTTAATCTATATAAACAAAGCAAAAAGTCAATCATTTACTCGCTGACTAAACAGATAAATAAAATTGTCATTGCAGTCGGGAGACCGGGAGTACTGTGGAACACTTTTTAATCGAAGAGGTCCTCCGATTGCAACTTTTTTTTAAATTTATAGCCTGTGTCTCTCGGGATGATGTAAGGATTCTAGCGATACCCCATATATCCAAATCTGTTTAGGCATTTAAAAGTTATAGTGGAACAAAGAAACTTACGGGAGTGTAATGTTTTCAGGGTTCATCGATGTATACATACATAGATGAACCCTGAAAACTTTACACTCCTTTTTTGGGCTGTCGTGTAAAAAGTATCATTATTTTGCAGAAAAAGAATAAGACATGGAAGATATTTCGTGACATCGGCACTGACAAACTTTGCGACAACGGTATGACATAACTCTTGATAGCTAGTACCAGTAAATGAATACCTACTACGATGTGTATCATCCGGCACGGCCGACCGTCTGCAGCAGAGCCGGACCGCGTGGAGGTGTACTACTTCGAACACGGCTCGGGCGAGTTCCTGGCCACGTGCGGCGCCGGGCGGCCGGCCGCGCTGGAGCGAGCGGCCAGGCGTGGCGGACGCTTGGCGGCTGCGCTGCTGGGCGAGCTGCTGGCCGCGCCGCAACTGCTGCTGGCGCTGCCCGTGGCGCTGCTGCTGCACGTGCAGCGCTGCCTGCTCGTGGCACTGCGCGGCGCCGCCACGGGGTTGCTGCAGACGACGTCGGACTACGCGCTCAAGCCGGCGCTGGCGCTGACGTTCAACGCGCTGCTGCAGCCGGTGCTGGTGTTCTGCGCGAACGTGTCGCGCGGCGTGCGCGAGGCGCTGCGGCCGCTGGCGCAGGCGCTGGGCGACGCGGCGGAGCCGGCCGCGCGCGTGCTGTCGGCCGTGCGCCTGGTGGACGTGCGCGTGGCGTGCCCACTCCACGCCGCACAGCTCTAATGCGGCGGAGCCGGCCGCGCGCGTGCTGTCGGCCGTGCGCCTGGTGGACGTGCGCGTGGCGTGCCCACTCCACGCCGCACAGCTCTAATGCGGCGGAGCCGGCCGCGCGCGTGCTGTCGGCCGTGCGCCTGGTGGACGTGCGCGTGGCGTGCCCACTCCACGCCGCGCAGCTCTAGTGCGCCGCACTCGTCGGGGTCGTCGCGCATGATACTATATTTAGCTAATGTTAATCGATATATGTAATATGTTAACGCTAATAAATAGTAAATCAATTGCTTTTCCTAGTTGCGCTCGTTTCTATGTAAACAATAAATGTAAACGAATATATTTATGGATCACCTTTACTACACTATGAACGTAGTGTAACATTGCCGAAACATCGAATGTTCAACACAAATAAAGACATACAGCAAGATAAATATCCCGTTTAAGAACGTTTACGTCCAGCGCGGGACGTCAGGTTTAGGTAATCGACTACAAAATTCACTCGCACAGGAGCGGGCGTCACTGTGTGCATAGAGTTACCGCGTTTTCTCTTTCCATAGTCGGACTAATCCACTTTGATCCGAATCCGAATAGAGTAATATTGTTATAACAAATAATTATTTAATTGGAATTCGGGATATGTTGTTCACGCTATCTATACGAAACAATTACGCTACAGATTAAACAACGATTAAAAACAGCGCCCTCTATTGACACGAAACCTGAGACTCGCCGTTGGTGTCAAAACTTTTCCTCCAATCAGAGTATGTGTGTTACGAGTAGCGACCATCAGTTCGACCATATTTCTTTTATCGTTTTCAATACGTGTTAATTTCAAAAATGTTTGCACATGAGTACCTTTACCGCTTTATTTGTAGACCGCCAAAATGCCTGATGATAAGTCTTCAGAGGAATACCTCTTAAATCTAAAAAAACAAAGGGAAAACCTAAAAGGCCGATTGACGCAATTCAAAAAATTTGTCGATACGTTTTTAGAGGGGCTAGTTTAACAACAATACAAGTAGCAGAATTGGAATTGAGAATTAAGTTAGCTACTGATATCTTTGAGAAATTTAACGCAATCGAAAGTGAGATAGCATCACATTTACCTGATGCAGAAATACCTACTAATTCTGATTATGTAGAAACATTAGAATCCTTATATTTTACTGCTATGGCTAATGCAAAATGTTTAACTCATAGTGCAGAGACTAGTAAAGATAATTCTATTATTGCTCAGGATAGTTCATCATCTCAAAAACCTATCAATGTCAAATTACCTTACATTAAACTACCTGCCTTTGACGGATCTTACGATCACTGGCTAGAGTTCAAACATTCTTATATAATTATTGATATGATTCATAAAAGTTTAGATCTAGATGAAATACAAAAGTTTCATTATTTACGGTCAGCGCTTAGTGGAAGTGCCCTACAGGTGATCAGCGCCTTAGAGTTCACTCCTGACAATTACAATCACGCATGGGAGCTTCTAGATAATAGTTATCATAATAATAGGTTGTTAATTCATAATCATGTCAAAGCGTTGTACAATATTGCACCCTTGAAACAGGAATCACCCTCGCAAATTCGTAAAATGATAGACACCGTCTTACGTAATTTACGCGCTCTGCAAACTCTCGAAGAACCCACGGAATCATGGGACACTTTGATTATATATTTAATCGTAACTAAACTTGATTCTTCTACGGAACGCGAGTGAGAGAATCACAAGGGTGTTATGTCTTTCGGATCCCAGAATGACTCTAACAGCAAAGTTAAATTAGAGGATTTACTTTCATTTCTCAGAAACCGTGCCGATATGCTGGACATGATAAACGCTAACCATAATAAGTCAAAGGATAAACAGCAAAGCAGTGATAATAAACATCACAATGAAAATAAACGAAGTTATACTCATAGTCTTGCTAAACCAAAGGTAAAACATACAATTTTAAAAAAGATATTCCTAACTGCGTTCTATGTAATCAAAGTCACCCACTATATACTTGTATTAGTTTTCTTAATATGTCGGTCAATGATAGGTAAAAGTTGGTTAAAGAGAAAAACCTGTGTCGTAAATTGTTTCCGAGCAGGACATTCAATTGACGAATGCTTATTCGGTCCGTGCAAACAATGTCAGCGTAAACATAACTACTACCTATAGTGATAATTCAAAGGTAACGGTACGTATATTATGTGCCAAGAGCAAAGTAGCACCATTAAAATCTGTTAGTATTCCTCGTTTGGAACTTTGTGGTGAGCTAATAGGAGCTAAATTGTACAAGAAAATCATTGAGTCTCTTAGATTACAGTTTAGCAAAATATATTTCTGGACTGATTCTACTATTGTCATGGGTTGGATTAAAATGTCGCCACATTTACTTAAAACCTTCGTACAGAATCGAGTAATTGAGATAAATGAACTCACAGGTGACTCGGTATGGTTACACGTAAATAGCAAAGACAACCCAGCTGATTTCTTGTCGAGAGGTTATGGTTTGGATTTACTAAAAGATTGTGATTTATGGTGGTATGGTCCGTCATATTTACATAACTCACTTCATTTCGATCATATTCAATTTAATAATCCAGATTTTCATACTTTACCCGACACAAAATCTAAACAGATATGTTTACCTTCTACACAATGCGACGATTTAATTAACTTTGAATAATATAATTCATTCTCTAAACTTAAACGATTAGGTGCATACATGCTCAGGTTCATAGATAATACACGTATAAAGGCGCAAAATAAAGACAACCGTCGAACCGGTTCCTTATCTGTAAACGAATTGAATAGATCACAGAGAATGCTCACTAGGTTAGTGCAAGTTAAATCGTTTCCAGAAGTTCATAAGAATTTAGTTAACAATATTCATATTAAATCAAGTTCTAAGCAATTTAATCAGGTTTCTAGCCTTAATGTGTTTTTAGATAACCATCAAATAATAAGAGTCGGTGGAAGATTGTGTAATTCGTCTAGCTTTAGCTATAATAAAAAACATCCAATTTTATTGTGCTCTAAACATCCTTTTACTGTTAGTTTATTCAGGTATGAACATAAGCGACTGTTACATGCGGGTCCTCAGCTTCTTTTGGCCACAGTGCGTGAATGTTGGTGGCCATTAAACGGTAGAAATTTGGCTAGAAAAATAGTACATGAGTGCGTGACATGTACACGTATGAGAGGTAAGACGCTGACACCTGTCATGGGTAACTTACCTTCTGAGTGTTTGGAGCCTGGTTTCCCATTTATGCGAGCGGGCGTTGATTACGCGGGGCCAGTGTTCGTGTTAAATCGTAAGGGCGGAGGATCACATCTGAATAAAGCTTACATCTGTTTATTTATTTGCTTCACAACTCGAGCTGTACACCTGGAACTTGTTACTAGCCTCTCCACAAATGATTATATTTTGGCATTGCAACGTTTTATAAGTAGACGAGGTAAACCTAGTGTCATATTTTCGGACAATGGGAAAAATTTTGTAGGAGCTGAAAGGGAATTCCCTTTGTTTTTAGAGAAAAATTCCGAGGCTATTATTAATTATGCTGCTAATGATAATGTTGAATTTCGTTTTATTCCCCCTTATTCCCCACATTTTGGTGATCTATGGGAGAGTGGGGTACGC
Organism: Shargacucullia verbasci; assembly: GCA_947562105.1. Classification (NCBI taxonomy): domain Eukaryota; kingdom Metazoa; phylum Arthropoda; class Insecta; order Lepidoptera; family Noctuidae; genus Shargacucullia; species Shargacucullia verbasci. Next base: position 47,784 of record OX387284.1, read on the forward strand.
TCGTGTAAGTATCACCTAAGACGCATAGTAGGTAATGCGAGGTGATAGGCCCCCCGCTGAGGTGTGTTAGGCCCCCCGCCTAACACACCTCAGCGGGGGGCCTTAGGGGTCGCGAGCGCGCAGAGTGGGGACTCTGCGCGCTCTCACTTAGCGACCCCCGAGAAGACGGCGACACGCTGTGGTCCGTGTCGCCGTGCACACAGCACCAGCGAGGGTAACGGGGGGACCTCTTTACAGTCTCCCCCGGGACGTGCACGAGGGGGTGGCCTCTTTACAGTCACCCCCTCCGGGAAGTGCCGTTCGGCATGACACCATGGTGGGCTTCGGTGCGGTCTTCTAAGAGTTCCCGACGCCCACCATATGGTGTCGAGGCGGATCACCGTGGTGAGTTTAGCCGGTAGGAGTCCGACACACCCCTCCGCCCTCCCCAGGCGGAGGATAGCCCATGATGGGTTCTCACCACGTTAATCAAAAAAAAAAAAAAAAAAAAAAAAAAAAAAAAAAAAAAAAAAAAAAAAAAAAAAAAAAAAGGTAATGCGAGGTTAACATATGAGGAGTTTAGCACAGCTTTAACACAAATCGAAGCCGTTCTGAATTCCCGTTCAATTTCACCCCTGTCTGCAGATCCTTCTGATTTTACTCCTCTTACCCCTGCCCATTTCCTGATTGGCCGACCGTTGACAGCACCACCTTCTGAGAACCTCACAGACAAGCTGACTTCAAGGTTGACCCGTTACGAGAGAATCTAACAATTACGACAGCACTTCTAGCGACGCTGGTCCACAGAATACGTTTCGGAGCTGCAACTGTGAACCAAATGGAAGGCCAAGCAAGATGATATCACGTTGGGGAGCCTAGTCCTTATAAAGGATGACAACCTACCACCGTTGAAGTGCAGGTTAGGCCGCATTATACATATATTTCCTGGAACGGACGGAGTTGCACGAGTCGCGGACATCCGCACTAGTAATGGGACAATTCGACGAGCGTTCTCGAAGATATGCCCGCTGCCGCTAGCACCAGTGCACGACGAAGCTTGACATCATCAATTGATCATCATGTTGGAAGCTGGATCTTCCAAGGCCGGGGGCATGTTCACGCCATCTATACGAAACAATTACGCTACAGATTAAACAACGATTGAAAACAGCGCCCTCTATTGACACGAAACCTGACTCGCCGTTGGTGTCAAAACTTTTCCTCCAATCAGAGTATGTGTGTTACGAGTAGCACCATCAGTTCGACCCATAGACTTAGAATTTCGCTTATGGTTCGACCATATTTCTTTTATCGTTTTCAATACGTGTTAATTTCAAAAATGTTGTAATTTAGTAATAAACGTCTGTATTATTGAAGAAGAGAATACATTATTTATTGAAATCGACCGAGAGCAAACCTGATCCTGCACATATGTAAACGGACGACGTGCAAATTAAATAAAGAGGGTATAATCTAATGCAAATATTTTTACTAATACTGTACTGTTATTTACTTGAAATCCAAGATGGCGGACATGCATTTTTTGACAAATATAGATATGGGTATCGTTTTCAAGGTTTCTTGGGGCGCTGATTATGAACATGACATCCATTTTGAAATCCAAGATGGCGGACAAGATTTTTTTTTAAATAGGTATTGGTTTGGGTATAATTTTTAAGGTTTCTTGGGGAGCTGAATATGAAAATGACATTCAATTTGAAATCCAAGAAGGCGTACAAGCATTTTAAAAAATATTTTTCCGCTGTTATGAAGTAAGAAGGAATTTAGTCTACCTCCGTATTAAATTTCATCAAAATCGGTTCAGCCGTTTCATCAAAAAGTTACAGAGAGACAAACATACTTTTATCTTCCTACGTATCTGGGAGTAGCGCATAATAATCCTTTGTCTGGTTGGCCAGACGAAATACCTAAGAAAATTATGTAAATTGTTTAAGTGATTCTCAAGATATAAGCGTGCTAAGATAGATAAAATAGAAGATACGCAGACGTCGCATTTCATAATATGTAATGATTTATTTTTATTTTGTTTAAGGTAAAGGCACCTAATTCCGAGGGGTTCTAAAAATGGTACCTTATTCCGATGTATTTAGAATAACGGCATTTTCAAGCTATTTACAAGTTATTTTTATCTACAAAATACACTATGAATTAATAATTTATCTATTCGTATTTCTATGAACAAAGGAGTGCTTTAGTTTGAGTAGATTTTAAAATAATCGGTAATTTTGACGCTGGCAGCCGTCTCGAGTTCACGCTTCATACATTTCGGACCATGCGCACGTGAGGACTACGTTTTACTAAATAGTGTTTTAAATGTTAATTTCTACTGTGTGAGTTTTTGTTTATGTTGAAATATTGGAAGGGTTATATTTTTTTTATCTAAAACACTTGACATTTGAGTATTTATTTCGCAAATTAAGGAGAAATTAACTTTACTAAACAAAAACGCTTGGGATTGAACCGCTCTTTAGCCTTTCCTTTTTTTTTTATATACAATTTTTGCCATTAATTATTATATTATTTACTTCATTATTTTGATATTGTAATGTCGTTTAAATTGAAATGATTTCTTATATATAATCGCTATACATTGTAAATGTGAGTGAGATGTAGGCTGAGCGCTCTTCATTTCATTAATTCTCACGATAACTGATGCATGCTTGCACTCTGTTGCGACAGGTTAGCTCAAATAGTTATGGCACTTTCTTCAAAAGGCTATTCCACCCTATATTTGTCTCACATAAACCTTTACATCATTACAATCTGTCTGGACTTTAAAATAGACTTTGACCCCTGAGTTTGTTTCGGCGTTTCTTCTCAGGGATAGTCATAGGAAATGCCGACGCCATCTAGTTTAAAAAAGACGTGTAAAAGTGATTGAAAAATCCTAATTGCAAAATAAATAATTTCATTTCATTTCATTTCAACAGTAGGCTGACGCCTTTGATGTCGGGCCACGGAGCAAATACAAAGAGGAGACGGCCTAAGCAACTGTGCACTGTGACTCTCAACTAGGTCCTGACGTCATCAAGTAGGCGTGGCCTTAGTCAGTGTATTGTTGGCGTTTGTCCTGTGCACAACTTTGTAAACGTCCCCATTTTACAGCATATTCGCGCTAGACGAAAAAAGGAATGAAGTGTTGTGATTTATCTTGTAAAAACTACTCGGATAGACGTTCTGATGCTATGCATGGCATCACATTTTATTTGTAAATAATTTTATGCGTAATTTATTATAAATAGTTCTAGAAAAATCTCTTAGCGTCGGCGTTTCCGAATATAATTCTATCCGACATTAGATGGCGACACTTTGTGTCATGGGAACCTACAGTATATAGGTACGTAGAGCTCAATATTAATATATTTTAATAATGATATGTACTGAAATTTGTTCAACATTCATTACTAAAGATTCTTTAATCGCCAAAATATTATTTTTGTAGTTTTTATATAATTTTGTAAACAGGCTGCCATCTATCGTCATCTATGAACAACAAATATAAACATAACAAAAAGACAGGGCCGTAATTATCAGTTATTTTTAAAAATCAGTTTTCTTGCATGAAAGTTTATTGCGCTAATAAATTTTTTTCGTTATTATTTGTCTATTATTTATTCTACCTCTGAAATTAGTTTTACCTACTTGACCATATCAAAAGAGTCATGTTAAGTATGAAGCTTCCTTCGCGTCATGCGACTTTTGATTTAGTTTGGTATTACTTATTTATTTGACATTAATGGTTTCAAATGGATTGTCACGTAAAGGGGAAGTGTTTTTTTAACAAAATAAGTTTTAATAAACAATCTTGATGTCTTTTTAACAAAATAAGTCATTTAAAAATAATCTTTATTCGACATTCATCAAAAACCTTTTTATTCTAACATTTTTTTTTTCATAATATTTTCACTAGTTCAATAAAAAAATACGTATCAAGATGGTTCGCCAAATTAATTAAAAATAAAAACAGTTTACTCCTTGGTACGAAAATTATGAGTACGACCCTGTTGCATCTTGCACTTAGTGACATCTAGCGTGAGATAGTTATATAACTACAAAGTAAAATCGACAGAACGAGCGAGTAGTTTCGATATAGACCGGTAGATGGAAAATAAAGAAGTGGGCGGGATCTAATACCCCCTCACCCCGCAAAATGTCACGCAATATTTCATAGGGAAATCTAATCACAACATCTCCTCTTTGTATTTACTCCGTGTGTCGGGCGATGCCGCCGCCTGTGTAGGCATTTACGCAACTGCGGATGGGTTGTCACAAATTGGAAAAAATATATACAGTGGTGGTCATGGACTTTTTGTATCTCTCTCGGTATGGCAAAACTGTTAAATAGTGTATTGACTTACGATGACAGTTCACTCTGACGTTTGTTGGGAGGCATAAAAACTAGGATACGCGCGAACACCCACATTAGAATTTAGTATCTCGTCGAGTAAGGACTATTTGTATTAAGTGCAGACAAAAGTAAATAAAAGTGATTATTCTGAAGAACTGCAATATAATTTCCTGACCCTTTCAAAATATTTACTCCTAATCCTGTTTACTCTATCCATGTAGCTATTTCATAACATAACTAATTACTTTTAAGAAGGAACATAAAAGTACACATGACATTGTTTTTTAAAAAAATGCCTGGTACTACTAATCGTTCTTAATTATATGACCACCACTATATATACCTAATCATTATCATCATGGTATTTTTTTTAGGTTTTATTGTGGTTCTTGTTAGACTGTTTTTGTAAACTCTTTGCATTCCTTTTATTTTTCAAATATTATCAATTTATTTTTGCTTGTTGTGGTTTCCTATAATTGAAGGAGTACACTTTATTTGATACCGTATGTTTAATTATGCATATATTCTTTGTGGAGACCTTTAAATAAATAAATAAAATAAAATCAATCCCACGAACCTCCCCCTCGGATCGCCACTGCGTGCATGTGCGAACGTTAACAATATGGCGTTCGTAAAAATACCGAGTATATTGCACACCCCCGAAGCGTTTTGTCTTTATAAGATCGAATGTTTTGAGGTCTCTCAGGGTGCTGTCACACGAAATGAAACTTATAAGACATTCATTTTGAAATCCAAAATGGCGGTCATGCATTTTTTGAAACATATAGATATGGGTATCGTTTTCAAGGTTTCTTGGGGTGCTGATTTTGAAAATGGCATCCATTTTGAAATCCAAGATGGCGGACATGCATTTTTGAAAAGTATAGATATGGGTATCGTTTTCAAGGTTTCTTGGGGTGCTGACGACTTAAAAAACATGATATTAATGATTAGGTATATATATATCTTTTTCGATTTGTGACAACCCTTCCGCAGTTGCGTAAATGCCTACACAGGCGGCGGCATCGCCCGACATCAAAGGCGTCAGCCTACTGTTGGAATACTTATACTGTGGGATTATTATGCGCTACCCCCAGATACGTAGGAAGGTAAAAATATGCTTGTCTATTTGTAACTTTTTGATGAAACGGCTGAACTGAACCGCTGAAATTCCTTCTTACTTAATCTGTGGCAGAATATTTTGTAAAATACTTGTACGCCTTCTTGGATTTCAAAATGCATGTGATTTTCATATTCAGCACCCCAAGAAACCTCGAAAACGATACCCATATCTACATTTTTCAAAAAATGCATGTCCGCCATCTTGGATTTCAAAAAGGATGCCATTTTCATAATCAGCACTCCAAGAAACCTTGAAAATGATACCCATATTTATATAAAAAAAATGCTTGTTCGCCATCTTGGATTACAAAATGGATGTCTCTTCTTCTTATTTAAGAGCCTTGCTCTTATCGGTGTAGCTGATGAAGTTCTTTCCATCTTTTTCTCTCCAGTGCGGTTTCCTTTACCTCTTTATACGACATTACGGCAATCTTTTCCTTTATTTGACTCATGTAACTTATCCTTGGTCTTCCTCTCCCTCTCGTTCCTTCTATCTTTCCTTCAATTGTGTTTTAATGAAACTGTCATGCTAATAAACACGATTGAAAACAGAAGAGGAAAGAGGATAGGCCATCTTATACGACATGACAGTATCAAATGGATGTCAGAAATCGGAAAAAGGGTGAAAGTCATCATTTTTATAATAATGATCTGATTAATTCATTATAAGGTAAAAAATACTGATGACGTCACGACACTATGCCAAGTTTAAGGCTTGCTTATAGGTTCCGTAACCGTGTGCTTGTGTAAGCATAGTGTATGCATTCGAAACATGTAGTTGTTACCAATTGAAGATTGAAGTGAAGTAAGGTGAAGAAATAATACATGGAATGTCAGTGACAGTATTTATTGTCTGTTGTCGGGCGTGCGCGGTTGTCGCTCGGGGTGCGGCGCGTGCGGCGGCGCCAGGTGCGCCACCACCACGTGCGAGTGCGCACGCGCAGCCAGCAGGCGCGGGGCTGCCGGCGCCGGCGGCGCTGCCGGCAGCGGCCGCCGCACCGCCACCTGCTGCAGCTGCAGCTTGCGCACCGCCGGCGCCTCGCCCGCGCCGCCCGCCGCCCCGCCCGCGCCCGCCGCGCTCACGTTACCGGTAGTCACCTGAGCGTGGCTGGCGGCCGCTTGGTGCAGGATCTTGAGATGGCGCGCCGGGAACGTCTGCTGGCGGTACAGCAGCTGCGCCGCCGACGTGGGCACGGCGGGCGCGCGCGCCGCCTCGGCCGCCGGCCGCACGCGCCGCGCCGCGTCCGCCTTGGGCGCGGGCGCGGCGTGCGCGGCGTGCGCAGCGTGCGCGGCCACCACGATGCGCTGCGGCGGCGCGCTGGCGGCCGGCGCCGGTGTCGCGCTGCCGCCGGGCGCGCCGGCCGCTCCGGCCGCGGCCTTCACCTTCTCCTTGGCGATGCGCTCGGCGCGGCGCGAGGCCACGTCCATGGGCGTGGGCGGCGCGTCGTAGTCCACGCCGTGGTCGGCCAGCAGCGCGGCGTGCTTGGGGTTGTGGTGCTTGGGGTCGTCGTGGCGGCGCTTGGGCTGCGCGCGGCGGCGCTCGGCGGCGTCGCGCATGGCGTCGAGGCGCGCGAGGGGCGGGCGCGGCGCGTCGTCGTCCAGGCGGCGGCGCGCGGCGGGCGGGCGGCGGTGGCGGCGGCGCGCGCGCTCGGGGTCGGCGAGCGCGTCGTGTCGGTCGCGGCAGGCGCGCGGCGAGCGGTATGCGCGCGCGGCGCCGCCCACCAGCTCGGCGGCCCAGTCCCAGTTGGGCGCGAGCGCGGCGGGCGGCTCGCCGGGCAGGCGCTGCAGACGCAGCGCGCGGCGCAGCGCGGCGTCCTCGCTGGGCGCCCAGTCGGGCTGCGGCGCGTGCGGGTGCGGGTGCGCGTGCGCGTGCGGCGGCGGGCGCGCGCGAGGCCGCGGGCGCGGGCCGGCGCGCTCGAACAGCGACAGCGGCGCGTGCGAGGCGCGCGGCAGCGTGCGCGCGCGGCGCGGCTCGCGTGCAGTGCGCGGCTCGCGGCGGTGCACGGCCGGCAGCAGCGCGTCGGCGGCGGCTCCGCGGCGGTAGAGGGCGCGCGCCCAGCTGTCGCAGTACACGTCGCCGTCGCCGGAGGGCGGGGTGGGCGGACACCACATCTGCAAGAACGCGCGCGTCACAGAATGCACTCGAGGCCGACGTGCGGAGTCGAGTGTCGTCGATATACTTACTGGCATTCGCTCGATAGTCCCGACGCTGCTCACCCACACCTGAAAATAAAAACAATCGGTATAGTACATTAATCAAAACTAAAACAACAGCAAAAAAGCATTTCATACAGTAGAAATACTACGAATTATACTCAACACACCTTCAGTAACACTGTCAGCTCGATCACATTTCTATTAACATTATAGTTATGATTAGCTGTGCCTGCAACTCCACCCGTGTGCAGTTCAGATACTCGAATTTTATTAGTTAATATTATAAAATGCAAAAAAGAATTTTTAATGAAATACCTTCTAAATTCATACCAGATTCTGGTCAACGTACCGTTAGGCAACTTAATTACATAAATGTTCAAATAGCCGTGCCTTATGTTGAAAGCATTCGGTCCATTTAGATTTATCGCGAAAGTTTTTTGTTCTAACAGACATTGTGACAACAATAGGGTATTTGTATTTGACTACAATGAAAATATAGATCAAACGGTTGTTAACAGCAAACATTTTCTTAAACCAATTTAGCCATCACATTATTTAAAAATAAGTATGATTATAATAAGAACTCATTAATTAAATTTTCATGTCTGATCACGTGATCGAAAACGCACGGGATTGACTGAATCTGGAATGACGTCACCTGCTTGTTTACAGTAAATGTCAGTCGAAATTTTGTACGGTGTATCAGTGTTTTTCTTGGTTTTTACTAGTATTCTCGTCTATTAGAGAGTAAAAGTGGGAAATTATCTTAAATAATCATTTAAAGTACGAACTTTGTTAAAGCTGATAATCTCCCTAGATTAGACGCGATTATGATCGGACTATTTTTCAAAAACAAGCCTGACTTTTATGCTTCCGAATTAAAGAATGTGAAAACAGCGCTGTAAGTATTACCGTATTTTTTTTTATAAAATTTACTTTATATAATTAAATAGATTAGAAAAAGCCTAAAAAGGTTGTTACTATAGTAAACATTTTAGGTTATGTTGACATATTGCCCATTCGAAGCTATAAGGTACAACTCTGTATTTGAATGTACATAAATATATATTTATTTACCAAATTGTCACGCACTATGATTAATCATGAATACACTAAGATTACTTTGCTTACAAGCAGGTGACGTCATGACATGCATGTATGGCGTCTTTAGCGTTTTGGCGGCTTTTTTGTCCATTTAAACCTTGATGGCGATTTTCATAGAAAATAGTGAAATTCACAAAGAATTAATCAAATTGCAAATGTATTATGCTATAATGAATATAATAATTATACATATTTTTCTAAAACCCGTCAAATACCCTATTATCACAATCTGTTAGAAAAAAAAAAACTTTATAAAGCTTTTTAAATTTGTGTATAAACAATATAACGCGACACTAAAATTGAACTTTCATATACAAAAAATGTTTATTTGGCGCAACTGTTATTGTAATTTGAGCACGTTCGACTGTATTATTATGATTGTTGTTGTATTATAAAACAACAATCTGAAAATACAGACAGCGTGCCGTCGCAGTCGTTGTATAACGCTGGCACTTCACTTGACGTTGCGTGTTCGCGTAGCGATTCACCGTGCGATTCACCGTGTTTGTCCAAATATTTGTGTGAAATTCAAAAATCACAAACACGACATCTTATATACACTTGGATGCAAATCAATATCAATCAATAATATCAAATATATTCGCAAATATTTCTCGCTTTTTTTAAGACCTTTTACTTTACAGTACTTGGAAATCCTTAATTATTTTTTATCTTGATCCAGACATCGTTGACAGCATTACTGTTTTTTATAGGATGCATTTTTTGGATCCCAAATGCATTTTGGTAAAACTCAAGAAATTAGGATTGGACAAATGTTGTTCCAGTCCCAATCCATCTTGTTGAACATGTCTGTACTTGTTGCCGTCGCTTGTGCTACTGAGCGAGCCATGTGTGGACGGTATTTGGCCTATTTTAATCCTTTGATGTGTGACTAAAAACCGACAAGCGGGCGGTCTCGTTCGTGCAAACTTATACATCTTCCACACATGGTCGTTTTCGGCTAATAAAGCAAATACGTGACGCAAAATACGCGACGAATACACGCAACGAAAAGTGAAGTGCCACCATAGCAATTACGACAAATAAACATTTTCTGTACATGAACTACTAAGTACTTATGCCAAGCCGTAGATCATTTGGACACCTTAGCTGTCCCAAGTGTATGCGACGCTCACTGCAGTATATAAACAATGCGGCGCGTCAGTTAACCTAGAACACCTAATTTCAAAGTGTCACGATAACATAAACACTTGGACTGCAACGGCTACGATGTGATTACGTTTATGTATTATTCGGAAGATTATAACTATGTATGAATAGCTGTTTCAATGGACACCTTAAGTGTTTCCTGTGTACGTGACGCTGACTGTACAGTATGACCGTAAATTGTAAAAATAATTTAATAAGCTAATAATGTGTTTCAGTTAAGTTTTTAAATAATTGTGTGCTATATGCTGGCATCGCCGCAAGTCAAGTCTATCATTGGACGAGCACCTAGACGCACAATTATGTGCCGCCCGGCGTCTGTTCCTTATTAATTTGAAGAATGTATACGACAGCCGACTGCAGGTGTTTCGTAACAAGTAACGTCGCGACTGAGGTCGAAGCCGGGCCGGACGGTACTCGTGCACTGGGGCTAGCTGCTGCTGGTGCCAGCAGCCAGCAGCCAGCAGCCAGCACGCGCACTGTCGCGGGATGGGTGGCGGGCCGTCCGACTCGGTTCGCCCGTAAATGCTTGCACGCCGTACATCCCTGACGTTCGGATCGGTGCCGCGGTGTCGCCGATCACGAGGAAACACCGCCGTCTCGGGGACAGTTCAAGCATTTACGGACGAACATCGAGCGGCACCGAATCGTCGAACGTCAGAAATATAAAACGCACGAGCGGTATCTCAAAATCATTTATTATTATCGTTATGTTTGCGGTCGGCGTCCGTGGCGTTGGCGAGCCAGGCGTCCAGCGTGCCGTTGCGGAGCGGACGGCGCCGCGGACCCGCCGCGCCCGCGCCGCCCGCGCCGTCGTCCAGCGTCCACAGGTTGATGTGCACGGTGCCGCGCGAGCGCGTGCTGCGCGCGCCCGCGGGCGGCGGCGACGGCGGCGGCGAGGGCGGCGGCGGCGCGCGCCGGCGGCGTGCACGCACCTTGGCGCGCGCGTCCTCGCGGCTGTACGTGAGCGACGGCGACGGCGACGGCGTGCGCGGCGCCTCGTGCGCCTCGTGTGCCTCGCTGCGCAGCTGGCGGCGCGCCTCCTCCCACTCGCGCAGCTGGCGCCGCATCTCGCCCAGCGCGGCGCGCTCCGCCTCGGTGGCGGCCTCGCTGCTCTCCACGAGCCGCATGGCGTACTTCTCGATGGGCGTGAGCTGCAACAGACGGGCGGTGAGCGCGGGCGCGGCGGGCGCGGCGGGCGCGGGCGTGGCGCGCTACTGACCTGGCTCATGAGCGCGGCCAGCTCGTCGGGGTCGGAGCGCGGCGCGGCGGCGCGCGGCTCGTCGTCCAGCGGCAGCGTCTCGTCGAACTCGGCCAGGTCGCCCTGCGCCTCGGCGCGCGCGGCCTGCGCGGCGGCGGCGTCGGCCTCGTCCTCTGCGGCGGCGAGCGCGGACTCGAGCTCCCCGCCGGCGGCGTGCTCGGTCTCGTCAGCTCGAGCGCCTGGCTCGCCGTTTTCTGCCTCGGAGCCGAACAGCTCCTTGATGTTAGCCTGCACACACGTGAGAGTACGGTTAGTGTCTGGCCGTGCCGACGGATGTAACTACGGCGGACGTCCGCAGAGACTGACCCCGCGCAGGTATGAGGTGGTGAAGTGGCCGTCCTCGATAGCCAGATGTCCGAGCGCGCGCTTTTGCTCGGCCTTGCGCAAGATGTTTTCCTCCACGGTGGCTGCGGTGACGAGCCGGTACACGTGCACGTCGCGCGTTTGGCCGATGCGGTGGCAGCGGTCCTGCGCCTGCGCGTCCATGGTGGGGTTCCAGTCCGAGTCGTAGAAGACGACGGCGTCGGCGCCGGTGAGGTTGAGGCCGACGCCGCCGCTGCGCGTGGACAAGATGAAGGCGAACACGCGCGGGTCCGCGTTGAAGCGGTCCACGAGCGGCTGACGCCGGTCGACGCGCGTGGCTCCGTCCAGCCGCAGATAGGCGTGGCCGTGCATGGACAGGAAGGCCTCCAGCACGTCCAGCACGCGCGTCATCTGCGTGAAGATGAGCACGCGGTGCCCGCCCGCCTTCAACCGTCGCAGCAGCCCGTCCAGCGTTTGCAGCTTGCCTGCCGAATAAAAAACAACGGGTTAGGATGTCCATTGACATAAGTTTTCGTAAATATAAAATCTTACATAATCATTTAAATAATGCTTAATTCGAACTATTTTATAACTAAAATAAAAATAGGCACAAATACCAGCTACTGGTATTATGTAAGTTTATATCTTTAAAATAGTTTTGATGTACGTTTCTGAAGCAAAATTTAACAGCTCTGTCAACTGACACGATGTTCAAATCAAAGTTAACTATGCTTTCAGCAACTCGATCGACACTTCACAAGAGATTTAACAGATGATTATTTAATTTGTGCATTGATAAGCCTTGCAGAAATTAGGCGTTAGTACTTTGCATGCTGTATAATCTTAAAATTGTTCTATGTGCATGTTAATTATCCCACAGGATGATTTATGGATATGATTAACCCATTCAAGCTATTTTATATACTATAAAATAAAAAGTAAATTAAGTAAAAGGGCATGCAGGATGTGTGGTGTGAACTGACCGCAGTCGTACTGCAGCAACGAAGGGTGCGGGAAGGCAACGGCCTGGCGCGATGCGGGCGCATGGAACAGAGCCAGCAGGCGCCCCGCGGCCGGAGACACCGCGCGCTCCACGTGCTGCACGCGCCGCCGCCATGCGCGCGCCGCCTCGCCGCCGCCCACCACCAGCGACGGAGCGGCCGCGCGCGCCGCCGCCCAGCACACGCAGAACCTGCGCACACACATCGCTCGTCACGCGCTGCACGCCGGGCGCAGGCGGCCGGTGCCGGCCCGTACTCACCGGTCGATGAGCTGCTGCAGGTCGGCCAGCACGTCGCGCACGCGGCGCGCCGGCACGGGCGGCGGCGGCGCGTGCACGGCGGCGCGCAGGTCGGCGCCCAGCAGCGGCAGCCGCCAGCAGCGCCGCTCGTTGGCGGCCGCCAGGCGCCGCAGGCACGCGCGGCGCCGCGCCTGCAGCCGCGCGGGCGCGCCGGGCGCGGGCGGCGCGGGCGGGGCGGGCGGGGCGCGCGCGCGCGGCGGCGGCAGCGCGGCGGGCGGCGGCGCGGGCGCGGGCGGCGCGTGCGCAGGCGGCGCGGCGCGCGGCACCAGGCGCAGGTGCAGGCGCAGGCCGGCGGGCGGCGCGCGCGCGTCCGTCCTGGCCTCGCCCAGCTCCTCCACCAGGCGGCGCGGCGGCGCCAGGTGGCGCGCGCGGTGCGCCGCGAAGGCGCCGGCGCCGCTGGCCTCGAGCGTGGCGAGGTCGCCGCCGAGGCGCGCCGCCAGCTCGGCGCGCTCGGCCAGCCCGGTGCTCAGCGCCAGCGCGGGCACGCAGAAGCGCAAGCCCACCAGCTGCAGCGGCGAGGCGACGGGCCGCGGCTCGAACAGGTCGGGATGGTTGCACACCTTGCGCAGCTGCATGAGCACGTTGATGACGCTGAGCAGATGGCCGGACGCGAGGCTCTCCTTGGTCCTGCGAGCGGAGGGGCGGGTGAGTGTCGGCCGGATGGCGAGCGTCACGGCGTGCTAGGGCAGGCGACTCACTTGGCGCGCGACATGAAGTCGTCGTAGAGGAAGCGCTGCCGCTTGGACAGGCGGCACAGCAGCACGTGCTCGTACTTGCGCGGCATCTGACGCTCCACGTCGGCCTTGAGGCGGCGCAGCAGGAAGGGGCGCAGCACCTCGTGCAGGCGCCGCACGAGCGCTTCGTTGTAACGGTTGGAGCCGTCCGCGATACCCGCCACCTCGCTGAACCACTCGCGGAACTCCGAGTGCGACGCGAACACGTCGGGCATCAGGAAGTGCATCAGGGACCACAGCTCAAGCAAGCTGTTCTGCAGAGGCGTGCCCGTCAGCAGCAGCCGCCTGCACACGTCACACATAGTATTCGACACACAACTATCTTATGTACATCCATGGGGAAATTCTCACGCGACATGTGACCATGACGCGATCGAGACGTTGATTTCACGTCAGCACTAGTCTATACATATAATAAAAATATAACAGGCAGATGTCTGTGCATGATAGATTTTGGAGAAAACTAATATGGGGGGTCTTTATTAGAGCAACAGAGGCCATATTTGTACACGCATCACGCAAAAACTACATGGATTTGAATGCAGTTTTCACCAATGTATTGCTAGAGGTCTAACTTAAAATAAAGGCTCCATTTTACTGCAGTAAAATATCAACGATTGATTCTCTCGCGATTTAGTGACTTTACGGTTACTGACAAACTGAAAATTTTTGCAAACCCTTTTTCATGTGATATTGAGGACGTACCGAGTAATTTACAAATTAATGTGATTGATCTCCAATCTAACGACACTCTCAAAAACTCTTTTTATTTAAACAATGATCTTATTAAATTTTATAGTAGTTCGCCTAGATGGCAAACGGCGAACGAAAAAGTTTGCTCATCAATTAATTACAATTTTAGGCAGCACTTATTTACGTGAATAAACTTTTTCAATTTAAAAAAAAATGGTTCTCGTCTCACAGATGAGCATTTGAGTGCCATTCTACGAATTTCTATGACAGACATGAAAGCAAACATTCCACAAATAGCGAGTCAAATACAACTTTAAAAATCACATTACATTTTAATTCGACTCACATGCATAGTTATTTCGAAGATCTCATTTAATTTGTTTATTTTTTTTCATTTTCTTTGTTATTTTTCCTAATTATTAATAAAATGATGTAAAAGTAAATATTTGTGGTTATTTTTTTTTTTTTTTCATTTTTAACGTAATCGATATAGGCATACAAAAGAATAGGTACACCCAAGTGCAGTCTTTATTTCATTTTGCCACTGTGGCCCGTACCTGTTAAAAGGTTGCTGACGCTGGTCTAGATGAATACCTAGTTTGCTTAAAAATATCACTAAAATCACTCACCTTTCAGTTTGAAAATTTAATAACATCTGCCACCTTTGAGATTTAAAGTTTTTAATGTTCTGTGCCTCGTCGAGAACGAGATATTTCCACCGTTTTCTTCTAAAACTTTGATGGTCTTGCACTACGAGTTTATACGAAGTTATACACACATGAAAAGAGTTCGCTTTAGTCCACCCGACACGTTTCATTTTGCGCTCCTTGATGGTACCGTAGTAGGTGAGGATCTTGAAGGCCGGGCACCACTTCTTGAACTCCATCTCCCAGTTGAGTACGACGGAGGTGGGAGCCACCACGAGGTGCGGCCCCCAGTCGTGGCGCTCCAGCGCCAGGTGCGCCAGCAGTGCGATGGTCTGCACGGTCTTGCCCAGCCCCATCTCGTCGGCCAGGATGCCGTTGAGGCCGCGCGCGTACATGGTGGCCAGCCAGTGCAGCCCCACGTGCTGGTACTCGCGCAGCGCGTGGCGCAGCAGGCGCGGCACGGGCGTGGCCACGGCCGTCTCCGACAGCGTGGTGCCCGTGGGCTGCAGCGACGCCGCCAGCACCGCCGCCGCCTCCACGCGCCGCTCCGACCCGTCGCCCTCGTCCATGAGCGCCTCCAGCGCCTCGGACGAGGCGGACGAGGCGGGCGAGGCGGGCGAGGCCGACGACGTCGACGAGACGGACTCCTCGCTGTCGGCGTCGGAGGGGCGGCGCGGCGGCGGCGCGGCGTAGCGCTGGCGCAGCTCGTCCAGCTCCAGGTCGGCGTCGCGGCGCAGCGCGGCCAGCTCGGCGGCGGCGTCGCGGCCGGCCTCGCGGCGCTCCTGCTGCGCGATGGAGGACTCGTCGTCGGCGGAGTCGTCGGCGTCGGGCCCGTAGTCGGAGGGCGGCGGCGAGTGCGCGAGGTAGCCGGGCGGCAGCAGGTCGTGCAGCGCGCGGCGCGAGTCCCGGCGCAGCGCCTCCAGCTCGTCGCGGTGCTCGTCGGCGCCGTGCTGCGCCTCGCGCTCGGCGGCGGCGATGGTCTCCTCGTCGTCGTCGGAAGGCCCGCGCGGCTGGAACTCGTCGTCGGAGGGCGCGCGCGACTCACTGGGTGCGGGCGCGTGCAGGTTGGCAGCCAGCTGGCGACTGTAGCGCTCGGTCTTGTCCACGATGTAGCTGAGCTGCTCGTCGAGCGCCTCTTTGCGCGCGCGCTCCACTCGCCGCACCCGCTTCCACTCTACCAGCTGCCGAGAGTATCAGATATTAATAATATCAATCTGAACAGCATATTAAATCACCAAACTCCGAAAATAAAACAATGAATGAATATGGTTTTTTTTTTTTTTTTTTTTTTTTTTCTCTTTTAATATGTATTCCTGATTTTATAAAGCATTAGTCATTAGTTGGTTCTTTCTATAATCTATATAAATAAAAATCAATTGCTCCATGTATCATCACTTGAGAACAGCTTGACCAATTTGTGTTTTTTTTTTGTGGTGACTGAATGACTGCTTCACACTCGCCCCCGTGTCATTTTTTTTTTTTTTTGTGAATAGTTTAGAAGTTATACCTTCTCAACATTGGACCAAAATGTTCGTATTTCTTTGGCTGCAAAAGCAGCTATTTTCTTCAGCTGCAACTCTTGAGCTTTTTCTGCTTTCTGCGCTGCCAGAGCCTTATCTTGAAAATATTTCTGAACAGCCCGGGCACACTGTACATACAAATGGGGTAAAAATAATTCAGAATAAAATTGTAGAAGACAGTCGTTAGAGAGGTGAGGAGTGACCTTCTTGGCAGCCTGCTTCTTCCATTTGCGTTCGTGCGCAAAGTCCTGCGCCAGCCAGGCCATCTCCTCCAGCAGGTAGTCCCAGTGCGACTTGGTGCGCGGCGGCTCCAGCACGCGCGGCAAGCGGCGCTCCGCCCACAGCCCCGCGCGCGCCAGCTCGGCCACGCGCGCCGCCACGTACGCCTCCTGCTTGGCCTTCTCCACCATCTCGTCGGGCGCGGGCGGCGCGGGCGGCGCGGGGGGCGCGGGCGGCGCGGGCGGCGGCGACGGCGGCGCGCCCACCGCCGGCGGCCGGCGCGCCTCCAGGAACGCCAGCAGCTGCGGCGCCGGCGGCCGCTTGCGCCACACCGCGTAGTCCATCATGTTGCCGCCCGCCTGCAGGAAGTACAGCTCGCTCAGTTGCTCCGTGAACCTGCAAGACGGCGCGCGTGAGTGGGGCCGGGGGCGCGCGCGGGGCGCGTGCGGGCGGCGCTCACCTGTCGCGCAGGCTCCTCAGGCGCTGCAGCTCGGCCTCCAGCACGCGGCGGCGCAGCGCGGCGACGTCGTCGGCGGGCAGCTTGGCTCGCTTGCGCGGCGGCTCGTCGGCGCGCTCGGGCGGCGCGCTGGGCGCGGGCGGCGTGCCCCCATTGAGCGCGCTCGCTCCGCCGCCGCCCGGAGCGCCGACGCGCTCCACACCCTACATTATAAAAATTCTTTTATTGGCTCGGAGTTCAAACTTGTCCTGCATGTTGGTCTTTTCGAATTCACATGCAGATCGGAATTTGATAATCACTTGCATCAACAATATAGGAAAACATGCACAACTGGAAGAGCTTCTTATTACGAGAAGTTTGTCTATCGATGAGAAATTACTGAATTATAGGTGAGAAAAGAGACAGTTCTATAAGGATAGCTGCTTTGTCCCATTGCTGGGCAAGGGTTTCTTCTCAGAATGAGAAGAGTTAGGCTTTAGTCCACCATGCTGGCCCGGTGCAGGTTGGCGGACTACACACACCGTCAAGAACTTTCTGGAGCCCTCTCAGGTGTGCAGGTTTTCTCACTATGTTTTCCTTCACCGTAAACGCAAGTGATAATCAAATTCTGATCTGCACATGATTCCGAAAAGTCAGAGGTGTGGGCCGGGTTTGAACTCAGATCCTCCTGCGTGGAAGGCAAATGTTCAACCGCTAGGCTATCTATTTTGGTTAGGTCATCTTCAGGATGACCTAAACGCTAAGCTCACAACCTTAAAAGATCGCAAATACCGTGGAGATGTAATCGAGACTTATAAAATCTTAAAAGAACATTACAACCTTAAGAATTATGATAGACTTTTAAACATAACGACAACGTCCATTGAAAAGGCCATCACCTTAAACTATGTACCAGCTTCTCAAATAACAACCCACACGAAAACTTTCTAAGCAATAGCTTCCAGAAGAAGTTAGAGTAGAATATTTGGACAATATAATTATTCAATATGATTTTGACGAATAGGTAAAAAAAAAAACAAAAAAATATTAAATGTTTTGTTGAACCCCTGAGCCATGGGCACAGATAATATAATACTATACGAATACAGATACCCAATCCCATACAAAGAAATGACACCTCCGTAACTCTAGCAATTGAACTGGCTATTTTCTTTCATATTTTATGGCAGCACCGGCGACTCACGAATAGCCAGAGACTGTAGTTTTACACCGCCATCTAGGAGTTGATGACGATACTACTTGATTGCGCTGTATTAATGACAGGCTTGCTCTACTAACCATTTAAGTATATCTAAGTATGAATGACGTCGCACCGTCGCGTGCGGTCAAGGACAAGTTACAACTAGAGATGGGGTAATAGGGTCATTAGTTCGTATTACTATTATTAAATATAACGCTTTACTGATATTATATTATTTTAACTATTACTTGGTAATAGTCAAATAATAGTTTACGAATTCAGTATTCATTACCCAATAATATATATTATTCATTTAACATACTCAGTCTTATGATTACACTATTATCGATACTGAGTAACATATTACACGAAACGGTCATTAAAATTTCCTTCGTACTTTTACAGGCTTAGGACTACGAACTAAACAATGTTGACAACATTGTTTAGTTCATTGGCATATTTAAAAGTTTAATCACCGTTATGTACATTGATTAGTTTTTACTAGAATAGTTATTTGACTAATACTGAGTAACACTATTACTGCAGATTTGAATAATATATTATCATATTAATACTTAATATTATGTTACCAATAACTATTATGATTATATTAGTGACACCTCTAGTTACAACAATACAATTATCTCGTGTTCTCGTAATAGTTTCAATAATTTGTGTGAGCTATCAATTTTTATTGTTGCGAAAGCCTCTTTATGAGTGACAGTCGGTTTATAAATTATACTTTTTATATTTTAAAGCCACTCAATAGGTAACGGTCTACATAAACTTTTTTGAGAAGCTTGTAATTTATTATTTCCTACGCACTTTCTAAAAAACACATCAGAATACTCTCGTATGCGTTTTATGTATTGCATATATAAAATTCAGGATAATTATATTATATCTTTTTGAAATCGGCATGTACCTACTACAATTATTTCGGGCAATTTGTATAAAAAAAAATCCCGAAAATTTTATATAAAGATAAAGATCGTTAAGGATATTATACAGTAGTTGTTACATACTAAGATATTCGAGGCATAGGTATATAAATAGCTTTAAAATTAATAATTTGAACCTAAAATACTTACAAGAATTTGTTTCTGCCTAACCTTTGCCCAGCTATTTATGTAAGGAATTCAGGATCGACTTGCGGTCTAACCGACCTCTATATGTCTATGAATTAGTTTGATGGTTGCCACAGACCTACTGCGGCAAGAAAATAAAATTAAATACTAGGAGGATACTCTCAACTACTATTGTCACAATGACTAATGCCATGAATATATTAATCTACAATTTGAGAAAAGCCAAATTAAATTTGAATTTGGCAGGTTAAACAAGCGTCTTCAATATGTGTAATAGACTATGAATAGATACATAAAATGTTTCGTGCCATTATCTTGTATAGAAAGTTTATACTTCAGGTTTTTTTTTATAGTCTATGTGCGGATCATATTACATTAGTATTTCAAAAGTATACAGGATGTTCCGCACATAGACTATAAAAAGAAACCTGAAGTATAAACTTTCTATCATATCTCTAAAATATCTATAAAATATATATCATTACATTTCTCTAAAATATCTATAAAAATAACTAAATGTATCATCCACGTGTAAAATGTAATTTATGAAATGTCAATATCACCTATAAAAAATTCAATCAGTTTTATATAAATAATTTTTCATAATGGCATCACAACATAATAATCTAAACGAATTCAACGATCACAGTAGTATACATTAAAAGAATCGCAGGTCCAAGCATATATGGAATTTCACAAGTATCCTTTTGAAAATATCTTAGTCAGTGAGGAAAAAGTAAATATTAAAGAATTCTTTTTTTTTTG
The DNA here is from genome assembly GCA_947562105.1 of Shargacucullia verbasci. Taxonomy (NCBI): domain Eukaryota; kingdom Metazoa; phylum Arthropoda; class Insecta; order Lepidoptera; family Noctuidae; genus Shargacucullia; species Shargacucullia verbasci. Next base: position 67,849 of record OX387284.1, read on the forward strand.
CATGATTCAAATGCCTATGAACCAAAAAAACGAACCCAGCGCAGGGCTCGTTTTTTAATGGGTTCTTAGTGATGAGTTGTCAATCTAACATTACACATTGATTGAAACCTTAATGCTTTGTGTGGAGTCCGCTTAGTATAATGTAATTCTCCCTTCAATGTCTTTATAAGCAAATTTACTCTAGGTACTGGAAATCTCAGAAATGGCAAATAAACTGTAAATATAATTTCAGTACATAATAGTATAATTCTTAATTGTTTTTGCACATTATTGATATATAAAGTGACCGAATATTACCTACACTGTATGTACATTATATGTATATTAGGACATTGTATGTAGTTGCAGACATAAACACATCTACTTGAACAAATTTGTAAGCAGGAAAAGTTTGGTTACTGTGTTATGAAGAAGATATTATGAAGTATCTGGTAATATATTTATATACGATATTAGTACCTACAAATCATGCTCGAGTCGTCTTTATAGCATGACATCAAGTTAACATATAGGGATAGTTGCGGCTTTCGATAAGTATGAGACGAACGAGTCGGTCGTGAGACGCGTCGCAATGCGTCGTTCGGGTTAGCGATGTAAATAGAGTTTCTCACCATGAGTTGCAGGGCAGTGCCGAGGGCAGGTGGCGCGGCGAGCTCATCGCGACCGCTCATGTTGTGACATCGCGAGCGTGTACGCTACGGACGCAATGTCTTCACTACTAAACATTTACTGCACTCAATTGTACTGTCTCCGACACCGAAAACACTTCCAATAACGAGTGTAATTTTCTGAAATTTAAGGTTTTCATTTGACGATTCACAAAACTCACTCAACATAATCTTTTAAAAATTTACACTTAATTACTCTGATCGTTTGTGGATCTATAACAAGAAAAAACATCGTAACCGCTTACACCACAGTAAACAACATTTGAAAAATATAATGGAGCCGCCATATTGGATCAAATCAATTCGTACCTAACGCGTCCAGTACGTATGTCAAAATATAATCCCTAATTATTAACACACTGAGGAAGCATCTGAACGCAATATTTAGACTTCTTTCTTCACATCATTTAAAATAATTACGTAAAACTAATATTTCTTTAAAATACCAAGAGATTTATTTCAATCAAGTTCGGCAAAATTTTGTTGTGGGTGTTGCCAGCACTGGCGTTTCATATTTTTTTAGATTAAGCATTTTGTTTGGTCGTGGTATTGTCATTTTCCAATCTGCTCTCATTATAATATCCTGTCTTTTAAGATTAAAAAAAAATAGAAATGTCTATGTACATTATTTTCACGTACAGTGATTTTAATACTTAAAGCTCAAAGGCAGTAATAGTCTAAAGGTTGAACACTTATCTTCCGTGCAAAAGCTTTTCAAAAACATCGACGGACTTAGTCAAATAATATTCTAGCAGAGCCCACCCAAAGAGTACTATAAGATACCGAGCCCACCACTCTCCACACTCCTGGGTCGACGCAGCAGCCAGATAGTTAATATGTTTTACTGAGCTACCTCAACTCATTGACAGTGCCGGATTAAGCAAGCACGGGGCCCGTAGCAAATTCTATTGATCTGCTATGGGTTCTTTAGTATAAAGTTACTTTTTGTAGAACTTGTGCGTTTACCGTATGAAATTCTGTCTTTTATCTTTGCCAACAAAATAATCAGTTAACGATTGTCTGACGTGGATTGTCTTATTCGTGCAACGTTTTACATTTTTGTAACATCAAGTAAGTTTTTAAAAATTACGCTCGCGCTAGGCGTTGGTGTGTTTGAATACGCGGGGCCCCCTTTTGCGCGGGGCCTGTAGCTATTGCTACTATTGCAACGTGGTTAATCCGGCAATGCTCGCTGATAACCTCATAGCATCACTAATTCTGACTCACTGGAATCATCACTGCCATGGCAAGCAACATGTAGCGACGTTTATACACATGCACAAAGTTCCGAATACTACCGTTGGGTTTTGACCCACCAGCATAACCACTTTGCCTAGTCGAAAGTCACCCTTTCAATGGAGGAACACCATTTATTTATTTATTTCAAATAGGTGTACCCACTACATATATGTAAGGTATTGTAGGTTCAATAGTAAAGTAATTGCGACAATCAATAAACTGTATTTAGAACTTTGTACATAAACATTAACTTAAATATCGCCATCATAGCTATAAACGGTCAAATTCTGTGTAACTTTCAAAACAGTAATTTTTGGAGTTAAATACACATGATGGCGATCTATATGTTGTGGTTCTAGCACGAATTTTTTGATAATGTACAGTTATTGTTGCAATTCCTAAATTCCTATTGTTATGAATCTAAAGTTTTTTATTGATCTAGAATTTGTGAAAAACAAAACTCGAGTTTGGCTGGCTAAACGAGCGCCATATTTATATCGCGATATCTATGGTATGGTGTCAGTTACAGTTACGAACAGCGTTGCAAAAGGGTATACATAGTACGCATTGTGTACTATTTCAGTTTTAGGTGTAGGTCCTCGCGTACTTTGGGCTCCAATAGGGTATTACACCCATTTTTGAAAAGTGTCTCCATTAGATTCTATTGAGCTAATGAACCACTAAAAAATTCACAAAAATTTTATTCAATCGTTAAGTGCCATAAAAATGCATTTAAATTTTGCATTTTCAAATTTCGCGCGTAATTTGACGAAAACGCTGGAAGCAGTGGACGCCATATTGCTCTGTGGTCATGACGTCAGTTGGCTGTGTAAACAATTGCAGTGATATTTTGTAGGTTATGTTAATTGCTTATATTTTAAAAATTAGTTATTATTAGTTATTATTTTACAATGCAAACATTTTGTTCCCTCTTTAGCTGCACATAACCTATTGCATCATCGCCGTAAGACTATATAAAGACCTGAAAATAATGTCTGAATTTAAAACACCTCTTATCGCTATCAAATAGCTTTTTTAAGTGTAAGAGGGTTAGAGGGCATTACTTACATCGAAGTTTTAACATTCCGTAACTCAGCAGAACAGAAATCGGTATTTGCAGCAAACAATTTACCGACCATCAAAGATTTTATTCTTGGTAAATTTGTGTTGTCTCCTTTTACAAAACCGTCCTCCATGGTATTATTTCAATAAAAAATACGTTGGTTACTTGGTACTTGGTGGAAAATAATAAAAAGCTTTTATAGATTAAAGGTACGCTGATAGTTGACAGTTGACACTTCTAAGTTTACATAGCTGTATGACGTAATAACATTAACTACCTATAGATAAGTAGTCACCGTGGCCCTCAGAACAATAATCGAGCATAGAAACCGGGCTAAAAGTGCAACAAAATACATCTATTCGTACTGTTTTTACAAATACACCTGATACTGTATTGGAAAGAGATAGATATATGACTTTTATTCCGTAATTTTGAAGGTTGTCACAAGAAGTTTTTGAAGTTTCATTTGAAGTAGCGTTTTAAAGTATCGACTTTAATATCGATACAATTAAGTTCTCTACAGCCCTATATCTTTTCAAGTATTAAGAATAATTGACCCCAAAGCCCGTAATTTTTTATTAACGTGTATCTACCCTTGGTCACTGTTGGAGTAGGTTCTAAAGTAAAATGTTATTAATCTTTAAATAAATCGACAGAATTCACGGATAAATACATTTATTTTAAAGTTTGTTGCACATTATTAACAGACTCCAATAAAGGAGGAAAAATTGCACAGTATTCGTATATGTTATCTATGTGGGCTTGTAAACAGCTGTCCGTATTTTCTTAAATGTATGTACGTATGTTTATCCACGTACTTCTCAGAAAGTAGAAACCGGATTGAAATAATTCTATATATTGAAATATTAAGGAATATCGAGACGTGTGAAGCGAATCTAACTAATGTAAAATAGAACTAGTAGATACAATGGATAACCAGGGAAGTTACATCTGCAGAAGATAGTTAGCGCCACACGTCTCTATCGTTTATATCATTCTTCAAAATACTGTAAAGATCTTCATTTTTTTTCCTTAATCGTGATACTTGTTTAGTTAGAGTGTTAATCTTGCGAAGGCGGCATTTGGATATAATTTTACTTCTTTTAAATTCTTTCTCTAACATTTAAATTTTTCTTGTATTATTAATTTCACAATTTGTTCATCTTGTCATCTGTGTCAAGGATTTCTAAAATAAATAAAACTCAATTTTATAAAACTCATTTTAGTTAAAGTTTGAATGTAGGTTTCTTTTTACAAAGGTCTTGCCTGGCTTTGGTGTGAGATGGTTTGGCAAAATTTCAAGGGTTTGCCGATTCATTAATCAGGAAAGAAGTACTAGGTCCTGTTTCAAAAATTACCTTTAGTATGGGATTCTGAAATTAAGTTCTTTGTATTAAAAATACATAAATAAATATGTTCACAACTATTGTATATTTTCCCGTTCCAATTCCAATTCCAATTTTAATTTAATGGCTCCATCGTGGTGTGACGATGATTCTGCCAATGTCAAGGTTGAATAAAACAAGCATGTGTATGTTGAGGATGGACGGTGAAATGACGTGGACGGTGTAGTCACTGGATGGGTTACCTAAAAAAGACAATCCAACATGAAAAATATTTAAAAGTATGTAAAGAAGCATAAAGGTAAGGGAATATGGAAATTAGAAATTGAAGGTATTAATGAGTTATAACTTGATATTATTTACTTTGATAAATTTCTTAATTATCTTAATAAACGGTGATTCAACAAGAGTTAATATAAAAGGTATGTTTATGGGTCTAGGGATGTTAGGAGGGAGAATATCGTATAATGGAGTTACAAGATTGGGACAAATTTTCCCGTTCAGTCACAGGAACAGACAATTTAATGTTTCACCATATAAAATGTATACCTGTCTTCGTGTAAGATAGAGATGGGGTAATAGGGTCATTAGTTGGTAATACTATTATTTAATATAACGCTTCACTGATATTATATTATTATAACTATTACTCGGTAATAGTCAAATAATAGTTTATGGATTCAGTATTCGTTACCCAATAATATATATGTATTATTCATTTAACGTACTCAGTCGTATGATTACAGTATTATCGATACCGACTAACATATTACGCGAAACGGTCATTAAAATTTCCTTCATACTTTTACAGGCTTAAGACTGTCAACGTTGTTTACTTCGTTGGCGTATTTAAAATTTTAATACAGTTATTTCATTAATTCGAACGAACTATAAAAAGTGCGCCAAAACAGAACGCTCAACATGGTGTTGCCGCTCCGCTTAAATGCGGTGCGTCGCGCGCATCGAGAGAGAGAGAGAGAGAGAGAGACATTTGTCACCAACTACACAACGGCAACAGCGCGCGCGCGCTTACAATAGATATTTGACTTTTACTGAATAACACTATTACTGCAGATTTGAATAATCTATTATCATATTAATACTTAATATTATGTTACCAGTAACTATTATGATTATATTAGTGACACCTCTACTCGACATAGGCTAATGACAGTTTCACATTCACAGTACCACAGACGAGCCACAGACAATGAACCCAAATCAACTGTGTTTATTTATTTATTACATAATATTAATATTATTTATTAATAGTTCTAATAATTGTAATTCAAATAATTCTAATAATTGTAATTCTAAGAATTCTAATTCAAATAATTGATATTCAAATAATTGTAAACTAAATATCTGTAAAAACTATAATTTTGCATGCCCGTAATGAGGGTGAAATATGTCCTATGCTATAATGTAATGTAACATCTTGTGTACCCACCATGTTTCAGGCAAAATAAATAAATATGATTTTCCTATAAAATTAAAATACATGTCAATACAAATCAGACCGACTATATACATCAAAGGACTTACGCGGACATGGCATTATTCTGAAAATAAAGCGATGACATCTTTTTTCTTTTGCTGTACAATTGTAGGTCAGTGCACGTTGTTATAAATTGTCGTTGAATCGGAAATTCGGAATGTATACAAATTTCCTTTAATGAATTTGACGTCTAACGTCACTTATAAGTTCAGGAATCTGAACTGAACTGAACTGGAAATTCATTCAATATTAGGAAACGAAAATAACAAATCATTTGCCCTACTAGTCAAAATTATTTTTTTGATGACGCTAGTTTCGTATCTGTACTTAAAAAAATCTGTAGTATAGGTAAAGTGATCTCGTATTTGTACAAAAAATTAGACAGTTGGGTTGACAACGTAACTATATATCGGTGTAGTGCTTAGCTTTCGTCTGATAGAAATTATTTATATTTTGTGTAAACAGATGTGTTGGCACGAAAGAAGTTAATTATCCGGGTTTTAAATATATATTGATGTAGGTGAGTGTAAATATGTCTTTTCCACTTTGCTTGTCAAACACAGGTAAGTATAAACATAAGTACCGTTTCTGTTCTTTTTCGTAAACTGCTAGAAGACTATGTACTATGTAATTCCAGCGCAATCCAACAGACAACACGTTATTCTTATTTCCCCACATTGCTTAAATTGCAACTTTTTCTTTGTATCAATTTTATTAGAACTTGCTACCAGTTTGTAGTAAGTAGTAAATCTCATGATATTATTATTTCGTGCCAGTACTTGCGATAAACACGTTTTGATAAGGACATTTTACGATTGAACATAATTTTACGGTTGCCATCATGTTAGTAGTTTTCACTCACAACATGTTGTACTCCCATCAACATGTGAGTTGTTAGTTCACAAGTACAGCTGAGCACAATGCAATGAACTATGTGTCACACTAGTGATCGTGTTATGCTCAAAAACGAAGTTACCTATAAATTGTTCCAGGATCTGTTTAAAAATCATAACAGGAACTGCTAAAAACAATCGTAAGTCAACATTGCAATTTATAGCTCATTATTTGAGGCTAAACTACCTCACACTTTCATCTTGATTCTTGTACTCGGTGGATTGTCTTATTAATTTATCATTATTGATCCCTGCGTGTGTAACTCTATACAATGTCAGTACATAGCCTTAAATAATAATCATAAAATAAATTAGCCGCTCATAAACCACTTAATGATTTAGCATTTAAATGTATGAACATGCATGTCTAGTCGATTATGTGGTGTGTGTATGTGTGGTACACTGCACTGTGCAGGCCGCGGAGGCGCCTAGAGATGGGGCGCGGCGCGCGCTGGCGCGTGGCGGCGGCGCTGCTGGCGGGCGCGCTGCTGGTGTGGGCGTGGAGCGGCGGCACGCGCCCCGCGGGGGCCCAGCTCCGGCGCGAGCTGGACGCGCCCGTGGAGGGCCGCGAGCTGCCGCTCATCTTCATCGGCGGCGTGCCCCGCTCCGGCACCACGCTCATGCGCGCCATGCTGGACGCGCACCCCGACGTGCGTTGCGGCCAGGAGACGCGCGTTGTGCCGCGGATCCTGCAAATGCGGCAACACTGGATGCGCTCGCAGAAGGAGAGCGTGCGCCTGGAGCAAGCAGGCGTGTCCAAGGCCGTGTTAGACAACGCTATTGCCGCCTTCTGCCTCGAGGTGATCGTGCGCCATGGCGACACGGCTCCGCGGCTCTGCAATAAGGATCCGCTCGTGATCAAGATGGGCACTTATGTGCTGGAGCTGTTCCCCAATGCCAAGTTCCTATTCATGGTGCGTGACGGCCGTGCAACCGTGCACTCTATCATCACTCGCAAGGTAATTTTTCCACACAGTGTACCTACCACCTGCTGACTTAACAGATTCTCAAAGCACATTTTCCTGCATGCACTTCTGAGTATTGTTTATTTTATGGATGGTTTACAAATTGCACAAGTCAGTTAGTAACCTACTAGCTAATGACACAGACACCTGTGGATGCCAACAATACTAACATGTACATTTCGTTACCTGGAGCTGGTATGCTACCCTATATGTGTGTCTTGTGTTACTTGTTGATTGTGTTGGTAAGCATAGCACCAGGTGGGTTATTGTATCAGTTTGTTTTACACTCTTATAATGCACTGTCCCTTAAACCAACAAGTAGCAAAAAAGTGACACACGCAAGACACAACAAGCAGTTTACAGCTTAAATAATTAAGCTTGAGCAGACCCTGTTGCCCAACACTGGCCAGCAAGACAGTATATACGTTTTAATAATAGTTTGGTACATTCATATAATAGTGTTTGTTTCAAATTAGAATGAGTAATTAATTGCTTAACTATTTTTGTGTTTTTAATGATTAACTATTATCGTTACCTAAGTTGATAAACAAGTACCAGTAGCGGGCAGTATCGATAATAAAGTTATTGTACGCGCTTAGAGACATTTGTGACTAGGTCGCTTAACTGTACGCTTAATTTAATATTATTGAAACAAGTTGGCGTATCAAAGGATTAGAATCGCTGATCGCCAGTATCGTATTGCGTATGTTCAAATTAACTGATAAATCTTCACGCCGTGCGTTGTAGTGCGCGCCGCCGCCGCTCGCTCGGCCAAGTGAGGAGTTGTTAGACTCATTCACATTGCTGGCTTGATGCTTGGGAAAAAATTTTGCTCTACCAATGTACACCTTCATATATACTTCCCTTTATTGTATTAATTCTGCATTCACGAAACGAGTATATAGAAGAAAGAAGAATGAAAGAAATAATCTTAAAATTTTTATATAGAAATATTAGTAAATATACGGGTTCGTAAACCACGCGGGCGAAGCCGCGCGTTGAAGCTAGTACATATATAATACTAGCTTCCGCTCGCGGCTTCGCCCGCGTGGTTTACGAACCCGTACATTTTCCGGGATAAAAAGTAGCCTATGTGCTATTCCAGACTATAATCTATCTCTGTGCCAAATTTCATCCAGATCCGTTCAGCCGTTCTGGCGTGAAAGAGTAACAAAGATCCATCCATCCATCCATCCATCCTCACAAACTTTCGCATTTATAATATTAGTAGGATAGTAGGATTAGTAGGATACTGTTCAATCAAGTTGTGTTGTAAAATGATGAGTTCCAAAATAATGAGTTTTTTTTTTGTCTGGTAAATAGATAGTATAACTCGATACAGTATTTTGGATAAGGCACATACAAAGGTGCCCAGTGTCCTTCATAAGCATTTTGAAATGTGGTGTAGGAGAAGAATGGAGAGGATAAGCTGTTCAGAAAAAGAATATTATACACTCATCAGGAAATTATACCACTACGGCATAAGGAACAAGGCTCTCGACTTCTTGACTTCGTATTTAAGCAATAGAATTCAGAGGAAAAATTGTAAATACTCTTCATTCTCTATAGGTGACGATCACGGGTTTCGACCTGACGAGCTACCGGCAGTGTCTGACGAAGTGGAACCACGCGGTGGAGCTGATGTACCAGCAGTGCAAGACGATGGGCGCCGACAAGTGCCTGGTGGTGCGCTACGAGGCGCTGGTGCTGCGGCCGCGCGACACGCTGCGCCGCGTGCTCGCCTTCCTGCAGCTGCCCTGGGACGACGCCGTGCTGCACCACGAGCGCTACATCAACCAGCCCAACGGCGTCGCGCTCTCCAAGTAACTGCTGCTCATATACCGGCCCCACTACACGATCTACACCACTAGACTAGGGAGTAGGGACACTTAAAGTAACACATTATATTGGCATAGCTGCTTCATGGAAACTAAATAGAAGCAAATATTTGTTATACTATATGTATCTATCTTCCAGTGGATGACGTCAACACTGCCTGGGTGTGTGCAGGTGACTGACACTTATTGTATTTATACTACCAAATGTACAAACAAGGTACAGGTGTACTATGATAATAAAGCTGTTCAAATTGATTAATTATCAACAGCTGTGTAAAGTTAATTACGGTGAAGGAAGACAACTTGAGAAAACCTGAGAAGGCTCCATAAGTTCTCGTAGTCCGTCAACATACACCAGGCGTGGGGGACTAAGACTAAGCTTCGCATTCAGTAGTGCTTGAGAAATGGGTACCATGCATGGTTTTTGGAAACACTTTATATCAATTATTTTCATCTTCACAGTTATTTAACACTTTAAATCATTTATATAAAAAAACTTGCTAAATTGAAAAAAAAAAAAATCTTTTTGAGCAAAATATTCGAGTTATTCAAACGCCGAATTTCAACATCTATTGCCTAAAACAGGGTTTCTCAAAGTGAGGCACGCGAACCCTTAGAGGTTCGCCATTTGATGGTAGGGGGTTCGACAAAATTTACGTAATGCTACTGGATAGCTGGAAAGCGCGTGCGGCACAAATGATGGTGCGTGCGCGATATAGATAAGAATAGGTATAGACTAAAATTATCTAAAATTTCTTCGAAAATAGATTCAAATAAAAAAAGTAAAAAAACTTAAAAAAAAACAAGCTTTTATTTAAATTCATAAAAAAAAACTTTTCTGTTAAAATTTTTACTATCAACGTATAACGTCACTACACAATTTATATGATGTACACTTGTCTCGAGATTTAAGTACTCGTATTTACTAAGTTTGAAAATTTTAAAAATTAAAATCCTTCAGATCAAGTTATTTAATTTACTTATCTACACAGGTAAATCTCGTATCATCTCATGATGAATATCGTATTACCTAAACACACTTTACATAATGTACAGTGAAGTTCGCCAATAGTAGCATGTGTATGTGTGTCGCAGCGTGGAGCGGTCGTCGGACCAGGTGGTGCGGCCCGTGAACCTGGACGCGCTGGACAAGTGGGTGGGGCAGATCCCGGCCGACGTGCGCGCCGACATGGCGGAGCTGGCGCCCATGCTGTCCGTGCTGGGCTACGACCCCTGGGCCAACCCGCCGCGCTACGAGGCCGCGCCCGACGTGCCCGACCAGCGTCGCCCGCCCTAGTAGCGCCCGCAAGCAATAAACGATAACACCTCACTCGCCTGTTTCATTCTCTCTCCCGTCGTGTTCATCATAATTACAAAATTTTGTATTCAAAATTAATTTATATTGCGATTGTACTAATACACAGGTACTTGTACGATCTTACTACAGATCACGTCTCCCGACCGCCTTTGATTTATCGAACAGTTGTCTAAATGCAGAAATTTTATTGCATTGTATACACTTGAAAATAATGAGGTATTTTTTATAATAACTAAACTGAAGAATTATTATTTTGGAGATAAAAGAACTTCATGAACGTCATCTATTGATATATTTGGCACTATTTAAATATTTTAATAAGTTGTAAGAAAATTATTTTTATTAAAAATTATTGTTATCTTATAATTTAAATATAACAATAATTTTTATCTACCCTCACCATCAACAGGTGTAACAGCCAGCCGGTAGCCCAACTATTATCTATTGTTATATTTGTTCTAAGTATAATCTGTCTATAAACAATAGAACACGAATTTATGATATTTAGATTTTTTGTCCGTCCGTCTGCTGTTACCTCATCACGTGAAAACGATCGAACAGATTTCATTGCAACTTAGTTATATAGGTTTCGGCTTCGGCCAAAACTTCAGCGCATTTTGGCCAAAGCCGAAGATGGTTTTTTTGCGTCATAGCGTCTCTATCGGCTATGACCCCTACGACCCTGGGACCGCCACTTAATATCGTGCCCGGCGTGTCCCCACATCTGCATGCTGGTAGAATTAATGGATGGCACTAATAACTCTGTCCTTATAGCTAGCTTCTCGACTGGGACTATTTGGATTACCATCGACTCCCTAAGAAGAATTGGTCGCAAGTATGATAAGTATTTGAAATAAGTTTAACCTTGTATAAAAAAAACATTAGTTGTAACTGCATGTGTAACTTGGAACAGGAAAGCGACGGTATTTATTATATGATTTTTCTGCCATCTATCGGTTATTTCTCAAAACGTGAACAGTAGCAGTTTATCACGTTTTCGAATGAATGAGGTTGCCGAACGCCGAGTATTTTATCAACTATTCGCTAGATGGCATCACTTGTGCTGCTACTATTTATTTTACACTCGGCAAGCATTTCTCAACTGTTTAAAAAATTAAGGCTCTATAATCGTAAACCTCCACCCAAATAACCTATGAAACAGTTGGCAGGGCTTTCATTTCAACGAAGGAACTACTTCATAAGATGTTTGTTATTGTTGCAATGCAAGTTATCACATTAATTGTCTTGCGATCAGACGTTAATTTATATTCTTTCCGGTGAAATCATCGCGGCATCGCCGAGCCGATTGGACTTAGGTGGATACTTATTTTATTCAGATTAAAATTATCCATATTTTGTAAGTTATAAAGGTCTTAAAGCTATATTAGTAATTATATATAAATTCAAATTAGACCTTATTTGATGAAAATATTTTGATTAAACATTTTTTGGTTTCGACTTCGTGACGTGCGCCACTGCGCCGTGCTCCCGTTCTAATCACTAATTAGGATTTAAGAATCAGGTATTTTCTTGCGGTAAAATGGGGCCTATATTTTAAGATAAAGAAAAAAGATCTCTAGCATGAGACATGACCTCTATCATCGATGAAAACTGCATTCAATTCCATGCAGTAGTTTTTGCGTGATACGTGTAAAAACATACAGACAGACAGTCAAAATTTCTAAAAACTGTTGTTTTGGCTTCTGTTGCTCGAATAAAGACCCCCCATATTAGTTTTATAATGTACAGACATCGGCCTGCTATAACTTTATTATATGTATAGATTATTTTTGATGCAGGGATAATATAGCGTTTTAACGCTTGACTTCCTTGCAGATGGGTCAGAGATAACACCCGGCCCGTACCTCTGACTTTTCATTCAAGTTAATGTAAGTGAAGAAACCTACACCTGAGAGTGCTTCAAAATGTTGTCGATAGTGTGTAGTTCGCCAACCCGCTCAGCCGCCGCCAACTCAGAAGTGGCTCAGTAATTGACTGAATTATACAATGTAACTTTTGAAATGTCAATATCGATATAACCTATGAAACATTCGTTCTTCAAATTAAAAAAAAAAGTTTTATAGTAATATTTGTTTTCGAAACAGCATCACGACATATTAATCTAGAATAATTCAACAGTCGCAGCATTACCTACTGCTTGCTACCTAAGAAGACATGTATGGGACTTATTTAAGATCAATGTACATCACGTCACACATGTTGGCAATAAAGATTAAGATTGAAATATTATTTTTAATTAACTTCCGCACGCGGTTTCGCCTGTGTGGATAACGAAACCGTAATTTTTTTTTGCGCGGAACCCTATTCCTTTTTCTAAAATAAAAGCTTAAGTTACTCCCTATAACATCAGCTATCTGCCAGTGAAAGTCCCGTCAAAATCGCTCCAGTTTCGGAGAGTAGCCGGAACGAACGGACAGACAGACAAAAATGTTAATAGTGTTTTGTTATTATAAGTAACGTATATACGTTCATATGCATTTAGTAAAAAGTTGTTATTTTGACATTACAAACACATTAATTCGTTTGCATCGATAAACGGTGAAGGCGGCGCGGGACCTACTTACCTTAGTTAATAAACGTGCTGGCCAGTGCTGGCGTAATGAGTGTCAAATATATTCACGTACAGCGGGTGTATCGTCCGGCAATGAATTGAAAGACGAAATTACGAGTCTTATGTTAGATTTAGCGGGTAATCTTTTCTTGTTACTTACGATTAGGTTCTGCTGAATGACATTTTATGAGCCATAAGTTAGAACTTGAGGCTCTTAATTTGGTCTTTCGATTCGTTGGCAGAATGGATATCCATTACTACCGGCGTCACTCGGTAGAGCCGCTGTTCTGACGACAGGTTGACAGGTGGGATGGTAATACCACCGTAGCACGGTAATACAGACTGTGGTCTGTCTCGTCCACGTCCGCGTCACTATGTGGTGTGCAGATGGATTTGTAATTGGGCTGGAGGTTGTGCGACAAAAACAACATTTATTTAAAAAAGCTAGTGATATGTTTCTATAGAATACAAGAGATCCAAATAGGCTAGTAATACCCAGAGTCCCAAAATAATTGTTACTGTGTGTAAAAATCTACAGTACAATATCAAGAGACGTGAATAAGCTTCCGAATACAATATTCTTTAAACGTTTACTAATGTGGCTAATTGAAAAAAAAAAAAAAAATTAATTATTATTTTGTTAATTAATTTTAATTAATAACGAATGATTGCCTCATTGGTCTAGTAGTCGCAAGCGCGACTGCTGAGCGTGAGGTCCTAGGTTCGATTCCCGGATCATTCAGTGTTATTGGGTTTTTCTAAATATAAATTCTTAGTAGCAGCACGGAGTCTTCAATTGTGCCCGGTAGATGGCAATAGGCTCGCCCCCTATTGCTTGGGACTCAATACATCGGCGGCATCGGCGAAATGTGGGTGTACAATAGTACACCTCTGCATAACCCTTCGGAGATGATGCGTGATGCTATGTTATGTTATAAATTTTACAACGCTAACTGAGTGTGTTTAAATTTGTTTGTCCACTAACTTGTAACCATATCGATGCATTACAGAGTGACATTAATAACATTACGAGTAGTAACTAGTGCTCTAAAATAAATGATTCTTAATGTGGGTAAGTGCTTCTACGTATAATTCACCAGGAAAAAAATAAAACGTTGTTGCTATTACGTAAACGGTTAATAACATTATATAAAAACCCGTTCATTTGGCTAAAGTAAAGTAGCATGATGTGTTCACTGCCACTGGGTGGACATCAGTTATTCTGTTTATATTTATTAATTTTAATCTTGTTTGTTTTGTCACATCAAATTTGTGAACCTAATAAATAATCATAAAAAAAAATTGTACACAAAACTTAAATAAAAAATGTTGTCGTCTGGTAAGGACATCGGTAGTCGGCTCCGTGGTAGTCGGTAATTCGGTACCATTCCGGTAATTGCGGTATTAACATTTTAAATACTGATCGGTTTTTCACTGTACAGTGTTCAGCTGGCCCATACGAGTATGTTGCCGTTAATCGTCGGTTGCACATACTTAGTCAATTTGGTAAACAGTTCATCGCTGATGTGGATCTAGGATGTTCATTTAAATAATCTGTCTTCCATACCAGATATAAACATCGTCAGAAACCTCGCATTTGATAAGCTGTACATGCAAAACCACACAAGATAAACAGTGCTGATCGTAGGTACTCCTTGACTCTTTGAGAACCTTACTGTTTATTTATTTTATTATTGATGTACGTATTATGCTACAACATTGAAAAATACAGAGTACAAAAGTTACTGTAAGGTTGTTGTACACTTTAAGCACAAAGCCATGGAGTTACAGTTATTGTTAATTAAGAAGGTTTACCTACGTAAACATGGGGTCTAGCTAGTTTTCATCTACTTACAACACTTCAGTAGTATATGTACATTTAAAAAGCAACTTAACATGTCCAATGTCTTACCGAATTTTAAGTATTTAACCATATAAAAAATAGCATATAGCTCTTTTTAAAGCAAATCGCCGACGTCGCAATCAGAATGCTGCAGGACTGAAGTGGAACTGGGCTGGTCACACTTGCCGCATGTAGAGCTGTGGGCAAAACTCACTACTGTGGAGCTCACAAAGCGTTAAACGACGACGGCAGACCCAGGAGAAGATGGCGGGACGAATTAGACAACGTTTACAACGATTGACTGCAGGAATCAATGAACCGAAAGCATTGGAAAAGTATTTCCGTATTTGGTGCCAGTTGTTGAATTTGTTACTAGTTCACCCATAATGCAATTTTTTATCTCTTTTTTCCATGAAAATAGTTCTTTTCCATTAGTTTCGGAGAACTTGGATTCCACTATTCTATTGTTTTGTATTTTGCATCGATATCACCGTGAGCCTTGAATCGTGATAATGTAAGAACGCGCGACGCGGCGCGGAGCGCTCCAGTGTGTAGTATGCACGCACGGCGCGGCAGCGGCGGCGGCGGCATGTAGACGTGGGGGGCGAACGCCCCGCGACGCCGGCGGAGGCCAGTCAGCTGTCTGCGGCCGACAGTATCGCGCTAGCTCTTAAAGCGAGAGGTTGCGTTCGCCGCCGCTTGAACCTTGTAACACGTGTTTATTATCGAGCTCGTGGTCATATTGACACAGAATATTATGTTTATTTGCAACTTTTTGAAAAAACGTTTAGATATTATTGACCTGTGCGCCTGATCGTCTCAATAAAATATCACGTACTAAGAGTGTGGTGTATTAGTGTGCGGCGCTGCGATGCGGCCATCACGTTGGTGCGATCGGTGAACCCGCTGGCGATATGTCTTCCATTGTCAGTTTTGTGGCAGCATGGAGCTTGCTGTGGGCGGCGGCGGGCGGTGTGAAGCCAGCGCCGCTGTCAGTGGCGCGTTGCTGCCCCCCCGGACAGGCTCTCACGGCTGACGCGCTGCGAGTCGCCGTGTTGACACCGGGAGCTGTCGCTACAGCATGTGGACCCATTGCCGAACCCATGACCTGGACTCCTCGCATATACGCTCCGGCGCGGGGCGGTTTTCTAGAGCCGGGCTTCTTGCCGCCCCACTGGCGCGTCGTGCAGGGCAAGTTGCCTGCGTGTGAGCCGCTACGCGTTCTGCCAGAACACGCGGCGCCGTACGCCCTGCTCGCTAACAACGGATCCATGCTACTACGTGGAGCATCGATGCCGCTGCCGCCCGACCGTTACTGCGCCGACGTAACGGCTGCACTCGTGTGCGCTGAAGATGCGGCGTTGGCGCCGGCTAAGTGCTGCGCTGAGGGTCGTGCGTTCGACGGCACGCGTTGTGTGGTGGATGCTGAACGCGCCCAGGAGGCAATGGGAGAGCTACGAGTGCTCGCCAACGGCAGTACGGTGGGCCTGGGCTGGCCAGCGTGCGCGGAGGGTTCGCGCTACGCAGTGGCGGGCGCGCTAGCCGGCGCACGGCTGGCGACGGGTGGCGCGCTGGAGCTGCGGGCGGCAGGCGGCGGCGGCGAGCGCCTGGAGGCGGGTGCGTGGTGTGCCGAGGCCGTGCTGGGCGAGGCGGGCGCGCGCGTGCTGGCTTGCGAAGCGGCGGCACGTGCTGTTCGCGGTGGAGCACAGGCTACGCGGCACGCGCTGTACGGCGCGGGACTAGCGGTGGGCGCAGCATTTCTGGCAGCCACGCTAGTTGCGGGCTTCGCGCTGCCGGCGGCTCACCACGCGCTGCACTGGCGCTGCCAGACGCACTATGTGGCGGCGCTGATGCTGGGTGACGTGCTGCTTGCCGCCACGCAGTTGGCCGGAGATGTCGTGCCTCCTACGCTGTGCCGCGCACTCGGTGAGCCTCGACGTTAGTTCTGTGTCTGTTGTGGAGTGCAGTCCCTGACTGTTCCCTGACCATAGCTCGTTTGTTTCATGTGCCGTGATGCAGCGGTGTGTATGCACTTTCTGTTCCTGTCGGCGTTCTTTTGGCTCAACACGATGTGTTTCAATATCTGGTGGACTTTCCGGTGAGCATGCCTTATTTTTATGATTTGTTTTTATAATTTTGAGAAATTACGAATGTATGTCGATTACCAAAATGAAGTATGGCCTTAGATCTGGTTTCTTGCAGTGTGACACAAAGTTATTTAGAAGCACATTAAGCTAGGAAAAGGCATCAAATTAGATCGTCAGGAAACTCGAATTCCTCATTTGCTCTCAGAATATACATATGTATAATTTTCTCACAATAAGGAGCAAGGCTGATGTCATTGCAGCATGGCTTGTTGTCTCACTTACATACACGACGAATGACACCAGTACATACACGAGTGAACTGTAAAAAGTATTAAAGGCTTGTTGTAAATGTGAAGGACAGAACATGGCCACGTACAGCTCAACAGAAATAGGTGACTAAAATAATCTCTTAAAAGTTTTGATAAAACGGATGAATCACAAATAAAGCGCATACTGTACATATTAAACGACTACGTTTCCCATAAGTGTACACGTTATTGTAATACAAGAAAATAGATATCGGAATAATTCTTCTAACATTAACATTTTTTTTTCTGTCGGAATTAAATTTTAAGAGAATCGAAACGCAATACGCTTTTCAAGACATACACTACACTCCACTATATATAATTTCATAACTTCTCTGCTCATTATCTTGTACGGGGCTGACTTATCTCACCTACCCACTATCACGTGCCGAGGAAGGTTTCCAAGATAAACCTCCGCATCCACAGCCACGTTTCATTTCAATAATGTACACAATATACAGATAATATTTTTCGAAAGATTCATTATTCTACTAATTCTAACTGTACGTACACAAGGACAACACGTTTACATTCCAGAAAAAAAATACTTCGTTGTTGCTCTTTATCGCATTCAATACAAATAGTCAGTTAAAAACCGGTCTCCATGAATGTTATCTTATACAGTGTAACAACTGACGATGTTTGTAGTCGCGTCTGGTGCTGGCGGTGCACGGTGCAGCGGTGGGCCACCCCACCGACCGGAACGTAGGCTTACCTTCAACGTAATCACACGCATAATCGGGTTCCATATTACCTGTTAATATTACGAACTACGAATACAATACAATACAATACAATATAGGTGTCACGTGTTTATCATTCCGTGAAGTGATTAGTGAAGTCGCTTCTGAAAATATGAACAACATTCAATGCAGCTACCAAGTATTATGTTATGAATGATGACCTTCCAGAGTTAGCGAGCGTTAGTAATAACACCGAGTCACTTTCTGTGAGTTTTTGTAGAGCATTACTTTTTTATTTATTAAATAATTATTGTTAAGCTGTGATTCGCGGAATAAAAAATGTGACTCGTACCACTGATATAGGTACATTTTAATATAACTGTTCGCATATCAGACACTGAAATTGTAATAGAGTATGTCAGTGGGCACCAGGAACACATGTACAACAATAATAATGTATCTGTTTATAGTGACACCGCACCGCGGACTCACCTTTGCCATAACACTAACACATATCGTACCATCTTACTCATTTATACGCTAGTTATGATCATGACTCCTATAAACCTATGTAGATACAACAAACAGTAATTGTAACATATGACAATCATGGTCACACATCGACTGCCTCATATTAGTCATATTGGTGTAGTGGTCGCAAGCGCGACTGCTGAGTGTGAGGTCCAGGGTTCCATGGATTTCCGGGTCGGGGAGTGTTATTGAGGTTTTTCTGTATGGAAATTCACAGTAGCAGCGCGGAGTCTGGAATTATGCCCGGTAGACGGCAATTAGGCTCGCCTCCTATTACATATCATTCAATAACGGCAATGGCGAAATATAGGTGTAGTACCCCTCTGCCTGACCCTTCAAATATAGACGCGATGCTACATGTTATTATCTTACTATGGAAATATAAACGCTAATGGTTAGGTCAACTTGAGTTTTGGCGACGTACCTGATTGTGTGTGCTGAAGTCTATGATGAGCGTGTGTGTGCGCAGGGACTTCCGGCCAACGTCGCTGGAGCGCGGACAGGAGCTGTGGCGCCTGCGCGTTTACATGGTGTACGCGTGGGGCGGGCCGCTGCTGCTGGCGGGCGCCGCCGCCGCGCTGGATCAGCTGCCGCCTGCCACCGCCGCGCCTTTCCTGCGCCCGCGCTTCGCTGTGCAGCGCTGCTGGTTCTACGGCGACATGGAGATCCTCGTGTACTTCTTCGGTCCTGTCGGCGTGCTGCTATTAGTTAACTTGGCACTCTTCATATCCACGACACGGCAGCTCACTTGCGGTCTCTGGCGACGCGATGAAGTCAAATCCACTTCTGAAAGGTAAGTTCGGCGTACATGCCCCGTTCTTTATTAATTCCCCGTATCAGAGCGAGTGTAGTAGTGTTGTCACTTACAGGGCGGCTCTGGGTCGCGTGTGCGCCAAGCTGGTGGTGGTGATGGGCGTGACGTGGGGCGCCGACGTGGTGTCGTGGGCGGCAGGCGGGCCCGACTACGTGTGGTACGCGACCGACCTGCTGAACGCGCTGCAGGGAGTGTTCATCTTCCTGGTGGTGGGCTGCCAGCCGCACGCGTGGGCGGCGCTCAAGCGCGCGGCGGCGGCGTGCTGCGCGCGCGGGCGCGACCAGGGCACGGGCGCCAGGAACACGCACTCCTCCACGCACCTGCCCTCCTGCGGGGAGTCGCTCACCAACACGACGCCGGCACCGCCCGCGCCCCCCGCGCCCACCGCGGCCGGCTCCACCCCCGCGCCCAGGATCCCCATGGAGACCGTGTGCTAGGAGCTGAGTGACCGAGTGACCGCACTAACGCTGAGTGCAGTGAATGTGTAAACTTTGCCCACTGAGGCTCGAGCTTTAATGTACTGTAACGTACTTAGTCATAGTGAATATTTATTGTTCAGTATTAATTTGTATTTCCGTAACGATTACGATCGGTGTTGTCGTATGATTGACCGCTGACGGACCGAACACTGTGTGCCTGATGTGATACGTGTTTATGTGATTGAGATACATATTGTATGTACCGTGTACTGAATCGAACCATAAAAGCTGCTATACGCGAGCTTTGGTAAAATCTTGCCCTGTTAGATTGGCTGTTGAACAAAAATAAATTATAAAAAATTAACAATAAGTATTTTATTATTATGCACCTCCTGAGTGCGGCAGAGTGCCGCGCGTTGATATCTTTTGTTCGCGGGCGGCGCCGGCGCGCGGTGCTCGCTCTAGCGCTAGCGCAGTTATGTAGCCGCGCGGGATAGGTACCTGGGTACTTAGGTAACCTTGTAATTTGTGATATAATACAAGTGGAGAAAACGACAATATCATGAGTTATGATACCTACATAACAACAAAAGGATACTGAGTCGTCTCGCAGATAACAAGTACAGATAATAAATAATTGAGATACGTGTACCCAACATGGTTAGATAGAACACACAATTTAATTTATAATTAGAATCGCATGTGAATGAAAGGCACCACGTAAGATCATTGTAACTTGAGTGGCGCCGCGCCGCCCTCCGCCCTCTGACCTTATTATAAATCTCGGTTGCTTATTGATATATGTATATAAATATATGCAGTAGTTATTATATATATCCATGGTACCTACTTACAGTCGATAGATAAGATGGTGTCATCAGTGCTGCAGTGGTTCATTGTGAGCGCTTAGCGTCGGTAAAGGGCTATGCGTGTGTGGGGGTTATCGCCCCCCCTCCTCCCTTCACGATGCCCCTCGCCGCGCCGATGTGTACCTACAGTTATGTCAGTGTGTTTACGTACGAGTCCTTTTGTTTTAACAGTAGTATGATATGCATGCGATACATAGATGATGCATACAATCCTGCGCACGTGCACTCTAGTGCCATGTTTAGTATAAACACAGAGAAATTACTGCTATTATTCATAGGTGCCTAGTAGCTTAGTATTCAGTGATGGACTGATGGTACATACGATACAATAGTAGTAGCAGTAGAATAATTAGACTTGAATAATATATATTTCATTATCAGTGTACTGTACGCACACTGCGTGCTGGTAGTTTGATCACTTGGGTGATTGGGTGTCAACTCTTCTACTTACATAATAAGTTGGTATCAAAACAAGGTCCTCAGTCGCGTTTTAATTTCGCCAACGTCATTGTTAACGAGAAAGCGCTGACGTGTCACCGAAAGTACGTCAGACCATTATGCAATAAATAGATGTGATTAGCTCGTACACAAACTCGTTAGGCGCTGCAACAGTTGCGTTATTATTAACTAATTTAACGTACGAATAGAAATTGGTTCAGTGTGTATAAAACGCAGCGATGCAGTATGTTTGTTATTTGGTGTGTCGAGACAGCGCGGCGCGGTGAGCTTCTCGCCACGGCCATGCGGCGTCGGCAGTGTCCTCGTGTGTGAACATAACAATGAAACGAGGTGTTCTGACATCACACCGCTACTTGCGGCGTGTTTGTACCACTGCAAGTGTTTGCAGGCTGCGCATGCCGCATGCCGGTGGAACAGAAGGAGTCGATCACCGCACACTCAAATTGCTTATATCTGCTTTTGTTCAATTCATATAGTGGAACGCGTCGCCCGTCGCCGCCGGTTCACAGTTTCGGCGTGTGCGTGTGTCACTAGCGCGGGGCAGACGTGGCCAATTGACGATGATTGCGCTCGGCCCTCAACTCGCACGACACAATGCTGTCCAGCGTCCAGCCGTGCAATAATAACATATTGCGTATGCGCACCTTGTAAAACGAGACTACATTTTATTTAATTTGATATAGCCTTGATACGTGTTGTGAAGTAGTGAGGAGTATTTTGTTCGAGTATGTTACTTGTGGTGTGGTTTCCCACTATCTACTCGCCGTACTGTGCATGCAAATTAATTGGCGTCACCGCACCAGTACCTACGTAGTACATTTCGTGTGCATGCAGATCTGAAGGCAATGGTGAATCGAAAGTGTGGTGACGTGGAAGCGAGAGGGGGGGGGGGGGGCTTGTAGCGCGAGGTGCAGCGGCGCAGCTTTCTCCGAACCACTCGCTTTGAGCGCACCGTGCGCGCTATTCCGAGAATGCGACACAAACACAATGGCGTGCAACGCGACTGTACTGTACCAGTAGGTAGTATTACATTCATTCCTTCATTGTTATCATAAAGTTGTACAGAATGATGCCGCGCCCGCGCCGCTACGCTAATAATTAGTACGACTACCTCATTGGCCTAGTGGACCCTTTCAGATTATCGGGGTGAAGTTGTAAATTGTAGAAAGAAAAATACGACGGGGGTCGAACCTTGGACCCGATTCAGTACACCAGCTGTCTAGCCTCTGAACTACCGCGATCGCTTTGTTTTAGTCTAGGATTTGCTTCGGAGGGGTTACTGCGTCACCGATGCATGACGGGCGTGACGCTGTGTTATGTGTAACTAATTGTACATATTAATACTTTAGGTCATTTCATAGGACGATTTACGTCACTTTATTAGTGCTACCAATTTTTTATACGTATGTAGGTTTAAAATATTTTACAATTGGTCAATGAATACAATTTATCATCGAGTTGGTTGATACGTGTCTTGCAGAGTGCGCAGGCGCGCAGGTGTACAACGCGTACTCGTTGTGCATGTTATTGCGGCCGAGGCCGGGCGCACACTGGCGCGCTCGCTGTTATAGCATAACAAGGTACCTCCAGAAGGCCTGCTCCAAACAACGCGCGAAAATGCATATGACACCGTTGCAGATACATACCTGGTTTTTCTATGGAGCGGTACTTCTGCGCCTTTCAATTCCCTGGTGCATGCGGCATATAGATATACTCCAACGCGGACGCACGCACACATGCCCTGGCCCTGTGGAATGTCCACAAGTCCGTGGGCGCGCCTTTCGTGTTGACTGCCGAGCTGGACGGCCGATCTGCTGCCATTAAATGCCGCTATTATACATCACTTGTAGCGGCCACTTAGAGCAAGTAGTGGACGATATTATTCTGTACATTCGTGCGCTCATCAAACGCATGATCTGCCTACTTGACAAATAATGTGCGTGATTCATTCGAGCAGTGATCGTTGACCCGCGCCCGGTGACGCAACCTCTGTGATACGGACTTTAAGAAACCGAAAGTACATGTTGTAATAAATACAATTTAATTTAAATGTTATAAGAACGTGGTTAAAATAACAGTAATATTTTAAATTCTGAAACTTCACTTTACTTCACTAATAGAAATTATACACGTGATTAAAGTTAACATACTAACTGTATTTTCTATAAGTAGATATGTTGGTACAGTTTATGGTATAACAATTCAAACGACAGCGCGGTGCGATTGTTCCAGTAGTAGTCGACAAAAGTCGCAGCGCCCGCGAGGCCGGGCCGGCCGCTCGGCCGCCCGGTCGCCCGGCCGGCGAGCCAGCGTAGCGGGGCGCATTCCCTATGGGGCTCAATGAATTGCACACACTATGATGAGAGTGACCCCCTTCCCCTCCTGCCGGTCGCACACTCCGCGTAACAATTACACGATACATTCTTGTAAATAGTATCGATTCAGTTTCGACAGTTTAGGTTTAGCTGTGTAAATTGTGCAGTATTTTACAATTGTAACATTGAGGTAATGTACACGATGGAAATGTCACCGTCGTAATGACGTAGCTGGCTCGCACAGGGCAGATGGCGTCTGGACACTATGGGGCTGCCAATGAAGCAGGATTATTATGATTTGCTTATAAAGTAATCTAATGTTAAAACTTGGAATGTCCATTAATATAGACACAACTAAGTAATCGCCATCAGTAACCGATCACTTCCGAACTTGTAAATATAACTTGCAATAACTTGTAAATAATGTAATGTCTCAGGTAGCCGCTCGTTTGTTTGCTATAGTCAGGCGGATCACAGACTGCAATGCGCCCAGCGATGCCGTTAACAGTATTGTTGTAGCAAGTATTAACTCGCGTGGTACATACAACACGTAACATTTTTGGGTAATGCTAATATTGAATACATATATTCACTCTCTTTTTAATCTCTTTTTTATAAAAACGTTGCCTCACATTAGGGTTTCTCCTGTGTCGTGGGTACAGTTTACAAACATACATGTCACATGCACAACAACCAGACCCGAAACAATTATCTGTAGATCATACAAATCTTTGTGCCGTGCGGGAATCGAACCCGCAACACCTAGCGCAGAAAGCTTCATTGATACGTTACATAACCCGTACGTAAGAAGATATTTGTAATTTGGTAGGTAATACTATGATATAAAATCATGACGACCAACATATAGAACACAATTAAACCACTCGCCAGGTGAGCATACGCACAAGTATTTTGAGTTGGGGCTTATACTCGCCCGTTTTATGTTTACGGAGTTCACACAACAAGTGCAACATTCAAGCGAGTGAGTGGTATGGCTCCATGTCGAAATTGGTACCGTTTA
The DNA here is from genome assembly GCA_947562105.1 of Shargacucullia verbasci. Classification (NCBI taxonomy): domain Eukaryota; kingdom Metazoa; phylum Arthropoda; class Insecta; order Lepidoptera; family Noctuidae; genus Shargacucullia; species Shargacucullia verbasci. The sequence goes on from OX387284.1 coordinate 92,595, forward strand.
CTGATTTGTATTGAAAACATACACTATACTGTGGCATCTTTATAATATTTATAATTTATATTATAAGTAGGAAGTAGGATTAGTAGGATTGACATTCCTAAATTGAATAGATACGTCATATATTCATGCCTCTAAGTGCTAATCTAATAATGTGTAATGCTATCTTTCTTTCCGTTTATGTGACGTCATCATCATCATCATCATCAGCCATAAGACGTCCACTGCTGAACGAAGGCCTCCCTCAAGGGGGGGTTTGCCATAATCCCCACGCTTGGCAGGCGGCTTGGGGATCGCAGTGGCTCACCGATTAGTGAGAGGACGCTGCTGCCCGTCCTCCGGTGTCTGGCCGCAGTTTTAAGACGTACCCGGGTCAATTTAAATTGTAATTTCAATTTTCAAATTGTAAATTCAAAATTATGTGACGTAGATATGTTTAATTAAAGTGTAAATGTTAGGTGATGCCGCCCCTGATAGTAATAAGGGTAATAAATCCTACTAATCCTACTATCCTATCCTACTCCTACTAATATTATAAATGCGAAAGTTTGTGAGGATGGATGGATGGATGGATGGATCTTTGGTACTCTTTCACGCCAGAACGGCTGAACGGATCTGGATGAAATTTGGCACAAAGATAGATTATAGTCTGGAATAGCACATAGGCTACTTTTTATCCCGAAAAAATGTCCGGGTTCGTAATCCACGCGGGCGAAGCCGCGCGCGGATGCTAGTCATAAATATTCCTAGGAATGTTTTCAGTGGCACTGCTACTGTGTTGCAATAATTGCTTCTGTCCAAAAGAAAACTATGTATAAAACGATGTGTGAATTATTCGAATATATGGACATGTAACTTCGAAGTTAATTAAGTAAGGTAGCTTCATTGTCCGTCGAGGCTCGTGGTGTGGCGTGTTATCATTGGCAAGTAGGCTAAGTGAGAGTGTTGTCATTAGTGTCGTTGTCTCACTCGTATCACCCGCGCCGCGCCGTCCGTCCAACAGGCGCCGCATGCTGCCCCGCCCGTCGCCATCAGAAAGCGTAGGCGCATCGTTCCTCACGGTAGCAATGTGGATGGGTGGCGACGTCACATTGTCCCGCCGCTGGCGTCATCACCGCGATAAACGCGTCGCCACCAGTAGCCAATAAACAGGATAAGCGCGTGCGCACTGCGCAGGCTGGTCATTAGGCAGTTATAGACGACAACAGGTTTGGATTGGCAGATACTTTTACTTTAAGGTCATTAAGATAATTTCGTTATCACCTGCTAATCGATAGTGTACGCAATACGTGAAGAGAATGCAGCTATTGCGTATTACTGTAAGCCAGTGTAATGTATCTGATATCTGTGTTCATGCTATAAGGTTTATTGGCGGCGTCACTACAATCATAACTAGCTGCTATTGTTCTACTAACTAACAACTTGTGAAAACAAACGCAAAAAGCCTACAATATGACGTTTACAGAACATAGGTATTGAAGAATAAATGAGCTCTTGAGACGGTCACGTCCGAACGCAGCGCGGGCGCCGTGCCGCGCCGCCGCCGCGCCGCCCTGCGATGTCGCCAACGACGATACGATATCCGTCTGAAGAATGATCCACATCATATGGCATACCGCACTGATGGCTTCCCCGTCTTCAGGAGGATTAGCTTGAGCTTATCTCTATAGATAATAATTATCGCAAGACTTTTGTATCGTATCCCTGGTTTTCGGGTTCCATTAGTAGAAGAGTTCCGAGACTGTGCTGCGAGTTATTTCGACGTTTTCAAAAAATATTCCAATTTCCAAAATTCATTCTACAGACTGATTAGTTCATTTATTCACCAACATTTCTGACTAATTCTCTTTATTAATACATTTAAAAAAAAAAATTACAATACTCACGTATACACACACACAATATATAGATATACACACAAAGGAATTGGATAGTGATATGATAAGCTTAACACGACATTATGTGTTGAACGAATAAATACAGGATGTCATCTGAGTATTATGAAAGGTCCATTGATTTGGCTCACAGTGCTGCGCTTGAGTCGCTATTGTGTCGGTGACCGACACCCGACATCATACTGGACAATATTAGTATTCGTACAGTGATCATATTGTCTTTAGATAATACTTATAGCTCCGATATCTCATATAGTAACACGCCAAGTTCTGTTACAGCGCGTTAGTTACTTAATAGCCACATTATTTGTGCAGTAATTATTATGAGAATATTCAACGTAATCAAAAACGTATTAGTGATCGGGGTCGCTGCACATTAGCGCTGACTGGCTGAGCTGATAGCCCGACAGCTGCGAGAGGTGTGCTCACACACTACAGCATACGCTACGTGCCTACTTCTGCGGCGGAGGCGCGCGGCGGCGGCGGCGTGTCACTGTGTCACTTGTAGCAAGACAGCAGTAATTTGTTGCGCACCAAATATTTAAGTATAAGAAGCATAGTTTACCGTTGACCTAATTGAAGCTCCACTATATAATGCGCAATCAGTGATTGTGCAACATTGGCCATAAGAAAACTGGTTTGCTAGTACTTGACTAATTACCTTATTACATTATTTGCTGACCCTGTAATAACTACGCAAACAAGATGGCAGCTCCTGATTACTCCGCTTGCGCTGCGCATTGAACCAGCTACAAGCTACCGGCTACCAGTGACCACCATATATCGGCATCTTACATCTCCAGCTACTTCTTATTGCTGCTTGTCAATGTCAATTTAGCGATAATGACTGATTGGCCGTAGACATACATAATACGTCTAAGTACTTTCTAGGTATACGTTATTTATTACCCCATTATACATTTTAATTATACATTTACTTTTATTGTAAAAGTAAATGTATAATTAAAATTATCAGTATTGCTTAGAGTCCCATGTAACGGGGGCAACAGGGGGCGAGCCACCACCACACTTTGTTATAACATGGTCAGTAGTCGCGCTTTCTGCTACTAAATAAATGAGGCAGTCACAATTTGTAAATATTATATTATGTCTGACACAAGGCGCTCAAAATGGTGTACCTTGTTTGAGATTGAGTTTTGGGTACTTCGGGCCGACGTTTTTGATAACAGAAACTGGGACTGGTACGAATTCTATTACACCCAGTTTCTATCTGACAGAGCATTTGATTGTGCAGGTTGGGGATTCTTTTGTACCACTTCAATTTAGTTTTGTGTCCGAATTTCAATTTTGAAAAACATACTATGTGATTTGGCGAGCGTTGTGCTCGAAGCAAAGAGTTTGTTCGAACTATGTAGTTAGGTGAACTGTCGTCACTCACGTCCGCGGCGCCATCGCAGGAAGCTATCAGTAAAACTTGCTCGCAGAGTGATAACAAGTCGGATAACACTATGACCGCACCGTTAATGCGGGAACCGGGAACCTAGTACAACAAACAAAAGTATCATTTTGTTTGTTTGTCGGGTAACAACCGTCACCCGAGCACAGGTTACACGCTCCGCATTCAAATTTTAGTTTACTTATATTACTCTTGAAGTTTTCATTATGACTGCGCACAGAGCGACTGTAGTGTTTATTATTATCATCCGAGCCAATATCCTATTATGCAATATTATCTTTGTAACAAATATATTTACGAACAGGGTTAGGTGGGTTCCCAGAAAGAAGACGAGTATGTTTTCAGAACAATGAGTTTTTATGTTTTAGCGTGCTATGAATGCTATCGTGATATTTGAATAGCATCAGGGACAGCGGATGGGAGCGATCAGCTGTATTGTGTGGAGCTCGCCACCCCGGCTCGATGTTCTTACAGATTTGGGCAACGTGTGAAAGTAGTTCTCATTGTTAATAAACACGTATGTTTTTGCGAACGTCATGTGCTGATGAGTAAGACTGCGCGATTGGGGCAAGTTACACAAGGTGTTGTGATCGCGATGTGATGTGGGTCAGCCGGAGCCGGAGCCGGAGACGAACGACTCCAAACTGTTATGTAAACAAAGCGACACGGCGCGGGCGACACGTGGCGAGGCGGACGTGCGAGTGTGACTGATCGCACTCCAGTAGGCTTGAAGTACAGTTGTGACATGTCTAGACTGTAGAGAATCAGTACAGATGGAATACCGCCAATTTTTATTTAGGCATGTGCTACCGTGCTCGTTCGTCCGCTGGTTATTATTTACAATAAATCTCTAGATTCAGGAGCATTTCCTTCAAAGTGGAAAATTGCAAAAGTTATTCCCATTCACAAATCGGATACAATAGATTCTGTACTAAATTATAGACCCATCTCCATTTTGTCTTTTTTCGCGAAGACTTTTGAGTCTCTAATCTGTCCCTATATTCAACGTCATCTGAAACTCTATTTAAGTGATCATCAACATGGGTTTATTAGGTCACGGTACAAACCTGGTACCGTTTACAGAATTATTGGTGCAAACAATTGATGCGGATTACCAGGCTGTTGTCATCTATACGGACTTTGGAAAAGCATTTGACAAAGTCTCCCACAAGATCTTAATTTCCAAGTTAGGTTTCTATGGTATATGTGGCAGCTTGCTCGAATGGCTAAGTTCTTATTTGATTGGACGATCTTTCTTTGTTGTGGTCAACGGCTTTCAGTCTTCATAATTAAATGTTTCTTCTGGTGTTCCCCACTGCTCGCATTTGGGAATAGTCCTGTTTAATTATTTCATAAACGACATTCCAAACTGTTCCCGGTATTCTGAAATTTATTCTATTATTTTATGTATGTCGGTGATATAAAGTTTGCAAAAAATATTAGAAAGATCTCTCGAAGATGCTTCTTATCTACAGAGTGACCTTAACTCTGGTACAATGGTGCTCGAGCAATGGGATGCACTTCAACTCAAAGAAATGTTTTTTCGTAAAATATTCCAGAAAAAAAAAACTATTATTTTTACCTACATTATTAATCAAATAAAATTGCGGAAGTTGACACTATAAGAGACCTTGGGGTACTGTACGATAAAAAGCTAACGTTCGTTCCTCATATTGAAAATATTATCAAAACAGCTTCAAAAATGTTGGGCTTTGTCATAAGGTACTCCTATAAAACAGTCTAGTAGCAGAGTGGTATGGCGACCACATTATGCTACACACCAATTGCGTTTTGAACGGACTAAAAACGTTTTCTGTGACACCTGGCCTTCTTTAACGGTATAGCTAAACGGGTACGATCCTACAAGGATAAGCTAAGATACTTCAACATTAAATCACTCGAAAAACACAGATGCGTGAATGATGCGATTTTCGCGAATAAAGTTTTACGACAAAATATTGACTGTCTTTGCCTACTTGCTATTTTCAAAGACTGTTCTGGGTGCCAATTCCCCGCACTCAAGGATATGTAAGATTCTTAATAGCTGTAGCGCCCTAATGGATGTACATTTTGATTTGCTCATAAAACAAAAGTCATTTTTTTACGACCTCTCTGACTGATAAATTATGTATGTATAGTCTGTTTCGTTTCTGCCTAATTGGTCTAGTGGTCTCAAGCGCGACTGCTGAGCGTGAGGTCCTGGGTTCGATTCCCGGGTCGGGCAAAGTGTTATGGGGTATTTCTGTATAGAAATTCTTAGTAGCAGCACGGAGTCTGGAACTGTGCCCGGTAGATGGCAATAGGCTCGCCACCTATTACATGGGACTCAATAACGGCATCGGCGAAATGTGGGTGTACAATAGTACACCTCTGCCTAACCCTTCGGGGAATACAGGCGTGATGCTATGTTACTTAGTCTGTTTCGTTTTTTTTATTATTATCTCTTTTCACTTGCTTTTTAGTTTTTTAAGTTTAATAATATTCTTGTATGCCTGCATTGTCTAGCTTTTTGTATTATTTTATTTGTATAAATGCATGTGGTGTTTACATCTTGACTTACATACTCGACTTGGGGCAACATACATACGTTTGACCTTTGTAAAGTTTTTCTAGAGAAGCGTCCTTACTAGGTCTACCCATCACTCAAAATCGTATAATAATTAAATTACTTAAAAATTACTTGGCACCAACTTCAGTATTCTTCAACTACTATATTGTATAAATATTTATTTTTTGCTTTTAAGTTAGTTTTTATTTTATTTTTTTATGTCGGTTTTTATTTTTTGATATTTAATTATCATGTAGTTTTGGGTTGCTTGCATTAGAATGTCCCTTTTGCATCGCCGTTAAATAAACAAGAAAATAGAATGAACGTTTATTTAATTTTAGGTTGATCGTTTCGTACCTCTCTACTATCATAACATTCTTTCTGTTTTAGTAACTGTTTGATAAAGTTAGCCATAAAGTTATTCGCACAGTTAGCTCCGTCACGTCACGTCATCGTAGGCAATACAATCCTTCTTGTCACGGTTCTTGCAGCATATGCCATACAATAATCGTGTAATGGTAATGTGTATGTATACATCTCTTGTTACAAAATTTCAAGCTATTCCAGCAAGCATTTGTTTTCCGTTTCAATGTATTACAGCGTGGAGGTTGGGCGGCGGTCACATTACGCTATCCTACTTATTGTTGATTCTTGTTAATAAATAGTTTTGCAAAACTCCCGACTGATTCTAATGTGCGCGGCTGCGGAAACACTCGTGGTGTTTCTCGCTCGCGACATTCCGGATTACGTGATCCTACGGCGACACATTTAATTTCATTCAGAATGTACATATGTTGGGCTGCGGTCAAGGAGTTCAAAAGTAAACACAAAGATTCAGCGCAGGCGCAGCGGTTGGCAGCCACAGCGGCAACAACATGAAATTAATGCCGATTGTTTGAATGCAGCCATTAAACGATACGTAGTGAGTCAGCGGCACTGGAACGATCCCAAGGCCGTCCGCTATGGCGAACAGTATCGCAATCACAATACTGATAATACTACGATACGAGTACTACTCTAGCTACTATGTGATGCCTAGTTATAGGCTATAGCGTAGCATTGTCGAGGACTGGCTGGCTGGTTTCCTCGACTAGCTCCTTATGTAATAATGTAAGTCACCCGGCATGCAAACTGCAACTACATCACATTTTGGAACAATTCTTATTAAGGTTTCAAAATTTCCTGAGGTTCATTTGCAATATTGTATTGTATGATATATTGTTAAGTGTATTGAATTGGTTTATTCGAGACAGGATTGCTACGTAATTTATATTTGGTGTATGGTCATGGAATGTAGCAACGTAACCCTTCATTGTAATTGTTTATTAATACATACTCTTATCGTTTTACACACGATATGCAATTGTTCTAATATTAGTTTTAAGTGAAAAGTGTGTGAGGAGCATATGGTGATTTGTAATACAGGATTTTCTTACTGCAGACACCATTCTCTTAGCTATGGCAATGGTGATGTTAATATTTCATGTGATAAGGAGAAAAATAACGATTTTTATTATTTATTTATTATTATTATATGTTGGTATGCAAGTTATTGAGAAACAAATTCTACATTATTAAACGGTATTTGTATAGTACCTGTAATTGCATGTTGATTATTATCTCTGGGGTGTACCTATGTAGCAGCGAGTAGCGGTGGTCGTTGCGCAACTTAAACGTTATTGAAACGAGCTATCGTCATAATAACGGTTAGCAGGTTATTTGAAAAACCTGCTAACCTGCTAACATGCTAACGCTAAAGTAGCTAATAGCGGTGGTCGTTGCGCAACTTAAACACGTTATTGAAACGAGCCATAATAACGGTTAGCAGGTTATTTGAAAAACGTGCTAACGTGCTAAGATGCTAACGTTAAAGTAGCTAACATCCAAAGAATCCGATAGACAGTTGCGTTTCGTTATCCAATGAAATGGAAGGAAGTGCATCAAAGAAGCTAAAAAAAAAAAAAAAAAAAAAGCTCATCAAAACTTCACGGAGCCGTTCATGAATTTTGGGTAAATAGGGAAGCTAAAATAAAAAAAAAAAGGTCATCAAAATCTTACGGAGCCACCAAAACCATTAATTCTTGCGCTTATGGTGGAGCAACCGACAATTTGAGCATTTTCAGCATCAGTGAAAGCTAAAAAAAAAAAAAAAAAAGGTCATCAACTTCACGGAGCCGTTCATTCATCATGAATGAATGAATTTAAAAAAAAAAAGGTCATCACAACCTCACTAGGATATTACGTGTTGCTCATGATATGACAAATAGCGACCAATAGCAATAGCGCGTTTTAACAACCGCTATTGATATCCGATAGACAGTTGCGTTTCGTTATCCAAAAAAGATGCTACTGCCCACCGCTAGCAGCGAGGTGAGTGAGCACAGCGCGGCTGCGGCGCGGCGGCGTCGCATGCGCATGCTCGTCTCGCTCTAGTTGTGGGGTCACAACGCGAACTAGTTAGCACCGCCAGTAACAACGTTCTAGGATTATTTAGAACAGACGTAAAGATCTGTCTCACAAACATACATACGTACACATTACCTTGCCTCATTCATTAATTAGTTAAATCTTTATTTAATAGCAAGGCATTTTTGTATATAAAAATAACAATGATAGTCCCATTGTACCTTATCACGTACTTACCAAGTTACAATGTTTAGTGTTAGTGTAGTTCTATCCTTATGAATTTTGTTGCGAAGGGGTCGCGGCTCGACATTATCAGCATTTGCTCAGTTTCAAAGTCGTCGGCTGAAAGCTTGTGACACTTGTGGTCCACCGCGACATTCTATTCGCCGGAATTTAATTCGGCCTTTATCCTAAACTGTAATATATATTATACTGTAGCGTGGCGGTCGGTAACTGAACCCGCACGCCCGCGCCCGGACAAAGAGATTCACATAACAGTGTCAGGTGGTCTTTATTTATATTATGTACACACTACACTACACATCATTACACTACACGTTGCGTTGCGTTGCATGAGTTGCAGCCCTATATGGATGTCAATATCGGCCTTTTCTGCAATCGCCAAACACGTAAACTGAATTTAATTTGAAGTCAAAATATAATGCTCAAAGCGTGGTTACATTTTAAGATAAGAAATCATAAATGTTTATTTGTGATACAAAAAACATTTATGCTAAACTAGTGATAGCTTAGTAGTTGAATGCTTGCCTTCGACACAGGAGGGTCTGAGTTCAAACCCGGCCTGCACCTATGACGTTTTGCAATCATGTGTGGATCAAAAGTTGATTATGACTTGCGGTAACAGTGAAGCAAACATCGTGAGGAAACCTGCACCCATGAGAGGGCTCCATAAAGTTCTTGATCGTATGTGTAGTTTGTCAACCCGCACGGGGCTAGCGTGGTGGACTAATGCCTAACCTATCTTATTATGAGAAGAGGCTCTTGCCCAGCAGTGGGACAGTAATGGGTTGATTTATTATAGTATTATTATTTGTAATATATAAGTACAGTAGTTGGTAAAGGCATACAAAAGTAATGCATTACAATTAAACAATATAGCATATGAAACAATAATACATAGTAACACTTACTTATATTTCATTTTCATAAATTAATCAAAGACTTAAATTAAATTATTTAAGTATAACATATAATTAAGACTATAATTATTAATTATGATTTAATTAAATAATAAATAATGTCAATAATATTTATGTATAACATTTTCTTTTTTTTTGTTGTTGGTCTGTTATTTTGTATTAATGCATTATTATAGCTATAGCAATACGTTATTATAGCTTTAATTACTGAAATTAGTCCCAGGCCGTTTTTGCTCGACGCTAAGGAGAGTGTGTGTTTATCAGCCTATGTATATATGTTATGTATGTTTGTTCCTTTGTGCCGCGTGGGCCGATATTGATGATTCTTACGTCAACCGATTTGTCTTAATCTTGCGAGTGTCTCTAAAGACATGACAGTAATCAAAATTCAGTATGACGGCAACCAGAAGCCATGTTGTTAAAACGAAAAAATTAAAGTCGACGAACTATGTTAAGTGGAATATCATTGAATAGGTATTCGAAAATCATCTTTAGGTTTCTCGTATCACGTTTCATGAACATTTAGGATCTATGTATAACAATTTAATGTTGGTTAGCAACCATTCTCACTTAAATTTTTGATTTATTCTTCGTTTGGCCCACGGAGTTTTGTCCTACATAAAAAAATCCTGGGTCGTCCCAAACAATATGCTTCCTTCGTCCTAAAATATAATTTTAATTATTTTATTCCTGCTTCGTCCTATTTTATATTCCTTCTACAGCCCATATTTTTTTTTGTATATGCCATACTTACTTTTTATACAATCGGCAAAAAAGGTTTACGTATTTTTAATTTTTTAACATCAATCAACTACTATTTAAATAAACCGATCAAAATTTCCTCGTATTATTTTATAATAACACTCTTTAGCCGCTCTGTGAGCAAGTTATACGTATACAGCTGACGTCACTGGAATCTGTTTAGAAGAGCAGGTAAAAAATGTTTGCTTGTATTGACTCATTTGGCCAATAGCATAACTTTCCGTTATCAGCAAATGGGCTCGCGTGCTGCACAGTGCATTTAACTCATTCGTCATCTGGTAAAGCGTGTGTAAAGTGCGATTGAGAATTGATCGAGTTTGTTATAGGTAAGTTAATATTTTTATCTGAAGTATTATTGATAAATTAGAAGTTAAATACCAAATAATTTTTCTTATATTTAAATAATACTAATTAAGGGATCAATTATGTTAATAATCCTATTTAACTTACAAATTATAAAACTACTACTACTAAATAAATATTATTGTTAAATATTATTAAATAATAAATATTATAACTACTAAATTTTAGTTGTTCTAAATGTCTGTTAGCTGTTCCATTTTCTATGAAGCTCTACGGAGTATACATATGTATATACATATATATTTTACTCGCTGATGTACCCTACTCTATTTGTCCAACTCTTAGGTATGGTCGGGTACGAGTTGAGATTGAGATGTCAATTATACTTGTTATGTATTTGTTTAAATTACATCGTGGTAAACAGCACAACGTGGTAAAGAGGAAGCTGCTGCTGCCGTGCCAATAGCCCGGACCAACCTACAGGCTAAAACGCCTCCCTCCGGCGCAATCCTTACCATCAATGGACTGGATGGACATTTTTACTTGTCACCTAAGTGAATTCGCAAAGGTTCTTTCTACATGTTGTTATACGATGTTGTGTAGTAGGTACCTACGTAGCTATGTTTATTTAATTTTTAGAGCGCTATCACATTAAGTTTTCGACATGTAAATGGTAGATGCTTTTGTAAATAAATAAATTATGAACTGAAGTTGTCCAAACGCTCAATGCACGCTACTGCAATCAACACATTTGATATTAGAATATTCAGAACTGTTAATTGAGCCGTAGCGTATCGCTCAGTCAGATAACATCGTAAATTGAACGGTCAGTTAATAAAATGAGTTCTTGATCTTGTATATTTTATAATTAGTCATAATATGCTGGTCCTACTTGCAGAAGGGTGCGGGTTGGTGTAAAGTTAGTATTGTTAGTAAACAAAACGCAAGTCAGTGCGCCAAGTCGCGTCGCGTCGCCTCGTTCTACGAGCACTACGACCAATACGCGCCTTACCGTACAATACATATTATTGTGGCACCAGCGTTCTTGAAATAAGTCAAACGTTTGTCCCCGTGCACTTTGAATTGTCCTACATAAGCAATATAATATAAAAACCAGTATGTCACATGGCCAACGTATGCCGCCCTCGCCAAATGTTTGCTTTCCATCAGTCTAACTGATGTTGTTAGCTATTTCTGTGTGCAGTGTCATATAAAGTTCATGGCAGACGTTGAACTGTGTCACATAATGTTTGGTACTCAAGAGACGCGGGACTGGAGCGTGACACAATCGATTACCCGGTTGAATACTCACGACTCAGCTTCTAGATCGGCACACATCGATCAGACCAGCTCGGGGTACATACTATTGGTGGGTTGGTACAGCCTGTAGCTGCACCAGTTGATCACGCGAAGGAACAGGTGTGACTGTTGACAGCTACCATCGCACGCTGTTATACTGACTCGGTACTGTTATTGTATCTGAGTACCAAGTCCGGGTCAGTCATGAGAACATTGGCCCTCGGCGTGTCTCGGCGCAGGCGCAGCTTCGTGAGTCGGTAACGGTCACGAACCGCTTGACACCGAGCGACGCCACCTCGCACCTCGCCCGTCACTGCGGCCACAAAAACGCTAACATTCCGATTTCTTTTCCGTTAAGATATTACTGCATCACAGCTGTCAAATAAACGACTCAATGTGGAAAACAAAGCGCAGTGTTTATTAAATGCTTTGCTCTATTTTTGGTCACACACCACACCGATCAGATATCAGCAAATGGTCGGTCGACATGCAATACTTGCTCTTACTTCAACGGCTTGGAGACAAAACTATCTTAGACTTCTAGCATCCGTCTGAAAGGCGCTATTGTAGTCTACATTGTGCCGTTTACGGTCACCTTAAAGGCTGTAATGTGATTCACTTCGGTTTTCAGACCAGATCATTATAATCTATTTACATATACACTATGGATATAGTGTAACACACCATATTGTGATCATACGATCACATCAGGAACAAACAAGCAAGAACATTGATAATGACGCAATAATGCCTGCGGACCGACAACTTAATATACATATACTACACCATTTCGCTCTAGTGTTGCTTAAACCTGAAAAAATACACATCAGCGAATGATTTGTGTCTTGTGTAATACACAAATTTTGGAGGAATTAGAGAATAGCTTAGGTAGGAGGCACGGAACTCAAACACTAAAGAAAGTTTTTTCGATATTAATAACAGTTGTTCGCATTATTGTTGCTCTTGATAAGTATTCATCGTAGCAAGATAGGTTCACGTAGGTAAGCTGCCACACCTTTAACGAACGATTCACACGATACGACGCGACACGACGCGGCAAGGCGCGACGCAGTGCCGGTGAGCGCGTATCACGAGCGCGACATTTGATCTGCTCTAATAAAACAATGCGTTTTCAATTAAACATCATTAACGTCGCTCACTCACATCGTCACACGTGGTATGCGTGCACCGTAGGTACATTATTTTGTTATAATTATATAGTAACATTGTATCTACTACGTTGCAGACCTTATTTTCATAGGAATATGTATACATACTGCAGAAAGTTCTATTAATAACCGTATTAAAGAAAACATTAATGGAACATGTGATCATTGTTTTGTTTGTTTGTTTTGATAATGTTGTTTGGGTTCTTGGAATTACCACAATTATCGCGACAGCCAGTGGCCGACAGACGTGCGACCTGGCCGCGCGGTGGCTGGCCCCGGCCCCGGCCCCGGTGCCCAGAGCCGGACCCGTGTCACCCAGCCGCCTAGCCGGAGTAATCTAATAAACTGACACTTGAATATAGCCCTGTGTGAGACTGACAGCTTGTTACATTTGCCGGTGACATGCATGCTGGGAATAAATTTCTTCTGAATAACTTTTATATTAGTTTTCTTTAGACAATTGGCATCTCTTTATACTTATCCGACTGATTTGATTTCACAGAGGGCGGCCGCCTGTTATTATGGCTGTCAGCAACAGTTAAGTGACTTGGATACCTGTACATACAGATCAAGTAAGACACTCATATATTTGGTATTTTTGAGAATAAGGGTTTGTTTCACCATTTGCTTATAAACCAGCTGATTGCCTACCCACAACTCATCCGACAGAATAGGCTCAAATTTCTTGGCTTGATCTAACAACTACAGCAAGTAGCGTAGTTGTTACACCGAGTCGTTTAGCCGACGCGATTGTTGCGACCGACGCGACCTACGCAATCGAAGGGGAGGTGATAGTCTAACCTAGGATGTACTCGAACACACAAGTGTCATCAAATTGATTAGCAAATAAGATATATTTTTTAGCCTAATTAGTGGTAATAATTATTATTTTCTATGCATATCGTCTATTAGGCCGTATTAGATAATGTGCATTAATGTTTCAATGTCAATCGAATGTAATTAATCAGTATGTAATGATGCTGCTAATTCTAGAAGGTAATTACATAATAATGCATGTCTCACAATTACCGCGTTATTGTCGTGGCGACGCGACGCGACGCAACGCAACGCGCAACTTACTGTCATGAGATGCGCCGGTTGCAGTGAGTCCTTTATCCATAAGTGTCCGTTGCAAACAAAATCAAAGATTTTTATTTCAAATGGGCCCCACTTTTAAGAATCTAGAGGCACGGCTCCTAAGTTGGTCTGTTCTATGGAGAAGAGACTGACAAGAACTTCATGGATTTCACCCTTTTCAAAATAATAGTATACAATGAATAATACAGGGTTTAGATATTGTTATAGAGAACAAAAAAAAAAAACATCTGTCACGTTGCTGTGTTATATGACATTACACAGCAGTATTAATATTACTTAAGAACTATGTATTATTTGGATAGTTATTGTTAAATTAATTAACATTTCGGAATGGTATTGTATATCAGATATAGTCTTGATGATGTGTGTAGTCCGCCAACTCGCACCGGGCCAGCGTGGTGGACTTAAAGCCTAACCCTTCTCATTCTGAGAAGAGACCTTTGCCCAGCAATGGGACATTAATGGGGTAAACTTAAATTAAATTTTAAATACAACAAAAATAAAGTCGAAGACTCACAAAGTATTTATTGTAGTACTTTTAAAAAGTCGAGACTCTAGGCTAAGGGGGTAGCTCTTTTGGAACCGGGAGCCTAGAGTCCTATAGAAAAGAGACCGGCAAGAAACGACATGGATACTCTTTTCAAAAAATTCAAAGTTTATTTCCAATTAATAATCGAAAATGTAACATGCATTATATGTATAAGGAAAAGCAAACTTATCAAAACGTTACATTGCATAATGAGGCACTACAGTACAAATTCGAGTAAAAAATTAAAACGGAGTAAAACAGTTCAAAGCGCATAAAAAAAAGAAAAAGAATACAAAATAACTTAGTAACAAGAATGTCGCGAATCTAATGTAAAATAGAACTAGTTGATACAATGGATAGTCAGGGAAGCCACGTGTGCAGAGGATAGTTAGCACTACACGTCTCTATCGTCAGAATAGTCTTTGATCCTATAGATTGTATATTATATCGAATATGTGTGTATCAGTTTAAGACCGATATCACTTTGTTACGATTGAACGATAGACGAGCCGTACATCCTCGTTGGTTTATAGACAGGATATAGACATGTATACAAATTGCGGTTATGTTATACTTTGATAGATTGCAGTTATGTGGTGTGTAGGATGCAGGCCCACGTGTTGCGCAGGGCGCGCCCTTCAGGATGCGACAAAAACTGCGATCGCAAAATGGACTCGCGCCGACGCGCCTCGCACCGCCTGCGCGTCGCCGCCGGCGCGGTGTCAAATTGCAGTCGCCGCAACACGTGTGCTGCGTCTTGTGGGCTATTAGACCTACGGTGCCCCACGTGGCCTCGTTGTATGCCAAAGTACGGCGTTTAACGGTCATAACTCCACAATATGCAATGATTTTAATTTCCTGCGTCCTCTGGATTTCCGCACCGACGAGGCTGGCCCATACCGAAGTATTAGATGAAACGATTACAAAACCTTGTCTTGCGTGTTGAACGGTAGCGCACTGGAATGCAGCCCACTGAAGGTATACCTAATACTATTTTGTGACCGTAGCCACCACATACTCGTACAATAGCAATCTCAGCATGCACTCATAAATGAACGAAACTTCCCAACAATTTAAGCTTTATGCCAATGTCATATTTTAGTTTCATTCTAAATGCCATCGTTAGCATTCCGCAGCGAAGGTTCGATCATTGTCTGTCGTCTGACTGGCATCGGCAGATTGCACACTCACTGACGCCATGTTTCAATTAAACTGAATAAAATTGAAATGTTGTGTCCAGTGAGTCGATTCATTTTTGTAATGCAGAGCGTGCGCGGCGCGTGGCAGGAAATTAAATGTCCTGAGCGGCGAGCGGGGCGGCCGGGCGGCCGGGCGGCCCACCCTGTATAACACACAGTTTGAGTTAGTTGAGAAGCCTGAACTTAGACCCAAATTATACGCTGGTAGCGGATTCCATTTTCGACCATCGCAGTAGTTAAACGACGTTAAATAGCCCACTAGGTAAAACAATTGTATACTCGATAAAATCTCGCTAGAGCCAGTGTAGCTCGTGAGACGATAAGACAGTCGCTTATACGTGGTAACAACAACATGAGCATCTATGCAGATGTAAAATGTTGTGAGATGACCTGAAACATCGGTTTGAATAAACCTACATAGATCAGGCAGGTTGTACATTTAATTCTTATTAAGAATTAACATTACTTGCACTTGTAATATAATAAATATATTTTAGTAATACACCAATTTTTATTCATGCACTAATTAAACTATTAAGAACTTTACTATTAATGCTACTGTAGCTATCTGTACTCATTTGTTTAAAATTTTAAATAAATTCATTACGAGTATTATTAAAACACTGATCACCCTTGCTTGCTTCTCAAAGTTAATTTCGTCTCTCGGTGTCGCGTTTGCTTTGGGCCACAAAGGAAGTCTTATAATGGGGTCAACTTACTCCCAGCCTTGGGGCCTATACTATAGAAGAGTTCAAATATCATGTGCACAGCCGTACTCTAAAACTAATACGTAGGTTTAGAGTAACTTGAAACTAGCCAATTATCAATAATTACTAATGTACCGAACAAATAGCGTACTTACGTACACGTCCTATACATGTATATATATTATGTAATTGACGTCTAATCGTTTGCTTGTTTGTCCGTCAACAAATGGGCAGATAAAGGGAACAGACATTACCAAACTAAGCTAATAGAGTGTCATTAGACTTTAGATAACGGTTGTGGTTTAAACTCGAAGTCCGCGTCGCCATAGTCGACACTTTAGATTTAAAAAATAACATTAGCCGAAATATTTCCTAGAGGGCTGCAAAGATGGATATACGGATATATTACTTTTAATATATATGGATATATCTCAAACCTCCGTTTGATTTATTATCTGAAGCAACGAATAAAGTAAACAACTTTTTTGCTTACGTTCGTAAAACTTTGGCAGAAAAAACCTTGCATTCTGGAAGTTTTCAACCCCAAAGTCCAAGTATGACATCTTCGACACTAAACTCTTTTATAAGATATACAACTATAATATTTAGTTTTAATTCCGCCAAAACGACTGCAAGCTTGGGTGCATGCACAGCACCGCCCTCCCGCCGGCAAATATATGCACATGCAGAAGGTGCGATAGAAATAATGTAACATGCACCCAAACCGATCCTCGACACGTGTTTCGCCCCTGACGCTAATCATCATCATTCGCGTCCAAGCGGTCGACGAATCAACATGTCCTGAGGATGCTCCGTGGGCCAATAACACCACTCTGTCCACCACATAGAAAAACGGTGTTAGGCACCCATTCGCCAGTTGCGAGACTATGTAAGACTGTGAATAATTGCAGCGACCAAATCTTGACTCTTTGAGCAAGTTGAAAACCAACATCCAACAATATCTTACTTAATTAACCTTCTATCATCCTTTTCTCATTTCTAAAGCAAATTATCAGTAAATATATATTTAACTGTTATAGTTAGCTAAATTAGTATTCTTTTGTTGAGTTAGTCTAAGTAAGTTAGTCTTTGTTTTATCTCATCTATCTTATACAACTCTTATATGCATGCAGAGTTTACCTTTAAGTGATTGTTATACTATTATCTTATTATTTGCATGTTACTTTTGTCATAAAATTTGTGTAAACAATTGTTGGTGAACCTTAAATAAATAAATAAAAATAAAATAAAAATATGTGCATATATTTGCAGGCGGGAGGACGATGCTATGCATGAATTTATTCAGAAATGTTTAATTGAAATATTGGATTATAAATAAAATGTTACTAACTACTAAAAACATTAAACAGATTAAAGAGCTAAAAAAAATCCGTAAAATTGTAAATACCGTTAGGTTCTATCTATCTCGCGAGATTTTAAACTGTCGAAAGATTGTGAACCGTAACAATTTAAGATATACAACTAGAATATTTAGTTTTGATTCCGCCAAACTACTGCAAGCTTGGGTGTATGCACAGCACTCTCGCTCGCAAATATATAAAAAATTCCGGTTGTGTGTGTTGAGCAATTAGAAATTTAAAAACATAATAATGACAGATTTACACCGTTGAATGACCAAACTAATCTAGTACTATCTCCATGTATATCTTATATATCATGGGTTTCCGCAAAGTACCGCCTGATTCCATTAATTATCGTAACAATATAACGCATTATTTTTCGGTGAAACCGCCAAATTGTGAATTGGCATGCGACGTAACGCACCTCGCGCGCTGATTGGTTGAAAACTAACCTAACCTAACTTAACTCTATGGACACAGAACGACCTACCGCAAAACCGACCAATCAGGGACAGCCTTCGGATAGTTGACAATTTAACGTGCGACAGATTGTGATTTAACAGTTTTACTGAAGACTAGCTGTGCCCGCGACTTCGTTCGCGTGGATGTCGGAACTTAACAATGTATTTTTTAGTGCGAAACGCCATTTAAAAAAAAAGAAATTTATAAAAGTTACGTGAAGTTAAGAAGACCAAATGCACTTAACTCTTATTTTTTTCTAAAATAAAAGAATTTTTCTAAAATAAAAGTAGCCTAAGTTACTCCTTATTACATCAGCTACCTGCCAATAAAAGTCCCGTCAAAATCGGTCCAGCCATTTCAGAGATTAGCCAATACAAACAGACAGACAGACAAACAAAAATTGTAAAAAATGTTATTTTGGTTTATGTACTATATATTCATATGCATGTAGTAAAAAACGGTTATTTCAATATTACAAACAGACACTCAAATTTTATTTATATGTATAGATGTATAGACAAAAAAATATGCATTAAAAGTAAGCAGCATGTTACGGTTCACAATCTTTCAACAGTTTATAATTTCGCGAGATAGATTATAATCTAACGATATTTACAATTTTACGGTGACAAATACAACATCGTAAAGTCATGCCCTGAAACAGGCAGGTTTGAATTGAACCTAAATCAGGCAGTGCAACATTTAATTCCTATCCACCGTTATCATTTATTGCACTTATTATTAATCTATTTTATTTAGTAATAAACTCGTTTTATTTAGCCACTAATTAACCCTGTTGTAAAAGTTTTTAAATAAATTTTATTTTATTAACCGACTTCAAAAAAAAAAGGATGAGGTTATCAATTTGACTATATGTTTGTTACGCGATCATTCCGTCAATGAAGGATCGATTTTAAAAATTCTTTTTTTGTTTGAAAGAGTGTGCTTCGAAGTTGGTTCCATTGTCACCAAGTCAGAATCTGATGATGGGATCCTAGGGAAATCGAGGGATACCCTCAAATATTGTAGGACGAATAGCGCGTTTGAGCTTTTTTTTCTTAATAAGTCAGGGGTTGTCGTCTGAAAATCATCATTTCATGATGCTGATCTGATGATGGATGTCATAGTACTCCTCAACAATAAGGAGTTAGGGAATGAAACTGCTGAGTTTGGGTTTCACTCGATATATTTTGATGAGTCCCGTATATAACATTTGGTATAGAGGGTCTGATGATGGAGTCAGGAGATAGATAGTGGAACTCGTCAGTAGGTACTAATAAACCCCTCGAGTTTGGGCTCATTTTAAACAACTAAAAGGCAAGACTTTCACTGTATTAGTTACAATAATCGTCTTAATCTTTCATTCCTCGTAATGCGTTTTCATCATGTGGTCGGCTAAGTAACTTATTTGGTTTTAAATCACAAAGTGCAATACCGTCTAAGGTTTTTTCTCGACTTGGGAGAACATACATTTGACCTTTGTAAAGTTTTTCTAGAGAAGCGTCCTTACTAGGTCTAACCATCACTCAAAATAGTAAAATAATTAAATTACTTAAAAATTACTTGGCACCGACTTCAGTATTCTTCAACTACGGTATTATATAAATATTTATTTTTTGCTTTTTAGTAAGTTTTCTTTTTGAGTTTTTTTAAGTCGGTTTTTATTTTTATTATTTTATTTTTACATACATAAGGCTCGTGGAGCCGGTCAGCGGTCATGTTTTGTTGTTTATTGGTCAACATCAGAACGATGTCGCAATAATTTGAAAACTTTAATTTTTTCATGAAGTTTGCCTTGCTTGTAATATGTATATGAACAAAATATTGCCAAATTGGATTGCCGAAGTTACCAAGGGTTTTGACGTCCCTCTTCTGTTGTATTGTATAGGCCACTGAACCCCATTACATCGGCTTTGTTTGGGAGCTAGCACTATACAAAACTTTGTTAACATATGATACTTGCATCCATCAAGTGTTCTATTCTTTATTCTAAGCCATTGTTGCCATCTCATATCAGTCGGTTTATAAGTGAATCATGAATTTAATCTAGCGTCTACTAAAGGGTTTGAAATATTGGCTAGAAGTGGAGTTCAGAGCTTGTAGGCAATTAATTGAGATGGACGCGGTTCTAAGATTAATGAGACGTGTGCTAGACAGAGCGCTCGCCTCTAGCCTGGGCAGAGCATCTGAGTGGCGTGCCGTCGGTGCCGTGTACATCCAGAGAGGGTGCTGGTGTTTATTAGATACGTGTTATATATATAAGTGAAATTGGACAAGGCTTTTCTCAAAGATGCTTTCAGTTACTTTATTATAGTTTAAATGCACGACGAAAGACTTTAGTCCTTCTAGTTGTTTCGGTAATAAAGCTGAAAGCTCCGCTCTCACTCACTCGCGGCGACGATGTCGATCCAGTCTATTTCCATCACAATGGCCTCTCAACTGTGACCTCAACCGCTCCGACATGGTCTATACAAAGTACGCGTGCTACTCCAACCGTCGATACCGTCGACCTACCCAACTTATCCACAGGAAAAGCCAACTTATTTCAGTGCAATTTGAAGATGAGTCTTTTGTTTAGATTATACATGCAGGCTGAATACATAAGGCAACATAGTTTAGCACTACATCATGTGCATTAAGCAATCACAGTTTGCTTTCTAACAGAAGTGAGTGAGGCGTAGGGGGCGCGACGCGTGCGCTACATTGCGCCTGCCGTGGCCACCTCGCGCTGCATTCACTACTTTCATATTCAGTGTAGCGTAGTGAACCAAAGCACAGAGGCAAAAGGATCACTCCATAGAATTGCGATCACAAGTTCATAGATACACATCGCGGATAAGGCACGAAATAAAAGTATCAGTTGCAATCAAAATGACCCGGGTACGTCTTAAAACTGCGGCCAGACACCGGAGGACGGGCAGCAGCGTCCTCTCACTAATCGGTGAGCCACTGCGATCTCCAAGCCGCCTGCCAAGCGTGGGGATTATGGCAAACCCCCCCTTGAGGGGAGGCCTTCATTCAGCAGTCGACGTCTGATGGCGGTCGATGATGATTATGATGAATCAAAATGACCTAAGGTTTGGCGTCATGAGACGTACATAACGTTATCTGCTAATTTCGTTTCTTACAAAGTCTGGTCCTTCTGCTACTGTGTATTCCGTGTGCACTTAATATTTAGGCGCGCAGGTGCTCCAGCAGATAATGGCGTTCACACAAGAATTTCAATTTCCTTCCGCCTGGCCCGCCACGCCACGCCACGGTGCGGGGCCGCCGGTATGTCTTGCTAACACGCCACCATTTACTGACACATTGATTAACTACAATACCCTGATACGATCGCATATTTTCTTGGTTGAAAACAAATAATTACATACTGCAGTGATTAGAGGTATTTAAAGAGAGTATACTGTGCTATTTTCGATCAGACAAAATTGTTGTTTAATTGTGTTTTAAGATACTCTTGCGAAATTTAACAAAATAAATAAATGGCAGTAGACGGGCCTCGTAATTACGCGAGTGAACGAACACTACTCATTTGTATAGGGATCATATCGGGATCGGGATATCACCTTCGAGGAAAACAAACACGATGTATGTACGATCATGAATGTTGCTACCTGTGATATTTATTCACATATAAAGTGTAATGTCTGAATATTAAAAAGTCTGAAGTGCAGTAGTTCGATACACAAGTTCACTAGAAGGTGGGCGGTGCGCGGAGCGCGGCGGCGGCGGGGATTACTTCAATATTTCAGTTTGAGCGGACAGCTTTACCGGTCAATAGATCTAATATTTATTTTTATTAGCCAGTATATTTGACCGCGACTTTGGCTGACAAATCACAAATCATGTTACAACGGAACTTGATGAAAAAAGAAAACTTGGTGGCTAGCTGAGAGGGACGTAATGCTTCATGACAGCAGCAGATAAAAGCTTCTCAAAGTTAAAAAAAGTTCCAAATAAACTAATAAGCGGATATTTATTATATGAAACAATTGTTTTGGGTGAAGACGGGCGAGTGTCACAATATTTAGTAATCTTGTCACGAACTATTAGTAGGTACATTTTTACAGGATAGCAAATACGATTGTTTCGATCATGGAACCTTGTGTTTTCCCATTTTGTACAGTGTCACAAGTGGCGTATAGGTGGCAATCGAACCCTTGATACTGAGCAGCGCCGACGTCGTGACCTTCGAGGTGAAGTCGTAGTCTGAAAGTAGAACTACTACGGCAACGTTGTGAACGCGGTGTGCGTTTTTGTCAACGCGACGCAGACGGTAGACAACGGCCCACGCTTGGATGCTGCTCATGTTATGATCTCGTACGCGTGATTTACTCGCCGGCGCAGCTCGCCGCTGTTCGTCATGTGCCGTCAATTACTGGATCGTTACTGTTTATTGAGTGCGTTCATTATCGACATCATTACTCTATAATCATGTCCACAAAACATAGAGCAACCACTTAGCGTGGGTGAAATATAACATATCATTTTTTTATGAATCCAGTCTTATATATTAATATTTTCTGTGTAAACAGGAAGTGTACTGTCGGAATGATTCCTAGAAAACGAAATGTGTTTTGAAAAATGGTTTTATCACAGTGTGAAATATTCCATCCGCTCATTTAAAAGGATTAATTATGTGTATATCCAAAATACATGATAGTGATACATTTGAAGCATGGCACTTTGAAACGCAGAAAACAATCAGATATAATATTATTCCGACGGTGCGCGAAATGAAAATGACCACAACATACGTGTATACGCTGAACGGACGAAACCCGTTGGCTATACAATGTATATATTTGGTCAATAGACGGACAAATAATGACGGAATGAGAATGTTGTGATATTGTGAATGCTCCGCGGCCTTCTGTTTGCGGATGCCACCTATTTAAAGTTTTAAGGAATTAATAATTCCTACTTTATTATCCTACTAATATTATAAATGTGAAAGTTTGTGAGGATGGATGGATGGAGGGGTTGATCTTTCTTACTCTTTCACGCCAGAACGGCTGAACGGATCTGGATGAAATTTGGCACAGAGATAGATTATAGTCAGGAATAGCATATAGACTTTTTTATCCCGGAAAAATCTACTGGTTCGTAAATAACGCGGGCGAAGACGCGCGCGGTAGCTAGTTAATTTTAAAGGTAGGACTGCAATACATTAGAAGAAGACAAAAATGTGGGATCTGTTCCGTTGTTTTTTGTTCCATCCACATTATTAAAAACGCGAAAGTGACTCTGTCTGTCAGTTTGTTACCTAAGCACGATTAAACCACTGAACCGAAAGTTACAAAATTTTATAAATACGTAACCTGGGTCAAATCGTCATTTTGAATATTGCAGCAATCCACTGATTCGACAATAGTAACAATAGATATGCCCGCAGGGCACCTTGAAGCGAGATGACGGGGAGCAGCTATTACGCGGTACCCGAGTGCTCCAGGGAGAAGTCACCGATCCTCACCTCCGGCTTGCTCTCATTGGCTGGCTGGAGTGAACAGTGAGGGCTAACGAGTATTTCATATTTTAGATATTTTATTTCAATAAGACATGTACTGTCACTGGAATGGGGGGGGGGGGGGAAGTTGATGTTTAAATTTTTAAAAATACACTTAAGGCAGAAATTTAACGATTCGTTTAAAATTTTCGTAAATTGATGATGATTTTAAAAGGTTTGTCAATTTGACGAATGTTTTGAGGTTACTCGGGGTGCTGTCACACGAAATGAAACTTATAAGACATAGAGTCCATAGATCCATCCATAAGAATATAGTCCACCTCCATATTAAATTTCATCAAAATCGGTTCATCCGTTTCATCAAAAAGTTACAGACAGACAAACATACTTTTATCTTCCTACGTATCTGGGGGCAGCGCATAATAATCCTTTGTCTAGTTGTCCAGACGAAATACCTAAGAAAATTATGTAAATTGTTTAAGTGATTCTCAAGCGTCAATTTATAAGGGTGCTAACGGACAGATAGGCACATTTCATAATTTAATGATTTATTTTTATTTTATTTATTTATTTAAAGGTCTCCAACAAATAATAAATTCATAAATAAAACATACGGTATCAAATAAAGTGTATTCCTTCAATTATAGGAAACCATAACAAGCACAAATAAATTAACAACTAAGCTAACAACTTATAATAAAATTAGAAAAATAAAAGAAATGCAAAGAGTTTACAAAAACAGTCTAGTCTTTTTTCAATTTGTGACAACCCTTCCGCAGTTGCCTACACAGGCGGCGGCATCGCTCGACATCAAAGCCGTCAGCCTACTGTTGGAATACTTATATTGTGATTTGTGCCCTCACGGTGCAAGCGATCTGAATTTAAAGTCCAGCGAAGCTTCTTTACCCTTCAGTCGTTCTCGTTCTTGTTGCTCCCTTGTTGCAACCCGAGCAACTATTTTTGGGGGCCCAGTTAGCGAGTTGGCAAGTCTCCGTCTGCCATTTTTACGTTTGCATATAACATTGTTTCGGCAGGCGCCGTAGATTTTCATAGCTCCCCATAACCCGATACACTTACATCCCATCACGATAGCCCAAGTACTCTTTCTCCACATATTTTGAACCATTATACCATCACCATATTTTTGCAATAGTTTTGAACAAACTAGGGTTTGTCCTTGAGTGCATTTTTATAACGCATACAGGGATAATCGCTGGGTATGTCACCATTACCTACATTTAATTAAAGTTGTCTTAGAAGGCTTCTTCTTGTTGGCTTCAGCTTCACGGACGCCTTCCAAACGTCCGGGACTCTACAGTCTCGTGCAAGAAGAAGAGATATGTACATAACAGATAATAATAATCTATATAAATAAAAATCAATTGCCAAAAATGTATGTGCGTATAACTTCAGAACGGCCACACCTCTTTAGCTAATTCTTTTTTTGTTGTGTTTGTAATTGTGAAGACAAGGTTTGTATTTAAGATTTTTTTTTGAAAATCCACCGAGAACGTCGGAAATTTGGATGGTATATTTGGATGAAATTTTTTGTATTTCTTCATTAGTAAATTGCACCAGTGCGAAGGCGGGGCGGGTCGCTAGTAATAAATAAATAAATTTTACCGTCGTTGCAACAAAACATTGTTGGTATTGTTAAAACGAATGGATAAAAGTTTGTGATCCTTTCCGTAATATAACAACCTAAAAAATGCGAATAAAATGTATCAGTCGAAGACGCGCACGAAGCGTGGAGGATGGCTTATGTCCGTGGCGACAATCACGGCCCGGGGCAAGGCGGGCAAGGACCGTGGAACCTGTTTGTGCGCCGGCGCGGCGCGGCCGCATGCAAGCTGATGTCTTAGTGTTTCGCATGTTTCGTGAGGAGTAACTAAATTGCCACAGCTCAATGTACGTTCCTAAAATACAAGTTTTATTTAAATCCTTTCTCGTATTAAATCAGACTAGACATCGAGATCCAGCAAGTCTTCTCTCATCAGTACCACTATGATAAGCCCTTAGCAGTGTTACTTATTTCTATTTAATTTTCGGCTGGTGACCCTTCTGGTGTCGCCATAAGTCCGGTTAAGCAGTAAAAGCTTCTGCTAACGACCATCATACTGTAAACGACGTTGAGTCATGAGGGTAGGCAGTATCATGGCATTAGTCTTCGGGACCGGCACGGATGGACGTGGCAGTTGATTCAAAATAACATAGCGTGCTGGGCTATGTTATTTTGATGCTAAACTTACGATGAACTATGTTTATAATAGGATAAGTACCTGTGACTAGACTTAACTGGTTCTTAAATAATCAGCTTCAAAACTAATTTATTTTAAAAGTGCTTATAATAGCGAACATTATGTCACCGTCAAAATCTATATATTAAACACGTTTACACTCGCTTATAGCAAGCATTACGAGATGCCAAATCTTAGTTAGAACAAGCGCGATCAGGCTCCTTGATTCATTGATACGAATAATTGACAAGAAAAAGTAACATGATCCACTTTCACAGTAAGTTAAAGTTAAAAACTATATGTGTCTTATTTAATCAGTTGACTGTGTATATACAGTGTGAAATTCTCGAGTGGGCTTGGATGGCCAAATCCGAAACCATAAGGAATAGCGAAAAATACTCAAACGAGTCTCGAGCCCGATTTCGATGAAAAATAAAACAGCATCATTGGAGTTTTGAAAAAACACGAATCGAACCAGTTGATTTTGGAAAAAAACGCACGCTGTATTATTACATCATCCAATAGTGTCGCTAATAAGGATCAAATTCTGGGAGGGTACACAATTAAAGCTACTCTCGTTTTAGTGTAAGTGCCGCTCTAAGAGTAGTTACTTACTAACTTGTGTTGAACCACTACACGAAGCTTCAGCACGCAATACGCTCGTTTCCTCCGGCCCGCTCCTCTGCACCAGCACTGCAGTGTATTAGTGTAACTGTGGGAAATACAAGTTAAGTACAACGACTGGCTACAATTATGAGCGGAGCACTCTCGCTGCTGTTCGCACATGTTGCCGCCGCCATACATACATGATACGTACTGATACAGGCATGGTCGTAACGATCGCGAAGACACGCACTTTATTACTTCAATCATATTGACTGAAGATATTACTTTCAACTAGACAAAGTTTAGCATTACATTTTTATTTGGTACTACGTAATTTGCAATTTGTATAGTTGTCTTATAGACAGTACTTATTTATTTATTTATTTTGGAGGACCATTTACAATAAATTTTGAAAAAATATAAGCACCGTACAGCCAATTACAGGTCTTCGCTATTAAAATATTGTATAAAACTATTAAAAGACATGTGGACGACAAAATAAGCAATGCATATTATAAATTAATGTAAGATAAAGTAACTATTAAGTAGATATTATATATTACTACAAATAGGTAAAATCAAACTTGGTATTTTGCGAAAAATTCGCGGCTTAGCAACCGTCTCATTGATCTTATGTTTACGTTAAAAATATCAAAATCATGCGATTTACAAATCATGTTTAAGGTCTTGCTTGCTCACCATAGAAAAGTATTCTGTCGATAGTTTGACGATACAAGAGGTAAGTTAAGGGTGTATGCTGTCGCATAGCCTTAACAGGGGTATTAAATCCGAGTATAGCGAGAAGCTCGGGGCTATCAATTGGATTAGAAATTATTTTTAACATATAAGTGATGTCAGCTATTTCTCGCCGTTTAATAAGAGGAAGAAGTCTTAAGAACTTTGCACACAACTTTAAGTAATCGTCAGTTCTGTAACTATTTTTAGTTCGATAACAGAGATACTTGATAAACTTCCTTTGAACATTCTCTAATCTAATAATATATTTATCATATCTGGGATTCCAAACTTGTGACCCGTACTCCAAAATGCTACGAACAAATGAACAGTAAAGTATTTTGAAAGTCTAAAGTATTATTCAGGCTGCGTCGCTAAAAGCCTACCGGAGTAATCAATGTCTGAAATAGCCATAAGCCTCTGTCCATTGTCCCTCCGCAACACAAGGACATATTCAAATCGGGATATCTTTAATAAATAAATGCACAAAATTCGTCCTAAAGTTTCACGCGCCGTGTAAGAAATTTCAATCAAAAGTTATAATAAGTATTTTTTAAGTTTTATTGGTCTCAATGTCGATGAAAGTCGAAGTCTTATCTAAATGTAAAAACAAGACCGACCTACTTATAATGGCACAAACTGGAGTAAACGTTGGTCGCAATTAGTTTCTTAGAAAACGATATGAACGATATTGTCGAAATGAATTGAATCCTAGTTCTAGGTGAAGTGTGCGCATGTGCGTGCGCGGGCGCTGCGGTGTCGGCGGCAGCGGCGTTCTTTGATCTCACACATGACGTATGATATATACGATATAAAGACTATATCGTGTAATTTGGCGCGCACAACGCTCCAGTTACAGACATACACTGCATAATGTAAAGTACAGAAACCCCATTCTTAATAACGCACTATTATTCGCGTACTGTAGGATACCGAACCTACAGAAAGCCTGGCCATGGGACTGTAGAAGAGCCAATAGGCCCCAACGACTATATGTATATGTTGTGGCCAGATCTTGGAATGGTTGCATTTCATGAAATAGAATATTGCCCGCTGGCCACATCATGATGTGGTCTTATCAGATCATTGAATACTCAACGTTTGATGATTAATTAATTAAACACACGACTACTTCATGATATAGCCAAACATTCGTGATCATATCGTAAAATAGTTGGATTATCCACCGGTAGAGGCGCGGCGGACAATAATTCGATTGGAAATTATAAAAGAAATTATAAATTTTGCAAACGGAAAATAAAAGTGCAGTGAAGTATCGTTATTATACCAAACTGAGACTAAGCATG
The DNA here is from genome assembly GCA_947562105.1 of Shargacucullia verbasci. Lineage (NCBI taxonomy): Eukaryota > Metazoa > Arthropoda > Insecta > Lepidoptera > Noctuidae > Shargacucullia > Shargacucullia verbasci. The sequence goes on from OX387284.1 coordinate 121,262, forward strand.
AAAGTCATAGAATTTTTACTACACCTTAAACCATGGATACCCTACATTCACGATATGGCTAAACGTCGACTGACATATCATTAAACGTTGACGTTTATACAATATGGTCAATGTTAGCTGGCCATTTCATGAATTACAATCATTTCATGAAATGTTCGAACACTTCCTGAAATCATCAATTCTATGATCTAGTCATATACCAGCGACCGCAGACGCGGTGAGTTCAAAATACACCCGTTGCACTTGACTCACAAGATATTTATTTAAATTAATTGAAGGCAATAAGACTTTACTATCTTTCTGAATCTTTAATAAAATGTATTTGCATAATCTAGCTTTATGTTTCGTCTTCAGTGGTCCTTCTGCATCTGGTTATGTAGTGGCGATGTAGGCGCAACATACATTGGTATACACTACTTTGTACTTGAAGCGGGAGTCGTTAACCCTCCGCTTATTATTGAAGTGCGTCGCCAATAAATCATTTGTTTGAAGATGCGAGGCTCCAATCACGACCGTCTCCATAGGTACCTACAGCAATGCAATATGTGATGCGTATACTGGTCGCTGACTGTCTGCATTCTACGTTATATGTTCATGTTTATTTACATCTCCGTACTCCGACTACATCTTCCAACTGCAAATCCAACGATTTGCAGGGGGGAAAGTTTCCAAATACTTGTAATATCACATTAGAGATATATGGTTTAAGTTTAATATGATGAGAATTGTATCGTCTACCAGGAAGGTAGGATCTACCTGGATCAGTGGCACTGACACGAACAGTTACAAACGTTACACCTGAACAACATCTCTATATAATGTATTCAGTATAATGTCACAAAATGATTATGTAATGTCGAACACACTTCGAAACTGTTTTGTTCGCATTGCTCGTCATTAAGTTAAAAAAACCCAGATTTTTGCAAAATTGATTCCGGCGGTCAGTGCACCTTCTAAGAGATGCATTGCTGTAGTAGTCGTTATATTTTTTTTTCCTTTTTTATGTTATACATGTATGTTATGTCCCGTTTCAATTACAACATTTTATAATTCGGAACCTCGGTCTCCGGCCTGCGAGTTGAGTATCTACCTCTGGTCCATTTGCCTGCGGTTACGTGCCCTGAACAAAAGAATGTGGAATTTTATTAAAAACTATTTTGAATTATGTTTTATATATGTATGAGAAAGATATGCGCAGATGCAGCACTTGTCAGAAGCGTCGTGTCGTTCAGATCAAGGCTCGAAACGATGACTCTCGCAGCTTAGGACACATGGCGCGCATCGCATCGCATCGCCACGACACGAAACACATTCATCATCGTTTATCGGTTACCGTGGCGTTTGACGTGCGTTGTGTTGTGCTAGGTCAGTCACCCAGTGTTGTGCACTTAAGAATACTGCATCCGTCGCGTCGGGGGACACTAATTTATGTGCGATTTAATACATTTAAAATATCAGGCGTTGTCGTACGACCGGCCAAGTGAATCGCGTAAAGAGACTTTCTAAGTAATTCCACTCAGCAGGCCCTGGGACCGCGGCGGTGACTTAACGAGATGTTACTATAAAATAATTATGTTTTCTGCAATTTCACGTGAGTCTTGCCAATCAAACGAATATAATATGAAATGACAAGAGCTTTTACTTTGATTAGCTTGATTGGACGTCAACGGCCTCAGATGTTCGGCGCCAGTCTGTTGAGCTAAATACTCTTCACTAATACATATATCCGTATTTCTTGATGATTTGTCTGAGTCAGCCAATTATAATATCACGTCTTGTATTCTCAAGTAACACGTTCAGCATCTTTTATTGCGATTCGTGTTCTCGAGCGCTCATTGCGAGTTCTAAGAAAAATAGAGGACATGGTAAAATATAGTTAACATTCCACGAACACGCGAGCGAACATAATAATTCCAGACAAACAAATATTGAAATAGAAAAGTGAGAACGGAGATCGGTCAATATTTCCCGAACTATTCTCTACTAGTGTACGCACGCAAATTAAATGTGTGCGGTGGAGGTTAATTTGGTCGCAGGTCGTCGGCCGCAGCTTTGCGAGACAACTCGACGCATGCGGTTTTCTGCGGTCATCCGCGGAACTGGGAGCATCCCGACCAGCGACCACCGGTAGACCGATGTCATCTGCCTTTAGCCATGCTTGATGTTAGGTCAATCACCTGATCACGTCCTTAGAACTGTTATCATAGCGATGCAGGCCACCTGTGATGAGACCCACTACAGCTAATCCAAGGATTGAGAGCGATGGCTGCGGCGGCAGTGGAGGTGGCGCGCGGCGCGCGGAGACGTAAACGTGCGATAACAGGTGAACGGCCTCGACTCAGCCACGACGTACTGCTCGCTGGACTGGTATTGCAGTGCCAAGATGTTCAAGAAACACGGCACGCGTAGCCGCCCCAACCAGTGGTTTTTATCAGATAAGTATCTATTTATAATAATAATAATATAATAATATCTATTTATATCAGTAATACGTACATTTTGATTTGGCAACCTGCCTCTAAATAGTGGTACTTTTTGTGCCTAGCCATTGAAATTGAAAATTGTGTTTAGTAAGGAGCAACCACACTAGGAATATTTCCTGAATCGTGGGTGTGTTTACAAACACAAATATTCATATGCATTAACACCCAGACCCGGAACAACTGGCTGTAGGTCATACAAATATTAGTTCCGTATGGGAATCGAACACGCGACACGTAGCGCAGCAGTCGATCGCTTAGTCACTACGCCAACCGTGCCGTAAATTATTTGACTTGGATTCGCGGTATGTTCATGAGCCAAATCTTGTCCACATTCTGAGTGATGTGTAGGCGCGATGCGGCCTAGTATGTGTATCAAGTGTAATGTGTATTGACACATTTCAGGGGTAATTGCCTCCGCCTCCCTCGCCGCCCACACCGCCGCGCGCCACCGCTCTCAGGAGAGATTTATCGGTAGCCGAAAAATGAGGAAAAAGTAAACCATGTTCCCACACTACTCTGGGGTCAGCCAGAGTACCTTCCGATACATGTACGAATATATATCTAGTATACGAGGCAGACAGGGCACTGTTACTAGCTAAACGTATGTATTATGTAAGTACGTTACATGACTACATATACATATATAAAGCACGAAGTTATATATTAGTTTATTGTTTAGCTTCTGGTATTGCCCCAGCAGGTTTCTGAAAACAACTAAATTCTTAAGTGTTCTGTTTAGTAGAACTTTTATTGTAAATTTCTACAAGTATAATTTACATCTAAAACATATTTTATAATCTGTACGATCTAAAAACATATTTTTTAATCTGTACGCAAATTATAATACCAAATTTAATAAACATGTATTTAATATTTTAAAGATTTACTGAAGTATTTCAAAATGTATGGTAACCGCGAAAGACATTTACTTAGGTAAGTACTTGCTAATGAAAGCTGGCTTATTAGTTATGATGCGTGGCACAATTATTGTAAATATGTATGTATGTTGTATTAACAACACGGTGACAGAACACCTAAAGCGAAATGGTTATATTACATTTGGTATGTAGTGCAGTGCGAGCGCATAAAATAAATTTATTTGTGTACAGTACCGCGAATGTACGCCACGGCTGGAAAACGCCGCGACCGACAAAATCCTACGTAATGGTTGGTTTACACTTGCAATGGTCAATAACTCTCCATATTACTACAAATGTGCAGCGCGTACAGTGCAGCTCATTACGAGGAACATTTACTACTACGGCATCATAAGCCGTTTGCGACTCGACACAGCAAGAACGTTACTACTTTTTTACAAGCTTTTATTTAACTTGCAATGTAACTATATTAGTTCGGGGAAATTGAGTTGCATAATTCCATTATGCAACTCAATTTTGAAGCAGATATCTTCAACCGATTGAGCTGAAATTTTGTATACATGTTTAGTTTGGATGACAATGCACAATGCGTGAGAATTTGAATTTAAAGATGTTGAGTTTTGAGAAGTTGAGATTTGAGAAATCGAGACTTGAGAATTTGAGATTTGAGAATATGAAATTTGAGAACTTGAGAATTTGAGAATTTGAGTTTTGAGGAGTTGAAATTTGAAAGCTTGATATTTGAGTTTGAGAATTTGTGAATTTGTGATTTGAGAATTTGAAAATTAGATCATTTGAGATTTGAGAAGCTGAAATTTGAGATATTTGAGTTGAGAATTAGAGAATTGAGAAGTTGAATTTGAGATATTTGAGTTTGAGAATTTGAGAATTTGTGATTTGAGACACTGAGATTTAAGAATATGAGTGATTGAGGATATGAAATTTGAGAGCTTCAGAATTTGAGATTCCAAAGTTTGTGATTTGAGAATTTGAGATTTGAGAAGTTGAAATTTGAGATATTTGAGTTGAGAATTTGAGATTTGAGAAGTTGAAATTTGAGATATTTGAGTTGAGAATTTGATATTTGAGAGCTTGAGAATTTGAGATGCCAAAGTTTGTGATTTGAGAAATAGAATATGAGATTTGAGAAGTCGAAATTTGAGATATTTGAGTTGAGAATTTGAGAATTTGAGTTTTGAGAAGTTGAAATATGAGAGCTTGATATTTGAGTTTCAGAATTAGAGAATTTATGTCTTGAGAATTTGAGATTTGAGAATTTGTGATTTGAGAAACTGAGATTTAAGAATATGAGTGATTGAGAATATGAAATTTGAGAGCTTGGGAAGTTGAAATTTGAGACATTTGAGTTTGAGAATTTGAGATTTGAGAAGTTGAAATTTGAGAAATTTGAGACATTTGTATTTGAGAATTTGAGACTTTGTGATTTGAGATTTGAGAATTTGAGTTTTGCGAAGTTGAAATTTGAGATTTGAGAAGTTGAAATTTGAGATTTGAGAAGTTGAAATTTGAGATATTTGAGTTGAGAATTTGAGAATTTGTGGTTTGAGGATGAGAATTTGAGTTTTCAGAAGTAGAAATTTGATAGCTTGATATTTGAGTTTGAGAATTTGAGAATTTGTGATTTGAGATTTGAGATTTGAGAATTTGAGCTTTGCGAAGTTGAAATTTGAGATATTTGAGTTAAGAATTAGAGAATTTGAGATTTGAGAAGTTGAAATTTGAGATATTTGAGTTGAGAATTTGAGAATTTGTGGTTTGAGGATGAGAATTTGAGTTTTCAGAAGTAGAAATTTGATAGCTTGATATTTGAGTTTGAGAATTTGTGATTTGAGATTTGAGAATTTGGGTTTGGAGAATTTGAGTTTTGTGAAGTTGAAATTTGAGAGCTTGATATTTGAGTTTGAGAATTCGAGAATTTGTGATTTGAGAATTCGAGTTTTGACCAGTTGAAATTTGAGATATTTGAGTTGAGAATTTGAGAATTTGTGATTTGAGTTTTGAGATATTTGAGTTTGAGAATTTGAGAATTTGAGTTTTTGAGATTTGAGAATTTGACAATTTGAGATTTGAGAAGTTGAAATTTGAGATATTTGAGTTGAGAATTTGAGAATTTGTGATTTGAGATTTGAGAATTTGAGTTTTGAGAAGTTGAAATTTGAGACATTTGAGTTTGAGAATTTGAGAATTTGTTATTTGAGATTTGAGAGTTTGATATTTGAGAGCTTGAGAATTTGAGATTCCAAAGTTTGTGATTTGAGAATTAGACTATCTGAGATTTGAGAAGCTGAAATTTGAGATATTTGAGTTGAGAATTTGATATTTGAGAGCTTGAGAATTTGAGATGCCAAAGTTTGTGATTTGAGAATTTGAGTTTTGAGAAGTTGAAATATGAGAGCTTGATATTTGAGTTTCAGAATTTGAGAATTTATGTCTTGAGAATTTGAGATTTGAGAAGTTGAAATTTTAAATATTTGAGTTAAGAATTAGAGAATTTGAGATATGAGAAGTTGAAATTTGAGATATTTGAGTTGAGAATTTGAGAATTAGTGATTTGAGAATTTGAGTTTTGAGAAGTTGAAATATGAGAGCTTGATATTTGAGTTTCAGAATTTGAGAATTTGTGATTTGAGAAACTGAGATTTAAGAATATGAGTGATTGAGAATATGAAATTTGAGAACTTGAGAATTTAAGTTTTGAGGAGTTGAAATCTGAAAGCTTGATATTTGAATTTGAGAATTTGTGATTTTGAGATTTGAGAGTTTGATATTTGAGATTCCAAAGTTTGTGATTTGAGAATTTGAGTTTTGAGAAGTTGAAATTTGAGATATTTGAGTATGAGAATTTGAGATTTGAGAATTTGACATTTGAGAATTTGAGATTTGAGAATTTGAGAGTTTGATATTTGATATCTTGAGAATTTGAGATTCCAAAGTTTGTGATTTGAGAATTTGAGATTTGAGAAGTTGAAATTTGAGATATTTGAGTTGAGAATTTGAGAATGTGTGATTTGAGATTTGAGAATTTGAGTTTTGAGAAGTTGAAATATGAGAGCTTGATATTTGAGTTTCAGAATTTGAGAATTTGTCTTGAGAATTTGAGATTTGAGAGTTTGATATTTGAGAGCATGAGAATTTGTGATTTGAGAATTTGAGATTTGAGAAGTTGAAATTTGAGATATTCGAGTTTTAGAATTTGAGAATTTGTGGTTTGAGAATTTGAGTTTTGAGAAGTTGAAATTTGAGAGCTTGATATTTGAGTTTGAGAATTTGAGAATTTGTGATTTGATATTTGAGAATTTGAGTTTTAAGAAGTTGAGTTTTGTGAAGTTGAAATTTGAGAGCATTTGAGAAATCAAGACTTGAGAATTTGAGATTTAAGAAGTTGAAATTTGAGATATTTAAGATTTGAGAATTTGAGATTTGAGAATTTGAGATTTGAGAGTTTGATATTTGAGAGCTTGAGAATTTGAGATTCCAAAGTTTGTGATTTGAGAAGTTGAAATTTGAGATATTTGAGTTGAGAATTCGAGAATTTGTGATTTGAGAATTTGAGTTTTAACCAGTTGAAATTTGAGATATTTGAGTTTGAGAATTTGTGATTTGAGATTTGAGAATTTGAGTTTTGTGAAGTTGAAATTTGAGAGCTTGATATTTGAGTTTGAGAATTCGAGAATTTGCGATTTGAGAATTTGAGTTTTGACAAGTTGAAATTTGAGATATTTGAGTTTGAGAATTTGTGATTTGAGAATTTGAGTTTTGAGAAGTTGAGATTTGAGAGCTTGATATTTGAGTTTGAGAGTTTGAGAATTTGTGATTTGAGAAACTGAGTTTTAAGAATATGAGTGATTGAGAATATGAAATTTGAGAGTTTGAGGTTGATATTTGAGTTTGAGAATTTGAGATTTGAGAATTTGTGGTTTGAGATATATGACTTAAGATTTTGAGAATTTTACATTTGATTATTGAGAAGTTGAGATTTGAGAGTTTGATATTTGAGAGCTTGAGAATTTGAGAATTTGAGAAGTTGAGATTTGAGAGTTTAATATTCTAAAATGAATTATACCATTCCATAAACATATTATACATGTAACAATAAATATTACTGTTCGATTAATTTGTCTCGATGAATTTACTCAAATGATATACTTGTAAGTATAATATTTCAAACAAATGTTTTATTTACAGCGGTAAAAAATTAATATAATGCGACGGTTTCGTTTGCGATTATTTTCAAATAATTTGGTTTATAATAATACTAGCTAAACCTGGCCAAACTTCGCTGTGGCTCAGTCTGATATTAATATAAAAAATTGTATTATTTATTTATATTTATTTTTGTTGTTAAAATCTTAAGTAATTGACATGCCTATTTTAAAATAGTAATATATGTAAGGGAAAACAGTGATACATATAGTCATTTGTCAGATATACTTTATGCTTGAAAATAAATAATGCATGCGGAAGTTATTACTTCATATTACGTACTCTTACGTCAATGGAAGATTAAGTATGTGCGAAAGAAACAAATCTAAGTTTGTTTGTTTCTATTTCACTTTCTTTTCGAATCCCTGCGCCTGCCCCCGTTAAGCCTACATATGTAGGTCAGTGTGTCGCCGCGGTCCTGTGACGTCGCAAGCGTCATTATTTTACAATTTCGGAAGCGCAGGAGTTTCATCGCCTTTACTGTGATTTTGCGAAATTGGACGCTTTATTTTTATAGGGGCAGGACAGGTAACGTAGAATAGGTAGTTTTAGTGAACAGTTAAGTGAAATGTGCGAAATTGGACGTTTACATTGGACGGTAGAATACATTAAATAGAGTGATTGTGATTAATAATTTGATAAAAATTTTGTTAGCAAAGTGTACTACCGCCAATGTCGCCCATTGTACAATGCCATCCAAATAAGAATAGGAATAAGGATCGGCCATATTGTGACGTATATGAAAAAAAACTTATGAAATCATTGTTAAAACCAATTAAAACTTAATGAATTGTAATTGTTATACTGTGTGTTATATAAATAATGTAGACAAAAACATTATGTACGTAAAATAATTTGCAAATCTTACTTTTCAAGTGACTGTTGGCAGGTAGAGATACTATATATATGGTTGACTTTTTTTTTTTTTTTTTTTTAACTTTGCCCCACCCTAGGATTTCTCCTGTGTCGTGGGTACAGTTTACAAACATACATGTCACATACACACAACCAGACCCGAAACAACTATCTGTAGATCATACAAATATTTGTTCCGTGCGGGAATCGAACCCGCTACACCTAGCGCAGCAGTCGATCTCTCAATACACTGCGCCAACCGTGCCGTATTCCTATTCTTATATCTTGATCGCATTGTAAGCAGTGGTTGTTTACCGATTCTGCGGTGCGTCGGTGACTCGGTGAGCGGCCGCCCTTATCGCGGGCCGCACGTGGGCTGCCCCACACCATACTTTAATAATCTGTTCTTGTTGCACTTCTAGTTACACATAATTACAAGATTTTTCAAAAATTGCGTGTGTACGTGATTTTTACGAGCGCAGCAAACAGTAATAGGTTATACATATAATATTTATTTGACCACACGATTGGTGCAGTAGCTAAGCGATTAGCTTTCTGCGCTATGTGTCGCGGGTTTGATCCCTGCATGGAACAAATATTTGTATGATCTACAGATAGTTGTTTCGGGTCTGGTTGTGTGTGCATGTGACATGTATGTTTGTAAAATGTACCCACGATACAGGAGAAATCCTAGTGTGGGCCAAAGTTTTAAAAATTAAACATTATATCCATTCGCACAATGAGGATTTGTAGCTTCAAACAGACTTCAAAAGTGGGACGAGAGGCTTGCCGGTTGCGAACAAACTTACGAGTATTACAAGGGACCAGTGAATAAACCACTTTACGAACTTTTTAACCTTGGCGTTGATGTTTTTTAACCTCAAAAGCTCTTTTGTACTTGTAATATAAAGCTGCTTACACATTGCCAAATAAAGAAGCTATACGAAGCTGTTGATCGCTGTTTCGTACTTATCGATGCGCTTTGTAGTTTAATCGTATTTCTTACAATATTTATTTTATTATAGTGTAAGCAGAGTAAGCTTTGCAAGACTGCAAGCATCTGGTCGCGGGGCAAAAGAGAGGTCAGAGAGCTCTCACTGGAAGCTTTAACTTTATACTTTTAATTACTGTGATAGCTTTTAAATATTCACTGTAGTGGTTGGACGCGGATGTATAGTTTGGTACCGACGGCAACGTCTGCACACTGCCGTTTACACTCTTAATTTGTATTTTATACATGATAGAGGAAACTTTCTGATGGCATATGCATAAGTTATATACATGTTATATGTAGTTCTAAAGCGATCAAGTCGATATTTTATGTGTTGTAATAAAACCGGTGGGAAATAAAATGGAAATCCCCGACTCCCGAGCGACAACGACGCTGAAAGTTCCATGTTATCCACACACGATGTTTGTTTACTCTTTCGTCTGTGACATCATACATTTCTAATTAATTGGAACAATCGCAGCTATTATCCATTGTGACTTAAACAAGGCTATGTTAATGCAATGACTTACTGCGGTGTATGTGGCATAATCCGACGAGAAATATACCATTATCTACTTGAGTAATCTACTCATATCTGCGTAAACAAACCTAATATAAGCCGGTAGTAGTTATTCATAGGCGGTGTGGCGGTGTGTGGGCACTGGGCACACAGCAAGAGGTGCATGCAGGTAATCCCGGCTAATACTGCAAGTGATGGTGGCGTGTGGCGTCGCTCGCCTGCACAATAACGTGTTTGTGATTGGTTGGTAATACATGAGCAATTCATTTAACAACTAATTAGTTCAGGTGACGAGAAATTTGAAGCCTGCTTAGATTTGTTCAGCCTTTGTGGAACAACAGACTTCTTTTTAATCACTAACAGATTACTATACATCATAAATACACGCATATATTACTATAATATGTGTTTAATGTTATCGCAAGCGTGAATTTCTGAAATATTTGTATTTGGAAATAGTGGAAGATAGCGCATCATTGAGCCTTCCTCATGAATAGCTCCCTCCAATTATAGAGAAAAACTGCCCTAATGACTTGACTCGACTCCGCGGTGGTTACCACAGCTTCTATTGTATGTTTCTATCCATACATGTACCTGAAATGTCATGAGAACTGAAGTTCGTGTGGTTATCATGAACTTTGAAGACAGAATGCTAATACGCGGGTGGTCTCTAGTTTCTTATAATTTCACTGAGATGACATCAGAGCCACACACACATATACAGCGAGATATTTATAGCAACATGGCATGGCACAGTGCACCGCAAGTGCACACTGATGCATCGGGAAGTGTCGCCGTTCTGTGCCGTCTGCTTCATTCGCAACTATGTATAGTGGCTCGTTTACGTTGGAGGATTGAGTAGCCAGTGCGGACAGTAGTAGTGGAGTAGCGGACATGCATTGAGTAGCAACTGATACAGCCAGTAGCAGTGGAGTACCGTGCTCTAACAATGTACACAAACGCGCCATAGCTGTCTGCCCGTACTTATTCGCATGTGTGGACGTGATGTTGTGCCGCCTGGTCGCGTGGTCAATTTATTTGTGTCCACTGCACTCAACTCGCGAGTGTCGCCAGTGTTCTGGAGCCTGGAGCCTGCAGCTGACGTGCGGACGTGAGCTGACACAAACCGCTGCTTGCACGAATTCACTGGAAGTAGTCTGATACACTAGAACCATTAGTAGCTAGCAATATTGTTTGTGACTCTTATAGGACTCAGTCGGTGGCGATCTAAACATTTTTAACATGGGCTTTTACAGTGGCGTTATAGAGAAAAGTTCCTAAATCTACCAGTTAACAGGGAGTAAAGAAACAAATGATATCGTAAATATAAAGTTAATTTTAACTTAGTTATGATCATTATAGGTACGTGGTGTGGTGATCCTGCGTACTGTCTCAGTGCCTGCATTGCCGCGCGTCTCCCCGGCGGCGGCCCGGACGTCTCGTCACTGCAATATCCGTTTCCGGTGTTCGTAGTGCTATGTGCAGTGCTCAGTCGTCTCTCATTAGGGGATCTCTGTAACTAACCCGTAATCGTCTGCACTTGAGCACTGCACATTTCAGCGAGTTCTTCCTTTACATACTGTTTTTATTGCCGACTGCACGTTAGGTGGCCAGAGCAATGAGCTTTCAGTCTTCAAATACCTAAGTAGGTGTAATAAATTACTTCAGACAATCGACGGAACAAAGATGAGTACCGATAGTATTCCGGTGGTCGTGTCAGTGACACTCGCGACACACTGCGATGCAACAGAACAGATTAGACTAACAGAGCATTACCTGACACACACATACGCTGTACAGCTGCAACAAATACATTAAGCTGACGTACCTGCAGCACGCGAGTTGCGCGTGAGTCACTGCCGCATGGCGTGGGCCTAACGAGTAATCTTTCATTATGTCGCGTCTAATGCCGCAAGGACGTTCAGTTACGTCATCCAATTTATTTGGCAGCTAAAAATATCACGCCTGCGCCGGAAGGTAGAAAGCGGTCAGCATAATGATTACTCAATATATTAATTATTATTTAGAGCGTAAGCACACACGCTTAACTATCATCTGATTTCATTAACTTCGGAAACATAATGGACCGAACGATTAAATGCCGTGGCATTATTCTATAGTCAGAAGTCTGTGAGTTCATTTGACGCAATAGTCGTATGGAAGTTGATCGATTGCTTCTAACCAATAATGCGAGAAAGTAGGGCCCCGTGGTGCGCGGAGTGCGGCTCAACGGCTCTACAGTGTAACTCCGGTGGTGGATAATGGATCACCATTAAGGTAATATTAAGTTAAAGACGAAATTGAGACTCTAGCTCAGAGCTATCGAGTAAAAATATTTCGTGATCATGTCCATCACTACCGAACGACATCATTCATTCGGCAATGAATTTCCAGTCCATAAATGGTAATGCATTTCCACCGGAGTTATGCGGTAGACCCGTAGTTCCATAAGCATACTGGCCATGAATGACTGGTAGGCTAGACTGCCGTCTCATAAATCCAACTTTTCGCTCCAGGATTTTGAAGTAGTGAATTAATCTACACATATACGAAAATTATAACAGGCCGATGACTGTACATTATACATATTAGAAAAAAAAAACTAATTTGGGGGGTATTTATTAGAGCAACAGAAGCAAAAACAACGATTTTTAGAATTTTTGTCTGTCTGTCTGTATGTTTGTACGCATCAAGCAAAAACTACTGCACGGAATTGAATGCAGTTTTCACCGATGTATTGCTCAGAGGTCTACTTTAAAATATAGGCTCCATTATACCGCAGGAAATATCAGATTTTAAATTCCACGCGTACGAAGTCGCAGGCAAAAGCTAGTTATTAATAAATTGTGAAGTGTCTAGATACTGTTCAATATCTAGACACTAGACAAAATATTTGACCAAATTCAAATTCAAATTCAAAATTCATTTATTCAAAATAGACTACTACTAGTGCTTTTTGAACGTCAAACATATTATGGACAGAACTAATACGCCCGCCCTTGACCGAATTTCATTTCACCTAAAACTTTTCAACTATTATCGTTTCGTTTTATTTACTTCATCGAAGTCACGTCTGCCACTGTATCAGTTGACCTATTATCAATTCGATTTTTTACGTTACTCCGACGTTTCATTTGGTCGAAAAACTTTTTACCGAAGTTACACTTAGCCGTGCAGTGTTTTAAGTGGTCCCAGTAAAAAGCATGCAAGCAAGCATGCAACATGAAAGCAGGCATGCAACATGCAGCAAGCTTTATTTCTGTCACGCCTCCGGCGCTGCGGGCTTTGGGCGGCCCTACGCGAGCTTATCGTCGCAGATGATCTAAAAGCATGTCAAATAATGCATATAGTTGGTGGTTGTGCAGGAGGTAGGCAGGTACTTTTGCCTCTAAAGTTAAGAAGTTAAGATTCTGTTTGTGATGCCAAGATCAACAGGTAAAATATGTGATCGTTCGAGTATTTACAAAAAATCAGGAAATCTGGCCGTGATCAAAGGCACGTAGGTATCAGGAAACCGAAAATAACTGCAAAATAATTTTACAAGAGGAATCAGATTGTTTAATGCGTGGTACGCCCAGCTAGCCACTGCTATCATATTTATATCTAACGTTTTGCCAGTAAGAGCTCTGTCTCGCTGAATAAGCTTATGGCTATTGCTATTCCATCAATTTTCTGGACATTTTTCACCCGCGAGCTGTAACGACGGAGGAGTCAACAAGCTGGCTCAGTAACAATGACTCATGTAACTACCCGCGTATTAATGTTGTAAAGAGATAACCCATTAATACAAAGCTGCCACTATACCGATTACAAAAAATGCCGTACGCCGAAATTCTAAAATTTAGTGACACCCTGAGAATGTCTAATTGAAATGTATGACTACACTGTAATGATTGAAATGACGAATAAATAACGTTCAGAAAAATCCGCATTTCTATTTCGGTCGCCAAGTAATCGAACTTTACGCAATATTTCAGTGAAAGAATGAAACTTGTGTGCAACATGTAATAATATTGGTTAGTATATCGTACTGGCGGCCGACTCCTGAGCAGGTGTTCACAAACAACAAGCCAGCCGGGGGCCACCCGGCTGTATAGTAACTGCTGACAACCAATAAAACGTTTAGACTCACTTCAGTTCCAAATGTGGTGAAGTGCTGACTTCTAATATATTTCACTAAACTGGACAACAATTTGATCCTAAAACTTAAGTTTGATTAAATAAGTTCTGGAAGTTGGAACCCCGATCTTCATGTAGATAAGTTTACATGCTAAGACTAGAATCCGGCCGTATATCCGAAACAATAATACGGCTGAACTGCTTCTTACGGGGCTGTAAGTTGGAGAGCTTATCTTTTAACAAAGTTTTACAGCTTTATACTTGCGCTCCTTGTTCAAAGTTTGCAGCAAACAATATTAAACCGGAGGCGGAGTCGACAGAATGGATGGGGGTGAGTTGGTAAACAAAGTGACGCCTGGTCAGCCGCGCCGCCGCCGCGCCGGTCCGGGCGGCGCGGGCGCTCGGCGGCCGGGCGAGGCGCTCTTGAAGTTTGCCAGCCGAGTTTAGCTTCAAGCCGGCCAAATTGGCGTTTTGTAATTTTTATCAGCGAATTTTTTGGTCTCTACTATACTACTTATTATATACATATTTCATTTTAGCAAGAAAATGTATGGTTACAAACAACGTGTTGCAGAGTTCAAGAGGAAAAGAAACATTACTTGAAGAAATGGTACAAAAGATATTCATGCTTTGGCGGGCTTTACTTTTATCTACTAATGGAGTCCCTACTCCCTACACATATATAAATATTGATTTAAGTTTGCCGTGCTGTTTGTAGTTATTTTCTACACATAATTAATTTAATTGTTTAACATTTTTCTTTTTAAGGTTGTTTTGTTTAAAAAGTTCAATGATTAAAATGTAATATTAATGTGTTTAAATGTGTCGTAGGCGTGAATACCAGTAGAATCCTAACAGGCTTAAAGGTCACATGTTTGGAAATCACGCTCGGCACATAATTGGGCTTAAATATTCAAACAGCGCGTCTACCTACCTGTCGCTACCTTTTCTCGTTTAATGATTCAGGAACGTCGCGCGTCGTGCATTGGACTGATTTCTTGTAACTTTGAATTTAGTTTTGTTTACAAATTGATAAGCAAGTGTATTCATATTTTGCAATTTAACAATTCAATTCACAAGATGTTCCTTGTGGTATATTTTAGTAGAGGCCATATAATCGCGCTCCAGTGCTTGTTCGTGCGTGCGACTAAAATAAAAAGAATATTGTAGTGACATATCGAGGCGGATATTTTGGGACCATTTGAACGTGGAACGTATCGCTTGCGGTAGGTGCGTGACGTCACGGGGGAGTCGGGACAGGTAAGAAGCGTCCAGACGGCTCGGGTTACTACTCCGTTCCTTCTTTGTATACCTTATAATGGCGACGAGCAAGCGCGTCTCTTATAAACATAATTACATGTTATACTGACTTGGAAATATGAGAATATTATTAGTTAGATGCTACCTAGAGTACAGAACTATTATATTATATTTATAATTAAAATATAATATGTATATCATATAAATATATATTATATATATATTAACATGGTAACTGAATTAGAGTTTTTAGCTTATTGCCACAAGTCATCTATATAGTTTTAGTCGTAATAAAACTAAACGTTTTGTGCATAGAGGATCTTGCCGGTTCTGCTCCATAGGACCAACTCTGGAACCGTGCAACTAGAGTCCTATAACGTTTCAAAAGTTCCTGTATTAGCTTTATTTGAAATAAAAACAATTCTATCTATCATATTTCGTTGATGTGGTTTTGCATATGTATATTATAATAATTGAAAGAATTTAGAATTTGTGCTACTCTAGTCCTACAATACCGAGGTGCTATAGGAACGGAAACAAAATACGTTCATAACATCTACATTTCGCATTGTGTGTGTGTGTGTGTGTGTGTATATATTTTTAGTTCAAAGAGAACAATTAATCAAACTAACATAAACACCGATGTTGTGTCGAAGTGCGCAGACGTCGCGTCGGTCGGAGCGAATATGTTTAATAAAAACGCGCGACTGTGATACGCGTGCGTCGCGCGGAATGCGGTGCGTTAACGGCTAGAGCGGCGCGGCTATTTGTGTGCGAACTGACAACATACCGCACGGTCGCGCCGGTACAACAACACAAGGGGCTCAGAGCCAATCGCAATAAGGACCTTACTATTAAGTAGCTAGTGTTCAAGTGTCATGTGATGGTCTTGAGCTTCTTGAGGTAATTATTTGACGATGTATGGAGTGCTCCTTCTGTGCTCTATTTTAATTTGCCTCGTTAGCTCGCTACACATCACAACAACACGCAACGCTGCGCTTGCGGACATGATATGCTGCTATCTTACAACCTTTTATGTGGTCTACAACAAATATACCTATGTATATTATTGCAAATGATTTATCATCGAATAAACGAATAAAATGCGAAAAAATGTGTTACATTAGCCGAGATCGTTATTATTATAATGTGGACTTGTGTTCTGATTTATTGCTAGTCCCCGTCCTCCGCCCCCGTCCCCGCACCGCGGCACTGCCCTTGACTTACACTTTGTAGAATTATTTTTATAGTCCCATCTATTTAAGATCTTCCGACCTTTGACGACAAGTTCTTTGCCGCTAACTCGTGGAAAGAGAGAGGATTAAAAATAAATAAAATGACCTGTGGTTTAGTTCGCTGCGTACAACAACAAGTCGATCAGTTATCACGAACCTCCTTTGTGACCACTACGAGGAATGCACGTCAGTATTACGATACGTAAGCGCTTTAATTAGCAATTAACAAATTGTATAAATATTTGTCTATGAAAAAAAAACGCAGTGGACAATGATTATAAACTAAATCATTGAGTTTTTTTAAATGTTGTCTCTCTTCAGGATGTTTCCTGTATCGTGGGTACATGCACTGACTCTCTAAGATGGAGCACTACAACAATTATCCAATGAAAATGTTACAAGAGTCAATGAAATAAATGTATTTGAAGTCGTCTTGCTTGTTATGTTACACCTGGCTCGCCCGGGGCTAGAACGTCCGCTGACTATAATATTATGGACAGCCACTTTATCCTCTCAACTACACAATGATACGTCCATTTTCCCTGTAGTTCCCAATGGCCGGCACTCGCCGATCGTAGCCACGTCGTTAACTTCCTCGGCGCGCGCGCATTCTCTCACGCACGAACTCTCTATTTATTTCAGTCGTCCCGCGCTATATACCGCACCACGATCATTATGATTAATACCCGCTCGCAAATAAACATCCGCAAATAAGCTGGATTTATATCATGAGATAATTTAGACGTATTTCATAAATCCAGAGACTCTGAGTCTGAACTCGTCTGAAGTTAAGTTGCAAAGTGCGCATGTACATATAAATGTTGTCCCACATTCGGTGTATTACAGTAGTGTAGTGCTAGTGTGTAAGTGTAGTGTCACATTCACACGAGCACAGGAAACTGTCACGTGTCACGTGAGTGTGTGAGATGTAGATCAAACGGATCCAATGGAGCACCACGCCATCACCGTCGAGTGTGTCTAGGACTAAGTAGGGATGCCGACTTTCTAATGTATACATATACGATACACGATAGGTACTTATAACATAACATAGCATCACGCCTGTATTCCCCGAAGGGTTAAGCAGAGGTGTACTATAATTGTACATCCATATTTTGCCGAAGCCGTTATTAAGTCCCATTTACCTAATAGGGGGCGAGCCTATTGCCATCTGCCGGGCACAGTTCCACTCCGTGCTGCTACTGAAAATCTCAATACAGAAAAAGACAATACATACAATGACATGGGTGACCATTTTCACATATCGAGACCCCTCCGTGCTTCGGAAAGCACGTTAAGCAGTTGGGGGTGTCATATGAAGACCTATGACAGTCGTTACGGGTGTCAGTAGCCCAAAATGTCTGAAAACCTGACAACGAGGCTAACCTTAGAGTGTCAGTATCTCCCAGTTACTGGGTGGCCGAGGTCAGAAGGCAGTCGCTCCATGCAAAATATTGATATTGAGCCGCAACCGGTGAGGTTGGAAGCCGATCCCGATGTAGTTGGTAAAGGCAGGCAGATAGCATGAGTAATAAGGTAACGATGACATTACGGATCTATGCAGTCGTGGCATATCAGACAAAAACCTCGCTTTAGGTATCGTAGATTATTTTTATTACAAGCTTTTATTATTGTGTAGATAAACAAGAATAAAATAATTATGTAACAACTACTGTATTATATAAAATATTTAAACACATCTACACAAGTAAATCTCGCGACAAACCTTTATATCATATAAATTGTGTAATGTAATAAATTGATGGGTTTGATTCAATTTAAACGTTATTTTCTTCTTTTTAGAGCATTTAAATAAAAGCTTGTTTTTAAAAATGTTTTTTTATTATTAATTTATATTTTATCCTTTTGATAGGAATGTAATTTTGTAATATTTTTTGTTTTGTTTTCCTAACGGATACGCGCGCTCTCATACTTCAGAAGAATGTAACATTTACGGGTAACTTTTCTTACACCAGCTCTCCCAAAATTCTCATTTTTTCTTTTTTTTTTAAACTTTGCCCCACACTTGTATTTCTCCTGTATCGTAGGTACAGTTTACAAACATACATGTCACACAACCTGACCCGAAACAACTATCATACAAATATTTGTTCCGTGCGGGGATCAAACCCGCGACACGTAGCGCAGCTAAGCTAATCGCTTAGCCACTGCGTCAACCATGGCGTCACACTTTTTAATAGAATATTTAGAATATCACGCTCCTGTCATCCCTGGCAACCCTGTTTTACGCATAACTCACACTGCAATGCAGTTTGATGATGTTCTTACAGTCGCATCTATAATTACTGGTAGGCGGCGCGTGCGCGTGCCGATGGCGACACTATTGCAGGATTGTGTATTTGCACTACAGTGTATGACATCGATCAACTGATGCAATGCCGGAACCAAAACCATCCAAATGACACAATTTGACACCGATTGGACGGAGTTGTACTTTGTTGGAAAATGTTCACAGAATTATGAAGTATCTGCCCACTGTGTAGCGCCAGAGGAAGAGCTCCGTGTCGAACAGTGGGCACTAACTGAAACATAAATTACTTAATAGTGGCTACTGTAGTGTTGTAGTGTTCGTGACATATGTCTCTCTGCTGCGTCTCGTCCTTGCGACACGTCTTCATTATATACTTAAACTGACTTAATTCTAGTTAGCGCCCACGTTAACGACGAAATGGTACGCTCGTGCGAGCCACACTACGGTACAAGACATGATTCATTGTTACATACACAATAACTGTTCGCATTGCTTACTTTATTCATGTTCCCACTTGCAATTATTTCAGCGTAAGTATAAGTTGTAATGAGTACAAAGTGCGGAACATATAATAATGTAGTGTTAGACGCACGCGCCGACTAACATTGAGGTTGACTGGATCTTATTACTGTTTCAATAAGTTTGTGTTACAAGTAAATTATGTTTATTGCCATCACATTTTGATGAATTCATAAATCTTATATATGTACGTATATTATGTTATCAGCTCGTAGGCAGCACGCGTCTTGTGTTAATCTTATATGATTTTTTTTGCATTGAGTAAATAGTTAAAATAATTAGCGGCTTATGTAAGTTCGCATAATTTATATTGACACATACACAATGTAACGGAATTCCAAGGCGATCTGTGCGGATGAATAGGCTGCTATAGTAAATATACTGGCAGTTTATTGATTTATTAAGGCTATTCTCCGTGCCGCTATAATTGCTTGCACCGTTTGCTTTATAGGGTCATGGTTAGCAAATGATATCATTTAAGTAGCGGTGGTCGTTGCATTGAAGCTAGCTAACGTCACAATAGCGGATAGCTCGTTTCACCGTTCTGAAATAACCTGCTAACATCTATCCACAGAATACACACTAACCATCGAAATTCAGGGACAACATATTATTTCGATGACGCTAACATCGCAACTCGATCGCGTTGCACTCGAACACAACGCAGTCAACGTTCAGAAATTTTCGTCACCCGTAGTTGAGTGCCATAAATCCTGCTATTGGTCGCTACTAAAATAACGCGTTGTAGCACTCTTTGTACTACTAACATATATTGGCACAATAAAAAGAAACCCCTGTATTTAACAGCATACAATGAAACGAAAGACGAACATATAGAAAACAGTTATCCTTTAAAAAATTTCACCCTGGATACTTGGGTTACAAATATCCAGACCTTACAAATTCTAAATTGTGATTTGGAGTGTGTAATGTCTAGTAAAAATAACTACTTACTCGGTTCACTTAAAAATAATATTCTGGAAGAATTACCGACCAAGTACAATGGGTCGCATAAAATATTTACTGATGGTTCAGAGTGCTAATGGCGTAGGTGCGGATATCTGGATCCGTGCTTTGGTAATAGTGGTAGTTTTAAGATTAATAATAAGGACACATGTATAATGACGGCGGAGCTCGCTGCAATATTAGAAGCTTTACTTTATGTTAAAAATAAAGCAATTAATAACAGGGTGGTCATTATAACTGCAAGCAAAAGTGCCCTACAGCATTTGGCTCGATGCATCGAATTTTAAGTCTTTTATACCAGTTTCAGTGCAATAACATTGTTGCAGTGGGTTCCGTCGCACATTGGCTTAGAGGGAAACAAGGAGGTTGGCACGCTAGCAAAAAATGCAGCGATTACAGGCTCAACTTTTGTTATCGGATCCTGTTCTTTTTAATTACTACAAAAATTCAGAATTAATTGTTTTAAGATTTGGAAAGAGTGTTTTGACAAAGAAATCATAAGAAAAAGGGATCTGGTACAGAACGATGCAGAGCGAAGCTCCTCGTATTCCCTGATTTACAAATATGTATTATAATCTCTAAGAAAATAATAGTTATTGCACATAGGCACAGTATAAGTATTCCAACAGTAGGCTGACGCCTTTGATGTCGGGCGATGCCGCCGCCTGTGTAGGCATTTACGCAACTGCGGAAGGGTTGTCACAAATTGAAAAAGATACATATATCATTGATATCATGTTTTTAGCAGTCAAGTCGTCAGCACCCCAAGAAACCTTGAAAACGATACCCATATCTATACTTTTAAAAAATGCATGTCCGCCATCTTGGATTTCAAAATGGATGCCATTTTCAAAATCAGCACCCCAAGAAACCTTGAAAACGATACCCATATCTATATGTTTCAAAAAATGCATGACCGCCATTTTGGATTTCAAAATGAATGTCTTATAAGGTTCATTTCGTGTGACAGCACCCTGAGAGACCTCAAAACATTCGATCTTATAAAGACAAAACGCTTCGGGGGTGTGCAATTTACTCGGTATTTTTACGAACGCCATATTGTTTACGTTCGCACATGCACGCAGTGGCGATCCGAGGGGGAGGTTCGTGGGATTGATGACCCACGATCCAATGCCAACCCCCCAGTCCAATGACAGCACATGTCGTATGCACCATATTAATAATAAATTGAAATATCTTAAACATCAAATACTCGATAGCCCTGAAAGTCGTGTCCCAAGCTACTAAGTACGGTGAAGTATGCAGCTGGGGCTCGCCTCACCCGCGTCTCACCCCTCACACCCCGCACGATTGCCCTGTCTAGACGTCTTCGTCGACTGACTGAAGGGTTTATAGACTGTGACATAGGTAAGGTCTGGACATATTCCAATCAACAAATTTGGCTTTCTAATTGTGAGGTGTGCGGGATTGTTGAAGACGTCTATCACTATACTAGTGGAATCACTAACAAGTGATAGACGTCTTCAACAAAATCGTCCGGTACAAAAGAGAGAGAGAGAGAGAGAGAGAAATACAATATTAATGACTGAATTAAATATTAATGTTACAGAGTTAGATGTCTTTTAAGTATTTTGTCTAAACCATACAGCGATTATGCTATTAAATTTTATGAATTCGCGGGAATTTTAAATAAAACATAATATTTCTCTCTATATCTTAATATTTAGGGTACGATGAGGCTGGCACAGCCATGTAAGATTAAAAGTCTCGAAATACCAATAAATAGAAAAAAAAACAACCGCTACTGATATCCGACAGAAATTCTATTGAAATGTTAAGAATATCTATACATATAAATAAAATTGGAGTGTCTGTTTGTAATATTGAAATAACCGTTTTTTACTGCATATGAATATATATACGGTACATACACCAAAATAACATTTTTTACAATTTTTGTCTGTCTGTCTGTCTTTCTGTCTGTCTGTTTGTATAGGCTAATCTCTGAAATGGCTGGACCGATTTTGACGGGACTTTTATTGGCAGGTAGCTGATATAATAAGGAGTAACTTAGGCTACTTTTATTTTAGAAAAATTCTTTTATTTTAGAAAAAAGTAGGGTTAAGTGCATTTGGTCTCACTAAAAAATACATTGTTAAAGTTCCGACATCCACGCGAACGAAGTCGCGGGCACAGCTAGTAATAAATATAAATCGACAGTATCACCACATCACCGATGCTGTTATTGAGTCCCATGTAAAGTAGTAACCGATATAGCTACTGCTCGAATGGTATATTTCGCATATATTCATAGCATTATGTCTTATGGCATTCTGTTGTGGGGATCAGCGGCGGATGTAGAATCCATCTTTGTATTACAGAAGAGGGCAATCCGTTCGATCTATAACATGGGCCCACGCGAGTCTACGAGCCTTTTTTTAAAGAGATCCATATTTTAACATTACCGTCTCTACATTTTAGAAAATATAATGTTCGTCCGGAAAATCCTTCAAATGTTAATATCAATAGTGGCGTTCCCAACATTAATAATAGAAATAAACACAAAATAATGGTGTCAAAATTTAGATTGACTAAAACTAATAAATCATTCCTAGGACACGGTTACGCTTCTATAACAAGCTACCGAAAACTGTAACCGATCTTACCGGTAAGAAGTTTAAAATATGTTCTCACAAGGAAAGCCTATTGTAGGATCAAAGACTATGTTGACGATACAGACGTGTGGCGCTAACTATCCTCTGCACACGTGGCTTCCCTGGTTATATTATCCAATGTATACTAGTTCTACATACGTCATCTTACATTAGACTCGGTTTACATGTCTCGCCATTTTTGTTATTTAATTATTTTGTATTCTTTTTGTTTGTTTTATCCGCTTTGAACTGTTTATGTCGTTTTTATTTTATAGTAGAAACACCTTGTACAACTTATTAAATATTGTATTACCTATTTACCTTATTATGTAATGCATGTTAATTTAAGATTATTTATTGTAAATTAACTTTTTATTTTTTACGAGTATCCCGAGTATCCCTGGATTTTCTTACCGGTCTCTTCTTCATAAGACCTAACCCTTTTGGAGCGTGCACCTATAGTCTCAACTTTTTAAAAGTGTCTGAAAAGGCTTAGTTGATATAAAAAACTTTGACTTGATAGTCAAACTCGACATTATTCCAGTTCCGAGTAATTTTTCCACGGAGGCGATATTACTACACAACTATCGCTTAACACACCATGCATATTTCATAACATCCAGATGCCATGCATGGCGCGTGTAACGTGAAGCTCAACTCCACGACACCGCTCCATAGCGACAACGGCGGGCGGCGACGGCGGCGGCGGCTTTTTGGAAATACGAAATATTTATATTATGTGTGACGAATAAAACGACTCACTTGGGTTTGTCTGTATTCATTTAATTTTCTATTAAATTATCTAACGAAGTGGATCTATGGAAATATAGGTTTTCATCTCTGAAGTTGGAAGAAATTCTACTTTAATACGATAGCGATCATGAAGCATCGCATAAAAAAAAAGAAGCAAATTCAATAACACTCCAATCATATAATAAAGAACTTAGCTTTAGCTCAGCTAAAGAAATATGTATAAAACATAAATTGTAACGACATTCTTATTCTTAACTATTTATTGTTGAATAAACATAAAAGCGTAGCAGTAAATGAAACTGTTGACAATGAACGGCTTCCAGCGCTCCCGGTCCAGGTGCGGCGCACACCAGTCAGCAGCACGCTGCAGCACAGCGATATACAAGTACAGAAGGACAACTCCAACAACGGTGCGATAACGAACTTACACGGCAACCGACACGCGGAACTGTCGCAGACTGCATTTGATTTGAGAATTTCTTTGTTGCTTTTGATGCGATGTATAGGCGAGTCTGCTGTCGTATGCGGTGAACCTTTTGTACCTATCTACATTGTGAGTAACTCCCCATCCCGATACGTTCTGCCCCCCCAGTCGCATTGTGCACACCGAGGACGTCGCGATTCCCAGGACGTCCTGCTCACAGTCAAAGGACTAACACTACGCACACCATCATTTTACGTCGTGAGGATATTTTGAAGTCAATAATATTTGTGTGTTGTATAAGTAATATATTTATACTTTGCCTGTCCTATGACCATCATCACTGGTGAACCCATAACAACAATAATGCAAAAACGGATTTCGAACCCACGACGACGCGGACGTTTCAATCACTTCTATCCAACCCGCATTTGAGCTACTGTCAACATCACTTGTTATATTTTCATTTCCTAAATAGTGACAGGAAATGGCACTTGTACGCTTGCCTGCCTCTGTGTGCGAAAAGGAAAACGTTTTGAACTTAATACGAGTGGAGAAAATAATGGCAAATACATTTAGCGAGGGTCTGAAAGCCTCTCAACCGTTACGAACCGAAATACTTCGCGTTTCTTTTTAATCTTTATTGTATTGTACGGTCGGCATTGTTTTAAGACGGGATTTGAAAATGAAAACAATGGTTTTAGTTTGAGATTATGGTACCTTTAGACAGTTAAAAAGTTCGCCAGTTTTGGTGAGAACTGGTTAAAATGATTGGATTTTTAACATAAGCCCCGACGATTAGCAGTGAGGACACAGTTAATCGACTACTGTTCCACATACGAACGAAGCTTTCGTTTATTTTTTTCAAGACTAACCTTCATAAACTTCCTGTTTATCACTAACATGGTCACCTCAGTGAACGCAATGCGGCTATTTTGAAATTAAATGCGGAAAAAGGAC
Organism: Shargacucullia verbasci; assembly: GCA_947562105.1. Taxonomy (NCBI): domain Eukaryota; kingdom Metazoa; phylum Arthropoda; class Insecta; order Lepidoptera; family Noctuidae; genus Shargacucullia; species Shargacucullia verbasci. The sequence goes on from OX387284.1 coordinate 146,333, forward strand.
AATGCCGTGAATGCAGTGCAGTATTGGCAGGCAGTGGCAGGCAGTGGTGCAGTGAGCGCACTCACGATGGACGATTACATATATTAATATTATTGATAAATATGATCCAACTATGTATAGCTCTCGGGGATCAGCTACGATAAAATACAAGGAAAGGACATACAATAATAATACATAATTTTATTTGCACAAATATTTTTAAGTTACAGGTAGTATACATACATGGCATGCATGTATTAATATACATTTACCAATACATATATAAATCATTCCAAATGTATTTATATATATTTACATATTAGTTAATGTGTAGTTGGTTCTGGAGAGTGAAATATTTCATTTGTTGGAGCACGAAAATAGTCTCCGAGTCGGGTTTAAAGGGGAATCGATACTGGACCAGCGTGCTGTGAACTACAAAGTTGATTGTGGTGCCTACAATGTGCAATGTTAATAAACGTTACGAATTTTGAAAATTGTGTGCATTAAAGGAATATTCATCATAGAGGTTTTTGTACGTTGGAACAGGTCGCGCGTCGCCCGCCCCGCGTCTCGGTCGCGTTAATAATAATTCTTGCGGTGTTCAAAATAAACGCGTTGTAAATTATAAAGTCTGTGTAGTGAAAACGAGTTCGTGTATGTAAACCTCAACAAGCAGTTAACAGCTGTACAGTTGCGCGGACATTCACTGCAGTTCGCCAAGGCTGCGACAAGCGGCCTTTATTAGCGGAAACTGGGGGTCGTTCAATGACCGACCGAATGAATTACCAACATTTTGTTGCAAGGGGAAACCTTTGTCCGGTGTTGTCAATACAACTGGAAATAGAGAGTAGCCTGTGGTTAGTAAGCCGTCGGGTTAACAAGTGAGACCTGGTGACCCTGATGCACACTCCGGAGTAGTGTGAAGCCAACGTCATAAAACTTTAACAGCCTGTGTAATCCCGTCCCGCACCCGTTCCACTACCGTCCCACGACCCGCGTCCCGCTTCTTTGGTCCACTGGTTTACGATAATTGTGCGCCAAACAAATCCACCGCGCTGATTAATAGGCCATTAAACAATGTTTAACACCAGATCTGTAATTTCGGATAGAGTAGACACAATAAACTCAAGTAACAGTTTATGTTTCTAATTGATTTTATTTCTTTGCATATTGAGCCGTTTTTCTCTGTTGATTTATTGACAGTGTAAGTATAGCCACTGCTCTGGTGTGCTCTGTAGTCTGTAAGCTGTAAATCTCTCGGCAGCATGTTTAATGTTAATTGTCACACCGCGGCCGGACAGTAAAAGTGGTCACTTACTGGATGCGTATGCCGTTGTATATTTACGAGGCGGTTGTAAACACTATCGATAAGATGGCGCCGTTATAGCTTGCACATTATTGTGTAGCTGGAGTGGCTGATAACATTTACCTCTCCCGAGATACTTTGAAGACTACTAGATACTTTTTAACGAACTACTTTAAGGAAATACTTTTCTGCCACGTTAACATGTTTGTGAGTAAATTCGCAGGTCCATTCATTGACTTGGCGGCATCGTCTTCAATTGAAACGTAAATATATTAATTTTGATCTCTCCCTTCGCCACGTGAATCATATTTTCACATACCTATTACACAAATCTTGTTATATTGATTCAATCGTGCGCTTCGTAAATTTGGCTTATATTCGATGGAGTGATTCGGTACAATGACGCACATATTTTGCGTGTATTTTTACGTAGTTAGGTACTTTATTATTAACTATGATAGATTGTTTAAACTTTTAGAGCCGACAATAGAGAAGCATTATGATGACATTCTTCTTTATCATCAAAATATTAATCGCTTCTCTAGCAAAACTTTGGATATTGAATTGTTAGTTGATAGGTATCATATGGATATATTATGTTTCTGTGAGACATGGTTAAAACCTGATAAAATGAAGTTTCATGTAGATAACTTTTCAGTTGCCAGTGCGTTCAACAGATTATCAGCGGAAGGTGGTGGTACTTTGATTTTGTGTAACAGTCGTTTTAAACATAAGGAAAGAAGGGACATCACTTCTTGCTCTGTTGATCGTTTGTGTGAGGTAGCATGTGCGGAGATTGAAAACCATACTATTCTGTGTGTGTATAGACCCCCCGCATCAAATTTTTCCTCGTTTTTAATTATAATGGAAGAAATACTTAGTAAACTTTTTAAAAATAATAAATTTATTTTTGTTTGTGGTGACTTGAATATTGACCTTTTAGCCAATTCGCCAGAAAAATGTAAAGTCTTGTCATTATTTAAATCTTTTAATCTAGATCATGTATTTAATGAAGCCACTAGAATCACTGCCTCTTCAGCTTCATGCATAGACAATGTTTTCACAAATTGCATGATAAAAGGGTCCTCATTGATTAGCGGTATCAGATCGGATCATTTGGGTCAACTAATTAAGTTCGAATCAAAGAATGATAAGAAAAATATAAATAATATCATTGAATTTAGACCTATAACTAAACATAAGTTGCAGACGTTAAACAAAAATGTTGAAATTAAAGTTTTTGCTTCTTCATATAATTCAAGAGACCCCAACAGAAATTACTCTACTCTATTCTCAACAATATGCCAAGAATTTAATAAGACATGTCCAATTAAGAAGATCAAGTTTACTAATAAATCAAAATTTAATGAATGGGCTACTAAAGGCATTAGGAAAAGTAGGGATCATTTATACGATTTATACTATCAAAAATCATTCACCTCTGATCAAGCATTCCATAAATATGTTAGGAATTATTCCAAATTATTCAAGGTAGTTTGTACTATTGCTAAATCTAAGTTAATAACTAATAAAATAGGTAATTCTAGTAATAAAATTAAGGCTGTATGGCAGGTAATAAATACAGAAACTGGGAATGTCAAGCAGCGGGATACCGACTTGTCTCTAAAAACACATGATGGTTTTAAAACTAATAAGTTAGAAGTCGCAAACATACTAGGAAACTATTTTACAAATATCCCTATAGAGTTAACAAAAACTCTTGCCTCATCCTATACTTTAGCTGAATCTCTACTTAAAGAGAATTTCTGCAAAGACGTGCCTAACTTTAAATTCAAGCCTATCTGTATAAGTACAATTAAAACAGCATTTAAAAGCCTAAATATCAAAAACACTGAAGACTTGTGGGGCATCTCTGTTAGAGTTATTGTAGATATTATTGATACTATTGCCCCCATACTTACAGGCATATTCAACCAATGCATAGATAAGGGTACGTTTCCTGATTTGATGAAACATAGTAAGGTCATACCAATATTCAAATCAGGCTGTAAGAATAATCCCTCCAATTATAGACCAATCTCCGTTCTCCCCGCATTAAGTAAAATATTTGAAAAAATTTTGCTTGATCAAATGCTTTCACATTTTAATTCCAATGGATTATTACATACTCGTCAGTTCGGCTTCACCAAGGGTAGGTCTACTACTGACGCAGGAGTGAAATTAATCACTCATATTTTGTAATCCTGGGAGAGCTCACAGGATGCAATTGGCGTTTTTTGTGATCTCTCTAAGGCTTTTGACTGCGTCGACCACTTTATACTAATCCGCAAATTAAACTATTACGGAATTCGTGAACGAGCTGCCGATCTTGTTCTATCCTACCTATCACAAAGACAGCAAAAAATATGTGTAAATGGTGTCTTATCTAAAGGGTCTCTGGTGAAAATGGGCGTACCACAAGGCTCAATTCTTGGCCCTTTCCTGTTCTTGGCTTATATTACTGATCTTCCATATACGATGAGCGGAATAGCTGATATTGTTTTGTTTGCGGATGATACTTCCCTCATTTTTAAAATAAGTAGAAAAGATAGCGAAGTAATACATGTTAACAATAGCTTAAATATCCTTTCTAAATGGTTCGCAGCAAATAATTTATTACTAAACGCTACTAAAACAAAATGTCTCAAGTTCTCCTTGCCAAATGTACCCCAAGTAAGCTTAAACATAATGCTTGATGGCAATAAACTTGATTTAATAAACGAAACAGTGTTCTTAGGTATTACAATAGATTCGAAGTTGCAGTGGGGTCCGCACATCACAGCTCTATCGAAGAGACTAAGTTCCGCGGCTTTTGCAGTCAGAAAAATTAGACAATTAACAGATATAGCTACTGCCCGAATGGTATATTACGCATACTTTCATAGCATTATGTCTTATGGCATTGTGTTGTGGGGATCAGCGGCGGATGTAGAATCAATTTTTGTATTACAGAAGAGGGCGATCCGTGCGATCTATAACATGGGCCCACGCGAGTCTTTACGGGATTTTTTTAAAGAAATCGATATTTTAACACTACCGTCTCTCTACATTCTAGAAAATATAATGTTCGTTCGGAAGAACCTTCACATGTTTAGTATCAATAGCGACGTTCACAACATTAATACTAGAAATAAACACAAAATAGTGGTGCCAAAATTTAGATTGACTAAAACAAATAAATCATTTTTAGGACACGGTGTACGCTTCTATAACAAGCTACCGAAAACTGTAACCGATCTTACCGGTAAGAAATTTAAAATCCACGTTAAATCTGTTCTCACAAAGAAAGCATATTATAGGATCAAAGACTATGTTGACGATAGAGACGTGTGGCGTTGAATATCTTCTGCACATGTGGCTTCCCTGGTTATCCATTGTGTCTACTAATTCTATTTTATATTAGATTCACTTTACATGTCTGGACATTCTTGATGTTTCAATATTTTGTATTCTTTTTTGTATTTTTTTATTTCTGTTTTATCCGCTTTGATCTGTTTATCCCGTTTTTAGTTTATATTCGAAACAATTGTTTAACTCATGTTGTATTGCCTCATTGTGTAAGTAGCATTCTATTAAGTTTGTATTTTTTTTCTTATATAATGCATGTTAATTTAAGATTTTAATTGTAAATTAACTTTTTGTTTTTGAAAAGAGTATCCATGGAGTTTCTTGCCGGTCTCTTCTCCATAGGACCTACCCCCTTTGGAACCGTGCGCCTAGAGTCTCGACTTTTTAAAAGTGCCTGAAAAGGCCTACTTGAAATAAAAAACTTTGACTTTGACTTTGACTTTGAACAGCAAACATGCAACTGCGTTGGTTACTCTTGTTTTATGAAATAAATACTTATCTTTGGTGTTTATTCTTTAACATTATCCTTCCTTTTAAAAGTCGTGATGTTAAATTTTTGTGGAAAATTTTGGAAATTTCTACAAAATTTTCAGTGTTTTATTTCCAAATGAGATTAATAAATTTTCTTTATGATCCCGGAGAAGAACGCACTCTGACTCTTATAATAAAAAAAAATCCATGACTATTACTTACTTGTTACAATTTAAGAATAACTCCAGGAACTCCTATAATATTGATAGAAATATTTACATAGCGTTCTCCCAAATTAGGATAAAATATGTGATGCAGGTTGTCATCAAGGTACACATTAGGAGAGAGATGATTGTTTACACTTGACCGTATCGCTCCACTCCGCAGCGGTCCACAGGGTAGCTGATGATGGACATGTTATGGTTACCGCGTGTTTACACACCTGCTTCATTATAATGAATCGCGCGGGCGCGGCGGAGGCGGCGCGGCGCGGCGGCGCTCGCGGTCTGAGCCGATCGCCAACAAATCTGCTGTACTCGTATATCTCACTAGTTCAGCGGTATTCAAGATTTTCAATTTCATTTCTAATATAGCTATACTGGCTGGCTCAAGAGTGGCAAGTTAAAGGTATAGCAATTTCAAGGCGTGTAAAGATTTAACAAGAACTTCTTCCTCCATTCGTTTCGTAATGTAGTGTACTGAGCATTTTCATGTACACTAAAATGCAATAAATGTTCAACAGCGAAGGTTGAGAATATCTGGACTAGTGTAGTTCTGCAAAACGTCTGATTAGTCTTAATATATGTGGCTAGTCCGGACAGATGTTTGCACTACAGCGGAGTTACGACCTACCCTGACTTTAATTATATAAATATAAATTAAGTTAGTGCGATAGGATTTATTATGTTTTACTGTATGTAGTCATATTGTCTGGCTCGTTCCTGGCTTGAGTAGAGTCAGATGTTGACTGAAAATATACTCGTAAGACATAGAGGGTGTTGACTTTTATACCACTATTGCAAATAAGATAGAATAGTATGTTTGTTTATTAATTGTGCACTTTATGTAGTTCCCTAATTAAATTCTTAATTGATATCTAAACCAGTACGGAATATAGGCCTCTGTTCAACTAGGAGAATGAGTGCAAGACTTAACTTACCAGTGCTGCCGATTCTCGTTAGTGATAATTGAGTGATTTTTAAATAAATAAATACATTTAGCCCATTGCTGTCCACTGCTGGGCAAGGGCCTCTTCTCAGAATGAGAAGGTTTAGGCCTTTAGTCCACCACGCTGGCCTGGTGCAGGTTGGTGAGCTACACACACCATTAAGAATTTTATGGAGCCCCCTCAGGTGTGCAGGTTTACTCATGATGTTTTCCTTCACCGTTAAACAGAAGATAATCAAATTCTGATCCACACATGATTGAGTCAGAGTCAGTCAGAGGTGTGGGCCGGGTTTAAACTGAGAACCCTTGCACAGAAGGCAAGCTCAGGATTAGCTTCAGATAAAGGAACTCTTCAACGGTCCACAGCACAGACACAAAATGTTGTGTAGGCATTTTATTATGATAGCCAGTTTTAAGTTTTACCATGATATCGTTGCTGCGCTCAGTTTTGGGTCCTGACTAGGGAACTCCACAATGGTTAGCAGCACAGACATGAAATGTTGTATACGCATTCAATTATGATAACCCATTCTAAGTGTCACGATGACATGGCTAGTGCACTTAAGGCTGGCTCTTAACGAGGGAACTCCTCAACAGTTAACAGCACCTACACGAAATGTTGTATACGCATTTAAATGTGAAAGCCCGTTCTAAGTTTCACCATGATATGGCCACTGCCCTCAGGTTTGGATTCTGAGAGACGAAGGAACCGTTAAACGATCAACAGCACAGGCACGATATATTGTATATGTATTCGATGATGATAGCGGGTTCTAATGTCTGGCATAACGTATATACTCCTTTGTTGGCTTCATACTATGACTTGTGCAATTTGTCTCGGAGAAGGAAAGCTCCAAAATCAAACCCGAAACTCTGTTGCGTTAGGCACAAGAAAGCTTCAAGCTGAAATAAGTGGCGCATACCTCCAAGCACCCAAGTCATGGTGAGGCCGTGCCGAGGACTGGTCTCCTTATTGAAGAACTAGACTGTACTAAATTAACAGGCAAACGACCTTGGAACAATGACACATTAAATGAAATTATGAAACTTAGAAACATGTCCAGCGAAAACTAAACAATAAATTAATAGTAAAAAAAAACATATATAAAAACAAGCTTTAATTAAACGGTATAAAAAGAAGAAAATGAAATTTAAATTAAATCAAACCTATCAATTTATTACATTACTTGTCACGAGATTTACCTGTGTAATTTTATGAAATACATATAAGCTTTTATATCATATAAATTGTATAATGTAATAAATTGATAGGTTTGATTTAATTTAAAGTTTATTTTCTTCTTTTTTGAGCATTTAAACTAAAGCTTGCTTTTTAAAATGTTTTTTTTTTTACTATTTATTAGATATTTTAGTTCAGGATTAACGCAGACCATTGGGTGATTAAATAATTTAGTTGTAAGTTACCGAAAAAGCAATGTATTAGTTAAGTTAGTCCGCTTCCAAATAGCGGCGAGTGACATTCATTTACATTAGCATGGCGGCACCCCAGTCCCGCGTGGGGCGCCACTAAAGCGACAACACAGCCTCTTCTCATTAACTTCGTAGTATTGTAGCGCGAAACTCATTTATATTTTATTAGGACTCTGGCCACGGGTTCTGTTACCCTGTTTTGCGCATTATGTTAATTGCTACATTTACCGGAATTAACGTTGCTTAGTTAACAGGACCTTACTGTTTTGGCGCAGTATAGGTAATTCGGTCGTTGACTTTAGAGTCTTAGCTTATACATACTTGAAACAACAGTTACCATAAATACTACATGTTTTGATATTCTATTCAAAATACCGAGGGGTCTAAGAACCAAATGGATTTTTCGTTTACTAGTTGACTTTAACCGAAGCTGGAGTAAAACTTGCCCTTACAGAAACAAAATATTATTGTTGACGCTGTTAGCCTATTACTAGGTAATGTTAGGTAGGTTATAGTAGGTAGGTTGCTAAGTAATGTTCGTACCCCAACGCTTGCGTAGATCGATCAGTCATTGAAAGCGTTACCATGCATATTATATTGTTCGACAACAATTGGAGCAACATCGCGGTAGACGTTATCTCAGCATTGCCTGTCCGCGCCTGTCCGCCTGTCCGCGAAATAACGTAGCGAAAGTCGAACAGCTTCAGCTGCCCTGGCGAACTTTCCACAAAGCGCGTCGAGAAAGTCTCGCGAGCCCTAACTCGCTTAACTTTGCGCTACGAATCACATGGCTTCAGAAGGTCCGTTCAAGGTTCAATGCAATACTGATTGTAAAAACATATCCCTAAAGCTCGGGCAATCTATATGTCAGCGATGGAACTATGTCTTCCGTGGTTCCATTCTGCTGGATTTCATCACCGTCCACTACTGGAGTAATCATCTTCCAAGAAACTGAGATTTGTTTACTATAGCGTATCATTGGTGAGGTATTCGCGAACAATATGTATCTCTGGCGTTTTATTTCCCCTTTGACTCGGTGTGGGGTTCAAGCATATTTGTTAGGAGTGGCTTTTTTGTATCTTCCTGTTTAGTGAGATGTCTAACCTCAGTAGCTGTGCAGGCAATTTCGTTTGATGTCGTCACCTCTCAGAGTCACTCTCACTCAATTACTGCACAAAAGCGACCATTTGGTTTTATAGTGGAACAATAATTGTCATAGGCTGAAAATGGCCTTAGTAATGCAATGCTATGTACGCTTTTTTTATCTGGAAAAAAAATGTACTATAAAAAAAATACAATTACTAAAAATACTACTTGCTCTGGTTCTGTATATTATTAATATCATAAATTTGCTCCACTAAAATATTATTGTTCGTCCACAGTTCCACTCCGCAATAAGGCGTCTGAGTGCCAGGGACTAAATGGCACTATAAAATGCCTCTATGCGCAACCAAGTCGACATTGATGAGCTTATCTTGTTAAATTAATATTTCCTCTGTGTCGGCTATGATTGACTGCTGCATATCACGGGGTCGCGTCGTCGTCCGCGCGTTATCGGCCTTGTCCGCACGTCACGCGATTTTGTTCGAATGTATGAGTGCGGTATTTAAACATATATTATGCATGCAGCGAATTATTGCATCGAATAATTATGTGCTGTGAGTGTGGAATGTTCGGCGATACTCAGGGATAGTAAGTTATATAGTTATGATATCATATCAGATTATTTTCAGCATACAACTAAAAAACAATTAGAAACTAACAAAAGATTTCGATTAAAGTCTAGTTCTATAACAGTATGTCTGAAAAAGCAAGATTAGGTAGGTATATCATTATTTAGTCTACAAAGAATCGTTGCAAAAAAACGTGGCGATTTGAAAAATGTTGAACGATTTTTCTCATTTGTTCGATTTGTGTACGTATCCGAGCTACTTTTATAAATTGCATTAGGTTGAAGCAAACAGACAGAATGCAATAGAGAAGTATTAGTGGGGTCACTGGCGCCCCCTGGCAGCTATGGGCATTGATGCGATATGTTTGATTAATTGATTGACGTAACCGGAGTACGATACAGAAGGGACGATTTCTGCATGCGGGGCTAGGTTTAGGCATTTTGATTCAATTAGGCTAACTATTACAGATTGTCTGTTTTTATAACAGATTGTCTGTTTTTATAACAGATTGTATTTATCTAAGATAATAAATAGTCATGCATGTTGCATGTTGAGTGAGGTACGTATGTGTAAGGAGTCAAAACTGTTTTTAGCTCACAACGTTGTATGTATGTATGCTGTGGTCTGGTAGTATGTGCCGCTTTTAAACATTAAACATTTTATTACGCATAAATCTGTTTCTGTCACTTTGTATTGTAGCACAGTACCAACAATACAATAAATCCTTGGAAGTCCCAATTCCACGGGTCCTGTCGCCATCGCCTGCACCCTCGGGGGCCCGCGGCCCTCACGCAGCAAGTTAACGATCTCTTGTGTGAAAATAATTAATAAGTTAAGGGTAGTCGCACAATGTCGCAGCGCACGAAGGGCGTTTAATAAACATTACCCTAAAATAATTCGATACGTGTGCAGAGGGTTGTCGGGTACGTAGGGGGCGGGGATGAGGGTCGAGTCTTAAATTCATTTTAGTTCATTTTATATGCAGATTCGGCGCGTTTGTTCCTGCAAAGCGCAATGAACCCGCGAAGGTATGTGCCACATTAGACGTTAAGAATTGTTCCACTTGTTAGCGTTTAAATTAGTAAAACAATTTGCGTGATCTAGTTTTTAGAATAACAGACAAATAATTTAAAATAAATGTAAAATGTCAGGTATTTATAAATATGGATCTGGGCTGTCTGAACTTTCTAAACAATGTACAAATAAATGCCGCCGTTTCTCAGCTTTCAATACGATGATATCGGTAAAACTCACGAACAACTCGTTTTCGTTATGACAACACTGATTTACGGTGCTTTTACCTGCGAGATGTAGATACAGAGAAAGTATTGTAATAATAGTTCTCAATCAAATGCACGCAGACAGATTTATGTCTATTGCAGAATATTGCCTTTCTCCGTAAACTGGATGAAGTTTTATTGATATTACTCCCAGTTTATGCAGTCTATCGCAGACAACCGCTGAACATGAAGCCCTAGCAACTTCATTACCGGTCTAGGATAATTTCGTTGGTGTTAGTTGGATGGTGAGCCTTGCGGTCGGCGTGTAGTTTATTCAAATATACAAGTAGATTCAGAATGTAAATGTGGAAGGACCCAAGTGAAGTGTATCAGCGAAGTGCAACTGTTTGCCGTGCAGCATGTAGCCGGGTGGGGTGACGTCACGAAATGAGCGGCAACACGGTGGTGTCGGGTGCCGCGGGAGATTAGTTTAATCTGCACGCGACACGTGCACAGAGCAGCCTGGCGTCAACTGACGTGCTCCATACAAGCAAGTTAGCGTCCTGCCTGGGAGAGATAAATTTGACATGTGTTTATAGTTCCTATTATGCTCGAAGATAATGTTAATCGGATTAATAGAAGGTAACAGGAAGTATACGACGGTCCACCCAGGACTAAAATAAAACTGTTCTGAATTACAATTTGGTAATAGGCCGAACCTTTGAGAATTCTTTCTTGTCGGTATAATTAATTAATTCTTACATATGAGTGCAATTCTTTCAAGCATTGTTAATATTAATGTAAAGATGAAATAAATAAAAAAATGGAAAATAAACGATGTTACTAATAATAACAAACTCTTCACTATGTTCATCTACAGAGGACAAACCAAACCGGATCCACCCAGGTGAGTGCACTAACAATACGTCAGTGTCAATCACATCATAAAGGCGAACAATTTTTCTATTACAAATAGGCTCTTTTCAAAATGTTCTAAAGTGGGTTAGTCCTATGGGTTATACCGGTATTAAACTCCATAGAACAATGAATGGCAAATGCATGGTGTTATTTCGGCGTTTGTGAGTGGATATTACCGTAGTCAAAAGCAGACGGGCAGTGATGCAAGGACCACCCATAGAGACACATGGACCAGGCTATGTGCATGTTTTGTATATTGGGGGAGCAGAGATTTGAGAGTATTCCGTTTTATCTACAAAATTTCGTGATGACTTATATTTGACAAAATTTGCAAAAAACTGCCGGTCTAAAAACGTTAAAGCCGTTAGAGACCATTGAAAGTTCTCTCGCACCTTTGCATCGGTTTGGGCTATTTAAGTAAGTTAGATATGTCACATAGTCAGTACAGAAAAGCGTACCCTGTGGTCTAGTGCGGCGTGAATTGCTGTTGTTTCAATAACCCGGCCAATGGCGCGGGCTCTCAATGTTGCCGCGCCTACTCGCAAGGTTGTCTCTAAGAAACATGAATTTCAACTTCATCGTCACATTGAGAAAATATGAACAATGAAGGAATGTTACAGACAACAATAAACAAGTGACTTCAGAAACAAAAGCCGATAGGTACAGGTTATACACTTGTAATTTTCCAATGTTGAAGGTTATTCGACGCGCACTTTGCGGCGGACGGCATTCTTGCTTCTAGATACTCATTGAAACGCTTGACATTCCAGAGACCGGAGCTGGATTACTCGATTTTCCTTTAAAGTTTGTGTTGAACTCCCTGAAGCCTGGCAGCCCTCGAGTGAATATTTAGCGTGAAGTATTGAGGAGGTGCAGTCGTCAAGTAACCATTAGCATACGTCGTTTGCATAACGCCGTGCGTTGTAATGATATGCAAAATAGGCCTCAAGTATTCCAAGAGATGCGTCCGCGCAGCTTGGTTTCGAACATGTATAACGGCGGTATATACCTACTTAGCGGGGAATGTGTCTATATTGGGTTGTATAAAATAATTTTTATTAACTTGCAGTCCAATGTTATAATGTTTTGCGAAGTGTCTAGTCACTAATATTCGATGTATAATAATCTAAACCCAGAAAATAAGAAGATATCGTCATACCTAATTCAATTTGCCTGATAAAAAAATTCGCAATACTTGAGTGAAAGTTTGACGTGACCTTTGTGAAATTAACTGAAGTTCCTGCAGAAAGTTTAGTAATTTGTAGACCGTGGACTGCGACGCGTCACGTCAGGACTTGGCGGGGCGAGGTATTAGGTGGCAGCGCGGACAGGAATGCAGAGCATCCGGAGCGAACGCGACGCGACGGTGCGAGCGATCATGAGACCAACCGACCACCGATGACACAGCACTAGCAGAAAGCTTTGCCTGTTACGAATGTAGATGAAAGTGGGTAAATTTTATAGTAAAACACCGGTCTGATTTACTATACATATGAACTCCCTTCAAAAGCCCTCCCTCTCTTTAAAAGCCTTCATCAGGGAAAAAACTATTTTTAAGGTTTAATTGGTTCATTTATGTTAATAAATACTACATTACAGATTTTCATTTCAGATATTTGTAGATATACCTCAACTGAACCAGCTCCTTGCTCACTTAAAGCAAACCAATCGGAAACAAGTATCGCATAATTCTCTATGGTATAATGGTAGCTTTCATCTGCCATGCACTTATGAGCAAAGAAATGCGCATTCTGTATCACTTAAGCAGATGTCAATCTTGTTATTTGAACGTATCTTCTACTTGTCACATGTCACCTGAGGTGTGCCCGCGCACTCGTACATGGCGGCTAACGGCATAACATTACAACTATATTTTATTTATAGATACGGAATGTACCTGGAAATTACTCTTATTTACATACACACGGGTGATTTTGTGGCATGTCCTTACGGGACCTTTTCTTAACGCGTGAAAACGTTGATCCGTACCCGCCGCCTTGGGGAAGACGACGGGTGATGTCGGACTCTTACCGACTACAGCTATACGGTGTTCCTGTAGCATACTTGTAGCGCCGAAGGCACGGGATTCACTCGCGCATTTGCCGCTCTCCCACGTGTCCCGCGGCAGGTCTTTGTGTGTCCTTGTGCCGCAAGGTATCAACTGCAACGGTCGTAGCCGCGCTATCACGCATTCTTCGAATCGATAGCGATTATCTAATCACACGTAGCAGATGGCACGTAAACGCGCAATTTGCTACGTGTGATTCGATGTCTCATGCTGCCTGTAGGTATGAAAGGGCGCTATACGTATATTATTATTCAGTTCTAGGGGACATTTTAACAAACTAATTATATGCACGTTCCAACGAAATAATGTTAAGGCAAGCCTCAAAGCCACCTCGAGCCGAACTACCTCGTAGATGTATTAGAAGCAAACAGGATCTAACACATGGTAAGTATCGAGGAATACGGCCACTCGTATCTGTGATACTCCGTACCACCGACTATAACTAGCTATAACCCAGTATATATGTAAGTGGTATCACGGACACAATGAGACTGTGGTCGATGCTGTCAAACGGCTGCAGCTTTATGTTGGTGCCAAAGAGATTTACGATCAGTGTCCTATCCGTCGTTCATTTATCTTGTTAGCAACATTGTTAAAAAAAGATTTAATATGAACTTAATTTTATTGACTTAACGATGTTAAACAAAGTACCACAATTCATTATAATCTATACAACGAAATAAAAATTGACTAGGCTCGAATGATTAGCTTCTGTTTGTTAGTTAAGATTCTAAGATTAAACGTGAAAAGTTTACGTAAACTGCACGGATGAGAGATAGCAATCTAAACATTTAGGTATTCAGCAAACTGTTCTGGTTTCGTACCAAACTAACAATCGCACGCAAATTAATTAGCAAGGCTAACAGAAAGCAGACCTGTGGAGTGATAGGCGAGCCGATAAAGAGCGAACATTATAGAACACTTACGAACGTTACCGATGGCGACGGGAGCTAAGCAACGCGACGCAACGCGACGCAACGCGACGCCTGGTGGGCGCCACCATGCACACATATGCACGATGCGCCGCGCGTGCCCGGCTTCTTATATATGTAATTATAATAATCTATAAATGCTTCATTTACAGATTAAATACAGATTAACAGAACAGATTAACTAGAGAACTTAAGTTTAATATTCGGCTTGTGACGCATTCTATGAATAACCAGAGGAAAATACAAATCATGAGGAATTTGTTAAAATTGACGGCATTGTTACGGCAAATTATATTAATTAACTAGCTGTGCCCGCGACTTCGTTCGCGTGGATGTCGGAACTTAACAATGTATTTTTTAGTGAGACCAAATGCACTTAACCCTATTTAACTTATTTCTAAAATAAAATATTTTTTCTAAAATAAAAGTAGCCTAAGTTACTCCTTATTACATCAGCTACCTGCTAATAAAAGTCCCGTCAAAATCGGTCCAGCCATTTCAGAGATTAGCCTATACAAACAGACAGACAGACAGACAAAAATTGTAAAAATTGTTATTTTGGTGTATATACCGTATATATATTCATATGCATGTAGTAAAAAACGGTTATTTCAATATTACAAACAGACACTCCAATTTTATTTATATGTATAGATGAATTTGTCACTATCCGAAACGGGTCTTAAACATGGCGTCGGTATTAAATTTGGATTGGATTTAATTTTATATGAAAGTAAACTGATGAGTTTTGTAAACAATTTGCACACCCCTAGTGTGCACATATTATTAAGATGTATGTATGTATAGTGTAATTTTGTGCGTGTTTGTTCGGAGCTACGCAACCGAACAGCTCAGCATTATTACATCGGCGGATTTAAAAAAATACTTCAATCAATTGACCTAGTTGGTTAGTATACGTGCGGAGCACAGACTACAATCAAATTAAACCATCATTTAGTTTTTAATAATTTACCATAGAACTACTTGCACCATTTAAATACAATTATGAACCAGGAATATGTTATCTTACAATCGTTTATTTCAATCATACAATCGCATCTATAAATCATAACTACTCAATACTGGTCTGCTACGTAGGTATTCGGCGAGCACTCCTTTTTACGGTCAGAAGGTTAAAAATTATATAACGGGTGTTTGTTAACGGTTTGCGGTACCAGGGACAAAATCAAACTCAGGACGACTACCACCACCTACCTATTCATACAACTGGTAGCGCCTTATCAGTTAGAGAACCAGGCCGCGACGACGGCGGCGGCGGCAACGCGACGCACGGAGCTGCGCTGGCGCCCGCGGCTAGGTGGAAATGTCCTTTTGAGAGTTCGGTTTCTTTATTTTAATTGTGTCTCTTAATTCGATGACAAGAATTCGGCAGGCAGTTTTTTGAAACTTACTATGGAGGTAGGTAAAATACCGACTTAGAAACTGATGTTGGACATCGCAACATTGCCGACCCTCCATTAAAGTGACCAACAAATACCATAGTGTCACTAAACTGCGGCTGTTTGACAACTTTGTGGCAATTCTATTAAAATCCTTTTCCCCAAGTATTTTGTTAAAAAACCGCGCTATGCGAGTGGAGGTTAAATATTTCCACCGACCCTCAGACCAGTAATGTGTTGGTCTGACCTTGGGGCTATGAATTTGTTTAACGGTTGGCGCAGTTGTAGTGGTTGAGCTATTCATGGTGTCGCGCGTTAAAATATGTATATTGTACGACCTACTAGTAGATATCTAGTAATCCCGGCTCTGGGTGCTAGTGCATGTGAATATTATTGTTTGCATCCACGATACAGGAAATAAGTAGTTCTAAAGTGGGCCAGGGTTTAAAAAATAATGTGGATTACGTTCACCTGTGTGAAATTTATCGCATTGCTATCCTATGCGCAGGATATATCGTAGAGCGTTCCTTGACATTTATTAGGAGTTGAAAATATAGAGCGTTTCACTGACATAGTTACCAAATGTAGTACCTGTTGGGGCGCCTAGGTCTGAAATAATTAATTAATATCCGAAATGTCTTCTAAACCATAAATGTATCCTTGTATGCCACGATACTGTAACCTCATAGCCGTAGAGTTGATACACAGGGTAGAGACAGTTTGACTCTGCGTATCACCCGGAACATGAAATATCATCATCATACTAGTGAGATACAAGTATCAATATATTTCACTGAGGCAACACTGAATTTACTATTCCACGGAGCCTTCTTTCTAAAGCTACTTCGAAATGGAGTGCTTCTTATAGAAAATACTATTAAAATTTTTCTTTATTATGGATATGGTAAACTAGTATATAAAATTTAATCATAAAATTTAAAATCTTGCATTGGACCCGGAAAAACTAAGGACACTGATGCGCCCCGTAGCGCCTAGCCAAGTTAAAGCCAAGTGCGCCAGTTGAACCTTGTGTATTATGAAATCGTATATCTTCCCCTAGAGCTCACTGAATGTACGATACTATTCCCGCAGCTATTTTATAGTCTAGAGTCGCTTCCAGATAGCATTATAATAACTTGGGATAATATTTAAAATTGTATCCGACCGGATGCAATTTTTAATGGTCCCGTGTGGTTTCTCTCTCTTCATAAAATGCATCCTTGTAGCGAGTACCTACTCACAACCAGGTACTTGCTGCGATCACTATACCGTTAGCTTATCAGGGTGATAATACCAACGTAACCCTCTCCATGTTCAGGTAAGTATAGTAAGCGTGTAAATGTACGAGTGTGAACAAGTTGTTTTGTTTACACCTAGCACGTTATAGTGCGCGCATGATGTCGGCGCGCGGCAGCTCTGGCCTCCCGCAGGAAGCGCTAATCTCCCGAGACGACACTACAGGGAAACACTACAACTTAAGGACCGGCTCAACACATAGTTCTATATATCTTTGACCTTCGTCATATCGGTATAAGCAGTAAATCGGTGCTGTATGTTGTGAACGGGTTTCAAAATTTGCTATTTCGTCATGACTACGGTTTACGAGGCAATTTTCCGTTAAACAATGTAAACTAAAGTACGAAATGAGTAACATACATAGTTGTTTATGTATTTATATCGGAATGGTGGAAGGTTTTAAGGCAATAAGTTTGTCGGACTAGAGGGGCTCGTAGCTGCATAGTTACCGCACAGATCACTTGATTGTAAGGATAAACAGCGCTTGTGGTCAGTCCTTGGATGGGTGACCGTTTTACACACATCAAGAGCCCAACGTGCCTCGGAAAGTACGTTAACCTGTCGGTCCCGAGTTTCATACGAATACCTGTGACAGTAGTTACCTTTGTCAGCAGCCCAAAAAGAGTCTCCAGTCTAACCTTAGGGTATCAGTCTTCCAGTAATAGGGAAGCGGAGATCAGATGATAGTGGCTCAGTGTAAAATATTGATATTCCTTACCATCAGGCGATCCGTCTGTTCGTTTGGCGCCAATGACATAAAAAAAAAATTCAGCCGCAACTGGTTAGACTGGAAGCCGACCCTAATGTAGTTAGAAAGAAGGTTAGACGGATGATGATTAAGTTGAAAAATCTAGACATATCTGAACAATTTTAAAATGTGCAAATAGGTATTGCAAATTCACCTAAACTACTATCAATTAAACTAGAAAAATGCGTGATGTGAGAGGCAGATGTCCAGCAGAAGACTTTGATAGTCGTTCACCATGTAAGGCACGTATTGAATGTGGCTCGGCTCTCGCGGTCAAATAATATCATTCAATATCGACCAGTGCAGTGTTACTGACAGTTGGTCAAGCTTACACAGAGCTTTAGGTACAGTTAACTGAGCGTATAGACGGAAGCTGTTTGACAAACAGTATGACCGGCCACCGTGACTGGTGAGTGTCCACAGTACTCACCGGCATCGGCAGCTCCGACCTAATGCCGAGGTCACGGTCAGGGGGCTCGCCTCGAGCGACGACCGCGACCTTGTGAGAGAGCACCACGCGCTGCATTTGCAGTCAAACGTGTCCAGATGCTTGTGGACTATCTTCACATAAAATGTTAATAAACTAATACATTTTTCAGTCTCATGATATTCACGTGGCCAGCGATTTATCCCCGCTTCGATACAACGTAATACATTCCCAGTTAACTCCGGAAGAGGTTTCGTATACACATGCAACTACTCATACATTATGTATGTAATGTACCTATGCAATGCAAAAGAATAGGAATCTGAATAATCAATATTTTCTAAGAACTTAAGTTGTGAGTACACTGTAATTATGTAATCTTATGTACGTGTACATTGTTAAAACCAAACATGTTGCTTGTCTGTGTGTGGGTGGTGCTAGATAATAATATAGTTTAGTACGAATGTCCTTTTCATCTATTGTTATGATTGAGCAATACCGATCTAGATGAATGTTTTACTTATTTCTGACTATTGTTGATATCTTCGCTTTAATGTGATAACTCAATGCAACATTCTTTACCTCGTCCTACGCGAAACGCGCTTGCACTGTCCGCTTGCTGAGGTAGCCAAAATAAATATACATGCTTATATCTTTGCGTTATACGGATACAGTGGTGTGGCGGTAGCTTTTATTTTTAGTTTAGTATTACATAAAATATGCCTTAGGAATAAAAGTACAAGTTATCTTCTGTAAATAAAGGCAGTTTACACATGTAGGTAATAAAACTATTATTATAATTGTAACATTAAAATGACACTAAGCTAATGTACTCACATCGAACATAAATACAAGGATATTAGATGCTTTGATCGCTTGAGGATCGGAAACATCGGTAATTCAAGATTTTTTTCCAAATAATTTCCCAACTTGATATTCTAATTGAAATCGAATTCAAACAATAGAACAATTATTATTTTCTCAAGATGTAATTGAATTATAAATAGGTTCAGTTTGTGTGTCTTGGATCTTTGTTCATATTAACAATTTATTTGGGGAATAAAATGTAATAATTGCCTTAAATAAATAAATAAAGGTTATTATTACTACTTGTAATTTGAGCAGAAAATCTTGTTTTAAGACCGAGTTACTACGGCGGCTGTTGAATGTACACGTTTGTGTCATATATTCAGCGATGTGTGACAAATTCCTTCTGAAGGACAGTCGCGTGTAGCTCGCCTATTGTCCCGGAGATAATAAATAGCTTCAAATAAATAGCTAATGTTCCCATTGATGTGTCAGCTCCATGTATTGCGTTGTCTTGTTCGTTATTTTGCTTTAAAACCATTGTTCTTATTTTTTTAGACTGAAATTTTAATTTACCCTCATTTCATTTACTTTAACGGGTAATTTACTGTAGCCGTATTGTACTAGCCACTTTGTGTTCGAAATAACAAACTTTTTTCTGTTTGATTTTTTGGAAAATAGTTATTTTTTCGGAATATTAAATAAAAGTTACCCCTGTGAAACGGTTTCCTTGTTGATTCATGGTCAATAAAAAAAAAAACATTTATGAAGAGAATTGATTGAGTAAAGTATTTGACACTATTTATAACTGTTGTGATCTTTGAACCGTAATTTGTATGATTCAAGTGGTACCTACTTGTGGCCGTGATGAAACTCTCACATGGTACCATGGTGTGATGAGTACTTTAAGAGACCGAATGTAATCAGTAATCGCATTTGGTTTCTAAGTACTTGTTTCTGTGGTGGGTGAGTGTTTTCTTCGTCTTAGTAGGTTCCATTATAAGAAAGACAAGAAGGTTAATTAATTATAAAATGTCAGGTAACAAACTCGTGGGCACCATGAGGTCGATGAGTAAGAAAGTATCGATCAGTTGATTGTAATCCTCAACTACATCGAGGTAGCCTCTAGCTGCGTTATACCGTAGCATCTTTTATGTGCGAGTATTATCGCGAGGTAGTAGTGGTCCTTCTGCCTGTACCTCCATGTCTGGTACCGGCACGTCGCGGCGGCGGCGGTGGCGGCGGCGGCGCGCAGCGGTGCATGTTAACGAAGGGCGCGGGGTCGTGACGTCACAGCGGCAACAGCGTGTCCTTGAACCGTGACGTCACAGGGACGCGTGCAAGGTCGCTTGCTCACAACAAGTTTATTTCGCTCCGTTATTATTGCTGTGTGCGCGAGTTGCACGCTATGCCGTGTTCGTAGTGCGCCGTGATTCGTTTAGGTTAGGTTATTAAAAATAATTAATTTAAATTAAGTAGTAGTATCAAGAACAGAGTGTGTTTAAATTGGCGGCCAGTGAACTTTCTACTAAAAAAGGTTAATATGAATATTTGTTAGTATTATCACTTTGTATTAACATCCAGTACAACACGAGCCTTCTCGTAGCATTTATTGTAACGCCTATTTTTTTCATATGACCTAAACCGACACAATATTTGTGGGGTGCAGAAATTTAACCCACGGCACGTAGTGCAGAAAGCCAATCGCTTAGCCACTGCGCCAATCGTGTCGGTACGTATCCATATAACATAGCATCATGCCCATATTCCCCGAAGTCAAAGTCAAAGTCAAAGTTTTTTATTTCAAGTAGGCCTTTTCAGGCGCTTTTAAAAAGTCGAGACTCTAGGCGCACGGTTCCAAAGGGGGTTCCAAAGTGTCAGGCAGATTGTCCTATTGTTCACCAACATTTCATCATTATTATTATTTATTTATTTAGTACAGCGATTAGCCATTAAAACTAAATAATCATTGACAAGTAAACCTATCACACCGTCTTCTCACAGAACCGCAAACATTCTAACATTATCGTCTTCCATTCATCAGCAAACACATCCAATCCTGGGCTGGTCTCCATGAGCTCGTTGAGCATCGCCAACATGCGCGGTATCGGGGAGGTGGATCGGGCTACTGTACGACAAAATGGGACATTAAATAATTTATGTTTCCTGGCGCGATGGTAATTATTAGGCACAAACAGTTGACACAGCTTCTCATGCAGATCGGACGCATCCGTATAACCGTGAATAATCTTACAGGCAGTTGTAATTTGATCAAATGCTCGCCTGACTTCAAGGGAATTAAAATTTAGACAACCTAGAAGAAACTTTGTAGGGTACATATATGGATAATACCCAAACACACGTTTATAGAAGTATCTGAGGAAAGCTTTTTGCACTTTTTCCAGCATGAGCGTATAAGTAACCTCATGGGGGTTCCATACACAAGCGCTAGTTTCTAGTTTGCATCGTACTAAAGCATGAAACAAAAGTCTAATGACACTGTGGTTATTGAAACTTTGACAGTTACGCAAAACAAAACCTAGACGTCTGAATGATTCTTTAGCTAGTCCTATAAAGTGTTCATGAAAGGTCAGTTTACTATCAAACACTACACCAAGATCTTTGACTGTCGAGACTTTAGTTATAAAATCGTTGTTGACGGTATAGTCGTAAAGTATAGGCCTCCTCCTGCGGCTAAAGCTCATTACTTGACATTTAGACGTGTTGAACTCCATTCTATTGGTCTTAGCCCACTCACTCAATGCATCGATGTCACGCTGGAGAGCAATGCAGTCGGACTCAGAGTTTACATTTGCGTAAATTTTTAAATCGTCTGCATAAAGTAAACATTTCCCATGCTTTATAACCTGTGGTAGATCGTTTACCATAATCAAAAAGAGCAGTGGTCCTAAAATTGAGCCCTGACTCACGCCAGAACGTGTGTGATATGGATGCGAGTTATATATATACCATATGCCGTTATTATGTCCCATGTTATTAGGGGCGTGTCTACTGCCATGTGCCGAGCACAGTTCAAAACTCCGTTCTCCTACTGAAAATTTCCACACAGAAAAACGCGTTGCGACCTGGGAATCGAACCCAGGACCTCAAGCTCAACAGTCGCGTTTTCGACCACTACACCAATGAAGTAGACTGTTTAAGTATAGTACATATATCACGTATTATTAGGATAAATATATTAGGATAATACAATTATATGTATTATAAAATGACAGTAGAGGCTGAAAGCAACCAGTGATCGTTTTTTTGTGACAAATTGTTATGAGTGTATGTTACGACTGTTGCGCAACCATCGCCAGCTCTACGGACCGCAACAATATAACAATTAGCTCGCAGTCATTGAACACCCCACGAACGGATAATGTTACTAATGGTAGTTCAGTTTACACGGAATTATAAACTACAGTTACACACTTTATAGTTCTGACTCAGGAACGTGACAGAATGGCTACTAATATTACCCTAGTGTCGTGGATCTCAAATATTTTACATGAATTTAGTACAGTAGGCCGGGGTTGTATTTTATTAGTATTATAGGTAACTGAAACTAATTATAATTACACATCACTAATACAGCTGCTAGAAAGAAAAATAAATGATAAGGCGGTCGGTTTACGTGGTAGGTACGTAATACAATACACATATTGTCTTCCATAATAGTTACGTGTCAATAAGTGACTATAGTTAGGTGACGTGTTGAGGACGCGCGCGACTGCGCCACAACCAGTCGCTACTGTTCGTCACTACGTACAGTCGCGTCGAACTTGACCCCATAATCTAGTACACACGGCCTCAACGCGGAACACAGTTACGTTATCAACTGTACTTATGTATTGTATGTAACGAAGTAACGACTGATGTTCCACCGCGCTCAACTTAATGCTAAAATGTTGTATTTTTAAACAATAGCGTGGACAATGACGCCTCTCTTGTTTCCTAAAGCGTATTTACTTTATGACTTGAAACATTTCCTTTAGTGTGTCAGCGATTATGATATATAAGTGTGTCACAATAATAGTTCAATGTGACATGTACATAGTTTGTAGCGGTGCGGAGTACTAACTGTACAAGTGTACGGAGACTTTCTCTGTTTACTTCAGTCGGTCGCTTTCGCCGCTCAACCGCAGCCTCGATAGGCTTTATTATTACATTGCCTAGGGCCGGTCCCGGATACCTGCTACGAAACTAAGCTTTGTGTTCCGCGTGTAAAGTTTCTAATATTGAAATGAACAACAAAGTACGTTGTTGGTAATGTCAACAATAGATCCTGGTCGGCTACGAGTACTGTTCATATCTTAAATAATTATAACTTATAATTTCCATCACGCCGGTCGTATTGCGATATCTACTTGATTGTTTTCCAAATCGGAAAGCAGATGGTGTCCCGGGAAATACGAGGTCGTGTCGTAACTTGCTCAAGTATCGGTCGCCACGTCCGCGCTATCGCACCGGCCCAGTTGGCAACATAACGCTTATATATTAATGATTCATGTCACGCCGCGAGATCGCTAATGGTCGCGAGTTCTCGTAAAAAGTCAGTAAACAAACCACTTATCTCGCTTCAAGTGGAGGTCGTCGGCGAGGCGCGAGGCGGTACGACGCGGTAATGTGAATGTATACGCGGAATGCAGGTGAAAGTGCGCCGCCGCCCGCGCCCGCGCCTGCGCCTGCGTTTATCCCACACTCACTACGTACAGATACATGCGATGTACAAATAAGACGGTGCAGAAATTATACAGAAGATCTTGCTTACTAAAAATCAGGTTTGTGTAAGAACCTCCCTCTTCGTCTCGCACCGACAAGTTGCAGATTGCATACGCTCTATTGCGACGGTGCTAATGATTATAATTATTTATAATAATGGTTATTTATATCGTGTGCTTGTTAATCGTTTGGAATGAAAGTCAACCTTCTGTATTTATGTTTACGCACGCCGTAGGTACTAATATTATATTTACAGCCACTTAATTTTACTTTCATGTTGATTTGGGAACGAAACACATGATACAGAGTGCATCCGATGTGTGCATCAGGTAACTGTTGTGAAAGTATTCGGTGGGAAAGTACACGGGACTGTAATTACACGCCTGTTGAATTTCTACATTCAACATACAAAAGATACGTTTCACAAAAACGTCCACATTACTTTACCATCGAAAACTGTCACTCACACATTCGCTCGCACTCGCCGGCTTACTCTGAGTTTATCTAAAATACGATATGGCCACTATCTCCGGGACCATTATAGTTTAATATACGGCCGTTGGTCCTGTCTATGTGTTTATCGCGCCTGTCATAAACTATCGCGATCCGTTTCTAAACATCATTAGCAGTTAATAGTCCTTCTAATCGGAAATTCCGGCTGCGGAATGTTGTAACGAGCGCGCCCCTTTTAAATACCATAACTTTGATCGTTTCGTAGCTTAGTTTGTCCGAAAGCAGCTAGATTAGCGCACTAATTGATTACTGTGTCATTTACTAACAACTCTTTATTTATATTATAAACATCACGTAAATACAATATATGACGACTGGTCGCGCGACAGGAATGCACGGTCGCAAATAAATATTCTAATTTCGAAATGGTGTTTTGTATAATGGATGTGGTCGATAGCAGTTACATAAAACATCGGTGACTTGCGGCGGCTGCGGGCCCTGAATACAAAGCGTGCATTACGGAACGAGGCGCTAAGCTCGCTCGATGTGTTTATTTATTTTCGTCAACATTTCATACAGCTGTAGCGGTCGGTATGTACTGGGTAAATCAACCTGCGCCCAGTAATGTTGTGTACGAACGCTGCTAGGAGCAGTCATTAGCGATGATTGTTCAATAATTGTGCGCGGTGGTCGTGAGCAGTAATTTGCAGTGTTGCGGTGAGCTTGACAGTATAATAAAGTTTCTCTCAGTCGGTGACCGCTACAACTATAAAAGGAATTGTTTTATCTGCACAGTTGTTCTTAATATAGCGTAAGATAACGTGTTTATACGGCTGCATACTCACGACGTCAAGATAAGCGTTTGCGACTGGTTGTGAATACTTAAGTGTAGTCCAGTGAAGGCAGAACTTTGTGCAGATTGAGGACTTTTAGCGACATCGGTTAAAACACGACATCACCTCGATCTGTATGTGTGTATCTGTGTCTGTCTTACGATTTTGTGTTGTACAGAAATCTGGGAGACAGTTGGGCTTTTGGCACGGTTCTGTTTAGTTTTGGCACTGACAAATAATTTCTGATATTCTTATGAGTTGAATGAGTAACGAAAATCTTTTAATTTGTTAATTCATTGCGTCGAGTTTATCCCAAATAGTATCAATAGATTACTTTATACTCCATGTTTCGAGCATTGATTTATTCTGTTCTAAGAAATTATGTGCCTACCATTACATTCCGAGTATACCTACGTATGTATAATAATGTAGATTTAATTATTACAGTCCACTACATGCTAACATATACCTACCGCCTATGTTACAAATGTATTCATTAGCGAATAGAGTAACATTTTAACATTGTATGTTCTGATCCAATGATGTATTAATTTTTTTTTTTTTTTTTTTATGTCATAGGCGGCAAACGAGCAGACGGATCGCCTGATGGTAAGCGATTAACGTCGCCCATGGACACCCGCAACACCGGAGGAGTCACAAGTGCGTTGCCATTAATACCATTTCATGAAAATATGTTTATCACGAATATAAAACACAAAAAATCGCAAAAAGTCAGCAACACGATATAATGCAGATGTTTCATTAAATGACGTTCTGTGTAGACTTCGGTCTGAGGTTAGTCTACAAGATACGGTCAGGTGCGAAGCTATGTTATACAATACGTTGTAGACGTTACTATACTCATGTCATTATATTAACTCGTTGAATACGTTACAAACACATTGTTTTGATTAGAAACGTGAATACATTCAGACGGGCCGTTGTGCCGTGTCGAACAATGCGCGGTAGACAATGGGCGAGCCGCGAGATTATTGAGACTAGGGATGTTACGGAGGTGGATTTATCGGAGGCGGAATCGGAGTCGGAGGTTCTCGTAGTGACCTCCGCGGAGTCGGAGGTGAATCGGAGTCGGAGTCGGAGCAAAGCTACGAATGTAAAATGTAAATAAATATGAAAGAAGAAACTTGTTGCAACTCGTTCACTGTTCGTTCATCAGTTGCAAAGAAAACATGTACTCCGTCAGTTGTCATTGTCATGTAGAAAGCGCTCGGTAGCGCTGCAGCGATAGCAAGTCATAACTTGTAACTCCGATATATACCTCCGTTTTTATATATCGGAACCGGAGCCGGATTCGGAGGTGTAATTTTAATCGGAGGTTCCGACATATCGGATTCGGAGTCGAAGCTCCGTAACATCCCTAATTGAGACGGAGGAGTAATTGATGCTTCCCATGCCTCCGCTTCGTCACCCGGTGACCCGAGCACTGTGTCAGTGGCGCGGGCGCAACGCGACGTGTCAGCGTGCCTAGAACCGACCGACGCGTGTCAACCACCGCGTCGTTCCACAAATTGTTTTACCAAAATAACACAAATGATTGAATTTGAAAACAGCGTCTTATCTGCATTTGCAATATTTAGAAACTGTTCAGTTTAACTACACCGTAATATACATAGATAGAATATTTATGCCGGCGCTTGTTTAGGAGTGTGCCTTCGACCCTTGTTGTTTGGCCGCCTTGACACTATACGACACGCACAACGTTCTGACTGTATTTGTATCGATTGAGCAAGCTAATCGGCGCCATTAGCGACGCATGGACGCCTTCAAAGTCATTATTGAACAGATACACAGATCAGATAATGGTGACAATATTGCGATGGTTGAGAGGCATAGCGGCGCATATCTCTATCAGCGCAGTGTCTGGTATGCAACTCGTTGCTACTTGTCGCATAGGGTTTCAAGTTATAAACTGTTTATGAGGTGCGTCTACAGTGTGGACGACGCGCGACGGAGAAGTATAGTATCCCCACCTCCCTTGTAATATGTCAAATTATTATTGGTATTGTAACTTATGTACCATTTACCTTCCTTGACGGATGAAACTTCCTTATCTGCATCCCAACTATGCCAGCTTGGTGATCTATAAATTAAAAATGAAATAAAGGTATAGCTCGCTCCCGCTTTTAACTTGCTTGCTTAGGTACTGTGGTGAGGAAGTCGTCGGTCAACGGTGGCTCACGGCCCTAGATAACGGTGCACCAGTTCTCCAGCCAGCTCCATAACATTTGGTCTGGAATGTTATAATGCATCTGAGAAGGCTCAGATACGAATGTATCTGATAATGGTCATAATGGCTGTCGGTCTTAAAAGGTCACTACAAATAATTTCTCAGAAGATGAAGAGCACCATACAAAATAATGTGCCCTTATAAAAGGGTAAAGTGGTTACTCAGATAAAATTCGATTGCCTAGCTTAATGGTCATTGGCAATACCTATCCCAAAAGTTACCATAATTATATAAGTACGTACATTGTATCTACTTATCGTTTCAATAGATTTGGCATAGAAAGTACCTTATGCGGAAACTATTTCTTGGTATCTCTATTAGCGCGATCATCTCATATATATATATGTATATATATATTTATGGTCTCCTAGCGGTTCCGCTATTAGTCAACGTGACGCAACAGAAAGCAAGCGCTTACTCAACAGAATTCTTTGAACATCACTCACGTATGTTTGGTTTGGGCTAGCTAAGTGGGACTCGGAACGGTATTGACAGATCCGTTACTGATGCATCCGTGTGTGCACAAAGTAAGAACGTACAGAAGGGCTGTTCCATGGAAACTGCAAGCGAGATGTAAGGGGAAGCATAATACAATATACCGCTCAAAACATAAACTTGGCTAAGTCGCGTGTTGTCGGCGACTGACTGCATTGGAAATACACCTATTTCCAATGCAGTCAGCATTGGAAATAGGTGTATTTTTATTTAACTGTATGAAGCGCTTTCCACACCAACTTACACTGAAGCCTTGGTTGATCTAGCCTTTCCTCCGGCTCAGGATGTAGTCGTAACTTACTGTCATAGATTATTATTCATTAATAATTTGTTTGAGATGTAATCGCGCGTAGTTGGCTTTCTGTTATGTGTAGCAGACGGTAGTGGGGTGTAAAGGTTACGGTGTATGGTACAGCGACGATGGCAGACGAGCCGCGATCGATCTCCATTACATCATGCCAAGTGCTTTGACTTGACTTGACTATCAGAATAAGTGGGAAATAAATATTTAATACACAAACTATTCTGATTCGTGTGTGATACTACTATGTTACACATCACGCAGCTGTATCAAACAGTTCTTAAATTTATAATAAAAACAATCTAAAGAAGTACAGTTTTCCTGAAAGTCGTGGCAAAAACCGTCGGCGTTCGAAATAATCTGTAGGTATTAAAAGTTAACATGTTTGCTAAAAACTTATGAATATTTAATATACTCTGTTTAACTTAGGCTTGAACCCCTATTGCAAGAATGACATCGACATATAACAATTGGTGGAAACTGCTTGACCTAGATATCTTCCATGACCACCCCAAGCAATTCAGGAGAAAGATAATTAAAAAGAATAATCCTATATCGCAACCTACATAAAGCTTCTAATTGTATCGCTACCAGTCTTTAAATAACCTTTATAACTTCTCGTTTTTCGCATTTTGTTTAAAGTAAAACATGTGGTTAAAATTGTGGAGACAGTAATTTCTAAATAAAATAAAAAAATGTTGTACATATCTCTAATTGATGTAAACACTAAATTTTGCTGTAGTCACTATTATTTTTGTCAATGTTTGTGTTTATATTGTTGACGTGCCTTATGGTTAATAAATAAATAAATTAAATAAACTTCAAGAATCGGTGGTTGGTCCAGTTCATCATGTTTTTTGTTTATAAATAAATGCTTGTCTGGTCCAGACCGTAGTTCTCGGGCAGTTAGATACACCGCTAAACATCGCGTGTTACTGTTACAAGAAACTCTTCGACAAATAGAACGAATAACATACTGCGGTCCATTTTTGTTTCAATACATAATTCAAAAGAAGGACGAAATGAGCCCCCGACGCAAGATAGTAATATAATATAAACTTGGTGAGTAGACGAGTGCATTCAACTGAGCACTCACAGATAGCACTCTTGTGCTGTCTTGTAGCACTCATTGCGACCAGTTATCAGTAAAGCGTTGGTCATTGATATGTGAACATGTTCATGTCCACTTTCGGTCTACAAATGCAAACATGTTCAGATCCAACGTACGTACAACGTAACCTCATTTGTAAACAAACTGATGATGCATCATTGTTGCGCAGGCGGCTGCGGCTGAGCAAAAATGAAATACGACTGATCTAATGTACTCGTACATCACGTACAATCAATCGAAAACTTCTCGATTGATGCATAGATTAATGTTGTTTGCCTTAATTTATTTGCGATCGTAAGAAAATTAACGTTCCGTTAAGAAACTTTACATATAGGCGAATGACGCACACACGTTCGGATATTTAAAAAAATAGAAGCTTTATGTGAATGTCGGAATGAATCTTGCTCATTTTTTTATGATGATGTATGTCGGCCTTGACTATCGCAGCGTTCATAAAATGCTCAAATCATACGCTTTTCATGGTCCACTAGCTCATGTTGATGTTTGTCTCCTAACTAGTAGGTATATTCGTTTGGTTGCGTCTCGGGGCGGCGGCGCGCGCAGGCGAGGTGGTTCGTCAATGTAAACAACGGCAGACCTACCGTATACCCGGAACAATAAAACTAATAGCTTCATATACAATTATGATTTCTTGTGAAACAGTTAAACTGGGGTTGTGTAACACGTAAACTGCTGTTAGTATCAGCTTAACAGAAGCCAGATGGTGGTTACAAAATATTACTAACCGATATGTGTCTACGTATCGTTGCATCGTTTCGAAGTAGAGTGTGGCAGCAGTTTGATACGACCGCGGTGAACATGTTATCCAGGTACCTACGTATGTTCAGAGGAACATGTGGGCCGTGCGCGTCTTTTCACATTCATCTTCAATGGAACTCAGAGAGAGCACGTCGTAAGCCATTTATATCATAGTATCGCCTGTTATTGAGCCACTGTAGGCACGTAATATGGTAAATAGCCGCTGCTATGTCTACCTTTTCGACATTGTATGTCATCGAGCAACGTTCCGAAAAAAACTCTTCACCGTACAAACAAATACTCGATACCTATTACTCAGATTCGTTCTACTTACTTTAGGTGAAAATTTTCCAATAAATTGAATCCAACATTTATGATATTATATGAAAATACCCAGTCAATTGCACTCGTAAGTCCTTGTACATGATCGTGCATAACATTTTTAAATCTGCATATTATGGATTATTGTAAAAATCGAAAAATAAAAACACGTGATGATAATCATGCTACGCGGGAGGATCGTAGATCGCATTAAGATTAAACATACCTACCTAACATGGGCAGATGTTACTTTCGTTTCAAGATTTCTCTCATGGTACATTCCATATTCGGCAAGCAATATGCACTAGGTATCGTACCACAAAGCTAATTCGGAAAAGAAGTTGTGTAACTGCAACCAATGTTTAACAAGTCCGTCCGTTTACCGCTTGCAGTTATGCATCTGTACATACTTAGGCCCATTTTCACCAATGATATAACACACAGTTAAGGCACAAATCAATTTTATATGGGTAATCGGCCGTTTACATGTTAAAATGGCCGTTATTGTTATATTTTATGACCACCCAGTATCATACGTTACATTAGTGTTGCAAGTTTATAGCTTTAATCAGTGCTTCCTGGGTGGCGACAGATAAGTTTCCTCACTTTCGTGGAGCGTGTTTGGTTGTGGACTGCCATGTGCTACAATGTGATAAGGATAACACCTGGATTATCCTCAACTTAAAGGCTACAGAAAAACAAACATGTTTCCTACTATGTACTACTAGTACTGAAGTACAAGAAGTCTTTGTTTTTGATTGAAATAAAATACTGATACACCTTCATCATCACTACATAGTATAAAACAAAGTCGCTTTCTCTGTCCCTATGTCCCTTTGTATGCTTAAATCTTTGAAACTACGCAACGGATTTTGATGCGGTTTTTTTTAATAGATAGAGTGATTCAAGAGGAAGGTTTATATGTATAATAACATCCATTAAATAGTGGAGAAGTACTGTTATTTTTGAGGTTTCTAATGTGATGTCGTAAATAATTTCATTTTTTCCGCTTACATTGCAAACGCAGGCTGAACCCTACGAGTTTTATCAAAATAATGTACTAAGTATTGTACACATTGAAAAGGTCTACAGAAAAGTCCGTGATGGTATATGTCTATCTCTTATGGATAACCCACAATAACTTTTTTTTGTCATTTACTTTTTACGACAAATAATGGCTAATTTTCGAAGCGATTTTAACCAATACAGCATTAATCCTTAACCAATTAAATACCTTGAATACATTGTTCATTTAATATAGATCTATATGGCCCTTTACACCGTATGATTTAAGTGAATATTTTCGAAGATATTACAGATTTAAAAATTGCGGGACACACACCCAGTTTTTCTGTAGTGTATTTAGTATCAGCATTGCACCCGTGCGAAGCCGGGGCGGGTCGCTAGTTATTCTATATACTCCAAAGCATACTAAACTTGCGTGTCCGACTCCAGTCTAAACAACTTCTGAATATTATTATTTACACCGAGCTACTGCCACTATTCTCTTATATCATAGAAATGAGCTGCCACAAATCTGTGTGCTGACATTACGAGTAATAACAAGTAAGCAAGTGAGCAGAATTCCCTGTCTCATAGTGTGAAGTCGCCATCCTTGTGACACATGCTATAAAATGCACAATCACAGTTTATGTTCGTTTATGGCACAATAAACCACGTCCCGAGACTCAAACCCACACACTTTGATATTATGGTATGGCGATGGCGTAACGACGTGAGGGTGGGTAGTGAAAGCATCGATACTTACCTAGTACGCATTCAAAAATAAACTTATAATTTTTAAACATAAAACAATTATTTATTCGCACTCTTGTATCGCCGGGATTCCGGAATAATCATCGGTTGATCAGAGAACAAAATGCACCTACCTATGTATAACGCCTAAATATATGTATTACGCCCTGAAAACTAAACTCGGCTCTTGTAGAATTAGATAAACTAAAAAGTTTATAGAACGTAAGTAGAAAAGTTCAAAGAGGCAGCTCTAATATCAGATGTCTACATCGCATTTCTATTTCCCTATTTTAAAAGAACTTCGTTCAGTCGTTCGGAGTCCCTTTGCATTGCGAGCCGGCCTTTTAGTCGGCTTCACGAATGACCCCGAGATTTCCAGGGCGACCCCGAGCTAGCCTTTATGATAACTGTACCTTTTTTTTTAAAACCTTTTGTGTGAATTTTTGTGAAGAATAGTATAGTATTGTTGTATGTATGTAGTCTTTTGAAGAAACAACACGGTCGACACGATTTACGCAGTGGGTAAGTGATAAGCTTTCTGCGCTAGGTGCCGCGGATTCGATTTCCGCACGGAACAAATATTTGTATGATCTACAGAAAGCTGTTTCGGGTCTGGTTGTGTGTGCATGTGATAAACATATTTGTAAACTACCCATGACACAGGAGAAATCCTAGAATGGGGCAATGTTTTTAAAACAAAAAAAAAAACTATAAGGCTTCTTAACGCAGGCTTTCTTGTCTACATTGTGCAGAAATTGTTATTTATATAGTTTGTTTTAATTTAATTTAATAACGATTACATATTTGTTTGCGCTTCAATAACATACCGTACCTACCTTGAGAACGTGGCGCGGCAGCAAAAACAACCGAGCCGTTTCAGCGGTCGCGTTCTGTTCGCAATCTATGTATGACGTATTTTTGGACCGGAAATAAGGTTGGTAAGTAACTAATCGTTATTAAATTAAATTGAAACGAACGCCCTTAGCGCAGTAGGTACTAGTTAGTCAATATTTCACATATGAATTTTTTTAAGACCTTTATTGTGTGTTATCGTTACATAGGTATTAGGGATTAGAAATCATACTTATAATAATGTCATAACTTTACATATCACGGAACTAGAGCGTAAGTTTCCGAGGAATTTTATCAAGACTTCTAAGTACTAAAATCATGCTAGACTAAAATTATTTGCAAAATAAGCATTAGTACGCTATTTTTATTATATATTAGAGTGCGTTTGACTGCACCTCACCTGATGGTAAGTGACGATGCTGTCGAGGATGGAACACGAAAGATCAAATAATTTCACTCTGGATTCCTAGATGACACAGAGCTACGTATCAGACAATACAGACGCCGGCAGAGAATGTCACGCCCACGTTGGATTTGACGTGCGACATGGTCGTGCGACTAACACGATTACTGCGAACTGAGTTAGTTTCGTAACAGGAATTTAAAGGGAATGTGACATGAGAGTTACGAGGTGTGCACTACGGATGCGTACGTACCCGTGCGGCCGTGCGTTACATACAGAACTTCACTCATACTGAGGCCCTAGTGTAAGTTTCTTTTGACAAACTCGATTTAACGCTACGAACGCATTCTTGGTTTTATTTGCCAAATCAAGTATATGATGAATCACACGTACTTATGTGGGAGCTACAAAGGATGATATTATTCATGAAAGTTATTACACCAGTGGCAATTTTATAGGTCTTGATACTTATATTGTTGTTGTGTTATTCAAGTTAAAATTAAACTATTATTTCTTATAGATCGTTTTGGCTTCGCTCAGTTACGAGATTTCTTTTCATGGTTCCTAATGTTTAGTAATAAAAAATCAGTACAGTAGTTAAAGTACAAAACTACAAAATGTTTATCTTACCAGGATAAGCGGTCCGACGACCAAATCCCATATTATGTACAAAATACTTAGGCGTGATGATCGCGCGAGTTTCCACCTCCACGTGTCACTGAACGCATAAAATATTGTCCTTTTACTAACGCGGAATTATTATATTGTTGTCACAAACAGCGGATGAGCAATCGAGATGTCACGTGAGGTCATTAAATAGTCTGTAATAAACGCGAGCCCATTAATTTATTATAATCCTATGTATGACTGAAGACGTCATGTTCAAAATTTGAACACAGCGACTGTAAGTAACTAATAGTCTCATTGAAAATGGAGTAGTTCACAAAAAAATATGTTATTCGTATTATGATCGCCTGTTATTAGTAAAATATGACTTAAACATTATAACACATTTAAACATTATAAGTACCTACTCACACCTTATTCACACTATACTCAGCTCAGGTAGGTACGTGCCTACAACGCGGCGTTCGTTTGTCGCAGTTATATATTTCCATACTTTGTTATCCGCTCACAGTTTTCACAAATCAGAATAATTTCCTTTGTCGTAACTCGACAAACAAACACATCTCTACCAAACATGCCGCCATGCCGCCATGCCGCCCCGCAATAACCGGCATTTTGTACAAATATGACAAATAATATTAACATAAGTTAAATGCGTGTTGTTCTTCGAAATGTTCATAATCTGCTGTTTCTGCTTGTGTGAGCAACTGAGCATTCGTTTGGTAAAATAATTATTAAATTACAAATCTTTATATACATAGCTAGCGGACCCGACAGACGTTGTCCTGCTCGAAACTGTCCTAGAACTTGATAGCAACGCTACCTTCCGGGTTCAATTGTGTGTGAATCTAAATCTTCCACTCAAACACACACCAAAAAATTTCATCAAAATCGGTCCATCCGTTTAAGAAGAGTTCTGCGACATACACACGTATAGAATAATTATATACATATGTACATATATAAAGACAATAGTGGGTGAGTTTTGAGCTCATTTAATGAATAAATGAATTATCAATGAATGAATAATAAAATGTTGTTTCGTGATTAGAAAAAAAAAACACTATAACCCCATAGTTTCCATTTTCAAGGTAAAGTACCTATGCAACAGTCCTATTCACAGGAACTCTCTTGAGATGTGCATTATGCAAGGCTTTGGCGCAGCAGATGCGAACAGACTCATTTAAAATGGAAATAGTATTAAGAGAAATCCGTCGTGGAACATTTTGTTCGTTTCAAGTAGTTCGCGATCAGGAAGGAGCCAGTGCAACTCTATCGTACATACGTTTTTAAACTAATAACACAAATATACATTCTGAAATGGAAATACGAGTTCTAAGTCAAAGTTTTTTATTTCAAATGGGCCTTTGCAAGCACTTGTAAAACTATGAATCTAGGTGCACGGTCTAAAGTGGGTTGGTCCTATGGAGAACAGACCGGAGAAGATACTCTTTTCAAAATATTGGTTTACAGTTGTTTTTAAGTAAATGTAACTACATATTTAAAATAAAAAAACTCTTACATTGTAATATTACATTACATAACACACAAGGTCTAGGCATTATATCCTACTTCCTACTTAATATTATAAATGTGAAAGTTTGTGAGGATGGATGGATGGATCTTTGTTACTCTTTTACGCCAGAACGGCTGAACGGATCTGGATAAAATTTGGCACAGGGATAGATTATAGTTTGGAATAGCACATAGGCTTTTTATCCCGGAAAAATGTACGGGTTCGAAAATCACGCGGGCGAAGCCGCGCGCGGAAGCTAGTAATATAAATAAATTAACATTTCATAATAAAATGTTCGAGTATATAGATATCTGTTTGTTTTAGATCAGCACATACCTAATCAAACAACACAACACGTGCACAGAAACTATACTTCATGTTCGACATAGTAGAGTTCATTATCAAGTGACAAAATGCTACAGAATGCTTCCAAATTAAATAAACAGTGCAATCAGAAATAGCGTCAATAATGAAATGCTTAGTATATGAATCAGTATAGCACTGTTAGCTTAGCACTGCTGCCTGCTGCAGTCTGTATAGTGCTCTATACCGTGAAAGCGTGATGAACTTCGACTGTAGCAACGACCAAACGCAAGCTTTCAGAAGTAGCCCGTGCCTGTAAGGGGACTGTACTGGCTACTATTATATGTATAGATGTCTTTGCTGTGGGTCGGATTCGTTTCGGGACAGTTCCGATCAATTCAGTAGCACTTCCTATAACAAATACGACAAATAACCCTTTGTATGAATCACGACTTTGTAAGTTTCACTCTTTCTCCAAGTTTCTTTCAGTTTCTTCAAAGAAACTTGGAGAAAGGGTGATGTTTTTGTTGGGATTGGAAAGGACGGTTGTATTTGAGTCTATTTGTATGATCTTCACTGGTATGTCGATCAACATTCAGGAAGCGTAGGTACCAATATGATTTCACGGACATTTTATAAATTTATTCCGGGACACAACTTTTACGTTTAAACTTTGTATATTATCAAGAATGATCTACACATCCTTGAACCTGAGGTGGTCACGGAAAAATGATATTGTTATATACAGCTGTAGCAGTAAGTTTCAGTTGCACTTGCACACCAGTTGTGGGCGGGAGAATTCGCCGGTGTTTAGGAGTGCTCGCGACAGGCGGAAGCTCTGATACTAACTTAGCTGTCTGCCTGCTTCCTCAGCGGCGTGTTGTGACTGTTGTTTGTAGTTGAATTGCCGTCAAATGTGAAAATTATTATGAATACTTAATAAGTTTTGATAAGAAGTGTGCGGCTGTTCGTGTATTGGTTAGTCTTCTCTAGACAGAAAAGTTTTGTGCACATAGTAGGACCTATAGGAGTTGAACGAAGTAGCTGTGGAACCTTTGTGGCAGAACTAGGTACATACGAGCACGAGTTAGACTTGCGGAAGAAGACGTAGTGAGCCATTGTAATGAAATAATAGTGAAAGTATTCATATGCTTTGTAATGAACCCACAAATTATTAGTAGCTACTTAATAGCACATCTCATTATAAAGTGGAGTCGCGTGACACATCATTACTTGTTCTCAAATGAGAAAGTATTTGTCGTGCAGAGCAACTAGTTAATTAGCGACTGCGTTCCTTTGCTAAGCGCAAAACGAGTTTCAATATAAGGAATACAGAGCGTGATACGACCGCACACCACATTGGCCATAGAGGTACCTAGCTCATAGGTGTGCCAGCCTCAAAGATGCACTAGGTATATTTTAGTAGAAGAAACAGCTTTGCATTTACATAAAACATTTATTTTAATTGGTGGAATTATTTTTGTACTGCGGAAATTTGTAATGGTTTATATACCTATGTATATTTTACCGCTGTAGAGCGCTTGACACCATCTTTTTTGCGTTATGTTGAACTTTTTAAACGGTTCGCAAAGTTATTGAATTTTGTTGTTCTAAATTGCTCTGTAATATCAAAATATCGCGTCTTTTAATGAACTAGTGTTTCCACAAATCAATTGTGTTCTCGCTATATTCATAAGAAAAACTCTAAAGCATTATACGAACAACAAGGTAGGAAACCTGATAAAAGTTAAGAAGATATTCTTCTCTAATTTCCTCACCCACTAAACTTGGCGCTAATGTTACGAACAAACGCGTTTGCTGTTACAAATGACGGTGCATCATTGGACATCCTCCATAATATATATCATTAGGTACTATTGGACGCACATAGGAACGTCAAAATACATACATTACCAACTTATTTTCTCTCGTACCTCTGTTTGTCGAGCTTACGAGAAAGCTCGTAATGATACCTCTCAAATGGTGGCGAGTGTAGCGACTATTGGGAATCGGCACCGTTATTGATACCGTACTCGCGTAGTAGGTACCTTAATTGTACCTATAATAGCTATGCATCATGTTTGAGTTACGCGCAATTACTTAGCCAACATAGTCACCCGAGTCCTATGCTATTGGGTGTATGATGTTCCATTGCTGGATAACTTCATAATTCTGAACTTATTGCCGGGATAAAAGAAACACTGGATATTCACGGTAGTTGGCACTGATTGTATTTATATGTGTCTTGGTACACAGGTGGGCTCGATCCCGCTATGCTAGTTCGTATAACGGCTTATGGCGTCGGGTGCGCACGCGCTGTAACAATAAGCGTGATGATTGGTGCGTTTTGTCGCGGCTGCGACTGCGACACAGTCGGGCTGTCAAGCGAGGCCTCGTTCATTACCTGCCCTCATCTGTGAAATTATGCTCTGTCGTATATATTATACTGTTATTCATAAAGCTTCCGGAGACAAATGTAGCCATTACAGGCGTGACGATGTGATAAAAGATAAATATAAGTATGGTAGATACCATTAAACTGTATTTTATTTTGTAATATTAGAAAATAATTTTAAAAAAAGCAACAGTTTATAGACGTTTTAGCATACTTATTTAGCTACATAGCTCGTGATAGCTCATGCCGACACCATAAAAGAAGAGGATCGAACACAGCATAAATAAATAAATCAATAAAAACATAAAAAAATGTATGAATAAATTATCATAAAATATAAATTAAATATAGCGAATACCTATTGGACAACAACAGATAACAAAACAAATATGCGCGTAACAAAATATGATTTGTTATGACAGATGAAGCGTGGCAGGTCAGGCGACAGTCAAGACATAGTTGATTCTAACAGAAATATCCAGCCGTGTTAACAAAAATATCTAAACATACACAATGAAACACCCGAATCTTCACACGATTGGATTATATTTGACTATTCTATCATCGTCCGTTATACAAATTATAAAAAAAAAATGTAGTAAAAGTAAAGGAAATGCATGAAATTATAAGATATCGTGCGAAATTAGATCTTAGAACACGTTTTAATAAAATATTTAACTTTTCATGATGTAGGTAGTTTACATGTTATCTTTTTGTTTTAGTGAACACTCTTCACTACATAGTATAAAACAAAGTCGCTTTCTCTGTCCCTATGTCCCTTTGTATGCTTAAATCTTTGAAACTACGCAACGGATTTTGATGCGTTTTTTTTTAATAGATAGAGTGATTCAAGAGGAAGGTTTATATGTATAATAAATTACGCGGGCGAAGCCGTGGGCGGAAGCTAGTATGTTATATGACTCGAGTTAGTAAATGAATAATGATAATATGACACCGGGAGTACTTGGCTTATGTTTTATGATTCGTTATATTACTACGGCACGGAACAAATATTTGTATGATCTACAGATTGTTATTTCGGCAGCCTAATTACCGATGTAGCAATCAGTTTACGACAGGCGTAGATCGCGCAATAGCTTCTGTCAAACGTCATTTTTGTGTCATTTAATGTATTGACTGACATTGAGATTGCTGTCGCGTGGTTGTCGCGGTGCTGTCGCGTTTTTACGTAATTAGGCTGCGGGTCTGGGTCTTTGTGTATGTGAATACACACCGTGCCTCGGAAAGCACGTAAAGCCGTTGGTCCTGTGCCTGATCTCTCTCCGGTCGTGTCGGATTGCCGTCCCATCGGACTATGAGAGTGAAGGAATATAGAGAGCACCTGTGTTTGCGCACACACTTGTGCTCTATAATATCTCCTGCGTAGTTGGCTAATCTCCGGTGAGTTTGGCCGCCGTGACCGAAATTCGGTCAGGAGGATATTATTATAGTTTACTGAACCACAATATCAAGCGTAGGGTAGGTCATGATATTTTTTCGTGTGTGTTTTGCTAAGTAGGTATGTTAATTATATGGATATACTTACATCTATCCGTCGATTTCGAAATTAACAAAAATACAAAACTTAACGAATCACTTGATACTTTCATATTATTAATGATGAGTGTCGTACTGAGCTCGGCGCACTATGCCCTGTACTACTAGCTCGCGACTATTCAATAAGATTAGTAACAATCAGATAGCGCAGTCTACAGCGGCCTGTAATTCCCTTTATGATCCCGAATTCCTGATAAGTGAGCTATTTTTAGTACTTATGGCTCTCTAGGCATTACTTGTTGCCTGAATTATCTGCCTAAAAGTAATATTAAAAATTCAGAATGTTTCGTAGAACTAGGCCCGGGGTCAGTGCCCAACTGCCCATACTAAGCGGTAATCCGTAGACACAAGTAGTTGCTAAATAATGGGCTCTTTTTAATATTATTGTATAAAATATTTGTCTGCTGTACTCTTTACAGACTTGTTGCTGTTTGTTGTATCTGTACCTTGTTGCTCTGTCTTATAATAAAAGCTGTATGATGGTGATTTATATTAAAACTGATAATTTATATTAATTATCACTGTAACAGTATTCACCTAGTATGTACGTCGATCCGAGTTTGGCTTATAATTGGTTTTTTGAAGAAATATTTAATTATTATTATCAATCATCGCGTATAACGGAGTTTATTCCTAAGAGAGCTTTCATATAAATTATTGAGTTTGGCGGGATATTTCTGGATCAAGGTACTAGGCAGGCAAGTACTCTCAAACTCCTCTTTACAGAACATTTATCAGAGGTGTTCGGCTTGTTACCGGCCATTCATAAAAATGATTTCTAAACTTTTCTTAATGAAAGCTCATGAATACCAGTATTATAATTCTGTAATAAAAGTAGAGCGACATTTTGTTGAGTATAACAGTGGGGTATTAGTAAGAGCATCTTTTTACCACGTCCACCACATTACCTACTGTATGAATTGAAAACTACTTCTGCTACTAAGTGTACCTACCGTATTCTTTTTGCGCACGATGTAACAAACATAAACTACTTAGCTCCTTGAGTAAAGGCTTCATGTTATATGTATATGATGTGTTCTGTGTTCCTATGCTTATACAAGTACCTACATTTTAATTGTCCAATTCGATCTATTGTAGGCTATGTACCGGATATAGGTAAATATGTACGTTTGCTTAACCTAGCAATAAAATATATGCTTACTGTACCTACTTAAAATACATTGTATTATTAATACCTACTTTAAGCCTTGGGCCATTTGACTGGTTTATCTTGGTAAACGTGCAGAGTCAACAGTCAACAGTCGCGGTGTTTTGTATCGGGACAAAATGTAAACGATGTTTACGAAACTGTTTACATTTTCTCTCTCGACGCGAGCTTGTCGTAATGTTTGTAGACACGAGGCGGAAGGTACGCGCGATACTTGATACAAACATCAATACTCTGTTAGCTTTGTTACCGTTAAATGACTGCTAAGGATGCTGGGATTAATGTCAAGCACGGGAACAGGATATTACACAGACACACAGAGAGGTTTACTGGTGTGGACTTAAAAATAAATAAAAACAACTTGTATAGCTAATTAGGAAAACATAAACACCTAATTGGGGAAGTATAAACATTCGAGGAACATCGGTCTAGTAACAAAACAATATACAGATACTGATCTGTTTATAATAACAGAACAAACAGGTACGAGCAGAAGGGCCGCTCTGTACAAGACACGTTGCTCATTAGGCGTTATGTTGGACGCCGATCTATCGGATGGATAGGCGACCTAACATTGGTCTGGATACAAGGGATCCAAACCCGTTCGTTATGTAGATGTGAAGTATGCCTATATCCAGCAGCAAATGTACTCCAGCTAAAAATGTCATACGTATACACTTTTAAAGCATTTTGTCTATTATCGAGAGCGCTTATAAGAGAACATAATTCTAACGTGAGAGTATCTTCTGAACTTATCTATTCGATGGTCACGCGTAGGCGAGGCGCACACCTGGAAATACTCTCGCAGCTGCCTAGTCTAACTATCACGGATTATAATTAGTTGATCAGATTGCGTAAGATTGCGTTCCTAACTCCAGTCTGCTAGTGCTCTTATTGTTCGAGGTATTCGCGTACCACGCACATTTGTGCTCACTGTGGAGAATTTATTTGCTGTTACCGGATTGTAGGTACCTAGGATTCACATAATGCTCGTTATTTTATACGGTGTCAAACAATGCTAATAAGATAAAGATACAGATAAATTCAACCCATTACTGTCCCACAGCTGGGCAAGGGTCTCTTCTCAGAATGAGAAGGGTTAGGCCTTAGTCCACCACGCTGGCCCGGTGCGGGTTGGCGGACTACACACACTTTATGGAGCCCTCTCAGGTGTGCAGGTTCCCTCACGATGGTTTCCTTCACCCTAAACGCAAGAGATAATCAAATTCTGATCGGCACATGATTCCGAAAAGTCAGAGGTGCGGACCGGGTTTGAACTCAGATCTTCCTGTATTGAAGGCAAGCGTTCAACCGCTAGGCTATCACTGCTTAAATAATATAATAATATTTAAATTTTGAACTAGATGTTTACTGCGTTGTTGCTCCAGGCTAGTGTAGGTACACACTTTATTACTGATACTTAATGCAATCTCGATATAAACTTATAAGTTATATCTAGTTATAAAACAAACTGTATTGAATAGTCTAGTACAATTCAAAGCATTGACAGCTATTGTCACTCTTTACGTTAAATAATTTACACTTCAATTAACTCTTATCTTAATAATAAAAGCTACCATAGCTACCAAAATATCGATAAACTATCGATTGTTATATTTTGGAGATCCCCCTAAGCTTTGTGCTAAAAGCGATAGCAGTGGGGTGGGGGTGGGGGGGTTGCCGGCCGGATTGTGAATACTTTATTACTATACGAGATGGTCATTGGCTCGTAGCGAATAGATTTAATTTATGTAAAGTACAGTACTACTGAAACTGTATTATTTATTCAAACATCGGGGGCAGCGCTGAGAGAGAACTCAACGCCGATCATAAAGATAAGGTAAGTGAAATGTCACAAGGTACTTTCTTATAAGAAAAAACATATCACATCACACGTACGGAGCTCTTAGAAACATGTAAGTAGTTGTGTACAAAGCTACTACAATCGTTGTTTTATTCCGAAACATGCTATCTTTAAGTCAAACTTCTTTCTGGAACCGTTA
Source organism: Shargacucullia verbasci (assembly GCA_947562105.1). Classification (NCBI taxonomy): domain Eukaryota; kingdom Metazoa; phylum Arthropoda; class Insecta; order Lepidoptera; family Noctuidae; genus Shargacucullia; species Shargacucullia verbasci. Next base: position 189,349 of record OX387284.1, read on the forward strand.
CGTGAACAATATAGCTTTCATATTAACAACAAACAAAGGACGCGTCGCTAGGTACACGGGTGTCTGCGGCGGGGGTGCTACTCGTATGTCAGATAGGTATTACATTGAATATTTTCTAGTGCGTTTCAGCTTTTAGGTACTACTAATTGCGTGTATGTTCGGCGAAATTCAAAAGTTTAATTTAATTGAATTGATTTCACGATTTAGCAGCTGATCGTACTAATTATTTCATTATTTTGATATTGTAATGTCGTTTAAATTTAAATGGTTTCTTATATATGACCGCTATACATTGTAAATGTAAGTAAGATCTAGGCCGAACGCTCTTAATTTCATTAATTCTCACGATAATTGATCCATGCTTGCACTCTGTTGCGACAGATTAGCTCAAATAGTTATTAATCACCTTAATTTTGTCTCACATAAACACTTACATCATTACAATCTCTCTGGAATTTAAAACAGACTTTGACCCCTGAGTTTGTTTCGGCGTTTCTTCTCAGGGATAGTCATAGGAAATGCCGACGCCATCTAGTTTAAAAGAGACGTGTAAAAGTGATTGAAAAATCCTAATTGCAAAATAAATAATTTCATTTCATTTCATTTCACTAATTACTACTGACTGACGTATCTAGAATGGAGACTATTGTCTTTAAAGTTTGTTTGTGTATAATGTATTTTCCATCCATATCCTAATTCCAATATCTGATAAATGGTAGACAGCGTCAGAAACGCAAGAAGTTCAAACTTAATTAGTGTGACTAAAGTTAATGAACCTTATTTTATCGTTCCTCTACGGACAGCCAATAAAACTTTAGTAGGCACTAGAAATCCACTTAAAGTCATATTGTGACTGTCCTCAGTCATAGCCACAAGGACTGTCTAAATAAATGACTAAATTGCCATTTAAGATTACGCTTATCATTTAGTATGTAGAAGAGCGTCGTTTATTATATTGATGTGATTTAATGTCGAAACGCACTTTGTGGCTCTGATATGAATAACAGATCCTCTCATTAAACCCGCTCGGAGTATAAAGTGGCGCTGCAGCTGTCGGAACAAAGACGCGCGTTGTGGTCGCGCATACAGACGACGCGCGACGGCGACGTGGATGCTCACCGCTACAGATATACCGATAGCGACACTCTATCGCAAACTTACATACTAGAACGTAGTGTTGTCACTTGCCTAATATTTTGACTCTGCATCATAACATAAAAGGGCCCTAGTGGGATACCTCCGAAAATAATGTAATGGGCGTAATGGTCAATCCAATCGTGATGTGTTTTACTTCAGTCAGTATCAAGTGTGGAGCATCTATCTTGGCGTAAGCCGTTTACGTGCATCGCTTGGAGTGACCCTTCTGTCTGTATTTTCTTTGTGACTACAGTCGCAACTCATGAATAATCGATCACTTCATAAAACTCATACAAATAGATTATCAATCGCTATTTGAATAGTTTACAAAGTTTTGAATTTCAATTAAGTGGTAAGCTAGTTGAAGCTAGTCGCGTGTGAAACAGTATTTACTTAGGTAATGTACTTACCTATGTAAACGGATTCAATGTTTTTCTAACAGATTTGAATATGAAAGAAAAATAACTTTATGCGGTCGATGAACTGTACCGTGCAAGTTTAATTTATAAGTTTTCATTGTCATTATGTTGCCGACAATTATATACGAGATTGTTGACAACTTTACAACTATTTAACTACAGTACACGATGTTGAAATCATAATTATTATGAATTTATTAATTTCATGTTTTGATAATGTCTTGTTTACTACGCCCAGTGAAACTAAAAGCCGTGGGCTGTATCTTATACCTATACGATATTGTGCCAACAGCGGTTATGTTAGACGAGTCTCACGGACCATGTAATCTTAATAATAGTGTTGTATTCAATAATTATGGAAAATATCGATTGTTGTGAAATATCTCTGTTAAAACATCATTAGGTACATTATGCGGTTATCGAGTGGCGTCGTCGTAGGGTGTACGATGTATGCATTCGTAATGATGGACAGTTGCACACACACACATACAAAATAAACGCACTTTTCACTAAGTAGAGAAGTTCAGAAGATCTCCTATTTTAATAGAAAAGAATAAGCACACTAGGTTTATGAAACAACGCTCCCGTGGTTATGATCATGTTGAGGGATGAGCTTGAGTGATCTGTGCTCTAGTAGATACGGCCGCATGTTCCCCAATCATCTTAAAACGCCTTAATAAACATTAAATAATAACTAGTTGAGAGTGGTCAATATTCTCTCATATTCCGTGAAGAGCGATAAAGCGGTTTATGATATTCATATTCAGTTAAGGCTATCTACGGGCAGCTCATTATCACGGTAGCGAATAATCAGTTTGTTACAGAGCGTTTAGGAGCGATTCTTCTGTCTTTTATTTTGCATTATACGCATAGGTATAAGATGCATGATTGAATATCATTGAATAGTCAATGAGATGCGTCGGCAGTGATCTGTGACGTCCCTCTGTGGGGAGAGTGGGCAGACAGAGGGTGGCAGCTTGATGCTAACAAGTAATGAACAATGTTAGGTTCACGCTGAAGTTGTTTCGGTTCCTGCAAGATATTGGCCGGACATAGAGACAGAGGCTTTGACGACGTCGGAATTGTTTTTGGCTGTTAGAGGGTGTATCGTATCGTGTGCTTTATTGAGTTACTGTATACGTAGGTACTAGAACGAACTATCTATACACAGTGGATGCTCTTTACAACTACATATGTATGTGCATTTTCCATTTTGACAATGTTTTAATTTATTACTTTTTTAACATAAACATCTTAGGATAACATTATAGTTCTGAAACTAGGTACTAACAAATCTCGGCCTAGTGAAACTATCAGTTTTGTTACTTACATTTTCAGCTAAAGAGAAGTCACTGAAAACCTGCAATACTTCATATGGTTTTATTGTATTTTGTAAAGCGGACAAAAAATAGCGCGGACACTACAAAAAAAGGAAACAAGTACGGCTTTTGTGTCAATAAGTTATATCCACAGGTTTTATGTTGTGAGCATTGCGCGTGGCGTACACCTACCACGCCACACATCTTCGCTAAGGACAGCTGAACACTCCGTCGCAGTTGCCGATAGTTATAGCTAGGACTGTTCCAACAACGCGACCACCGTGACGTACTTATATGTATGATTGCTCCAGCGACGTACCTATATCTACGACTGCGCGACGTTCCCAGGACTCGGCACACGTTTGGAATATTATATTGAGAACGTGCAAGTTTCCTTATGTTCTTGTTTTACGATGGTTGCCTAGACGTAGACAGGTACAATCGGATCATGATGCATGAGCAGCCGAGCGGAATATCTGATCGACTACGATGCGGTTGGCGCAGTGGATAAGCGATTAGCTTTCTGCGCTATGTGTCGCGGGTTCGATCCCCGCACGGAACAAATATTTGTATGATCTACAGATAGTTGTTTCGGGTCTGGTTGTGTGTGTATGTGACATGTATGTTTGTAAACTGTACCCACGACACAGGAGAAATCCTAGTGTGGGGCAACGCTTTTAAAAAAATAAAAAAAAATAACTAGGAACCGAGTTATCCCGTTTGGTTTCGGCTGACAATAATAAATCACTCAGATCTCGGTAGGCCGGTTAAAGGTGCATTATTAATACGTATACTTGAGTAGAGCGCTAGTGCAGGGTTGGCCTGACCGCCATTAAAGCTACGCTACGACGCACTAATCTATGTATCTGACAAGCGGTGTACTCTATCTTCCCTCAGACTGTTTAATATAATGGTTTACCAACTTACTTCCAATGACAATGATACGGCACGGTTGTCCCTGGGTCAGGGCTTGTAAAGTGATCATCTAGGAGAACTCTAAGTGTGGGGAAAATATTTATAAAAAATAGAGACACAGGATAGAGAGCGGTGGCGATTGCTCTACCGACAAGAGATCTTAAATTAAAGAAGTAGAAGAAAATAATACTACTCTGATACACAATCAGTCATAACGAAAACTTTACTTATTGACTATGTAGCAAACATTACTAGCACAAAGCCTTATATAATCAATAATGATGTCATAGCGTGTCAATGACTTTAGCGCTTCCTTGATTGCGATGGGTCCCAGCTTCCATACCAGGCGAGGTAGTGTTAGTACAAAGGGTCATTACTAGTGGTTGTATGCGGCGCCGGTACAGGATCATTACTACTACGTGCCTGCGCGCACGCAGCTCCGGTTGTAATTATAATGCAGAGTTATTGCGAGGAGCGCAACTAAGATATGTTGTCTACTGTTCTCGATCTCTGTTAAGTTTGATTTATAGTGTAGTTAATAGTCAAATGTATTAAAAATTTATAAGTGCATCTACTTTATGTACCATCTTAACTACCCTAACTATTAGATATATATATAATGCGAAAGTAAGTTTGTTTGTTTGTTTGTTACCTTTTCAGGCCTAAACCACTGAACCGATCATCATGAAATTTTGTGAATACGTTGTCACGGGTACAGAAAACATGGGTAAATTAGATGACACAAGTAATCCATTAGTTTGTAATTATTTCTTTTTAAAATTCAATAATATTAATTTGTGAAACGTAGGTAGTTTGTGGTAGGTAAAGTTCAATCCAAAAGAATTTAAAAACACGAACTAACCTTAAATGCAGTGCCAAAACATGCCATCTATAGATTGTGAAAGCAACGCAACAGCCAACACTTCTTGGTAATACAAAGTTGTTTTTGCTGCCGCACCAAGTTAGAAATGTAGGCACAATACATATGTTATTGAAGCGCAAGCAAATTTGTAATCGTTATTAAATTCAATTGAAACGAACTTCATATTCAAATAATATATTGATATTATCTCATTATGTATATTTTTTTAAAGGTTTTTGCAGTTTGATTAGTCGTTTAAGAAAAAGTATATATATATAGAAGATAATTATTAGAAGAGGTTTCGTCAGACGACGTACGTCACAGAGGCTGTTCATGTTCAAGCAAGTTTAGTGCGAGGGCTGCGCAGACCACTAGTAGTTTTGTAAATATGTATATCAGATCTGTTAATAAAAAAGTTACGACGTAGCTGGCCGACGTAAAAGAGGAATACTAAATTGTATCGTAAACCTCTTTTTTGTCTTTTAGGCAAAATATGTATGTTGAATGAGCAGCGGTCACTGCCCCACGATATTTTGTCGCCATAGCAATTTTATTATTTAAATAAGAGCCTTATTGCTATAACGTCATCTTCGTTGCCCTTTTACAGCACACAATTATATAAATACTGCCGAACAATATTTAATAAAACAATAGAAGAAAGCATTCAAGATTCGCGTTTGTAATAAACAAGATACATTATAGTCGTTTATATTTTTATATAATTTATACGTTGTTTTATGATTTGATTGCTGCTTTTATTAGGGCCCTCAACTGAATAATAAATCAACATGTTGTTAAGAGTTCACGGGTAGAAAGTTTTTTGAAACATAATGGGAATAGTTTGCTGTAGGACATCTGGAATGAGTTCATTACTACACCAAGACATAAGAATCATATCTCTAAACCAACAATATAATTAGTAATAATCACAAAGTATTAGGTACGTAACTCTATTAAATCCAGCTAAATCCCCAGGTTCGTATCAGAACGAGGGTAAAACGATGAATATGCGTTATTCATCATTTTACCCTCGTTCTGATAAACTACTGCCGGTATCAGAGACCCGACAAGTTTTTTCGTATGACTCAGCCGATTATGACCGACCCGTTCACCTAGTACCTAACTATATGTATATACACATATATATGTATGTACCTACGTATGAAAGTGGGACGCATACATCGATAAATAACAAGAGCATATGTGCATATCGACAAATTATGTGATTTATTAGCGGTTTGCTGTTTGTCTTGTGTCGAAACCGCAAAGTCACGAGCTACGATAAATTTGATGTTATGCTGATCTGGTGTGTTGTCGTCCTTTCGCTGTTTTTTTTTATTTTTCACAGTTTTATATAGTTTATTTTTCACAGTTTCATTCCAATCCTAATGCCAAAGTAACCAACTGATGGTGCTCTGTAGGTACTTGTGCCTAAGATCGTCGCGACACCACGACACCACGACACCACGACGCCATTCGTGACAGACCACACAACATTCTGTGAAAATCGAACAAATAAAACCGCAACACTGGTCGTCACACAGGCACAGTGTAGCGATTCAGCATGCCCAATGCCCACACATGCGTAGGCCCGGCCGCGGCCGCCTAGCGCCTCGCCTCGCGCCTCGCCGAACAATAAATCAAGCAGATCCACAATATTTACACTGTGGTCGTCTTCCGCGTACCCTTCGGTCGCGTGATGAACGATGAGGAACCGTGCACGAATTATGAGCCAGTGACAACGTGGCTTCCGACAACATGTCATTATTAATGTACATATGTTAATTTATTTGAAATGACTTTATTATGTTTAATTTTGTTTATCTGAATGAGGTTTGGGCATCTTTCTCACAGCATGCGTGTGTTTAATTGAGTGTGTGGGGTCTTTGGATAAGAAAAACATGACTTGCTTCGTGATCGGTGGTCGTCGCAAAAGGATAAGATGTAGATAAGTTAGATGGATGTTATGATGATGGCAATAGGGATAGTAGTCCAGGACAGGATGTTAGGTACTACCTGTCTACCAGTTAGGGTTCGTGCTAGCCATCTCAACGAGTCCAAACCGTGTGTATATGGTTGCTTATTTTCATTATAGTGCATGTATGATGTATGAATGTATTTAGTCGGTGTCAGCAATACTATATTAGTATAAACCACGTGTTTGACATATTCAGGTCAAACAGCCAGCGTATTGACTGTCAGATAATTATTTTAATACTAGTTATAGAATAAAATGTGAGGTCATTTAGAGGCCGACGTGCTTAGTTTCTTTGTGTACGGCACTGAACAGGCACTAGTGGACTAAGTATAATGAGTCAGATGTATTTACTGGCACAACACTCGACGGGCTTATCGATTAGTCAGTCGACGAGTCTAATTGTTGATTATTGTCTGAATATCCCAGCAGATGTGGAAACAAAGAAAGTCTTCGAATATCTTTAATTTCACCATTTACCGAATATTATCATGTAAGACTAAGCAGATATACTTCTGTGTATTACAAGAGGCTCACTCCAAAATAAATGATGATGGATGAAAATATATGATGTGGTAATATTGTGAGCTCAAGCGGAACAACAACACATCAACAAACATTACACGTCAGTTCAGTAAACTATAAAGATCATTCCTACTTATATTCATAATTACATATGCATTACTTACGCTTGTTACAGTAACAGAGTCACTGAAGCGGATCATTATACGATGTTTAGCATTTGTAGCGATAATGCATACGCTTCGTCCTAACGCGGAAGTGTTCGCAGGGCCTGAACAGACCACTAGCTCAGCGGAACGCACACGCAGACCAACCGCACTCACGCATACCACAATATAAGTAAGTATTTACACCTACATACATATTTACTGCAAGGCATTATGGGATAAAATAGTTTGAAATGTGTATATGTACAGCGCCCGTAGAGCGAGGCTGGACGTACGCCTCTCCCGTTATGGTTGGTGCGTGTAGAGCCAGTCCACCTGTACACCGTGCTGCTGATAACCGTCATCGTAAGCGTGTAACTTGAATTTATAACACTTTATTTGATCGGCAATGTTTTAGATTATCAAAGTTGTCTTTGATTGGCAATAACCTCTAGCAAGTTTAATATTGTATTATTTGTGTGTAAAGAAATATACGATGATCTATACCCAACAGGTTTTTTTTTTTTGGCATTGGCGGCAAACGAGCAGACGGATCGCCTGATGGTAAGCGATTACCGTCGCCCATGGACACCCGAGGCGGCAACACCGGAGGAGTCACAAGTACGTTGCCGGTTACTTTTAACCACTGTACATTGTTTATATTTTGACACTACTATTATTGAATGTGTCAAGCTATTTATTTTCCATAGACTTTTATTGTAAACTAATGATCTTTGTGTGATGAATATTATCTATCAGGTACACTAATGTAATGGCCTGCTAATAGTCGTTTAATCTCGTCCATTGTCCCCGCTAGACAATTATATCATCGCGACCTGTCAGCAATTCAATAGCTTATAACAATAGGACATAAAGTTAGATGACGTAACTTAGAAAGTAAGTCAAATAAAAGTGATATCGTTTTAGTGGCGTAACTTTAACACCAGTTTGGGGTTATGAGTTTGGCACAGTTTGGCCTTATGGTGTCATTGTCTAGTAGGTCTAGCGGTCGTAAGATTAGCCACCGATTTAGAGGTTATATCTCTTATGCAAAAAGTATGGACATTACTGAAAAATAACAGTTTGAGCCCAGAGTTGCAAAGTGTCAAGTGCAGAATGGAGTGGTGGTAGACTCGCTTCTTCTCTAGTGGGCCTAATACCTGCATTAGCAATATAAAGACGTACGATACCCACTGTCATCCAAAATCGAACACTATTGCTCGACCATTCTAGACGACGGGGATTGGAGTCATGGTCCTACGTATGTATTTGACCTCATATATTTGATACTTGCCATAAAAGGTGTCGGATGTTTACGCATCATATTACTCGCCAGCAAGTACCAAGTCCGTGTAGGGTCGGTGACCCGGTGCGGCGCGGCGGGCGAAGACAGCGGATATCGTAAGCGCACTACCTATGCAGCGCGGTGGTGTGCGGCGGCGGCGGCGGCGGCGGCGGTGCGAGCCAGTCGATACTCTCCGCAGAGCAGCCCTGCTTCCGGGCCTTTGTTCAGACTCGCGTATTCATACTGTACTCACGGAGTATTAGTAATTAGTGTCATATTGTAAATGTTTATTCCTGTACATATATAATTATAGAGGTACATGCAACTATCTGTAAGCAGTACATTATGTAAATGTGCTTTCGCTCTTTCGTCTTTCGCCTGATATCTTTGGCATTCTGTTCTCTTGAAACAGGAGGTAGGTAATAGTCAGCGACAACTGTTAGGCAGGTTGCAAATAATGTATTTGTAAGGTTCTTTGGCTAGTAGTTTTCGTAAACACAATCGTTAAGAAGTATTTATGTAAGTCTAAATGAAGCGAACAGTACATTGGCCGCTTGCTGCGTCCCTCTTGATTATTCTTCTCATTTCAAACTGTATGCATAATTCCCTGCATAATGCATAAACTATAAATAAATATTCTAACTGTAGCGTCGCAATATGTATTTGTACATTTATTAAATGTGTACAAAAATATTTCGAACTTTATCAAACTGTCTGATGCTCATTCTTTGAACACTAACAATATACACAACCTTACTGTACATGCTACGCGCCAATGTATACACATTGTCCCATGAATGAGTTGCTGCTTTTACAATAAACTTCCCAATAATATACGTAATTTAACACTAAAGAAGTTCAAAAGTGTTATTAAATCTAAACTTTGTAAAAAAAGGATACTTAAAATTCCGGACTATTTAGATGACAAAACACTTGGGATTGAGCCGCTCCATAGCATTTACTTTTTTTATATACAATTTTGTCATTCGAAATAGTATTAAATATAAGAATAAAAAAAAATAACTTAACTATTTTTAAAACTAACTACGTATAACTATGTATCAAAAACAAAAAAAAAAAACAAATATGAAAAAAAAAAAACCCTATCCTAAACGAATACTTGGGCGTCATAGTACTCCTCCACATCGCTATCGAATGGTAACGTGCCCAGAAGACTGGCAGCATTACCGCGTTGAATGGCAATGCTTATTCTTTGACCAAAGAACAGGCCAGCCCTCTGGTCACGTGTACTGTCGACCAAGCGTTTAGCAAGGTCTCTAAAAAAGAGACGTGCATTCGGACCCCATGACCCGAGCGTTTCGACGCCAAAAGGCTCAAATAAATAATTGCCTATAAGGTTATTATATTTGCGCCGTTTGAGTGTCTCTGCTGCTGCAGCGGCAGCGCCTGCGCAGCCAGCCGAGTCAGGAAGATGTATGCATTTTGTCATTAATTATTATATTATTTTTTTATTCTTTTGATATTGTAACGCTGATTAAATTTTCTTTTATATATAACCGCTTTATATTTTTAACGTGTGTAATCTTTACTATAAATCTGTCTGAACTTTAAAATAGACCTTTGCCCCTGAGTTTGTTTCGGCATTTCTTATCAGAAAAGAAATGAAATGAAATTGAAATGAAATGATATTATTTATTTTGTAATTAGGATTTTTCAATCACTTTTACACGTCTTTTTTGTAAACTAGATGGCGTCGGCATTTCCTATGCCCTGAGAAGAAATGCCGAAACAAATTCAGAGATAGTCATACGAAATGCCGACGCCATCTAGTTTAAAAAGAGACGTGTAAAAGTGATTGAATGTAAAATTTCATTTCATTTCATTTCTGGGATAAAAATATTAATTCCTAAAAACAAACGTCCGCGTACTGTGTTCCTTGTTCGTCTCTCTCATTGACCGAATAATATACGATAATAAGGCGTAGATGCGTATTGTGCAAGCCTATGTGAGTGTGACCTCGACGTAAGGCCACTGACCTCATGTCCGGTGCATTGCACAGCATCACCTATGCACCGGTGAGCGCCATTCAGATCTCAACGAGTGTCGCCGACTTCCGCGGTTTTGTGCCAGTATCTATACAAGAGGGGCTGAGACTACGGACCTACTGGAGCTTATAAAACAAGTTTTTGAATATGAATATACTGGCACGATGAAGAGATTAGGTAGACGAAAGAAGATATGTGGTAATATTTAATGGTGAAAAATGACGATGTGTTTTAAATAATCATAACTTTCACATCGTTCATCTTTCGTAATTCCTTTTTGTTTTGAACAATATCCATCAAACCGTTCGTTAATGAACGTGTCAAAACGTCGGCTTCGAGACAAGATGTGAAGAATGAGGAACGTTTGTAACGTACAATTTCACTGCTTGTTGATATTTATATCGGAGGAATAATATATATATATAAACGACATTACATCGAAACGGAACGAAAATAACAAAACTAGTCGTCAATGTTATTCGTAAACTAGTTTAAATATAGTTTTGTAACGTGTGAATGATTCAAATTCAATTGATATCTTGATTTATGGTTTGCGTTTCCGTTCTAAATAATTAAATGGAAAAATAACATGGCACAAGCAGTGTGGCACCAGTGGCACTTGTGCGCATGCGTCATCAGTTGGCGCCAGCGCACGCGCAGAAAGATGCGCGATTGTGAACATTGCTCTATAGCTGGCGTATTTATTGGGTATTGACCTCTTTGCGGCTGATCCGACACTACATCACTGTTTTCATTAAATATATTATAAATACCCGTTTAACATACTTTGCGGTGTATTTTTACGATGATGGAGTCCAGGCCGATGCACTAGTTCAGCTCGCCATGAGTTACGACGTACTTGCGACGGCTGTAACAGTTTACTTTGGCCTTTTGGCAGTTCTTTGAACGTTATTTTTGAGATAAATGTTACATGCTATATATTAAAAGACTTCAAAAGAAATCAGAAATGAGAATAAAATTTAAATACTTGTCTACTTTGTATGAGAAATGTGTTAATATTTAGGTATTACAGTATACTTTGTATCCGCAGAAGTACTATTATCTATTTTGTGTCTCAAACCACAAGGTGGGACAACTCGTCTGTCCTCGTCTAAAGCTTCGGATTAGCGCGTGCGCAGAAGAGCTGGTATCAAACGGATCCAAATAACTGACGGGCGTATTTACAGCTGCCCCTTGGGGCCGGATTATATTCGGACAGGATTGAAAATAATATAATGAATAGGTAAATATATTATATAGGTATCGCCATTTTCTTTGTCTTATTGTTTGCTTTCATTTGGTTACACTGAGACATAACTGTTCTCGTGGTTTATGAAAAGGGAGATTAGTCAATATAAGGACCAAACGTCAACATCACTCATTGTTAGGTATATTTGTATTGATAAGTGCAGGAGGTTACAACCAGTACTTATGAGTAAGTGCAAGCGTGTATCATATTGTAACATCGGGAGCAGTGCACAAGGGAGATTGTCTCACTTTAGGCTTTTAAGAAGTCGCGTGTAGGTATCGGATACTACACTGGGTGACGTGTTTGTCAGTTATTTTCCACAGCGATCGACACATAAACAAAGTTAGTGTAGCAGATCATTAGTGCCTGTTTAACAGCTGGTCAACTGCAGGAAGTAGTCTATTATGATATGATGGTGGATGTAGGTGAAGGCCCTTTTATTGCAATGGTAATTCATGCAAAAACCATTACTTACTCATTTTTATTCAGTCTTCCATAATGTCGCGTACAAATGCATAAAACTACCTATATACCTACACATTTCTGTATAAAAGGTAATATCATGAATGAGAGCAACGCATATTTAATGGAACTGCTCTGGACTCTAGACACACCAAATTACTGAGAGACACTGATACTATAAGATTAGAACGGAATCAGACTTTTTGGGCTGGACACCGTACTCGTATGACACCAAGGACCAACTGCTTAACGTGCTCTCCGACGTACTAAGGGTAGGGATGTGTAAAATACCGTCATCCATCCGACGCCTGACCGCATCAAGAAACTATATTATTACATAACTCTATAATCCTGTGTGTCAATTAAATATGTTTTCTCAGTAGTAAATCTGTATTATATAGACAGATATTGTAGAAAAATTTAGATTTTAGTGTCATAACTTATGATGTAATAGGATTAGACTCACACAGTTCAATAATATCAATGGATGACATTACTGACTCAAAAGTTCGTGGGAGAGCTGGGATCCTAACAAATTAAACAATCATGAACACATGAAGTGGTATATTTGTCTTTATTTAACGAGAGTAATATATTGAAAGGTCATCAAAAATCACACAAAATATCGCACGTTTCAAATGCAGAGAAAATCTAGAAGATAGAATTTTGTAAATCGTCCAGGCGTAAATGTACCTATAAGCTATGTTCAAAAATACGTCTTATTTATCTTTTCTCATATCGATGATAGTAGCAAAAGATTTGTTGTTGTACAAGCCAAACGGATTCTTCGCACATCCTTATACGACGCATGTTAATTCTTATTCGGCAGTCGTTTTGCAACATATTGGGGTCAATGATATCGAATTTCGGTGAGTCATCCTCATTTGCGTTGCGAAATGTATGTACACCCACCATATTGACTACAAAAGAATGATGTATAGTGAACCATGGATGTATGCGCCCACGCAGGCCTTGCCGCAGATATATCGAAGGGCTATTCACTGTCAGGTATTTTAGTCGCACCGTGTCTATTTTCGCGCGGCCATTAGGCGCGATGTCGCGTCGCGTCGCATCGCCTCATCTGTCAGTGTTGTTGCCGCCTGTCCACTCAATTGTACGTTTTGACGTTGGGAATTATTTCATGAATTTATTTTCAGTTTTCTGTGAATATTTGTCGCATTCCGTTAGTTATTGACCATAGTAAATCATGCAATGTACCATTTAATTGATATTTGGTTTCTTGTGATTTGATGTCGTTTTAACGACCTATAATTATTTTTGCTTTTCTATCTTATATATATAGGTATATCATTATTGCCTTAATTTGCGTAAATTGACAAAAAAAACGACGTGACGTAAATTCTGAGGGTACGCCAGGTGCATAGCTCGTGGCGTGCAGTACTTTTTGTTAATCCATGCGAGAAAGGTGTTATAGAAAATGTGTTGTTTTCTCATAAATGAAAAACAGAAAGCCGGACAACACCAACTTTCTTATTATTATCGAAACCCTTAACAAGACTACAACATTGTTCATACAGTATCTTAATATAAATAATCTTGTGTTTTGCCGGTATTTTTTTTTTTTTTTTTTTTTTTTTATTATAATTCACAAAACTGATGTACAATCTCAAATACAATATAAAAAACTTCTTTAACATAATACGTCTGATTGACATCTACTAGATGTGAATCCAGCATGCATGTTTAAGTAAGACATCTTAAGTACTAATTTTGCTAAGTATTAATATTTTGTTTAACTGTATTTTGTGATACTATGATCATTACATGAAAAAAGATAAAAAAAATAATAATAATAATAATTTCAAACAATGTTTAACTAATTAGGTCTCCGAAATTAAACCTGACTGAGGCTACAGAACCAGCAAAGATATCCACTTCTCCACGAATATAGTTGGCAAAAGAAAGCATGCGGGTTATCGGTGAAAATTGACCTATGTTAGTTCGGTTTTGAGGCAGAACAAAGGTTTTTCGATTTATCAGGCGACTGTTTACACGTGGAATACAAAATTGCACTTTTTCTAAAAGCTCAGGAGAATCTATTAAGCCATGAATCAATTTGAATAAAAACATAATATCTAAAGTTTTCCTACGTGCGCTTAAAGTTTTCATTTTATAGTGGTGCAGCCTAGATTTATACGAGTTTAAAATACGGCAATTGTTATCTGAGTAACATAAATGGTATACAAATTTTTTTTGAACGCGCTCTATCCTGTCAGAATGCACTTGATAATACGGGCTCCAAACCGTACTACAATACTCCAATATACTTCGAATAACGCTGTTGAAAATAGAAATTGTGAGTATCGGTTCTTTAAAAATTTTCATTTCCCTGACGATGAAACCTGACAATTTTGATGACTTACTAATTATCATATCAAAGTGACTTTTAAAGTTCAAACTGCTGTCCACCATAACACCCAGGTCCCTTATAGTATCAACTTCTTGGAGCACACTGTTATTGATCGAGTAACGAGCTACACACGGATTTCTTTTCCTACTGAACTTGATGAAGTAACATTTATCCTGATTAAGTGCCATGTTATTTTTTACACACCAATTATATACATTATTTATATCTAATTGAAGTTGAATAATATCAGATTCACTGTGTATGGTTTGATATATTTTTAGATCATCAGCAAAAAGTTTAAATTTTGATATAATTTTGCTACCCAAATCGTTTATGAAAACTAAAAAGAATAATGGACCCAGATGCGACCCCTGAGGCACCCCTGAAGGTATATCACACTGTTTGGATTTAAACCCCTTAAGATACACTAATTGTGATCGGTTTCTTAAGTATGATTCACACCATCGCAGCAACGAACCATGAATTCCCATGCATTCCAATTTAGCAAGTAGTAAATCGTGATCCACCAAATCAAAGGCTTTTTTAAAGTCTGTGTATATTGCATGAACTTCCCTGCCAGCATCTAGTGCAGTTGATATATAAGAAATATACTCAACTAGATTGGTCATTGTCGATTTTTTAGGACGGAACCCGTGCTGGTTATCATCCAGCGCATTTTTAAGTTGAAAAAACATTTTCTTTTGAACAAGGGATTCAATCATTTTACCACACGCCGAAAGAATGGATACTGGTCTGTAATTTGCAACATTATTGACACAACCGGATTTAAATATCGGTGTGATGTGCGCCATTTTCCATTTGTCTGGGAAAATACCTTGTGATAAAGAACAATTAAACAACACAGTCAGTGGACCAGCTAGGTTTGCTGCACATTTTTTAAGGAAAAGTGGAGGAATCGAGTCAGGCCCCGGCCCCTTTTCGCAGTTTAAACATGACAAGTGATCAAAAACTTCTTTTATGTTAAGTGTACAACTGCTCAATGTGTTATTATAACAGGGAGTTGATGACACTGAGCCTGAAGAACGAGTGAGACTATTTACTCTATATATAGATTGAAAATGTTCGGAGAACAAGTCACAAATTTCCTGACCGCCTTTGGCGCAGCGAGTATCATTTAAGGTCATTTTGTTTGGGATATAGCTATTACTTGCCCTTTTGCTTTTAAAGTACCTCCAGACATACTTAGGATTGCGGCGCAGATGTACTGCTATGTTCTTTTTAAAATTTGCATAACTTTCTTTTATTAACACATTGCAACGCGTCCTAAGGCATGCAAACGTGATTTTATCTCTAGGGTTTCCATACCTTTTGTAAAGACTGTGATATTTAGCTTTCTCTTTAATGACTTTTAATAAAGCCCGACTGTACCATACAGGGTAATGTTCATCACGTGGTTTGGTAATTGGTGTATGTTGTTTAATAATTGGCATGAGAATATCGTAAAATCGGAGTAGCATTTCGTTGATATTAGTTATATTTCTCCATTCATTACACCAATCAATTTTCGACAGTTCGTCATTAACAGCATTGTAATTGCAAAGGTAAAAGTTTAAGCGCGGGATTTTATTTTGTGCCAGGGGATTACTTTGATTAGTCGAAAAAGAGATTTCCAGTGCTGGATGATGTGGATCAGTAGGTACAAGTGGACTAGTGGACCGAGATACCAAAACTGTAGCATTACTATTACTAAGAACTAGATCTAAAATACGGTTGGAAGCATTGAGTATTGTGTTACATTGATGGAGATCATTAAAAGCAAGCATGTCTAAGAAATCGTTTTCTTGGGAACTACTAGATCCTTTGGAGGCCAAAAGACCAGAATCCACATTATATTCCCATTTTATACTTCCCATATTGAAGTCGCCAATTAGTAAATTAATAGAGTTACTTTTTGCCTTTTTATTTATTACTTCTGTAAAGTTATTAAAAAGAGAATCGATATATTCCTGCTTGATTGGAGGTGGAATATAAACTGCGCAAATATTAATATTCAAGCCGTTCTCGCATTTGATTGAGATCCACAGTTCCTCGCATTGAGACTCCCAATTTAATCTTCTTAAGACCTCATATTTTGCAAGAATTGCAACAACCACCCCCCCACCATCTTTTTTAGTAATCGAAGATACCGTAGATGATCTATCGCGCCTAAACACTCGGTAACGGTTATCTAAAATTTCATGGTCCAATACCGTATCATTAAGCCAACTTTCAGTGGTGATAATTAAATCATAATCAGCATTTAAAGCAGCAATATGAAATTCCTCAGTTTTGGTTCTTAAGCCTCTTACATTTTGGTAGTAAATTTTAAAGTTGAATTTTTATTGTAGTTACATCTGATCGTTCATGATTTAAATGTTTTACAAGGAGCCCAAACAATCTACAGTTTTAATTAGCAGAGATTTGGTTGCTACATCTTTTCTTACAAATATGCGACCATTCCGAACCCATACGAAGGCGTATTTTTTTTCCTTCGCAGCGATTCTTGTCGCTGCGTGAAGTTTTTTATTAGTCGGAGTTAAATTTTCTGTAACAAAAATCGGCTGCCTAACTCCACCAATGCCAATATGGCTGCTGTTCAATTTATCAGACTCATTTTTTTTATTAAAGTTTCTGACTGCAGCAAGTAGATTATCACGAATGCGGGGACTGGCCAACTTAACAACTATGCTTCGTGCACGATTTGTGTCTTCGTTTATTTTGGCCACTCTATGAAAAGACTGGACTTCATTGCCATGCAGTTCATTTCCCACAACTCGACCCAGTTGTTGAATAACTGTTAGCAAATTTTCAGTTTTATGTTCAGGAACGCACTGTATCTCGATATTGCTCTCACGTGCTATTTGATCTAAATGTTGCACTTTTGCGTCTAAATCTCTTACTTGAGCGCTTAGAATGGCGTTATGTTTGAGAATTTCGGCAATATAATTATTATTCTTCGTGTTCAATGCTTCTTGTGTATCATGAGCGTCCGATAGAAAAATAACCGTCTTCTTAAGTTCATCCAAGTCATCACGCATTGAAGAAAATTTGGAAGATAGATCGTTGATATCCTTTAGAACCGTTGATAGAGTGATTTCAAATTTAGCCAAAACAGCCTGCTGAGCGTCAAACTTCCCATTCATTTCCTTGCGCAACTTACGAATTTCCATAAGGATTGTATCCTGTAGGTTAATGTCTGTGTTTTCTCGCACAATTGGAGATGTTTCCGGCGGTGCCTCATACGACGTACGTCTCTGACTGTGTACGGTTTGGTTTCGGCTAGACAGTCCTGATTTCGGGGAGACTATTTGAGCCGATTCCGGGGCTGTGTGATCAGTTTGTGTAGTATGACCCTTAGCGTGAACTGGTGTATTAGTATTGTCCACTTTTGGACGTCTAGAGACGCAGTTTGGACAATTCCATTTAGTCCTAGGTGATGATTCGTCGTATTTTACGCACTCCAAATGGTACTGAAGGGCACATTTACTATTACAGCATTTGATTCTCTTTTGAGTCACAAGAATTGCAACATTGCAGGCAGAGCAAATCATTTTAGCAACGAAAAAAAAAAACCCAAATAAAAATGCAAAAAGTTTTTCTGGCGCTGAGGATCGATCTCAGAGTTGTTTAAGTCCAAGTATGTGAAGCTCCTGACGCAATCTGCTACGAGAACTCTTACGTATAGTCTTGAAATACTAGTATGTGTTCGTCATCCCGCTAACAGTAATTAATGAGTGGAGACATAAAGTTTTATTTTTAGAACACCCACATTAAAGTAATCTGTACTTGTAACATCACTTTTATAAAATGTTTATTTCATGTTTCTGTTCAAATACAGTCACTGATCACTTTGCAAACGGTATGCGCGCGATTGCGGGTTATTAATGTCCCGCGGAGCGTAAATGGAGACAAATTCCTAGTAGAGCCACAGAGGCCGTGGACCAACCTGTTTGACTCAATTGATTGCAACTCTTGCACCAAGTGGCAACATTCCGCAAACACTATCAGGAAATCTTTTACTGTACTGTTTACTTCGCTATGATATATTATAAAACAAAAATAAAGAACAGTACGTTTGTGTCATCTGTGTTTAATAAGGTCAATTGTGTTCAAAGAGGTGATACAAAGGGTACAGCAGATTGGACCAGAATACTAAGGATGATAAACGACAAATTGTGCGGAACACACGGTCGGAATGCGCGGCACGGGATCGAACCCTGGCCTTCGTCACCGAATTACATCCGGGGCCGGCGGCGGCGGTCCCATGAATAAACAATCGCTTCAGGGAAAATGGTTTAAATATAAATAGTTAACATACATTTTTTAAGAGAGAAACATTCGTTTAGCGGAGTGGTATTCTCAGAATTACTTAGTTCGATTAGTTTAGTTTATTTCTGGACTGGAGATCGATACTATAAAAATGTTTCATTCTGATTTCCAATCGCTCGGTAAAAAGACTCCGGGCCATTTTTCATTTACTCGCACGATTGTTAACAGGAGATATATGATAAAGGTAAAAGAGTAACTTATAGGATTTAAGCTAATTATTATATATACGAGGTGAGGTCCTGGATTCGATTTCCAGGTCGGGGAAAGTGTTATTGGGTTTTTATTATGGAAATTCTGGAATTTGGAACTGTGCCCGGTTGATGGCTCACCCCCTATTACATTGTAGAGCATAAGAGCTTAACCCCGAAGGGTTAGGAATACGGGCGTGATGACGCGATGTAGCTAATCATTTCGACCCATGCGAAGAACATAGTTACATGTTCAGATTTGTTTAGAGGTGTTAATTTATTTACCTTTAACTTTCACACATTCTGAAGAGCTACATTAGGAAGTCTCTGTACTTATGTAGGTACAGAGACATATATAATACGAATACATATATGTATATATAGACTGGTATAATGTATATAAAGATCTAGAATGAGTAGCGTAGGTACCTAAATGTTAACTAATTATTTATCTTGGTATGATCCGTTATAATTTTTTTACAGAAATAATTGGGATATCAAGAGACGGAGCGATTGATTGTGAAATTAACTCCAAGGACCGTCAATCAAGTATGATTACATACATGAAAAATGTCTATCTCCATGATTTCCAATTACATTCTCTCTCCGTTTGTAGATTCGCTTGCTTGCTAATGATTATCTGCAGGAGGGGCAGAATGATGAGTAATTATATTTGTTCTCACAATTAAGAATGAGATATTGTAATGTATCTTTTATTTTGGTGTTGCTTTCCCGTCCGGCCATTACCGGCTGGCATCTATAAATTGACAAAAAAACTGGTTGTTCATCCGCCGCCATGCCACCATGTCGTTAAGGTAATTACCGGGGATGTCACTATGTTAATCGCAAGCTCAGTTAATCACAAGCCACGCTGGTCAAGTGAGAATAACTGTGGGAGAGAAATCCTAACCATTCGACAGTACTAGGTTCGTTCCAGGTGAGTTACGCTCGAAAATAATTTTATTTTAATGTCAATCCTTTCCCCATTCCAATGTTTTATAGCTAATTATATATCCGCTAATCCCCTTAAGATTGAACAAATATGGCGCTGGAATGAAAAAAAAGTTTCAAATGGACAAGTCAAAGTTTGAAAGACCTTCAAGGCTAGAAAGACATTTCAAGTACTTATTGTTAAAGCCATTCTCCTAGCGCACCTTGCATCAAATGGTACATACATTGAACTAAGTAGTTGTTCATGTAAACTGGTACGTTAATATACACGATCCATTACAAAGGCCACTGCTCTGTCCCTAACCGAGATATTCAAGATTTAATGGTACACGAGGCGCGTCGCCGAGACCCACAAGTGTCACATAATGTATGGGTTTCAAATTACCATACCTGTTACGAAAACACGATTGGTTTTTATTTCAGAAATAGCTTGCATTTGACCTCACTGGTGATAAGCGAGGATGCAGTGGACTTCTTTGAGGATGTTCTAAGAACACGATGAGACGACCAACGACACGGCAGGGTTGTACGTTCACGTTCTGTACCCCTAGTGTAGGTAAGTTTCTTTTGACAAATTCGATTTACTACATCGAACGCGTTCGGCGCACCGATTTTCGTGCTCTCCACGAATCGGTACGCAGAACGCGTTCGATGTAGTAAACTTACACTTGGGGTACTGTTAGCATTAAAGAACGGACACAACCCGTCAGCAAGCACGTTTTCAGAAAGATTGCCAGCGATGTAGATCTGCAGAGGGCAAGAAACAAACCAAACATTTATTTCTCTACAATTGCAATGTATCTAACTAGACTTCTGAGTACCTATACAAAGCTAGACACGTCAGATCGCAATAGGTATTTATTATAATGAATGGAAAATACATGCGGTACATAGTTAAATAGTTTATAATGATTAGTCTTGATGTTTTCTGCGTTGTTTATCCAACAACAAGATAATGAGTAGAGGGGTGTGTGAGGTGCCCCCCCCCCTACTCCGCGCTCCCCACTTCTCCTACACTTCCCGCCGAGGTAATCAAGTGAAGCCGCGTAAATCATAACTTGGCAAATTATCATCCGACAACTTTGTTGATCACGAGCGCTATGCCTCCCGGCTTCGTGACTTCAGCGACGTTAGATGTACTTCGATATTGATAAAATACCGAGTATACAGTTTGTGTTCTATCTATTAGCACCAAATAAATAATAAGTACAACAATTAGATCGGCTGCCTCTTTACTTCAATGGGAGCAAGCGCGACTGTTCAGCGTGAGCGTGAGGTCGTGGTCGTGCGGTCGACTTGCTTTATATGGATATTCTCAGTAATATCCTGGAGTTTGGAATTGTTCCCGGTAGATGGCAATGGGCTCGCCCCTTATTGTAATACTACTACTAACCCTTGGGAAAATGTGCGTGATGCTGTGTTATAAGAAAATAATTATATTGTATTTTCTTATATTTACGCAAAGTAGGTACCTATTTATGTGTTACGTATTGAATTCTGAGTACCTCGGTACCTCAAAGGATATTATTCTGGTTCTAGATCGATACACTGAATAAAGCCATATGTATAAAATGTTATTCCTGTTTACGTATAAAAATGACGTCTAGAGGCTAACTAAATTTGATTTGAGTCATGAAAGTGTAATAAATTATTTGGATAATTAAGTCTTACCCAGAGGGTAGACAAAGAATATATGTATAAATATAATATGTATATGTATATATTTTGATTTGATGATTTCTCCAGGGTGGCCTAAAAGTGATTCAATAAACATTCAGTAGATTGTTAAAATTTATCATTTTGGTAGAAACCAAAATGATCAATTTTAACTGCAAGAAATCATAAACTCTGTAAAATATGTAGTTAGGCCACTAAGGTTCTCATGGCCTCATATATACCTTCAAAAATAATTCTTAGCTAAGTAAAATCTGAATACCTGAATAAAAATAAGGAAATGTAAAGAAAAAACTGTGACAAGCACACAAACCATATAAACTGTAAAAGAATAACGAAGAGATTCCGATGACGACCGGCGCGGAGGTGCGGGCGGCGCGGCGCGGGCGCAGCGGCGGAACTAATAGCTATGAACATTATAGTGATCGCTGATTGATCTCAACCAGACTCGCTATAAATAACAAATCTATTTTCGTTTACTAAAGCGTTTCGCAAATTCCAATACCAATATTTGTACAGTGAAAAAAATACTATTTTATTGTTTTTATTTATTTATTATTTACACACTATGTATGTACAGATGCGTATTTATTCGCTTTAATGTCATCCTTTTGTCACTTGGCGAGTTAATTAAGAAAATACTTAAATATAAATAGGACTAAGTTTGATTAGATAAGCGACTGAATACCTTTTCTGAGTCTTTAATTAACTGTATGTATTATATATACATGGTCGTAGACAAAAAAAAAACGTTATAGGTACTGTTTCTACGACGGGTAAAGCCATAAATTAAAAAGAGGTACTCATCTTATTATTTAAAGGCGTATAAATGGTAGGTCAAAGAGGGAAGTACATTAGCATATTAGTGAGATACAATAGGCTTGTCGAGACCCTTAACCTAACCCGAACTGTGATCTTTAGCCCAACAGTAACACAAGTACAGGATACAAGCAAAACATGTGTACAACGTTAACTGAGTCTCGGAATAACTTATAATCTAAAACACATTAGTAAAAGACCGTTACAAAGCAAAACCGTATCGCCAAGCCATTATTTATATACTATGACTACGGCCAGCATTCCTGGCCGGGGGATTGAACCCCGGACCTTCAGGTAATCGCAGCAAAAAACTAGTTTAACGACTAGCGAGCGACCAGTCGATAGCTCCGCAAAAAAAGCACTGCTCTTAGAATATGCTACGATTGAAAATATATACTTAGGGTCGAAGAAGAGTATAATATAAGGTGATGAGTTCCGTAGATATGCATGTATAAAGATATTACAATACAAGATAAGGTACAATAAAAGCTTAAATTGCTACTTGATTAGTGGTAACAGGAAAACATATGGAGGTGGAGGTAACATTTACATTTCACAATTGCCTCACATCTAGTTTCCATTAACCTCAGAATAATACAACACTTATGTACTGTATATCCTACTAATATTATAAATGCGAAAGTTTGCGAGGATGGATGGATGGATGGACGGATCTTTGTTACTCTTTCACGCCAGAACGGCTGAACGGATCTGGATGAAATTTGGCACAGAGATAGATTATAGTCTGGAATAGCACATAGGCTACTTTTTATCCCGGAAAATATACGGATTCGTAAACAACGCGGGCGAAGCCGCGCGTTGAACCTAGTGAACAATATATATAAGATATCGATATCTTTCATATTGGTTATAAAATACGGTATATATATATCGTTCCTAGGCCGTTTATTACATAATAGGGTATAAAACGGAGATATAATGAAGATCATAATACGACATGTACAGGCTCGGCTTCCCGTCTAACGTTTTACTATGACATTAAACAGGAGTATACACGGGAACGTTATTAACTTGTAGCACCTTCATAACATTAAACATTAACTTTTAAATTGTTATACGTTACGTTATGTTAACTTTTAATTGGTTCATAATGTCGGTGCGTAGGATAATAATTGTTTTTGGTCCTGTATAATGTTAGGCATTTGTTTCTGTTCCAATTAAAATGTATAATTGAATAATATGAAGTTAGTTAAAGCCATTACGGTAGTAATTACTCGCACCTAATATAAATTATGTTATACAGTGTTTTAGAGTATGAAGTTGTTACCCCAAAACAACCATTACAATTATTAATGTCCTTGTGAGAAATAAGTAAGTCCCGCTATGATTGCTGGATGGCTGATCTTTCATTCGCTTCACCTTAGTCCTAATTCAAAGGATATAGTATGCATTAAGCGATATATTATAAGTAATTAGTTAGTATTAGTAGATATTTAGAATTCATGTATATGTGTTAGTTTTATTTTTTTATGTTTGCTGTATTTAGTGTATTGTATAGATTAAGCACTTATCGAATTGGGTGTACCTGTAATGATAGGTGTAAGTTTCAATAAATAAATAAATAAATAAATTACTAGACCATTACTTGAGAAAAAAACAGATATCTCGCTTTAGACACCTACTTATCATTTGTGATACCTACTTCAGTACAATATTACCTTTAACTTCTTCTTCAACACACAATTAATTTGAAATACGTTTCGATGTTATCAACTACGGAACCCTATAAAAGGGTGGCCATCATAATTGCACTTGGTGTACAACGCAAATGGGCTGGCACCGTTACGCGGTGGGAACGGATACGGACGCCAGATCAGACGAACGATACCAGACCGGAGCCTGCACCGACCGGTCCACAAGTAATTACCGATTGATTGCAACAGACACCTCTTATGCACATGAGAGTGATACCAGTTTGGTAACACACTAGTCATTAAGTCAATATGTAAACATGAGGTAGAGTGTGTGAAATAACTTTTATTGGGTAGGGATAATAAGTTTATAAGTTATGACTGGAACTTTAAAGTACTTGAGAAGATACAAATAATTCACAGAACAAGTTAGAGTAAAAGTTCGTCTACGCGTACTACCTGCGGCGCTTAAATAATGCGCTGGTACAATGTTACTTTTCTTTTAATGACACTGTTTCGAGTATTTGCGTTTAGTATTTTGTGGAACTGTGTGTCCCAGCAGTGGGAACATTCATAGGCTGATGATGAAAGGACGGCATCACAACAATCGACTGGGACAGCATCACAAGGACTGAACTAGGTTCTAGAAGCTAGGCTTTGTTCTAGGCGGAGCCTATTAAATACATGTTATTTAATAGGCTCTGCCTAGAACAAAGCGGTTATAGCATAACACACATATTTTATCGCTGAACAGAGTTGTACAGGCTCGGTGGCTCTTGAATTATTTACACATATGCATGTGAACTTGGTCTCAGTTCGTTCACGTTATAATAGCACTTATTTATGGAAAAGCTATCTCTTGTTTGGAACTAACCAAAAGTTGTATAATTGGTTTGTATGAAACCCGTGCACTGTGCAGGTCACAGCAGATTTGTAGATATTTTTCTATACTTAACACAGTTAATAATACGGGTTGTACAGTAGGTTTTACGTAGGTGTGCATTAGGGTGTCCCAGAAATGACAAAAAATTTTTTTTTTTCGAATTTTGAAATGCATACCCTCTATATCTTTTCTAAATGCAAAACCATATTCAAATATGAAATTTTATCATTCTATCATGATTGCAACCCGTGCCGACCGAGCCACAAAGTTTATCAAATCTCATGTTTAATGTTAATATTTGGTTCTGCTATAAAATTAATAAAAATGCAATAAATGAAGTAAATAAAAGACAAAATTAAATTAGAGAAATATTTATCTTTATTTAAACACATAAAATAACAACAATCAGCCAGGGTAATTTCTCTTTAGGGTATGTTTTTTACAGTCTGGATAAAAATTTCTATGTTCCTGGATACAACGCAACAGGAATTATTTTTGCTCTTCTTTAGCCGTGATAAGTCCGTAAAATCTTGCATTAATTTGACAGTTCTTTCAGCAGTGTCATTTAAAATCTTCAAACGAGTTATTCTTCTTTTAGTTTCCAGAAAAGCAGCATTATCTTCCCAAGGCACATATTCCTGAAGAAAAATGTCGTCGATCTTCAGTCGTAATTTTTATTTTTCTTCTTTTCTATCTGAATTTCCCCCTCAAAAACACTACGCATAGTTCGACCGATTCGTGATAATCGTCTCTTATTAAAGCTTAGTTCAGTTGTGCTATAAAAAACATTAACAAAGATGTAATGTTTGTCTCAGCAACATGGTATTTTACGAAATCAAGGCATTTTTCAATGTTATTTGAATCGATGTTTTTCTAATTGTATCTGAACTTTTTAAAGATCGGAATATCTGGAGTGCTAGTAATTTGCTTCATCTTGTTACAGTTTTATGAACCAACTCATAAACATGATGACGACTAGCGAAAAGTAACAATTCTCTTTCTAAAGTCTGCCCCAAAAGAGCACAAGCTCTATTGAAACGTCCAATATTCGAAGATGTTGTGTCGCAACACATTATTTGTACCTTGTCATTGACATTCCAGTTATAGTGGGCAGTTGAGATGGTTTTAGCGAATTGGCGAATTTGCTGAATCGAGGATTTGTTAATGGAGATGTAATCGATGTTCAGACCAAGCGCTTCTACGAGCGCATGAAGAATGTAAACGGATTCTCATATGCTTAGCTGGCATCGATCTAAAGCTACGACGAGTTTAGGTGTTATCAGATTCTTTCCGCTGGCAAGCTGACTTCATCTGAATCATGTGGATATTCCAAGTTATGTGTAGTATAAGTCCATGCAAGAGCCAGTAACTCTTTTTGTCTTAGTTTTCTTTCCTTTTCCTCTGATCGTCTTAGTCTAGCTCTTTTGTCTTTGTCCGCCAAGTTTTTGTGTACATCAGGTAAGCATCCCGGTCGACCTGGCTCTCTCTGATTCTTCAAAAATACTTCGTCTTCCTCTATTTTCATTCTTTCAAAGGCATCAACATGTGCAATATCAAATAAGTTATCAAGGTGTCTTTCACAATTATTTTCTGAGTTCTTTTACAATTTTTTGCAGCTCTCTAAAAACGTGGTTTTTGTAGGAATTCTTATGTTTTTCCAAAATATAATGCACTTCCTAATCACAAGATTAGCACTTTCACTAAAAGTCGTTTGACTTCGCGAATATTGTCAAACAAGACAGCGAGAACTTGTCGATTAGATGGTAATTTTACACCATTTATTAAATGGTTTTGGAAGTCCGGTAAGAAAAATACTTTGTTTATCACTCCGTAATTCAACTGATATCTTTATGCAAGAAATAACAGAGTACTAATATTCTAAAAAATCACGTATGAAATGACAAATAAAACACGTAGTTACAGGTCGCAGTGCAGTACCCGCGCAATTTGTATGGGCGAGTTTAAATCGCAAGTCGGCACGGGTTATCATTCATAAAATGGGCTAATCTTTTGTTTTTAGACTATATTGGGTTATTACGAAAGTTTTTAGAAGGTATGCGTAAAAAAAAATCGCACTTGAAATTTATGGGACACCCTAGTGTGCATACCAAGAGGTATTTTATCCATATATAGGCAGTTGACGTCAAAGATGGTCTTAATCCCGGTGATACTACACACGAGAAAGTAGTTGACAGCTAGTAAGCACATACGGCGGTGACTTCTATACATACCCGGGAGCTCGCGCTCAGTCCCCGATTTTTTCGACGACTAAGATTAAGATTCCATCAAATACGATGTTGTTTTAATCTGTGAGGTTCATGTTCAGCAGGACATTAGAATTTACGGCTTAATGCTTGAATAGCGCAAAGCCATTAGTCCATAAAAGTCCTTGCATTAAGAATTATCTCTTCAACTAACTATGTACCAAGTATGAAATTGCAGATGTACTCGAGTTTTCTCCATAATTTCTCAATCCTGCGGAAATAACTTGAGTTATCATAATTTCATGTTAAAAATTAACCATGGCTATAAACTAATAAACAATTTGAAGCGTGATATTCAATATGAGGCATTTGCGGCGCTATCGCCCACCCCCGTGTGAACAGAGCTTATTTACTTTTACATTTATTTTTGTTTATATCCAAATATACTATGTACATATATATTTAAGATAAATTTCACAAAATTACGAATTCTTACAAATCTCTTGTGGAATAGAAATGCTGACTTAGGTTGTTAGAGTTTACATACGATAAGCAAAAACTAGTCCTCGATGCGAACCGGATTAACAAACGCGTAATCTTTAGAATCAGTTAATTATTCCGCAGGGCTGGTCGTCTGCTTACCCCAGTTAATAGGCATAGCGGTTCATTGATAGTCATCTGGCGGGAGCTTCCGCCGCATAATGAGCTCATTAAACTTCACGTCTTATTGCTTGTATTGAGACCGACCCTAAGTGATTTCCTGGTTGTATCATACGTAAAAGTAGATATAATATACCTATATTGAAGAGCAATCCATCCTAGGTAATTAATGTATCACGGGTTGTCTGATCAAAAACTGTATTTGGGCTTATCTAGACGCATGACAGAGACTACAGGCGGAGATTAAGATCTTTCATGTTAGTGAGCAGGGATCGTAAAAGTTTGAACGTTTTAACTAATTTTTTTGAAGAAAGATTACGATGAGTTTGTCGTCGATGATACGTACTTTTATACGATAACAGTAGATTCGTTTTGGGTTTTTTAAATATTCCACGAAAAACTGTACGGGGGTTAGTATCACGCCATCGTAATGGACGAAAGGATTTGAATAAAATTGAATACACTTCAGAGGTATAATGTATTCCAGATTTGCATAAAGGGTTTCACCAGAAAAATGGGTTGTAAATCAAGTAGACCACGCCAACAAATACCCATTAAACAAAGCTTTATACCTACATACTAAATATATTGTTACGTATCTACATAATATGCAAAAATGTTAGATAAAATAAAGAACAACCCGCCCCCCCCTGGCTGGACACTTGCCTTCAATTTGTGTACTAATATCAATTACATTTACAAAGTTACACCAAGGCTATCCTATAAGGATCTCATATAAACGTGTGGGGATTATGTTAAACGTGTGTTAAACATCAAAGCCATCAAAACGTGAAATGTATCATATACTATGTAAACATATGTATAATTCGTTGCTTTGTATTTGTCAATCAAAACCTTGCAACTGTAAATATCGTTGTAGTTTTTCAGGTGAATCACGCGACTGTTATAGTTTATATTATGAGAAATGAACTACAATGTTCTGAGTATACGCGGGCCAATATTACGTGCCCTGCGGTTACCGGCAAAGAAAACGACTAGAGAACAAAATCGTATTTTTGTAATGAAATGAAATTCAATAGTTTATTTTGCAATTAGGATTTTTCACTCACTATTACGTATGCGTATAATCCCAAATGTTTTGAGAGCACCAATCCCATTAACTATAGTGGCTATCAACTATACCAACTGTTCCTCACGGAGATCTAGGAGCCAAGTTCTACAGTGGCTTAGGACATGGTGAACATGTATCTACATATGTAACGCGCCCTGTTATTATCTAAGTTATGTTTGTTTGGCTCAACTGCCATTGGTAAGCCGAAGAACCAACATAATAACACAGTATGGAACGGCTTCTCAGGTTTACCTAGTAACTCTTAGCGGACGAACGACAACAAAACTTAAGTATAGGGTCATACATATCAGGCAATCTGTAACCGATTATTAAAGAGGAAATATCATTTAACATAGTTACTCCAAAAAGTAGAGCCTACAGAAGTAGAGAAAACATGTGGTGGAAGATTATCAGAACTATAAAACAGTGGCAAAAAACAAATATGCCATGTACAACCTTATGACATATGGCAATATGCCGCGACAGTGTTATATCCGCTTCACATTACTGGCAACATTCTTCAATAAATAATCTTTATAGTAACTTTCTTTAATCTTACTTACGAGTTTAATTTCATTTGAAATCATTAAGGATGGTCCACATTAACGCGGATGTAGAACCGGATCATCACATGATCGAGAAATACATTAGCAATGGTTTTTCTGCTCAGTAACGTAACGGCTTTAACTTATACTACGCTGACATCCATTGCATCTTTTGTATACAAGACGTCATTAAATGTAGTCAATAACCTGTCAATGTACGTAAATCGTAGTGAACCGTAAGAAAGTGCGTTGTGATTTGTGATTCTGCGGGCGCGCCTCGCTACTTGCCATGCGCGAGAGGTAGGCGCCTCCATTTTGCATGCATGCACGATTTTGTTGTGGTGTTAGCAGTAATGATTATTTAAACTCTCGTAATTATGATAATTGATCAGTTGATACAAACAGAGTTCAGTCTTCCGGGGTATGTATTTGTAAAAATTGATTAATTGTGTAAGTAATACAAAGGCAGTCAGACTGAAGTTCTTGTCCTTGTGAAGATGAAGGACAAGAAACATGTGAATTCTTGTATAATAACATACCTAATAAAAAAGTAACCTAGTGAACTCGAGACACAATGACTGGTTGAACTCAATTACCTCACAGATGGATTGCTTCCGTAGCCAGTCAAGTGACGTGACGGCTCGGTTCAATAGAGGCGCGCGGCGGTGTTCACGCACAGTTTACTTACTACGGGAGGTAATATATTGTATTACCTCCATAGGGCTGTCTGTCTATTAAGAAAGGAATAGAGCAACCACTATATCGGATCAAAAGGTTATTTATACAGTTTTGTGGATTAACTATAGCGGTTCTATAAGGACAACCAAATAAGTTAAAATCACTTTGCATATACATATATTATCCGATTGCTAGGCATACTGCTACATGTGGCGTTGTTGCTCTTTACAACCCTTGCGAGTTGCAAAGTTGGACCAGCTATTTTTCGATCTTCAGAGTTAGGTACTCATTACTTACGGAAGATTAATATAAATCATTTATCTGATGAAAGTGTTTGAGCTGTCACCTCCCGTTTTTCAAATATAACGCTGTTTACAGCTAATATTGATTTTAACCCAGATTTAGAAATCCGAAGTTAGCGCCCCGGCCGACCTGTAACAAATTTTATTAAGCGCCCGAATAAATAAGATATTGAGATGAAACGAAACCTAATCAAACTTTGTAACAAATTATGTTTATACTTTATAATGAAGCGGAGGTAGGAAAACATAGCGATGGATACCAAACATTACGAGCTGTAGGTGAAAGGTCGTAACAAATTATTTGCATTGATTAATTTCAACTAAGTAAACAAAACAGTCTGCTTTCCTGTATTTTTCATTAAAGGTAATCAATAAATGTATCTTTAGTTCATTTCTGCTCCAGTCCGCGTGTAAAACACGATATTGCACCAAAAGGAAAAAAGGTTTCTTTACTAAATAGTTCAAATAATATAGAGGGTTTATATTAGGTATATGAAAAGGTAGGTACGTTCGTGTAAATCCCTAAATCAAAAGTAGCGAAGTTCTCGCACTTTAAACGAAGTTTTAAAAGCGTCTGCAAACTTTACATTGAATAAGTGTAGAACACACAAGTACGTATGTCCGCACTTAAGATGTATCTCATACAATACAAGTTAACAAGTACCTTAAGGTGCGGCGGTTTAAATTTCCAGACAGTGTGACCGAATTTATTATTTCAGAAAACTATTTGAGGCCTAGGTTCGCATTACCCGGTGAATAATACGGCCGTTGAAGCTGAGAGGTCTACAAGCGAACCGCCATCTAGAGTACACGGGTAAATATACAATTCACTCTACCATATTCTTTTGATTTAAATAATAATTAGCATCAATCATGCCCGAATATCAATTGTTTCCATGCCTGACTTTCTTTTTCATATCAGTCTGTTTTCTTTCAAACTAGATGCTCTTGCGCAATTCCTGAGTGACCTGAATATACAAGACATAAAGATAGAAGTGCATGTAACAAGCAGTTTAATATCAAATGATACGAGCAACATCTGTTGAGTGTTGAGCTGAGAGGAGCTTGTTAACGTTCCTTGTTCTCACGCAACCGGCGCCGGCGCAGGCGTACGCAGCTCTGATTAGCGTGTGCGTTGCATAATATAAACGATCACCGACCGAACACGTTTCATTATATAAACGATTCACGGGGTATGTTTCTGTTCTATGTGAAATAAGTACTTAGATTAATTAATATGCTAATGGCGTAATAAATATGGAAATGTAATCATAATTTTCCTCAGATTTTAGTCATTTTTCATTTGCTGGTTGCCTGATACGATATCAAGCACGGTACCGTCAATTTGAAAATAAAATTTAACCATTCAGAATTTGAGACAGTTTAACCAGAATTAAATTGATCAGCGAATTTGGCTCCAGGTAATTTTTCTGTCTTTGAACGTCCTTCACAGTGATATCTGTCCTTACAATGTCGCCACGCTAAAACAATGTAGGTATTGCTAATGAATACTTGAAGCGTTATTACCGCACCACACGTCAACGACTTCAATATTTTCAACCTCTTACCAGATGAACGTGTACATATATTCAAGTCCATGTACTTAATTTTCATTAAATTAGATTATAACGTTGCGAATATTAAAATGCCCACACCTGTACCCACTTTACGCAGATTTTCTCCAGATATGTATTTTATAAAAAAATATCGTCTCGATTTAAAAAAAACATCATAGTTACATGGAATTTTGACGACACGGTTGGCGCAGTGACTAAGTGAGTGATTAGCGTTGCGCTTCTGCGCTAAATGTCGCGGGTTCGATCCCCGCACGGAACAAATATTTGTATGAACTACAGATAATTGATTCGGGTCTGGTTGTTTGTGAATGTGAATATATGTGTTTGTAAACGAACGCTACAGGAATTATTACTAGTGAGGGGCAAGGTTTTTAAAAATTAAAAAATTAAAAGATAATTAAACTATTACCCGTTTTATAATCGGAATAAGACAAACTTATCTCAAGATGGTTAGATTCGTATTTTCATAATCCTATAAATCTTATCTCCTATGGGCAGGCGTCAATTGACGCTAAAGATGTCCAGGTACTGATGGTTTTGTGGTATGAAATACGGCAAATAGTCACAGGTAGTACAAACTCCCATTATAACTCCAAAGAAAACGACTAAATATATAAAACAGTTTCTGGTCAACCTCACCAGGCATTGTACTTGTACCCTGCAACCCAGTCCCGCTTGCAATATATATATATATGTCACAACACTGGAACGGATGGAATATTTAAGTATCCTCCATTTATGCAGGCTAGTTAGATTGCGATGCATAGTAGACACATCCGCTATCGGAAGTCCAGTCCATAGGGACACGACTGATTTATGATACGTATCAAGTACCTGCAGATAGGTTATTTAAACTGTTCAGAATATATGTAGTGATGAATTGAATTGAATTGAATCATCATCTCGCCATCGTGGGTGATGAGGATGACGAACTTGACGACTGCGACAACTAGTTTTAGTTCCCTCCTCCCTAAATTGCTTTCCCCTATTTTACTAACTCAATAACCATGTCTCGCAAAACTATTATCGTCCTAAACAGAGGTGGTATAGTTTTGAAGACGCTTTGTATTATTCCCGTTACTTATAAAAAAGTTATGTCATTAGTAATGGTATTTTAACCATGTACTCAGAATTTAGTTTACGAATTGAATTATAAATTATTTGACATAACTTTCTATAGCGTTTATCTAGAACTCTACGACTGTTATCTAAGTGGTACGTACTCGAGTATTGTACCCATAGCTAGTCTTGTAAATTAGATATACCTACGACGTGCGTGGACGAACCCACTTACAAATTATTTAGTTAAATGACATTCACACATAGGGAGGTATTATTAAGTTAGTTTGTACATGGTGGTTTCAACTTCACAAATTTTGTGAATTAGTCCTTGATACACAAAGTTCATTGGTAGCAAAGTCAACAATCGTGTCACCGCGCAATTAGCAGCAGTATCAATCAAAATAAACGCCACTTATGTACAATCATCCACACGAGTAGCTGAGGATTATTGAAGTTTCAAACATGTTTCTCTTTCGTGCAAACTAACCAATCATATTATTTGTCTTATAATAAGTTTACGGGTTATAATTAGTTGAAAATAGAACGGGCCTGTTCATTGTTACGTGTTGTAACATAAGTACGTATATCTTGATGTTTATTAGTTCTCCTTCCGTTATATTTCTCGTGATATTGTGGTACTAAGTAAGAACGTCCAGCTGGTCACGCAGCGCGTTATTTACGTCGTTATACACCGCACTAGATGGGCCGCGGGCTCCATAAACCGATCGTCGGCCGCGCAGCGCATGCGCCACGCTTCCTATTCCATGGAATAACATACATTGTTCACTCCGTTACCAAGAAATATAATTTAACCGACGACTGCTAGGAACACATGACAATTAGAGATTTATACCCAACAGTCTTGAGCACTTCACCGTAACGGAACATCGCGCGAACATTACGTATATTACCTAAGTACATGGTAAACAAAACAACTACTATGCATTTATGTCAGTTAACTGTAACCGAGATACCTACAGGAGAAATTCTAGTGTGGCAATATTCATAAATTGTTCATTTTAGTTAATAAAATAGTAACGCAGCTTGATAATATTCCCACATCAGTTCAGAAACCGAAGTTCCACGTATAAATCTTAGTCAGAGTCGTATAACCTACTATAAGGCTGCTGCATGCGGCGTTGCTCGCGTGAAATAATTTATTTTACCTACTGCTTTTCCAAACATCTTTCCCTATTTTACCCTCTTAGGGCTGAAATTTTCTAAAATACTGAATCACGTGTTATTTATGAAATCAACTAAAAAAAAAATATTACGGATTTTCATACAAACTTTATAAAGCCCTCGAAGATGGAATTTCTAACAATCCCTTCATCGTGGTGCTTACGTCCTAGCCGGGACCTACTACTGAAATTATAAGTGGTTTAGACTGTGTGTTGATAGTGCGGTGATCAGTCCGACAGTCGGGACAAGTCTTTTTATATGTATAGATTAAAGAGCTGCGATGAACGCGTCTACAAAATAATTATGTTCTTTCTTCATCTGTGTCATATGTTATGAGAACGTACTAGCTAAAGCGTCACCTGCTGAAGTCCTGGATCGCCGCCAGCAATTACATCCACAAGCTACCTACATAGAAGGTTCATTATATAGCGTTTAAAAAAATGGCCATGATGATCACCATGTAACTAGTCTGGAAACTATAAACTCAGTTTTGTGTTGGTTTTTTAAAACGGTTCCCCCTTTCGTCAGAGGCACTTCAGTTACCTGCACCCGGTAGATGTATTGGGAACCTGGACATTTCAAGATTCCAGCCATACATTTATATGTAGCACATATCACTTAACAGCTAGATGTAAATGTTATAACACCGTTCTGTTTGCTCCACCGCCGCCGGCGCCGGCGCCGGCGCCGTATCATTGACGTGCGAGTTTCTAAGCGGCACTTCTGGACGTTCTACGCTGGATGCATCGTTGTAATGATGCTATATCATTAGTATTCATGCGTAGAACATTGCCAGTAAATAATACTCTTGCTAATGAAGGTAGGTACTGGACGAGCTTCCGGGAATTGAAGAAGACAGAATACAAAGACAATAGTTATACGTATATCATGATCTTTATTGTCAATTAGCAAATAATCAGCAGATTCTGTTCTCTCTGATGAGCTATAATGATCATAATATATTTATTTGTTATGACAGTTTATTGAATATTTCATTATTAAATTTTTCATGTAACATTCCTTCCGTCCAACTTTCCATCCATAATATATAAAATTAATAATGAAAAATAAATGTATACTATTTTTTTTCCTAAATTTCCCAAAAGAACTATATTTTTACAACTTTAAAAAAGAAAATATTATTTTTTCTTCAAAAAAAGGTGACAACCCTAGGCCTAGTGTAAGTACGTTGTGACGTTTCTACTGCGACTGCGTTTTGTATTACTTACAATCGGAGGCGTGTAATACACATTTCTAGTTGATATTTTAACGAAGCTAACTGTAGTTAAAGTTAAGAGTAGTAAAAAGTAGGTAAATAGTTGCAACACAAGCCGTTTAACTGCAGTTATGTGATCTTAGCCAATAACATCACGGCAACGGCTACAAGGCACGAGCGAAACGTTAAATACCAGAAAACATTCGTTCGATACAACCAAATGACCCCCACTGGGCAAAACATTCATACGATACACTTAATGCGCCCGGCAGGGTATCGAATGCGGCTGTTTAGTTGTCAATACAAATGTGAGACTGCGGGCTACGTGGGAGAAATGTTCGGTATTTGGTGCCAACCGGGAAATGACATCTGTCACACTTTCTAGGAAATAGCATTTGTGAACGATATGCTATCTAGATTAGTTACAATAATTATATACTTTCTGAGCTTACGTACACTTGTAGTGATGGTCTCTACCAATAAGTTAGTAATCGACATTGATATTTGCGTGACCACCATCAGCAAACTGAAGAAGGCGATCTCATATTCCCATCAGCACCTAAATAACCTTGGATTGGACCGGGTCAGGGTATTTGAGTAAGTCGAATACTTAAATCTTTCAACCACTGAGGGACTCTTCAATTGAACAGTTCCCCCAAATCCAGGCAATCGCCGCATCTTACCTAGATGGTCTGGAAGTAATTAATTGGCAGTCTCGTTAAGTTTATATCTCTGCCATAAAACTATAAACGCGAGCAGTTCACCTCCACGCTACCGAATAACTCGTAACAGTTTAAACAAATGAATTATCAACGCGCACCGTGATGGTTCCGTAGCTATATAAAAATTGAAAAGAAGTTTAATGCTGTCAATTGAAATCATAATAATCACTGGCGGAGTATGGTCTCCTCTCTTTTGTACATACAATGCTTCTTTGTGCGGGGAAAGGGTATCCGTATCCAGCCCCAGGCGTTTCTCTTCGGGCTAGGAGTACGAAGACAACTTTTATTTATTCCAGTCGCTAGCGTTTTAATGTAGTTTATATTATAGGGAGCATTCACAACAGACAGACACCAATGTTTTACCAAAATATTTAGTTGTTTTTCGCTACAGAACCCGAAAAACAAACCCAACAGATCTGTTCCAGTAAAATATTTTGGCATACATTAATGGGCGCAATTTTTCACGTGGCTAGGTTTATTTCAGTAACCCGGCAGTGCACAGTGGGCTCCGTATCTATTACGTTTGATCAACGGCCCGGCCAAGATTTCCCATTTGAGCTTTGAATATAAAAGCACGCATGTGGAATAGTGTTTGTTTGGTGCACAATAAGAAAAGTTTGGTGTCTAATGGTGTGTAATTCTTATGTTTACTGCATGCTTATAGAAATAATAGCAGAAAAACAATCTGTACTGTTAATATAATTCATAAACCGATATGCTTGTACGTGCCGTAAAGTTCTAGTATTTGATTTATTATTAGTTTTTGTATTAAGTAAATATGAACCAGCGACTGAAATTGGTATTAATATCACATAGGTATGATCACTGCTTTAAATGCAATTTAAAGCAGTGATGGGTGAACTGAGTTCTCAGCATATCACAGTATACTGCTGACTCCAAAACCATGTAATTCCTTTCTTACAACATACTAATATGAAAGTGAACTGGAGTGGGTCACGCGATGTCAGCGACGCGTGCCGCGTGCCCCCGTCTCTATATAATAGATAGGTTCTGTGGCGGTCACTGTCACGATATTTGTGAACGGATCGCGTGACACCGCAGCAACCACTGCCCTTGACGGCAACAGCTATTTACATTATGATTGTTATCGTTATTGTAATACTGAATGAACGTTGTAGTTTGTAGTAAACTAACAGGAAGGTTTAGAAGCGCCTTGGCGTGCGCACTGCTGTGTTTCTATTTGCTTATCAGTCTTAACTACTGAGGATTTATTTAATACACTATCAGTTAATACATTACAGCAGTAGATAACTTAAAATCTAATTTATAGCACTTTAAATATGTATGGTAGGTGTAGGTATATATGTATTGTGTTTTGATTGTTTGTGGAATCCGTTTCTTTTTGTGATTTGAGTGTTGTTCCGCACGCTATCACGCTCTAAGTCCAAGTAGTCTACTCGCAGAGTGATAGAATCGTTGTAAATGTGTGCCCACACATTTACTACGATTCTAATCAATCTTAAAGTGTTACATTCAGATATTAAAGCTCTTTATTTTGGCCGCTAGTGTCAATGACCCAGTTCTGCATCTCGACTTGTCGTGTTCCGACCACATTTGCTCGTAAATCAGGTGTCGTCCAGATCCGCTCGTATTCGTTTCGGTCCCATTCAGCAGAGTTCGGCTATATTCAGCATTTCAGCCGCCACATTAATCGCGGATCGCTGCGTTGACGCGTAAATATTGAGCTCGCATTCCGGAATCTTGTTTACATAATTATATGTTCGTAAGGTTTATGTCGACTTATTGCTTTATTCACATACCTACAACACACACACACCCACACAACTACACTTTTACTATAAAAATAATACCTTAGCGAAGTATGGAGTCGTTTAATTAGTTTCTAGAGAAAAGAGAATTTAAGCTCATAATTTCAAAACATACACGGTATATGGCATTTAGCAGGACCCCCATTAGTGCGAAGCGACATATCAAAACACAACAACTAACGCATCAACTTGTTAATTAAAAACACAACTGTGATAAAATAAATAAAAAATACATTCTGGATGAAGGTTACAGTCTGTACAACAAGCGAAGATCGCAATGTGTATAAACATGTGTAATTTGACTTGCACTGCAAGGAAAGAGCATCTCGGCACTGAAACTCACACTGAACGTCTTAATGTTAAAGTGACTAAAGTGCAAGTTAGCTCATACAGAGGAGGTTCTTTTATACATTAATTTAATTACCAAAAAAGCGTCTGTGAATAGCTAGGATTAATAACGCCAGGCAGTCAGTTAGTTCAGTAAATAAATAGAATGTTACCGTATTGGAATCTCATTCGGGACTGCAAACTACATACAGAGCCGAAATCTGATATATAGGCCATACAAATATTAGTATATTTATCGTCCTATTGGAATTTGAACCTACGAAAAGAACAGAAATGGCTCTATACGTATCAAGTATCAGTGTGTATAACCGAGAGCTGCGACCTAGTGCTCTGATTTCAGAGACTCAGCGCGGGAATCGATCCCGCAATTTAAGACCACGGTTAAAATAAAGACTTCTTTACACCTTAAAATTAAAAAATAAAGATATTTATATTTAATCCCTTAAGATATGCCTAATATAAAAGTCGAACCTATGATACAGAGATAAGATGGTGCGCCATTACGCCCATATTCAGTCTATTGTAACCGTCTGAATTCAGGTACTGTTAGCTAGGTGATGCGCCGCCAAGCGTCACCGCTGCAGCGCTGGACTGACGGACACCGACACTTTTTTGGCCAGACTGGTACGGTCTTTTTTGTTGACTAATTGCAGTTATTTGAGCGCCTTTATGTTTTAACTGTGAATAGAATTTAACAATAATAGCTACTGGTGGCCAACTGGTGACTGAACACGAACTGTAGATAAAAAGCTCTTAGCTACTTAAAGTACCGCTACTGTACTCGTACTGTGAACATTGTCGTGTTATATCTTCTCATTGGAACGAGTTAACTACTTTAATATTTATTAAATAGTAAACAGACTTAGAGATAAAAAGAATCCCTTAAGGACATCAAGTGCTCCTGTAGTTATTTAATATTTAACTAGGCTCGCCAGCCAACACTGGTCTTATTATAAAGAAGCATCATAGTATTACGCTTATATTTCCCGAAGGTTAGGCAGAGGCGCGCCTACTATAATTTATATACACACATTTCACTAATATCTATATTAAATCTCATGTATAAAAACTACTAGAGAACTTTCTAACAGAAAAACCCCAGTATCAGTTTGTCCGACTTGAGGATCGAACCTAAACGACCATGGTCACATAACAAAATAATATTGGATACTATAGATACGTAGGTACAGGATCAAACAGAATAGCGTTTGATATAAAATTGATTATTAAAGTAATAATAGTGTAGAGTGAGGATAAGATGATGATGATGAGAGTAACGGTGTCGGTTGTCAAAGGCGGCGCGGTGCAAACCGCACGGCAGGCAGAGCGTGGAGGGACCTCAACTGTGACACTGCCACAACTAACAAGGGTTTCCAACTGTGACTGACAACGCAGTGGCGTGTCGTCGTGATACAGCTAGTACAGATCATACATAAGCTATGTAGAGCATCACGCGGTGTTTCCGAAATAGCGTTGAAAACTCGTTGGTCTTCATCATGTACAATTAATATAGTATTAATATTAGGGACTGCCTCACTGGTCTACAGGTCACAAGCGCGGCTGCTGAGCAATTAGTAATAGTTATTGGGGTTTTCTGTTATAAAATTCTTGAGAGCAGCTCGGAGTTTGGAATTGTACCTACCCAGTAAACGGCAACAGGGGTGCCCTTTATTACAAGGGGTTTAATAACGGCATCGGTGCAATGTGGCGTTACAACAGCAACTCTGCCTAACTCTAAAATAATTTTGAATTTGTGTGTTATGATAGTGCATCTTTTTGAGCATGCGCGGACGCATAGTGCCATAAATATCGGAAAGATGCACTATTCTTACAGTTGACGTATTGAACCACCACACACTCCGCAGACAACAGTACATTA
Organism: Shargacucullia verbasci; assembly: GCA_947562105.1. Taxonomy (NCBI): domain Eukaryota; kingdom Metazoa; phylum Arthropoda; class Insecta; order Lepidoptera; family Noctuidae; genus Shargacucullia; species Shargacucullia verbasci. The sequence continues at coordinate 229,750 of OX387284.1, forward strand.
TCCCGTATATTTCTAGATCCTAAGACAATCGTTAAGCTCCGTCTGTCCGTATGAGCAGGACAATGCGCTCCACCCGTTAGCCGCAGCGTGGCGTGAGCAATTAACCTGCTTTCATTCATTAGTAATTAACGGCCGCAGTCAGTCAGTTCAGGCTCCGCCGACGGAGATCGTATATAGAAGTAATTAGCAATAGTATTCAATTGACAAATACCCACCGCTTATGTTAAAGTACCTACAACAATCTTTTACCTTTCAGTTCACCAGTCTATCATACCTATCAAGAGGTATTTAATACGAGAGTTTATGTCAGTACATTTTAGAAATCAAAGTAAAAACAAGATGTAAATTTATCTATTATCATTATATTCATTAAAATAACCATCGCTGTCTTCGAACCACAAAATAATATTTTCTTTAAATTTAGATAGGTATTCTTCGCCTCTCTAAATAAATTATAAGCTTTAATTTCGTTTTCATACTCGGCGGAGCGTACAGCCTCCCTGGAATAACTCGACCCTGACATATTATAGAAACCAAGATCTTGACCTAGTTGGTCCAAGGTCACCAGATCCTGGTGTGACCCCAGGACTTGGAATGTAGCCGCCTCGTAATTATGATGGAGTGTTATTACAACCATTCGTTATTAGAAATCAGAATGTAAAGCGGCGTACAAATTATCTCATGGTTTAATGTAGCAATCTTGTTGCGGTTATGATGTCCTGGTGTTGGTGTTGAAAGACAAGATATATTTGCCTTTATCACAATAACCATGGGTTTTGATTTTATTAGTGCGTTTAGTTATATTTCAATATCTGATCTATGTATGTGTCGCAAATATATAGTGTGTTGCACAGTCTTAAGTAACTAAAAGTAATATGCTAAAATTCTAATATGCTAAAGTAACTAAAAGTAAAAAAGTTCCTCGTCTCTTTTCTCCAAATTGACTTTGGAAGCGTGCAGCAAAATTATCGATTTTTTTAAAAACCCATTTGATATAAAATTCTTTGATAAACTATTAAATCCTTTATTATACAGTAGCCAGTTGCCAATCAAATGTATGTGCAAACAAACACGTAGAAGTCAGCCGACCTTCCAAACGTGCATTAATTGACTTGTGTTAATAGATGTCTGAATGGTTCATATGATGAGGTAATGTAGTCTAACCGCAAACCTTGACCGACTTTTTAGTATAACGTTTCCGGACTAGATCGAAAGCTCTTTGGAAGTTCGCACGGATGTTGCGATAATTATACAGCATGGACTCAAAAATAACATCCTGTATATTGAGACTGGCATATCCGTTGGAACATTAAAGTAATATGTGATTAGGTAAGGCAACGGGATGCTAGGCAGCCCAATTATCTTAAGTTGGTGACGGCCAGCAGCACTGGTGCCGTGAGACCTGGCTTGGAATATTAAATACCTCCAGCACACCCTGGGCAGTTAGACCCGTTAAATACTTTATCTTTTCACTACGACATAAGCAATGTTCGTGGAGTTCATACACGGACAAAAGCGTGCGTTTTTGAGAAATGCCTACAATCTACATCCATCCTGCGAACAACTGAAGATAGTTCGTAGGCCATTAATCGGAGGAAACTACCAGAAATACACAATAATTCTATGATTAGACATCATAAAACTACTCGTGTCAGTTATCAGTAACTGGGAACTCCCACGTCTACTCAGTCATCTCGGTTATCTTATCAGTGATAAAGCCGCAGCATACTATATTCTGACTCGTTGACACAGATTACACGTTGAATGGTATATTGTCCTTTCACACGGATCTGTTCGGTAAAATAATCAATAATAAAAATATAAAATTTTCTCAATTTAGTGAAATTGTAGGAAATTATAAGTTAAAAAAGTATAAGTTAAAAAAAAGTACCTAAATCTTTTACACGAAATCTAACAAAATTAAAGTTATATTACAAAAGCCGATAGATAACTATTTTATTAACTTTCACCAAGTTTTTAATTACCATTTATGAGTTTGTTTGCTTAAAAAATCTTTCTATTAATAACAAAAAGCGTCCTGAACATACGTATTGCTCACAAGATTAGATAGACCAGAGACAAGCATTATCGCGTCCGAACCAAGTCAGCAGTGGCATCGCTTATCTGTCTCACACACAATTACCGTAGTGTTGATTGAAAAGTCTTAAAAAAGGAAACTAAAATGAAGTTTAAAATTATAAATAAGTGTACGTAGGGCGGAATAAATATTGCGTTCAGCAAATTGGAACACGAAAAATTAGTAACCTGTGAAATTATCTAAAATATATCCTCCTATAAGCAAGGTCAGGATATAGCTTGGAAAAAGTTATTGACGTAAAATTCAACAAGATGTTGTATAAATGTGTAGTGTTGTGTGTGTTAGTGCAATTGTGTGTGGGTAAGAGAGTATTGGTGGTGTTCCCCGTGGCAAGTCGCAGCCACACCGTACTCGGAGATCACGTGGTGAAGACCCTGCTCAACGGAGGACATAATGTACGTCCTCACTCTTAGCACAGTTCCTCGTAGAAATGTCAACAGAAGTTGCTAATCTTGCCTTCGTTTTTATTTTGCTTTCTTTCATTTGCTGGAAGATTTGGTCTTTTATTTTCTAATTCCTACCTATAAGCCGGTGGCAACACAACGCTAAAGACTGACCGACGCTAAATGAACAGGGTTTATGAAGAAAGCAACGATTTAATCCACTGAAATATTAATTGATTTCAAAAGATCTTAATCCTGATCTCCAGAGGCTTATAAAATAACAACTTTCAAGTGCAACATTTTTGAGATGTGGCTTTAATTGCTTATTAAATTTCAAATATACATTATAATAAACAAAATTTTTGATTGGTAGCCAAATCATATGTCAATTAATGTACTTATTAGGGAATAATTTTTAAAGTTTTATGTCAAACATCTCAACTGCTCACGTTGAGTGCAAAACTAAGAGATTTGATTAGAAATTTCAAAAATTATAAAATTCCAGGATCGGTCACAAAATGAAAAAAATTGGTTTCGAATGTTTCTCTTTGACAGGTGACGTACATAACGACAAGGAGTCGAGTGAAGGCTAGTGCGAGTGACCGACTCAGAGTGATTGATATTCCGAGTTCAGCCAACGACGATGACACGGGTTTGTATCATTATGTAATATTTATAATATATTGCTTTTATTATATTTGCACAGTGTATTAGTAATATTAACTAAATAATTCGATACGGTAATTACTTCTACAAGCATGAATCCTAAACTTTTAATTCCGATGAATAACAAAGATTGATCTTTGAATTACCTTTAGACACGATTCTTTGTAGTGAAACCAATGACTAAAATACGTAACCACAATTGGCTTTCCTCAGAACCTAAGGATAAATTTCGACTATCAGAGCTTGCATCCGCTCGTATACCCTCGCATCAGTTCCTGAAAGATGGCACAAGGTCTGCCGAGATCACGCTCCGGCACCCTGAGGTGCAGGCATTGATGAAGGATTCTGCTGAAGATTTTGATGTCGTGATCGCTGACTGGTACTACAGTGGACTGTTGGCACCGTGAGTACCATACTAGGCTTTCTCAAGCACATTTAGGTCCGTTTCCAGATTGATCAGCCCTTCGCACGGAACTTATTCTACCTGAGCTGTACTGTGGGGTATACTGATGCGTATGAGAATGTGAGAAATGTATACCGTAAAATGGGGCTATTTGGGAAACACGGGGCAATTTGGGACTAACATTTCTTTTTAGAAATTTTGACATATTTTCTAAACTAAATCAAAATTTCCTTTGTCATTGAAAGCAGCCTACACTACCGCTGTTTAAAAGCAGTTACTAATCCATGAGAAGCACACATAATGATCCCTTTACTAAATCTCAATTAGCTCCGCGCTTCCGAAATAGCCCCATTTTACGGTACCAACAATTCACGAAAACTGATCTTCGGGAGATGATAATGAAGGCGATTTTTGTCTGATCCTGCTTTTACTTTCGTTTTTTTTAACTTCACAAAATCTATATAGGCGAATCGAGTAATAGATTTAATTTGAGACCGAAGCTTAAATAGATATACTGTTATATAAAAAGTTTGCTATATTGGCAATTTCTTTGAAGACATCTAAATCCTAATCTCGATCGGAATTACGGACAATAAGCTTGGCGACGTCTTTGCGACGTAACAGCCTGAAAATGCTGACTGAAATGAATTGTACGATACTTCTGATTATACAGACATTGACATTCATTTTCCTACCGTAGCATTTCAATTTACGTTCACAAAATCTGTTTTGTTATGGACTTACAATTAGAAATGGAGCAATAGAAAAGAAAAATAATACTAAATGGTCTAAAGTACCTACCCATGAATGAGAAAATCTTTTAGCAGGTACCTTCGGAAACAATTTTCTACTACACAAAGTAAGTGTATCTCTTCAAAACGGCGTTGGTCAGAGACGAAGTCCAGTATATGTTCAGGATATGAGAGATTTAGTCCTACCCATTTAAATTCATGCTTGAGTGCAAAATGACGACATCTACAAACTGTTTTCCTGCTTATATACCTATATTTTAATTAAATACTTTTATAATACCTAGAACATAATTTAAAACTCTCTCTCGTCTGCCGCATATATTCGTAAAATTCGATAATATCTCTATCCTTTCTGGTCACGCTAGAGCGTGTCCGGCCTGCACTTCATCTCCTAATGGTACACATTTCTCTTTCTCCAGATTGGCAGCAGTATTCGAGTGCCCTCTCGTCTGGTACAGCGCAGTAGATGCGTTCTGGATGAACTTGCAACTGGTGCATGAACCTAGTAGTCCTGCCTACTCCGTAGATCTGATGGCTACATCACTGCCGACCCTTCCGCCTAGTGTGGCGGACAGGGCGTACAGGATTGGACGGCAGGCATACCTTTCCGCTTGGGTATAGTGGGTACATAGCAAGTTTTCTATATACATAATACTTTTATTAAGGGCGACTGTTTACCCCCAGGGATATCAAAAGTTATATTGGTTTATGATAGAATAATCTGAGTCGTTGCCGTGCAGTGTTGTTTTGAATTGCAATTAAGAGACATAGTATATTATTTTCGTATAACCGTCGGGTAGAATCAGAAAGTCGATGTCGCGTTTTGTGAATGAATCTCTTGGATCCTACTGGGAGATTGACTGCAAATATGAGACTGCATTTCATTTGAACATGCGTGCGAGCTTATGAGATATGAGCACGATACTGACTGTTCCTTGGCAGTCACAGTCACATTTCGACAGTCACGTTAGACACAGTCACGTGTCGAGATGATCTATATCTAAGCGGGGCTCACAAAGGGGTTTTATCTTATTCCGTCATGTCGTGTGTTGACCTGAGCTCTCTCATCGGAATTACTCATACATGCATTTTCTGTCTCAATTGTGTGTTGACAAGAATATTGATGCTGCTCTGTTTAACATTTGAAAGTAACAAACTGCATAAAGCTCGTCTCGGGAGATAGGGCATTGACCCGTGATTGTAATTGGAAACAAGTGGTTGACGACATGACGTTTTAAATTGCCATTAAATATGCAGACTACTCGTAATGAGACCACCTTGGCTTTTTATTTTGTTCTCTCAGCGTACTTGTGGTAGTTAACCTAAGAAATAATAAGTGTCTCATCTTTTTATAATTTTCATGAAAAAATTTAGCATTCCGCTTTCTTCAATGTCACACAGCAATGCTACAAACTAGCGGTCGCTTGTAATTGTCCATCCACCACAACAGCTCTATTGAGCAGATTTTAAATCTCCGACTGCTTGAACAGAGTTCAACCACCTGAATGTTTTGTTGTTTTTTTAGGCCTTGTTCAGGTGAAATGTATGATATAGAAATGTGCTTTATTACTATTATAAATATTTAAATATTTATAATAGTAATAAAGCACATTTCAGATGCATAGCATTTTATCGAATTTAAAATGAAGCGTATATTCTACACTTCTGACGTTCTATCACAGTTATACGACCTACTACGTAGAGACCCCACTATACTACGAGATATACCATCTGGCGATCCAGCAGCGCGGGCGCACTCCTGCGTTCTACGATGACCTCGTGAACAACGGGTCTATGCTGCTGGTTAACTCTCACCCAGTGTTGGGACAGGGTCTGCCACTGCCCCAAAACGCGAAGTATATCGGTGGACACCATGTACAAGGATCTGCTGGATCGTTGCCCAAGGTACGTTATTCTTAGGACTCGTCATCGTATCATCGAGGCAAGCATATTTCATCAGCGACGGCCAAACTGTCAAGTACTCTACCTTTATGAGGTTTCCCGATCAATATCTTTAAAACACCTCTTAACGTCTAAGTATATGTTAACAAGAATTCTCGTAACTATTAACATAGTTGTTGTAAGCTTGTTGTTATCCGGAGCAACAAGTAGAAGTTAACCGAGGAGAAAGGTTTACACGATGAGCTCGTAAGTGAAGCCATACTATTGATAAAGTAATACTATAACTTAGTCTGACTATACATCATCGGCTGAAAATGGTTTGAAACGCCATGAATGAAAATATATTCAATTACCTATGTAAATGTATAATATATTTATTGATATGTTCTCTATGTTGTTAGAATCACATAAACAACAGACTTTATAGATACCGGTAAGAATCGATACTTTACCGGTACCTACTTTACGGTATTTTACCGGTAGCAATCTAATTTCTCTAGCCAAGTTCCCCTTCATAAGTATTTCAAATTGAATTGAAAACACCATAAACTTTAACTGATATACAGAACGGGCTGCGATATATTTACTGATGTCTCTGAAGCTACGCAATAAGATAATACAGTTTCTGCAGAAATTATGGCGAACGTTATAATATTATTTAGTATTACACTGTTACTCTTCCGTTAAATCATAGTCGTGAAGATGTTTAGTATCTAATAGGTGCACAACAAATGCTATTTGCAATGTGAAATCTTTAGACACTTCTATCGTAAAATAAAATAATGCTTATAAATATCAATAGAGTGAGCCTTCTGACGTAGTTCGGTTTAAGTGAAGTAAATAACATAAATACAATTGAGCAGCTGATAGCCCGTGACCCCATTTCGTTGCAAACCGACCATTTTATGGTTCACTGAGCCACCACGCTAACACGATCGTAAACTTGCATTACAACCATTTAGTGCAGATACGTTTTAAATTCAATTTCAGGCGTAAATCAATCGTTTTCGAGATAACTTTCAGAGCTTTTTGCGAAGCAATTTTGTTATGTTAGGTATCGCTTCAATGAGTTATTGATTAATTATGCAAGAGTTACTTAAACAGAGAAATTAATATTCAATGTGTATACGTTATTTACATAAAATAGTATGGTCGTACTCACGTGTTGCTCGAATATTGAAAAAATATGCATATTTTACATGTATTATTTATATATAAGTTCTTTTGGAATAAATTATGGAAAAGTACAATATGCCGTGCAGTATGCAATGCGCTCGCTTTTATGGTTCTTACCTTATTAGCACAAAAAGCACGGAGTCGTAAGCATGACGTGACTGTAAATACACATATAAAGTTCAATGGATATTAATAATAATTTATACAACATTATACTCAAGGATTTCCTTAGTCCAACGCACACGGTGCTAAAGCTCACGAAAAGAAGCGACCAAATATCCGCGATTAATATAAGTGTTAACTACATATATATCTACAACTCATTCTATTCAGAACTTGCAAGCAGTCTTGGATAGTGCCAAATACGGCGTAATCTACTTCAACCTTGGGTCTACCGTCAGCGAGGACCTGCCACCGGAGATGAAACAGCAGCTGCTGCGGACGTTCAGGCAGGTGGAGCAGACGGTGGTCTGGAAGTATCGGGGGAAGCTGGACTATGTGCCCGGTAACGTGCACCTAGTGGAGCAGGTGTCGCACCAGGCTGTGTTAAGTACGTACACTTAAAAAACTACTGAGACCATAAAATTCCTTAATAATGTTCCTTAAACCAGGATTATTGAGGTACCCTGACAAAATTATGCTGAAGACATCAATTTGCTTGCAAAATCATGGCACTATTCTATAGGAGTCGTTTTGGTGAAGAGACGCCCAATAAAACTGTGACGATACTTTTCCAATAAGTATTACATATTTTTGGACTTGTTGTAATAAATCACTTCCTTTCACTTGAAGAACATCGTAAAACTACCAGTAAGCTACAGTTGCTTCTTCTAACACTTAATATCACTTCCATCTCCAGAACACCCTAACACCGTGATGATAATTACCAACGGCGGTCATCTATCCTACATGGAGGCCATATACCAAGGCGTGCCTATAATTGGGATCCCAATAGAAGAGGACCAGTTCTTGACTATGGACATCGTGACAACCAGGGGACATGGCATCAGAGTACCGTACTCGTGGATGATAGGGTATAAGATGAAGGAAGCTATCATAGAAATACTAGGAAACTATAGGTGTGTATTATGGAAATATCTTTTGTTTCATGAAAAACTTGTGAAGTTATGTATATTGACAGAGGTAGCAACAAAAAGGATCAATCAAATCAAACATTCAAAGAATTAGTTTCTCGTTCACAGTAGTTCTTCAGTCGCTGGTGCTTTTACTAGTTAATTATTTTTTTTCACGATTATCCAGTTTTTACACGATTACCCCAAAAAAGGAGTGTATTGTTTTTATTATTATTAGGGTTCATGTATGTATGTATGTATGTAAGTTTCTTTTAAGATAAGATAAGATATGTTTTTATTCATGTAGACCATATACAGGTACTTAAGAATAGTTACGACTCTAGGTGCCACGTTCCAAAATGTTGACTTCCAATGGAGAAGAACGGGCAAGAAACTCCATGGTTACTCTTTTAAATTCAGAATTTCTTACAATATTTTGTTAAAATACATTGTTCTCGAAAACTTATGTGAGGACAATGTAAAAAAAAAAGTCTAAACTAAACAAGCCTGATTTTTAAATTAATAACAAATATTCTGATAAGATTGACATGGCAGCTATGAGCTGACCAGTCCCAACAGACGGCACCCGTTCACGAGTATCACGCACGTATCGGCATCGCTCAACTCAACCACATTGCAGGGAACTCAACGACCCGACACACACGCCACCATCAGCAGGACATTTAAGTGAGCATGACATTCTCAAACTGCCAGACAACTATCACGTCAATTGAATAAAATATCTCTTTAGGGCTACATGGTGCTCACATTTTACAAATTGCCAACATAATAACAAAAAATAGCAGGTAATACAACAAGGCAGATACAAATTAACAATAAAAATGCCAATAAAGCCAATGAATGTCAATGAAAAATAATAAGGCCAATAAAGCCAAAAGATGTCAAAATAATAATAATAATACAATAAGGCCAATAAAGCCAAAAGATGTCAAAAATAATAATAATACAATAATGCCAATAAGGCCAATACAAGTCAGTACTAAACTATATTGCCAATAAAGCCGAATCTAAGTCAAGATAAATACCATATGAAGCCATATGAAGTCAATAGTAAGTAAAAAAAAAAAAAAAAATTATAATAAAAAAATGTCACAAAATCAATAAATATATGATGTCCAATTGTTAAAAAAAGTTAACATTAGGTACATATTGTATTATTCATGGTCTTGCGGAGCTGGACTAGCATTTCGCCAAACATTTTTATCTACAAGATAATCTTCTAATTTATAGTATGCTTGTTTGCAAAGAATACGTTTAACTAGTATTTTGAATTTATTTTCTGGTAAATTTAACACGCTGTCTGGTATTTTATTATAAAATTTGATACTGTATCCTATAAAAGACGTATGGACTTTAGCTAAGCGATGATAGTGCTGTACTAATTTGGTCTTATTCCTAGTATTATAATCATGTATATCACATTGTTTACTAAACATAGTTATATTTTTTCGTACGTACATAATATTTTCGTAGATATATTGACATGGGACTGTCATAATATTAATTTCTTTAAAAAGTTCTCTCAAAGACTCACGACTATGCAGATTGTAAATAGCCCTAATGGCTCTCTTCTGCAAGATGAAAATAGATTCAATATCAGCAGCCCGTCCCCACAATAAAATACCATAGGACATAATGCTGTGAAAGTAGCTAAAGTAAACCAGTCTTGCGGTGGCTACGTCTGCAAGAAGTCTGATTTTTCGCACAGCATAAGCAGCTGAACTAAGCCGTCCTGCTAGGGATTTGATATGCGGGCCCCATTGAAGCTTTGAATCTAACGTTACTCCCAAGAAAACTGTTTGATCGACGAATTCGAGCTTCTCTTTATTTAACACAACGTTACATTCTCTGCTTTTTACATTTGGTAAGGCAAACTTTATGCATTTAGTTTTTTGCCCATTTAATACTAAATTATTAACTGTAAACCAGTCATGCACCTTGATTAGAGCGTTATTTATCTCGTCAATATTAGAAACACGTCTATCTATTTTAAAAATTAAAGATGTATCATCAGCAAATAACACAATCTTTGTTCTATCCTGAAGCATATAAGGTAGGTCATTTATGTACACTAAAAACAAAAACGGACCTAGGATCGAACCCTGGGGTACACCCATTGTCACTAGAGCGCCAGATGATTTAACTCCATTTATTTGAACTTTTTGTTGCCTGTTTTGCAAATATGATTTAACAACTTTTAGTGATTCATGCTTAAGCCCGTAATGCTCTAGTTTTAGAAGCAGCGTCTCATGCCCTACACAATCAAAAGCTTTTGAGAGGTCACAAAATACACCAATGGCATCTTGAGAACCTTCCCAAGCATCGAAGATGTGTTTGATTAAGAGGACTAACACGCTTGAATGTAAATTCAACAGTACAAGCAGGAATATTCTGTCTGAGTAAGGTAGCAGAAAGAGATGGTGATGAATTCAGAAATTCTGTAGTTTTTAAGGGAATATTAGTAAAGAAAGACTTGAATTCTTGAGCTACATCAATATCTGTATATAACAGACCACGTGCTGTGTTTATTGTGTAATCAATGGTGTGTGACTTCGATTTACAAGTTTCATTATTAATAATCTGCCAAGTAGTTTTAATTTTATTATCTGCATGCTTAATTTTGTCACTAATATACCGAGCCTTGGCTTTGAGCCTTTGTTCCACCATAAGTTTTAAATGCCTGAACAGATTTGGATGTATCGTTAGAATCCTTACATAATCCCGAGTGACACTGGCTGGCAAATTTATACTTATTTTTTTTACAATATGGGTGTCAAATTAAAGGCCTTGATGAACACATTCCAAAACTATATAATTTATTGCCATAAATTTTACATAGGTAGAGTATTAGGGTGTCCCAAAAATGACAAAAAAATTTTTTTTTCGAATTTTGAAATGCATACCCTCTATATCTTTTATAAATGCAAAACCATACTCAAATATGAAATTTTATCATTCTAGCATGATTGCAACCCGTGCCGATCGAGCCACAAAGTTTATCAAATCTCACGTTTAATGTTAATATTTGGTTCTCCTATAAAATTAATAAAAATGCAATAAATGAAGTAAATAAAAGACAAAATTAAATTAGAGAAATATTTATCTTTATTTAAACACATAAAATAACAACAATCAGCCAGGGTAATTTCTCTTTAGGGTATGTTTTTTACAGTCTGGATAAAAATTTCTATGTTCCTGGATACAACGCAACAGGAATTATTTTTGCTCTTCTTTAGCCGTGATAAGTCCATAAAATCTTGCATTAATTTGACAGTTTTTTCAGCAATGTCATTTAAAATCTTCAAACGAGTTATTCTTCTTTTAGTTTCCAGAAAAGCAGCATTATCTTCCCAAGGCACATATTCCTGAAGAAAAATGTCGTCGATCTTCAGTCGAGATTTTTATTTTTCTTCTTTTCTATCTGAATTTCCCCCTCAAAAACACTATGCATAGTTCGACCGATTCGTGATAATCGTCTCTTATTAAAGCTTTGTTCAGTTGTGCTATAAAAAACATTAACAAAGATGTAATGTTTGTCTCAGCAACATGGTATTTTACGAAATCAAGGCATTTTTCAATTTTATTTGAATCGATGTTTTTCCAATTGTATCTGAACTTTTTAAAGATCGGAGTATCTGGAGTGCTAGTAATTTGCTTTATCTTGTTACAGTTTTATGAACCAACTCATAAACATGATGACGACAAGCGAAAAGTAACAATTCTCTTTCTAAAGTCTGAAAGAGCACAAGCTCCATTGAAACGTCCAATATTCGAAGATGTTGTGTCGCAACACATTATTTGTACCTTGTCATTAACATTCCAGTTATAGAGGGCAGTTGAGATGGTTTTAGCAAATTGGCGAATTTGCTGAATCGAGGATTTGTTAATGGAGATGTAATCGATGTTCAGACCAAGCGCTTCTACGAGCGTATGAAGAATGTAAACGGAGTCTCATATGCTTAGCTGGCATCGATCTAAAGCTACGACGAGTTTAGGTGTTATCAGATTCTTTCCGCTGGCAAGCTGACTTCGTCTGAATCATGTGGATATTCCAAGTTATGTGTAGTATAAGTCCATGCAAGAGCCAGTAATTCTTTTTGTCTTAGTTTTCTTTCCTTTTCTTCTAATCGTCTTAGTCTAGCTCTTTTGTCTTAGTCCGCCAAGTTTTTGTGTACACCAGGTAAGCATCCCGGTCGACCTGGCTCTCTCTGATTCTTCAAAAATACTTTGTCTTCCTCTATTTTCATTCTTTCAAAGGCATGTGCAATATCAAATAAGTTATCAAGGTGTCTTTCACAATTATTTTCTGAGTTCTTTTACAATTTTTTGCAGCTCTCTCCAAACGTGGTTTTTGTAGGAATTCTTATGTTTTTCCAAAATATAATGCACTTCTTAATCACAAGATTAGCACTTTCACTAAAAGTCGTTTGACTTCGCGAATATTGTCAAACAAGACAGCGAGAACTTGTCGATTAGATGGTGATTTTACACCATTTATTAAATGGTTTTGGAAGTCCGGTAAGAAAAATACTTTGTTTATCACTCCGTAATTCAACTGACATCTTTATGCAAGAAATAACAGCGTACTAATATTCTATAAAATCACGTATGAAATGACAAATAAAACACGTAGTTACAGGTCGCAGTGCAGTACCCGAGCAATTTGTATGGGCGAGTTTAAATCGCAAGTCGGCACGGGTTATCGTTCATAAAATGGACTAATCTTTTGTTTTTAGACTATTTTGGGTTATTACGAAAGTTTTTAGAAGGTATGCGTAAAAAAATATCGCACTTGAAATTTATGGGACACCCTAGTATGGTAAAAAAAAATCGCACTTGAAATTTATGGGACACCCTATAGAGTATACATGCAAAACAAACGTTTCATCTTTGGCTGCAAACGACTTAATCAGACAATCAGACAAATGTCTAAATCAGAAAAATGTCTAAATGAGTGATTGGTTTCGTAAGTGATTGAGTTATTATTAGAATTCTTTCATCACCACACGAGTAAAATAGGCTGGGTTAAATAAAATAATGGTTAAGATTAATACAACGCCATCTATTGTCTAATAGCGGTAAACAAAAACTTGTCACTAAAATGGATAAAAAAAACACAATTGCCCTGCCAAAAAAAGAACTAAAAAGTAAAAAAAATAAGTCGTATTAGTTAATCTGTTTAGACAAAACGGAAGGTCACTCATTTACTCGCTGACTAAACAGATAAATAATGTCATTGCAGTCGGGGGACTTCTTAGATAAAAAGTGTTCCACAGAACGTTACGTATTTATAAACATATAACTGTTTAGATTTGAAGAAACTTTATTCTCATAAGACAATACAGAGTTCAGTTCTCATTAAGTTTAGCCGTATCCACTGTCTGCTGGCTTATTTCCCCAAAGACATAAAGAGAAATTAACTAAACACTTCTTTGTTCAGTTATACAATAATAATTTTCAACACTCAAGAGATTAATGTTATTTTATTTTTCGGTATCATTCATCAATCTTGTTGAGGATTAGCAGCCATTCAGTGGATGTGCCATTTTCTGGGATCATGAGATCAGGAGAAATGTGCTGTCGTGCCATGATTTATTCCACAAAACTTTATTCACTTCCACAAAATAAATTAACTCGCCTGAAAAATAAAGCTGACTTTATGAAATTGTTTTGTATATCTAGACGTTACGGAAAACATACTAAAATATGTATAACATTTAAAAAAAGGTTTAACAACTCTTCGTTAACAAATTGTTTTATAATCCGAAGATGGATTCGCGGAAATAATTAATCTTGATTCGCAATCTGGATAAGTCCCACCATTAACGAAACCTTTTAATCTTCAACTTGATTAATTATGTATTCTCTTTCGTAAAGTTTATGTAGTCTGAGTAGTGTCATAAGCCTCTTGTCTTCACAGTTACCAAAGCAATTCGAAGCAGGCATCGGCTATCTTGCAGCAGTCTCTAGTACCGGTTGACCAGGAGATGCTGTACTGGATCGAGCTGGTGATGAGCACGGGCGGAGCCACACATCTGCGCTCCTCAGCACTCCAGCTCAGCATGATGGAGAGGTTTAACTTGGACGTGGTAGCTGTGGTCATCATGCTGGCGTGGTTCTTCTCCAAGGTGGCAAAATTGGTGAAGGTATACTGGGACGATTACGAGACAGATTGCGATGATATAAAGAAGAATGAATAGATTGTCGAGTTATCGTTTTGTCATCATTTGGCAATAATTGTTATAAGCAGTTATTTGTTGTCAATTATTTACCCGTTCAACGAAAAATTATTTATGCAAACGAAACCCGAAATCTGATTTTCTTTTAATCTTAAACTTAGAGTCGGTAATCATTATATTCGGCCCAGCAAGAGTATACATACTATATACTATAACGATTAATTGTTTTAATTATTTAATTTCATGTGTCTGAATGATTCTATTTATAAGTGAATATGTATTTAAGTTAATGTGTTCAAATGATTTATTCAATAAGTATCTACGTGTATAAATATAATTTAAGAGTAACTTGAAATGTAAATTCAAACACAATCGTTATTGAATAATAATAAATAAAATGAAACGTGGTGCTAGAATTCTCTTTCTGTGTCCCAAAAGTCTTATTGAAAGTAAAGTGTGTGGTTAATTATCATTGAACATTAAAATATATCACACCAAAGTCAAGGCCTCCTCTTGATATTTTCACCAACATTTGTATTTAAAAGGCACAGTTATTTGGTTATCGAGCGACAAAGGGTGGGCCACTGGGCCTAATTCACCACTTAACGTCCTGAAAGGGCCCACTCACTTTATGTAATTAATATTCGATGGCTCACAAAATGGAGGGTATCTCAATAATAGTTCATCAAATAAACACGAAATTGTTCACGCGACGTCGTGTCACGTGGTTACATGAGTTGTTTTAACCTTTTTTTAATATTATTTCCATGTAAAATAAAACAATTGCTCACTGGAAGTCTGACTTGTTCTAATTGTGATGTACCGGGTTCTCCGGGGATATTCTAAAATAGACCGAAGTTCAGATGTGTCCAGCAACAGCTCGCATTCTATTACATGGGATTTAATAATGGTATCGACTAATTGTGGTCGTATAACCATACGCCTGCTGCTCAGTCATTCGGGAAAGTTCGTTCCTAAAACTTCCGAGATTAAATTCTGGTGTATAAAAACAGAAAAATATTATATTTTTATGAGTAATGTGGTACCTAGCATCCACTCAGCAAAAACACAGAATTGATATTTAAGTCGACGACACGGTTGGCGCAGTGGTTGAGCGACCGACTGCTACTCTACGTGTCGCGAGGGTTCGATTCCTACACGGAACATATATTTGTATGATTTACAAATAGTTTCGAGTTTGGTTGTATTCATGTGAATATTTGTGTTTGTAAACGCGCCCACGATACTGTAATTATTCAAAGTGTGGGGCAACATTTTAAAAAGAAAAGAGAAGCGTCGTAATTTGATTTCTTCATAAAATGTTAAGAGTATAATCAGTAGATAAGTAACTACCTTAACTCAACGACGATGATTATACTTAACCAAGATTAGGTTAAAATAAATTTATATTTCGTTCATAAATAAATTTATACTTTTCATCAAGAAAGTTTATTTAGCCACAAGAAGTTCTGCGCCAAAGTTAGTTCAGAGTTTAAACCATAGATATTTACTAAAGTTAAAGCTGAACAAAATAACTAAGTACATAGTTCCCACAATGCAGTGGTTTTAATTTAGTTCGCAATAATATAAACAATTCAGATTATTTGTAAATGAAGTACAATTACCTATATTGTTATAATAAGATATTGATTTTGTTGCATACTTTATTATAATACCACTAAATCTGTATCGACAAAGCGATACTATGGTGATTTACATATATTCTAGAACATTGTGTATGGATGAAAGAATAAAATAGATTGAAAACCTAATAATGGCTGTTGAAGCAGACTTCGTGAAAGAGGTGACTTTATACGGTAACAATTAAGTGAGTATGATTCTATTGGATATATATATACCTAATAATATAATAATATTGACGCATCTTCTTTCAGATAAAGCCTAAAATAATTTGCGAAATGCTTAAAATGTTATCCTCATCGTCAAAGTATGTCTTTGTAGGTATTACAAGTATCTACACGGAATATTCAAATATAATCGTTTTAACTTTGAATTAGCTAAAGGATTACCTACTAAATAATTTCATACCGTGAACTGTATTAGGTGTTTTAACCCCACAAACATAGCTAGGTATATAATACGGTATATGAAGTCAGTAAGTACCTACTGGCTTCATATACCTATGTGATTTCGGACACCATCCAGTATCGTACGGATACTAAATCAATCGCGCAGAATCTAATAAAAATACAATTTGATCTAAGTAAGCTTTGTAAATAATTTGCTAAGAAAACCAATAATATGGAAGCGAACGAACGTTCGGACATCGTCGCACGCGCTGTCCTTCGGCGTAAACGCGATTAATGATCCTTGATTACTGCCACAATCAGATACTTTCTTTATACACCACTATACAAACAACATCAGTCTTTATCACTGAAGTAGAAAGGGTCATATTGGAGTGGCCGAAGTTAATAGGGGTGGAATTTAAGTGTCGTAATAAAAATGTTATTAATCTATGACAGTCATTCACCGGTCGCCAACGACATCTCACAGGACATCCTTCAGAATTAATTTGCTTAGGTATTTGCAATCTGCTACTAAAATTAATATATTTAGTAAGAACAATGTTAGCGACAAGAGACAATTGATTAATGATCTCTGTCGTGTTCTATCGTACATTCATTGAACAATCTCCAGCAGTTTCACAATATTTATTATTAGTTTGAAGCAACACTGTAAGTAATATAAATGAAAACTTATTAACTCATGGGGCACTAATGGATCCTGTGTCCTTGTCATTAATAAAATGGTGAAAATAGCACTATTTTATCTTATACTTAGACATACCCATTGAAGAGACGAATATAATACGCTAAATTTTTATACATTACGATTTCTCTTTGTGGATCCATTCATAAATTTCACAATATGCATGTGAGATTTGAGACCCGTATCACCCGTTGATCCATAGTTAGTCTTGCTAGTTCAGCTATGCAATAATTATAACTAGGAGATATATCTATTACGTAGTGATAGTTGTCTGGCAGTTTGAGAATGTCATGCTCACTTAAATGTCCTGCTGATGGTGGCGTGTGTGTCGGGTCGTTGAGTTCCCTGCAATGTGGTTGAGTTGAGCGATGCACGATGTACGCGCGTCATACTCGTGAACGGGTGCCGTCTGTTGGGACTGGTCAGCTCATAGCTGCCATGTCAGTCTTATCAGAATATTTGTTATTAATTAAAAAATCAGGCTTGTTTAGTTTAGACTTTTTTTTTACATTGTTCTCACATAAGTTTTCGAGAACAATGTATTTTAACAAAATATTGTAAGAAATTCTGAATTTAAAAGAGTAACCATGGAGTTTCTTGCCCGTTCTTCTCCATTGGAAGTCAACATTTTGGAACGTGGCACCTAGAGTCGTAACTATTCTTAAGTACCTGTATATGGTCTACATGAATAAAAACATATCTTATCTTATCTTGTTTGTGAGGAATATAATGATTATGATGTGAAGCATATATGAAGCACTCTGACGATTACCAAGTATCCAGTCACTTTCCTATCTAAAACGCTATTTGGTTATATCGCCTTGACTCATATAACAATCACTCAACAATTTTGTATAACATAACAATGAGTGATACTTCCAGACTTCTTCCTGTGATCAAACCTGACAACACATTTATAATTACTTCCATGTTTCCACATAACAGTATTTATAGCACGTGACTATTAAAGAAAGTAACGCCACTGTAATTTTTTAAATAGTAGTCTTTTATAGGTACTATCAAGTTAGATATTAGGTACCAAACTAAGAGAGTCACATGTAGGTACCAAAGTGCTTTGCAAGCACTTCAAGAAGTTGCAACCTTGAAAAATTCATGTTGGTAATTCATCTTTTCTGGCTATTTCTGAATGATTGCGTAGCAAACATACACATTGGTTACACGATGGAATACTTTATTTATAAAAACTTTGTGTTGGTCGTCACTAGTAGCGTAGCGTAATTATGTGAAATTTTGGGGAAACCTCTTGTTAATTCCTACGTTTCGTAATAAAACCTGTTGTAGAGTTTGTTGAGGAGGGTACTACACAGGGTCACTCGCTCGTGACCACTATTTTGTTTACGGTGTGGATTTTGTTTTAAATTACGGCTAAACCGCAACAATAGTGATCCCATTATAACCTTTGATCTTGACACTGTGGTTGCTACCCGTGAACCGCTAGCTACTGTCGCTCGGTGGTCGCTAGAGGTCGCCCTCATGTTTGACAGACCACGCCGTACTTCCATCCGATCGTACCTAATTTGTTTATTGTTTGTACGGCACGTAGTAATGTCGTTTAAATAAATGTGGTGTAAGTGTAATGTGGCCAGGTAATTGATTTTATATGCCGACTGTACACACTATATTGATTATTTAATGAATAATTTCAAGTACTGTTGTTTATAAAGCAGTGATAGCCTAGCGGTTGAACGCTTGCCTTCCATGCAGGAGGGTCCGCGTTCAAACCCGGCCCGCACCTCTGACTTTTCGGAATCATGTGCGGATCAGAATTTGTTTATCACTTGCATTTACGGTGAAGGAAAAACATCGTGAGCACACCTGAGAAGGCTCCATAAAGTTCTCGACGGTGTGTGTAGTCCGCCAACCCGCACCGGGCCAGCGTGGTGGACTAAGGCCTACCCCTTCTCATTCTGAGAAGAGACCCTTGCCCAGCAGTGGGACAGTAATGGGTTGAATTTATTTATTTACCGTTGTTTATGTGGAACATTATTTTCTGTCCTTCAAGCAGCATAAAGAACTCGATAGAAAATGTATTGTTGGGTTCTTACTTAGCTTGATGATTAAAGGTTTTACTTTGTGATCATATTATCTAAATAACGTGGGAACAAATTTAACTATAAAATGCTCCGCACCTGACTTTTAGATAACCATAAATATTCCATTATTCTTACTATATCACCCATTGCTCCTTACTATTTTGAGATATTTGTTACTCAATCACGCACGCCACAGTAGAAAGCATCATGGAATAGCAGCGTTTTCCGGAAATCTAAAAATAAACTATTCTCGCTGGACCAACTGGACTTAGCAAGTTCGATTAAAGTAAGATTCTACTAACATTATCAATCAATCTGTTAATTATTTATTAAAAACAATACATTTCCTATGGTGCTCTACTACTTTGCGTCACTCGACAGGTTAATGAATAAAAGTAATTTTGCAATCAATCAAAGGACCATGGTAGGTACTATACCCAGAGACCTGATGACTAGATAACCATAAGAAAACAGGAATCCCAAGCACTAAAGACAATAGTGCCGCGACAAACAGATCTATACCAAAAAGATCTATGTCATGTATCGACCTCGACCTTGAGCCAAGTTCAAGTCCGCGCCCACGCAGGCGCCTGCGCCTGGCCATCAATCAAGCAATTACTGCGACGGCCCAGTTGCTGCGCGATCTGTATCTTGTGGAAACGAGCCTTTATGACTACCGGGTACTTATTGAGAAAAATGGGGTTATCTAAACTTGCATAAAGAACTTATAACACAAATAACCATGCGTACGTAGGTATTGTTGATACTCACGTGTGAGTATATTTTAGTGTTATTTTATTAGGCTTTGTTTTTGATCTCGAGCGTATGGCGTCCTAGGTTGCAGCTGAAAACCAGCGTTGGATGGTTAGTGTTATCGTACTTCCACGCAACATTATGCTGAGCTGCCGGCCCCTTGCCATTCAATTTGCTATACCTAATTTTTCCTGTGTGTTTATAGCTTATATAAGGATATGCCAATAAATATTTCTTTATAAATATTATTCTTATCACACGGTTGGCATAAATATCCTCAATGAATGCAATAATTAACTATATCATCATTATTCTAAAAACTCTTCAATAGTACAATTTATTAAAATTTAATCGACTATCATTAGTATCATTGTAATATTTACCCGTACGTGACGCCATGTCACCATGGTGACCACTTAGAGTCTACTTACGGCGTCAAATTACATAACACCTACGTTAGTGAAAATCGCTAGTAGTCGTTGCGATTCACAGAACAACAACAAACAAACCCGTTATTCCCAGTATCCAGTGTTATAAATGTCAAAGCTTACTACGAATTTATACGTACACGTGTAAGCAGTCTCATTATTGAATTCGTTCATCCACACCACATACATACATGATACACTAAATCTATGGAAGATGTGAACAGTAAAGCCATATAAAATTGGCGCTTATAAATTCCCCCACACGGCCCTGAAGCGATAAATAATGGCCGTAATCGAATGCATACAGTCATATTCGCGTCAGTGCGCATAGATTCGTCCGACGTCGGACTGATCCAAACGGATTCACGTGGATATCGACGGCTAAGCGATGAGCAATGGATCGTAAACAATGCACGAGACGCAGCCGACCGAATCCGGATGAAAACGGATAGGTACAGACGCAAGTGATCAGCGAAATACGAGAATATTCATCCTCTCTATACTAGTCATAAAGACTATCTCACTCCAATGTAATACGTCGATAATTTGGTCTAGAATGTAAGTCTGTTGCAATGATAATTAAAGAGGTTCCTCAATTATATGTTATATCAGTAAGTTTGTGAGAACTTAATAAAATTGGTTTACCATAACACTAACGAAACTCGAGTTTTGGCTCATGGACTGCTGGAATTATTCGTTTATTCTTAAAGAGCTACTTGTTTGTTGCAGGGATGTGATATTGCTTGCTTCACCGCTTTCAGCAGCATTGCTATTTTAATGGATATCAGATGAACAGTTTATCCATAAAAGTAAGACACACACATTAAAAGCAACCGCTAGTCTTGTATAACTTGCGTCATTGCGCAGGAGTGGCGCGGAAGTCCGGCTCAGCCGCCATCGCCATACATACCTAATGGCTCAGATTTGGTTGCAGCACTGGATAACGTAGCCACGTATTACGGAAAACGCCGGATTACAGCGGACTAGCCGTAACCAACACTTTTATGTGTTTGGCAAGCGCACCGCGCGCGTCAATCCACCGACATAATATTATTATTGACATACTAATGATATCAAATTTATAGTTTAATTTTACTACTGACTCGTAGTTGAAGATATAGGTTATGTTTCTGTTAAGATAACAAACAAGACCGACATGGCATGAAGTAGAAAATAACTAAATGTTCTACATAAATAGATTGCGAGCGGTTAGATGGAATTCCTAAACGCTTAGTTTCTGGTATAAGACATCTAGCAAATCAAGGAAACCTGAAAGATGCTAGGTTAGGCTTAAATTGTGACATAAAATATATTATCTAATCCTTTGTTAGCACCCTGGAGTGGACAAACCGCTGAAAACCAGAAAAAATATCATCCATAAACTTCCAATCAGCAAGTACCAGGACACTATAGCATCGAAGAGATAATGTATTCGATCGCCGACGAAGCACAATTTTATACGCCTTTCAGTCCCTTGGGCTTTACGAGGTCATCCCGAAGGTGATGCTCGACTTTACTAACAATGCTAAACAGTCCCCGGGCGATTGCCTTAAAGCCGTTTGGAGTCAAGTCCTACAAACGAACATGTACTTTATAGAAAGTTATGATGGTACAAAATAATTGTGTAAAGATATACAATAGATAGTGCCAACGTATTTAGATATAGATCCTTATAAATTCCAGCCTCGCACAATTACATGAATTTTTTTCCAAAACAAATAAATAAGTAGATACCTCCTAGCAATACTGAGATCTTTGATGCATCCCATAGACCACAGTTAAGGCCTCTCATAGTCTTACCTAGAGATTTGTATTACGACTCCAGTCTTAAATCTTCTTTATTCAACCGATTCTACAAGGATTACCAACTCATCGCTTGGAACCTCAAATCATCGGTGTGCATCGAGTCATCACCAATTATTAGCCCAAACTTTCAACTCACTGACCACCGACGTCCGGCGCGGCGCTTGCGGCTGCAACACGGCTCTCACTTTTTACGCCTCAGAGGCGTGCGAACAAAAACTAGTCTCATTCAGTTGTTCGTAACACAACGTAATAACATACAGAAGGTTCAATTATAATAGTGGGCTATGTAGTACTGTAAAATATAAGCAACAACAATATAATAAGTAAAACAAAGCCATTTTCTACCTGTTAATCACTCGTAACCTTTATGTATAACTTTCTATATGTAATTTTAGAAAATAAAAATTATTATTATTATTATTTATTTTCATACATTTTAGTAACTCGGCAATAAATGACCGGCTTTATAGGTGAGCACGGGCCGAAGCCAAGTGCTAACCTAGGGAATTGGTGGTATGATGGCGAGAGACGTGAGCCTGTGATTGTGTTCGTGAATTAACAGATGATCGCGTATGAGATGTGGTTGTTTGTGTCTCATTATCATATTGCAAAAAATTTCTGACAATTCTGCAGGTATTCAGTATAGCAGCTTTCTGTAGAGTTTGATAGGTATATGGTGCCAGATCTAGATTTCTTAAGGATTGATGAAGTTGTTTGGGAATGACACCAGTAGTTGAGAGTACTATGGGAATAATAGTGGCACTATTTAAGTGCCACATTCGGCAGATTTCAATTTTTAGGTCTATGTATTTCGATAATTTTTCTGCTATAGTATTTTGGAGATTGTGTGTGTTTGGCACGGCTATGTTAATGATTTGCGCAGTTTTGTTGATTTTATCAAGTAAAGTAATGTCTGGTCTGTTATAATGTGTTGTTCTGTCGGTGAGGATCGCACGGTCAAAGTACAGCTTGTGGGTTCTGTTTTCAAGGGAAGCTTCGGGTTTATATTTGTAGTAAGGCGTAGGTGGTGTGGAAACTAATTTATATTTTAATGCTAATTTTTGATGGATTACGTTGGCAATTTGATCATGTCTGTGTTTGTAGTCGGTCTGAACTATTGCTTTACAGGCT
Organism: Shargacucullia verbasci; assembly: GCA_947562105.1. NCBI lineage: Eukaryota > Metazoa > Arthropoda > Insecta > Lepidoptera > Noctuidae > Shargacucullia > Shargacucullia verbasci. The sequence goes on from OX387284.1 coordinate 253,308, forward strand.
CCAGTAATGTGTTGAATAGTTTCCGGGGAACTATTACAACGCCTGCAAGTATCTGTGGGTATTAGGGCTTTTATAATATATTTTTGGTAATTTCGTGTTTCTACTACTTGATCTTGGATCGCTATCATAAACCCTTCAGTCTTATTATTATTATTGCAGTTACACGTGCACACGCGTTTACGATATTGGCCTTTTGTTTGCCGTCTCTTCAGCAGCTTATCTCAGAGTACTACTGGAAATAATTCTCTGAGCTCCCAATATGGGAATGTTTATTGTGGGGCCGTGGACTAAAAACCGCAGGGGACGCTCTCTTACAATGCTGGCACTATTTCCCGTTAATTCGTGGAGGGTCTATTACAGTTAATCCATAAAGCATCGATTGGTACTTCTGTAGATTATTTATTTTGCGTACAAATAAAATCTTGAATGAGTTGTCCTTGTACTGTCGGTATTTGTATAAATAGTAGATATAGTGTTTAGATAAAGTCAGTAGTTTATATAAATACTGAATTAAAACTATGAGCTTAACAAACTAGAAGCCAGATGTTAATGGCCTCTGCAATTTAAACTGGAGTTTTTATACATCCGCCGGAGAATTTTTGATGTTTATACAAGAATGAGAATTTCCGTGAATTGATTACTTAAACATTTGTTGGAATGGTTTGCATGAGAAGAGTACAGTTGCTAACGTCACGTGTGATTGCTGCAGACCTATTAAATATAGGGAATATTTAATAGGTCAGCAGCAGCAGCAGGTACGAGTATTAAAGATTTTGTGAGATTTGGAGAGGTTCATAGAAAGCTGAGGTAAGATAATTGGTTGATTTAGGCGGGTGTTGGGATTATTGGTTCAAACGCCGCGATGTCTGCCTATGATGATTATACAGATTCGTCGTGTGACAACAGGTTAACATGTTATAGCTCTACTAGCATAACAAATCTCTTACAATCAAAAGCTAAAGTTCTTACATCATTAGGTATCTATAATTAAGTGTGACGAGCGTGCCGAGGCCCCGCGCCCCTGGTGCTCATCGTGATGGTTAGCAATGCGGTCGCATCGCCGGCGCTGGGGGAAGATATTAAATACTTTAAGTCCTGAGTAAAGCCACAATATAAACAGGCACAGAAGATTACGTGCCTACGAATTTGATCAAGTTTTTATCGATTTCGTCGAACGATCTTTGTACTTCGAGAGTATCCGAAGCAGAACTGGAGTCACCAACAAGCTTGCAGAATTAGCAAGCTGAAGAGGCAGTAAGATGGCCAGGCCTATTGAAGGACCGATGCCCACTGAAGTAGACCAATCCTTACGAGTTTTGTACTTACTTTATTTTTACAAATTTGCATTCGTAGCGTGGGTACATCCCAGCCCGATGTACAGACGATCATATATAAAATATTTATATAATTGTTGTTTAGAATTGACTATGACCCGCGCTCTCAGTGCTCAGATTATTATAAATTAAATATATACATACTTATATTAATTATTCACTTGCGGTTTTTTTTTATTACACATCGTGTGTAGTGAACCTTTTGCAAATATTTTGTGTTACTAAACTTAGTCGATGGTATCGGAAAATACTGCTTTGAAATAATACTGAACAATGCTAAAAATCCGAAAATGGAGCAATATTTCTGTTATATTATATATATATTTTTTTATTATTATTCGACTTGCATGACGAGAAAAAAAAATTGTAGATCTACATAACATTTTATATGAGAACCCTTAGGGTTCGTAAGCGGGTACATTAATTTAAAAGTTTTTCGGTAAAAATGGGTTTCAGTCTGTAGACTTTACATAAAATGTGTCAAGTATCACAAAAGATCCCAGCAGGTGGCGGCGCGGCGCGGCGCGGGCGGTCTGTTATAACATTTACTTGAATATTATCTACTAGATATAATTATAATCCCTCAATGTACACTCAGCTCCCAGCTCAGGTTTTCCTTGAATTATGTCAATTAACACGTCCGTCGCATTAACGGTAAACAGTATGTTTTGGTGTAGTTCTGCAAACCGCTTAAGCACGCAAAGCTTGTTGATTTTATTTTAATCGATTATTGTTTTTGCATGATCGATTTAGAAACAATGTCCAGTTTTACCCAACTGCAGGCAGGAATGAGACTGCATCATAGCTGCTAGGCACAATCGCAATAGAGCAGTATAGGTGTTTCTGTTGATCTGGATATGGATCTGGATATGGTCTTCACCCTGTGTTTTAATACCACATTTATTGAACACCTGTATCATACAAAATATACATATATGAGCAATTATGTATGTATATAATTAAGAAGACTAAACAATGAAAACACTGGTGTTTTAGAAATGAACACATAATTAGCTGTTTGAACGGTTTCATGAATTTATTTAAGAATCCAAGTATAAAATATCTATCAAAAAAGATACCATAAAACTGAGAATGCGAAGTTATAAAAAAAACGGCATAATTCAAAGTTCATATAAAATTAGAGACACAGTAAACACAAAAGGCATACCACAAGAAAGATTAAAACATATAGGTTTATTAGCCGCGAGAGATCCGTCAAAACGTCCGCTTTCATCCGGCGCCGATGTAAAAATGAAGTTAATTTGTTTATCGAGTGACCAAGTGAGATGTAAACTGAAGCAACATAAAACGTAGCGCTGATTTATGAGCGCGTAGCTTTTGATGTGGAGCGTGGTTTATGATGGAGTTTCAAGAACTCTATGGTGAGAACTTTCAAACAGCAGAACATTTTGTTTTACAAGAGTTTTATTCGGAGAAGAGCAACTACTAAAGACTATCGACGAATGGGCATGTATAGCAATATATTGACAAATCACTGACACACGTTATGCCATATAGTGACTGACTGATGTTTAAACGTAGGTACAGAGATGTGTCGCTGCATCTGGTCTGAATTTCATATAGGGTTAGGCAAAGTTGTTCTTGATTTTTTTATGTATGGGTGTACTACAATATAATTCCGCTTTTCGCTCTTCGCCGATGTCATACAATACGAAGCTACAATTCAAAACCTCAAACTGTTTCAGTGAATTTTTAGAAAACTCCCAAAATAGTTTATTTCTTGAATTCGAATGTAAGTTCTCATGCTCAGCACCTGCTTTTGCGTTCACTAAACTAAAATGACCAACGGCAAATAATATCTACAAGAAAATTTTATAGAATATTCAATGAACAGGCGCCGCTAACATTTTTAACTACACCGAACGACGAATAAAAAGTTATCTTACCAATCTCTAACGATCCTTGGTGTAACCCCTGAAGGCTATACTTTCACTAAACTAGGTTACAGCGGCACAATTTGAGTGACTTAACTTTTATCTTCCACTTTATCTGAGATGCGGATAAGATAGCTCAAGTTGGACCGGCCCAGATTGACGGATGCGCATAGTATGATAAACTATGTACTTTATTATTCTTTAACTTTTACCGACTTACTGAATAAATATTAGTTTTGTTTAAGAAATATTCTTCATGATTTTAATTTGAAAGGAATGTAGTGTTATTTTGGAGTAAGTCCGAGAACCTAATGTAATAAAATCGTAAACAAATTTTGCTCATATTAGTTTCGATATAAGTTTAAGTAATCTGTCTAAAAATTAAAACATCGCTATTTATCACTAATGTTTGTCTTACAGGTAGCCTGGATGGCCAGTCTCTGTGATATTGAACCTTATTGCCCATAAACTCTACATTACCTACTAGTACCTACTACTAACTAGGTGCAATGAATGGCAATCATTAAATTTTCAGTTGCTAGTGTCAGAACTAGAAATGAAAACCACCGTATTTATTAATTCCTGTTAAGTAGTTTGACCCTTACCATCTCAGTATCCAGTCAAACACAAATCCACTTCACCGAGCAATGTTCCAGAAAATAAATAGCTTTCAAACCCATAATTCCAAAATAAAACAACGAGAGTATCAAAATAAACCATGCACGAGCATCAAGTAACCACACATTCAAACATTATCACCTAATTTCATCAGCACAGTAACAAGCCCACATTATCCGGTTAGACATCAAAATAACCGTTGTTTTCGTCCCAGTTCCACGTCCGCAGTTTTTGCTGGCGCGTGCGCAGTATGAATGGGCGCGATGAAAGCCCTTCCTGTTGGCCGCGGCTGTTAGTGGTCCACGCCGGCGCTGTGGAGTGTTTATACATGTGTAATAAATACGTTTACATTAGATGGAACTGTTGGCCAACATGTTGCCGGAGATATGCGCAATATTATCCTGATAATTGATTCGATATAATATTTTATCAATTACAATCGGCAGACTGATATTTGATAGCTTCAAACAGCGATTCATGTACTCTCTAAATATTGCTGTCCGCAGTGGATCGTGTGTCGTGCTGCAACATTGAGCTTGATGTTCTCCCATCGTCGCCGAACACTGTCGCGCAGTGAGAAAGCACCTTAACTCACGTGCTCCCATTCTTAATTGTGTACGATTTATCTTTCATTCTCTGAGCGGCTGGTAGGTACCAGGCGCGGATAAATAGGTGACAGAGACATGTGAATGAAGATATTCTTTATACAGAATTATCTACGTCCTGCTTACAAAATTATTGGATGCTAAGTATGAAACAGTTGGTAGGTGCGACCCGAGTTTGAAACGAATTGAATGCAAACTGGAATATTTCCGTAAAGCTCACCAGATCCGGTTAGCTTTGTGCTTCTTGATCTGCAGTTTGGCACTCCTCACAATCGACAAATGAATTACTTACTGAAGCTTCAGACTGCTAAGTGAGTTAAGCCAGACAGCCCAAAGCCAGATGCCTGTATTATGAGAGCCGAGTGTTGGTTATACACAGGTAGTACATAAACTTCGCGCCTATATATCCCAAACGTATTTCCTTTTCTTTCCTTAGGTACTTCATAGGAAGTAGGTCATTATATACCTACTTCCTATGAGAAGTACCAGCGAACCTAAAAAACTTTCCAAAGATTTGAACCTAGGACCCCACTAACTCGGCAGCCGCGCTATCGACCATTTTTTTGTTAGATATACACGATAAATAATATGCTGTAATTAATCACGAACCATTCCATTTAATCTTCAATAATATTCTCACCGTAATTTATGATCTGGTGAATGATAGGCAATTAATAATAATGTGTTTTCCCTTCCGCCAAGGTACCGGGAAGTATATAATAACGTTCAACGATCTTACAACCTTTACAGATAAAATATCTACTTACAATATTTAAAGTAAGGATTTGACCCAGGTTTTACAGGTTCTTTAAGCGGGTTTCATTTACTACCCTACTGTATAAAGTACTTGCTTCTAGTCGGTAAGTACTGTACTAATGAGGCCATGCCCTCAAGTCACATGTGTGTTAGACAATATGTCTGTGTAGTTTGTACAGCGTCATTGTGAAATCACTAAACGTGATTTAATTTGACTTTCACTAATACGACGCCACAGGGTAAATAGCGTGGGTAAAATAAATAGACAGTGTATGCGAGTGTATGGATGTATGATATTACCTACCTAATGTATGTGTGTAGTGTACCAACATGGTAATTTCATGGTCGGTAACGGCAAAATAGATACAACATCATATGTGTGTACATTGTGATTGTGATGAAGTGAAATTTGGTTTACCGTAGCTAGCTAATGTTCCAAAACTATTGAAATAAGTACGTAGATATCTGTGGGACTTTACTTCATTAAGAGCGTCTGATATAAACTATTAAAGGCTGGTATTCTATAATTTTCCGTAGCATCAATTCATCATCTGGACATCAACAGGTTACCTAGATTTTTTTCAGAAATGTTTAGTATTAGATAAGCTATTTTAGGAAAGGCTATGCAAGCTAACCGTGCACTATTGATGTAGCAAGGCGTGTCGCACTATTGTTGTGTATACATTGGCACCAATGTTAAGATGGTGATAAGTGTAACTATAGCAGGAGGGAAACTAGACCTTCACTTTCTATTAACATCTCGAAGGCCCAAATATTGCAGTTATATAGCCTCGCGCACATATTTACATCCGTGTAATTTCAAAACATGTGCTGTGAAGAGGATGTGGTCGCAGGAAACCGCTTCCATAATATTTACGCACACACCAGGAACTGGTGAATTGACGAGCATGGTGACCTCGAGCCTGTGCAGTGGCTGCATCTACTAATAGACATAACTCTATAAGGTAACTGAAATATAAGAGACTTCAAAACTTCGCCACGTGATTTTAGTCGTAGCGGTGTATGGACATGCTGAATAAACAACGTTTAGTGGCTAATTTAAAAAAATCGTTGCCCATCCACGTGTATCGTTTCAAAAGAGAATATAATCTAATCTATTTGATAAGCCAGGTGTCCGCACTCTCCGGGTCCTCTACGTTAATTTTCCACATTTCTGTGAACTTCACGAGTAACATCATTACATGTTTACGGATAAAAAATCCTGCGCTCAGTATAAGTATCTCACGTCGCCGTCGTGTCCACATCATCTTTGATCTAGTAAGTACCGACTGAATCCTTCACACATAAATAATTTATAATTACCGCTAGTTTTTCTCTTACATCGATAACAAGTACTAATAATACTATTATTGTTATGTATTCTGTGAGGCATCCTGCATCATATACATGTTTACAACAGTTTGTATATTCACTAATAAATTATTATTTATTTATTTATTGCACTATGTTGTTACAGAAAACAACTAAGCTAACCTAAACACACACAGACCCAGTAAGGGAGTAGCTACTTGTTTTGTAGCTATCTTAGAAGGTACCTAGAACATGTTAAATAGTAGTACCAATTAATAAGAATGCTTCGTACATGCTTCAATCATCTTTGTGTAATATTTATATAATTAATTTGTATATAAACTATATATGATATATATGTATATATATGATATATATGTATATATATGATAACGCAATAGGTATATAATGTAGCTTGTTCTTTAAAATTTATCTTCCATAAACTCTTTAACGGTATAATAACATTATCTTTTACTTAATTTTAAATATATTACGAGTGTGCCTGTAAAGATATCGTACAAATCAACTATTTAGTTTATGTTCAATTCCAAGATCGGTGATGACTCTAGGCATCGATAAAATGTGGGGTGGGTGTACTCTATTTATGTAAAAATATACTAATTAGACCACCACATCGAACGACATTCCGCCACTTGCATCCATCGGTTGCCCGCGACTCTCACAAGTGGTGGTGGTCTAAGGGGGAGGCCTTCGTTCAGCAGTGGACGTCTTCTGGCTGATGATGATGACGATGATGATACTGATTAGAAAGTAAGACGGAGGAATAAATAGTAATAACAAAGTAATTCTAAGGACACAGTCGCAACTATCACTGACGGAATAATTTGTAGCAGTAACAATTAATATTAATTTTCTAATACTAATTCTAAAAAAAAAGATGTGTGATATTGTGTTTTCGTTTTATGAAGGCCTTCGTCTAGGAAAATTGTCAACCAGATTCAAACAGTAGATATAATGTTGTGTGATTGTAGTAATGACGCAATAATATCTAAACCTATGTGTTAACATAACATTTTCTTTGATTTGTTTCAGTTGGTTCCTACTAAGAAAATAAAGTTAACCGACGACTCAAACTTTACTTTTATAATTAAATTCAGTGTTTTCATTAATCAGGTTGATTTGGTTGAAGACGAAATTTAATTTCACCAAAAAAGTCAGGCCGCAAATGTTTAATAGCAATCTTTAAAACATGGCTTCTCTTTACGACTTCTCGCGCCAATTATGAGAACAAAAATTTCGATTAGAGAAAGTGTATTTTGTCAGGTAAGTTACTTATTTTACTTTAGGACATTGGTATGGATATGGTACTTATTTATTTTACAATGGCACATTTTTATAAAAGAACATTCGTAGTGTAGTACTTTTGCATTTTGAACAGTGGGTACGCAATTATTGTGGTGTCATTATTATCTCACATGTGCAGTGTATACAAGTCAAACCCTCAACCGCCTAGAAATGCAATAGTAGCGAAGCTGGCGACAACCGGGCCGTCTAACTGAAGTTAATAATACTGGATGGCTGAAAATTATATTTAAAGAAAACTTAAAAGCGCCAAAGTTTTAGATTATCAGATTGTTTACAAATCATGTTTCGATCAGTCAGTTGGTAGACCGCCGTCGGCGCTGTTGGAGGTACACCTTTATCCACGAGAAGCGATCTGTCAATAGCTGTAAAATATTAATTTAGAAACAATTTAAATAGAGTTACCGAATGGCAGACCACAAAACTTTGCGGGCCTCAGCATCAAGATCAAGTAAATTTGATAAGTTTTCCGAGCACTAAGTTACTTCTTGGATCTTTATTGTGTTGTCAAATAATGTATCAAGACTGGCATTATATTGAAGGAATCGTATGTACGTCAAGTACCTTCGAGTTTTCCTGGACCTCGTCTGTAGATGTCAAATAAATAATATACGCACACGTCATGCCTTGACGTAAACTGCCATAGTTAACGTAGTACAAGAAAACTCAGGAAATGTTCAGGATCTTCGACGTTATTTTGAATGTAACAACAAAATCGCTCAGTTACGCATGATTGGTTCAAAAAACTATTTCTTACGTAATTTTTCTTGAAAATTTTTAACAATACTTCTATTATATCGCTTGTTTAAAATGAATTACACAACATTTTGGTTACTCTTGAGCAGAGATATACGGACTAGTTAAATTTCCACTCCTGAACAGAACTCGCGCCCTGTAAAGGAAACAACTTACAGATCGACCCTGAGGTGACGTCGCTACTTTAACTCATTTCATACTATACTTAGTATTATTATTTCAATAAAATTCGTAGTATGGAGAAAGTGCAATTATAACTTTAACAAAAAATTGCTGCCGCACGCATCCTGTTGACATCACATTACCTTTGACGTCAGTAAATAGAGGCACAGACCAAAAACCACGCAGCATTGTTGTTGCCGTAAATCCAAACTTTCCCAATGATTCAGAAGTTTATTTAGTCGAGTCATCGTGAAAGTGTAACCAATTTACGCCATTGTATACAGGACATACCAACTTCCGCGCAACTAAACATCAGTGCAGATCGTACGGAACTGTTTATGCAGGTACTACGGAACCGTCAAAGCAATTTGTGGATTGAAAAAGTCCGGAGCACCGTTACATATTTTCTGACTGACTAATCTTACAAGTATGCACCTTAGTGAGATGTGAGAGCTGATGCCGCACGTCAGAAGACGTATATGAGGTCATAACAGATCAACGCAACCGGCGTAACGACGTCTAAACTTTACCTTTATGAGCGTTATGACAGCGTAACTATCAAAACACCATTGTTCTGGTGTTTGCGCTAACGCTACAAGGTGCGTACACATTTGCGAATGTTTGAAAACAAAACCTACCATTTTCACTATAACTAAAGAAGAAGAAGACTTCTGTCTATCTGTAGGTACGCGTGTCTCCAGGACATGAACGACCGGCGAGGTCCTCGGCAGTGTGAAGTGTGAACGCACTCTTAAGTAATAATGTATGTTCGTAGTTCTGATTGTCATTGTCAAGTAAACACTTGTGTTACGCAGTGACACCTTTGCGGTCAGCTCGTTAGTCATGCCAGGATTAAATTTCTATAAATGAAGTTCTTGGAAATTCTGCAATATACTTTTGACAAGTGCATTGGTTTTACTCATCATTAATTATATATTTACATTAGTAATTCTGTTGATATTACCTAAATGTAATTGATACCAATATTTCACAAGATATTGAGATATGACCGATTACATGGTATTAGCAAGTGCATGATCACGTTCCCTTAGTAATGGACCCGGGACTGCTTCATGTAAAATGCCACCATGAATAAGAAATTGCATCGATACAGCCATTTATTTTTATACCAATGATAGTCTGCGAAGTTACCGTCATGATTTTCAAAATGTACGTAAAATGTAGATATTTGATTCAGGATTGATTATTCATACTTTAAAAAAATACAAATAGGTGCGTCTTTCGGTAATTTCTAGACTAATCCCCAAAATTTGTCTAACACACATGAGTTAATATAATTAACAAAACTCAGTTATATTGCACCTCAGTTCGTCTGCCAGCTACCAAAAATAGCGCGGAGCTCGTCTGCTGCTGCACACGATAATTTAATTGTCTTACGTTTCGTAATTCCGGATAACACGCTCATGTTTCACAGTGTTACGGTGCAAGCGGCCACCGCCAATTAGCGCTAAATATATTACCGACACACCGTAGAGCATACAAACTTTAGATGGATTCTAATGATCTCTGATTATTTTTTCGAGTGATTCCGATTGATCGTGCTGGATGTCCATTGTTCTTTCGATTCAGTCCGATCCTGAGTCGCTCTCGCTTGTGAGTTTGTTAAGCGGTAAAAATATTCGTTCCGGGCTCGGGTACCTAGATGTCAGCTCCCAAGAAATCAATACAATTCGCTCCGTGCATAACATAATGGTCGACATCTGTTAAAGTTCCCCGACCGTACAACTGTTTGCTAATTTTGTCTAATAAAGGCGAAAATATACTGTCTCTTGGTGTTCCTCCCATTTCTGTGCTCCAGCGTCCCGATTAAAGCATTAGTGGCGCTTCCCACGCGGGCCCGGCTGTGGGCAGCGACAGGTTAAGTAACGCTTCCTGACCAATTAACCGCCCGATGAGGATACAGTTAATCTGGCTAGGTGATTAATGCAATAAACTATTTCGGTATGTGTGGTCTCATGCAGTTAACGAGCGAAATCTGCCACTTCCCGGTTGGTTGCTTTAGTTTACTTCGTTTATAAATGGTTCAGCACTCAAAAGCAACTACACAGTTCATTGTTCTCGTATCAATGTTGCTTTACATTTCGAATGGATATTATTGTTGTGCAGACGACCAATGTAGGTACACCACCGATCCAAACGACAATATCAAAAATTTCATGATTTTCTTACTGTTCCTTTTTCACACTATTGCTATGTAGCCTCATTTAATTTCGTAAGAAGTTAACAAAACGCAAATAATAACTAATCAATTGCTTTAAGAGCAAACCACAGATCGACCAATCCATGAAATTAATATAAATTTTACCTCAAAATAACTGAAAAGCTTGTTTTAACTCCAGTACATACGATCAGGGGCTAATGTTTATGTTACGGGAACATTATTTACAGCGCGAAATTATCCACGAATACTTAAAAAAATAAACCCGCGCACCTAAGACATGTTCGTAGAACAAGACTAACTGTAAGAAAGTTACGTCCTGGTCACTATAGTAATCACCGATGATTTATTTATACGAATTATTATAGTCTTTGCCAAAGGGAAAAGAGAACGAAAATGCGCATAATAATTACACTACCTATACTGGACTCTGAAGTGGAACCTTATTTATTGAACTATTTGCATTTCTATTGAATCAAACCGGACATTAGACGGGTGATTTTAAGCTCCGTAATATCGTCTAACAATTAATTTCACATTCAATTTTAATTAGCCACCAACACAAGGTGTGGTTTTAACGGCCTTAAATTTGCATAAATTAATTAATAAATATTAAAATATTACCCTTTCACAGTTATCATTTTGAGCACGTTTAGTATCGCTCTTGGCCGAAGGGGTCATCTATGAGAAGGGTTAGCTTTGCCTCACTCGTAAATGGCCAGCCGATGTTCTTATCTGATTAAACTATGTAACTCGTACATTACTGCGGTCCTTAGACTCAATATAGTGGCCCTAAATATGGTTTGATTGGATCATAGTTAGTTCCTACTAACAAATTAGGTAGAATGAAATCAACATCGGGATTGCGACTACAAGAAAAGAGAACTTAAAAAAACGTATCCATATATAGCGGTCACAGACGCGCGCGTGAGACCACCCTTTTACTTCCAACTCATCGGCGGTAAAAACAAAACCATTTACTAATCGTGCCTGGTTCGTGTAACGTGATAATATAAACCACGTGTATGTCCGGTAATGCACGCGAAACTCTTCAGAAACTGCAAACGTTCACTTAATGTAAATATTATGTCTCGTAAACGTATTCTACGTATTTTTTGTTGTAAATACGCCCCGTTTAATTTTAACTGATACAGTTAAATATACGGGCATTAAATCGTCTGTTGAAAGCACTCTTCTCACTAATGTTTAATTAGTTTTTTTTTCTCGAGAACGCACACTAAGGTGTAAATACTAATGCAATAAAGCAGTTCTACTCTCACTCCACTTTCTAGTAGCTGTGGGCCTGATGACTTATATTCGTCATAGCTATAGAATCTTACCGTGCTAACCATACTTACCGAAGAACGAAATTTATTGACGTTTTATGAAAGATATATTTATAATGCTCTATATTCGTTAGTTGATGTTGTTGCAGATGATGACAGATGAACGGTTTCATGATGGACGGGTTACTTATGTAACATTGTGATCTTATAAAACAGTGAAATGTACCCATGACGTCGTACGTATGTTTATCTGTGGGTAAACATACTAAGTGTAGAATACTTTTTTTATATAAACGGATCATAATAACTTTACTGTTTGTTGCGGGCCGATAGGTCAACAAGTCGTCAATGTCTAAAGCATTTGTAAAGTTTAAATTCGTTTACGAGTGGTATTCCCATTTCGTAAGGGGAAACCAGAAATATTTATAGGATACGGTCGATTTCATTTGGTATTGTTTCAAGGTGCAAAATTATGTTGGACCGGATAAAACACAGCACTTTGAGCAGTAAACAGGTTCACAGTGATTCATATTGTCCAAATATACACTATACGAACTGTGCAAATATGCTTATAAAATATGTGTATAAAATCAAAGAGCATAATAAAATAACTCTGCACATAGATCTCATATCCACAGCACATGAAGTAGTAGAACTGGATGTTAGTGCTTGAGGCGCGTGTAGCATTAAACTGCTCGTTTAACGGCACCGAGGTCTGTCGCAGGAATTGATAACTATCAGGCTTAATTCCAAAATGCTACGGGAGGGCGTAGTCCGCCAACTTGCTTCATACATTTCGTCTTTGTACATTTTGGAAGTGGCAATTTTCGTTACGTCAAATTAGATCTATCTCCGTCACTCATCGACATTAGAACACGTCAAGGGCCTATAAGACTCCAATACAAGGACTTGTTACATACAGATAATTACAAAACGGCATTACTAAGAAAACATGTAATTACAAAATCATATACAACAAAATAACCCACACCAACATTCCAACCTCCACGGAACGGCTACACATCTTCAACGCAACATCTTCGCGACGTCTACGCAACGTCGGCAAGAATTCTCTGCCCAACAGTGAGCATATTTCGGCTGACAGTCATACAAAAATAACGGAACACTAGAAATTGTTTAAAATCATGAATTATTGCAACCACTGTAACTCTGAGGAAAGAGCATTAAACGTGCCATTTGAGATTTAAAAGCTACGTGAGAATAAAAGCACCTGATAGTTACCTGCTCGCCGGTTTATTTACTTCTTTTTAACTAACCGTAGAAAAGCCGTTATTCCGCTTGTATAATTCGTAGGCCATAGAATATATTCTATAGATTTCTAAGGTAATAGCTAAGATTTCATGCAGGTAATATTGGATTCATGAAATATTTTCAATTTAGAGACGCAAAACGCTTACATTCTCTGAAGAGGCAGACGAATTATTTTGTGGCTGAGGTTTTAAACCGTGTCAAAGGGAACTGAGAATAACTTCATCATTATATACTGAGAACAGTTTCATAGAAATATCAGTCTGAAAATTACCCATCAAGCAAACTCCTATTCTCGGTATTGCTGTTAAGACGGATATTTCATTAGGTAGGGACCATACCACCAATATGAATCATACCTACCACTAATAATCAGCCCACAAACAGCCCACTAAGTGACAAAGTATATAAACCACTGCTTACGCTCTTTACACTTAACAATCAATAAACTTAGCGCATTACATTATACAATTGGCCTTTAAATCAATTCTCTTATCCAGTATGCGCAATCTCATTGTTACTTCATCCGATGTATGAATGGATGGCAACATTGCCGCTTTAGAAAGTTGCCATTTAAATGGACTACATTATGCAAGAACTTTCGCGTGTCAATATAAGAAAGGCTACATAAATAAATTATCTTTTTGTGTACGACCTTGTGTGGTTATGTTACGTGTATCATTATTTTTTGTAAGATGTTATAGATGTATTTGGATATATTAAATTGTTGTAATGCTCAAAGCAATATTCGTTAGTATAATACGTTCATCTTACTCTTGAAAGCCGTTGGATGAATTAACCTTAGAAAAAATGATACAAACTGTTATTGGTACGTGCACATTCATAAAATGAATTGTTTTGATAAATAAAGGTGGTGCGTGTTCACTAAACGTCATCGATTTTTGGGGAGTATAAACTTGTGAGCTAGTTTATTAAGAAATCTGTAAGGAATATAATAAAATAATTCATATATGTAGGTGTTGGATTCTTCTTGTATGTATAGATGCTTCGAGTATTTAATAAAGACGTTATACTTCGAGACTATCCCTATATTTTATTCAGATGTAACGGGTAAAATTGTGTTGTAAACAATTTTTTAAGCTTTTACTACTATACTTATTGTAGGTACTAATTTCACTAGGGATGAAAATTACACTAAAACCTATTGGTGTATCAACCATACCTTGTAACGATACCTTGACACATGTTGTTAACAAACAGACTGTTAATAATGTTTTAGTTTAGGGACAGCCCGGGGGACGACTGTAATAAGAATCGCTTTCAAAACCAATATTGATGTTGATTGAACATTCACCATCGATTACACTTTCTATATTAAAACCTTAGAGATTGACAGTGAACTTGTACGCAAACATTTACGTGTGTCTAACGAAACTAGATTAAAATAACCGCTGAAATATGTATTACTAGCTTCCGCTCGCGGCTTCGCCCGCGTGGTTTACGATGCCGTGATTTTCCCGGGATAAATAGCCTATGTGCTATTCCAGACTAAATTCTATCTCTGTGCCAAATTTCATCCAGATCCGTTCAGCCGTTCTGGCGTGAAAGAATAACAAAGATCCATCCATCCATCCATCCTCACAAACTTTCACATTATATATTAGTAGGATTCTTATTCTGGGTTTATAATATATTTTATTCTGGGTTTTGAGAAGTCAGAAACCGAATGTTGCTAATTTTCGAAAATTATTTCTACCCCAAAGGCTAACTGAGTTCACTGTTTTTAGTCCATGAGCAGGCTCAAAAGAGTAACCCTTTTGAACCTAAATAAAGTTTTATGTATAGCCTTCAGGCTATATTAGTCTCATTTCATAATTTAAATGATTAATTTAAGTGAAGCAGATAGTAAAGGGTAAAAACGGTCGCTTCTGCGGTGCTAAAAATAGATTTTAATTTAGCGAAATTGAAGCTCTATCGTAATGCTTAGAAACTTACTCGACGTGTCCAGAAATCGTAGATTTATATATGTATGTACCTACCCGGTATATGAAAGTACCTACGTTAAATAGTATATATGTTTTAGGATACTATGTTATGAAATATATTGTTGTTTATTTTAAGTATTATCTAGCAAAATAGTTAAGTAGTAGGTAAGTTGAGATCAGCCCTTGTATGAAGGTAAATTTATTTGAAACATTAGTTCGTTGTTCAATTGTATTAATTCATTGAATACGGATTGCAATCAATCACTGTTTATAAGCAAATCAGAATCTAAGTCATAACATAACATGTTTTGTTATCACAATCAATTTCCAAGAAAAAAGAATTTGATATTGATGTGACATCATAAAGTTACCCATCAAAGTATAAAAATTCCTTCTGGAATTCCAATGTCAAACAGCCAAACAGAATTGTAATAACGATGTCTTTTCACTATGGCACATATTCCACCATCTTTATTTTCCATATATTTCACGTAGGTACTTTTCTTTGTGATCTCCTCAAGCGTGAAGCGCTCAGCAATCGTGAATATTTCTATACGCAAAGGAATTATTATGATATATTTTATTTCCGTTTTTAGTACTTTCTACAAATGAATATTTGCTGTAATTATATAGTGTGATGTAACTAATGAATGTTTGTTCAAACAATGTGAAAGTCCATATTAAGTAGACAATCAATCAATCACTAACCAAACAGTGATGTCGTTAAGAAAACTGTCTTGTACGTAACAAAACGATTATTACTAACATCCTCTCATGTCCTCATCGTCCTAGATACTATTCTAACTTTCGAATTAATCATTTATACATATGTATGTATATCATAAAACTCAACACACGATGCATATGGACTGTTCAAGTTGCGAACTAATGTAAAATAAATAATTGTAAAATTAATAGCGCACCGACGGTGTTACTAGTCAAATATTAGTCGCTATTGTTTCGTTCTTACCTACTGCCGTCCTCTAGTTTCCAATGGAAGCCGAACTCAGTAAGCCAAACTAGGTGACCGTACCTATTTAATATTATTTCTGGTTTAGCGGTCATTGTTACGCCAGACACCAGGCTTCCCACATTCACTATCAAGCTTACGACCGTAATAAACAAAAGTGAATCTACATTACATAACTATCTGAGTCAGCTAAAGTAGCGATTATCTGTAAAAGGAACAATAAGTGCTATAGAATGGAAACAAGCGATCCTGTGGGCGATGTAGCCATTGTGCCGCGCTGGCCGACCGTGGCGCACCGAGGAATTGGTCCGGCATACCGATTGAGACCTAATGGCTGGATGGGCATGGCCGGTGGAATGTGAATTGCTGCGGCCACTGCAAATTGTTTTTATCGATCAGTTTTGTGTGGGTTCATGAAATGCATGGCTGTAGTAATTTGAGATTGGAATTGAAAAGAATCGCATATATTGCCTTTTAATGTAGGCTTTTAGTGTCAATATTAACAGAAAGTATTTGTGATGCACATGTGGTGGCAAACGACATTGACATTTCTTCCTGACCGTTTTGTAAAAGACAAATAAAGAATTCGTTTCCTAAGTAATAAAGAAATCATCATGTAACACTGGAAATCAAGTATGTAAGCATAAGTAGGTACAAATGATCAATTATTGGAAATTACCTACCGTCGAAGGATTGATATCAGTATAGCAGTCAGGGAACAATCGACGTTTGTCAGTGCCTTTTATCGTTTTGATTAGATTTGCCCGAGGGTTTGATTGCTTGCCCCGGGTTTTGGAGAAACCTTCCTAAATTCTATTCAATCTACTCACCCCTTATCTTCGGCTCCAGTGACCGTCGCACCTGTAACATGAAAACTAAATTCAAATATTCAATCAGTTTGATTTTTTTGTTGTAATCGTAGTGAAGTATGTGTTGCGTACGATAATAGTATTTACGATCGGTTTTACGTCTTGCGTAAATAGTAATATATGTAGTAGAAAACTATAAAACCTTTACAAGTATGAGTTCGTTTCACCTTGACATACTTAGTAAAATAATAATAAATCTTGGTTTATTTCTAAACGCGTTTCTAAGTTTATTTATTTCTGGAAGGTCCACGACTCTAAAAGAGACCGGTGATCCCCAATGTCAGTGTCAACGCTCAGAAAGACTGAAACGTACTAAGTACTGCATTGTAAGAGCACTGGACGGTACTTGTATTGTTAGTAAAATCCGTGTCGTTGGAGCCCTGTTGAGTAGAATACTGTAAGTATGCATCGCGTACTGGTATATGCAATACTGTAAGTATGCACAAACATCCTGGATTGAGTGATTTGAGATTACGTATCTACCTATTCTCAAAATAATATCCCGTAGTCGCCCTTTTCAAAAACTCTGAGAGATTTATGTCACGGGCTATGTGTAATGTAATTTTCGCGTCGTGAATACAGAAGCTGATGAGTGTCTCGCCGTTGTACGGTAGACAGCGACACAGCGGCACAAATAGGTGCCAATTGAGATGCCGGGACCGGGATGAAGGTAACACGAGAATCAGAAATCCACTTGCGAAGGTGTATTTTATCCTCCCTGTTGGAATTGATATGGTTGCCTTGGATACAAATAATGACGTTTGCAGGCACAAACATTCTGCACTGGTGCGGCGATCAAAAGCTTCGATTTAAATTGATCGACTGTAAAATCGTATGCGGTTTAGAGCGTCGGAACAGACGTTTAAATAAGTAGAAACTTAATTGAAATCTGTTCACTTCAGCTTTTGGTTTTAATTAAATGTAGCCATGTGAACGCGGAATTTGTAAAATATCTAGAAGATTTTATATATAGCAGCACATAACTTGATTTTACAAGCTTTTAACTTGCAATGCTTGTATGCACGTATGTATGTTCGAGTCAAATCTTGCAACTGAATTTTAAAGCAGTTATCCTCAACCGACTGAGATGACATTTTGCATACACGTTTAGATTGGATGACAATGTATGGTTAGCTAAGTAACGTCATTCTAAATCCAATATGGGCGAACGGCCTAAGATGGCGGACTAGTTATTTTTTGTGCACTCCCATGACATGGGTATCAAATGAAAGTGTTTACTGAGAAGAATACGAATACAAAACAACACAGCGACAGTATACAGCACAGACAGACACAGCTTATGTAGATAAACAATAATATAACTCGAGACAAGCTTTTATATCATATAAATTGTGTAATGTAATAAATTGATGGGTTTGATTCAATTTAAAGTTTGTTTTATTCTTTTTAGAGCATTTAAATAAAAGCTTGTTTTTAAAAAGTGTTTTTTTACTATTACTTAATTTATTTTTTCTCTTGAACTCGTAAGCTACTAACCAGTTCAGTTTCGGTATTTTTTTTTAGTATGTCCATTTCAGGGCACAATACCATAATTTCTGCGTGTTTGAAATTTGGTAACACGTCAGCACTCAGTATTATAGGTATTATACGCAAAATAACAATTTATTCGCCAAGTATATGGTAGGTATATACTTAATTACAAAATTTGTAACATAAATGATTTAAGAACAAACCTGTAAAAGATAACAAGGCACTACTTTTACTTTATAATAAGTAGGTGCCAATTAAGGTCCGTTGGCGCGAAATTTTAAGAAATTATACGCCATCTCATTTCACTGTCCATTTACTCCGCAACGATCATTTTGTCTACAGATAACTAACACCTCACTGCCACCATTAATTAATTGGTCAAGCATCATCAAACGAAAGTGACAATAACTTTAATGGTAGTCTTCAGTAAGGCGGCCAACGATTTTTTCGTTAAACCGTCACGCGTCATCCTCTAAATGGGGTGGTGTGGAAAGAGACTCCCTGATATGCGTCATTGTACTGGTTGCCCCACGTATCCTCTGTACTCTTTCCAGGTGTTGTTCATCAAACCCTTAAAGACCTCTCGGTCCTCAAAGTCCCACGCACAGATTTCCAAACGTTGGCTCCGTCTTATCCCAAACAATAAACTGTGGGTTGATTTCATTATTACCCATTAATAACATAACAAAGGGTTGTTATGTTCGGTATGTGTCACTGGAGCAATCAAATTACCCTCATTTAGCAATCTGGTTGACTGTACATAGAATATTTAACATCTAAAATAACAACTTTACAAAAAACGTATCTATGGCTTTTCGTAACATTCATTGCAGTTTTTCTGCAAGACCACAATAAAAGCTGCGATGTGAAATACGTATTGGATATTAATAAATGTTTAGATCCGCACAAGGTCCAAGTTGTTATAACGTTTGTAAGCAAGTAAGTGGTCGGCAAACGATCGAGGACTTCAATTAATATCAAACATTAGTGTTATTGTTTAATTCGTAACCAATTTGTGTACAGTTATTGTAACAGAAATTGGAGCAAATTGGAATCTATCTAATAACCTTGGTTACCCGGGTATATAGAAATATGTAGACAATTAAATTTTACCTGAAGCTATTAACTGTTCAAATACAGTGTTAATAGCGGAATATTTTACGGTCTTTTATTAAAAGTAACAGTAATCGATATGAGTCAAATGTCATATGAACATGATTAGGACTTAAACGAACAAAAGAGGATTGGGATGATATGATAACAGTTTGAAGACTTATCGCGACATATATAACATAAACCTTTCATGTACACACAGCCAGCTGGGGAATAAGAATCGAGTCCGCGAGGCCTCTACCTCAAACATCCAATTGCTAAATACTGAGGCAGCTGCACCAATCGACTTTGGAAGAAAAAAATCAAATAATGTTTCTAACTTTTAATAGGAGAGTAGCTATGTACTAACCGGGAACATGCACCATCATCCCGTTGATGTTATGACACCAAGATCTGACAGTATTCTTGTTTAATTTAAGGTTAGTATTGAAAGTTGCTATTGAGATTTTCTTTTGGCAAGTCAATGAAAGTCTCAAATAAAAGTGTGCATAGTGGCGCCCTCTCGTAGTTAGTATTGTATTTAAACTTCCAAACCGCCTTCCGTGTGGTCCGTAAGCATGCCGCTAGATGGCACTTTTATAAAATAACATCCAAATGGTCACAACAGCTGCCATCTTGTAAAGAAGTCATCAAATCCGTAGTATTATAAATTCTATGTAATAACTAATAGATGGCAGTGTAATTAATAACAAAAAAGTATTCAATATATATGTTAGTAATGTCCTCTGAATAGCCAGTTTTCCTTTTTGGATCATCGTGAAATTGTTACGGATCACCAACAATTTAAGCAGAAAAATTACATTGATGAGTCCATAGACATATGTACGTTTATATAATATCTCATATTAAAGTAGACTAAGTAATATACCCGCTACCCTGCCCGAAAGCTAACTGCTATACATTAGCCATTGACGGTATAACGTCCCACGTGTACGGCCTATTGTTGTTTATCAGGCTATTCATTTTACAAAGTTTTAAATAGCAAGCTGTCAATAATTTCCCATCAGACCTAACCTAACACCATGCTCGACCTGAAAATGGAAACTAGAAATTTCAAGTTCAGCAGTCGTGCTTATGGCAATATAATAAGGGTCTCTGCGTGGTGGCAGAGATAAGATAATAGTTACACCATAGATAAACATTAGATAGTAGTGATAGACGTATGAATGTAATGTAATGTAAACTTAATAGACCTCTTGGTGAAGAAACATGAAGTCACTTTTTAGTCCATCAAGACATACCTAGATAGTGATTTAATTTTCAATTATTTCAATACAAAATATTGACATAAACTTAACATAGTAATTTACATACATGTTCCAGGTAAAAAGTATAAGTACATAATATAATATAGGTACGAACAATAGACAAAAGTAGGTACCTAATAATAGGCTAAAAATAAAAACACAATCAATTGTTGTAAAATAAATATAATATAAATAACTATTACGTCATCAAAATAATAATAAAATACACTCCACGTCAATAAGTATTATGCAGTAATTGTACTATTGCCGCGGTAACAGTACTAATAATAACATGTAATGTAATACACCTAACAATTATCTATTTCAAGAAACACCAGTAATAGTACAGAAGTATACGATGAGACTTAGCAACAAAGTGCAAACGCCCCGCCAACGCAGCGCCACTCAGCCTTGACCGAGTGCAGTGCTCACGTATTACGTATTAAACGCATACACAGATGAGGAAATACTGAACTACTAATGTTTTATGCCTAACTTGAAGATGTCTCTAAGAGACTGGTACTCGTATTTTCGTAATAGTCGTTATTTATATGTCTGTGGTATAATCCCACGACTGGGCTCTCTTCTTATGGTTTCAGTCTTTTGGGACTAAAGCCAGCGTCGACCATAACTCGCCAGTCATTCTCTTTCATGCCAGAGAATGAAAGGGAATGACTTGACTAAATGAACGACTGGACTGAAGTAGCGACGACGCTGCGACGCTATTAGATAGTGTACGTATACTTCGTTTATACTTACATATATCTTGACAGACCCATAAGATATTTTATCAAAAGCCTTGAATTCTGTATTTCTACAAACCTCTGAAATTGTCAATTCCTATTAGATTCACTGTCTGATACATTTTACTCTGTGTGCGTGTATTGCATAGTGTATTTTAGAGTAATTGAGGTAAGACAGAATATACAAATTACTAACATTCCATTATGTCTGAAGGTCAACAGATCTATCTTAAGATGCTGCGGAATGTTCTCTATTTAGCTCTATGTTTAATGCTAAATAGAGAACATACAACATATCGTCTTGTCGTTCAGAGACGAGATTTATTATGCGTATTCAAGATATCAAGACTTATTCACATTATTAGTGCATCACCTATCTTTACCTTCGTTGCCCTCTACCAGAACTAATCTAGGGCAAACTGCAGCGTTGCCATGACAACGCGCGCCAACAGCTCGGTCGTTGACCCACGTCACTCGCGCCGCGCCGCCCGCCTAGCGCGCGCCGCCCGCCCAACGCGCCTTATTTACAAACAGTTGTTTTGACATTATTCCTTATCGATAAGTGTTACATTGTTACGGTGAAGTGTTAGGGGCGCCTCTGTTTTATGTGGTAGTAATTGAGCTGATGCAGGGCGGCGCCCTCCAGAACTATGTAATTGATGCCGTCGTTAGTGCGCTGTTTATGACGTGACGGTACATCCCGTAAGTAATTGATATTGTTTCCTTGTTTATTAAGAGTATTTTTATGATAAGCCAGTATACGTAATTTAAACTAATATTACATAAATAGACATTGTTATAAATAACATCAAAATAAATAATGTACCTAATCTCTAATTATTGTCACGTATTTACCGCTTCCAAAATCCCCATAAAGATATTTTACACAAGTTTGACCGCTCACTTAAAATATATTTATATACGCTCCATAACATATCCACTCCCGGCTCACGCCTCACGACATAAATTTAACGTTAACTCCGCCATGGCATGGTGTGGCACGGCGATGGGGTGATAGTGTGCCAACTGGACGAGCCCTTGAAATTAAATAACTTTTTATAGGCAAAAGTATACACGCACGTTTTATTTTTGTTTTAATTAGGTACTATATAAATTTTTATTAACCGTTACGCTTCTGGTCCTTATTAGACCTCTTCTTCTGACTTCATCTGCTACTCTCTGTTTCAACCAGTTTTTATATAAAAGCTCAGTCGTCACTCGAAGATATGTAGATACGATACGAGTAGATAACTGAAATATGTCAAAAGTAAAAAAAAACTTGACTTTGAGGCCAGGATCGGAAGCCGAGCTAGCAACCGGCCGACTGCAAGACCAATAGACCGGCTAGGATATTATTTATGTTGATGGCAGAAATGCCTTGTCGGCGTGATATCAAATTCAGCATAACCGACCGAGGCACGCCAGGCTCCGCCTTGTCTGAACACGCTAGTTTAATGGACCTAGGTCATTCTAAAAGCACTGTCTATCATTGAGTCTTTAATAGGCTAAATATTCTCGCTATTATTGTGTACGGCTTGTCTGCGTGTTGAACATACTACGAACTACCTATTTTATGTAAATGTATTTTGTTTATTTTAATTTTCTAACAATGTCCACTGCTGAAATTGTTGTTTTATACAAAAACATTAGGAATGTAACCATTTGGGATAGCCTTTACCGCTAGACAACAACGACTAAATATACACCGGCCGACTAACGACTGAACTACACATGCATTTGTGTGATTGTATTGCAAGTAAAGGTCAAAGTAGGTACTTGTGGAACAATTGACGTCATATATATATTGGAGCAGTGAACCAAAAGAGGCAAAATATGACAATAACAAGGTCATTAACAAACAAAATGTTTGCCTTATTGTAATTATAGAATAGAACGAAAAACTAAAAATGAATTGTGAGGTTTTCTTGTAATTAATTTTATCAGGCAAAACCGCAAGTTGGGCTAGATTTTTAATAAACTGTGTTTTGTGACCTAAAATTCTATGAAACCTAAAATATTTATTTATTATCTATTTCCTACAGTAATTGTGTATTAAATAAATAATTTATCATTAAACTTTAAAACCTAATTAGCCCCAGCATGCCTGTCCATTAAATAAAGAGATTCTTCATCGACATCAATCTTCACGCACGTAATATTATTGGGGCAACCCAGATAACAAGATTCCTTACATTAGTAAGGAAATGTCACTTAATCACTTAAACTTCAGTCGGTACCATGCCGCACATAGCACCACAATGTCACAAACGCTGTTTTTAAAGGGGTTGACTCAAAACATCGGTTATAATGGTTACTACCATTAAAAACATCTTAATATCAAAAACAGTCTATTAGGTTTTCCAGGTTAGGGAAGTATTAGAAAACTGATCAATTAAGAAATGGTTGATATATTGATAGAAAAAACATTAGTTATGGTACGATGCGCACAGGCAGCTCCTACTAAGCATTTGATGGATGATCCTGATATAGGAAAACCAGTTGACTTGGAAAAGTTTGATTTCCCATCTCTATGATGAATAAATTTTCCCCTCCTTATGTTTAGATTAATTTATTATTAATGTTATACTTGTTCATGAAAGAATTGCGCGAATTAATCCGCCCTTACCGCCGCTTTAACAATGCCAGTGAATGTCCCGAGAACCGATTCTACACGTAGGTTTACGAACTCATGCATTATGCATACGCCTGCATCGACCCAACAATCCTTGTACTCTGCCTATCCTTGTATCACTGTGAAGGTACGGTCGCTGTCTACTGCCAGTGATGTTCCATTTATCATGTTACGCCTCCCCTCTGACAGGAAAAGCGCAAGATTTATTACTCGATGTGCGTTTCTTACTGGATTAAATAGAGTTGTCTATAATTTCCAATGTTACTCGGAAGTTGAAGGAATAGGAATGTGTTAACTGATTATAAGGCTGCTGTTGACTTGTTGCTGTGACTAGTAAAAGAACAAATAATTGTTCTGTCCGTGTTAATGCCTGTGTAGTTATTGGGTTCTTACTATTAGTTGATCCGTAAAACTGTGAACCTAGAGCTATTTTGCAAAAAAGGTTTTCTGTAAAAAAAAAAATACTGAGATCGATAATACACACACCCATTGTAAAATTCTGGTCCGTATCTAGACAAAAAAATAAAAATTGCTTAATTTGTTTATGTAACAAATTATGAGGTTCTCCAAAATATGCGCCACTTTCATTCAAGATACACTGCAGCTTATCTAAATCACCAAACATGTGTCAACTAATAACAATGTTGTACCACATGTCTGGTCGCTAAAACCCAGAGGTACTGTGACTTATAACCACAGTTATCTTTATGTGATAACCTACAGGTTACAACCAGGTCATCATGTCGTCTAAGCGGATGCACACACGTGCAACGGCCTCTATTTCTGTCTGCTGACTTCGCACAAACAGAAAATTTATTAGGATAGAGATGGTAAAGAGATTCCCTAACTTGGAGAATTCCTTAAATAATCATGGTCATTTGAATAAAATAGCAAATCTTCTAAAACATCGCAATTTCGTTCATGTTTTACGCGGCTACTTGTTTAGCAACAGGCGATGTGTTTCAAGTCTGTACCGATAAACCCGCGACCATGTGAACATGTGAATGGTCAATGGCATGGTCTAACACCCACGCGACAGTGATGCGATACAACGCCGCGAATAATTGAACTTGAACCTACTCTAATCAACTTATTAAAATATTGGATTTCCTTATCCGATGAAACGAAATCTTCACGTTCGTTGAGGACGTTTCATTCACTGCTTTATGAAAAAAACATACTTCATTCTGGTGTAACATAACCACCACAAAATGTCAGCAATCACGTAATTCAGTTCATATTCTGTAAAAACCTCGCAATTTAGTGTTGATTAACTTCAGTACAACAAATGACCGTATTGAACACGTGTTTAGTGATTGTATACTGTGTTATGACAGAGCATCAGTCAGCTGTTCGTTATCGCGTCGGCGAGACGCATTCGCCGCGATATGGCGACGCGCTTAGCACGATTATAGGAAATAAATCATTTGTTTTATCTATCGAATATATCGAAATTCTATTTATTAATATATTTTGAATTATACCAATTTCAAAATAGTGACGGAAAAGCTGCAGATTACCTGTCGTGCTGATTTTGCCCACATAATAAAGGTAAGTAAATCAATTTGTTTATGTTTTACTTATAGTGTTTTTATAAATATCGTATTATAGGTACTAAATAATTGTATTGTATTGTGAATATGGCGTAATCTAACGTGTCTGTAATTAAACAAATAACCAACAGTGCATATCGTTTTATGGTGTCAAGCAGTTTGAACTAAGGTTGGTACGGTAAGCTTAGTTACTATAATATACTATACTACATAATAATGTTCATAGTCTCAAAGCAAAAAATTAAAGTAATCATGAAATAAATAGAAAATTTGTACAAAACAGTAATTAAAATGCTAAACAAATAAGACTTCATCAATAAAACCTTTTATCTGATTAGTGATTAGGACGAACGAACGGATATCAGTATCGATAACACGAGATAAGGCTTTTGTTCCACTGCGTCTGCAATGCTACATGGAACAGACCAGCTAACACACGTATCGTCATGAAATTCCGTCCGTCATCAAATGAATCAAATATAATTGCAAGACACACTCGATGCCAAAGAATTCGCCACGTCGTTAAGAATAGATCACATTGATTTCTTCCGGCAAGCGTTTATATTGAGAGGATAAGGTGTCAGTGTCTACTTGTAGTCAGTCAGTGATAACCTGTACCTTCTGGGAAAATTTCGCTTATATATATTTCAGGAATTGTATTGCTAGATTATGTCTTTGTAAAATAAATATTGGTATAACTACAATAGTCCCCAAAATAATTACAATTTATTGTACGTCATGATTAATATGTGTTGTAGTACGTACATTTTGTCTACCGTGGGAATTGAACCTCAAGTTCAACAACCGTCTCACAAGTAAGGACATATTCTTATGATTAAAATGTTCTCTATGTTCTAGACTCTATTCTATATCTCTCTCCAAAATGTGACACGTGTTTTGTTTATGTTAATCTCCCCGCATGATCTGATATCGCTCCTAATATACTTATAGACATATAGATATACCTAATTAGTCTTTGTTCCGTAAAAATATGTCAATGCGATAACGTATCGAGAATGATATTGACCCTATTATTAATTAATAGTGTAATTTGACATTGACCAATTACTCTTCATAACTAATTATTTATTATTACAAATATTATAATTTTGATTTTCATATTTTACTAGACTTATAATGTATGTGATCAGAGTTTAAGCTGTCTTAAACAGTTATTAATTTAATTTGATTATTGTTATTGTTAAGTAAACTTTTTTATCTAATGTTTACCATAATTTACAAATTTACTTATGTGTAAGTATTTGTTTTACTGGAGATCATTGAATTTGTTGAACTGCAATTACGGATTAAATTATCTAAGATATCAAAAGCTAAGATAACAACTCTCTAGCTCCACTCAAATAATATTATCATTTGCAATATAAATCTTTACTCCGAACCTTCCCACATGTTATCATTCACAAACTTCTCGCTAGCCCACCAAATTAAAATTTTATTTGGTCTTTCGCAAATTGTAAATCAATAATACATTGTAGGTTTATGGCAATAGTAAACGCGACAATAACTGCCACGTGTTGTTGGTCCCCCCCTCCCAACCCTCCCCCTCCTTCCCTGTCACCCACAATGTCGTGACCTCGAAATAAACTAGTTAATTAGGCAATATTGTTGCTTATTGATTATGACTGCTGTGAACTGGCAGCGGGATTCATGCGTTTATCTAGATATTTATTTATTACACATTATTATCGCAAATTATATTGACATGTATTCCTGGTATCGAGGTCATTGCCTGCAGGCTCCGCATGGTGTGGTTACAGAGCCCGTTATGTACTACACTAACTGTCGAAATAGATGAATTGTTTTAATAATTAAAATAATTCGTCTCCGATGTAATCTCATTAATGAAATAAAAGAATCTCAAATATAATTGATTCCTTATTGTATGTATATGTACATACGTTTTTGTTCATTTCGTATCGTATCGTATCGTTCCAGCTAGTGACGTCGGTACGTTATGATTATATTCATACAAGTACTAATCGACAGCCAAATACTTTCATCTTCCAAAACTCTATTTTGTTTCCGCAGAACTCTTCAATTTCAATTTCGCGGATTTATGTGCCGTAGGTCGGATCAGCTCAGTAATTGGTCTCCCACGGTTCTTGCTCAAACAAGAACTGTGTGCTTACTCACCGGTGCTTCCTACTGTTTAAACGGGAGTGTCCAACAAGTGGGAGACGCGGCCCGCGCGCCCACCTCGAGGGTGAAGCCACACTCTTGTGACGCACGCTCGGGTCAACAACTCGCCCTTTGTTTGGACAGGGGCGACAACTTCAAATAATTGCTTCATAACCAACATACTACATATAACAAACTTTAAATAGTGTTTGAAAGTAGAGCATTATATTTTTTGCTTTCGCCACTGTTGCGAGAGGAATGGTTCAGGGGTAGAAGCTATGAAATAAAATGTTTGAATAACGCACAGGAATAAGTTAATTTGTTTTTCCTGTACAATTAAAATAGGATGATTGTTATTAATATTAAACAATACGACGTAATTTTCTTTAAATCTAATACTATATACGTTAGGTAATCTGGTTTTAAGGAAATTAATAGGTAGGTTATGCTAATGTTATCGCGAATTCAAACTTAATTCGTAGAACAACTGGTAAATCTAGTTTACTTCTAAACCTAGGTCATACGGAAGGCCAACACAATTAGTTTTAGATATTAGATACATTTTAGGCAACTCACTAGTAAAACAATATGATGAAAGCATTATGTACCTACATAAAGTATCATAATTAGCCGGCCGATCTCTACTTATTAACTGTGTGTGCCTGTCTAACAGATTAGGTTTTTAATCATTTACGACTCGGCCACTCCTAATTCCGATTGAACGACCCTAGTCTCACAATAATACTGAATTAGTAAACATTACACTAACCCTGCCAGAATATGCCGGCAATAAAGGCTATTATTCGTAAGTAGCACACGAAGTTCAACACCCTTCTGCCAGTAGGTGGGTACAAAAGACCCGGCCTCAAAAAACATTACTAATTAGCCCAGTTCGTAACGATTGCCAGCTTGATAGCATTACGAGTTTTGTTATGTGATTAAGATAAGAGTGTATTTAGAACAGCACTCACATTTAGTGTGGGGAGTTAATTAAATGAGTGACACGACACCTGGAATATCAAAACTTGTTCACAAGACCAAGTACCTACACACGAGGACCTTCTCCATATTGGATTTGGTTAAAAACATCGATAGCTTGTTATATTAATGTATCAATTTCAAATTAAATTCGACGGCACGGTTGGCGCTGTGGTTGAGAGATCGACTGCTGCTCTACATGTCGCGGGTTCGATTCCCGCACGGAACAAATATTTATATGATCTACAGATAGTTGTTTCGGGTCTGGGTCTTCGTGTATGTGAATACACACCGTGCCTCGGAAAAGCACGTAAAGCCGATGGTCCTGCGCCTGATCTCTTTCCGGTCGTGTCGGATTGCCGTCCCATCGGACTATGAGAGTGAAGGAATAGAGAGAGCACCTGTGTTTGCGCGCACACTTGTGCACTATAATATCTCCTGCGTAGTTGGCTAATCTCCGGTGAGATTGGCCGCCGTGACCGAAATTCGATCAGGAGGTCATTAATATTTCAATAAATGAGAAATGATGATCCACACCATTATAAATGCGAAAGTAAGTCTGTCTAAGTGTTTGTTAACTCATCATGACTAAACTATTAAATCAATCATTAAAAAAATTATTTGGGTCCTGGAGAAGAACACGGGCTTATTTTTACTATTGCAGTAAAACAATAATTAGATAATAAATACAAAATACATGTTAACAAAGTATCGGGCCACAGCTGGTAATAAAATATATTTTTCTTCTCGTGGACAACAACCATATGGAAAAGTCACATATGAATGGTCAAACTCTAGGTGCCACGTTCCTAATTGTTTTCCTATGTAGAAGAAATGGCACGAAACTTTATGGTTACTCTAATAAATTCAGATTGTTTTAAATTCCATAACATGACATAGTATCACGCCTGTATTCCCCGAAGGTTTAGGCTGAGGTGTACTATTGTACACCCACATTACATTAAATTCCACGTAATAGAAGGTGAGCCTATCTACGCATTCAGTTCTAAACTCCGTGTGGCTACTTAGAACTTCTATACAGAAAAACTCAATAACATGTTGCCCGAGCTGGGAATCAAACCCAGAATTTCATGAACAGTGGTGCTTGCGACCACGAAACCAATAAAGCATTCTTTTTACATTTAAAATAAAATTAATATTTAAAAATACAATTAAATTATTATTATCATTAGATTTCAAAATGTGCAACTATGTAGATCAATTATAAAATACTGACTGTTCCTTGGCCTACCTAAACAGTATTGTATGTTACAATTCTTTTACCATCAAAATTATAAAAACCCAGGTACTCTCGTAGGTATAATGCAAACTTTAGGCACGAAACAAAGGCATTTGTCATTAAATTAGGACACAAAAATGTAAATACTCGTACTATGTCATTGTCACGTATGCCATATAATGAGGAAAACCCCCACAACTTAGCTAGCCTACTGTTATTGTAGTCATTGGGATATTACACATTTTGTTTACCATAAAACGAATGATTAGCACAATATTGTATAGATTGTTTGAGACTTCATCAGTAGGGTAAGTCACCAACTATGGCAGAACAAGTCAACATGAAGGTACTGTTAATATCACTTCAGTATAATGCCGTAGATTCGAGCTAAGGTGCAGCTTTTATATCATGTAAATATCTGAATTAATAAGGTATGAATTTTGATATAACAAACTCAACTGCTGATACAGCAACAAACATCTCCGATTTGATGAAAATATCACATCAGGATGTCCAGTCAGATACACAGGGTCTTCAGACCCTATAGATAGGTAGACTCAGTACTATCAGTACAGCGCAACGTAGGCATTTATAGTCAACACAGGTCCTACCAATGACACCACATAGTTCCTGCCTATGTGTTTAAATCCTGTGCTGTGATGAACCTAGGAACCAAGGCTTGGGCTATTAGCCTAAAATCAGGTTTACAAAAGTCGATAAGGTTTTCCTGTATGAATTTTGACGTCGGTACACACCACATAATATTACGCACGCTACGCAGAAATAGTCACGGACCTACTTTGATATCGTTTTCCGGGTGGTTCCTAATTCTGTATGCTCGCTATTTATATAATCGCTTCGGGGGCAGCAGCCATTACAGTTACCCGTATAGTTGATCGATAGACACCTAACAAGGAAGGTAAATCTCTTGACTACCGTCACTTCTGAGCTTTCCCATTATTTATCACAATTGCTTTATTTTTTAATCTTTGTCCCACTCTAGGTCTCAGCAAACAAACAACCATTCGTAGATCATACAAATATTTGTTCCGTGCTAATCTAATGCTAAGCTAATCGGTGCGCCACTGCCTCACCCGTGTCGTCAGTTTCGTTTCGATTCATATATTCCTCTTAAGTATTCATTTGGACTTTAAATTGAAGATCGGTATCTTCCAATTTAAAAGTGCATTCCTCTCAGTCCACTCACTCCAGTCCAGTCAGTTCAAGGAACACTCATACAATGTTCCTCGAACATTGTATAAGAGTAAGAGTATTTCTTACAAAATTGTTGTTGCTGGCGACTCATAATATTTTCAACATTACCTATAGCTATGGGATTATAAATAATCAGCTTAAATTATTCCATAAAGAAAAAATCTTTACCAAAAAACAGTCCAGCAATGCCGTCGACTGATTTTGCTATAACATATCCAATAAATAACTGGAACGAGTGGGCGGGCTATATCGCCAGATGGCCATAAGCCCATAACCACAATATGATCATTAGCTAACGCGCTCGCTATAACCACCAGTATATTTGTGTATGCGCGTAGAGGGGGGATCGCAGACCGCACTGACCTACAGCGTCAGTGCAATGGTAGGTGACTCTTTACTGAAAAATTGCTACCATGAAGTAGGTATGTCAACATTGGCGTATTAAATATCTAAGGGTCTTTAACTTTATTACATGAAATAAGATCACACACATTACTTATGTGCAAACAAGTAATAACTCGTAACACTAATTTTTATTCTAAACTTAAGACATAAGTTGTTTTATATTATATGTATAATATCTACTTTTGTGCTATTTTAATACAGCCGCGACCTTGCGCATGCGATATTCGTCTTATTTGTTTCATCTCCATTCTCCGTATTCTTATTTTTATGTGCTTTTTGTGTGTACATCAATTTATAGCATCATATTATATCATCGCTTACGCATTTGCGTTATAAAAATAATAACTAGAATAATACCAACATTCGTCGTAAAATGTATTTGGTTGCTAACAAAATCTTTACCAAATAAGTACCCACAACCTGGAAATTCAGGATTTCGCCCTTGACTATATGACCATTTCTGTAGGTAGCTTTTCGTTTTCGGCTATCCTATCCTCTATTCTATCTTGTGGTGACATTGATACTGAGGAAAGCGCATGGAGTGTTTGACTGGCATCGACTTCATCTACGATATCGGCTAAGGACGATAACAGGATTTAGCCATGTCCATCGTTAGCTATGTAGGTAGGTACCTACTTGATGTCTAATTATTACCCGAGAACAATACGGGGAATTAATTAAAATAAAACTATGTGTTTTATTGTAGGTACTATTATATTAGTTCCTAACAACATTTTATTAAAACCCGGAGGAAATACTGTAATATAAATAGAGCATGGCTAAAATTAACGCAATAGTATAATTAAAATATTGATTCAAGTGTAGGCACAGGAAATGCAGCGGATGTAGGTATAGCGTCTTAGGTAATACAATAAAATAGCTATTTCTTTATATAGAACGCTAAGAACTATAAATAGCTCGACGAACTTAGTAGTTTAACGGCACGACTGGCGCAGCGGCAATTTTCTGCGCTACGTGTCGCGGGTTCGAATCCTACACGAAACAAATATTTGGTGCATGTGAGATGTGAGTTTGTTAAGTTTAGTCATAGGCCAACTTAAAAAAAGTTAGTTAGGTACTGAAAAGTTCGGAAGATAGGAAGGCAAAACAAACCACAGTATTATGTATTTTATCACTCTTATATTAGTAAATGTACACAGTAATGTAGCACACAGTAATGTTGAACGTTCAACGACTGGGAAGGATCTGCGAGCTCGCCAGATCAAAATGGCCGCCACTTTAACTACGAACGTAGTCATTACACATACTTTTAATTCTATTCTTTTATAAAATCGTAACATCCGGTTATAATTATTTGACAACCTGAAGTCATTTGAGCAACTTATTTTAAATAAAACATTACTAAAAATAATAAAATCTAACAGTCGGCCATTCTGAATTTGACGAGTCCTCTCGTATTTTGTTCATAATTAAATTCATTTAAGTATAAAAATACAAAATTATTCTTAATGTAAATAATATTAAATTATCTCAAATAAAACTATTAATTACTTGAAATCATTCGGCCATCTAATAAACAAAAATTGTTCCATCAATTTAAGGAGGAGAAAAAAAATACAACTGTTGCAACAATATTACAAGTTACATCGAAATAACTAAAAAAAAAAAAAAAATACTGTCACATTGTTATGAATACAAAAATACAACTTCAAAAATAAAATAAATAATAAATATGAGTTCAAAATCATTTCATTATTCAATATAAAATCAATTCTAAATCATGCTCAGTATCCACTCAAAGTATTAACACACTCCCTTATTGGCTTATCGGCCTCATATGTGTGGAAATACAGTGATCAAAATATCTAGCATACTCCTTTATTTGGCTTATCGGCCTCATGTGTATGCAGATACTCCACATAGGTATACAGATGCTCCCAAAAATTGGCTTCTCGGCCTCATGTGCATCTTATACCATTCTTATTCCCATAAGATCAAAATCATATTGCACATAAAATCTAAGTTACATTAAATTATTTACAATTTATTATTAAAACTGTACCAATTCATCCTCGTAATCCATTCAGTTTCGAAGCTTATAATTAGTCAGTTATCTCAATTTCCTCATCAAATTCATTATCATCACAATAATTACTAACGTGTTGATTATTGCCATTGTCTACTTCAGCTTCTTTATCGTCCGACTCTAAATTTTCCTGATCCGATCCCTCATCTGTCTCGTCTAAATAACTTTGAGTATAAGTCAACCATGGATAAATTTTATCTATTGAAATAACTGCCTCATATCTCCTATTATGTTTTCGTGTCAAAGGAGTATCTTCTACGATATATCTATCATTGTTTAACACTTTAATAATTCTATAAGGACCTTGTACTTTGGGTAAAAGTTTTTTTGATTTCCCATTATTACTCGCTATATCCCTCTCTATCCTAACCAAGTCGCCTACTTTATAATGTATAGCGTCTATTCTTTTTTTGTCGAACCTTTCTTTCTGTTTCTCTTGTTCTTTTGATACCCTTAAATTTACTTCATCCCTAACTTCATTTAATGATTTTGAGCCATTTCCATCGCAATCTAACAAAGATGCTATCACCCCATCTCCCTTAGTTCGAACTCTTATACCGAATAATACTTCCGATGGACTTTTACCTGTAGTTTTATTGACAGTTGTATTTAAAGCTAACTGTATTTCCTCCAAGTGTCTATCCCATTCATTTTCAGAACAATTGTGATTCTTGGTGGCAAGGGAAGCTAAAATTGTACGATTAAATCGCTCCACCTGACCATTAGCTCTAGGAGTTGCTACTGCGTTTAAAACATGACGGATACCTAACTTATTTATGAAATCTTTGAAACCCTTGCTAGTGAAAGACGTGCCTCTATCACTTATAATCCTACTTGGTACACCAAATAAACTAACGTAGTTGTTTAGAACTTTCAAAGTTGTCTTAGTTTTGGTATTTTTAACGGCGTATAAATTAATGTATTTCGTGAACGCATCGATTAAGACTAATATGTAAGTATTTTTGGATTTACTTTTGATAAACGGTCCTAAATGATCTAAATGGATGGTGTGAAAAGGTTGGTCAACCTTCGGGATAGGATGAAGCATTCCCTGTTTTCTTCCACTAGGTGTTTTATGGTAAGAACACTCCAGACAAGATTGAACGTATTTTCTCACAAATTTTCTCATTTTCGGGAACCAATACAGATCCTTCAGTTTGTCCAGAGTTTTCTCCATACCAAAATGACCTAACTCATCGTGATTTTTCTTAAGTAATTGCCACCTAACTCCTTTTGGCACCACCCACCTAAGTTGGTCATTGACGACGCGATAAACCTTTCCATTTTTAATTTTATAATTTTGATATACATCCATTATGTTTTTAGCGTTTGGGTCTTCCAATATCTGTTTAATTTTTTTAATTTCGTCATCAACGTTTTGCATTGTCGCTAACCAGTCCTCAGTCTCAATTGCTAAAATATCGAACACAGGTTCAGACTCGTCACTAGGTTCTATCGCATTTCTGCTGAGTGCATCTACGTGATTCATTCGAGTTCCTGCCCGGTATTCGATACTGCAGTCATATTCTTGCAATTGCAACCACCACCTAGCTATCCTGGGTATTATATCTCTTTTAGACAAAGTTGTCCGCAATGCATTACAGTCTGTAACTATAGTAAACTTTATACCTAGAATATAGACGCGAAATCGATTCAAAGAAGCAACCACAGCTAAAGTTTCGAGCTCAAAAGAATGATACTTCTGCTCTTCGAGATTTGTCTGTCGACTATAATAGGCAACAGCTCGTAACCTACTCAACTCATCTTCTTGCAAAAGTATACCGGCTATACCAGTCTTACACGCATCAGTATGAACTTGAGTTTTAGCCAAGTGATTGTACATTGCTAAAATTGGTCGATTTATTAATTCCGCTTTTAATGACAAGAATGCTTTGTCTTGGTCTGAGCCCCATTCCCATTTACTATCTTTCTTTAAAAGTTTCGTGAGTGGGGAGGCTGTTATGGCAAATCCTTTGACAAAACGTCGGAAAAAGCTTGCAAGACCAATAAATTGACGTACCTCATGTTGATTTTTGGGCGTTTTGTATAATCTTACGGCTTCCGTTTTCCTAGTACCTGGTCTAACACCCTCCTTAGAAATTTCAAATCCCAGATAATCAATAGTGGTAAAAAAGAATTTACACTTAACGAGTTTAAGAGTTAGACCAGCATCCCTTAATAACTTTAGTACCACTTCCAATCGCTCCATCCCTTGTTCTACACTTTGAGACGGTATAATTATATCATCCATAAAAGCAAAGGCCTCACTATTTCTCGTATTCTTTAACATTTTATTGATGGTTTTTTGAAAAACAGAAGGCGCATTAGCTAACCCGAATGGCATGCGGGTAAATTGATACTGCCCATCGGGAGTTACGAAAGCAGTTTTGTCCTGAGAGGAAGGAGCGATTGGGATCTGGTAGTACCCCGATGCCAAGTCCAACGTAACAAAGTACTTATACCCCCCAAGACTGTCAATTTGGTCCTCCACTCTAGGTAAGGGATAGTGCTCCTTAACAGTTTTTGAATTTAATGCTCTATAATCTACACATAGGCGTTGGTCACCGGTTTTCTTTTGTACTAGTAAAATTGGACTGGCGTAAGACGATGTGGATTCCGTGATAATCCCACTATCTAACATGTCTTGTATCATAACCTTAACCTTTTCTTTTTCAACATGTGCTAACCGATATGGTCTATATACGACAGGCGTTGTGTCGTGTAAGGTAATTGTCATTTCTGTTAAATGTGTCAATCCCAAGTCACTAAGGCCAAATGAAAAGCAATCTCTGTATGTTTGTAATAACGTTTTTAATCTTAAAATTTCGTGTGGCTGTAGTTTATCCCCTAAAGAAATTTGATCTATAATAGCATTAGGTTCCTCTACATGTACTTTATTTACATTTAAGGTATTCTCTTTAATAATTTTAACTCTAGTTAACAAGGTGTTTTTACATACTTTAAAAGGCTCCACATCCAAATTTACTAATATAACACATCCAAATCCATTAGTGATTGTATAAGCTCCAGGCATTATATAATATCTATGTTTGTTGACTTCACGAATGGAACTACGTACGTAAACCATGCAAGTCGTGGTAATATTAGCCTTAATTGGTACAGCCGTCATCGAATTGATTTCCGTGTCTGAATCAATAATTAAACTCAGCTTATCTATTTCACTATCATTAATTTCCTTATGCAAAATTAAATGTTCATCAGTCTTGATTATAATTATGCCAGTTTGTTCAGTAAATGTATGACCTAACAATATTGGATACTTAAGTAATTCGTTTCTAACTATCAATACTTCCGTAACAGCAGAAACCCCTTGAACGGTTAAATTAACTATCGATTTACCTATAGGGCTAATCAAAGTTTCACCAAATCCTTTAAGAGACGGCAAATTAACGTCAGTATATGATATTCCCAGTGCTTCAAAATTACTTTGTCTAATAAGCGTACTCTGACTTCCGAGATCAACATAACAAGTCATTGGTTTACCATTAACGTTAATAGCTAATACGTATTTTTCGTCCAAGGTGCCTGCCAATTTTACTTCCGATACCACCCTATCATCATTTTTGTTGCTTGTAGTATCATTAGAGTTTCTCAAAAGCCTTCTACAAGAAGCGGACTGATGTCCAAGTCGTTTGCATATGCTACAGGTTACGAGAGGTTTGGAGCATTTAAAACTAGGATGACCTACTTCACTGCAATTAAAACATTTGATTGTACTAGTTGTCGTTTTATTATTATTCTCGCCATGTACGTCAAAACGCTTTTTGAAGAATGTTTTTTTAATATCTTTATCTTTACTATCTTCCAATTTGACCGTTTTTAAATAAGCTAATAACTGTTCCGGCTGGGTATAATTAGCGGCCTGAGCACCTAGACGCATACTCCTATCATCTAAACCGTTTATTATACAGTCTATCGCTTTCTTATTATAAATCTCGCATCTATTTAATAAATTCATCTTGTGATAAAAATACGTCTCTAACGTTTCATTATGACGAACTTTCCGATCTAACATTTCTTGTAATAATTGAGCGTAATTTTGAACGGATGGAAAAGTCCTAACTAATTTTTCTTTCCATTCGGACCAAGTAAAATTGACAGAGGGTAGTCCTTGATACCACACCCTTGCTACTCCCATTAACTTAGGTAGTGAATAATGCAATAGTTGAGGTTCACTCCATTCGTACAACTTTGAGCATTCTTCTACTTTATTTATCCAAATGTCGACTGTTTGTTCTTTATTAGAGGGATCGAATTCAGGAATAACATTACTGTTCATAGAAAAATGGTTTTGTGAAGCAGGCAATGACTTTATCAATTTTAACAATTCTACAGCAGAAATGCTAGCTACCGCTTCCCCAGTGTCAGGTTGCGTAGTCATTTGTCTTTTGGAACGTTTCGCACTCGATTTCCTGTTACGGCTGCTTTTAGCAGAATTACTAGTTGATGAATCACTATTAGAAGTAGAGGATGATGTACTCACAGCTGATACCCGCCTCCTACTCTGCTTTGGTCGATGCCGATGTTTTCGGGGTCGGTCATCACACCTGCTGCGACGTTCCTTTGATGCTCCATACACACGGCGTCGTCTATGAGGAGCAGATTCATGTTCATTGTCACGATCGGGATGCTTTCGTGAATAATTCCGCTTTCTCGATCGGCGATGACGTTGCACGGGGTTTGGAGGCGTCATCGGCTGCTCAAAACCTTGTTCAGTTTCCTCAATTCCGGACATAATAATATCCAATGGTCTGAAACTTGTTTTTAACTGCATTAGTTCATGGTCAGATTGCGCGGATAAAATAAATAAATAAAAAGGTAAGTGGGTAAGAAAACCATCAATTCAGATAAAAAAGAAATCCTTTAACTGTACTGTAACTTTCATGATTTAAAGCATCTTCAAAGCTTTACTAGCCTCTAACTATATAAATTCCAATATCAAAGAAAAATAAATTCATATATCGTGTTCTTCAATTACACAATGCTTACTAGAAACAAAACTTTAAACACTATTAATATTAGTTTTTCTACCGCCCATGTAAAGTATAAATAATAATCGAACTCACCTTAATATTTAATAGTTTGAAATTCAAACTACCACTGAGTTGTAGGCGCGGAAGGATTTTTATCCTTTTACTATCCCACTTCTGAACTGAAAAGTTCGGAAGATAGGAAGGCAAAACAAACCACAGTATTATGTATTTTATCACTCTTATATTAGTAAATGTACACAGTAATGTAGCACACAGTAATGTTGAACGTTCAACGACTGGGAAGGATCTGCGAGCTCGCCAGATCAAAATGGCCGCCACTTTAACTACGAACGTAGTCATTACACATACTTTTAATTCTATTCTTTTATAAAATCGTAACATCCGGTTATAATTATTTGACAACCTGAAGTCATTTGAGCAACTTATTTTAAATAAAACATTACTAAAAATAATAAAATCTAACAGTACTGTCGACAAATAAAAATTAAAAAAGGTTGAGCTTATTAATATCAATCCCTCATTATTATTATAAACAAATATTAACATAACACAGCATCATGCCTGTATTCCCCGAAGAGTTAGACAGAGGTGTAGGTACTATTGAACAACCACTTTTCGCCGATGCTGTTATTGAGTCCCATGTAATGAGGGGTGAGCCTATTGCCATCTACTGGGCACAGTTCTAGCCTCCGTGCTGCCACTGAGAATATCCATACAGAAAAACCCAATAACACTTTGCCCGACCCGGCAATCGAACCCAGAACCTCACGGTCAGCAGTCGCGTTTGAGGTCACTAGATCAATGAGGCAAAAAATAATACAATGAATTAATTTTGATAAATAATACACTTAATTTCTATAAAAATAATTTATCACATTTTTATTTACTATACTGTAATTAACATAGCCAAAGAATATTAAATAAATCTACGTGTTAATCTACTTTTGTTGCCGACTGTACACATGAAGTTAAGCATGCGTAATTAATTAGTTAACACTCGTGCAGACAGATTATTGCGGTTAATATCTCCTAACCGCAAGAAACCTCCCGTTTAAATAAGTTATGATACATACATAAGGCAAAGGAAAAATGAGGTAAATAATATTGCTTAGCTGATAAAAAATATTGCAGTCTCTACTACATCCATGGCTAGATCAAAGGGCTTTTAAATGCTGACAAAGAGGTCGTGGTTGGTGCCTAGGAGAACACGTAAAACTGGAAACTGACCACAGTGTATTTTGTAAAAGGCTAGATAGAATAGTGAGTCTCAACTAAGGAATTAAATTAAACCCTAAATATAAATACCCCGCCTACCACGTCCTAGGGTGATGAAGTAAAACATAGCTCGGGAGGTATTTCTTCTAACTTGTGGATCTATGTGACATGGGGCGTCCCCCAATACGTAAATCAGTTTCCGGGTTTCATGAATATTGTTAAGCTTTAACATCGTACATTTCGTCATCCTATATCCCTGAACTATTTTTATCTA
The DNA here is from genome assembly GCA_947562105.1 of Shargacucullia verbasci. Lineage (NCBI taxonomy): Eukaryota > Metazoa > Arthropoda > Insecta > Lepidoptera > Noctuidae > Shargacucullia > Shargacucullia verbasci. Next base: position 293,894 of record OX387284.1, read on the forward strand.
GACTTGTTGGAGATTCCAGTGCGGTCGTATTATTGTCTATCATTAGAGTTGGTGTGTCGATGAGAGAGGGCTTTATTTAAAATTAAACATAGATACACTTGTGTATTAAAACAGCTATCTCTCTGTCAACCATTTCGTTTATTTCTATCCCATACATTAACATTATACAGTTCTTAGTATTATCACGGTTCACAACACAATAGTACATTTGACTTGCGTAATTTAATGAATTTTACCGTATCCTAGACTATCGATGCTTACTCTCCGAATTCCCGTTCGGTAATGACAGGTCCTTTTCCCGCGCTCCGCACTGTCAAAACTGTCAAAGACAACGTCACCGCTCCGCGTTGCTACCTCTAGAATCGCTAACACTTGTGAGAAAGACACACTATTGTAGAATACTAGAATTTTCATATCGTTGCGTTAGATTTTTTTATTATAGTTAAACTAAATGTACGTCAACTGCTCAAAAGGATAAATTCACTATCATGTACATATACAATGTTATTTATACTATATATATAAATATATTTTGCATTATTATGATAATTCCTTTGTTGCACATCCACATTTATACTAAACATCTTGTCTACTTCCATTTTGAACCTACGTTAGTACATCTGGAGGTACCTTCAACTAATTGGGACCGAAATAACCAGAGATACTAAAGTACCAAAGAATCCATGGTGTAAATTCCCGTAACCCGCGTTTTCCTCCTTCGATATAATATTACCGAGAATCATTATTGAAATGTTGTGTTTACTAGTATTGATCCTCGTATAACAATGCACATTTCGGAGAACTAAGATAATGCTTCATAAAACTATAATATCCCGGTCCTACTCGGGAATCAAATTCAGGGACCCCACGCTCAGCAGCCGCGCTTGCGGCCACAAGATCCACGAATTGCTATCTTATGTCAAGTAGACGTAGAAGCCAAGAGAGTTAAACGACGCGGACGATTAGATTTTAAGTTTAAAACAATTGTAACTTTCTCCAATACGTCCGTCCTATGTGCGTATCTACGTCAATTAAACCATACCACAGCAGTATTGGCAGATAAATAATGTGTGAGTCACGGAGTACGCTTACGATCCCCGAATTATCTGAGGAGATCAAGGTTGTTCCTTGACCTTCTGAGACAATTGAGGGTCGTTATCTCGACTTAGCACTGAAACAATGCTCTCAAGAATATTTTCAAACTGAATAACAACAGGTAAATGAACTTTTTACCGATCGGTAACGTAAACAAATTATTTCTGCCTCATTGTCTAGTGTTTGCAAGCGCGACTGCTGAGCGTGAGGTCCTGGGTTCGATTCCCGGGTCGGGTAAAGTGTTATTTATTCATTTGTTAGAACTGTGCCCGTTGATGGGCAATACACTCGCCACCTATTACATGGGACTCAATAACAGCACCGGAAAAATGCGGATGTACAATAATACACCTCTGCCTAGCCCTTTGGGGGAATACAGGCGCGATGCTATGTTGTTGAAAACAAATATATACACAAATATTTTTTATGAATGATAGGTAATAAATGTTACTTTTAGCCACATATGGTCCGCCTCTATGAGTACAACTTTATATGAGAACCCTCCGACAGTTATGAAAGATGCTGTTACTATAAAGTTAGACCGGCTAGAAACAATATACCGATATTAATACGAAACCAAGTGAGGCAGCTCTAACGGCTACTAATCCAAACTAAAAAATCATACATTTAAAGACTATTATTATACAATTAATTATAATAATAATTATTACATAAAATTCAGTAACCGCTAGCGAGTATGTATACACTTGTAGGTAATATTTAAGGTCCGCTTAACGTAACCCGTCCGCTGACGACTGTCATGCTGTCATACTGTGGTGAACCACCTGGTTACATCATACGGAAAACCGAGTTCCCGTAACACCTACTAGTAGTACCTACTTGTTCCCGTAGTATGGATTGTATGAGTTTGATAATAATGGAGTCACCAATACGGTCACGGTTTGACCTGAAGATTCATCAGTGACGTGATATAATACCAAAGAAAGCCCGTTGAATAATAAAATGTGTAATAGAAATACATGATTCAATATAAAAATATGATGAGGACACGATCGGCGCAGTGGTTAGGCGATTACCTTTCTGCGCTAAGTGTCACAGGTTCGATCCTCGCACGGACCAAAAAATATTCTGTATTGTCTATAATAGTTGTTCTGGGTATGTGTGTATTGGCGTGTTTTATGTCTATAAACTGTAACCACGATAACTAATCAAAACAAAGGATGGAAAAAAGTTCTTTAAAAAAAATTGGTCTCGTTAACCAACGAAATTAAAGGGAATTGAAATTGACAAATATAATTATGTTACATGAAAGTTCCGATTTAGTTAGCCCGAGTTCACACGCACCAAATCTTAAGAATTATCTTAAACCAAGAAGAAATAAAAAAAAGGTTTCAGTACCTAAACTACCTTTGTACTAAACTAGACAGCTGACTAAAATCTGTGCATTATACTTAAGTTAATCTTATTCTGGAATTCGCAGAGCAGATGGTAGAGACATTGTCCCTTTTTTTGGTGTTACCACCTGTCTGCATGCGGGTGCAGCTTGAAGTTGAACGAGTTCCGCCGATCGAGGTGTGGGAACACTTGGATTTTATACACGAGTAGAATACAAATATAAAATGTATGGAATACATGAATTTTAAAACATAACTCCCTTGCCAGATATCAGTTTCTAGATTTCGTGAAGATAAAAGTAAGATAAAAAAATGTGAGCAACGCTTGTGGGTTTTTATGCGATTGTTAAATATAAGCAGGGACACAGACTCATTATCTGGGAGAGGCCTCTGCTTAGTCACCACTGAATGTGATAAGTGGGTTATAATAGTTGTAATATTATTTTGTTAAGTAACAATGGGTTAACATATCGCCCACGAAGCAACATGATCTATTTCATTTAGGTACTGCACTCGTAATTGCACAACTCGTGTTTACAGGCATTTACACTGGATTGTTTTCAGATTACAAGGATGAAAAGCAGATTCACTCTAAAAATACAAATCTGCAGTGCACCTCAACGACCCTTATCAATAGGTACGCACACAGAGGTAGTTTTGTGTACGTGTATACGTAAAAAATGTGTAAGTGTGCGTTTCGGGTTGAAAGCGCAGGTCGGCGCACGCGCAGGTGCCTGACTCATTCTCCATTCGGCTTTCGAGCTCGTCCGTTTATTTATTATATATTTTTCGCTTCATCGTTTTTCAGTAATATTTTTGTATCTATAGTGAGAATTTAAGTGTTGTTAGTGGATATAATTATGAGTAACACTGATTAATACGCATTATCTGTATTTAACATAGTTTACATTGTTATTAAGTAAGCGGTTGTTTACATCGATCAGCTGGTTTGTGCGCGTGTACGCTCAGCGTTATTCTCTATACTCTGTGTTTTATCGGTGAGTTTTATTTCCACTTGCATAGATATATATGTATTGTAATGATTGTTTTTGTATATGATAATTTATAATGGAGGTATAGTAGACGTTATTATTTTTTTCATTTTACTTAAATTTGGTTTGAGTGGTTAGGATTCCGCATGAGTCATAAGAAGGGTTATAGAAGTTTATGCTACCCGTTGGAAATCGAAAAATAGAGTGTTTATTGTATTCTACTTGTCAACCGATCCAGTTTTCCGCATCTTACCTCCTCACATCTGAATTAACAAAGCAAACACTTGAAGTGACCTAATCAAGAGAATAAATTATATACCGCGTCAAGTTTTCCATCATATTGAATGCTAAATCAGCAGGAATGGACGATTGTACATCGTATCAATCAGTGTACGCCCAAACATGGTGACAAGTCTTGCTCACCCTGACAATCAGCGAGATAACCTTACAGATACTATTGAATTATGAAAACATAATGACGCGTGGCAGACGGACTGACACGCGGAAGTGTTCAATACTCATAAGATCCCATAAAAAGACACAGAGGCACATGGACATGCGAAAGATTTTAATCGTCTAGACAATCACTTTAGGCAATGGCAAGCTCTACCCATATAATCTCCCAATACATTATAATATGTTAAAAACATAATTATAATGTCTGAAGTGATAAACAGAGTTCTTTTGTTGCTGACTGTATAGTCAGGAACCAAAGCAGAACAGGTAATAAATATCCAATGCAGTTCATTGATACTATGAAGGAGATTGTTCCCATTGGCGTAGGGTGACTTTAAGGCTATCCTTTTGACAAGTGCCAGGTAAATGACACTGAAACTGTATTCCTAACAAAATGGCGGTCCGACCTGCAAATAGCACCCAAGACTAGACTCAGTTTATAGACTATAGTTCAAGTTATAAAACTCAAGAAACAACATTGGTCTTTATTGGCCTTCCTTGGCCAAAGGGATGATTCTAATATTGGGTGATTAAAGGTAGATAAATAACGGAAAAAATACTGATGGGTCCTTAGCCGTGAGAACCTCGTAGTTGAATGCCGCGCCCGCCGTGGGTACCGCAAATCATTGGCAAGTTGGTATCGCATCTCTCAATCGCTATACGCCACTGATAGCCTTACCAAGTCCAAGGCAACCGGTAATGAATACTGATCGTTGTTTTACTTGTCTCTGGCTAAGTATCCTGTCGGTCGCATTGTTCCGAACACAGTAATGAGACAATTTAGGAGGTATGTAGATTGACATCGAAAGTAAAACTAATACAATATTATGTAACATCTACCCTCACCTACCTACACCTACCGGAGCTCTAAGGCCATCTATTTATATAAATACATAATCCGGAATAATAATTACTGTTTTTATAATCATGTAAATTCGTGTTACATAGAATAATGTGGTATAGATAATATTATTTATGTTTCTACAATTATCATTATAAAATAAGATTGTCTACTGATTTTTTGCAAAGGTTACTTGGAGGGTACGTAAAATTCGTGTGATTAATAAAAACTGCTCCCGACTGTTAACACGTATTTTATTTTACTGTGCCGGCTTTGTATATTGTGTCATAATTATAAGCAATTTCTGTAAAGAATTAGCTGAATTGCAATTCAACAGGGTAAATGCTGATGATTGTCAGATTTGATACACATCAGTATTTTATTTAAACATTTATCACAATACGTTAAAAATATTTTTTCTTGGAAAAGCTGCAGGTACGAGTATAAAGCCAAGAGATAACCTATCTTCAATAGGCATTGTTTTAGGCGAGCCATACCAATAGTCCGTTGTAAACCTTTACAAGTACAAAGAACAAAAGTGTTTTAATGTGTCTATTCATCGATGTTTATTGTCATTTTAAATACCTGCCATATAATACAACTGCTAGACATTCCGTACCGTATAACGAAGAATTACTCCAAGGACCAACACACATAAAATTAAACAGCAATTTTAAACATTGTATTGTCTTTACATAAAAAAATCTAATCTTGACGAATAGGAGCGTCAACACAGGAACGGGTGCTTTTTGTGTTGTAACTGCTAAAGTCCTCGTAGTCACTTAATCGATGTAATTTGCAAATGTATGACAAAGTCATCCTATTTATTATTCCTAACAGAATTTGCTCAGCGTGTGTATTGCGGCCAGTTGCCAATAGTCCCGTTATAACTATTACACGACAATAACACTATCGTTTATGGGCCAGCTGACTGTTAAGTATTTTGACCACTCCTATTTTGAATATATGCGCCGAAAACACTTTTCGTGGTTATCCCTTAGATGGGTGACCACTTTATACACGAGTCTCTCAGTGCCTGGGTGACAGAACCAAAAGCTGTCAGACCAGATGCCATACAGACGTATAGACCGTCGCTATGGCGGTCATTACGAGCATACAAAAACTTGACAGTCGCTCGAACTTGAAGATATCAGCATACCCTAGTTATATAGAGGATAGATGACTGTCGTTCCCGAATTTTAACACTCCTAAACTGGTATATTACTAGTATTTTATTAAATTAACACTAAGTACGTCACTGATATTTACCTATATTTTATAAATAAATGATTTTCAATTTATAAAGTATAATTTTCATAGTTATTACTCTTGTTATGAATCATATGAGTTATGTACTAGCAGGACAACATTGAGTTAATATTTAGGTACCTTCATATATTATATTCTGTCAGTGTGTACTGTTATTTAGAGCCTAGAGGCTAGTTACTTAGAGCTAGAAATACACACCCTAGATAGGCAATCCTAAATGGACGTAGTTTAGACTCAAATGCAAGAAATATAATTTTCGTAAACTAAGTATATAACATACTAGCTTCCACTCGCGGCTTCGCCCGCGTGGTTTACGAACCCGTACATTTTCCGGGATAAAAAGTAGCCTATGTGCTATTCCAGACTATAATCTATATCTGTGCCAAATTTCATCCAGATCCGTTCAGCCGTTCTGGCGTGAAAGAGTAACAAAGATCCATCCATCCTCACAAACCTTCACATTTATAATATTAGTAGGATTCCGCCCGCGACTCAGCCCGCGTGGTTTACGAACCCGTACATTTTCCCGGGATAAAAAGTAGCCTATGTGCTATTCCAGAAAATAATACACCTCTTAGCCAAATTTCATCGATATCCGTTCAGCCGTTCTGGCGTGAAAGAGTAACATAGATCCATCCAGCCTCACAAACTTTCACATTTATAATATTAGTAGGAAGTAGGATTATAATATTAGTAGGATTACTTAGTAGGATTTCTACGGAGATCGTTTTGAAATCGCTACTTCTCCAAAAATACAAAAACATCCCGAAAGACGTGAGAAGTACTTTCTTTTATTAGAGCGGCAATTTATTTTTAAATTTTATTTTTATTAGGCATATTGTGAAAGCCCTAAAACATTTTGTATATAAGTGGTGGGGATATGATGGGGAACACCGCATGAATATGCAAAGTTTTAACCGTTAATAATGGTTTCATGCTGTAATGGACTAATTAAAGGCTTCACCTAAGCTCGGCTACCAAACCCTATTTACTTAATTTAGCCATTATACCAATTTTTCTGATGTTTCTCAGAATAAATTCCATTACGAGTATATAAATATCTATACATCCTTTTTGAGTCAAGTTCGCGGTATTAGCTATGGTAACAATATGGCACAACATACGTCAATCATCTGTCACGTTCCTATTTTAGGCATATCGGTCCACAGAGTACATTATATAGTGTATCTCAGTTGTCGCACGAATTAATATATTATTATTCCCTTAAACTATTCAGCTACAAGTGATAGCGTTTGTCGTCGCTATGTACCTAATAAATAAAATATTTTGAGGAATTTATCATAATACATATGTTCATGTTTATGCATACCTATATGTTAAATATATTTCTGTAATGATTCCATTTGTGGTTACTAAAAGTATGGGCAGGGTTGTCCTGGTTTAGTTTCGTCAGTTGCTATAATGATAATGTATTAATTTACAATTAAAGCGAATTGTTCCGAATTTTAATATGATGGTCAAGGTGTTATCATCACTAAATACTTCTGGTGAGCAAGATAGAAGTGAGAGTAGATCAAAATCACATAAGATTTTCAACCGCTGATATCAAAATGGAATTAAATGTCTCGAATATTATGAGTGTCATTCATTCAAAAGTATGTGTTATTATGAAATGTGCTCATTGTTGTAAACAGTTCTGTTTTTTAGGAAGATATAGGCCATAGCACATAAACTGACATGCGGATGAGTAGGTAATCGTACAGGTAATCCTATTGGTATTTTAATATTTTTCCCCATAAATTCCCGCAGTCCGTAGATAAAATAAAACTGTTTAGTTTCTGATGAATAAAACTTTCTGGGGATCATCCTATGCTGGACAACTTACTATATTTCTTGTCAACTAGGAATGTGGAGTAATAGTAGTTGATAAACATTACCACCAAGTATCAGCCAGTACTTGGTGGTAATGTTTATCAACTGCGACATATGCGTGACTGCGAGTATTCCTTTCGCCTTTCAATTTAAATTCCTTGAATTCGATTGCTGATGACGGGTTTCTGTCGTGGCAGGAGTTCCCACAACAAAAAAATATTTTACACATATCGAGATACAGTCATTTTAATTTTTGAATGACTCTTTTTTTGTAGCTTATAATTTAAACTGTACAGCTACATCGTTTTACACAATTTAATGGGTATATAATGAATAACTGCTGGTTATCTTGACATAACTACCGAGTAAACACACGCGAAAGATACCTGCACATATGTAAATATATAGACGGCACGCGCTAAGTTCTTATAAAATTGCATAATTATATTTTCCCGTTTAATACTGTTATAATGAACTATATTATTAAAAATCAGCGTTAACAATTATTAATTTATTTTAATGGGAAAACACAACTGCAGTTATATATAATAATATCTTTTACTAGTGCATTTATTATATCATAATATTTATTTATCCTGTTAACTACAACTGTGATTTTCCAATTCTAATTTAGTCCCCCATTTTTGTATATATTAGCTGCCGCGCGCGGCTTCGCCCGCATGGTTTACGAACCCGTACATTTTTCCGGGATAAAATGTAGCCTATGTGCTATTCCAGACTATAGTCTATCTCTGCGCCAAATTTCATCCAGATCCGTTTATTCGTTCTGGCGTGAAAGAGTTACAAAGATCCGTCCATCCATCCATCCATCCATCCATCCATCCAACCATCCATCCTCACAAACTTTCACATTTATAATATTAGTAGGATAGGTTGTATTTTATTATTAGAATAGAATAGAATATATCTTTATTTCATGTAAATCAATTACAGGCATTTATGAAATATCGAGGCTCTAAGTGCACGGTAAGTAGGTCCTATGGAGAAGAACCGGCAAGAAACTCCATTAATTATAGACTATTTCTTTTTTAAGCGAGTCTAGTCAAGTCGGTTTGATCATGCTATTGTATATCAATCGATGTATCTTTGCGAGTCGTTAATTTGTGTGGGCAGTCCGTCGGCCGCTATAGATCAGGTCATGCAATTGACTACACACATGTTAACATTGACTTCACGGTGTGCTGAAACTCGTCACAAAGCCGAAAGGATTAAGTGCATCCAACAAATAATACACGTGAGAAGGTAGATATCAAACACAACCAACGTGGCGATGGGTTCTTCCATTTTATGCCCGGGTCATGTATCTTTAATTAATATAGGTATGTATAATAAAACCTAAAAAAAAAAATATGACTACTTTTAAGATATTCCTACCGAAGCTAAGAAAGAACATTAATAAGGAAAATAGTTTACTAATGTTGGCATTCAAAAAATATAGCGGATAAAAAAGTTTAAAACAATACTAAAATATTTTGTTTTATTACATCAAACTATGAAAATAAAGTATTTCTAAATAAAATTTACTATAGTGTAACTAGCCTATGGTCTAACCAAATAAACCATAAATGATTAATATTTAATTGGTCTCATCATATCAGCTGTTAAATATGAATCTACCTCTATTAATTAATCAGAATACTTCATTTTATTGTGGAATTCCTAATTAATTAACTAAAATAGATTTTCCTTGTCAGTTTAATATATATTTGCGAGCACACTATTGACTGATTACATTTGTTTTATACAGGCGACAGGGAACACCGTGCTGCGGGTAATCATGTCGTGTTGAATAAATAGAGGATGATGAGCAGTACTCACGATGGCTCCCGACGCTGAACAATGTGAAACAGTGCGACTGAATGTGGACCAGGGTGTACCTACACACCATGGCAGAAGGATCTTGCCGGATGGGCAGCGACCTGCCAGCGCCTGGACAGAGAACGAAGAGGAAAGACCTGCAGACAACACCAATAGTCCTGGGGAGAACAGACGGCTGCTGCCTACCACCGGCCCACCAGCTAAACACAAATCGCGACTCCAGGCTGGCCTGACTCTAGGGGTACATCCACCAGGAAAACATACCAAATATCCCCAAATATCAAAAGCCGAAAAAGCAATCGCGAAGAGCAAGTTTGAGAAAAGAAAAGACAAGCTTATAGCTTTATTGAAACCGCCGTACTTCATAGTCTCAATGATAATTTTAATTGTAAGTATTATTATTAATTTATTCATCAAATATATGAAATATACTACAACTTTTAGTCGAGTTAATTATTTATGATTTGTTTGAAGTATTTGAGTTACCACCTATACATATATTTTAGATATTAACGCTATAATACATGTTATCTTAGGTGTGCGTCCACCTGTGGGGTACCGAGGATATGCGCGCGCAGCTGGAGTGGTCTCCAGGAGCCTGGTGGCGGGAACCCTGGCGGCTCGTCACCTACGGCTGCGTGCACGCCAGTGCCGCGCACCTAGCACTCAACGCCCTGGTCGCACTAGCTGTAAGTACCTATTTGCTTTTATTTATTTGACTTCTGTTCACTCAGTTTTTACAATCCTGGAGACATGGGATACTCCTGGGTGGTAATACGGATTGTCTGGCATTGGGTACCTACCCAATAATTTTTTGGTCGTAAGAGCTTCGCTAATCAGGAACATATTTATTTATATTTTATAAGAGGATTTTTATAATATATGATATTGTTGACAAAGTGATGAGTCACGTATGGTTTACACGTGACTTGTCTTCTTCCTCCGAATTAGCTCCAAATTGAATATCCCATTAATTTCGTTGTATTTTTCCAGGTTGGTTGGCCGCTAGAGCGCGAGCAGGGCTGGTGGCGTGTCGTGGTGCTATGGGTTGGTGGTGTAGCAGCGGGCGCACTCGGTGCAGGCGCACTGCAACCCAGAGTGCGCGTTGTTGGCGCCTCAGCCGCTGTGTATGCGCTACTTACTGCTCATATTCCGAATGTGTGCCTTAGGTGAGATCAGATTTTTGATTTAATATTACCTAGGATTTGGACACAATATTAGTTGTGTGCTGTGGATATGTTTGCATTTTTCTTGAACAGGATATTTACAAAATATCTTTATTTATTTCGTGTAACTAACTGAACCTTATTACGTCATAGATTCGGCCATATTCCCCTGTGGTGGTTCCGTCCTCTGAGCGTAGTGGTGCTGGGCGCGTCTGAGGCGTGCTGGGCGCTGGTGCGCTCACCGCCACCCGCTGGCTATCCAGCCGCTGCGCACGCGCAAGGGTCTTACGAATACGTTGCTTGGGGCGCGCATGTACTCGGTGCAGCGGTCGGAGTACCGCTTGCCTTTATTGTGTTCAGTGGTAAGAATTGTTTTTTTTTTTTTTCTTAAAAAATCATTTACTGTTATTTTATGAGATTGTGTTTCAAATAATATATATTTCGTTATTTATGGTAATTATTAATTTTCCTTATTGCTTTACAGGTGAAAATAACAAAAAGCCATACGTAATTGCTTGTCGTGTAGTTTCTGGAGCTCTACTAGTGGCAGGTGTGGTGCTAACGATCGTCCACTACGGGTGGTACGCGGACGACTTCGACCAGACTTGAACCTGGGACGTTAAACCTCGGAATTTGCGTCTCATTGAAAAGTGCAATTCGTACTTATCCGTCCGCTATTCGTGACTTAGAATAGCTTTTGATGGAATTTTTACACTTTGTATGTATAATACAGATCTGTATGTATCGACAAAAACGTAACAGATAGGTAATGCGACTTATTGATCTATTTATTTTACGTTCTTGATGTAAGCGTTATGTACAAATATGTTTTTGGAATTAATATTAAGGAAAATATTAATTAATTGATTTTTAAATTCTAAATTGTAACTCCGCCGTATATTTTGCATACAATTAATTAACGCAAAGTAAACACAATAGAAAATCTATTGTGTCTGGGCGTACAGGCGCGCGGTGGGCAACTGTCTTTATGAATTTAAAATTATCAGTACTTTTGTGACTCAATTTATAATATACATTTGGACCGCGTTTTCTAATAATCAAGTCATATCATGTGGTGCGTGCCTAAAACAAGCGTAATTGATTACTTTGTTCCAGTTTAGACATAATAACAGCGGAGTAACTAATAATAGATTATTGATTTCTGTGAAATCACACTTTCGGTTGTTTTGCATCAAAACGTTGGATTAACGGCTAGTGATATTTAGTAAGCTTTGTACTTATTTAACGATATTTAATTATTTGTAGCGAAAAAGTGCAATTGTAATTACAATATTAAGTATCTATAATATATATATATTGGTTCACTTAGTTAGATACTTATTGACAACCATGAATTAAATTTGTCATTGTTCTGAAAACGGATTGAACTTATTATCACTTGATGTTCTGCTTTCTGCATGTATTTACATTATTTTAAAATTATTTATAAAGTTAATTGCAAATTGCTGTTCATCAATTGTCATAATGAGCATCAATGTGACTTTAATTGGCACTAAAGCAGATTATATGTATATAAGCGAATAACTTAATAATAAGTCATGAAATTCACTTTTATCTGTTAACATTCAAAACATTGATAACCTAACTGGTGTTCCTTATTCAAATCAGAAAACAAAAATGTAATTTAATTAAACCAAATCTGTAAGTGGTACCTGTGACCTAGTAACTATATGTCATTCAGAATAATGTCAAGCTCCTGTCATACATAATACCTACTGTTACACGTCATAAAGTCATAACGTAACTCCGTATCAACCTCTGCAATGCAAACTAGCAAGTATATCACTGAAGACTTATTGCCAAGTTCACATCGGTTAAATTGACGGCACATTTACAATTTGTGTACAAAAGGTGTCATTCTAATATATATGTACCTATTTATAAGTGAACAAGCTGCAACCAAAGAGATTATTGTATTCTAGTCGATACAGACTAAGTTGTAATTATATACTTACACTATAAATATCTGTGTTTTTGTTGACAACGAGTACCTACCTAGATGATCTAAAGGAAACTATCAAAATACCTAACTAGTAACTACCTATCTAACTTTCAAAATATATATAGGTATAGTACCTAGTACTAAATGACATAAATATAAAACAGTGCAATAATTTAATAGGTAACGTTAATTTATTTAATAATGACATAAAATTAACATATAGCAATATATACCAAATAGAAGAAAATAATAAATATTGACAGTTACAATTACAATAGAATAAAATGATGCACCATTCAAACACGTTAAGCGCTCTTCGTCCTCTCTCCTACTATGCTGTGTGTGCCCAGACTACAATACATATAGGCTGTGCCCGGCAGCGGGCCATAGACACAAGCCTACCAACTATTGTAATACAATATGGAATGCAATAAAGAATTGGGGATCATGTAACCAACCGAAATTGTGTTTTGTCCAATGCATACCTAGATATTTAGGTTTACTTTCATTCCGCGAGAAAGAAATAAGATAAAATCTAACCTTTATTCTTTCGATGTCGATGTGATCCCGCCAAAACAGTTTTGCTGTCTGAAATAACTGTCAAGTTCACAACATTCACTACACTACACCTTAGTTTCAAGGTCAAGCAAAACAACGTTTTGCTTGAAGGATTGATAAATCACAAATTCACACACATATCACACACTCAATATTGGATTTTAATTGTTCGCGGGAATTTGCGCCATCTTTTCCAACAAGAAAGAAAACGCGAACGTGATACGTGAGTTGCCATTGTCGGTGGTTGACTGCGACGCTCGTATGCGAAAATGAAGGTGGAAGCTAGACAATGAATTTAGATTTTCAAAAAATAAAACACTAATATATGGCAAAGGTAACCAAGGCGTAATCCAATATTGAGCTGGCAAAAGTTTTGGCGCATTAAAAATATTTCGGACTTTTGAGTAGTAAAAACATTTCGGCGCGCAAATTCAAATTATGTCTATATTCGAACAGGCTTTACTATAAATTCAAAACGAGTCCATTTTATCAACTTTCTTTGAAAATAAAGCATTTTTTTTTTTATATTAGTCGATTATTCTGGTAAGACCATTACGTCGTATAAGCGCGTAAGATTTATGAAGTAACATTGTAACGACGATTATTTTGACGTGTATGCTGCGCTGCGTGTAATGATGTACTACAATAACTTACTTAATCTTTTATTATGATGTACTTGTTTTTTTTTTCCTATTGCATGTAACGTCCCAGTCACCTTTGGTACCACCACCCTCGCTGGTAATATAATTTGTGTATCATGGGTTACACACGCAAATATTCACATGCACAAACACCCAAACCCAGAACAACTATATCTAGGAATGTATCTAGGTCATACAAATATTTGATCGCTCAAAAACCACGCTAATCATGCCGTCAGATCAGAATATGGTAATTAGATTAGTTCATAATAAATAATCGTAATGCCTACACGTCTTTTTATTGCAAAATCTATAGAAAGTGAAAATCAACCTTATCACCTTGAACAATATGTTTTGTTCCAACATTTCTTAATAATGTACATGTAAAGTAAAATAACGTCTATTACATCTACCTATTTGGAAACTAATCCTAATCTATACGTATGAACGTAACTAAAAATATGTATAACGTATTTGTACCCTTTAATCAGTTACAGATCCCTATAGTACATACACATATATTTTAAAGATACTTATAACACCCCTCCTTTTTGCTTCGGGGGTTAAAAATGGTGCTTGGACATAATTTTTGATACGCAGAAATACGTAAGTACAGTTAGATACTTATTCATATTCAATGCATAAAATATGCCTTATACCAGTACTCATTGCTAATATGTAATTATAATCCGATTTTTTAAATAAATAATATATAATATAAATGAGGACGCCGCTGTTACAAGGGTGTACTTGTACCCCTAGTGTAAGTTTTTTTTTGAAAAATTCGATTTACTACATCGAACGCGTTCTGCGCTCCGATTGGTGGAGAACACGATACGGACCAATCGAAGCGCCAAACGAGTTCGATGTAGTAAATCGAGTTTGTCGAAAGAAACTTACACTAGGGCCTCTGTTATAAGAGTTCCTGCACGTAAGTAGCTGCAGCTACTACGGAGATCTGAAGAATCGAACAGATGGAGCTAGTTTATTCAAGTCTAGTACTACTAGCACAAACTCGATTTTACGCATCGAACGCGTTCGACGCTTCAATTGGTCCGTTTCGTGCTCTCCACCAATTGGAGCGCCGAACGCGTTCGATGCGTTACAGATGGGGAGACCCGTTACCACAATAAAGCAATGCAAACAACTATGCTAATTGAAATTTAATAAGATCACAATAATAATCGATATCTTGATCGACATATCATATATACAAGTATGTATATGTATGAGTACTATTGAAATGAAATGAAATGAAATGAAATGAAATGAAATGAAATGAAATTATTTATTTTGCAATTAGGATTTTTCAATCACTTTTACACGTCTTTTTTAAACTAGATGGCGTCGGCATTTCCTATGACTATCCCTGAGAAGAAACGCCGAAACAAACTCAGGGGTCAAAGTCTATTTTAAAGTCCAGACAGATTGTATTGATGTAAAGGTTTATGTGAGACAAATATAGGGTGGAATAGCCTTTTGAAGAAAGTGCCATAACTATTTGAGCTAACCTGTCGCAACAGAGTGCAAGCATGCATCAGGTATCGTGAGAATTAATGAAATGAAGAGCGCTCAGCCTAGATCTCACTCACATTTACAATGTATAGCGGTTATATATAAGAAATAATTTCAATTTAAACGACATTACAATAACAAAATAATGAAGTAAATAATATAATAATTAATGGCAAAATTTGTATATAAAAAAAAAAAAAAAAAAAAAGGAAAGGCTAAAGAGCGGCTCAATCCCAAGCGTTTTTGTCATCTAAATAGTCCGAAATTTTATAGTATCCTTTTTTACAAAGTTTAGATTTAATTACAATTTTGAACTTCTTTAATGTTAAATTACGTATATCATTGGGAAGTTTATTGTAAAAGCGTATACATTGTCCCATGAACGAGTTGCTTATTCTGTGGAGGCGCGTAGCATGTACAGCAAGGTTGTGTTTATTCCTAGTGTTCAAAGAATGAGTATCAGACAGTTTGACAAAGTTCGAAATATTTTTATAAACATATATTAAATTTTCAAAAATATATTGTGACGCTACAGTTAGAATATTAATTTCCTTAAATCTGTGTCTCAGCGACACCCTTGGACCAAGATTATAAATAGCTCGGACAGCCCTTTTCTGCAAGACGAATATAGTATTGATGTCTGCAGAGTTTCCCCAGAGGAGGATGCCGTAAGTCATAACGCTATGAAAATAACTGAAATAAACTATTCTGGCTGTATCCACATCAGTTAAGTGCCGAATTTTTTTGACAGCAAACGCGGCAGAACTAAGCCTACCCGATAATTTGTTTATTTGCGGGCCCCATTGCAGTTTGGCGTCTATAGTGATGCCTAGAAAAACAGTCGAATCCACAATGTCCAGTTCCACTCCATTCAATTTAACATTGATTGGTACTTGTCGGACATTGGGCGTTGAAAATTTAAGACATTTGGTTTTTTTCTCATTAAGGAGAAGATTATTAACATTGAACCAATGAACTACATGAGATAGTGCAACGTTAACTTCGCGAAAATCTAGTAATTGTCGTCGAATTTTAAATATTAGAGAAGTATCATCCGCGAACAATACTACCTCGTGATTATCCCGTACGTAATATGGCAAGTCATTAATATAAACTAGAAACAAAAATGGACCTAGAATTGAACCCTGCGGGACGCCCATGGTGACCTCAGATCCCGAAGATCTCTTGCCATTAATATCGACTCTCTGAATTCTATTGCTTAAATAAGAAGATAAGAAGTCGAGAGCCTTGTTCCTTATGCCGTAGTGGTATAATTTCCTGATGAGTGTATAATGGTGTACGCAATCGAAAGCCTTTGACAAATCGCAGAATATGCCAAGAGCATCTTGCGAGTCTTCCCAGGCATCGAATATATGTTTCAGCAATTCCACGCCCGCATCTGTCGTTGAACGTCCCCTTGTGAAGCCAAACTGCTTTTTATGAAGTAGGTTGTGTCTATTAAAATGTCTTAACATCTGATTTAAAATCAATTTTTCAAAAATTTTACTCAAAGTGGGTAGAATTGAAATAGGCCGAAAATTTGTGGGATCCGTAGAACTACCAGATTTGAACAGTGGTATTACTTTACTTTGTTTCATCAAGTCAGGAAATACACCAGATGCAATACAAGAATTGAACACGGTTGCCAAGTAAGGTGAAATCACGTCAATTATGGACGAGATAGTTCGTACTGACAGTCCCCAAAGGTCTGCAGTTTTCTTTACATCAAGACTTTTAAAAGATTCTTTAATATCTTTCGCATTAACAACTGAAAATTCAAAAGGTGTGCTACATTCAGATACGCTTTGTTTTAGTATAGTAAAAATTGAAAAAAATAAAAGTCATAAATATGAATTAACTTTAATATCTAAAATAATACTAGTTGTTACATTTAACTATGATATAAATCTACAGTCCGAATCTAAAATACATTGATGTTTCATGTAACGTTTTTAAGTAGTCGCACTACGGTTTGTGACGCGCTCTGGAAATGAGACGCAGAAAGTACAAATATATGGAGCAGCAAACAAATGGAATACTTAATACCTAATTATAACTCTCTACGAATTCACGCAGTGTAGTGAAAATTCGATCATCAAACATTTACATTATTGTGGGTTAGCACTTCATTTGTTAATTACTCCAGGTAAGAAATACTCGAGTCTATGGTAGTCTATGTCGTATGAGATCATTGCCGGCCGTTTTTTATAAATAAATATTTTAACTAAAGCTGCTAAAACAATATAGACATTCACTACCGGACAAATTACAAGTTGCTGAATATTTAATTCACTGTATTTCATTTTACAGTTCAAAATCCATATCCCAATCACCTTTGATTCATTATTCATGCCACATTGGCATCCAGTAGTGAGCGTATATTCCATTGAGCTAATAACCAAACAATCACTGTACAGTAAATGCATAATCCTTTGACGCTCAGCAACCCAGCGGCTTGCACTGAACGCCCAGCTCCGTACACCAGCACTCCTGACATGGCGACGACAGCTCTGCGATGATCCTTCCGACCCTGTACATCCTCCCGTAGATATTACAACCAGCCAGTTTAAGAAGACCTGGGCCTACTCCTTGTAATCCTCCAAGGTTTGGAGGCCGAGGACCTTCGTGCGTTTCTGACGTGAACGGAACAGATTCTTCTTTCACCTCTGACCTCCTTTCCGTAGTAGTCTTCTGTACTGGACGTTTCGTGGTTTTGTTTGTGATGGGTCGTGGGGTGGTTTGCTTTATGGCTGTAGCTTCACCGAGCACGAGGTGGTCTATCCTGTTCACCGTGTTTGGGGACTTCTTAAGTGGA
Organism: Shargacucullia verbasci; assembly: GCA_947562105.1. Lineage (NCBI taxonomy): Eukaryota > Metazoa > Arthropoda > Insecta > Lepidoptera > Noctuidae > Shargacucullia > Shargacucullia verbasci. The sequence goes on from OX387284.1 coordinate 312,232, forward strand.
ATGTAGGAGTGTGTAGGGAGGGGTATGAAAGGCGCAACAGAGGATGGTCTTCTGGTGGACGTGACTGGTGGGAGCACTGGGTTAGTGGGATAAGCCCCCGGCTTTTTGTAGGGAGTAGTAGTGGTTGACTCGTAACTGTCGCTGAGGAGTAGTTTGAGTACGCTACCGAATGAGAACCCATCATCATCATCGTCATCTTCGTACTCCTGAGAGGTATCGTTGGCCTCTTTGCTGGGAGCAGAGGTTGTAGTCATAAGTTTGGCAATAGGTTTCGCTGTAGTGGTAGAAGCAACATTTGATGTGTTCATAACTGATTCAATATTTGTTTTTGGAGGATTGTTACCATTGTTACTATAAGTCGTAAAGTTTTTCTCATTAGTCGCTTCGTTGGTTTTAGCCGAGTTAGAAATATTTGCCTGGGAGAAAACTACGAGACCTTGAGATGTTTCATTCTTGATATGCACTTCTGTCTCCTTATTATTGTCATCCTTTTGCATCTTTGGAGGATTCGAAGTTGTTTCGTTATCTGTGAAAGCAATAAAACATTTTAGGACACTTTCTGAAATCGACACATTGCGGGACGAACTGGACATATCATCATTCAGTCATCTTCAGTTTCAGTCATCTTTGGCACAGAACAGAACGGCCTGGAAATCAAGGGGGTAGGCTATAGCCCAGCAGTTGGATGACAGATTAACAGTAACCAGTAATTAAAATGTATTTAAAAAATAAGGTAGTACAATAAATAGTAGTCGCCGTGTATTGGTAATCAGCACATTCTAAAAATTAGGGACTACGATTGATTTTGAGAGTACCGTAGTTGTCAGCGGGTGCCTCCCTCACATTACCTGAGTCACAGAGCAGTTCCCCGCAGCAGTCGCGCGCCAGGTCCCGCGGCGGCAGGCGCGTGCAGCCCGGCGCGCTGCGGCACGCGCGCGGTGCACAGCGCAGGTGCGCAGGCGCGACGCACGTGCAGCGCAGGCAGCCCGGCGGGTGCCTCCCTCACATTACCTGAGTCACAGAGCAGTTCCCCGCAGCAGTCGCGCGCCAGGTCCCGCGGCGGCAGGCGCGTGCAGCCCGGCGCGCTGCGGCACGCGCGCGGTGCACAGCGCAGGTGCGCAGGCGCGACGCACGTGCAGCGCAGGCAGCCCGGCGGGTGCCTCCCTCACATTACCTGAGTCACAGAGCAGTTCCCCGCAGCAGTCGCGCGCCAGGTCCCGCGGCGGCAGGCGCGTGCAGCCCGGCGCGCTGCGGCACGCGCGCGGTGCACAGCGCAGGTGCGCAGGCGCGACGCACGTGCAGCGCAGGCAGCCCGGCGGGTGCCTCCCTCACATTACCTGAGTCACAGAGCAGTTCCCCGCAGCAGTCGCGCGCCAGGTCCCGCGGCGGCAGGCGCGTGCAGCCCGGCGCGCTGCGGCACGCGCGCGGTGCACAGCGCAGGTGCGCAGGCGCGACGCACGTGCAGCGCAGGCAGCCCGGCGGGTGCCTCCCTCACATTACCTGAGTCACAGAGCAGTTCCCCGCAGCAGTCGCGCGCCAGGTCCCGCGGCGGCAGGCGCGTGCAGCCCGGCGCGCTGCGGCACGCGCGCGGTGCACAGCGCAGGTGCGCAGGCGCGACGCACGTGCAGCGCAGGCAGCCCGGCGGGTGCCTCCCTCACATTACCTGAGTCACAGAGCAGTTCCCCGCAGCAGTCGCGCGCCAGGTCCCGCGGCGGCAGGCGCGTGCAGCCCGGCGCGCTGCGGCACGCGCGCGGTGCACAGCGCAGGTGCGCAGGCGCGACGCACGTGCAGCGCAGACAGCCGGCCCACACGCTGGCGCCCGCTGGCACGCGCTGTCCGTCCTCCGACACGCAGTCGCCTGCGTCTTCGCCTGCTGCATACTTTGTTCATTAAAACTATGCCAAGTGCACAACATTTACATAATTCAAAGTCTTCTCCTAAAAACCACCAGGCCGCGAGATACTGTCTCATTTGTAACTACAGTGGCAGTCTGTACCATTGTAGAGGTTGCAAACCGTGATCCCGGATTTTGAAAATACCGGACCAAATGAAGGACTTAAAAAAACCGGTATTAACTCCACAAAACCGGTTTTTGTTGAATTAATACCGGTATATTTAAGTATTTTGGTATTTAGTGAAAATAAAATTCCAATAGTTATATTAATAGTTGTATTTGTAAATAAATAAAAAGGTAAAAATTTGTAGATAATTTCTCGAGTTTAAACAAAATATAAACCGCGTGCAATTTCATTCATGCCACGCGTGATACCACGTGAGGTGGTTGCATGAAACGGTTACGAGGAGTACCCGAACTTCGGGATCGGACCAATCGTATTTGGGACCGGATTAATTTGGGATCATTTTTTGATTGGGATTATGATTCAGGAAATATTGTTTTTAAGATTTTATTTCTCCGATAATAATATAAATAAATTCAATCCATAACAGTCCCACTGCTGGGCAAGGGTCTCTTTTCAAAATGAGAAGGGTTAGGCCTTAGTCCACCACGCTGGCCCGGTGCGGGTTGGTGGACTACACATACCGTCAAGAACTTTATAGAGCCCTCTCAGGTGTGCAGGTTTCCTCACGGTCCCTTCACCGTAAACGCAAGAGATAATCAAATTCTGATCCGCACATGATTCCGAAAAGTCAGAGGGACTTTTCGGAATCATGAAAGGCAAGCGTTCAATCGCTAGGCTATCACTGCTCTTATTATTTATCTTAGTCAAACAAAAAGTCTGAAGACGATTTTATTCAAAAAAATTAAAAAAGAGTGCTTTTGCATAGTGAATAATGACTGTGATAACTGACAGACCGGATTAAAATATATTTTATTAGTATTATTTAAATTATGTTTTTGTTGATGACTATTTTGATTTTGATCTAAGAGATCTAGAATTTAATATAAATAATTATGAAATATACTTTGTAAACTTTTATTTTGACTAAAAATTGTTTTTATTTAGAGAATAATTTCTTTTGTTATTCCTCTGAAATCCTGTAACTCTAACTCTAATACTTAATATATCGACTTTTTATGAAAGTCTATTCTAGTATTTACTTAAAAGTATACCTATAACTTCTTCAAATCCCGGAAATATCGAAAATACCGGAATATTGGAATTTACCTGAGGTCAGTACCGAAAATACCGGTTTTGAAAAAATGGTGCGGTATTGCGACCCTTGTGTTTATGTACCTTTAGCGACATCCAACTGCATGGATGTGGTGAGATGCGACACGGCCGGCCCTGGCGGGGTGCTGGGGTACACCGCGTAGTACTCGTCGATGATACCGGGACTCTTCGGGATGAAACCACCTGGAATACAAATCATAAGTAAGTATAAAAAAGTAGGAAAAACTTAATTTCAATATCGAAGTATAATTAATTTATTATTATTATATAATTGAATGATTGAACTATTATTAAATAACTCCAATTTAAATAATTCTCGACTAAAACTAATAAATCTCGCAAGTCATCTGGTGCAGAGCCCTTATTTAAATTAACTTGCAATCTTTTATTCAAATGGATAGTGTTATGTGAACGCCTTGAAAACAGTTGATCCATACAGACGTTAAAGCGTGCTTATATAACAAATGCAGGCGCTCGACATTTGAATAGGTAGGTAGGTAGTTTAATAGAAACCTTCATAAGTCACAAATTGCTTTATTTGTCTGTGTGCGGCTGCTGAGCTCGAAACTTTGTGTTCGACTGCTAGCCAACCCGGGGCTAAATTCTTGGTAGTAGTAGCCTGAAGTTTATCATTGTGTTTGTACATCGGCAAAATTTGTATGTACAACAGTACATATCAGCCCTATGCTAACCCTATGGGGAATACAGCCGTGATTCTGTGTTATAATGTTATTGCAAAGAAACAACCCTTACCTTCAGTTTCTACAGGCGGCGAGAACAGGTTCACAGCTGGCGTGTCCAACTCAAACTTGGAGGTGGTGGCTGGCACCTTCGTCACAGCCTTCACCTCAGCCGTATGGCCCAGCGAACTAGACACGGTGTACTCATGGACTAGATCATTCTGAACAGGATATCTATCACTGGGCAGGTCTACGTCATGAGTGATGGGTGCATACGAAGGTTCCACTTTCTCGGATATAAAGACTGGATACTGCGTGGGATGGTAGGTGTCTTCTCGCCGTGTCGGGAAGGCCGTGTCCTTCGAGTTTGGGCTTGGGTAGTACACTGGAAACTTATCCTCTCTCTCAAGGATTGGGTACGCCAGGGTGTCCTTTGTTGGTTCGTCATCAACGACCGCGTCGGCCGCTACAAAAGGTATGATTCTGGAAAATGACAAATCAGATTTAAATATTATTTTATTGACACTCAGGAATATTAGCTAATCTACTGGATGCGTTTTTGCTTATATTACGGTTTTAGTACAGTTTCTGATAGCTACAGATCAGTTGCGAAGCTGTGGCCGATGCAGCATGCATAAAATCATGAAAATGTTTACTTACTTCAAATTTGGCAGTGACGGCGGCAATGTAGGTTCAGTGTAATCATAGTCATAATCTCCTTTTGTTTTCTTGGAAGTGTTCAACGCATCTATCAGGTCTGTGGGTGCAGGTATTTTGGAGACAGTCATGGCCGGCTTAGATGTCGAGCGACTCGTATTGGTCATCAGAGAGCTTGTTACGTTGATGGTAAACGTGTCGTTTTCGTCAAATCCACCGTTCACGTTTCTATCAGTGATGATATCGTTGGGAGAGTACGTTTGTGCTTCAACATTGATGATCGGTACTCTTGGCATTGCTTCCATTTGGACCCTGTCTGTGTCATTAAGAGTGATGCTTAATGGTAGAGATGTTGAAGAAAGTTCTGCTGTGCAGTTAATAGTTCCATTAATCATAATTTTGACCGTGCCTTCAGGCTGTTCTGTGGTTTTTTCGGTTGTTACTTTATTGCTGAAAGTTGTTTCAGACATCGCTATCAGTTTGGCGGCAGTAAACGGTTTTTGAGTAGATGTATTATTAGTAGACGTAGTTACGCTAGTATTGTGTTCCGGTTTCTGGCTGGAGCCGAGAGGTGGTTCGTTTGTTTTTCTCTTAACCTTAGTTGTTGTAACCAGATGATTTTTAGTGGCTGATGCGATAGCCGTGTGCTTCGAAATGTACGTGCTGGTCAATATCTTCTTGGTTGTCGTTTCCAGTTTGCTCGACTTTGATGAATGGAAGGTTCGGTCGTCTTGCCTCGTAGAGACCAAAGAGTTGTGTGGGATTGGTAAACTGTGTGGTGTCAGGGGTGCTGAAAATTATAAAAGGTTTTATAGTTTTGTTTATAAATAAATGATTTTGACCAGGATTCATTAAACAGTGCGCTACTGTCTCCAAAAATATACGTGGAGTGTGTTACTTACATTTAAGAGTGCGATAAGTGATAGAAGGCGACGCTAAACGTCTTTCTCATCCATGTTCGAAATCAGTGATCGAAAGAAATACTAATTACAATTATGTATAAATGCAGGAGTGCACGTTGTGTTTACTTTCAAAAGCTCGGAATAGGTTTGAATACTTCTACCTAGTCGTCGTTTCACTTCGTTGTTTGTTCATAGACTCCGTTATGCTGGTAGATAGTCCGTCAAATACGAAGGTCCACCTTTCGACTGAGTAGAAATATAAGCATTAGTATGACTATGGTGGGGGGCGGTGAGTAAGTACGTGGAATGTTAATTAAGATTCCCTAACCATCAAATACTGCACGCGGTGCACTCTGCAACGACTGTAACCGACTAACTAGGCTCTGACGACATATGGGAGATGGCACAACCATCAACTTGCTAAATATTGTGACACAGGCTACCGATGGGTAGCTACGTTACCAGCGCCACAGAATTGGCTGCGATTAACAATCGCTCAGGTGCTTCTGGGCATCCCATTTTTAGAGTTTTACCTTAAGCAGAAGACTTTAATAGGTTGCGACCTATACAGTATTTTAAAGGGTCGTAGGATATATCGTTGGTAACCACTTCAGCGTTATTCTTTTCATATTCTTTTATTCTTCATATATTACTTGGTGAAAGCGCGTTATCGAAACAAAAGGCGCCAACTCTGTCGGTGACGGCTTGTCTCGTCGTCATCCAGCAGTGGATTGCGACAGTGTCGATATCAAACGAACCTGGCTTGTGGTCGCAGATGTACTGGTGCGCGCAGCAGTCGCCGAGCGCGAGCAGCGGCCGGCAGCCCGACAGCGGCGGCGCGCAGCCCAGCGCCTGGCAGAGCACCTCGCCGCGCAGGCAGAAGCACGCCGTGCAGTTGCCGCCGGTCGACACGCTCTCACCCTCCGATACCCATTTATCGTTTACCAGGCAGTCTGGAAGTTAACAAGTTTTATTAAAAGCTAGATCTCGCGGTCTCTTCGGGCGCCGCAGACTCGTGGTTACCGTTGTGATGGTGGTCGTGGGGCGCGTCGGAGGTGAGGTTGACGGTGCGGTCGCAGTAGTAGCGCTGCGGGCAGCAGGCGCCGGGCGCGGGGCGCGGCGCGCAGTGCGGCGGCGGCGGCAGGCAGCGCGGCCGCACGCAGCGCCGCGCGCCGCGCAGGCAGTAGCACAGCTCGCACGCCACGCGCGACGCCAGCGCAGAGCCCGCCGCGAACACCGTGCCGCCCTCCACGCACGCTGGGAACACTCCACTATCATCAGCCCTAAACGATGCCGCCCGCCCGCACTCACACTAAATACAATATATAAGCTAAAGCAGTATGGAAACTAAGTACGAACGTTCGGAACGGCACACTCACACGGCCGCACGCATCGACGAGACTCCCTAAGCGGACGTCGCAGTACTGTCAGTCGCGGGTGCCGTATTGAGACGAGCGGTTACGTAAATTTATTTATTCAAGTCTCGTTGTACCCATCAATGAGCATAGAACAATGGGGACAACGGGAACAATTTTTAATTATTTGATTCAATTCCCGCTGTCCCCATTAACGGTTACAGAGCAATGGGGACAACGGGAACAATTTTTAATAATTTTTTCCAAGTCCCGCTGTCCCTATTAATGGGGACACGAGCAATGGGGACAGCGGGAATACTACTTTTTTACAATATACAATTTAATAATAAAACATCCCGAACGTGTAGCAGACGAAAGTATTTTTCAGTTTCAGACAATTTGTAATTATGTAGAATACTTTTGACGTGAATAGTGATAGTAGCCCAACTTCTCCCAACCTCGATTTTTTTTACGTTGATGGTTTTTTAATTACCTATTTTATTTGTAAACTAGTTATTTTAATTTGTTTGTTTTTACACTATAGAACCCAAGTAAATGTTTGAATAAATAATAAAACACTTTTCAATTTTAGAAACAACAAACAATTGACTACCCTTATGCTCGTTATCTAAAAACTACTACTACTACCTGCCTACTATGCTAACCAGCTGAGATACAGCGCTACCTATACAAAAAACTTTATCGATTTTGCATAAATTACAAGGAAATCCCTAACGCTCCAATGGAGCCTAGGTATTTATTATATTTTAACAGTTAGGCTTAGTTTCCATACTGCTTTAGCTTACCTATATATATATTTACAGTGCCGCAGTATTCTAACTAAATGGGTACTGCATTGTTATAGTGCGCGAATTATGTCAACATCGACATACCGTGGCTGACTAAGGACGGCGGTGTCACAAAATCTGAGGCCTTTTCTTCACTTTCAAATTTCGCAACTGCACCGTGTTCCATGATTTGCACCCCATCTGAGGACAACAAGGTAAAAGATTAGAAGCTTAGAGAGTTGGGAACAGAATATGAAAATATTGAGTGAGACATAATTAACATGATATTATGAAACTTCCTTTTATTTGCAGTTCCAACTTCGAACACGATTTGAGATTTCAGAAATTTCGAACAGCACAGTTTTTCAGTTGGGCTTATCAGTGTGAAAGAGTCAAACCTCCCGAATTAGAGAAGTTACCGAAATTCGGATTTAGTTCGTAGATATACACAGATGGAATATTCACCCGGACAGTGTAACTCCGGACAGCAAGATCCCCTCCGATGCCTCATATGACAGCGGCGCGGCAGCGGATCGGGCAGTGGCGCGCATGCGCGTCGGCGACATGACAGCGCGCCGTGCACGCATGTACAGCGGAGGCACTCCTCTCGTGTAGTCACTGTTGACCCGTCGCTGTGCCATCGACTATCGTACAGACAGCCGGATGGCAGTTCTGTTTCACCTGAAAAGCGAAACTATAAATGTATCTAACCTTTACACCCATCTATCATAAGTATCAAAGTTGGTAAAGTTATTTACACAATAATTTTGAGACAATAGTATTGCCTGTGGATACATAATATATTATGTAGATGTACTTTAACTACTAACCGTATACCCTGGCTTCACGCTCAGTGTTTACTTTGACCGTTAGTGTCGTATCTTTGTGTGTATCTGAAAAATCAATGTTACATCAGTATTTGTTAGCCTACAGTTCTTTGAGAGAAACATAATAAAATCACACCAAGTGACGACTCCAGTGACTGTTGTAGTTTGCGAATATTATGGCCTCAGTCTAAAACAGATATTCACACTGTTCACCTTCACAATCTAAGCTATACGTTCGCAAAAAAAGGTCTGGTTAATTGGGCAAAAAATATACTATTTACTTATTAAGTTATACGTACGAAGTTAGTTTAATTTAATATTTAAGTACACAGACGACGAAAGTTCAGCTGTAGTCGATCCGTTGGCATATTAATTGTAATCAACAGATTATTCTACAATCACATTGACTTACATTGACTGTTTCTTTATAAACCGACAGGTAATATAACATATGAGTGTACATAGATCGCGCATGCGTCGGACGATGCGCGGGCGCAATAAAAACCAGGACCAGTCGGCGCGGGCGGCCATCGTCCAGTCCGTATTATGCCATTTAAACCAATACCCGCGCTCGCCATATTATATCGTCGCTCATGGAAATGGAAATCTACATTTTGTCGTATTTATTGCACTTGCGAGAACTTTGGTAGTTACCAAGTAGATTATTTATCCCAATAGAACAAAGAGAATCATTTTAAGAAAATTAAATACTTTGCCGATTTTATAAAAATCGATACAAAAGTTAAGATAAACCATGCATGAACCTCATTTCAAGTGAATAGTTTTCTAATGAACAACAAAATATTTCAAAAACTAAAATAACCCACCATTCTTGTCTGTACTGAGCCAACCCGAGCACTATCTACACCGCCATCTAAAAGACGGCGGTATAAAAAAGGCAGTGACCCTCGTCCAATCAAAACAGAGCCATAACAATACGGTTTACACCACGCGATATCTGGCAGATACAACGAGAACCTGTATTGCTACGACCAGGAAAACAGCGAGTAGTCGCGTGGGAACCTCGCCGCTTGAATGAGCCACCCACGACACAACTATGGCTGTATAATACTGGATTTTATGACAGGCTTTAGACATGCTGGCTATATTGGGAGCTTTGATCCGCAGTCTCAGACACCAACAGTCATATTAGTAACGGCTGTCGATAAATATTGGGATGATCGTCATATTAGTGTGCTGAAACTAATCGCTGTTGTTGTAGACGAAGGCATATTATCATCAAGAGAAAAATATGTAAATGTAGGCATTATATGAAATTTTAGTTGCTTGTTGTTACTGTATAATAAATAGTAGAAAGTCAAATTATGGACAAAATTGAATTCACTATCTATATTATTCACAGAATTCGTTTCTACACATACTAAGAAAACAAAGCAGGATGATGTTGACATAATAAACCACATTCATGCTGTTAATTATTTGTCAACATCCCTAGAACAAACCAAAAATGACAACACAAAGGTAAGTATTTCTATTATGGGATCAAAACTAAACATTGATTTTATAATTCCGATAAACAACACTGACTATTCTTCTTTACAATCAATTTCAACATGACGCGAATCCATTGTGGAGGCGATTGTAAAGCAATTTGCGGGAGAGTTCAAGTCCCTCATCCTCGGCTGGAGTGTCAAGGGTGTAATTTCGCGGCTCGCAGCCCTAGTTCGTGAATCATTCTGCGGTAAATCAAACGAACATTAAAGATTAATTTATATGATATGAAATACCTACCTGTTGCTTATAGTGTTTCGAATTAGTTGAGCTGTCTAATATAACCTAAGTATATTTTATTGAAAATATTATAAGACGAGATACTGATGAGTAAATAGACGTCAATTAATTATATAATTTAATCACCTAATTAATAAAGGTATTTAATTATGGTTATGGTTAGTCAATTTAGCAAAAAATACTGTTCATAAAAATATGATATCATATTTTTTATTATCATTGTGAAAAATTCTATTATATTTTTCATAATCATTGTGAAAAATTAAAAAGGCCAAGCAGTGATTGCAGTTCGGCAGTATTCGGAAAAGTTCAATTCATTATAATATAAAATGAATTCGTTCTCTCCTTCATGGAGTTTTTCATTAGTTCTGCTTCATAGGACTAACTTGTTTGTACATCACCAGTTGCATTGTACAAAAAAGTTAGTGTTATTCACTAGATAGTAGTACATATCTCAAACAGAATAGAAAACTAAGTGAATATTTAGTACATCAGTAAATCTACAACCAAACAACGGACAAGCTTTACATCACAAGACAAGTTCATCTCACAAATCCGACCGCGGTCTGCGAAGCTGCGCAGGCGTTCATTCAGGTACGTGGGTGGTCCTTTGACCCCAACCCTGATCTTCGCTAAACGCGTTGCGGCAACTAATACGGTTTGTGGCCACGAGCAAGTAATAAATGAACGTCTTAAATAGCGTAAAGATATTCAAAGTGACAATTTGAGTGATCAATTCATCACGCCTGTATTTCCCGGAGTTTGGAAGAGGTATACTGCTTTTATCGATTAAATAAAAGTGATAGATTCGTGCCTCTAGAAACTCACGCTGAGCAGTGGCGTTACTGACCGCTGCTCAGGCAGCCAATTTCTTCATTTTTAAGATTTTATGTAGAAGATGGACAACATTTAAATGATCAAACAAAAGTAACAAACATTGAACACACTTAGTTTCACCAGATTCCTATAGGTATACGATAGATATCACGATACACAACACAATAGCTATCTAAGAATTTTGTGCAAGAAGTGGGCCGTGCGAGTCACTGGCGGACGTTAATTTATAATTATAATAGATGCTATGTTTTGCCGTGCTATTTCCCAACTCATTTTGGTGAAATTCTCGGACCTTTCTCACCATTATGATAAATTGTCAGCGTACGTTCCCATAGCCGTCACAGTCGGTGGTTCAAGTGTAACGTGATACCAAAAGTGAAGGCTGTTACAGTTATCTACTTACTAATTAATTTTCAGTGCGAAACGCGATGATAAAGTTCCTAATGTAAACTTAACCCGATACATCTTTTACTACGTTACTCGTATGTGTAGTACATACTAGTACGACGGAATTATGCGAAAATTCGTCATCCGCATTAGTTACATGGCCAATCGTGACCAACCGTGAAAAGTTCAACTACTGCATACAAACAAGCAAACATCCAATTAGATATCGTCAAATAGTGAATAAATGTCTATTATTCGGCAAAGGCGAACAATACCTAGACACAGATTATATACATATATATATATTTGTTTTTAAGAATAATTAATAATATAATGATTAAAGAAAAAAGTACCTTACACATTAAAAAAGAATCAAACTCTAATTAATTGAGTTTTATTATGTGCGATCCAAAACCTAAGTATTATTATCATTTATTTAAAATTTAGTATAATTAAAAAAAAACAATAAAAATAGATAGAATAACCGAAATTTGATAGATTCGAGACAATAATATAATTGATTACAAATTATATAGTAGGTACCTATCGTATTTTATATCGAATATTTTTTATTTCGCGGTATCTCTACTTTAAAATACATTAATTCTTCTCATCATTACTTTACAAAGCACGTAGAGCCGCGCGCCGCGGCCTACATCAAAAGAATACAACAATATGTTTAAGTTATAACAATAAATTATAATTTGAACAAATAAACCGTTAAAATAGCAAGTTTAAATAAGAATTTCACAATTTAATAGCATATGACAGTAATAACTGTAGGTTAGACAATGGGAGTTCCCATGGTGTTGGGATGGGAACTCGTCGCCAGACGTTTCCGCTCCGCAGATCATACCGGGAACAGTCAATAATAGGGCTGCTACTACACACTAAACTATCTTCACCTGAATAATATGTTATAATATTATGCACTGCCTCTATGGAAGCACATTCATGAAACCACAAAAAAAGGCTTTTGTTTATAAATCTTGTCCGAAGATGTTATTTCAATTGTAAAATCGCATTACATACTAACATCGGAACAGACTAACAGTAGCACCCATGCCGTACCATATTTTTGAGCAATAATATTATTAATTGATTGAATGAAAAAAATAATTTTTCCCTCCTTCCCCCGACATCCCATATAGCAACCCTGCGCCGTGGTGGGACGAGTCTCGACTGACCATTGTCTCGCAACCAGATCCGTATCTCTACTCAGACACAGGCGCTCGCCAACAAACAGTAACAATAACTGCCAGTTTTCCCACTCATTAAATTATTGTTTATTCCATTTACCTTAATCATTAAACTCGTCGAAACATTTTATTTTAATTCGAGTGCTATTTTTAAACACGTTATAGGTGTACATATATTCAAAAGTAGGTGCATACTCAAAAAACTCTATAAAACCTAGCTAAACGCAAACAGACAAACGTCATGCACATTCTCGGTTGCTACGAAATAATATTTAAACTCAAACCAATATTTGCTTAGTGGTATTTTTTCATTAGTTTCTTGGGTTTCCCCTACTATAACAAAAAGCTTCATAACATGGATATTGGACAACCGTTATCGGTTTTTAAATACTTGTCTCCCAAGCAATAGCTTAACGAAGCATCGACAAGAGCAATCGCTAATCTGAACATCGAATCACGAAGATGATATTACGATCTATTTAGAAGATTATATACAAATACAAAGGCACGAGGCTCCTGTCAAAGTTGGGTACCAATAAGTCGGCTTTACAAAGAACTATGAGATTGATCTACTACTATGGATAATCTTAGACGCCCCGAAGAATTTATTTGGAACTGGTCAGATCATAGCTGACATGGTAATTTTTTCAAAACTTTCTTATTAATTTTATAATCAGACTTGTTAAGTCTTTGTCCTATATTGTCCTCACATAACTCTTCGGGAACAAAGTACATACCTACTTTCATAAACAAGATTCATAGAGATTAACCATAGAGTTACTTGCCCGTTCCTCTCACTAGGAAGTCAACACATGGAACGTGCGCCTAGAGTCAGGCTGCTCTTAAGTACGTATATGTATATGATGTACTGGGAATAAAATGTATTTCTTTTATATATCTACAACTCCTAACATTTATCTGACACCTTCAACATCTTGCAGATACTAGGTAAGTATTTATAATTCACAAGCGAGATATTGCAGGGTAAGGTTGAATGTTTAACACGTTTATAGTCTATGTGTTTAATACATTTAACCGTTTTTTGACATGTCATTTTTTTGTTTTCTCTCCCTCTCTCAGAGGTCCCTAATGTTCCTAGCTCATCTTGTAATTTTACGAAATATTTACTTATTATCACTGTTATCTTATCTTTTTGATCAATGATGATCCTAACTAAAATAAGAACAATTCCAATCTATTGGAATATCATTAGCAATAATTAAAATAATTTAATAGTGTGGAGCATTCCTTCAATCGGCATCCACATAGTGTAACGACTCTTCAACATATTACGCACAATAGCAAATCTATAATTATCATTTCTCCAATAAACATTTCTACAATTGTCAGTCTGAGTCTAAACTTGGCATTGGCACTGAAGTAAACTATGTGTGAAACAAACGGCACTCGCCTCGCATAGCATTACGTATTCCGGTTAGCCCTGCGCCCGCGCACCGAACATCGAACATTTGTATTGGCGCTCATTCAGTGACTATACTCTATAAATACGAACGTACAGAAGGACCACTCTTATAAACAAAAATCTATCGCAATCTCTTGTAAAAATCTATCGTAATACAATGAAGAATATAACAAAAAAAAAAATGCCTGTAGTCCCTACTCTAAACAAGAGGTTTGGTTAAAGCAGATTCAGCCTCGTCAGCAAGGGTTATCTGGGTGAAAACCTTACAGTCAAGCAGTCGCAGATTGCAGACAACTTCGCGATATTTTTTTCATTCGCCTTCCGTGGTTTGTTATCGCAAGCTTGTTATCGTGCAGTTTAAACAGTGGACCTTCGTAACCTATCTCCTTTATATCATACTGGTAACCCACCAATAAACTATCATTGAAACACATGAATATATAACCTACCATTCTTATTCTGTTAGGCTAAAGGTCATTTTTGAGTTTCAGAAGAGATTAGTAAAAGAAAAGTGTCGTTGTTGTGTGCATAGCGGGCCCTCGCATTAGCATAGATTACTGGAGTCCGAGGGCGAACAACAAAAATCGTCTTTAAGTAATTTATAAATCGCGCGCTCTCGTCAGATTCATCGAATCTATAATATTTTAATTGTCATCCTATTTCCATTGCGTTGGCACAGGCATCTGCATAAGCTTACATTAAATAGTCGGGCATTTAATTATCAACAATCAATTTGGAAAGAAGTGAGTCAGTTAACTTAATTTGAAATGCCCTTAAAATGTTCCTCTACTAGACACTATAATCACCGTAACTTACAGAGTTAGATTACTAGTCCTAAAAAGTCGATTTAAAGAGTCAAATGAAAAAATGTAGTATAATCAATTTTCGAATATTTATGGACTGTTGATTGCATGAGGCCCAATTCCTTTTTTTTTGCTCATAAAGACTTCTACACGTTCGTGTTACCGAGGTAGACATTTTGCATAATTTATATATTTTTTTGTCAAACCGGATAATCAAATCAAGAAAAATTAATTAATACATTAAAACAATCGATCCACGGATATACTTAAAATAGTCGGTTCCTACCGTTGTGACCTCGAATCCCGCCTCTTTTTGGAAAAAAAAAGTGTCTTTGTTTGACTCGAAGGACCAAACTGGTCCTCAATGTGACCTACCTCCAACTTTTTGATGACAATTTAAAATATAAGACCTCATGCCGACTAAGAATAAGTTAAAATATTACTATTTTCTGATATTTATGTTAATTGAATAAACTGAGGTACCTAATCTAACTGAAATATATCGTATATAATAAACGCTATAAGTATACCAATTTCCGTAACATACCATACCTCGAAAATTGGCAGTTGGTTTTTGAACTCATAAGAGCCTCTTTTTAGATGACTGCAACAAAAACAATAAAATAATTGACACTTGAAGAGTTTCAATTGACCTTTTGCAATAAACTTCATACTCTTAAATTGGTCTTATGGAATAAACATTTAAACATTAAAATAAACTTGAGTAAATACGACGACTCACAAGCACTCATGAGGTGATCAAAGTAAAGGCAAGTATATTGTCGTATTATAATGCTAATGAGTGGTCCTGGGGCCCATTGTGCCTGCTCCAGTGACACAGTACCGCACGAAAGTGACGTGCTGGTATCTGTATCAGTGAATGAATAACAGTAGTCTAACCTAAGTATTTTAGTCTCAAGTTAGTGCTACTAAAATTATATTGACGCAATGTCCAAACATTTAAAATATTTAACGTAATTAGTGTAATTTCAACATTAACCAACAATAATACACGTTATAATTTTAAAATGATTAAGTTCGATTAGGGAAATACCCTTAAAATTAATTCTAATTTTAAATAATTACTGTCCAATTTAATGGAAACGCATTCGGTTTGAATGAAAAGGTGATTAGACAAAACTTGTGAAGTAAAATATTGAATTGTTAACGTTTTCCATAAAACGGTTTCGTTAAATTGTGTACTTTAATTAATTCAAAGTCCAAACCACACTCAATCGCGCGTTGAACTCTTCTCTTCGGAGTGTTATGTAGAGCTTTCGCGGATGTCAAAAATTTGCTCTTCCGAGATAAGATCTACTAAATGTGTACCTGTTAAGGTACCAGATACAGGTTTATCCGAATTATGCAAATGTTTTTTTATATTCGATGATAATACCTAAATTAATTCGTCTCCAAGAAAATATACGATACCATTTGGCAGCAAGCTTGATTTGCTTAAATTATCAGAATAAACGTATTTTGCTTATACATACAATCCAGATGGCGATAAAATTCATAATCATATCTTCATATAACAAAACCAGAATTCAAACACATTTGCCGACCATAACACATAAATCTTGACTAAATCTTAGTCATTCATCAATTGGAAAAATCAACTAAAAACGAATCGACTGAGGTCTATCTGATTTAAATTTGTACAAATTAGTCATTTAATACATAAAAAGGCCATTAAACGTAAACTGGGCGGAATATGGTTCGCATATATCACTGGGGTCGTCGACCGGTGAATTTGCATGGCGGTACAAAGGACCTGCGCGCGCGCAGACGAGCAGCGCGGCGGCGGCGGCGGCGAGCGCTAGCTGCGCGGAAGTCATGCTCACGGGCGACGGCGACGACGCACAACACTGCACTGACGGACCACGCAACCATACGCCGATACCGCGTACACCTACCACATAATTTCCTTAGGAATGTCTAGAGTTGACACCGTCGCGGCGTCATCGGCGTTATACGTATATATACAAAGCCGACACCGCAAGGGTTCTTTTCATACGTGATCCAAAGACTCGCGACGATAGAATCAAATCACGTCAAATACTTAACTTCATTTGCATGAAATGTGTTACAGTTACCAGGTGTTACAGTACTAATAAATATTAACATGACATGCATCATATTTAGAAGAACTATCAATTACTGGTCAAGTGTTTCAAGAAATGCTAAACAGAACACATGAACTGTAGAGGGTGGCTGTCTTAGCAACTGGATAAAGTTTAAACCTGTGACGAAGTATATACCTAAATAAAAAAATACATATCTGATACATAATGAGTACACAGTCCATAAGGAACCCAGCTGCAGGAATTTTATAAAGGGATATCACCTATTCAACCACATTAAGCTATATCAATCTATGACCGGCCGATTGAAACCAAACACTACCAACTTGATATGATGCCATATCTCCTATCCGTAGCAGTCCCTTTGATATGAGGGTATTAATAAATTGATTATATAAGGCATCAGTGGGTGAAACTTACTGAACAAAACCTGAGTAAAATTGTAACCGTCGTCTCGTCTAGACGTTGGTAAGTCTGGTAGGTGCCCAAATCGCCGCCTGCCGCAGGGTGGGCTGTGATTAACGAAGCGTCTTTGTTATGTAGTCTGAAATTTATTATTTTATACCCATGTCAATATCGCAAAAAAGTTTAGGTGCAAAAGCAATAGAGAGTAAAAAATACTTAGTATTATTGTAAATTTTCTTCAGAATAACATCCACATTGGCTCTTGTCATCTTTCGAAACATCTTTCATAGGATGGGATGGTTAAATTACAGCCAGCGATAAATACGCGATCCCTTAATATCTAGAAATGGTTCCGAATAGTTCTAACATTCTGGAATCAGTGTGCTCCTTAATGTCAAGCTTAAATGGCGTGGTATTAGGTACCCTATAACAAAACAAGAAAACTTAAAATTGCCTCCTTCCAAATAAACTCCTACTTAATGTTCAGACACATTGTGTTGTTTGTGCAGGATGATGTCAAGGACTCGGAAAGACTGGTGTTCTGGGCAGCAACTGGCCGGCAGCTGGTTGCTGTTCTGCCAGACAACCCTGCTGTACGGACAGACAACCCACAAAACAATTTTATGAGGTTAAACACGTACGTCGATTCTTGTTAGACCGCAGCAAATTAAGTGGAAGACAAGTTAAGAAATTTTAGGCGAAAGATTTCGATCAGATCAGGATAATCCAAAATTGTCGAGCGGCACACTGTCTCGTACACCCCGGACGATGTCAACGACCCAGGGAGACGGGTGTCCTCGACGACCGGTAGCCCGCAGCTGGTTGATGCTCTGTCAGACAAACCGCCGTACTTTTCCGCCTTTTTGCCACTCTCTGCTATGTTGGCTTACATGTATTTGTACAGACCACTTATACTGTGAAGTTAGTAAATATACTTGTTTTTATCGACGGGTGAAGGACTATGCCAAATTCTCGATTTTCGCAAGTTTGTTGAATGGAAATATAAATTTTCGTCTTCGGACAACGAGAAAAACAGAGAGACTTTTCTTTTCCTTTTTTCTGATTAATAATACTACGTGGATTTTTTGACTTTGATCTTAGGTAGGTACTGGTCAATCGGTTTAACTTTCTTAAATCATCATACAGTCATTGTAATTTTTTTTATCAGATCGCACGTGGTCTTCATTTGAAAGTGATCTTGATTCTCAGATGCCTAATCTGTGAACTGGTTTAGACAGAGGATTACTATAAGTTGCACGTCATAAATTCGCATTCCCATTCTAACATAACATTGGTTATTGATAATGTTGATCAGGTTTAAGACATTGGTAGTAAATGGTCGAAAGCTACAAACAGCAATAATGAAAAGTGCGAAAGTAAAATATGTATAATCAAACAATGATTTACAAATTATATGCTAAAACAAGCTTTTCTATACTTACACTATATACTAACTCCGACCTTGTTTATAGCTGATTAACGGTTTCGCTCCGAAGTGTTAAATTTTCGAAATAAACGTTACTTTTCAAGTTCGTCATTAGAACTTGAAAAAATTATCGTCAGAGATGATACAGCACTTTCATTTCTCCTGTTATATGCACTGTTATTTCGGTAGTCCTAACTATCACTACATATTATAAAACAAAGTCCTCCACCGCGTCTGTCAGTCTGTTCGCAATAAACTTAAAAACTACTGAACGGATTTTCATGCGGTTTTCACCAATAGACAGAGTGATTCATGAGGAAGGTTTAAGTGTATAATTCGTTAAAGTTTTGTGTAAATTGGCTGAAATATGACGATGATTGTTGAAGATGTCGGAAAAAATCACGCTGACTGGGAGCTTTACTGGCGTGTGCCGCGTAAACCAATGATATACTATATAATTGGTTATATTAATATTTATTGTACCAAAAATATACTGTTTGTCCGGGTCGGTATACCTACAGCGGAGCGACGGCGAGGCGCGCTTTTCTACGAACGTTTTATTTAACTCTCGGACGGAACACGGAACCCCCGTGTTCCACGGAACCCTAGGGTTCCACGGACCACCATTTGGGAATCGCTGCCCCCTAGATTACCATTCATTTCTCCATACTTTTATTGATTTGACATAACAATGAGTTGTCATATTTCGTTTGCGATCATAATGCTAAGGAACGTCGTATGTAGAGACTGCATACATAATAAATGTAAAAAACTTCCCCAGGCGCACATAGGTAAGTTTTAGAACATTATTAATTTATGCTGTCAATTATACCTTAATAGGATACGCAACAAAGTCTTTATATCTGTCTAGATTTCCTACTCTTAACGGACGAGCTTTTTTTTTATCGGAATAAAATTAGTAGGTTCGCAACTTCTCGAGCAGTGTGGAGCGGCACGATGAGTATAATTAAGTATGTGTCGGTAATTAGCTTATTTCCAGGGAGGCTACGTGAGCGCGCGCGGCCTGCTCTGCCGCGCAAAAAGCGCGCGCTCCCAGGCAGCGCGCTAGCCGGTGTCCGGAGATGAATGTGACACACGATCAAGCTTGCTTAGTGTTATATTGTAATTTATTTTTTGTTTTTTGAAAAAGTTGCCCCCACTATGAATAATTCCTGTATCGTGGGTGCGTTTACAAACAATTGATATATGCAGCAGTCGATCTCTCAAAAACATCGAAATAATATGTCCAGTCACTGAACACCACTGCGCCAACAGTACCGTCAAAATTACATTGTTATACATAATTATTTTGGAGTTTTAATAATGTCTTTAGTTTTACCTAGAAAATGATAAATGCAGATAGTTAGTATCTATTGATTATTTATACCTAAACTATGTACATCCATTTATAATTAATTATTTAAGTCATGACACTTTTATTTTGAACTTTACATTATCTTTTTTTTTTCTTGGACTTAATATTATGGAACATTCTGAAAGCACGCAATACTTTACTGTAGGCAAGGAATCTGCTATAACCTTTATAACATTATTCACGCAAATTAATAATGAAGTAAGTTTTCAGCAGATGAATTCAATGGATTTAAAGGATTTTAGATGGATGAATATACGGTAAAGATCCTTTATTATGATAGAGAAAATAATGAGTCTTGCGATGTGTATACCTCATCCAGAATAAAATAATACGTACTAAATACTTCGCGCATAACGAGCGTGAAAGTCCAGATAACGCATAGTTAAACTGTTAACGGGCACGGGCATTGTTTGATGCGGGCACAATCACGCCAGCCACCAATGAATGGTACCACCCAGGTTATAGTCGGTACAGTCTCAGACATGTATCGATCTCAGCAATTTTATTATGAAACATACGGATCTCCCTAGGCAAGAAAATAACCAGAGGAAAGTGAGGCCTTTTGCCATTTTCCTCACTTTCCTCTAATTATTTTCTCTTGGTTAGTTAATAATAACAATAAATATATGTTCTACTTCTAGATGAAAAATTGATCTTACTTTTACAATTAAATACAAAATAGCTTAAGTACGACCTCGGCATAAATTAGGGCTGACGACTTTCAAAAAGCTATAGTTAAGTAGATATATTTATTTTCATGTCTTAGTTTTTGATGAGAACCTATCATTAAGTATGATGATCGTGTTAATAATATCACATCGCTTTTCTGACAACACACAACTTTATATCCAACATCTGTCACTAAAGATAATGCCCACATGTGTCACATTAAAACAAACTGCACACCGCACCCAATTGTACCCGCAACAGTACAATAAATACCCATGCTCCTCACACCCAGTGCGTCTAATGGTAACAATTAAAAATAAAAGATTTTTTTGTTTTAATTAAAAGCATATTACTATTAAGGCTGGACACACACGGCGCCGCCGGTCGCACCGTTAGTTCTCGCGACTCGGCCGCGATATGCGACATTCTAACTACCAATTAAGATCGCCTAAACGGCAAAAAGCGCATTGAACAATTTAACTCGCTTAGTAATCGTATACTTAGTAGCTATTAAACGAAGTGTCGCGTGTCTTTGAGGATGATTTCGAGAACCGCTCAAGTATTCGCAACGCGTCATTATCTGCTCTGTAGTTTATGTGTGTTAAATTGGTTTTTGCTAAATAGTTTGTTAATTTAACGGAATTTGTTGGTTCTGCACAGGTTTTTGTGTAGAAACCAAGGCATCCCACTGGTACCGCGCTGATCCGTCCCTTAAGTGAGAACAGTAGGACTCTACGTAAGATCGACGTTACCTGTACGTTAGATCGAGGAGTTAGCTGTTAGCGACTTGGACAATATATTATGCTTTATCTTTTCTACATATATATAACTATATCTTTTCTACATATATGGAACCCTTTTAATGATAATAAACTTTCTACTTGTAATTTCTGTAGAATGTATACCTACTGCTACCTGTTTGTTTGATTAATAATTTTTTGTATTTGCCGCGCTAAACGCCTGGAGAACGAATTAAATGATTTTACTTTAACTAGTAGGCAAAAATCCGGTATGTACCTAGGTACCTAGTTTAAAATAATCCGCGTGAATCGTAATAACGGTAGGTAACTACCGGCCGGTAAACGTGATTAATTTTGAATAGGTAGGTTCTTTATACAAAGATCGTAGTCACGGTATACAGTGAGAATAAAACAAAATTGATTTTTTTTACGCCTAGGTCCAGAGTTTCGGCACCATAAAAGTATTTTATGTCCTATGCCACCGGATTTATAAATTTTCTGCCCTTGAGTACGAATTTTTACCTGTAGCCATGAGCGCTCATCAAGCCAAACGAGCTACTTCGATCCAAGTTGACTTCTTAGGATTATCCTGGGCCACGCACACCATGGCAACAGCAGGATATCACTCAAGTCTACATGTTTCACTGACAGTAATCACAAGAAATTGTCCAGTTCGAGATTCGCCTTAACGTCCTTACTTCTGATAATTTAGGAGATCACACGTATCAAATGATTACACAGGTTATACTATTTTCACTACTTTCCCGAATTTCGTAAGCTGGTCAGCTGACTGGCGCCATGACACTTCATGACAGTATCTACAGTTGGCGACTTGGCGCCAAAACCGCCGTCAATGCAGGACTATGATTGGTCGGACGAAACGTTTATTTATGCGTTGCCTACACCGCTCAACTATTGGTCAACAATTTCCACCAAAGGAACAACAAAACCCTCAACACAAGTTTTATTATATCCGGTGGAAGTCGGTGGAAATACTTTTTATTGTATTGATTTTTACGAAACAATACATAAGTGACTAAAATGGTAGCTGCTTGCGCATATAGTACCCACATTTTCTACATAATATCTTTTATGTTTATAAAACCTCTTGACATAAATTATCACACATATATTTTCCAAATTTATACCTGTCCGTTCTTTAAAGTTTGTCTTTCCATAATTTATAATTTATAAATAATAATAAAAACATTGTTGTCTTCTGATTTTCTAAATCTCTGACAGTGTACGTCTATGGCTCTCATCGAAGGTCAATTCATTGTTCGCGTTTGTCAAACGTTTTATTTCCATATCGTGGATTCCGTGGCTGCTTCCGTGGGAGTTGTAGTTACATGTTACAACATTTTTTGGTTTTACCGCATTGATTACAAACCTACTGTAGTGTTATTGAGGTGTTAGTGTGAATGTGTTATCAAGAAAAAACGGAGAAGAGCATGTGTCATAGGCATGAGGAAACTCGCTTTTAAGGTAAGTTGTAGCGTAGTTTGTTAATAGTTAGAAACGTACGGGGTACGGGGCTGATTGTCTAGGTTCCAGGGTACGCACGACGTATAGTATCGTAATTCGGGAAGACTTTCCATACATTTGTTACCATTGCAACAACGATATATCTTTATAAGTTTAACAATTACTTTAGCATGACATTTTAGCACCAACAAACATTAAACAAATTAATATCCTGTGAGTACAGACTTTAATTACGTTTATAAGGGTATAATATCAGTATCAGACGCGTATAATGTGTGTAACGGATCAGTTAGTGCGTCGCGAATGTCGTTAACCGCCAATTAACACAATAATTAAGCATAAAGTTGCACAGTAAGCACGTTAACTGTCCATGCCGTAACAGCGGGTCACTGCTTGCTAAAGTCTAGACCTTGTTCTGACTGGATTAAGCTATGATCTGCAGTAAATTAACTTATAATTATATATTCAATATGCGATGCCTATAGCAATAATTGTTACGATTACGATTTTCAGCAAACAAGCTATTAGGTTTGAACTAGGTCTGCAAACTAATAAGTAAAATGATTACAATTTGGTCCAATATATTTTTCAATACAGACAGCTTCATTATTCTTGCTTCTTATAATCCAGCACCTAACTAAGTATATACTTTTTAAACATATAATGCTCTGTATTTTAAACACAACGATTAATTTGATAACACTCGGTTTGTTTATAATAATACCTACCAAGAATATGTTTAGTCAACTAGCGCCATCTCTGTCGTAAAGTTATCAACACGAGGGCAGTCAACCTTGCTTTGACCAAACTTATTCATTTGTGACAGCAAGAAAATGCCAATAGGTGGCGCTACTTATATGTTAAATCCATGTACTGATATTATATGGATAAAGAATGGAACAACGGACTCCAAGGTATAACACAATATGTATTTTGTTCCTTAGAAACAGTTCTATGGAAGGAATTAATTATGCTAATACGATAGGCTCTGCCCTAATATTCAGTCTCTTATTTGCAACTATACCTTAATTCAGGTACCTAACTAAAGAATTATAATCTCATGTTGCGATCCGCTGCTGCACTGTGATCTGATACTCCATTGGTCATAATCATATGACGATATGACCGTTCATTTAGACTGCCTGTCCATTGACGCGGAGCGAGTTTGCGGAGCGGAGCGAGGGAGTAATGCGGAGTGGAGTTGCGGACTGTGTTTGTCCACTGAAGCGGAGCGGAGATTTTATGCAATTCTATTGGTTAATATTGGCACAGCTCCGCTCCGCTCCTCTCCTCTCCGCTACATTGGACAGTCAACCTTAATGTGGTGTCTTTTTATATCACTAAATCCTAGTCATTGCTTTTGTTTATTGTGCTTTTGATTTCAACAATCAAGCAAAAAACTAATATTTTTGCAACATGACGTAAAAGTTTACGAAGTCGTAATTTATATCATACCTATGTATATATTATATCAGTTTAGAAGAGTTCTACACCCAACAATGGTTCAGTATCTGATGGGTTGAATTACTATCAGAATCGCATTGAACCTTGCCTTATCATGCATCAGTTACGAATGTTACGATCTGAACAGTACTTTATAAGTACTTCTGCTCAGACAGCTCGGATCAGCCACACAGATAGCCTCGGCTAGCGGTAAATTGACTATCGCTACTTTAGACGGATCTAACCCGGAACGATGTCCGTCCGGACAGTCCAACATGTTAATCAGTAGCACATCAAAACCACAACAATACTTTCTCCTTGATCGTGACGCGCTATGAATGATTACTTACTATTCGCGACGCGGGCGCCTCCTGATGGCGTAATGTATCGCGTAACACTTGGCCTGGACCGTACACACGTAAGTAACTGCCAGAATCGGGACCGTAACCATTGTAGGGTTACTTGACTTAGAAGGTTACAACCAAGGCAATGAAGTCCGAAAATTCCGGGAATTGTCACTGGCACTGAACACTAGTAGACAATAGTCTCGCCTCCTATTGCGTGGGACTTAATAACAGCATTGGCATAATGTGGATGTAACAGAACAGTACACCTCAGCTTAATCCTTCGGGAACACAGGCGTGATGCAGTACATTTAACAAAGGAACATGTTGAGAATAGACGTTAAGAATATTGTATACGTAATACGGTAATGTTGCGTACTATTTCATAATGTTTCAGTTTGCTTCATCTAGATCCACATTATAATATTATGAATTGCATTTGCATAAGAATGTATTAACTCATTCATTTGCAGGTCACGCATACTATGACCCAAAACAGGGTGTTACCAAAATATATCAGCCCAATACAAGCTGGCACTGGGAGCTAGCTGAAGCTACGTCTCCGAGAGCGACGGGCTATCTTCTTGATATATATTAGTAAAATTAAGCTGACGACAGAATTATCTCATCCCTCTATAACATAAACCTACTTGTTAAACTTGAGATTACCATTTTAACCTGGTGTTCAATGATAAACACATTCAAGATGGTGTTTATGACTGTACGCAAGATGAGAGTGCTAATTAAGTAGTTATATTATTAGTGGATGTTGGGCTCGAAATTATCATTATTATGAACTGCTGCAATTACGATATTACTGATCAATGATCATTATGTTCTTCAATTTAATAACTTTTGTTGTAAATTACTGTTACGTCATAACTTTGTTTGTCTTGAATACGCTGGTCAACATTAGCTTGGATACGAAAAACTCGTTGACTTAAAATAACTTATTATGCTTAATTATATTGCTTGTACTTAATTTAAATCTTAGATGCAGTTCCTTTAAACATTGCTCGATAACTAAAGAGTCGTGTATTCAGGATCTAATTAATAGAATAATATGAATAATTTTGATACGCAAATAGAAATATACGAATTAAAGTTTTATGACATTTAAGTTATAAAAGATGGTTCAATGACCCCATTAATATGTTTGTGCGTCCCATAATTAGTGGAAACCAGAATAACAAGTAACGGCAGTATTATTTTAACACAAGAATCTAGAAAGACCACCTGCTGTCCTTAACATCATTCGTAATTCATTGTAAGTAGAGAAAATAATATGGAGAGTAACGTAACGTATAAGTAATGTGTCATTATATTGAATAATGTATTTTAAGATAACTTATATTAAACTTTGACCCTTAAAAACTGAAATCTATCCAATTCTTGAGACGCTGAAATTTTCTTATGTTGTCAAATTGAAAATGTTTACATTTTAACCCGGGTACATCTTAAAACTGCGGCCAGACACCGGAGGACGGGCAGCAGCGTCCTCTCACTAATCGGTGAGCCACTGCGATCCCCAAGCCGCCTGCCAAGCGTGGGGATTATGGCAAACCCCCCCTTGAGGGAGGCCTTCGTTCAGCAGTGGACGTCTTCTGGCTGATGATGATTATGATGATGAACATTTTGACTGATTCTTGGCTGATATGACTCAGCCACTTAAAACAGCTTTGTTGGGAGTGTTTAAATGTGGTCCTACAACTCGATCTAGTAAACATCAAGCGACGCAAGTGAACACAACAGAAAATTTATTTTTTGCAAAAAACGGCGCCCTCACGTGGAATCAAAATGAAAAATAAGAACTAGTCGCTACGAGGACATAAATATTCCTATTTCCTAACTCTAGGTACCTACTCGACTACTCCGTCTATTGCAAAAGTACGAAATATAGAATAGCAGTGAACAATAAAATTAAATAACTATCAAACGGCAGACTGTATTTTCATGAAGCTTTGAGCACGTTGTACTCGTAGATCTATGTATGTATATCTACTATGATTTGAAAGTAGGTACAACTTACATACAGTATAAGTGATTTGTAGATAATTTTAAGTAGGTAACTAGTTAAAACGTTTATGACTCATTAAAATTAAATACTAAATGTTCGATTAGGTCCGAATTTTTTATCGGAAATAGTTCTACAAAGTTACAAAACACACGTTAGAACTCGATATCGAATTCTACAAGTGTGTTGGACAACTTTCAATGATAGGTTATCTATTACTAGTTTTTGGGTAGGTAGGTACTTTAAAACAGGTGTCTGAATTCCGTTGAATAAAAATTAATAGTAAAGAAACATTTTTAAAAACAAGCTTTTATTTAAATGCTCTAAAAAGAAGAAAATAAACTTTAAATTGAACTTTAAATTACACAATTTATATGATATAAAAGCTTGTCGCGAGATTTACTTGTGTAGATAAACAATAATACAACTACAAACTTTCTTCTTTTTAAGTATTTAAATAAAATTTGTTTTAAAAATGTTTTTGTTTTTTTTACTATTATTTTTTTTTTAATTGTTTAGTTTTCGCTGTGTTATTCGTATTCTTCTCAGCAAAACACTTTCATTTGATACCATGGGAGTGCACAAAAAATAACTAGTCCGCCATCTTGGGCCGTCCGCCATATTGGATTTAGAATGACGTCACTGACACTGACAATGCATACATTGTCATCCAAACTAAACGTGTATGCAAAATTTCATCTCAATCGTTTGAGTATAACTGCTTTAAAATTTAGTTGCAAGATTTGACCCGAACATACATCCATACGTACTTACATATGTACAAAAATTTCATGTTAAATAAAAGCTTGAAAAAGTACTCCTCATCTTGTTTAGTTAAGAAGTTCCTATGGCCACCTTCCGACTCCGTCATCAGAACAGCTCCATGGTATCATATTATTGTATTGTCACCGAAGATACATATGTACACCAAATTTGAGCCCAATCGGACATCGGGAAGTGGTTCTAATTTAGGTTCCAAGATTCGTGCTAAACACACATACATACAAACATTGCAAATTAAATAAAATCTTGTAAAAATCGAAGCTATTTCCGCCAAAACACAAGTTTAACACAAAGTTCAATTTAAGGAATTCATATTTTCTGCAATTCAGCTGACCAAAAGTTTCATGTCCATCTCTAAAGTATAATATATTATAAATGAGCTTACTGCGTACTGCAACATTACTGTTACCGTATTATTATGAAATATAATGAACTCCTAAGCGCAGCTTTCAGTTCCGCAAAAGGTTACGTTAGCTAATAGCGAGAAGGCTGGCTATAATTATAATGCGTTCACTTTAATAAAACTGCTTATGTGTCCGATGAGTTTATTTGTTATAACATTGATTATAAAATGAACAATTTGTTTCACACATGAAAATTTGGCAATTTTCATGTTAATAATACGTTTATGTTCTTCAGCCTCAAAAAGTAGACTTAGCCAAAAGCAAAAGTTTTAGAAATAATGATCAACACACGTACTTAGTATCCGAGGACACATAACATTACATGCTCATATGAATTTTATGACTTAATAATAACTACTTTTCCTAGAATTAGGGTTTGAATTTCGCTTTGTGTATGTACACAACGTATTGCAATGTATGGCACCAACGTTTCTTTAAAATTATACGTGCTTGTATTTCGATCTTTCGATGATGAAGTAGTTTGTAGTGTAGAGGTAGCATGCCAATGCTAACCAATCGCCAATCCATTGATTTTTGCGTGACGAGTGCCAATGAGTTGTGCACACATTCAGTCTCTCGGATATTACTAACTTCTTAACATAGATACATTACTGCCTATAATTCTTTTGGTAATAGATCTTGCACAGACTTAAATATATTCACTTCTATATTATTTTCACCTTACTATTAATATATTTACCTAAAATTGTAGCGAGCGATCCGCTCAAAGTTTATTTGGAAAAGTTTCTTCATTGATATGCCAGTTGCTATGTGGTCAATAAGTTCCAATTCCTAAATAAGGTTTAATGGGGCAATCGAATAGGCTCATCTAAATTTCAAGCTATTTAAATTAGTTCCAGTGATTGGGTATGTCCACAAATTCTCAGTATGATTAACCTAGGTAATTTCCTCAGTTATATGGATATTTTTAACAGATTTCTTGACTGGAGGATATATTTTATAGCAATAAGTTGTTATACTTTGCCTGGTCTAAGCTTTCACTTAAAATATGCAAAAAATACGCTCTATTTTATTATTTTTTTAGAAATAATGATTTACATATAACGTAATTGGTTTACCTTTTACCTTATACCTTTATTTGAGTAGTTTTTTCTGAATCAAATAAAATGATCGGTGCACCATAAGATTTTCAGTTCAAAAGAAAGTTGGAAATGTATAATAATGACTAGAAAGCTACGCTGCAGTGAATGTAATACAAGATTTTATAGGTATATGAATATTGTAATATAAAAAAGTAGATAATTTAAAGTTAATAATACTCGTTAATTAACGAACTCTTGGCACTGCGGAGTATAGGTACTTAGGCCTCCCCCAAGTAATTAGATAGTCACACCATCATGAGATATTTTGTATTTAAAGCTTTTGATATGATACGCAGCCGAGTCACCAATTACGCCATTATTACTTACATTAACACAATTACAAAAGTACATGGTCTGGTTACATTAACCCCATTATAATCAGATAAACAGTTGAAGTCTTTATCCATATACAGTAGGTACCAATTTATATGTTTACTTTTTTATGGCAACTGTGCCGATATTCTGCCAGTGTCGAGTGGAAGAGTTTTAATAAATAAAAGCTTTTACTTTATACCTTTTTATCAATTTCCATTATTCACTCTCTTTTGTATTTTCTTCCATTCTCATAATTCAATTGGTAGATTTTGAAGTCAGTCAACTACTAATTCATCCCGGAAAATAACTCGAGTGTCCGTCTCCAATATAATGATGTGTTTTTATAGTTTAGACCACACGGGAACAGATCCTTCGGATAAGGATTATGGTGATTATTGTTATTGCATTCATCTACTTATTTATTTTGATTCTTCCCAATTCTCTTTTAATGAAGTATCATCAGATCTTGATCATCATGCAGAATTATTCTTACGAGCATAAGAATTTAAAATATCACTTGTTGCACCACAATGTGTTACTGACATTACAAGTGTCGTAGATGATCTTCATAATTTATTAAAAACGGCCATATATTTTAATATTTACACTCAGACTAATTCCATTACCATAACGTTATCGTACGATCGTGTTGGCGTTAGACCGGATTGAGATCCGATCTAAAACGTTCGTATTTTTCTCACCTAGATGAAAGTCTATGAATATTCAGTACATAATCGTACATTATGTCATTCACCGCGATAAACTACGGGGCGTGGTATCACACGATCTTCCGCCTTATTTAAAGAAGATAGAGATCACATCCGCGTGGCGGTATTGTCCCTACGGGTTACGTAAAACAAAACAAGCCGGTTGGACATCGTTCGACCAATTTATTTTTAACATTATTTATGTACAAACGTATAAAACGGTGATGTTGCACAATATCACATTCACTGTCTCGTACTCGACTTGCGTCACCAATAAATTAAGTATAACTCGACGGTGTCTTCACTTGGTGCCAGTAGCGGTTGCAACAGCCAAGGGTAGGCTGCGCAACATGCAGCCTCCTCTCACGTGTGGCGACAGAGGCTGGCTGGGCCGAGCCGAGCCGACTTATTATAATCCATAATCGTTGATTTGTAAGCGATCTTTTGAAAAACGCCAACACGAATCTAACAACTTGCTAATTTTGTCGGCTCATAATATTTCCCACATTTTTTTTTCTTAAATTTGGCGTAGTATTGCTCCCGCTACTGGCGTCCTCCTAAAGCACTGTTTCTAAGGTAGTTGGTTACTGGTGACCGATCGAGTCGATCTGTCCCTGCAGGTTGTTGATCACCTCAGAGGGGACCTGGTCGCCTAAGATCTCAAACAGGTTGATCTTTTGGCTCACGGGGATCGACTCGTACGCCGCCAGCTCGATACCTTCTTGTACCTAGTGGACAAAAAAAATATATAAATTAGGGCAGAACAATTTCTGGTAAAATACCCCACATTCATAATATATGGCCATAAACTACACTTCCTTGGCGAATTCAAAACGGCGTTCGGGTTGCTTTCATGACAAAGCGGGTGGATAACAGGTTTCTCTAAATTTTCAGGAACGAAAGTGTCTGAAAATATCCAAGTGTTCGATTCATAGGCCACCAACAGCTTCCGTACTCACTAACTGCTGAATAGTGATTGATAAGGAAGTTTTCTAATCAAGTGGAGAATGTCACCGTATTTTAAATGACATGTTTACCTCAATTGTTTGTATGCGCACGCGCGTGCATGAGAAGATCCGTGCTTTGCATACGTAGGTTTAGTTTAATACTTAGTAGAACAATATGAAAAGTGCTTGCCATTATTCGATATAAGATAAATATGTAAAGTATTTTACACAAGAATGTTAATAAATATATATTATGAATTTAAAAAATAACCTTTTGTAATTCAGTAGCGTAGTGTCGAGCACAGTTCCGGACCTCGTGCTGCTACTAAGAATTTTCATACAGAAAAACCCAATAACACTTTAACCGACCCGGAAATCAAACTCAGGACCTCAGACTCAGCAGTCGCGCTTGCAACCGCTAGACCAAAGAGTCAGTCAACCAGTCATCTGAGACCATCAAATTTGGAATAATCATTTTACTAACAAACTCATTTAGGTTCTTCGAATTCGCTTCATAACTTCAAATTTCCCAAAAGGGTTAGACAGAAGTACTACCGTACAGCCACATTTCACCGATGGCGAGCCTATATCAATCAGTGCCACTAGCTTGATTTACGTCTCTTATCTTAAAAGAACCTCCTACCTTCTGGATCTCCGCATCCTTGGGGATGAGGTGTGTGTTCTGGGCCTGTTTGATGGCCTCCCGGGTGTAGGCAGCACCTTCGCGCTGGGGAGCAGCGGCCACAGCAGCCACCACGACCAGGACACACAGCACCACGGAGTTCATTGTGAAAGGGAAGGTAACTCGCTTCGCTTACGGCACGTGAGAAACTGTGGAAAACATACATTTCGTTGAACACAATGTTTGGTAAAGTTTAAATATTAAAAGGATAGAAAGTTGTGTGTGAAGATCAAAAACATTTAGCTACATACAATATAGTCTTTGATAAACTTTTAACATTTGAGTTACTACTTCTTTAACTCGTGAGCTTTCCGTTACTGTTTATTTAAACTTTCGAAGTACCTATCGAATAAATGACACAAAAATATAGATAGATATTTCTAGAAGCACAGATCTCTTCCTAAAACTTAATGTTACATAAACGCGGACGAGATGCGTATCAATACGCGTGCGCGAAGTTCGCTAATCAGTACAGCACACACTTTTACCACTTTATCAACACATTTCACTAGCGAGGGGTTTGTCGTTCTAATTAGCACATAATAACAACATACAGAAGGCTTTAACAACAGGCGCTGACAATCTCACGGAGCAATTGTGTCAAAAGAAACGGAAAGGTTTTCATTCATTAGACAAAATTGCACGCGCTTTAGCGATAAATTCGTTTGAATCCGTATCTATGTCGTATCGCGGGTCGTATGGCCTTCTGTACCTTGGTAATTATGGTACAAGTGTCCATATCTCACCTGTGAGGTTGCGGAGTGGTGCGCGCGAGCATACACCGCCTGATATAGGCACCCCCTCCCCGCGCACAACTTTCACCGCGAGGAGCGCCTGCGCAACCATCCTGACGATCTACGCGCGGCCACGAGAAAAGCTCATCATATTGTGATTATATTTTATTAGCTGTGTCTCAAGCTTTGTGGCTTCCATAGTTACTTTACACAATTAATAATAATTGGTCAGCTCTTTTACTTGCACATTAAATCCAATCGCTGATCCGCGGCGTTGAGGCTTCGTCAGTTAATTCACATCCAATTACATAACGCTTGATTTGGCAAGATCAATAGAAGATATAAAAACGAAAAGATAACATATGACGGTCCCGACAGAATTTATTTAGGTACTATATTCATGTCTTTTGTAGCAAAGATTGGTTGCAGGACTAGAACTCCTGAAGACCCTATCACTTCTGGTGGTGTATTCAAACGTAATAGAACAGAAAAGACGAGATCTAGGTAAATATAATATATTACAATATAATCTGTAGGCAAATATCAAGTATTGAGATACGTTGAGTAGCGCTTCCTAATGATTTTCATTACAAAACCGAACATTATTTTCAGCATGAATCATGTAGCGCCTGAAACAATCTAACTGTTTAACCTTTAACTTAAAGCATGGTATTTTAATATAATGACCATCTTAGAATTAAATCAGGAATTGTAAAACTTCTACATGTAGGTATGACCGCTAGTCTGTCCTGTCATGTCCGCTGTTTGCGCGGCCCCAATCTCTCATAGGATTAAGCCCAACATTCGGAATTAAAGCATTGAGGCAAAAAAAGCTAAAAACTCGAAGTTACATCCGGATCACGACTTATTCCAATCACTTTAGATATTTAGTGTCCATCAAAATATAGAAAGCTCTCAACTATACACCAATCTCTTTTAAAGTCGGACTAGAATTTAGACGGGCAACAAGATTATGGGGATATAAATGTTGATAGGTACTTATTGCAGTTATGTAACTGTCAAGTTTGTGATCCCTTTGAGGGTAAGGAAGAGGTGTTCCAACGTAGGTACAGCCAGTGTGCTGATGGTAGTGTATATTAGCTTTGAGGTCCATTTAGTCTTTTGCTATTATTAGATACCCTACGTAATAAGTGTGAGTCTATGTCTAACCGAAAAGTCTATTTACACTCAATGTGACCTGGGAGTTGAACTCATTCCTCATGAACCCGTTTATCACGTGTTTGTCACGAAGCTGTAGTGATGAGGTGAGTGATGAGGACTTGTGAGTTATATGAAAATCTATGTTTATTTTTCATATGTAGATATTAGATATCGTTTTATTATATATATTGGAACCAAAATAAATATTTATGCAATAGAAAAGTTTACTTAGAAACAATTAAAACCTAATATAAATAACTATTAAGACGGACAGAGAGAATTAATTCGTAAATATTGAGTACGTTTTGAGAGATATTCGGAGAACTTGATGGTCCAATTAAATAGCTCTAAATTATGTAGAATTTCAGTGTCTCGTGTGCCCATAATCGAATCCTATGTAACTTCTTTATTCCAAAACACTTATTCTTCATAGAATTCCATGTTTGAATAGTATGCTTCCGGATCAATAAAGTATCAAAATCCACTATATCAGAATCGTCTGACCTCCACCACGTAACGGAAACCAGGTGTTCGTAGTAGAATATTATCAGTAAACCAGTGGATGCTGCTCGTACTGCCTTATATAATATTTCAATACTTGTAACTAAGTCGCCTTCGGTTCGGGAAGAGAGAGGGGGACCTGTTTTAGATTACACGACCATTTTCCTATTTCCTTCAATATTTGAGTTTGATAGATATCAACTTCTGATTTTGATACATTGAGTTTTCTTCTCACAGTAACATAATGTATCTATATTCAATATTTCGTTCTATTGATATTAACGTTCGTTTCTTATGCAATAGATGCGTATATTTATATAACAATTGAACCTTACAATACGTCCCAGGGCAGGGTTGCCAATAAAGTGGCAGTTCGAAACTTATTATCCCGGAATAAAACATTCTTTTCCGTTATCTTTCTTTACATTATCTTCGCCAAATCCAGTTAGAAATTCGTTACTAAAGCTCGATGTAGTAGGTGTTTTAAAACCCTGTTTTGAGAAAGCTCAAATCAGTCTTTCTGAAATAATTTGTAATTTTGTTTTGTTTTTTTTTTTTTTTTCGGAACGTTAATTACCTGTCCTGCCAACCCTACCTGTGGTTGGACCAGTTGTTTTTGCCGCAAGCTTCCTGCCTCGGAAGCTATCGTGTATCGCGATTATATCATAATCACTGATGCTGTTGTTTAGCTATCTGTACCTACCTCGACTCTGTCTGTAATATTTTAATGTCTAGCAAAATGTAGCACTAAATGGTATGAGATTGAGAATACTATAAAACTTATTTTCTAAATGAATAGGTGTCTACCGGTGAAAAAATGCATATTGAATTTTAATGTTTGATTATATTAAGTCAAGATGCGTTTCATTTCATCTGCTTTCTAGATTTCATTATTTCCGTTATCTTACTGTATTCAAAAACTAGGTTGTCTAACATAATGAATAGAAATATTATTTCGATTGGAGCAGTTTTGTTACTTCCAGTTTATAGACGTATTGTGTTACTGGCAATTCAATGTCCAATGTGGTTTACATCTTATTCCTGACTCCTGTTGGTTATGTAACCTCCTACTCCTACTTTCCATAAGATAAGGTTGCAAAAGTTTACGTCATAGGAAGTTTCCGTCCTTACATAGGTAAACCTTTTCATGTTAAACTTTGTAGAAGGTAACAAAAGTACTCGCATAATTTAGGCAAATTTTCAAGCGTCGGCGTCGTGGAACACAAGTTGTTAATTTTGTTGGGCCGTGCGATTACTTCCCTACACGCGTACATGCGTCACCGACGGAATTAAACGCAACCATTGAGGAAGGAAAATGTATACAGGCCTTTTCTGATACGTAAAGCAAGTGACTATCTTAAGTTTTCCGACTCAACATCGTAGCAAAAGATTTTTTGGCCTGGGTACCTCGGAAGTCTATACGGTGATGATTAGGTTAATCAAGGTTAATAATATATGAGTCTAGCATAGGTACGTACTTGACGTGTGAGTGTTTTATCATCCTATTAACTTCAAACTAAACAACATTTACCCTGCCAAGTTTTTAATAGTTTAATATTGGACCGCGGCTTATACCAATTATAGCAAGTAAACACTTAGCTCTACAGGTCGACTCTATAAAACTAACGAACATTCAGACCGGTCTGGTTTGTTTATAACCTGACCTATTATATAACAATCTGTGTATTCTAATTTATTCGCTCGATCTGTAACTGATTCACAACTCGCACGCATCGCACGCCTGCGCGTACGCGTGCCATTAGTCGAACTTTTGTGCAACTTCTCACGTTAACATTAAAAGTGAAACAGTTTGCCGTGACTTTGCTCACATCGTGGTTTTATTGCCTTTCTTACATCACTGGCTTAATAAAATGTGAATGTTGGCTGGTAACTTTGTGTCATCACTCGTCAGCCATTGTTCGCCATTTTGTTTTTATAAGGCTCTGTAAATTATGTGCCTCTTTTAGAAACTTAATTCAATGAGAAAATCTACGTAGACAAAAAAATATTCTATAGAGCTTCTTAGTTCACGTTGGTGGTTCCGAATTTAATCCACTCAGCCTATCGCCGACTAGTGCTGGCCAGACGGGTTGCGACTTTGTGAGCTTGCGTATTGTTTTTATTATATAATTGGATTGCCAAATAAGTTGCATACTCAGCTTAGTTTGAATATGAATAAAAAAAATGTGCAAATGAATGATACGTTACAAGCGGTAAGTTTGTCAAGGATGCCAATAACTCATGAATTACATAGTAGTTCATATTGCAACACTTGTGCAAAATTGTTGTTCCAGGCCGTTTGTTTTTACCATTATAGGACTGGGCATAGTTGAGGGTTTAAGAAAAGTTGTGGTCTTCGACTAAATGTCGAAACTAAGTAGATCAACAGGACATTGTTTTGTGATGTCCTTCGACGGACGCATCGTTGTACCGCCCTGTTATAATTTCATTATATTAAAATTTGTACTTTTACTTTTTTTATGGAATTGTGAAAGTGATAAGTAGTTTATTTATTATATTATGTATATTGCACCCATATCTGTAAGGCAAGCTAATAAATAAATTGTGCAATTTGATACGTAACTACCTTTGCCGAGTTCAACAATTGGATGTGGTTGGTCATAGGGGGTTATTTATAGTAACGTTACGTAGCTCATAAAATAATAATAATAATAAAATATGAAAGTTATGTTTGAGATTTTAAAATCTGTGATCGGTAGAGACTAGAAACAATTCTTCAGAGTGTAGCATTCTCTGAGGGATCATTATTTACCTTTTGTCTATATCTAAATGTAAAATTGCCAATTAATTAATTACTTCAAATCGCATGCGTGACTTGTTACTAAGAGAACCGACATTCCTCATGACTGAGACCAACGATAATTAACTACGATCTGCTACCATAACGCAGAGTATTATTCACTTTTCCCAGAATAAAAATAAAAACTTACCAATAACAACTAGTACATTAGTTAGCATTACTGCTGTGCTTCGTTTGGAAATGTTGACAAAGAGTTAATTTAGGATTACATACTATCTTACATAGTGAAACGGTTGAATCGTGCGATGAACCTGGACGAGATTAGCGCAGGAGCGTGGAGACTGACACATTCA
This sequence comes from Shargacucullia verbasci, assembly GCA_947562105.1. Classification (NCBI taxonomy): domain Eukaryota; kingdom Metazoa; phylum Arthropoda; class Insecta; order Lepidoptera; family Noctuidae; genus Shargacucullia; species Shargacucullia verbasci. The sequence goes on from OX387284.1 coordinate 349,412, forward strand.
AAGACAGGCCTGTACCTATAGTGGGTGAAGTCGGCCTGTGGGAGTGCAGGCAAAGTGACAGAATTCGTTCGTATTATTTAATATTGCTTATACAATCTAGACATGTTAATGCACTAACAAGAAACCTCTAATTACTTCTTCACACATTTGCTTCTAATCTCTGCAACACTGGATGAAGGTGTCGCAACGGATGCACAACACAACACCGTGATGCATGCGCAACATCGCAACTTCACTGTCGAAATCACAATACATATAACTGCATACTTTATGAGCATACCAAACCTCCGTAGCAAGATGGTTCTTCTTTAACATGTCATAATGATTGCATTTTAATTACGAACTTATTCGGGTATTACTCTGGTAACTGCTTTGGAACGAGGCAAAGAGGCTAGAGTCTGACTATTCATAAGTGCCTTTAACTGGTCTACATGAATAAAAATATATTATATTATTTATTATTATTACTGCGCATTGGTCTAGTCAACTACTAGGTAGGTCGGAGCGCGGCTACTGAGCTACTATTATCTTCCTGATTCCTCCAACATTCCGCCGATGCCATTATTAAGTCCCATGTAATAGGAAACGAGTCTCGTTCCGAGGACCGAACCGAGGACCTCATACTCAGCACCCACGCCATCCACGCCACGGTCGGAAGACCTTTATAGCTATAAAATGTCTTTATATTTTTTACTAGGCGCTTGCAGTATGTGTTTATCAATGAAATATGTTATGCCACAGCATTAGGTATTCGGCCGCATTAATATTTAGTAGTTTTACGAAATTCAATAACGAAGCATATGGCCAATGGCCACTGATGTTTCAAATCCCGAGTTCACTGTAGTGGAACGAGGCAGTGAAAGATTTTTAGTAATAAGTTGTGGTGCACACAACATATTACTAAAAATCACGAAATCTTTAAGAGCAAAATAGCTCGTGATGACCCGCTGTGGAGGGCAGAGGTCGCGCCTGCGCAACGCTACGGACTCAGTTGAGTAACTGTGCCCTCTTCATGCGTCACTATTGGCACAAGCCGCTAGCTCAAGCGAAAGATACAAAACAATCACATCAATATTGAGCAGCCCAAGAATGGTTATTTATAATATGAAGGTTCAGTGAACCCTAGACTGAGCTATAAAAAATTAACCTCAAGAAATGTTTATACGGTGTCGCGTGTTCGTTTCCAAAACAAATAACTATTATGAGTGAGTTTTCGTTTTTTCGTTATTGTTTTAGAGATAAATTAACATTTTTTATGGCTGCACACCGATGGGCGAACTTTTTGCACGCCCCCCCCCCCTGCTCGCTTGCGCGTATGTCTTGCGCTGTCTTTGGCTATATTTATGTGTACTGAAGTATTATTTTGTTGGACATAAAATGTTTGATTACTCCACCGTTTGACTAACTTGTTGCCAGTGCAACGTTAGTTGTAGTTGTCACGTACTTGCTGGGAATAAAGTGAGCCCTAGTTATAAAGTACAGTTAACGCATTTTACGAGAACTGCAGCAAGAAATATAACATTTAAATATGGAGTGAGTGATATTAAGTATTAGGAAAGTAAAAGACGTAAAATAAACATGATGTTTTGTTCATCCTTGTCTAAATCGAACCATTTAAGCGAACCCTATCGCACTGTCCACTCGCCCAAAATTGTAAACGTGCGTATGGGCTCGAGGAGCGCAGCGATTCGGTATAGGATCTCCAGACCTCATGAATTTAAACACGGCATACTAAACGTCTCTACGTCTGAATTATTAGACAGAGGTCTACTAATACGACATGGCCACATTACATTAAGTCTCACGTAATAAACAAACTCCGGGTTGCTATTGAGAATTTTCATACAAAATAATCCCATGAAATGAAATGAAATTATTTATTTTGCAATTAGGATTTTTCAATCACTTTTACACGTCTTTTTTAAACTAGATGGCGTCGGCATTTCCTATTACTATCCCTGAGATTTCATACAGAATATAACACGTTTCCGTAATATCCGAACAACTTCGTTCTTGAAATGAAACCCAGGACCTCACAGTCAATCAGCAGTTGCTTTTGCGACCCAAAGATAAATAAGACATTAAGTTATTTATTATATACTTTCCATGTCTATGTATGTGGGTTCCAGATTAAATTCTAGCGTATGTTTGTAGGGTACAGATATTTGTTTTAAGTTGGCATTGGAATGTAAAAACGAAAAGATGGGCCATCTTCAGCCTGTTTGACATTGAACAGTGTCTCTTGCGCTAGCATCAATGCCAATATCATATGGTTAGGCAATATTGTGCCAATGCAATGGTGACTTAGATGTCCTTTCTCTTTGACATTTGTGTACCTAATTCACACGTTCCTCCCAGCCGACTTTCAAATCTTATTCGAAATAATGTACAATTATCTTTAGCTTTCATTGTAACTGTTATAAAAGTGTGTGTCGGAATCAGAAGGTGCTTATCAGCGGCAGGCTACGGATATGTAATGAAGCTACCTTCGGATTATAAGTCACTGTTACCGCTATGAGCCCAATACATCAAACTACTTAGAAGTAGAACGTTAACCTTATCTGGTTGGTACGCGACACTGACCAGCGAAGCTCTTGCGACTTTGCACCTTTGTTTATCTTTGTTTTTTATATTATGTTGCCCCACACTAGGAATAATTCCTGTATCGGAGGTGCATTTACCAACACAAATATTCACAATCGCGTCATCATGCCAAAATAACGGTATTTGAAGAAAAGCTCAGCGCTGTTTGGTATTCGAAGATATTTAATCGTTTTGAGCAAATACACTTAAACATTAGTAGCTTAAGCAAATAGCAGATTTATGTGTATAAATAGGTAAATAATATTTTATCTGGATATTTTGTCATTGCATACGTTCAAAATCGTTTTGCTGTGGTACAGTTATCTAATGTGGTAAAGGTTACCAGAGTTTTCAGCCTAAGATTAAGTGTATTTATGAACTGTGGCACCTGTGAGAACCTTATAGAACCAGGTAGTAATCTAAAGGGAAAAATGTTTTGTTAATCCCTTTCTATTCTCGTCTCTGTGTTTCAAATAAAAGACTGCAATCCAAGAAGATTTCACAATTGGGGGCTGGCAATAGCCCAAGAAAACCCCAAATGGAAAGTAACAAATGGAAACCACATTTCACATCATTTATAATCGTTTTTAAATTAGGATACTTACATGACTTGCTCGCTGTATATCATCAAGCCGCGACGTTCGATTCTTCACAAGTAGGTCAGGTGTACTCCCAACAAGGCCCGAGACCTTCTAGCCATGAGGCAATGTTGGCAGCCATACTGGGACGCATGAGAGCATCGCACTCGATCCTATGTGGACTGATTACATTAGAATGTTCATGATGCGTAGTAATGAAACATCATTTTGCTTTATCGCTATGGTATAAATAATCTTTAACTGAACCTTTTAATTTTTACATAAGATTGTTTTCGTTCAAAATTTTCCTTCAAAACGAATCCTCTAGATATCCATAACGAATCCTAGATGACCTAAGAATCATCGCCAGGAACAGGTTTTTTAGAAGGTCAAACAGGCGGTCTATCTTTAGGATATCAACCTAACTGAAAAATAAACCAGTTGTAGGGCTACGAGGTGTGGTGTTCCACACTAGCAAAGGGAGGATCCTCCGACCAAGCCACTTGACATTGCCTGTCGGCTGCAGCCTGACGGTTGCTGTGGGGTGTCTGTACATATGCTAATTAGCGATCAACTTATCGTATGTCTGATTCAGACTTTTATTGGTCTTTGTTTGACTAATTTTTACCGCCGAATGTTGTTAGCCTGCTACGTTGCTACGTAGTTTTTCATTGTAGCGCTAGATGTCGCTACACAGTTATTAATCTACTGGTTAGTAGTGTTAACATGGTGTGCTTGTAAAAAATGTCTACATCGATGAAAATAAAGATTAAATATATGTAATTCGTCGTACACTGGGGAGTAGTACTCTTCGTATTTATAACGTACCGGGTACTGTAACGTTTATCAGGTAATTTCTTAATCCAAATTTTAGGTAGGATCTAGGACAGAGAAATAAAACGAATCGTCAGTCTAGGTTTCTTTTATTTGTAAAAAAACAATAATTATTAATTAAATAATACAGTGAGCACGTGCGCTTATTGCCCGGGAAAAGTGACAGTCTTCCGGAGCAAGAAGCTGCACAAAGTGCCCGCGCACACGGACCCGCGACACCAGCGCACTGCACTCAGAGGTGCTCGTGCACTGGTCGCGGCGGCCCGTCTGCGCCGGCACTTACAGGAGTCACAACTAATGAACTGACCATAGCAGACAATGGAACCGAACGAACCTATGAAAAGTAAACGTTAATTGAATCATCTTAACGTACGTAGATTACAATAAATAAACATTACTCTACGCTTGAGCCTTCCGATAGAATCCCTCACGAATACTTTGCCACTAAGTGCAATAAATAAAGTGTATGTGCAATCACATTTATCTCTAATTCGTCTCTAGCCCTAAACTCTATCTTTTCATAAGGTTGACGATACTCTAAATATCAAATTCGTTTTGTACCAAATTTACTTAGTTATGATATAAGGGTTTGCGTCGCGATGTTCGCGCAGGACGCTGCAGTTTGTTCTTACACAAATTAAAGGAACTAAATCTATTCGCGGAATGCTTACGTTAATGTCTGCGTTTGTCATGTTCTTGTTTAATACAGCTAGCAGTAATGGCAACGTGGCGTCGAGGTGCGGGCGGCCGGGCAGCCGGGCAGCGGCGCCGCGGCGCCTGCACTGTCACATGTTGACTAGCTTGGTTGCTTACTTATCGATCACTCTACCCACGATCTCTCACTAAACAAATAAATAACTTATCCGCTAACGCGAGGAGCCACTGGCTCGCCTCGCCGTAATTTGACACAAAGCGGGCGGCGGCCGCGCCGGCCACACTCGCTTCCTAACGCTACAGTATTATAAATAATTTGTCCAGCTAATACACATATATTTGACCGGCCGGCCCCGGCCGTCTACTTACATTATAAATAGCCGGCGACAGATCTCCCGCCACCGACCATCAATTGACGAGGAATATGATCGATTCCGAAAGGGTCGCATACGCCTATAAACCTAATAGTCTCTACGTTAACTTACAGTTTCAAGAACGAAACTTACTCTCTATAAAATGCTAATTAGCTGAGGTTCCATGCTGGTGGCGCCGCGTGGCCGCTCACTGCGCCGAGTTCGTGGGAGCAGAAGTAGTGGTGACCGAAGAGTCACTCGCCGGAGCATGAGTAGTAGCGACATCCAAACCACTCGTAGGAGCGGAGGTAGTGAAAGCAAGGGGGCCACTCGCGGTAGTCTCTGTAGTGACGGAATCAGAACCGTTCGTTGAAGCGGTAATGGTGACGATAGCAGAATCATTCGTGGGAGCGCTTTTAGTCACGGTACCGAAGTCGCTTGCGGGACTAGGATTAGTTCCATTCACAAGCTCATCCGTACGCTCTGTATCACTCGACAAGTTCTCGCTAGCGCTCGTCATGTTCGGAGTTTCGTTAGAGGCACTGGTGTCAGTGGAGGTCTCAACCGAGGCGGACACTCCTAACGACTCATCTGACGCTGGCTTCTCGTTGCTCTTTTTCATCACAACCTTGGTGGGCCGTCGGTGGTTGCCCACCATGGGCACGTATGACTGCGTGATGATCTCGATATCCTTCTTGTCGGTCTTATTCTCGGAGATTTTGCCGTCATCTGACACGTTGTCTATAATGGGTCGCCGAGTGGTTGGTTCCACCTTGTCAAAAGGTGGCGGTGAGTCTGTCAAAGTCTCCGACTCGTCGTCCTCAATTTCAACCACCTTTTGCTTGTTTACAGAATTTGGAATTTTACTCTTGAGCGGTATCTCAGTGATGGAGTTCTGATTGAAGTTCTTATTTTTGCTTTTGTAGCCAGCGTTGACTGGTATTAGTTCCTCAGAATCAGAGATGCTAGCGGCAGTTGTCAGGTGCGGTGCAACATCTGGTTCCTCCGTGTGGTCGCTCATGGAGGCGACATCGCGTACAAGGTTAATAAGATCCGTCAATTCATTGGTTTTCTTACCATCAGCTGCTTCAATAATGGGGGCGCTTTTCTCAGGGTCAGCGGATATTTTAATCAATTCCACGGCGTCGGTCGCTGTCTCTGAGGAACCAAATGACGTTACAATAAATTCTGTAGTTTCTACGTTTTCATAGCCAGAGTTTTCGCTGGAAGCTGCTCTAGAGACGGTGATTACTTCTGAACTTGTCACAGGTAGTTTAGAGCTTGTATCCAAAGGATCTGTCGTCAACGGAAGTTCTTTATCGTGAGTTGTATTTTCAGGCACTTCAGGTGGGTTCTGGTCACTTGTTTCTATGGGCAGTGAACTTAATTCAGTTTGTGAAGTGACTTCAGTGGCAACATTAGACTTTGCAATTGAGCTTGTAGTTTGTTCTTGTTCTTTAGTACTTGCTTCTAACTCAGTTTCCGACACCTTACTGGTAGTGGTATCAAGGCCATGTGAAGAAAAGCGGGTGATTATCGCGCTTGATGTTTTAGTACCTTCAGTAGGTAACTCACTTTTTTCAGTGATAATTTCTTCGGATTTTTTTGTTGCTTCAGTTGTAGTAACTGCTTCCTGTACGTCAGCAAGTGTTGCCGTCTCGTCTAATTCACCAGTTATTTCTTCGGGTACCAACGATGGAGAATTAAGTATTTCTGTAGGTATAGCTGATCTTAAATTAAGCATTGGACTCTCTTTGAAGTTCGGCGCTTCAGTACTGATGGGGATATCGGCTTGCACAGTAGTTGCCTCTGTTGATATTTTGGGTTTCTCAGTAGTCGTTACTGTAGTTGTATCTGGAAGATCTTTGGAGGTGGTTGTCAGTGGCTCTTTGACTTCAGGGTCAGTTACTGTAGATATGCTCGCCACTACAACGTCATGGCTGGGCACATGATCGTTATCTGCAGCTTGCTCTGGTACTATTTCATCCTCGTGATTCCTTAACACAGCCAAGTCATCGGGAAGCGGAGGGAAAGCAGGGTTGTGGTCGAAATCTTCTTCTTCAATGATAGGAGCTTTAGTTGTCGCCATGGGCAGTGGTTCTGGAGTCGCAGGTGGAAGCCCCATAGTCGCCACTATTGGGACATTTGATGGGTAAATGGAGCCGTGTATCGAATCTTGTGTTGAGAAGCTGATCTTCGATGGTGGCGCATCTACGTCTTTGTTTTCCGTGTCGGTGAACTGTGTTGCGTCTGGTGATGAAACAATAACTGGTAATGATGAGTGTACTTCGATTACGCTGGGTTCTTCAGTTTTTGCTTCGGTATCTTTGACGTTCTTTTCGGAGGTAGCTTCACGAGGGATAAGTGGGGACTTTGAAGATGAGTATTCGGCTACGTCAATGCTCGGTGATGGTAGAATTTCCTTTATCTTGACATCTGTAATGACGGGAATCTCGGAAACTGGGGTTATTTCCTTAATCGTGATCTCCTGTTTAATATTCTCCTTAGGTAGCGCAGGCGCTGACTCTATATTATCAGACGTGGCTATATTTGAAACAGATGACGATGCGCCCGGCAAACTGGTCACACCTGAAAACAGAAATAAGTAAAATATATATACATATAAATAAGTTAAATAAGTGTATTTATTTTACAATTTATACGAAAACTTTGAATTCTCTTTTATTTCTGTTTGAATCTCAAATCAAATTAAAACCGCAAAGAAGTCCAAGTAAACTAAATACATACATAATTAATATTAATTAATTAATAATTGAGTCATTGTTTCTTCTTTTTTAACTCACCTCTGAGTGGGCAGTTGTCGTACTCGGGGCAGCAGCGGCCGGGCACGAGGCGCGGCGTGCAGTCATCGCGCACAAAGCAAGCGATGCGCCGGCACACCACTTCGCCGCCCTGGCAGTAGCACACCCGGCAAGGGTCTGCGGGGTCCACCAGCTTCTCGCCGTTGCCGTACACGCGACCTTCTTGTTCGCATTCTGGAATTAAATCACACCTTTTTTCAGCGACTGCTTTCAGTATAACGACAGATCACTGGAGCTGCATAATATCAACTTTATAACGAACTAGAATGGCTACTGATATTCTAGGTCCAAAATTTCCGTGACCACTGAAAAGGTCCACTAGTTCATATTGTGCACTGCACTTGCTGAAAATGCCGACGCGTAAGGTCCTACCATTAAACAAACCGTACTGTAATCGTAAGTAAATGTGAAAATGATGGTGTACTAACCGCACTGGTATGTAGGACAACAGTGGTCAGGGCGGTGCAGAGCCTTGCAGCCGGGCCGCGGCTCGCACTGCTGACGCTCACACTGCACATCGCCGCCTGCGCACGTGCAACGCTCGCATGGACCCGAACCCGGGAACTCATCGCCTGGCATATAGACCACGTCGCCTAATGCGCAGCTTCCTGAAACATTCGACAAAACAATTTGAATAAATTATGATAGATATTATACATAACATTACACAAGTTCTAGATTTTATGGATGGTCGGTTGGTGCAGTCCTTCTGAGAAACATTAATCATGTAAAAGAATTGGTTCCTTGCATACTGCATTTGTTAAGTGCAAACACACACGCGTGCATACACTACACATACAATATTTGTGCTGTTCTGATATTTATAAAATAATTATTATTATGTAAATATTTTTATAAGTTATTTGTATAAACTTTATTCAACTGTTTTTTGGTCGATTGTAAGTATCTCCTTCGCGTTTAAGTGTATGGAGCAGTGCGAGTATTTATTAAATCCCCCATTAATTTGCATCTAAGTTTTTCTCCATTTCAACGTCCAAAAATTTTAAGAGATTTTGTTTTAGTTTTCTTATTATTAAACTTATTTTCCGATCAGGCTTTAAATTTTCTTTATTTCAGTATACTATACTACTAGTATAGTTTATTGATATTTTTTTGTTAAACTATTGGATTCACTAGATAGATAGATAGATAGCCTAGCGGTTGAACGCTTGTCTTCCATGCAGGAGGGTTTGAGTTCGAACCCGGCCCGCACCTCTGACTTTTCGGAATCATGTGCGGATCAGAATTTGATTATCACTTGCGTTTACGGTGAAGGAAAACATCGTGAGGAAACCTGCACATCTGAGAGGGCTCCATAAAGTTCTTGACGGTGTGCGTAGTCCGCTAACCGGCACCGGGCCAGCGTGGTGGACTAAGGCCTAACCCTTCTCGTTCTGAGAAGAGACCCTTGCCCAGCAGTGGGACAGTAATGGGTTGAATTTATTTATTTTTTATTAGATTCACTAGATGAAAATGATACCTCCATCCAAGTCGGATACAAAAGTGTGCTGATCTTTAGAAATCCTAAATCAACGTAGATTCAGCTCAATAAACCGTACCACGATCTAATTTTATATAAGAGCGACTCACCTTCTTTCAAGCCGACATCAGCGCTGGTCACGTTCGGCAGCGGTCCTAGAGGACCTGCAACAAAAGAACAGGCCTTAACACAATCATCCAACTAGAACAGGGTTGCCACGGAGACAAAGCTATACAAGGGAAAATATATTTATATATGAAACATAAAAACTTAATATAAAATCTTATCAATTTGTAGTTGATGGCATGGTTCGGTACAATATACAGTAATATACATGCAAATGCATTATATATTTGAAAACAGTATTCTCATTCAGAACTAATGTATACACACACATTATACATATAATAGATAGTAAATCTTCCAACTAAACTTCCCTAAATTCTTTGAAACAAAGTTGTCACTAAACAATTAGCGCCACATTGTTCGCTAGAACTCGAGACATCCTTCAAAACATCTAGAAAATCCAGTAAAGTCCGTATCCGGCCGACGACGGCTCACAAATCCAATTCCGACGCCAATTGTGTTTGATTGAGGTCTCTAGGCTCTCGACAATTTGCATCAAGTTCCGTAATCCCGGCAGCCGCAGCCGAATGAATTAGAAACGAAATTCCAACTTGCCTAAGTTAATTACGATCGGTTCCCGGCTCTACCTTAAGACGTTGATTGTGAAATGTTAATGAGCTGAGCCTGGCTGTTGATGTTTAACTTATGAGTCTTCAGGGAATGTTTTGACGATATCATTTTTTAATTATAGAGGCTTCCGAACTTGCCAAGTAAAAAAGTCGCTCTTCTGCTATGTTCTTGTAGTTCAAGTAAATTGTATTATAATTTTTCGGGAATTATCTTGTTGTAGTATGTAATATTGCCATTGAAATGAAATGAAATTATTTATTTTGCAATTAGGATTTTTCAATCACTTTTACACGTCTTTTTTAAACTACGAGTAGATGGCGTCGGCATTTCCTATGACTATCCCTGAGAAGAAACGCCGAAACAAACTCAGGGGTCAAAGTCTATTTTAAAGTCCAGACAGATTGTAATGATGTAAAGGTTTATGTGAGACAAATATAGGGTGGAATAGCCTTTTGAAGAAAGTGCCATAACTATTTGAGCTAACCTGTCGCAACAGAGTGCAAGCATGCATCAGTTATCGTGAGAATTAATGAAATGAAGAGCGCTCAGCCTAGATCTCACTCACATTTACAATGTATAGCGGTTATATATAAGAAATCATTTCAATTTAAACGACATTACAATATCAAAATAATGAAGTAAATAATATAATAATTAATGGCAAAAAGTGTATATAAAAAAAAGGAAAGGCTAAAGAGCGGTTCAATCCCAAGCGTTTTTGTCATCTAAATAGTCCGAAATTTTATAGTATCCTTTTTTACAAAGTTTAGATTTAATTACAATTTTGAACTTCTTTAATGTTAAATTACGTATATCATTGGGAAGTTTATTGTAAAAGCGTATACATTGTCCCATGAACGAGTTGCTTATTCTGTGGAGGCGCGTAGCATGTACAGCAAGGTTGTGTTTATTCCTAGTGTTCAAAGAATGAGTATCAGACAGTTTGACATTGCATGATTTAAGGTAATAAATTTGTTATGTACCACTGTTGAATTTATAACATTATAAACGTTGCAATTTTAACTTTCGGTGATTCAATATTTTATACTCCCCTAGAGAAAATGCTTGCAAAAGAAAGAAGTTCAAGTAATTCTTGCTCTGTTCACACTTGAACTTTGTTGGGACCCTCTCGAGCCCCGCTTGAGAGGTACTTACGCTTGTCACAACGAGCTGCTAACGTCAAATCAATGCGACTAATTACTACTTGAGAAGTTTTGTTTGTCGCTAGCCCCAGTTAAGTTCCCCCATCCACTGGATGCGAAAAATGAATAAAACGCAGCATTCCCTTGACGGCCATCGTTGAAGGATATAATTTTGACTGCGACATCACGATACTTGGTTGTAACGTTTATAGCAGTACACAATCTCTGTCATAATCTTGGATATCTTAAGTGCTTGCCGACTTAGATTTTATGGATTATACGTAGATAATCTACGAATATGATTATGCACTTACTTCATAAAAGCAACCCCACCGTTGCTTGTTGCAAGATTGCAACGTTGCAACTGGCTTCAATTCTGCTTACTAATTTTACGGCTGTTTACTGCAATATCAGATATCACTGTCTGGCAATATCTCTGTACAATAAGCGAGCAGTAGATAAATTTATTCAATAAATAGAAAATACCAAACTTATTTTAATATTTTTAGCGTCAGACGTTGGAAAGTTTTGGATTTGTCGACAAGATACAAAAGAAAAATCTTGCTTGAAAATAATATTGCAGACACCTTAATTCAAATTCATAATGCAATATTTGGCATTTAGAATAGAATAGAATAGAATAGATCTTTATTTGCTTAGAATGTAGGTACATACAAATAAGTTGTTAAATATATAAAAGCATCCATGTACATTCTGCCTTAATATAGCATGCAAATGTAATACAACAAAGTAGATAATAATTAAGATATTACAAAAAATCATCATTTAAGAAATCCTGCACAGAATAATAACATTTATCTACAAGTAATTCTGTGAAAAGTTTTTTAAACTTTTGCAACGGTAAGATTTTAATTTGGTCAGGTATTTTATTAAAGATTACAGGAGCCATACACATCACATTTTTTTTTTCAATAAGCTAGTTTTAAAGACAGTGCACAATAAATTCTGGTATTGAGATCTCATAGCTGTACTTCGTTTTCTAGTCTCTAATAAAGATGCAAAAAGACATCGATTTGTCTTTACAAATATTGCTAATTCAAAAATATAAAGGCACGGGAAAGTTAATAATTTATGAGACTTAAATATAGGTACGCAACTGTCGGTTACTTTGAGGCCAAAAATAGCTCTCAGGCAACCCTTTTGAGCTTTGAAAATGCTTTCTCGTTCACTACAATGGCCCCAAAATATCACACCAAATCTTAAGATTGAAATTACTAGACCGTGATAAGCCACTAACATTGTCGTTACATTTACTTTTTTTGAAAGATTATGCAACATAAACGCGGCTGTGCTTAAACGTTTGCATATATTTTCTGCCTGCGGCTTCCATGTTAACTGGCTGTCTATTAAGATTCCTAAAAATTTTGTATTGTTTACTTTTTCTATAATTTGATTATTGTAATTTATATCCATATCTCCTGTAGATATTCGTTGGTAAAAGTGCATGACTTTCGTTTTTTGGAGATTAATAACTAAATTATTATTATTAAGCCACTTTATTAAACCGCCAATTGTATTATTAATTTCATTTACATATAATTGCTTATTAATGCATGAAACAATAGATGTGCTATCATCTGCAAATAATACCATAGGATAAAGTATATGTCGTGGCAGGTCATTTATATATAATAAAAATAATAAAGGTCCGAGGACGCTGCCCTGCGGGACACCATATTTTATTTCTCTAAAAGACGATATTGACTTTAATTCCTTTCTAGATTTTAAACACAGGCTAGATATTTCCGTACATTGTTTACGACCTTTTAGGTACGTTTTTATTAAATTAAGGGCATTGCCACGAATACCGTATGCGTCTAGTTTATTTAGAAGGATATCGTGATCCACACAGTCAAAAGCTTTCGACATATCGGCATATATTGCGCAGACAGGTATTTTTGAGTCTACGTTTGGCATTATTTTATGGAGAAAGTCGAAAATCGCCATGTTAATATTTTTATTTTTTCTAAAACCCTTTTGTTCATCACATAGTATTTGATATTTTGTTAGTTATTTTTGGCAATTATTTTTTGGCATGACAGAACATATAAAACATATTACAAACAAGTAGATAGTATACGACATTGGAAAGTCTTCAAAAATACAAACTACCTACATCTCTTACTTGTATAACAATCTCATAAGAGCATCCACTCTCCCATTCACATAATTGAACACAAGGTGAAGCCCTCGCGACAACCCTTTCAGTCGGACTGTGAATGGGCGCCTCCGCCTGCCATTACGAAGCTCTTTGATTTATGTTCCGAATCCCGCTGAATACATCTCTCGCAATTTTTATGTCGCTTTACCTTGTGTTCGAGAAAAAAAAATCTATTTGAGTTTGTATCCGAGTCGCGTGACAGAGTTCGCTCAAGAACTGAATAGAAAATGAATCGTGTTATTTGTAATTGTTTCCCTTATATGTATGTAAGTACCTAGATTAAACATGTAATTGTAAGTTAATACGCTGTCAGGTTTTTCTAAAATCAAAAAAGCCGAACTATTACTTAAACATAATATCCCTGTAATAAAATAATACATAATCGACACGGGGATGCACTGTATGACTCGTTATTGATGTTACATCAAGGCGCTGATCATTGACAACTAGTTATACCTAAACGCTAATGTCAACAAGACTAAAGTCGCACTTTCACTGTTTTTCTAACTGTCACCTGATAATGATACATTCAGTAACAGAACTTCTGAATTGTTACTCAGTTTATATTATTACTACGATAATATACACATCATTGTAGAAATTTTGAACTAATTTTTGCAATTTACATCGTCACATTCACACTGCATTCCACTTCACCATATCGCTTACGATTAATTGGGTAACCTACCATGAGTTTCAACAATATAAAAATTCAGTCTAGACTGCTAAAACAGAAGATTAAAGAAAAGAGAGAGAGAGACAAGTATTAAAGTAACTACTTATAGTAAACTGCATGATGTTCGCCAGTTATCGTCCATCGTCCAAGTGGGACGTGAAGCAATGAGTTTCAAAACCAATCGGCCACCTTTCGCGAAGTTTGTGAACAGATTCAGTATTATATCATCACGACACGTAATAAACTGCACTTTCTCAATCAATTTGCCATTTTTATCCTAAATCTTGTTTAATATTGTTGCAACATAAAACAAATAAAATCCACATGCCAGGTAAGGATCATTTGGAGCGTGCGCCAAGAGCGAGGTAAGCGACGCAGACGCACGTGACGTCATAATCGTTATTGCGTACATTACAAGTTAATGATGTAAAACCAAATAATCTAACGACACCGTCATAGCCATTAAATGTGATTATGACGTGGTGGTGGTGGCACTTCGCATTCTTGGTAACAATATCTGGAGAAATTATAGGAAGAAAGTTTCTAAAATTCATTATTATTATATCATTTATCATTATATCCAAGGATAATGTGTACCTCCATAATTTTAAAAGATTCAAAAGTTTCATTAGTATTCACAAGTCATTCAAGATTTGCCAGAACTGCCGTTAACTTGAACAAGTTTAAACACAAAAAGTAGGCTAAGTGTGGCAAGCAGCTGGCTCATTAATATCTTCTTAGATCAACGACTATGTTCCATCGTGTCGATTTGACCTCACACATAAGTACTGCTCATACTCTTTTGGAAAGATTAGCAGCTGCTCCCCGAGCTGGACGTACCTGTTTTAAGCAGCGTTACGCGGGGAAGCTTTTCACAGCCGTAGTAATGCATGCATGATAATCCACACTATCATAAATGCGAAAGTAACTCTGTCTGTCTCATCACGACGAAAATACTGAACAGATCGTAATGAAATTTTACGAAGAGGTAGCCGGGGTCCTCGAGAACTTTTACTATTGCACCAAAACACTAACTAAATATTAAATATAAAATACACGCAGTCGATGTCGCAGGCAACAGCAAGTTCCATATAATTCTACAGAAATTGATCGACAAAGAGTTCTAACTGTGACGACATCATAATATGTAAACAGGCATTACCTATATACGTATGTATTCAGCTTATAATTAATTAATTATTTGCTTTTCTTTAATAAGGCTGCTAAGTGCGCGATTACTATATAACGAGACAGTATACTTCACTGCTAGTTGTAATACTGCTGGTAGTTGAAATATAGCATTACCATGCTCAACGTTCTCTTGTTTTACTCAACCTTGACATTGGCAGAATGCTCGTTACGAGGTTATGATGATGGAGCCAATCAATTGAAATTTGTGATGTAAGTACAAGTGTAATCATAATTATATTGTAATATGTAATGAAACACTTACATTTTATAATTAGTTTTGACTACTACTTTTTCCGTTATTTTTATAATTAAGATAAAATATCGGCGGCTATAAGATTTTCTTATTTGTGTATTTCTAGGTATACGTAGATATTTAAAACAGAGTTTTAACTAGCTGTCTGAAATAGGAGAGTAGATATCATATAAAATTTTAAATATATACATTATACTAGGTACGCTTCTGGCAACCTTTGTCTCTCCTTAATAATATAATAAGCATGAAAATATGTAGCAGTGTACATAAGTTTAACACAAATCGATTGGAGCATCCAATAAACCTAGCGCTAATCGATTATATTATATCGATATTATTATTTATGACCGTGCTATATTCATCCGATTACTAATTTTCCTTGTGCGACTCTCGCAGTTATGTAAACTATTTGAAATTAATAAATTCTTTTGCGCTGTGATAAAGATTTTTTCAGTTGGATACAACTAAACAAAAAATATTGTTCTTGATGAACAATAGGTGACTGTTACAGTAGGTGTTCATTTTCAGATCTAAACCATGAAATAAACGATTGTTTATGAACACTGAGGGAACTTGAAACCCCGAAAGTTAGTTTTCACATGATCAGCTACGGTGTACCCGTACTTATCCAAAGAAAAAAAAATTACTCTGTTATATGAGCTATCAAAGCTCCATAGGAAATGAGGACGATAGAGCAATGTGACGATTGCTACACCGAAAAAAGCCGAGCTCTTCTGCGAAGAAATAGGAGCTATATCTCTACCTAACCCATCAGGCTAACAAGTTTTATTAAAGTCGTATACAGACCTGTATTTATCAACCACACAAGAAAACATGCTAAATTAACGCCATTAACAATAACGTTTGTATCATTTTTCAATGTACAAAGGTTAACCGTGTAACCTTAACGAAGGCTCCGGTTAACAGTCAGTGACTCCGGCCTCGTGAAGGGCGGGCGGCTGAACTGTAAGTAGGGCGGCCATCAGGATCTGCTTCGAGAGTATTAACCTTCTAACCGTTGTCCCAGTTACGTTGTGGAGGGTAGTTGAGTTATCTAGCGCAGGATGTTCTTAATGGATGTCGTTCAGAGGTCAATGTATGTCTCTCACCTAGATACGATAATAACGTGGTAGAGAGACTATCTATAGTTATACAGTTAACTGCCGTAGCGATGGAAAGTAATGAAAAAATATATTAATTCAAATAAATTGGAATAAATCTAAACATGTGCCTGATATTTTGAAGGGTTTTGGGTTACAATGAAGAAAACTTTATCTATCTGTTTTCAAGAACATTGATATGTAGGCAAACGTGTATAATGTATTTAAATCGACACAAAACAAAGTTCATGTCAATTTACAAGTAAAACTTCTGTTCTCACACGAGAAAATGAAACATGTGCGACATTATCTACAATATTAATACACCCTCTAGCGTGGGTCGTAATAAGACGACTCATATCCCGGATGCCATTAGCCGTGGCCAGACGCAGCCGTGGCCACATAGCCATCTAGCCATTCCCTTTAATTAAAACATATGCCGCGGCCCCCCGTAGTAGCCTCCCCCGTGGAACAGCTCTTTCTTTGTCATACAAGTTAATTAACTTTTCTGGATCTATTCGTTTTTGTCGCTACTGTGTTTGAAGCCGCTTACTAATAAGACTGTCGCAGAATTTGAGACAGTCTCCGCGTACTTATATGTAAAAAGGCTTCGTTTTTTAGCTGCGTCAAGAGGTTTTTTCATGAGTTTCCCAACTAATAACGTCTACTTGTTCTCCTTTATGTATCTAAAAAATCAAGAGATTATAGCGACAAGCTGTTGCTACAAGATGGTAACAGAATACTTGTGAGATCAGTAATAAAAACACCAACAATAATGAGCGCTCAGTAGCTGTCGACACTGACACATAATTATGTATAAATAAAAAGTCTGATTTTCTATAAAACAAAGAATCACATTTTCGTAGACACATTTGCAAACTGTACTGATAAGATATTCCAAATTTTATTTTTGATTACAAACCTCTTTATGCTTCTAGCACCTTTGAAAAACGAAAATACCTCACGATTATCATCTCTGCTTATCCCGTAAACGACAGCCGTAAAGATAAGCAATCGTAACATCGATCACGTTTCCCGACGGACAAAAAACTTTGCGAGAACTGCCGAGTGAACAGCGATGTTAACAGAACGTCTGTTTGAGTTTGCGTGGAGTCATAATATAGAGAGATACAGAAGGTGTACTGCGTATAATGCCTGCTAATAGATGAGTGCACACGAGGGACAAAAGAAAGCACGCGTTATCGCGACTTTTTACCCGACAACGGCGAAGCAAAAAGGAAGGTTATGATTATGACCGGTTTGTGTGTATGTATGCATGTTAATCTGTTCCCTCATAACTTCTAAACTTCTTATCATAATTTGACTTTAATTTTAAACCAGTTAAGAGATATAGTTTGACAAACACAAAGTAGAACATAATAACTACCCATTAATAATAACAATGGATATCGTTTGCTTTGCGTGTCTCGTGGGCCGCATCGCCTGCTGTAAACTCATAGCGCATAATTTTAATTTAGTCGTTTTTCTTCGCGAATATAAACAAGGCCGCTATTTTAGCTCTATTTATTAAATCTGTTTCAAAACGAAATAAATACCGAGGATTTTACACCGCACTGTACCTTCCTAATGTCTCCAATTAACTCATGTCTCTTAGAGAAGAGACATAGAGGAGAAAGCTCCTCTATGTCTCTCTCCCTCTCCTCTCTCTCTCTTTCTCTCTATCTTTCTCTCTCTCTTTCTCTACCTCTCTCTTATAAATGTCTACATGAGTAGTCGACAGTCCATTAGCTCACCTATCTCTAATAGGGTTAGTTCTTAATAATATAAAGAAGGAGATCTATATGTATAAACAGCTGAGTGAGCTAAGTATATCTATGTATGTTAAATTAGTTACTTTTTCACTTCTCAGACAGCAATGAATCAATAGAAACAGAATATAATATTGGTAGCAGATAACTAACTTAAACTTGAATTGGGTGCTTTATGCTACCAGTTAGTACATACTGGCGTGGGCGTAATGGATGACAAGACATAGATACTAATAATCATATAGGTATTATGAGATTAAGATTGGATTCTGGGAAATAATATAAAAAACATTATTAATATCGAGACAACAACAACAGAGTAACTAACTAATTGTAAAGGCAATCCCTAAAACATACATTTATTCATACACTTGTTTTTTTCATAAAACGTATTAGATATAGGTATTAGACACAGACCGATTTCAATCACACCTAACAACACGAGCTACGCACTGTCAAGGTGAAACATTACTAAGTACCTATGCAATCACTTTTTCCCCGAGCTAATGACTTTAAGACCTCGTAGACCGTAATTCATTAATACTACTACAATCAGATAAAATGATGAGTGTGTAATGTTAACTTCTATTTATGTGCTAAATACTTTAAACTGCAATACATAATTGTATCAATTACATCGGCACTCATAATAAACTCGTATCGCATGCCTCTTCTACTTTACGTAGCACTTCCTATTATTGCCAATCGTGGCTCAGCGAATGAAAACACAATGATTCACACAACTACCCGCGTAGAGCCAGCGCCAGCGCCTCGTGATGCCGACATTAAAGATCAGTTGATAACTTATACTTATGAACGGCCAGATCATCTCATCTTCATTATATACCCCATTAAACGTCCACAACTGGATCCTCCCAGGCCTTTTTCTGGTTCCTTTAATGATTTGGATACACTTGAAAACGTGGTCGTTGTCGCCACTCCAGAACTTGTCATTCCCAATAGTTAACCTTCTGCCTTCTGAGTCTAACCTGGCCATTAGCTACTACCTTTTTTTTTTTTTTTTAAACTTTGCCCCACACTAGCAAATAATTCCTGTATCGTGGGTGCGTTTACAAACACATATATTCACATACACACAAACATCCAGACCCGAAATAATTATCTGTAGATCATACAAATATTTGTTCCGTGCGGGGATCGAACCCGCGACACTTAGCGCAGAAAGCTAATCGCTTAGCCACTACGCCAACCGTGTCGTCGACCTTAACTTGCTAATTCTACGAACTTTGCGGTAACTTTAGTTCTAAGGATTTATTACTCGTAAGGAAACTCCCGAGTCAGTCTCGTTTTATTATCAAGAACCTGAATTAAGCTGTCTCTAACGGTTCTCACTGTACAGTACCATACGTGACGGTAAGCCGACCACTTAAAGACATCATTATCGGCCAATCTATGGCGCGCCGGTGCCAACGTTGACGGCCGGTCGTCCGGCCAGACGGTATGACGCACACGCGGCGCCGACGCTGCCTGACCATAGCTCTCATTAACACCGTTATTATCTAGATTGCCGCCCATCGATTTATGAGGTATTGTTTCAACACTTCAAACGATGTTCAGAGTAAACCTGATATTATCTGAACATCGGGGCATCGAGGTTAATTTCAGTCCTTCTTATAGCATTACGTTTCTTCACGCAAATTATTGTTTATAAGTCTTTGTTATTTAATTCGCTTATTTTTTTATTGACTACGTTACTGGTGTGGTGGTCGAGTGCGACTGCTGAGGTCTAGGTTTTAATTTCCAGTTCGATCAGACTTATTGGATTGTGATTTTATTTTTACAAAAGAGATGAAACTTATTGATGGCATGTGGGCGTACAACAAAAGGTACTATACCTCTGCGGCGTGATACTGTGTTTTCTGTTATGTTTACCCCCAACGTTTGTTGACAACAACTTAGCAACTGCGAAAGCATTGCTGTCACAACAATCTGTAGGTACTTCTAAACTATACAATAAAATGTTAACATCCATTGCTGCGCCGACCTTCACCGAATTCCTTGCCATTCCTATAGAAGGTTCTATGCAGAGGGTAGCAATCGATAGCTCATCCCGTCGCCAGTGCGTCTAGGGACGATACGGCGTGTCACGGGCGCGATCGATAGCAGCCCACGCCCTTGTTACGACTTTTATCAGACACGAAACGAGCAGGACCTGCGATAAATCGGGAGTGAAAGGAATCATAAGGTAATCCGGCGAGAAAACGGCTATAAATAGTAAGACGACTAGCAAGCTGCCACTATACTTACATTGCTTTCAAGAAGTGCAGATACACCAACATTTCTAGAAACTGATACTCTGTACAATCCACCAAACATATTAACAAGCTACGGGGAATTGAATCGCAATGATCATCTCGCCCGACTCTCACCTAACATTAAGAGACCATGGTCAAGAATAGCTCAGACTACTGCTCTAGGATAACAATGAGATATGACCACTAGTCACTCGGAACAAGTCGTCTTTGCATTAGTGCCCAAAGAGTGCGGCACCTGATAGAGAAGACATCTATAGTCTGTCTTGGTTTTGTGAGACTAGTCTGACCAGCGAGTCTTGTCTACGGTGAGCACACAACGCAAGCCACCTGCATTACGTAGTCCACTTTACGACTGAAATTATGTTAGTTTATCGTTTATTTTTCACTTTATGCTCACAACTTTTATGGCTATGTTTTATCAAACAGCATGCCTATCAGAGTTGTAAATAACACTGTGGATTCAATCAATTCGATTGACTTCGAGTCGAAACTTGGTATTGATTTGACCTAAATATGAAATTGTACTTCACATTCCTAATGTCAGTTTTATAAAGAAGACTCATTTAAATGTTGAACTGTCTTCAACTGCTGAAAGAATCCGTAATCTATTTACTATATATCATAAAGCGAAAGTTTTATTTGTTTTGAATTGAACTGGATCTCTCTCAACCTATATGCATGGATTTGTAAAAAATATGCATAAAACGTCGTGAAGACGCACGACACTTGAAAATTCGTTTGCAAGTAGAAGAAAAACCGACAAGAAACATTGTTCTTACTTTTTACGAAGATAATGATAACTTATACAGTAGGTATTTGGTAATATCTGAGATGAGCGAATGATCGCTCCGCTCAGATGCGAGCTCCTCAGTTTTTCTCCTCCACGCCTCCACGTCACTACGTGACAAACTGCTACGTCAAAAACGCTTCACTCGTTTGTTCTCGAGTGAAAGATTGAAAAAGTTATCTACTTTACTTTAGCAATAGTTTTGTAGGTTTAAAAGTAAGCGCCACAAAATTCTTAATCTTGCATCAATCACCTCTGAAAGGGCCGCGAGAGGAAAAACAAATTCATCGTAATATTGGTAGAGTTTCTGCGAAAGGCCCTCGGGGAAGACGCACCACCTAATATATATTCACCATTATTGATAGCAAACGATGGGCTCGCCCCCTGTCACATGGGATCCTTTATCGTCACGACCAAGTGGATATATGACTGTAGACCTTCCTTTTACCCTTCGGAGACTCATATTATTTTATGATAGCAAAATGTGCGGGTTTCACACTGTCCTATGTTTGTTCAAGAGAAATATTAATAATACATACAAACTAGGTAGTGTGTTTAAAACGATAATGTGCTGAGTAAGAATATTTGTTGACTAAACGGTCTTATTACTACGAGATAGTCAGTTATCCCGCATTTACTCGTGTTCCCATAATACCGTGAAGTAGTGTTTATCACATTATTTATATCTGTATCCGTCTCATCTTCTATCATTGCATCTTGAACCCTTGCGTTGAAGTTTCTCATCAATTCCGTATGTCAGTGTATAACGTCAAAAAAAAAACGCTGGCTGTACTTTAATCCAAACTTCAACATCTAATCTCTGTTTAACACTTCAAAAGTCACTAAAACATAATATATTCCATATTATGTTTTAGTGACTTAGGTGACGCAGCTCGTATTTTATCTGACTTCGCCAGATACTGTATCGCATAACAATAACCGTATTATCTACCTTCAGATCATCAATTACCTGTGAAGGCAGCCAATATCAATGTCATGCCGCCCTCTCATCATTTCGACCTGTCATACCCATCCTAGATGATGTATATATGCAATTCCCATGGCTAGACACTGACACTGGGCCCCAGTGGGTGTTGGGGCAGGTGGGGCAGGGGGCAGGCTGGACCGACGGCATTCCGAGCGTGACTCAGCCGGACGCGGTCGGTAAGTAGCTGTCTCGTCATTTTTAATAATTTTCGTTGCTTTATCTTATGGTGTCATCTTTGAGGAAGTTGGTGAGATAGAGGAAGTCCTGTTTTGTGGAATTACGGTAGGTTACAACTGCCGTTGAATGCCACGGCGCTCTTAATAAAAATAATATCGAAGTAAATTACTAAATATAATTGAAATAACAATGACAATGACTGCTTTCAATTGATATGGGTAACTAAAAGATAGTTCATTCACCTCCCCAAACTACCTGGTCATGCATTTACTTTTATAAACCCTTAGCATAATCTAATATTGCGGTAAACGTTAATTTACTTACGAGAATAACAATAAATAATAATGATCGATAAGATATTTTCCCACAGTAGGCAGCTACATACTGTGCGGCGTCTGCAGGCTGTAATGACCGCGCATCACTATCTGGTGGAATGTGATATCGACAAACGATATACATAACTACGTATGTATTGATTGCAATAGGCTTCTGTATCACCACTACACCTGGAGACTGGAGTGTATATGCTTATCTAGAAGCTATATAAACTAGACCGCTTCTTTAGGATTCACAGCACACTGTAACTATTTTCTTTTTTTCTCTTTTACACGCCAGGCATAAATCATGTATCGTGAGTGCTTTTAAAAATCCAAGTTACACATACACAGTTATTTTCATCATTCCTCCCTCTTATCTCAATTCATTTGGGGTCGGAATAATATGTCTCTCAGTACCTAAGTATATCGTTATCATGATAAAACAAACTAAAACATACGAATCGAAATCTTCTAACCTGATGAGGGCCAATAAAACAAATTAAACGAAACCGTGCAATTTATCTAAGTGGATCATATAGGATCTAATAAATTATATTTGAACCGAAGTGCCTGAAGATCGGTAGCTGATAGTGATGTTAGCACGTAGCGCATCACTCTTCATTAGGGTACGTAATTAAGTTTATGGAGCACACGATATTTTTGCCTTTTAGTTTGCCCTACTTTTTGTATTAGCCTTTTAACATGGATGTACTTCCAAATTACCTGTCCCCCAAGGATAACGCGTGAATAAATAAGTATATAAAAATACAACAAAAGTCACTCGTAATTTATTTTTTTCTTGTTTATTAGCTCGGAAGATTTCATATTATTTATAGTTATAAAACAAGCAATTTAAGAATACTACTTAATGCTTAAATTCTTGATGTACTCGTACACTTAAATTATGTTCACAGATAATCATCTGGAATTCGTTAATCCGCAATATCTGCTCATAGTTATGTGTTAATTGGCATTGTTGACTTAAGTTAATTACTTTTTTTTTTTAATTTATAGGATACACAATCTTCGGAACGTAATATATAATTGTGTCATTAAAATCATGTAGGTACGTAGGTCGTGGTGGTTACCTGCGCGTGTTCTCAGTACAATAGCCTTAATGTTACTGGTCCGAGCTTCTGTTTAAACTGTGTCATTATACATTTTGACTTTCGTGGCTTACCTCGTCCGTCTTAATGTGATTATTGACCTACTCATAACGAATAAATTGAATGATTGATTCAACTGACAGTTTGATATAATTAATTATTTGACTTTTTAACCGACTTCAAAAAGGAGGAGGTTCTCAATTCGACTGTATGGTTTGTTTGTATGTTTGTTACGCGATTATTCCTCCAATTATGAATTGATTTTGATGTTTCTTTTTTTTTGGTAGGTAGGTACTTCAGAAGTAATATAGATTTTATCAAAATTGAAAAACCAACAAAATAAAAAATATAAACACAGATAACGTTTTGGTTTATGGTTCCTTCCAGCAAAAGGTTTTTCTTAATAAGTCAGGTGCTGGTGTCTGAAAATCATCATTACATGATGCTGAGCTGATGATGGATGTCACAGTACTCCTCAACGGTAAGGAGTTAGGGAATGAAACTTCCAAGTTTGGGATCACTCTATATATTTTGATGAGTCCGGTATATAACATTTGGTATAGAGGGTCTGATTCTGGAGACAGGAGATAGATAGTGCAACTCTTCAGTAGCTACTAGTAAACCTCTCGAGTTTGGACACGTTTTAAACCGCTAAATGGCAAGACTATTCAAGTTTACAAGTCTTAATCGTTCCAGTTCTCGTAATGCCTTTTCATCATATGGTCGGCTAAGTAATTTTTTGGTTCTAAATTACAGTGCAATACGGTCTAAGGTTTTCACTCGACTTAGGGCAACATACATTTGATCTTTGCAAAGTTTTTCAAAAGAAGCGTCCTTACTAGGTCCACCCATCAATCAAAATTGAAAAAGAATTAATTTTTTTTAACAAAAACAGACCAACCGACTTCAAAAAACCAAAAAATAAATGTTTATTGTTACTTTATAGTAGTTGAAGAATATTGAAGTCGGTGCCAAGTAAAACATAAAAGTAATATACCTTGCTGTTAAAATAGCGACATTGAAAGAACGAGTTCACGTAAAAATTGGATGGTGATGATGGTGGATCGGAGTACACGACAAATGCACTTCGCACTTCGGTTTATCACTTTTTATACTTCAATATTTTTCAACTACTATATTGTAACGATAAACATTTATTTATTGCTTTTTTGAAGTCGGTTGGTCTGTTTTTGTTAAAAAAAATTAATTCTTTACTTCCTACTTCATAAAAAGCAGTTTGGCTTCACAAGGGGACGTTCAACGACAGATGCGGGCGTGGAATTGCTGAAACATATATTCGATGCCTGGGAAGACTCGCAAGATGCTCTTGGCATATTCTGCGATTTGTCAAAGGCTTTCGATTGCGTACACCATTATACACTCATCAGGAAATTATACCACTACGGCATAAGGAACAAGGCTCTTGACTTCTTGACTTCGTATTTAAGCAATAGAATTCAGAGGGTCGATATTAATGGCAAGAGATCTTCGGGATCTGAGGTCACCATGGGCGTCCCGCAGGGTTCAATTCTAGGTCCATTTTTGTTTCTAGTTTATATTAATGACTTGCCATATTACGTACGGGATAATCACGAGGTAGTATTGTTCGCGGATGATACTTCTCTAATATTTAAAATTCGACGACAATTACTAGATTTTCGCGAAGTTAACGTTGCACTATCTCATGTAGTTCATTGGTTCAATGTCAATAATCTTCTCCTTAATGAGAAAAAAACCAAATGTCTTAAATTTTCAACGCCCAATGTCCGACAAGTACCAATAAATGTTAAATTGAATGGAGTGGAACTGGACATTGTGGATTCAACTGTTTTTCTAGGCATCACTATAGACGCCAAACTGCAATGGGGCCCGCAAATAAACAAATTATCGGGTAGGCTTAGTTCCGCCGCGTTTGCTGTCAAAAAAATTCGGCACTTAACTGATGTGGATACAGCCAGAATAGTTTATTTCAGTTATTTTCATAGCGTGATGACTTACGGCATCCTCCTCTGGGGAAACTCTGCAGACATCAATACTATATTCGTCTTGCAGAAAAGGGCTGTCCGAGCTATTTATAATCTTGGTCCAAGGGTGTCGCTGAGACACAGATTTAAGGAAATTAATATTCTAACTGTAGCGTCACAATATATATTTGAAAATTTAATATATGTTTATAAAAATATTTCGAACTTTGTCAAACTGTCTGATACTCATTCTTTGAACACTAGGAATAAACACAACCTTGCTGTACATGCTACGCGCCTCCACAGAATAAGCAACTCGTTCATGGGACAATGTATACGCTTTTACAATAAACTTCCCAATGATATACGTAATTTAACATTAAAGAAGTTCAAAATTGTAATTAAATCTAAACTTTGTAAAAAAGGATACTATAAAATTTCGGACTATTTAGATGACAAAAACGCTTGGGATTGAACCGCTCTTTAGCCTTTCCTTTTTTTTTATATACAATTTTTGCCATTAATTATTATATTATTTACTTCATTATTTTGATATTGTAATGTCGTTTAAATTGAAATGATTTCTTATATATAATCGCTATACATTGTAAATGTGAGTGAGATCTAGGCTGAGCGCTCTTCATTTCATTAATTCTCACGATAACTGATGCATGCTTGCACTCTGTTGCGACAGGTTAGCTCAAATAGTTATGGCACTTTCTTCAAAAGGCTATTCCACCCTGGACTTTAAAATAGACTTTGACCCCTGAGTTTGTTTCGGCGTTTCTTCTCAGGGATAGTCAGAGGAAATGCCGACGCCATCTAGTTTAAAAAAGACGTGTAAAAGTGATTGAAAAATCCTAATTGCAAAATAAATAATTTCATTTCATTTCATTAGTTTTTTTAAGTTGGTTTTTTTTTTTAATTTTCGTGTATCAAGAAAACCCATTGACGTTAGTAGAGTACAAAGGTCCACCAACCCTAATGTCATCCTTATAATTATCATCCCAATAATCTTGGTTTATTAAAGGAGCTGTATAATTTACCTGTACGATTTCACTAACATATTAGTAAAATAATTCTATAAAACTAACAATTCTGTAGGAAACTCATAAGAAGCGTAATATTATATCAGAGTTTACTACGTCTAAAGGAAAGAATAATATAATATACATATTGGAGTCGTAAGTCGGCTCACGTATTTGATTGCTATTCCGCGACAGACACTGCCCTCGGAGATGTTCGCATCAGAGCAAACACACCGAAGCGAGACTTTTTCAACATATACCTAACATTGACATCAGCCGCCATCACCTTATCATATAAGATTAAGGTTTCAGCTATATTGACAGTAAATCCATAAATCTAATAAATAAACACGTTTTTAGTTACCCTATATATTGATTGATTTGTTTTTTACCCAATATTAATACATAGGTGTAGGTTAATTTATAGCTAAAGTTATTATACCTATGCCTCATTTTAAAAATAAAATAATCTTTTTACCTTAAGTTATCTAGTTATTAATACATATTATGTTTCTAATTTAATGTCTATTGTGATTAATTCTATTTGAACGATAACTTGTATGTGTAGCGTATTCTGTAATGATAAGTTGGTACTGAATAAAAAATAAAAAAACTAATACAATTTTAGGTTAAGTTGTCACTTCTAACATTTCAGAATTATTGTGTTGAGATAAGCTTTCATCGTATGAATTGCTCTGACGGCTCTTAGATCAGGAAAATACTGCGTTGTATGACTTGCACTACGATTTCTATGTTAGGTACCTTACGGGAACTCATACAGATTGATAAAATTATTATTATGAAGCCGTATACCGCTGATAAAGAAGCTTATAATATCGCAAAACTATATTCCAGAAAAGGTCCAAGCAAGTATTTGAATCCAATATATAATGGCATTAAGATCCACATTCCGACCCAAAGGGTCGGTAACAGGAAAATGTGACTGCTTGTACTTTCTCGGGGCTTGGGAATTACCCCACTCCATCAGACTACTTATCAAGTGCTCTCATCTTATCAACTGCATCGTTATACTGCACCGTTCGTGAATCTTATAGGTTTACAGCTTTTGAGAGATAACACGAATAATCCTGTATCGGTCAGCAGAACTCAGCAGCTTTGTAACAGGGTTTTCGTTAAGTGGACAGAATTAAAGAAATTTTAAACTCTTTTGTACAGAAAATTTTTCATTGATTTAAGTTTCTTATGAAATGTAGGTACTCGCGAATCCCTTCAAACAAAGTAAAACTGTTGTCATGCACTTTACAGGTTGGCATAGGTACCGTAATATAAATCTCGTATTGAAGCATTTTCCCATCTATTTTGAGGCCGGCTCCCAGTCTAACGAGATGCGCGTAAATATCAATATTTTACACGGAGTGACCGCCATCAGGATACCGAAATATATTTAACTTTACGCCAAATCTTTATGCCATTGACTCCAATATCATGCGTTTTCGTGTGTGCATAATAACCGGTTCAAATTAACATGAAGATCATCAATTTATATCCTGATAGGTTTGGACGGACGACGCGGACGTGAGAACCTCATGACGTCATTCAACAGTCATAACCTTCGGTATGGACCGCGACTCACCTGACCAAATACAAACTGCGACATTGCCGGTATTTGTTTATAAGGAAAAACAAACAAACGGACACGGTTCAACTACGACTTTATAGCTTTTTATTTGCGCATAAGTATTCGAAATCATAACAAGTGGTTTTTGCGATGATGGACATGTTTTACGTCGATTTTTATTGATGTCTGCTAGACAATGCCTGCTGATAATTTTTCTCTACGGTTTGCATTGCGCGCACCTTTTCGCTGGATATCATCGCATCACTCCTAACGCTTAGTCCTGTACGTCCATGTTGTTTAAACCGTCTTCTAATGAATATGCAATATTTGTGGTTTTTGTAACGTCTCATGGGGCATTTCTATATAAAATAAACATTTCAAACTAATGGAGCAAGACGATTATGTTAAACAACATCATAATCACATATGAGCAGTAGCTCCTCGCAGGACGAGAAGAAGAATACGCTGTAGGCTGAGACTTTTGGGGGCTGGTAGGATTATGGTAAGAGGAATGTGGCCTCCGGTGGACTGAAATCTTTTATTATGCGCAGAGGAAGATATTGAACTTGTACGTTCGAACATAATATAAAGAAATAACAATATAGGTATTTTTTGTTAAGAGAAAAATAATAGACCTATATGAAAATATTAATGAAAACTAACAGCGTAACAATCACAATACAATTTACTATCAAGCCATCAAACATTACATTACTAAGTACAACAAATTCGTTTATCGTTAACAAGTGATTGCATCAACTGAAGCGCAGGCGCAGATTATCGCACCACATCAATGTGACATGACGTCATCGTCACCTACGTGCGTGAAATTACAATATACCACGGTACAAGTGCAAGGCTATCATTGTCCTAGACGCCTTAGGTAACATCGTAGAAAGTACGCATATTATATGTATAGCAATATATCTTACAAAAGTTCGTTAAAATGTTAATGCCATTCTTTTTAAAATATCGTTCATTTTACACACTCACGGGAAGTGTAAGAACATTCTGAACTAGAAGTGGCTCCTAACTAGTTAGCCGGTATCAAAATAATGATGTATTATACATACATTGATTAGGTACATTAAGTATTTGAGTGAAGGGGGTTCAGACAAATAAAATTAGAAAGAGTTGGAAAGCTCTCCTTGTTCAGTAACGTAGCTTAACTGTCGACTTTAATTCCTCTATCCGTTACCTGTATCGTGTCCTCCCATCCCAATGCAGGTCATAGACATACTGGAAGTAGGTTAGTTCTGAATGATCTGGATTCTAGACAATGGTATATTTAAGGCATACTATGTAAGAACTTACCCGCTCGACTAAGAGCAACAATATTCAGTGTTGTTAACAGCAGCAGCAAGTTTCTCGGCGACGCCATGTCGCCTCGTGATCTGCAACAACAACAAAATGTCAACGTTACTCAAAGATAACATAAAAACTTAATGACTGCAAGTTTTTGAGAGGTTTTTGCTTAGTTTTTCCTCACAAGGTAAGGCAAAGCACATGTTTTGTTTTTTTTTTACCAAAGGATTTGCTAAATAAGGTATTTATTTTAAATATTTTTTTATTCTTAGTCCCTACAGTACAACCACTCCATACTGATGCTGGTATTTGGGAAAGGGCTAAAAACATAATATGTCCAATGTTAATAATAATACAACCTATTCATTATGTTTTGCAAACATGTATCTTTCGTCTATATTCATCACGGCATCAAATCTATATTCACATGGCATGTCTGTCCACTCATTACTTACAAGGTAATTCGCAGAGTAAGAGCGTTGAACAAAAATGCATATCAGGCGCATCGCAAAAAGCGGCGCCCGCGCAACGTTGCGGTCATCAACCCCGGTCCCGCGCAATCACATCCCCTAGATCAGTCTGCGTAATAAATACAATATTATACGAGAAAAAAGCCTGTTTGATCATCATTGCACGCAGGTCGGAGATAAGGTAGTAATGGTGATTTCACATTTATTTTTGTAATAATAAGTAATAACACTTAAAAACTAATGTGAAAGACTGTTTATGAGTTGAAAGTCTAGACTAGATATGATGGGCTGGAATGAAACAGGTTACGTTGTCCAGAAGGCCAATGTTAACAAAGAATTAGTACTTTCGTTAACATTGGCGCTTCTATTGACTCTAAACACAATACCTTCATAAGAATTCAAAATAATTCACATTATAATAACACGGCAAGTTCACAATTATTTATTCATGTACTTAGTTTATATTGTTTATTTTAGCAAGTGATTCCTTTAATATGAAAAAAACATATATTTTTATAGCCAAAATAATAACTATACTATGCTAACCTAAAAAATAACTACTATTAATTAATTATTGAATATTTATTACTAAACTAAAAAACTTTTTTTTTTGTATTGAATACCTATCTAATCGCTAGCAGTATGTAACCTGTAAACTCAGAATAGGGGTATTCTAATTTACCTTTTTATTTGCAAGAAGCTAAAACTGCGACTATTAATATTGATATAGTTCAGAAGAAAACAAATAGGTAATAAAACTCGATTCCAATTTCACAAAGCTTCATGGCAAGCAATTGACGTGATTTAACTTTATATGACTTTATAGTAATTGCACATAATCCCTATTTTGACCACAACAATAGTAACCAAATTGGGTCATACAATAATTTCAAGATGCCTAAGGCATCGTACGACAGCAAATTCAAGGAAAACCTAAACTAAAAGACAATTACTTGTGCAAATAATTTATTTATAGCTACCATTAGGCAATTTAGTAGTACCTAATGATCAAATTTACATACATAAACGATCTAAACACAAAGAATCAATTGTTCTAAGGACCCCTGGGACAAGTAAATGGTACAATAAATAAAGACCGACACCCACTTATCGTCCCGATCAGTCCACCCACTGTCCCATTCTGGAGACGAATGTGCTCGATATGGGAACCGTGTCACATTAATGCCATCCTCGCACTGGGGTGTAACGATTAACGACCCAATCCTGTCTAGTTCGCATCTATTGCCTTCGATTTTAGCGTGTTGTAATTTATTGTTTCATGTGTATGTAGTATGAGGATTAATTTTAAGAATAGCTGCTGAGTCATATAAATAAAGAAAACTTGGCATTAGACTTAATATTGCAAAACAATTCCTAATATGTGAATCAGACAATCTTTCTTCTTAATACTTCGTTAGAGGTCAAAACTATTTACATGGCATTATAAAGATGTATGCAATCATGTCTCATTTTAAAGTTGTGCGCCAAGTGGTGAAGAAAAGCACAAATAGCGAGTAAAAACCATAAGAAAAAGCCCCTTGACAGGTTTTTTAGTTTTTGCTGGCAGTTTAAAGAGGGTTGCGATGCCTATAAAAAAGAAGCAGTTGTGTTCTCAGGCATCGCGTCAGTCGCGTAGCACCCTAACATTATCCGTTGTCCATGTCCACGGGTGGACGACCGCCGCCAGTGATTTATCAATCGCTTCGTTTCGCTCTCAATAGGATAATGGTTGCCCTGGTCCGGTGGTACTCCCGATCACCGTGCGAAGTATTCCCTGGGAACGTTCCGGGAGACTCGGTCCACGATATGACTCTAAGTTATTTGCGTTAACATGTCCTCGTATAATAACGTTGTTATATACTTTCTTTAAAGAGGTTCGCCCAATTTGCTTGCTTATTTTGTTCTAACAAAATCTTTTTTTAACCTATCTTTAATATGGTATAAATTTCCTCACGACCATTGAATAGGTCTATGAATAATCCGCGGAACATGTGAATGGGTCATGATGTGACAGGTGTCAGTACAGACGTGATTGCAAACCTGAATCAACAAATAGGTTTAGCCACTTATTGACTCACCTGTATTGAGGTTATTATAGTAGGTATTGTTATATGACAGGTGGGTAAATCTGATCAGATAATAATCGTGGTAACCACCACCACGGCTGCTCACGGTTGCGGTTGTTAACTTGCTCGGATCTTATTATAAAATTGTTTTAAGCGCAATGAAGAAAAACTTAGATATTGTTTTATTTGTGTTACAACTGCACTACCACTCACATATTGTAAATTATGATTATTTAAGTAAATGTAAATAATTATAACACAAATATTAAAGACCATACGCTTTTGAAACTTTCAGAGATTGGTTTTGTCTGGGAAATATTATGTTAATGCGAGAACTAAGTATAAGTATTATTTTAAGCCTTTCTACCAACAGACAGACCAATCCACTCAGTTTTGGTTCGTTACTAAAACTAACAAATCGACAATGCACTGACAATCGATAATAGCAAACCAAACACAATAATCCTCTCGACACTAGTATTACGACAGTTGCGCGGGCGCACGTTACCCGACACCGGACATGAAAGTAAAAATATACAATACCTACTTACACTTACTATCATAATAATTCCTATGTTCCACACGAGGAGCTAAATACATGCTCAATGCTGTATGACAGATTGGTCTATTGATTAGTGCTCACCAATAGACACCGCTCCATGGAAATCGTCATGGGAATATCCTCGACAGTCGTCTGGAGTAGCCAGATGCTCGAAAGACGGAATACTGCTCTGACCTTATTTTGCTCATATTGCTGAAGAGATATAGACTGCAGTCGCTCCGCGTAATCAGCCGCATCTTGTTAACAGGAAGCAGTCCTATCTAGGTAAAAGAACTGTATCCAAATATAATGTATGATGGCGTCATTAAACAAATCCTATTATATATTGGGTGTTGTAGGGGACAAATATATATAATTTAGAGCTTTTCTAATGCAAAATACCGCGTGTTGATCAATGTATCTGTTGTCTACATAACATAATTTTTAGCGGTAACATAACCGCTATTGATATTGGTACTCTTTTACAAAGCTTGATGTGTGGTAACTTCAAACTTTTTCAATATCACCCATTTTATTAGTGCTTTGAACTAACGGTTAGTTGGAAGCCCTCTACTAAAATTAGTGATTTTAATTATATAGATCCCATTAATTACCTAAATAATCGACTAAATAATTTTCTGTATATTTTTGCTTAGTAAATGATCTTGCCCAAAATAAAAATAATTTTGTGTGGTCAGTTACGTACATCTATTATCTATTCTAGAATAAGAGAGAGTAGTTACAGACTGGCAGTGAATGTGGAACTTAATATTATTATAAGTATTGTGTAAATAAAACAACTTATCAATTTAGCGAGCTAATGTCGAACTCCGTCGAAATAATGACTGAAACGACACACACATATAAAAAAATAATGTAAATGTATAAGTATATAAAAATAATGGAAGGTACTTAGTTGCATTTCTGATGGTAAACATTGAACGTCATTAGGCAAAACATTAACAAAAACTACAGATGTCACAATGAACAATAGGAAGCTATTTACTTGTTTTGATACCTAACTTTAATTTTATGACGTAAAGAATTGCCTCGTCAAGTTGCCAACGTTCAGAAATCTATCGAGCCGACACGAACGGTCGGCAAACGAAGTGCGGGACGTGGACGCCTCGTCACACTTCGTCGGTCCATCTACACCAACGACTTGAAGGAAACAACAGAATAGAAGGAGGACCGCGTGATGCTCAACTATATCTGTAAGTACCGTAAATAGACCGATTCGATTCTTAGACAAGGATAAAATAATAATAATAAAATAAGTTTATTTTCAGACTTCAGTCCATAGTTAATAATAATCTATAGTTATAAAGATGTAGCTTTTTTTAAATCAAATACAGTGGTTTCTCTTTCCTAAGCGCGTGAATGAATTTTAAAGTAGATTCAACTTTACAGATGCGTAAATTAAATTTCTAGAATCAACTCCTTAATAATAAATATTTAACTATCATATGAAACAGACCTGTCCACTCATTCAAATAACTCGACGAGCATTAATTACGTAACTTTCATTAGTAACTGCCTAGCAATTATTGATAAATACGCGAATCGATTATAACATAATCGATCGTTGTATCAATTAGCACTAACTTATTCTACTGTTTTGTTCAGACTATTAAACGGAAAGTGGTTTCTTATTTCTTTTTTAATGACTTGTGACGTGCAGTAAAATATCTAGACAGATGTAGGTACTATGATTGTTCTATGATTTCTCTAAAACGAGTATACAATATAACACAATTATTCATTTAACATATTGGCTTCCAGTCTGACTACCTAATAGTACTCCATTTATTACAACACCAATAGACAAAAGTGGCCGACTAAGGCACGATTATTACACGACAGCCCAAAAAAGGAGTGTAATGTTTTCAGGGTTCATGTATGTATGTGAGTTTCTTTGTTCCACCATAACTTTTAAATGCCTGAACAGATTTGGATGTTTGGGCTCTTAGATTAAAAAGTGTTCCACAGTACGGTCCCCCGACAGCAATGACAATTTTATTTATCTGTTTAGTCAGCGAGTAAATGAGTGAGTGACCTTTCGCCTTGTATATACAGATGAATTAATACAACTTGTTTTTTTACTTTTTACTTCAATTTTTGGCAGGGCAGTGGAGTTTTTTTATTTTTCTTTTATTAAACCATTTCATTGAGATATTATTGGATCGGTGGTTTTATGAACCAAAATGCGTACACTTACACTGTGATGCATCCCTGCTGGAAGCAAACTTGTTAATTTATGTTTGTTACTTATTTGTGTATTATAATTAATGGACTCAAGATACCACCATATAACATAACTGTTTGAAAACACGAGTTACTGAACCGTAGATATTACACTAATATTGTTATTGAGCATAAGGCAGACTGTAATGTAACATGCCGAGTTGATTGCCAAGTGTCGCCCGTGACACAATGACGATATGTAACCGTCTCTAGTGTTAGCCTCAACAGTTCACCCACCCAAAGAAATGGTCACCGGCCTTATTATATTATATTGCACCAGTGCGTTGACCCAATAACGTATTCTGATAAAAAATACCACAAAGCTAGCGGTTTAAGCGCCACCGTACAATCGAGAAACGAATAACGATCGATCGATTTTTTACCGATTCCCAATTTGAAATTTCGATTATAAATTGCGGTTTGGTTTTTGTGGAGACTGGAGTGTTATGGCCGCGCGTGATGCCTCGTATTCGGCTAACAGGTGCAATTGCTTCTGATATTCGGTAACACCACAGATGGAGCGTTACATGATTTTGGCGAGTACCAAATAATTGTTATCGATATCCAAAATTATAGCTATTGCTCATTATACGTGACGTCAAATTAATATAATAATTCTGCGTTTTATCTGCCCCACTATTGTCACTGCACTGTTTTCAAAATGAGATGGGTTGAATCCTTATTCCACCACGGGTTAGCGATCTTCACAAATCATTCAGTTTCTTTTTTTCTATGCAAGTGATGGCGCCCCTTATATTGGAAGCGTCCATAGGTTACGGTAACCACTTATGGCGTAGCCGTATACATATAAGTTTTGTTACATTAATGGTATTAAGAAAGTTCAACCGCCAAGCTATGCCTGTTGTAATTAAATTAGTTCTAAATATTATTATGAAAAACTCCATCACTGTCAGCACAAACCGTTACCGACAAAAAATGTACGTAAAAAGTCCGAAAATTATTTCTAACCCGCCAGTTTAGTTTTCTTGCGTTTATAAAGAAGTAATATCTTGTATTTTGTACGTGAAGTAGAGTTCCTCTTACGACTACTTTGCACCAGGAATATAGGTGCCAAAATCACAAATTCTGTATTTTCAATACCTATACCTAATACCGTCTTCAGATCATCGCTCTCAACGGTTCGGGTCACGCATGCCCGACACCGGCCGGTTTCTGAAGTTGGTACGCAAATATTGACTGACATCTAAGCCAGCGCACGCGCATTCCTCGGAACAGTTTCTTTGTCATGACAAGCAAATCTAAGGCTCTAATTGTGTATATTGTAACGCAATTTCCTCATGAGCCCACGTAGATCGACTCAACTTAATTTTGTTGTTCAATAGTAAGATTTCCGTAATTAGTATCAAAAAGGAAATATACCATACCATAAGTAAGTATTTACAGTTTAGGTAATATATTGTATGTTGTATCCGATGATACAACACAATACGCTTAGAATCGAGTCGTCGTTTGTAATATATTTTTTTTATACCCAGACTTATCGCATATTAGAATTCCATAAAAGATTGTATGAATACATTTACATATTATTCAATCTACTATTAAATTCCTGTAGAGATTTTATCCCTATTACAGAAAATCTTTTCGGAAAGACGGAATGCTTCGTAGTTGTATACCTATAGAGCATAGCTAGAGAACATTTTTATCACAACCATCTTTGAACAAAAATTTCGTGAGGAAACCAACATGCACGAAAAAATTCGCTTACTGTGACGTCACCAATCCCCCCTAGATGCGTGATCTGGAGGGTGGATCTCAAAACAAAAGCTTCTCCAAGAAAAAAGCATCAGTCTCACGGAAGAAACAATAACTAGATGGTATAAAATAACAAAAAAAGACAATCAAATCAGCTCGATATACCAAAAATAAAGTTAAGAAACAGAAGCAACTGTGAGATTTTTTTTAATCAATTGAGATTTAACATCACCTAATAAATCAACTCAATAATCTGGTATAATGAATATATTAGCATCTGTTATGACGCCATCGGAATCTGCAACTGGTCTTAACAACAGTAGACTGAGTGCTCTGAAAGTGAAACTTGTGTGTTGCTTTAGATAAGGCGATATTTCTCGATACTGCCTGTAGTTGAAATCATTAAAGATGTAATGTACTAATAGTTACTAGTAACAAATTTAACCTTTTCACCGCTAACGACGTGAGAGGATGTCAAGAAATTAATTAGTAATTCATGGAAAGTAGTAAATTCTAGACGTTGTATCGCCTGCAACTGATTGGTAGTCAGTGCCAGTGGTAAAACATACTTGGGGCAAAAGCTAAGATCATTGTTTATGGAATAAAGATATCACTTAAGGTTTCATTCACGTAAATAATATATTAAGTTTTTGAAAATAGATCAGTATTATTTTTGAATCTTGATTTTACCCACTGCAGAGACTACACCTCTCTCAGTGTGTACTTCTTTGTCTAAATCGATGGTGATCGTCCTTTATTCGTTATGTATCTATTTTGGATGCAGCAAACTTTTTATAGGCATATCAACTTACAAAATTTTGAGTATTTCAGTTAGTTTAGTATCTGGGGGGTAATGAAGTGGGTAACGTAACGATCAAAAGGTTAAAGATGATTAATACCTGTTGTAGCTACTACTACTAAACTGATGTAATATTAATTTCTATAAAGTGAAGACTAACAACTTACTGTAAATCGACTATAATTAATAAAAAGCACAAGCATATCAGACGATCTTTATCGCTAAGTTTACTCAAATAAAACGGACATAATACTGTTAAGAATACATAACATATTTTGTCGATAAGACAAAACAATAAAGCTATTCAAATCAAACTTGATAATATTTGAATGTGCATACAAAACTTTGGCTACAACCAATAAAACAACTGGGACATTCATAAATACCTTGCCAACAGAAGTGGCATCATCGACTGGCTGACACCTCATCAATATTAATTTATAGACACTCGTAGGAACCCAGCCACGCCTAGATCACGTTCGTACCTCAGCAGCATCGGTTTTTATAACTATTCCTATTATTACCAGATAAACAAAGAAACTTATTATTTTGTAAGATTCCGTTAAATTACTGGACTTGTGAGCCGGTTTCGAATGAGTTACATACTAATGATTTGCAGTGACTAATGCGGTATGCAAATATTTGTTACTCATACCGTGACGAATTCCAAATGTTACCATACACACGATGATTTTGTCGAACAAATTCGTGTTCAATCTGTGATAAAAACCACACAATTCATAAATTGTAAACAAATATCCGACAAATTGATTGTAAACACAAAAACTGCTCAAAGAATGGAAGAAAACTCCATTATGATGGAGCTTCCCCGGGAAATTATGATTGACGAGAGGAACCTCGGAGTAAAATGAAATCGTTGGCGGTATACAAATTGTCAATTTGATGGCTGCGCCGATACGATGGCTGACTGCGGGGTATTGTTGTGGTTTCATCGATGTAAATAAAGTCATTATAGATAATGTAATAATGTTTGAAGAGATACATTATGTTGTTTGCTTAATGGGTTAGAAGCTTTCCAGATTTTTATGAAAATATTTCAAGTAGTTGTTATGTGGAATACGATTCACATATAAAAATATTCCCATAAACATATATAATATATTAACATATTCCGTTGAGAAATATCTCTAATAACAATACCAGCCCTACATTAGCAATTCGGAAAAGACTTAGTCACCGTGAAAGTGAACATCCCCCATTTGCATAAAGAAAGGACGCTACATAGGAATATGTAAGAGTAATGCACGAATAAAAATATAGGAAACCGTAATTAACCATGAATATTTATGAACAGACAGTAATGAATAACAATTAGGAGAACATCAGTTGAACAACGATAAAACGAGTTAAGTCCACATAATTCCACTTTCATAGACTTCCATTATAACTCTGAACTGTCGTTGGGAACTATCCCGCGTTGTTTTGCCAAATGGTGCACGGCGGGCTTCTGCTCAAATGTTGTATTATGTGCCATCATTATGGTCATCTGGAACTCGGCACACATTTATCTTGAACTATGTTAAAGTACTAATAATTTTTGTGTGCCTCAGGTACTTGTACTCTTCGCCAAGGTTTTTAGTCATGTCAATAGATTTAAAACATATTTTGTTTCTATGTTTCCCGGATCTTAAAACCAGATTAAATGGAGCGGAGAGAAATTTTGTTGTAACTCTTGTCATACGTACGGTTTAAAAATGTCCGTCAAGAGTAAATACATAAAGATATTATTATAAATATCATTATAACGGTCTCTAGAATTATGTTTATCAGCATGGCAATTTACAGGCTGCTATTATAATCAAGGTTTATTGTAATTAGATGTCATCTCTATGTTGCTTTTCTTCGATTGCTTTCGTTCGCTTTATATTACCTCACATAAGACTGAGAATTTAAAAATAAGTACATAGTAATCAGAGGCAATGTCCGGCGTCGTGTATCTCCATATTCTTTTAAGTTTGTTTTCTCTCGCACACAAGTCAAACTAGTTCCGAGACATTCGAGCGTAACCCTTACATGGCACAGTTTATGCGCAGGAGATAATCGCAGGGAATGTTACACTCCTGCGGTTGCCACGGGTGGGCAGATGGACTGAACATAGAAAATTAAGGTCTAGTAACGCACGAGTAAACTTTTGTTCGTAGGATAAGTCGCCATAGGTAACTAAAAGGAATTAGGAATATTACTTCAAAACCAAAACAAAAAACCTTGGAGATGAGACTGTAATAATTTTCAAGTGGTTGTAACAAGTGCCATGATTGCGTTTTGAATGAAATCTTAATCTTTGAGTAACTGACAAACCTGAGCCCCTGCATCTCAGCTGGGTAAGATATTTGCGCAGATGACTTTTATAGTCTTGCCAAGCCATTGACTTGACGGCCCAACTAATGATGCACCTTCGGCTGTAATATATCAAAAGCTACAGTAAGCTAGACATTTGCATTTATTACAGAAAGCGAGCGATAAATAGTAGCGTCGTAAACTTTGAGCACATACCTTAACATCTTTCAATGCCATTACCATTGAATTATTAAAATATTATGAATGGCAGCGTAATGAAATACAAAGCTGTTTTCAATTCTTATTCATGAGCTTTTGCGTTTGTTTGGTAACTTTTATTAAACTTAGCCATTATGATTGATATCTTTAAATCAATTACTATTTCTAAAAGGACTTGCTAGATCTTTAATATCAATTGATTTTAAATATTGTAGGCACGTGTTAATCGACGAAAATCGAGGACACACCTTAATGTGAGTGCTCCAGTTGTTGTGTATTTAGATTTAATAACAAATTGATTCCGTTATTTTTATAGTATTCAATTTAAAATTTCAGAAGTGAGGACACCAACTATTTTAGTTTTTTGTGTCAATTTAGTCAAACCATAATGTTACGTTACGCTCTAGATACGTTGATCTGATATATTTTGGCACAATTTTGTAATGTAGATCATATTTTGCCTGTTATGTTTAAAAAATAGAAACATTTTGTTGCAGAGGCAGTGAGTTCCAAATTGTTAGGTTCAAAAGTTATCATATTTTTCTTAGGAGCATCGGGGAAAATTCTACGTTTTCCACCAAACTGAGATGCTCAGAGAGCCTCGCTGTTCGAACTGTACACTCTAAACAATAAAACTACAGGCGGCTATTTGCCTAAGCAACACCTGGACAGTAATTAGTCAAAGACGCAAACCAAAGAAATGCATCGTCATCGCATAACGCATGGTTGTGCAACACGACGCAGGCGCAGGTTTAACAGCCGCGCGCATTGTCAATGACCCAGTTAGGTGCGCGGGCGCCGATGTGCTCGCGCATGCCCGCATCGATGATGCTCAGTGTTAATTGTCGTTTATATAAAAATATGTATGCACTTTGGATATATCGTCATGTATCCATAGTTAGTTTGGAGGCTTTGTTGTCAGTTACAGTGGAGGCTGTCGAATTTTGGGTTCGTTGCAATTTGTAACGTTATCGCTTTAGTGGTGCTGGCCGGTCTAACGTAGGTATTACATGTATCATTAAAATCAAGTCCTGATCATATCCACAACTTACTAGTTTCTAAGTAAAGAATA
Source organism: Shargacucullia verbasci (assembly GCA_947562105.1). Taxonomy (NCBI): domain Eukaryota; kingdom Metazoa; phylum Arthropoda; class Insecta; order Lepidoptera; family Noctuidae; genus Shargacucullia; species Shargacucullia verbasci. The sequence goes on from OX387284.1 coordinate 390,677, forward strand.
CTATAAGACTAAGACTATAAGACTAGATAATTAGTGTCATCTGCCTGGCTACTAATAACTTCATAGTGTTATCACCATTTTCTGTCAAAGGAGTTGATCAAGTGCTAAAATGTGGTAAAATGTATCTATGGCTCCGGCATGTTGCAAGAATTTATGCGTACTTACCCCCTACTAATAACCGCTGCATGCGTTATGTCTCTTGACGTTACTTTATTCAGCGTTTATTGCTAGAGGGGTATATGATTACAAGCAGCTATATCATAAAAATTAACACAATAACACAAGTCAACATAAAATATGAAGACCATCTCATCAGAACAAGATAACTTGTGTACATTATCTGAACAGGTCTGCTAGTAACATTATCGCCATCGTTAGCACTAACGACTGGACCATGGATGATTACGTGGGAACCTGCCTGCTATAAATAGACGTGGGTTCTAGTCCCGGCGAGGCAAGGTGGATGTGGAGCAAGTTCCCAAGGAGGATGGCTTTATATATCTGTTAATGCTAGGTTTAATAACCAGTCGGTTGCTAAGTTATACTTAGGTACTAGGTGATGCAAGTTTATGGATTTTTGAGTTATGGAATAATGTAAATTGTTTGGAGTATGTACTTAGTATCGTACGTAGTACTTCGGCTAGTTATTGTAACTGATTACTTGAACCGTAACTGGCAAGACTAATACATGTGAGCTCGTACAAAATTCATGGTTAACATTCAAAATCAACTCGCACATAACTCACGAATACCAAAATAATTACAAATACTTAGACACTTCATTAGTCAAAACGGTCATAACTAAATGTATGCAATGTCTAGTGTTGAACAGGGGCGGTTTATACATCTGATAGTATCCATAGTGTTTGACACATCACCCACCGTGATCTATGGCGCCTGCGTACTGTGTAAGTGCAAGGGAATTTATTACTGTTCACACGTCGGCACGCTCGTCAGGTTGAGTGATTACGTTGTTGGTTAGGTGAATGATTTAGTAAGGTCTGTGATTGTTACTGGGTCTAATAGCCCTTTATCTCACTACCACGAATAAGCTATGCTACTTGTAGCTCCCTAGTCGGGTTTAACCCAACATAACGTGGGTGTCATGCTTATCATATCATGTCTTAAGAAATGAAATGACGCTTTCTAATTACTTTTTTGCATATAAATAAGTAATAAAATAAAAACAGTACCTTATCTTAATTCTTTCACACGTATTTTAGGTGTAATATAGACAAACAGCCTTCCAAAACATAATCGAAGATGTTGTATAGTTTTGTAAGCACTAATCATTTCCTACAACAACTATACAATAAAAAAGCAGACAGAGGATTAACATTCAACTCTCCGCAGTGTAGCGATCCATTTAATTTAGATTTCTAAATTAAAAGATTAACCCTCTCGGCCCTCCAAAGGTCAAAGTAATATCCACCGTGTGTACTTAGCGTACACATACACAATTTAAATATTGACTTGGCAAACATTCGTAGAATTCGAAATACAAATATTTCTCGTTGTGCGTACATTCATACGAATTGGTTATTAAAATGTTTGGAGCCCCAAATTATGTACATGTTATATAAAATGGAACGAATTACATGGTAATGTGCTAATTTTGTGTGTACGTACGCTCTAATGCTTTATTTGTGGAAAATATAAATGTATACTCATACAGAGTCGAGTAAAAACTTACGAGACGAAATGCTTTAATTAATATATAGAGCTAATTAGCTTTATTACAGGTTTTTTTGTCTTTCCCAACTGATTATTCTAGGCTAGGTTGAAGTAGGCAGTGATCATTGAAAATATATTCATCACTACGTAAATAAACATAACGTTAAATATATAACGAAGTATATACACCGGCGTGATCGACGACCGGCGTCCGCCGTTCGATTAGTTATGTCACTCGGAGAATGCAGACTCACCGTTACGTGGCGGCGACGGGTTAGACCAATACCTCGCAGTCACACTCTTCACACACTCAACTTCCTAACCTCTCAGATTTCAGACACGAGAACAACTGGGAGACGTGTAGGTTATTATTTAACATGGCTATATTATGTGTGATGACTTGATGAGTGAGTGCTTCTGGCACAGCATAAATACTAGTACTCACCTATGAAAACAATTTGCACCTTTGCAATCAATAAATACATCATATTGCATTTCTTCACACTTGTGACGAAAAAGAAAAAGAGGCATATGGCAAATTGGGATAGCTTGTTTGTGTACGCTAAAGCTTGTTAGCTGTTTGAATATAATGTATTTATTTAATTAGTAGCTAAGTGACTAGTCCTCCGCATCACATAAGTCTCCGAACACTGATTTCTTTACCCATGTGGTTGAACTATAGGCTTCTAGTTGAGACTTGTAAAATGCACTTTATCATGATTCACCAATGCGAAATTTATTCGATTTGTTATTGCCAACAAACAAATTATTGTGTACAGGGAAAATGGCTTCTCATTGTGTTCTGAATATTAACAAAAACGTCACCTACAAGGAAAATAACTCTTTCCGCAGTAAAAGCAATAACAACTGTACTTATTTTGTGTATGCTAAACTGCGAACTGCAACGAAACGCCCTGCCACGACACACAAAAATGGTGTACCATCGAGGATTGACGTGAAGCAGCCATTATAGTTCACAGACACGGCAGCGTGACATATAGCCGCCAGGCACGCCGAACACGCCATATTATCGTTCCTCTAAAACTAATAAAGTTCTGCGGAAATTCCGCGCGAGTTCGGGAAGCCCCAAATATAAGAAGTTTGGAATAAGGAAAGGTTGCGAAGAATATTAAATTGTTATTTCGATGAAAGCCACGAAGCTTATCATAAAATACGGTCCGGTTATTTGCCTACATATGACTCATTTAATTAAACTCAAAATATTTTGATTTGAAAATTGGAGTGAAATTTAATTAATCGAGAACCTGCAGTCATAGAATGATCGGTGAACATACTGTTAACTATAATTTGACAGCACGGTTGGCGCAGTGGTTGAAGGATCAACTGCTGCGCTACGTGTCGCAGGTTCGATTCTCGCACGGAACAAATGTTTGTATAATCTACAGATAGTTGTTTCGGGTCTGGGTCTTTGTGTATGTGAATACACACCGTGCCTCGGAAAGCACGTAAAGCCGTTGGTCCTGCGCCTGATTTCTCTCCGGTCGTGTCGGAGTGCCGTCCCATCGTACTATGAGAGTAAAGGAATAGAGAGAGCACCTGTGTTTGCGCACACACTTGAGCTCTATAATATCTCCTGCGTAGTTGGCTAATCTCTGGTGAGACTGGGCGCCGTGACCGAAATTCGGTCAGGAGGATATTAACTATAATTTGTGTGTCATTTTTCGCGGCTTCCAACTTGTTGTTTGATTAGAAAATAATAACTCTCTATCATCTATGCATCATTTTATAACAAAAACTTTAACAGAGAACAGAAACCTAACATTAAGCACCATTTTCAAACAAACTCATTCCAAGAACTGCCAGCCAATCCAGGCCTGACGTAGCTCCGCTCATAAACAATAGAGGTGGGACACAAGCAAGTCTGTCAGCGCTTCCGGCACCGGACGCGTCTGCTCCGGCACTGTCCCGATGCGTCCGCTGCCGCCCTCAAACTGTACTGCCACTAAATATGAATGAGTACAGAAGCGCCACTGTATACAAGCCGAGATAAAACTAAGTAAAGGAAAAAGACGTCAAACTTCTCAATCGTTTGTACCTAAAATAAGTGGCCTGTATTCACTAAGCGTCTGGCTACTGGAAAGACCAAATGCCAGATCAAGTACCTCAGGCTGAAGATGTGCAGGCAGCAATGGCTGATTCTGTAACCACCACAGGCACCACCGTGATTGCCTAACGTAGACACTATGGCCATTCTCTCACATTTTGTAATCTACAAGCATTCAAGTCTAAATAGTAAAATCATTTTTAAGACCGCCTCATTGGTCTGGGGGTCGCAAGCGCGACTATTGAGCGTGAGGTCCAAGTTCGATTCCCGAGTTGAGCAAAATATTATTGGGTTTTTCTGGATGGAAATTCTCAGTAGCAGCACGGAATCTGGAACTGCCCGGTAGATGGCAAAAGGCTCCACCCCTATTACATGGGACTCAATAACGGCATCGTAGACATGTGAGTGTAAAATAGTACACCTCTACCTAACCCTTCGCGGAATACAGGCGTGATGCTATGTTATATTATATGTTATAATAATTTACCATAGAAAACGTTACTTCTAAGAGTTGGAGTTCTTGAAAACATTGTAAGCAGTGGGCTTTCTGCAAGTATTCTGTGCTACGTGATGCCGGCTTTGTATTCGTTCAGTGAGCCGACGCCACCGTAGGTAATAGTAGATATGTCTTTGTGACATGTAGTTTATGATTATGCAAACGCATATTATTTATGGAATATAGATTAGCTCATGCAGACTAAATGGCAGCCCAGCTAGTCAATGAAGGCGCTGCAATGTCTAGTCGGTCGTTTGGCAACCCACATACAGATATATAGATATTAGCAATCAGGTTTATAAGGCCTTTATCGTACCTACTCTATTGAGCATTGATTTGTTACAATATATGTTGATGCTGTTACAATATATGTATATTGAAATGAGCTTTAATGTTCGTTGTAATGTATTTGCATTATCAACCAAGGCGAAAATATTCGTAAGTTTTACAAATATTTTACGCCAATGAGGGAATTGTAACAATATGACCCAAAGCATAAAAAAATAAAATACGTAACTTTATTGTGATATTATAACGTTAACATTATTTGCTATTCCAATTCTTATCAGACAAGCAAGCCCACCACCACAAACAAATCAGGGTAAGCAATAAAGCTACTCAAGTCCACTTCATATAATAAAAAGCCGTTAATCTAACAGTATTTAGGCCATTAGTGTGTCAGCCCACAAACCTTACCAGCAGCTAGCGTAATTAGCTTAATGAGCAGTATTATAGTCCTAGCTATGTCACACTCCACCTTGTTATTAATAGCCCCATTTACATAAGTTTACTATTGTGATGATATTTCCAATTCACCATGAAATGTCGTAGTGAGTGAAAAATGCCTTCGTAATATATTAGTGATGGGGTTCCTGTGACACAAGATGTCACAGCTTTTGTAAGTAACAGGCGCGCGTTGCTTATATTCAGCCTGATATTTATTGCCACAAAATATTTCATTTTGCTATTTTATGACCCCCATAATTGCATATAAATTACCGCCATGCCTGTTTTCCAAAAGCGTTAGGTACACCCAAATAATTACTTACAACGATGCGAGAATATGCATGTACTTTGATAAAGCCCGAATTTTCAGTAGTCTCATAAAACATTATGTACATTTTAATTTGAAATTGTAAGTATCGAAATATCAGCCCTGAATGAATTCTAAAGATTCATTCGTGGTTGTTTGCAACCTACAAGTAAAAAATAAGGTATTTATTCTTTCTCACATCAATTAAGAAAGAATAACATAAGCAAATTAATTACTAAAACTTTTTGTCCGTCTCGTAGTTGCCCTTGTATTTCTTACAGTTGCCGGAATACTTCAACTATCCGCCTTATGGCCATAAGCCATAAGGCACAGTAATGAGCAATAAGTTTTCGTGAATTATGCGCTTGCATTCAAGAAGACAACTTTTTCTGGTTAAGGACAAACAAATATACTATTGTATCGGGTGACTTAAAGAATACCTTGATGTATGAAACGAATACACAATGACTACGAGGAAAAGTGTACCCTTAGTGCATGCGTTCAAGGCGTGAAGCCTACCGGTCATAACTCACCAATTAATATTTTATAAAATTTACGACTTGCTTAGTTATATCTGTTTCCATTTACAAAATGAGAACGCAAACAAGAGAAAGGCCATAAAACATACATAGTAATGTAATTAAGCGAGCGAGTAGCGATCCCTTATGTAGTCACTGCTATGCGAATTGCAAATATATGTAGATTTATGAAGAAAATGACATAGTACAGTTCACGGAACCCCACGAGGGTGGACGACTGTCGCAAAATAAAAACAAATCCAATCACGTGAACTAACTGTATAGAAAACAATAACTGATTGTTACGCCCGTGAAGCGTACGCGGAACATATCTAACGAAGCTACATACTTATATTACTTATTGTACTTGTATGTATATAATATACCTAGCGCCTGTCACCATACGTCCATCGCGACCTTCGGACGTACGTTTCAAGAATATGAAATGAACCGAAAATACGCATAGTTTTCCTTCGTGTAGTCCAAAACGTAAATAACCGGTCGGTCTATAGAGCCGGCGCGGCAGAGTGGGGCCGTGGGCGGGGGTCTTTATGATGGTCCGCAATTTCTTTTTATGTGTATGATGTAGCGCGGTATTTACTATTTAGAGGTGTATACCGGGTTTTATTTATTGATATAGGCATAAAAAAAAACATTGAAAATGTAACTAGGTAGTCATTTAAGGAAAATGATAAAACTATATTATAAGCATAACGAGTGCAGTGTGTCTAAAATTTTATCTTTTACTTTTATTTTATTTAAGTTTCTAATGCATAGATTCACAAAAAGCGTAATAAACTTTCAAGAAACATCTGCACATCGAATAGATATCAATGATCGCTGCATTAATCAGAAATAAAGCCAATATCAGTTTTGAGTAGTAAAATAGAAATGTATGTGTGAACAATGTCTATAGGTGAGCGGTGCGCGTGCGTCGCATACTGAAGGGAGACAGGCATCGAGCTGGTACGGTACATTACATAAGAAAGTGTTATGTACGTACATGCTTGCTGTACATGTGGAATATTACCCTGCGTGGAAGGCTATTTATAGCGAATGAAGATACTTAGGTTTTTAGGTCCGACGACCTTATGGAGGTAAGGGTATACGGTATGCGGAAGGCAGAGGACCAGCAGGCGTAGCATGAACTTTTTTCGATCTTCATCACCCAAATTAATTGAAAAAAAGTTTGAATTTTGCTAACGAACTGTCAATAAAATTGAATGACAAAATGTGGGGTGTGTAAGTCAGGTTAATTGCAAGTTCTGGTCTCGGTTGACAGCGATACGGTGAGTTGATATTACTTCTCCCCCTGTCGGGACTCGCTGGAAGAGGAACTGTTAAGTCCCTTATTCTAAGAATATTTTTACGTGATATTAAAATTGATTGTGACGTTACCGCCGGCATAGAGCCACACTTAATCTTTGAATTTTAACTAACAATTTCTCAGTCACATATATAAATGGTGATCAATCCGGAAAAATAAACAAAACAAATAAAAACTAAATTCCTTCCCGTACTCACAATGCCACATTTTATTACCAGCTATATATAATGTATTTATGTACGGGCTGTGGCATTGGGAAGAGGCCATGGTACATACATGCGAGGAAAACCCTGGCTTAGTCACAGCTTCCTGCAGACGTGACCCACATTATATATATACATCATCTCATGAACTGCTCTGACTACTAAGTAGTCTTAGAGCACCTACACTTTGGTAGACTGAGTCATAGGTAACAATAATCCGTTCAAAAAGTTAAGTAGTATTTGGTCCTTCGATACATACATGCGGCACTAAAATCAATAAAAACCTCATTTGACTGATTGGGTCAGTAGTTCAAGCAAGACGATGTCGATGCAAAAATACTTAATACTGACAAATTATTTCGTTTTATTAAATAAAACTCAAAAGCGTTATTTCGATCGATTAAAGCCCGTCAGATTTAAAGCTCATAATTCTTAATTTAAGTCGAAGATTTTTTTGGTCCTTTCGCTCTCTCGCGGGACTTTTCGTTCAGCAATAAATAATACGACTCATAACCCAAGGGCACCTGCAAATTACGCCTGAACTTGCTAAATTGTACAGTCTAAACGTACCTACTGATGTGACCGTGATGATTTATCTTTTCAAAATTTACCTAATTATCGTCGATATGGGTTCTTCGTAATATTTATTACAATGTCGCTAATAATTTCTTCAAAATAAACGTTGACATTGGTAGCATCACCTTGGGCAGAGGTAGAGATGCCCAATGTTTCGTTGTTGGTCGTAATTTGCACTGGTTAGCGACATTGTAGTAATTGGTCCTCGGTTACGTGAATTATGTAAGACGAGTAATAAGTCGTTTATGCGACTTCGAACGCGCAGACAAAGGTGTAAAATTATATGTGCTTGCAAATGTCATGGTTAAATACTCGGCGTACCTATGGCTAATTATGACATCCTGTCGCTTGTGTCGTGCGCTTGAGTTGAGCCTCTTTCTTTATTCATCCTACTTATTCATGTATACGAGACAAAATTTAGTTATGCACAAGTAAAAAGTAAAAGTGTCTGTTGTTTCAAACTAGAACACATCAAGATACTACTATCATATTTTTCCGTTCCATTTCGTGTCATGAACTGGTAAAGCATTTTTTGTCGGATAAAATATTTAGAGCAAGCTATTAAGATGTTGTGTTTTTGCAAACGTGTGTAAGAGAGAGATGGTTGCCGTGAAAGTCCCGTACACTTTCACCTGGCGCCGGCGGGCGACAGACGTCAATCAAGCGCGGCCTCTTTGCGCGTGCGCATGCGATCTAGAGCATAGATCGACATTACATCTAGACTGCAAACATAGATCAGTAACGGTATCTTGTGAATCATAGTCATTACCGATTCCAACCCCGGTACAGTTAGTCCAATTATTTGCGTCCAACTAATATTTAATGTGCTTATTACCAAGTTCTGAGTACAATGTCTACGTTATACATATTCATTTGCGTCCGGGGCACGCTTGGTAAACCCCGAACGTGCGATATTACGTCAGTAGGCTTTAGTGTCAGTAAACCTCTTACTTTCACGAACAACACGTGTAAGGACATTAGTATAATATAACCATAGACCCGAAAGTGATATGGGTACTACAATCGGCGCGACAAGTAATCATACGGCTATAACTAGTTAGTTACAAATTGGAGATCATGTGAGATGTTACATATGGATGGATAACACCAAAGAGCAAAACTCCCCACATTCCGCTCCGGATTGTAAAGGGACAACATAATTGAGTTGCCTTTGTTCCACGATGGGAGCTATTATCTCTGTTGACTTATTAAGTTAAACTACTATTTAAACAATAACACGTTAGTTAAGAATACTTATGTTTAAACTACATTGATTTCTAAAGATTTACTTTCAAATAATGTAAAAGAAAAGCCGCACTACTATTAACTATTTACATTCAATTAGTAAGCGGTTAATTAAAATATATTATAATTACCCAGGTTGAAATAAACTGCGAATTGTGAGAGTGATAACCGACACGGGTACGAATAATTAGAAAGAAGTAAAAGGAGATTATTTGGATCCCAGGACGTGGCGTTACGGAGTTTCTGCTGATCCCCATCGGGAAAGGCGCGATTTTATGTTTGCATATAAATATCAATACAATACGTCTAGACGTATGAACAATGCGAAAAGTGCAAGTTCGTCAGTGCGCCCCAGGCCTATATGACCTCGAAATCGGAGACAGTAAGCTCGGACGCCATATATTACTTATAGTTTAATTATGCAGACAAACAATAAGACAAGTGTAAGTCGTTAGCGGACCACAAGTACGCCCCGGGCGTAAAATGACCCAGTAAAAAATATAGATAGTGATTGCTGTGCCGCGTGTCTGTGGGAGTGTAAACTGCACCTCAAGCACAATTATTTTGACCCAATAATTGTAAACAAGAAGACCATGCATGCTAGAAAGTAGTAATGTAAAAACCACAGTCGCATGCGCCGTAAAGAAAAAGTAACCTTTTGAATTGTAGCTGACGAGTATGTAAACTCAATGACCTTCTTACACTCATGGTGAAGAGCGCTCTCACTGACGCGCGGCCGGTTGCCAGCTGATCACCGGTCAAGTTCATGATAACGTGTATTATGGATTCTATTACATACTACTTCTTTCGTAATCTTGATCCGCGATAATGAAGTTTAATAAGTAACGTTAGATTGCTTGGACTTAATACTGCAATGGCAAAGGTTCTTACTGTGGTAGGCAGAGGTTCAGTTTTACTCAATATGCACTAATTAGTTTGAATAGTTTGTGCGCAAAAAGAGAAAATATGGAACGAAAACACACATGAACCATGTCTAAATGTGTAAAAAAGCGTAAAAACCCAACGCTACCTACATTAAGTTAAACAAAAGAAAAGAAACATACCATACAAACAAAATGTTCAAAATAATAAGGCTCCCCTAATTACGGCAAGCTGACCGCTCCACATACTCTACACTATCTCGTTAAGATAAAACCGATGGTGTCAGTGTGACAAGTAAAAGTATGCCATAATGAATCAGTGAGTGCGCATGAGTCAGTGTAACGGGCTGCGCGCGCACCGCAAAGCATGATGTTATCAAATAAGATATGCGCACAGTACACTGTGAATAGAAGTAATGGCTTCTGGAACATCGGATTGTTCGTAGTTTAAGATATCTATCAAAGTAGGAAATTCATGTTACAGCCATATTATTACCATCATCATCGCTCTTACATCCGAAGGTTTGCTGGAAGAGAATTCAACATTTAGTTCGCTTTTGTAAATGTAGTACTTTTATTGGATGTGCACAATAAAGAAGTCTCCTGGCTCCTATTTCTCCTGTATCCGGGCGTAAGTGTAATTTAGATATTAATCTCGAATGTGCACCTCTAGACTCCTCCGTATGAAGATAGAATTGTGCCAATGCAAGTGTCGTTCTTCTTTACAACGTTACTGACCGATCGATATTAAGTTTGCTATAAGCTTTTCGAGTTTGCCAACAAAGAAAACCGTTTTTATTAGAGCTTCTGACAAAATGCGAATTTATTTTATCAATGTTTACAAACAATAAAAGATTTTAAAATATTGAGAGATTCAAATTCTGAAAACGAAATGTAAAAGCATACACATTTTTTTCAGTCTGATAATGCCAATATCGATACAATCCGAAGTGTGAAAGGTCCCAAAGTAACGGTAGTCAACAATGAGACTCTTGCGACCGCTACCGGCAGCCGGTGCAGGCGCGGGCGCGGGCGCGTGGCGACCGGCAGCGCGACCGGTACCCGCTAACAATGCCTAGATGCTATCTGCGGCTCGCGAGTATGCTTTTAATGAATGTTCAAGCGATTGTCTACTTCTAATAGCACTAATTTATGACTTATTTGTTGTTATGACAGAATAAATTACGGCACTCGTGGCTCCGCTGCAGTAAAAAGTTCTTAGTTTTTCGAGAATTAAGATAATTTTTACTTTGACATTTATGTACCATTACTATGGTCTGAATGAACGCACTAAGCTCAATAACAAATATGCTTGTGCTAGGTAGCCGAAGTCAGTAGTGTATAAAGTGCAACAGGTAGGAATCAAATTCACGCCCTCTCCCTCTCCAAGCAGAAGTCATAGCTGTTGGGCTACTGCCCATTAAATGTATTTGGGCACGTATTTGGCAAACAAACAGACAACAAATACGCAACTATTCCAAACTTCCATTATCATCATTTTAGTGAGACGTTTCGAGTCCATCGCGAGCTATTTTCTGTATTATGAATCTAAGATGTCTGAAAAATCGCAATGGATCGTGAGCCACGAATGTTTCATGTTCTAAAGCTTGTAAGGAAGTTAGATAAAGGTCAGGAAAGTATTACAACTGTTGAGAAGCTCGCGTAACCGTCTAGCATTGCCTTTTTATTATCATCCATCTTGATCAAAGGAGACCATTGCACAATAGTAATTGTTAACTAAATGTACTGTAAAAATGGAAAGTAGGTCTAACATGGACAGCAAATGTTCAACATATTTTTGTGCTCATAATAAATGTGAATTAAGTGACAAGTGGCTTGGTGTAAATGGTGCTCTCTCCTCCTTCGTTCTTAAACAAATAATAGTCAATAACAGAAGTAGAACGTGCATCGTTTATTTCCGGATGACTTGGGAGGATTAAGAAGCAAGATTGTTTGGAAAAGAAACGCATCAGGCCTATATTCCCGGAAGGTTTAGGAATACCTGTTTTCTCTACACCCACATTTCACTGATGCTGTTATGGAGTCAAATGTAATAGGGGGTAAGCCTATTGCCATCTACCGGGGACAATTAAGAACTCCGGGCTGCCACTGCTACTTTCAATACATGAAATCCCAATTTCACTTTTCCTGCCTGGGGAATCAATCGCACCCTGGACATATATTTTAATTTATGGAAATCCTTTTCCAAATAAATAATAATAATAAAACCTGAGGACCTGCCTACCTTTTGTGGGCAAATTGAGACAAGATTCGGAAGTGGATTACATTTAATAGGAATACGTATACTTCACCTTCATCATCGTAAATGTTAGTTTTAGTTTACATATTCACAGTTAATGTCTAAGTTACTCTATTTTCTTATCGGTTCGCCATTTTATGAAGGCTGTGAAATATTTATATAACCACGTCTAGACTGCAAATACATACAAATTCTTAAACACGTACATGCCTAATCGCGGCTTTCACGTTCAATCAGATAATATGATAGATTAAGGAGATAACAACCCTCCGTAGTTCGTTATACATACTTAATGTCACTCTTGATCTCAACCGGGATAGGCACAGGAACGTAGAATACATACAGGGTGGAAATTTTAGTCGATCATTCATATTGTAATAACTGCGGCTAAAACAAACGTGGTGGAGAAACACATGCGGTATCTATTTTTAATTTTGTAACATTGTTTTGAAGCTGCTGATTTTGAAACATACCTATTATATCCCTTAGTATAGTGCCAGCAGTGCTGAGTGTCATTTTAATATTCTGTTGGTGTAGAATGGTATACCTCCGACTGTCCACTCGGCGACCACAGGCTGACGATGATATTGCAATAGTAATACTTGGTCCCTTTCTGGATACGCCCTATAATAGCGAAATGCTTTGAAAATCGCCCAAACATTCACCTTAAACTACCTTAAGGAGACTAAAAAATTACTATTACTTATAAAAATCGTAATGTTGTAGTTGTAATTAAAACTATCACTGGGTATATCAAATTTACTAATGCCTTTCTCTTTTTAATAATAAGTTCAAGAGAACAAACAAACATTTGAGAAGTTCAAGAAAAACACATTATTTTTTATTCGTCGCTTACGGCTTCAGCGGCCTCGTATAACCCATAGCTAACAAACAAATAGCTTAATATCCTACACGAAAACTACAAAGGTTCTTGTCAAAACAATTTGTCGAGCGTGTTAATTTCTTGGTGTTTACTATTAAAGTGTGAAGAATTCATCATCCGGCTATTGTTACCGAGGAATTTTATGCACAACAACAGCCTGAACCATTGTCCATGCGAGTGAAAGTATAGACGGGTACAGTTGCGTCACTACATCTTGTGCCTAGTTTTTACCGCACACAGTTTGTAACCTGACTGTAACGAACACGTCGAGCATAGACGCTCTCGTCCCGTGTATCGTCGCAGGGAGACTCTCAGGTCATCACACCAGTCAGTAAACCTCCACAGTGAACGGTCATAAGGATATTAAGCGAGTGCGCATGCCAAACTTCTCCTTCCAATGTCTCTTTGCCCTATGGCACTTATTAGGATACCGTAGATTACCCGGAATGTTCAGTGGACAACCACTGAAAGAATACTACTACTACTAGAAAAATACTATAACTAGTACACAAGGCTCGTTGCATGACTGACGTCGGACGTACAATCAAACAAAGAGATATGCAACCAGGATTAAGTTTTCTACAGAAATTAAATATAAAGTTTTCACACTCTTGTTTCGACCGTACTTGAGTGTCGTTTACGGGCGGAGACTCTTTCCGTGCACCCCAAGTAAGCAACAGTTAGGAATGGTGCGACCTTCTCTCCTGCATCAAAGCATCGTCATTTCTGGTCGTACCTAATAGTCTATGCAGCAGACATCAACACGGACCGTCTGCCATGTACCTATGTAATGTGTAACTTGACAATACACTGTACCTACACGATGAGTAAATGATATCATGTTATAACTATGTAGTCATAACACACTCTACAGTCAACGTACTCGTACCTCATCTGTACTATGAGGATACACACCAATATTCAGTTCTATTCGAAGTAGTTGTTATTCATATCGATCACAATAAACATGTCTATGTTATTTTTGTAGTTGAAATAATATAGATAGTGTAATAATCTAATAACATAAAATAATATGTAATTGCGTACATTTAAGGCGATCTGTACATGTGTTTGTACTATTCTCTTTTGCCATTACACATTGGACTAATATTGTATCGTCGACATGTTTTATGTACACCTGAAATAAATCATCTTGAGTGAAGGCTGTGAAAATTATCACAAATCTGAAGGAAAACTGCAAGAATTCATAACTCAGTACAATATTGCTCCTCGTTGAAACATTAGACTACATCTAAGCAAGTTGGGAAACTATCAGACAATGCCTACCCGTACGTACATTTCATAAAACAGTTTCCACTTTCGACTCACACTCGATTTGAATAACGAAACTGAATGATCTTAATGAATGCGGCGACACGTGCTCGGCCCGGCGTGCATACCAAGCAGCGTTAGAATACTGCATACATTACACCAGGACCTGCCTCAGAGCCTCGAAAGCGTCTACTTCCTACAACGACCTGGAAATCCGACAGCTGCTCTGCCAAGATGTAGATGCAAGTGTTACATTATTAATGTATCAGTTACAATATATACCAAAAGAGAGACACAACGTCATATTACATATGCTACAGCCTATCTCATCCCACGACTTGACAAAAGCCCTGATCAAAGGCTTCTTCACTTTGATAAAGGGATGAACCGCTGAGGTTAATGACCCTTACAAACTAAATGTGGTGGAGATATGCAAAATCTTTTTTTGATCAGGGAATGTAACATAAAACTTATTTATAATTTTTGTAAGTGGACTTCCATGTTGTAGGTTTATTTATTATTTGTTTCAGATCAGTGTTTTACCGAAAACCATAATATAATTGAACTCCTCAAACATATCTTTAGTAGTCGCAAGTGTGGCTGCTGCTTGTTAAGTGTTGGGATCAATCCGGAATGCGCAGGGCAAAGTAGATATTCTGTTGGGATTTTTTGATAGAAAACTCTCAGGAGTACACACTGCCTAACCCATCGAGGACTACAGGCGTGAAAATCTCCACGAAAGAATGTGAGATCTTCTAAAAATGTTTGTATCTCTACTTATTCTCGAAACATTGTAAGAATTTTAAACTTGGCACGTTCACTGAGTCTCTATCACAAAACAACGTGCACTATCTACGTTCTACATCTGTTCCGATGTGTTTGAATACAAATCTCTTCACGTGTCATGATTGATGATGATTTCTTATCTGATTATATTAACTTTAAACAAGTTTTGAACATAAATAACTTTTAAAAACGATTAAATAAGAATCATCATCATTTTCTGCTTATCCTTTTCACTTCTACATTGGGGACGGCTCCGTGTTAAATAAGAATATTGCTCGCACTTATTTCTTGTATGGGGTCGTCCATTAATCACGTGATGTTTTTGAACAACTTTTAACCCGGGGAGGGTGATACGTGGTGAGGTTTTAGACGAATCCGACTCAAAATCTCGTGTATTTTGGGTACAAAGTATCTTTAAAAAATTCAGAATATTATTTGTAAATACAGGTATAAGGGGCCATTCATTAATTACGTAAGGGTCCCGAGGGGGAGGGGGTTCTCTAAACCTCTACATGCCCTTATACCTGGAGGAGAGGGGGTAAAAGCCATTCTTACATAATATTTTATAAGTCGAAATATGCGATTTCTAACATAGAGTGATGAATATTCGAGAGCTATGCGTTGGGAAAAGCAACTCTGGAATCTATTTTTTTCTTTTTTAATGTACAGTTTTATTTATACATATTTTTTAATGATTTTTTTTATTACTTATTAAGTTTTTAAAACCAGATAAAATCTTACGTAAGAATGGGGAGGGGGAGTCCGAGGAATCTTATGTGCTCTTACATGGGGGTATGGGGGGTCAAAAATCGCCAAAATTGTCTTTATGTAATTAATTAATGGATGACATAATTTGATTCTGAAAAATTAAGGACCATAATAAAAATGTCCAGACAGACATTAATTGTCACGCGCCGCTTTTCAGTTTAGAAATGGCGCGTTCAACGAAAAAATAAATACACGTGATATCTCACTACACCTCTCCTCCCCCTTGTGATGTTTCGTGATTTTTTCCGAACCCCCTCCCCCCGTTTTGAGCCTCACGTGATTAATGGACGATCCCTATTATATTGTTTTCAGAATTTCTGACGTCTTATTAAGTTGTTTATTTATTGCATTATGTTATTACGGAAAACAACCAAGTTTGGTTACAGTGTCGATGGAATTATCCAAATATTTTCTAAAATAAGAGATCAATTGGGACTTGATACTTCATGCCCGACGTATCCCGTGGAATTTGACACATGTAATTTTTAACTAAATTAAATCACTAGAGGAGGTGACGAAAGCCAAGTCTTAAAATAAGAAGTATACTCATAAATTGTATTGAAAGAATGTATAACAAAAATTGTGCACAGAGATTGTTTAATTTAGCTAATTGATTCTAACATAAGCATGCTTCACATATTAACAAGATAGCGCACTGATTTCGCCAATCAATTCTCATCAACTATGTCTCGTAATTAGCGAGGTACTTTCACATGTCAACTGAATGATGTTACTGTCTATTAAACCATTTGACGACCTCTATACAAGAATAATTACTAAGTCAACATGTTATTTAATTAGCTGAAAGCTCAAGTTAAATCAAATGTTTATTATTATTATTAATTTCTTCATGGTTCACGTTTCACTTGAAAAGAGGGTTATATAAATTGATTGCTTCGTAGATTGTAAGTGCGACAGAAAAAAAACGATCATCCAACCAAATAATCGTAGTTGTTTTTGGTTTAATTAGTTGCGTCATTTAAATAACATGTATCGAATTGATTTATAAAATAAACAATTTCAGTAAAACGAAACCCAAAACTCAAATTCCATACCCATCCGTTAATTGGCGCCAAAACGTCTTACAAGTCTATAATCTCTGGTGCGTTATCTCCGGCAGAAAGAAACAACATGGACGAGCGGAGCATAAAAAAAGATAATTGAATTTCGCATTCTTGTGCCGAAGCGTTCCGGACAGGTATATGGTGGCGACTGATACCGTCATCATTTCGGCAATTACCGGATTGTGTAGCCCTATATAACGTATAACGAGTTGACCACGAAATATACGGATTATTCATCAAATACCAGAGGCAATAAAACGAGGAACCATATGCATTACGTATGTTAATGTAGTTACGTCTTCAACAAATACCGCAATTGGATGGATTTAAATGAACAACGTTGCACGCTCCAAGCTCCCACGCTAAACATGTTAGTTTACAGGCACTGGCGAGTACGTGCAGCTTCAGTAATGCTAAGTGTACGGTACTTTGGGTGCAACACTGAAAATAACGTTCAAACCTATTTATCTACTACTACTGAATCAATTAGATTCATAATTAAGTATTTCAAAAACAATGGCATTGGAGAATGGAAATGCTTAGCCAACCAGGATTACTGTATGCAAAGCATTTTATCTGCATGGTGATCAAGATGTTGCGTCTCAAGCTGCCCGATATAATTGGCCCCGCGCGGCCGCGTCTGCAACGCGCTGCCGCCGCGCCGCGCGCCGTGACATCCAAGCGGAACCAAATCCGAATGTCCTCAATCTTAATTATTACCTAACTACTCAATTTAGTGTGGCCTTCATCCTCGTCGCGTCACACGAAGGTTGCTCTACGCTCCTTTGAATTTTCAGTAATGAACGTCAGTAGTTACATCTATGCTAACGGGCAATTAGACGTCTCGTCTCACACTAAACAAACGGATAGAATTTTTTTTTTTAATAATGTGTCTGTGGACTAGTTTTTTAATTACATATTGCATTTATTGCGTCCATCTGCCGCCTGTGCAATACGCTAACTATATCACTTTTGAGTGATTGTTTCAAAACGCATGCGAGGAGCGCGCGGGGCCGTGCTTGCCGCGCCTGCCGCGTCGTGCACGCGCAGTCCCTCACTCATTCCGGAGGTCGGTTGTATGTAAATGAAATTGAAGCTCGCGTTATCGTGTTCTGATCGTGTCCGGTGCATTGTTGCTATGCGCCAACGATCACACATCACGACTAATTGCGATTCCTTGCAGCGCGGCCGCAGCGTACCGTCGCGCGACTAGCGCCGTCGCTTGCGACAACCACGACCAATATCAACATACTCTGCACACCAGTTATTAACATGGATTATTCGCGATTCACGCGGCGCACCAACAATTATGTTGCGCAAGTGTCCGCGTTCGAACACTAAACTTTAATATTCTCCGCGCGCGTCACTCACTCCTACTTTAATTCAACTGTTTTAATTACATAAGCTGTATATAGGCATTTAATGCGTGGCTATTATTTCATAAAACTAGTTTTACATTAACATTGCAGCGTCTCATCTGCATACAATCAAAAGATCAAGAACATCGGCCGGTGTTCGTATGATGTAGAGTCGTAGAGCTGAGTCGGTGTGCAAATAAACAGCTACTTATAATCGTAACCTACATTCGGTTATACTAGTTTTAATCGAAGAACAAGTGACCCGAGAACACAATTGCTGTAATGTACCGGTATTTGGTCGCGCGTCGACGCGCGTCGCGTGCGCGTGTCGCGCGGCCAGCTCGCTCCTTACAGCATATACCTAGGAGAGTCCTACGATGGAGGTATGTATAGACCGTCGTGCGATATCCAAGGAGAACCAGCCTGACTCACGTTTTGTGTACGATGACGATGATACAACAGGTTATTGCATTGTTTTTTCGGCGTTATGCAAAAAATTTAAACATCAGAGGTCATTGCGTCACCAATTAAAATTCCATGTGCGGAATAGTGCTGGCCAGCCTTCGACGGCGGCCGATCAACGTGATGATGAGACAAGTAATTGCGGCAAGACATGTCACCGGCGCGGCGAGGAGCTATATCATCCCACACATCACCTATCAACATGCATTGTCCAACGCTCATACCAATCTGCTCCGACATAATGGCATCTCGATAATAGGTTTTATTATACAATGTCTTGTGCAAAAATAAACACGGAAAACTAAAGGACTTTTATCCAATTTATCAGAGGAACCTGGGCTGATTAGGTTACTTAAATAGGACTGCACATTAGCACGCTTGATTGGAATGTGTTCGGATATAATTTGCACTAAACTATTTTACATCAGCTTTCCATGTCCTAAACAATCTCCAGTCCGATAACTTCGAGATTGAATATCCACGGTGACTCAGTAAGTCACTAGTGATTCACCTCTTCGGCTGTTATTGAAATTTCGTGACCTTTCATTCTGTATTGACGTTTAAACAAATACCTTGCCGATACAATACAATACAAACGTTTAATTCGCGGACAACAAACGTACGCCGAATTGTCGCCAATGCGCAATTGTTAGCGAAATTATACAGATGATACAATTCAATAAATTAAAACGAATCTGTAAGGATGTCTGTAGTTATAATTTTCCGGAGGGAAAACACCGGGCCGCGGAAAAAAGGAAATAGCTAAATTAGAGAGCACGCACGTTGGCACAGCGATGTACTCACCGGATCATGTTGTTGTTGATGTTCGCGACTCGGAGCGATGTTCGAGCGTGTTATGTTTCACAGCACAGACACGTATTCGTTATGGCATTCAGCGCGCGGCCGCCATGCCGTCCGTCCGCGACGAGGGTTTGGACGCGAGTGGGTGTGGGTGGCGGCACTGGCAGGCACGCGCGGCCGCGGCGACGCCCGCCGGCACCGCGCCGCGCCACCGCCACGCCACCGCCACGCCGCGCGCGGCAGACCCATCCTCGGTGCATCGTGACCTGACGAGCGCTGACTCCGCACTTATGCACCCATACACCGCTGCACCGTTGCACCGGTGCGCACTCCGACGCCGTAACAATTGGCACACTACTAAACATGCAAACGCGTGTATAACTCATGTTGCACCGCAGCCTACATTATGTATTTTATCGTAACTGGCATGAAATCGGTTTATCGATCATATGGCATGAATTATGATGCATTCAAAGCTAGTTAACAACTTGTTGCAGCAGTTAAGTAGGAAGTACTTTAACTGTACTTGACAACTCTACCAACAGGATTACGGAGTAAACTTAGCTTCCTTACTAAATACAAAGTTAGTATTGACTCACGATGTCGAAAGATAGTCTAGTTAGAATATAAGGTAATTCATTCAGTTATCATTTGGTATTTAAACTCTACAAAGAAATTTAAGGAACACACTGAAATATGTATAGACTATGAAGCTTTTCACTTACGATTGGATACAGTTATAAATAATACTATGTTATACATAAGTCTCATTCAAGCTGAAAGTTTTAAATGCTGCAGAAACGTTTATACAAGTCCACGCCACATCATCGGCATCGACTTTATGTGCAGCGCTAACAAAGCGGAGATGTCCTCAGTGAAAATAATAAGTATAATGAGCAATGCACAGAAGTTTGTTTCGGTCTGTGAGATATTAAGCATTATAACTGTGTGCTTTGTGCGCATTGACAAAGGGGATGCAACTTCATCTATAACCTAGGTAAATAATGAAACAGGCGAACGACACCCTACTGCGCTGAGGTCACGGGCACTACTGCTAAATTCCGGTTGATCTGCTAGTTTATAGCTGATAAGGAATACATTCAACAAAAATTGTGATAAGGAAAATTTTACGGATGCTCCGTATATTTAACCGTCTTATGATAACTTTAAAAATGCTGAAATTACAGCTGGCTCTACGAACATGGAATGTAATATTGTACAGTCATACACTACTAGATATTATAACCCTATGTTCTTTGTTCCAATCTATTATTTAAATCAAATTACCAATCAGTTGCTAGACACAAGTTCTCAATTTTTATATAAACAACTTATTAAGCCACAAAACATCAAAAAATCTTACTTTTCCCACGCCAAGTGTAATGTCACCTCTACTTACTGATTACACGGTAGTCATAGCGGGAGTCAATGCCATGACTCCTCAGCTGATGCTCCACGGAGCTGTGACACGCGCTCGAGCGTGCCACTCGATCGCCCAGAACGACGGGCGCACGGCGGCGGCGGCGGCGCATACATCACAATATTTTGATTATTTGCTACAATTAGTGTAATGTTACTGATAGATCTCATCAATGTTCTTAAACTTCAAGTTATTTTGAAAAGAAATAAAGAAATCTCAAAAACTAAAGAGCTCCTGATAGTGCATACCAAGCTGTACGCTATTTGTAATTTCAAAGAGTGCATTTTTACCTTTTAATGCATTTTTCCAGTTTTTATTCTAATTTTTTTCTCTTTGTAAGAATTGTTCGTTTAAAACATCTGAATTTATCTGCTTATTGGTTACAAGTGAAATGTCTTTAAGCTGTTCTTCCATCGAAAGTTCATGAATATTGAGTGAAGCATTCAACTGCTGCTGTCGCTGCCTTGGGTAAAGCTACGTGGCCAACCGCGACTGGTATTCAAGTGTTTTGTTCCCTATACCTTATAATACTCTGTCTATTAGTGTCATCTTTGCTATGAAAATATGTTATAAAATCCAGAAGTCTCTACGGCTGCCTATTTCAAGTATTATATACTATAAGTGTCAGACGTCTCTGCGGGTGAATGGGATGCGAATTTTTGTATGAGACATGTTTGGATAGCACATTAATTTTATACAATCGTTACTTTGTATAATGAAGGTGCGCGTGCGTCTCATTCGTCGCCCTACGTTGCGTGCGCGTCTGCGGCAGAGCGTGGCGCACGCAACTAACTTCATGACCGGTACTGGCGTAACAGTTTGCATTATTAATAATCACTAAATAATATGTATATGTACACAGGTTAATGAAACCTGTCAATAAAAAAAAGCGAATCAAAATTTAAAAAATTACTTCTAAGGAATTTCGACACTATACCATGTGAGCTGAACTAAAACCTGGTTTGAAGCGACATTACCATAAACACACAAGAGTATTAAAGAGGAAGCATAAGTATGTAGCCACAGGTCAACATAGACCACTTAATTTGTATATCATCAACCACTGGCTGCCAACACATACAAAAATATCTTTATCATCATCTGACAAAAGACTTACAGAATGCGCATACCATACCCCCAAATTACTAGAAGATATGAAGTATTGTTGTCTTACAACAGAATGTCTTTCATTGTATTCGATGAATTCCCTCGTTAAACAAAGTGCGTTTCTTACTCATCTATTCAATAGACTGGTGTAAAAACTGTCGGAAGTACTGAACTAGCATGAAAAAAACAAGCTATGTCGGCGAAGATAACCAAGGTAATTGAATACAAACGATCGCCGCCTGCAGACTACATCACACCTGTTTTTATATTACTATCTATTCTCTTGGAACACGTGCGGAGATTAGAAAGAAAACTATGATTAATACTTCGTGACTGAAAGAGAAACATCTACTCATGTTGCGAGTACCGCACTGAAGAAACAATTGTTGATCTAATCTACGCTATGGAGCGTATTATCTCGGCTGCCTATGTAATGAACCACACCTTGAATGAATGAATTATCGTATAACTCTTCAATTACAGACAGTGTTAGGAGCATTGCCAAACTGCACAATAGGCAAAAGGTAGTGTAATGTTGATTTCCATTAATACTTAATTACTGAAATAATTGTAAAGTATCTTATTATATACTTGTTTATCATTAGGTACGGGTGGGTGACCACACTTATGAACAGGCTTTCATTAGGTTCAGGCTTTCAGGCTTTCGTTGGGTTTTTGGAAAAGATATATATATATTTTGTGAGAACTGAGAATTATAATATGAATGGTGTAAAACATAATGGTATAATGCATAATATAACCTGTTCATGTAATCACGTGTTTTACCGGTAATACGACACTCTTACTACCCGTGCCAACGACTCAACCCACATAATTGTTTTCTTTCCCGGTATTAAAAATCCCTCTGCCTTTCCATGAGTTTCGGGCTACCCGTCTGCTAACTTTTATCAAAATCGGAGCGGCAGTTTAGGGGTTACAATATAACAAATACACAGATGTACATACATATGCTAGATACGAGTAAGAGTATTGTGATCACCTTTACGTTTGCCGAGCGAGTTGTTTTTTGGGCGTTTTTCTGCGATGATTGGGAGGCTCTTTTCGAGTGTAGGTCAGAAGCAACATTTTTGTCTTTTTAACATTGCACTTTTTTAATTATGAAAAATACAATAACTTCCATTATTCACTTTTAAAAACCGAGCTCAAAGTGACACAGCAGTCTTGGCTTAGGACATGACACGATACTTTTCCACGAAACGCTCATTAACGACATTTTGTATTCACAAACTTTAACCATTTATCACCTAAACCAATAGGCACTTGAAAAACTCAACAGTTCTATAGAAATGTGTACATAGCTGGGATCTTCTCTAGGTTATCTATACCTGTCATCACAAAATATTTAAGCAATATTTTCCTGTGAGAGTACTGAGTATCAATTCGAGATTTGTATTTGTGAAAAATGGCAACTCCATACTTACAAACCTCAATCTCCTTGGATTAAGAATAAATATTTTTATAAAAATATTCAAAAATGATTAAATTACACATTTTATTAAATATGGTAGTACTGTATTAAGTAATGTGTGGTGCCGTGTAAAATTTACCGCAGGCTCTGACTTAACTATTCATTCATGGTTTTTTTGTTCAAACGGAACACGGACACAATGTAAGTATTGTTAGTAGGCGCGGGTGCACGGGCTCGATTGCTCCAGCGATACTCGACCTTCATTCAGCTGTCACAAAAGTCAAATATACAAGTAATTGCATAGATTCAACCTTGCAGCACTATACATTTTTTTTTTACTTGTCCCTACCCCTACATTCAGACGAATCTCGTAATTAATGGATATAACAGGGTACGGTGTGACGATTTTTACCTTACAATCAGTCATACTTTGGAGGTTGGATTGTGGTGAAAGAAGCTTTTAAGTAGTTTCTTCTGAGTAATTGGTATGTATTTACGTAATTTTTATCGATTGGACGGAATCGAGAAAGCTCTCGAGATGTTTATAAAGATATGATAACTTTTTAGTTTGCTCGTCACTCGATTAAATTTTTGCTTGTGCTTGCATAGCATTGTATTACATTTTGCTAAAATTCAATTTTACCAAATTATTTGATAGGCAATAGCGCATATTACATGTTTTATTTTACTCTAGGATCGTGATTTTATAATTCAGACGTTAAATTCATAATAAAGTATAGATTCAATCAGTCCTTGTCCATCAATACCTAGTATTTCTCCTGTAGCCTTCATCGAGCCGTGGCATGTTGTGTATCTGAGTATACTCATGTAATGAACACCGTGGCTCCCAATTTAGCAGGCTCTATATCTATTTCCAGCTGATGTTCACGCTACGGAGGCTGTGCATAATGCGCGTGAAGGCTGCGGCGCGAGCGAGCGGTGGAAATTGAGCGCGCTCGGGTGGACGCGTGGGCGGGCGCGCCGCCCAGCCGGCCGCCCAACTGGAACACGATGCGAATCGGTTTCAGAAACAAATTTTTACGTCGATATTTTATGGAGTTATTTGCGCTGTCCAATTAAAATGTTTCAGCTTGTTATCACTAACATTCAAGTGATTGATGCGGAATACTTTGCTTACTTCATGACCGAAATAGATATATTATACTTAACCCTATATTGGTTTCTATTTGTGAAAAGAATGAGAAATGTAGGTATTATTTTACACATGGTTTAAAATGTGAGTTCTTAATAGAATCACAGCCTATATGCTTTAGTTAATGTCAAATAGTTATTCGTAAGCTTGTTTACCACGCTACAGTAGTAACCACATACACTTATGAGTACTTGTATACGACGCTTTCTAACAGTAAAGACGGCGAGTCTTTTCCTCTAACTATTAGTGCAAGAATATATGTATAGTGCAGGATATAAGGAAGAAGTTTGAATAAGAGAAAATGTTTCATTGAATTGTATTACATAAAAAGTAGTCCTACACGCCATGCGTCGCTGTAAGATAATGCATCGGATGGAACCATCACAGAGTAGAGTGCTAAAACTCCCATTGAACTAAGCCTGGCGAACTCTTACACCATTATAAATGCACCATCACGCTTGCACTCAACATGTTTCTAATATTATAAGCCGTAGTAGATACTTGTATGTACGAGCTTGTATGCAACAATATTATCCACATCAACAAGAAAATAAAGTTTCTTATCCTTCACGCTCGTATCCCCAGAAGAAGAAGGCGGTGTCGTAAACTGTAGCACAAACTTTCTTCTTTGAAATATAAATGTGGAGCCCCTGATTATTCTTGCAGTAGCCGTGTAGTGTTACTGTACATTTTGACGCTAATCATTTTGAAGAAATAACACAGCTGTTATTGAAACTGTCCTGAAAATAAAAAATAAATTCTCCTATAATACCATACGTAGCATCATAAGTACTTATTGGTGTTACGTATAGACATAGATTAATTACGCCTTACCTAACATAATACCGTTATTGTGGCGTTCACAATCAGTACAGTATTCTACAACAATATTTTATTTTGCTTGACAGCATTGTGTAGGAACTAGTCCTAATTCGTTAAAATATTTCTACACCTTTAGCAATAATAATAATAATTAATTTATGTAGGTACTCGTGTTTAACATTTGCGGCGTCAGGTGATACAATTATTGGGGTGCCGGGGTCATATTACACATTGTCAGGTGCGCCAGCGTCGCTGCACTGGCGTGATCACTATTTGCTGAAACAGCACGCTCTAGACATTTTGCTATGAGTAATATATAGAGTCAATTGTTGTGTTAATTTTGCAAGACTTAAATGAATGTCGGCATTATGCAATATGATGTAAGGATTTAGCTTCCAGAATCGAACATGGGTCACGCACTAGGTACAACTTGTATATGGTTGTGGATGGATTTTGTCCAACGGGGAATGTTGCCGTCAACTCAACTCGTCAATATGATGCAAGAATAACAATTTGAAGTGCTATAAGTACTTATATTTTTATCGTCCCCCGAAACCGAATCAACTATCCAATTATTTTACCTGCGCAACGGCTTTGAAAGAAAACATCAGAGCATCACTTCCTCAACCGTTGTGCAGGCTGAGATTTTCCTGATGCCCTTAGCCACTCCCCAGCTTAATCCGGCACTGGTCCTAAAATAGATGTCTATATCGGTGCGGGTATATAGGAGAGGGTATATATACCTGTACCTGTATTCACCGCAGTTGACATACGTATTAGTGATGTCAGTAACCTTCTACGATGTACGATAACCTGTCCTAATGAGGTGATCTTTAAAGCCACCTTACGACACCGTGCAACTAGAACAGGTGGCCTATTTCCCAGTGGAATCCACACGCTACGGTATACTCAGTAATATATTTTTACTTTTGAATGCAGATGTCAGTATGTGACAGGTGCTGCAGTGAATCATATGATTGGATCTACTATCCCACCCAAGTTATACGCGAGTGGTCGGAAACTTGGTAAAAGATTGTGTTAGCAGACAATAGGCTCGCACACCTGTCAATATTTGTTTACTATCGCTACTATTGTACTGCGCACTGCACACGAGGACCGTAGTCAGTGCTACATCGTCTACTGTTGAACTTGTGTGCATTCTCTATACATGCCTTAGAACAGACTACTAAGATGCTTTTAAGAAGAATTGATAAGTGTTATAGCAAATTCAACCTATTTAAATGAAGTTATGAGAGCATCGAGATACGTCGCTGTCCATCAACGGGATCACATATTAACATACATATTATAAACAATTGTCTTTCATGGCATGTCTATTGAGATGAGACATGCATGTCTTTAAGCAAGCGTTATAGTTACACAATATATTACAAGTACTCTTGAAACGTCACGTCAAAAGCTTTTGTCACCCCAATCTTTGTCCACAGGTCCTTCATTCTTCGGTCGTTTCTTACGACACGAGATGCATCATCTGCGGCTGCCCTAAAATATGTACTAGATGACACAATATTGTCTGTGTGTCCGCCTGTTGACGCATTATCGAGAACAATAGAAGGATGCGTGCGAGCGATGCGCCGATATGCGCGCACGCATGCCTCTGACGTTACGCGGCGCGCGGCACCTGCGCTTAAAACGCACAACGTCACAAAACAAGCAAGTTCAAAAGGTCAACTCGTTACAACGCGAGGTAAGTCAGTTTAGTAATATTTGCTGTTTAAAATTCCAAAATGCGCTAGCTTCAGTTATATTTTTGTGAGTTGTAAAAGGAAACAGTACAACAGTTATTTTTACGTTAACGTCAAGTGCCCTAATTTCGATCTAATCTGCCGCTAACTGCCGACGACGTTCTGATATCCGGTTTCTGAGAAAATTATCATAACCGTTAGACGAACGTTACGGATCGTTCTCTGATGACCAACACACTTGCCATGCTCGCGGCAACTACGGCCCAATACTAAGCCAATAATAGTTATTAGTAACCGATTTCACTGTGATAAAATGTTTAGGTACCTATAGTATTGAGCTAGTGCAGTTACATATATATTACACTTCCGTTGCGTCCGTCCTCTTGGAGTGCGTGAGTTTCGGCGCGAGTGTGTTCCACGCGCGCCTCTCTAGGAAGATGTGCAGCTATAGATTAGCTGCACAATGGGACGGAGCCTGCCAGGTCATCCACTGGCGGGCCGATACCTGATGGGGATGCGGTGAATGCGCGAGCGAATCCCATATCTTGCCGCAGGAACACCGTGTGGTATTAGTCGGTAAAAGTCCGACATCACCCGTCGCCTTCCCCAGGGCGGTGGGTATGCATGAGCATTTCCACATGTAAAAAAAAGGATTACGTGTGTTTGTTTCGCGCACTGTGTCGAGTGGTAGTTCTGACTTTCCTGCTGATGTAACACAGTTCAGTTAGTAATGGTAAATGGCGATTGTTAACGCATGTATCGCATGTAGCATATTATTACAATTTTACATCGTCCATTATAAAGGTGCGTCAATGTTAATACATGTTTATGAATTCTAAAGTCGTCGTGGAACAACTGAGAATAACGAGTGATTCCGTCACCCTACTCAGTTATATTTTTAAGTCTGTGCGAGATAAGTTTATTGTGAATATTTTGTAGATACGTGTCCTTTTAAGTCTAATCTTAATACAAGAATATAACTTTAATTTACTATATCTAGAATCACCTGATACAAGCAATTGCGGAAATAAAGTGTAGCTAGTATAGTTTCCACTTAATTAGTCGGCCTTATTGTAATTAGAGACTAAGCTAGGGGTGTTGTCTTACGAAATAAAAGTATACATTATTGTCAACAAAGTCATAGCTACTAATACAAATATTGAAATATAATTCAAGCACATTTAATTTCTTCCCTCTTCAGAACAAATATTCTCGGAACAATGTAAGTTAAAGTTCAAGATCTATATTACATCAGCAATTCTAACAACTAACAATATTCAGTATTCTCTCAACGCTTCAAACAAACTGAGTAATAACTGACACGGAAACAGCTAGCTGTAGGTCGAGTACTGGCACACTGTATAACAAACAGAAATATAACTTTAAATGACGCTGACTGTACAGAGAGAACCTGACGCGAGCCTGCTTGGCACGTTGCCAGCTGACGGCAATGTAACCCAAATACACACACGTTTATTTGCCGTGTTGTCAACCGGCCAGGATTAGCCTGACCAGTAATTCATCTGTTGCAGTGGGAAAATTAAGAGGTGTATTCACTTATGTTTACGCCAAAATTTAAGCTCTTGTAAATACCTCATGACGTAACACTGCCTCCATTTATACAATAGACAAAAATTGCCCACCAAAGCACGAATATTTTTTGTACGATTTTTTCAAGTAGAGTTTCAGCTCATCTTATTTGACCGTTGAAATCCATACTAGATGTTGAATCCCTACTGAAAGCAAATTTCAGCTCATTTCTTAACTAAAATAGGTCTTATTTAAAAAAAAAGTCTTATCTAAAATAGGATAATAATGTATAGTGTAGCAACCGTAAGCGTCTGAATGTGCTACGGCTACGGATGCTACGACGCATAGGGTCAGCGCTGTTCTACGCCGTAGCCGTCAATTACACAATATAATTATAATAGTAACGCAGGGGCAGTCATGTGTTTACACAAGTAACTAAATAAAATTATCTAAAAATACACTTCAAAAGCAAATCCATTTATGCATATTAAATTAATTTCAAAGTAATACATCCTATAAGTACTACATACATAAAAGCTAACGATCATCAATTATAATTACGGAGCTGTCGATTCATCGATACCGTTCATCCCTAATGAAGCGAGAAGTCTCCGAGTTGACAGCTCATGTAATCACCATTCAACATGCAACTATTAAAAAAATAAGAACAGGTTGCGCCGGCGGCGCCGCGCCGATGGCCGCCCGACTGCGTCAACCGAGTCGTTTACAAGTCACTAAATGTAACAGTGAGTTTTATTCCACCCTCCAGATCCTAAATACTGAATGTGTAAGGCTGATTACAGACTTGCGATTTCGTTTAAGCTATTAATTAATTAATTAATGACGACAACATAATAACAAAGTTTTAGATGTGAATTTGACTTATTGATCCAGGACTAATTGACTTTATCTTTGTTTATGTTTTATCTATCTTTTATTTTTATCAACAGACTTTATGTTAAAAGTTGCATTTAGTATTTATTTGACGAAACCTATTGTTTTCCCATACTTTTTCCACATTATGTACATGGCAAGATAGTTAAAAAAGATTTTAAAAAGAGTATTCATGGAATTTCTTGCCGGTTCTTCTCCATTGGACCAACTTTTTTGAACCGTGCAACTAGAGTCCTATAACGTTTCATAAGTGCCTGTATTAGGTTTATTTGAAATATAAACAATTATATGTATCTATCTATCTATCTATCAGATGCTGTTTCAAAATATATGAGTTACCTGTCACACAAAGTTTCCCTTTGACATAACTGAGGAAATTAACTGCATGAAATTAGCAGAGTTTTGGAAGATATGGTTCAAAACATGAGCCGAGTCGAGAAAGGTTAGAAAGGTTCAAAATCCACCCATAAAATGGTCAAGTTCAAACAAAGACGCGAATGTGTAAGTAACCTTACAATGCCGCACGTCATCCCGACCAGTCGTAAAACCGACCCGCGACTTAATTGCTTTATTTTTACGCTTTATTAGGCTCCCGGAGTCTTGGCGCTTACAACGGTACACAAGCCTCTCAACTCCATATTAATATATTATATTATTCTGGTAGTGATATAAAATTAAGTCAGGTTGCAAAAAACAAGTGTGTAAAAAATACTCCAACATTTTTGCCACGTTTTAATATTTAGTATTTTTTTTACTGAAACATGGTAACACTACAGTTGACAAGTAAATTAAGTAGATTAGCTTTGTTACAATAATAACTAGATAGTTCCAGTTGATTGTCATGATAAAGGTAAACAGTGGCCCCCAAACTAGGCGACGCCTGTATCTTGGGGACCTGAGTTGCTGCTTTGACTAGATTTATAAAAATGATAACATATTATTATATATTCAGTGTTCAAGAGTTCGTACGTAAAGCGTGATAGACCAAAACCTGCTATAGTATGCTACTGCAGTCATTATACAGCCTGCAAATGTCCACGAAAGGTTATTGACCTCCCTTGTAGACAACAGTTCGCAAATTATTTTCCTCCTGAAGCGTGGGTGGAGCCTCTCGTTGTAATGGTTTTTGCCTAACGGAGAACCAGTAAAAATAGAAATGTAAGATCATAATACGTTGATTTTTCTGCAAAAGTCTGAGTAGTGTCTACGATCGTAAACAAGAACCACAGGAACGGATGGTTTCGATAACTTTTGAGAAGGGGTATACAAAACAAGAACATAGCTTTCCCGCCGCATGCTATACAAATGTCGTTTACTTTTCCGAAACCCTCGACACAGTTTTCCAGCTGTCACCAGTGATCGCGAGGTGGAAAATGTTATCGTACCATTTTGTACAAGTAAAAACTCAAAACAATATCCTGCATATATATTATAATTTGTGAGGTTGGTACTTATCACTTATACGTACCAAGAGCTGTTATGATTGTGTTTCAGCAGACATGCCCTCATTATGTTATTCTCCTACGCATTACCAAACATGCACGTGCAAGCATTCCCTTTTCGATGTTATGTAAAAATTCAACAAGCATCGTATTTAATATTATATTTGTACGTAAAGAAAGAAAGAAAGAAAAATAGTTTATTGACACAAAAGATAAATAAAAATAAAGAATACAGTAATTACGTACGTGGCCGTCAGGTAGGAGTTTTTAAAAGGCGATTTTGTCTCTTAATACATTTAATCACGATTTTGGGTGATACAAGTTAACTTAAAATTAATTACTTAAAATTTATTACTTAAGTCTAACAACACAACCTCTAGCTCCCACGATTGAGCGAGATCTCTTTTTTCATTTGATTGTCCCACGATGGTCAATTTTAATATTGTCAGCACTTTTCAGAATAGTTCTCACGATCTTTCGCAAGCACTGGACACTTCACTGTAACTGGAGTTAGGTAGATGTATGTGTAGTTAGATAGGTATAGGTGCCTGTATGCAGGTAACACCTCCCCTTCCAGATGAGCGACTATTTGCGCATGTTTAACGCAAATATTGCGGCTTTGCGATTCTGAAGACCTGCTTCTTGAAGATTTACCGAAGATTCCGCCCCTGTAGGTACGTCAACAATAGATTGTGGTGATGATGGTTTCTTCAATCTAAGTCGACGGCGGCGCATAATGTGCATTATGAACAGTACAATTGCAGTTATCGAGGCAATACCATATAGTGGTATCGTAGTGTAGTATACTTTTGAAAAGTTCATAGTTTCCAGGTTCAAGGGATTTTCGATCAGTACCTGATGCTGGATATCATGCAGTTTATTCAGATCAATTGTTGTAAAATTGTAATGAGGTGGTAGATTTTCAGAAGTTGAAGGTAACATTTGTGGAATTGAAATCAACTCGACGGCGTTCCCGCGTACTTTGTCATCGGCGTTAACAATTGTAAATTCCGACGTCCTGATGTTGCAATTTCGAGGAATTGTTGCTAAGTAGCTTCCTTTTAATAATCGATGTTTTTCTTGACCACATGTAATTTGAATCCTTGTGGGTTTCGGGAACGTGATGATGTAATGTTGACTGTCCAATTCCAGGAGCGCCTCTTTGAACAATGAAATAGAAACAGGACTACATAGATTTTCTGAAGTCTCTTGTTCATATAATAGGTGATAGATGCAGTCTCGATGGGTGCGCCTCTGGTGAGAAACTTTCTGTTCACAGATATACCAGGTGTCAATCTTCGGGCATTCAGCCTCCATGTACACAAACTCCTTGGAGTTGGTTGCTATGTAAGGGAATGGTGGCAGGATAATTTTGGAATTCTTATTGGGAACGGGACAGAGCCTATAAAGTTTATAGACTGTTGGAGATAAGATTGGAAATTTGAGGACAATCACTATCTTATTATCGACATAGTACGATCCTAGACTAATTAGATTATAGTAATACCTAGTATCTAAATCTAATATTTGTTCCGAATTGTATAAAGATTTTAATTTACTTAACATATTATTCAATTGCTTATGAGATATAATGGAATGGTGCATTGAATTAACGTGACTAAAAGCTAATACGTTTTCTAATCTAGTTATTTCTAAATAAAGATCCTGAACATTTTCGCCTAACATATTAAATAGCTGGAACAGACGAACATATTGAATTATATGGTTCTCACTACTACTAACATTTAATAGATACGATATTGTTTTTGTAAGTTTCTGCTGATTAATGCTCAAATTATCTAACGTTCGGGTTTGCTGAACTGTCATGTCTTTAAATAGACTGATGTGCTTATTTAAACTAACCGAGAACTCTTGGTCGTTTTTCTGTAAAATTTTAATAGCATTTTCAAATCGCAGAGCATCCGCATGGTCAAGATTACCTGTAATACTTTTTATGAGAGTTCCCAAGGGATCGATGAGGCCTCTTTTAAATCTCTTAGGCTCAAATGTTTCTAATCGAGATGTTATCTCGTCTAGTTTTCTAAGCAGATGTGAAATTTGATATTTAAACAAAAAAGCATTCTGCTTATTAAGGTTCGAAGTGGCATTGCTTAACTGAGTTTTTAACAGATTGATTTGACTTTGTATTGCATCAATTCGAATTTCTTGTAAAAAGGTATGATCATGGGAAATGATTCTAGTTTCGCCTAGATTAAAGGGGAGTATTCCAGGTCCGTCAGATAAGTCGTCAAGTCGGATAGTTTTGTCCATCAGATTGTCGGCTTGTACTTGGTCCAGGGTCATGATGAGGATCAGTATCCTGCAACAATATCGGTTTCTTAGTTAGTTTTGATCGTTTTATTCGAGTCTTGGCGACCGGCCCAGATTTTTTACTCGTATATATGTGTATTGGTAGATTTGTCATGACTTTATCTTGAGTGTAACGAGAAGCGAGCTTTTGTCTTTGTGCTATCGGGTTTCTAATGTATACATTCTGTCCTTGTTCGTATTCTGTTTCAGGTTCTCGGTCAAGGTTACGCCGAGTCATTATCAGTTTACGTTCGGAATAAGATGAGTCATGTATAATCTTGTACACTATGTCCATTCTATTATGGTGGTCCTGCAAATATTGCTGAAATAATTTTTGTGTTAAGTCTAAGTCTGTAGGGTCTCTAGGGTCAAAATGTCCGGTAATAAGGTCAAAAGGTCTGCACTTTGTCAGGCTGTGTACTGAACTATTATATGCAATTAGTGCATAAGGCATTAAATTTTGTGCTGTCTCGTTTCTATGTTGCAATTTTAATATACGTAAATGTTCTAATAATGTGCTATGGAATCGTTCAATCATACCATTTTCGTGTGGAGCATCAGCTGCAGTAGAGTGATGTTGTATTTTGTGTAATTTCAGAAATTCTGTTACGACCTGATTCGTAAATTCAGTTCCTCTGTCGGTCGTTAAGGTGAGTGGGAAACCATGATGTGTGCTATGGTTTAAAAGGGACTTAACTATATTTGGAGCTGTGCAATCTGGCATGCGATAAGCTTGTGCGTATTTGGAGAATGCGTCGATAATAGTTAGGTATTTTTCTTGTTCTATTGTTAGTACGTCTGCATGTGCTAACTCAAAAGGCTTTGTAGGTGGGGGTACAATTTTGAATTCAGGACGTACAGGGACGCGATCATATTTAGCGCGGTTGCAAGTGACGCATTCGTTTATAAAAAGTGTTATTTGTTCTTTGAGTTTCGGCCAAAAATATCTCTGTGATAGGGACAAATAGGTTTCATTGATTCCTCTGTGATTAGTTTTCCCTGTATGATATTTAGAAATAATATCTTGTTGCTCAAGATAATCTGATACGCTCTGAATTTCATGTTTAACTAGACATATGTTTATAGAGGAACTTTTTAAATTATGTTGAAGTATGGGAACAATAGTATACATTTTCTCAACTGGCTGTACTAGAATAGCAGTGCGAAATTTAGGATCAATAAATTTCTGTATGATTGACAAGATATCCTGTTCTAAATTTGTTTCAGAGATTTCAACGGTTGTTTTCCTGAAGGTTTCAAAAGGAACAGTGATTTTTGGTTTAACATTTCGTCCGTTGGAAAATTTAATGACCAGTTGTCGCTTAAATTTGTTCAGTGGCTCGTTTGTGACGGGTATTTCTAGGGTAGGGTTTTCGTGCGACGAGTGTATTGTTTCAGCGTCACCTACATCTAAATCAGGGATAGGACTGCTTAATGCTCTTAGAGTTGGTGCGGAGTCGGTAGATGAATTACTGATTATAGGTCTTTCGTCGGGTGCTGTGACTGTGGACTCTGAGTCAGAGACATTGACTACCATTGAAGGTGTTTCTTCGTTGTAAATTTCTATTCGGGACAAAGCATCTGCATTAGTATTAGCTTTACCTTTTTTGTAAATGACTTTGAAGTTGTATTCTGATAATTTAAGTTTCCACCTGGTTAGGCGGAAACTTGGCTCCTTCAGATTCATGAGCCACTGTAACGGCTTATGGTCTGTGACTATAGAAAATTTTCGCCCAAAAAGGTAAGGCCTGAAGTATTTCGCGGCCCATACAATTGCCAGAAGCTCTTTTTCAATGGTCGAATAGTTTATTTCGCTATCATTTAATGTTCTTGAGGCATAAGCGATCGGTCTGTCAGAACCTATTGGCCCTTGTGACAGAACTGCACCTAGCGCAAGGTTAGACGCGTCTGTCGTGAGAATAAAATCTTTGGAAAAATCTGGATATTGTAAGATGGGGTCGTTTGTTAGCAGAGTTTTACAGTGTTCAAAGCATTTAATGTAATCGGGCGTAAGATTGATTTTGGCACCCTTTTTTAAACATGAAGTCAATGGTTTCGTAATGCGTGCAAAACTTGGAATAAAGCGTCTGTAGTAGCCAATAAGACCTAGAAATCCTTTTATTTGTTTTGGAGTTTTGGGGATAGGATACTTTGAAATTGCCGAAATCTTATCAGGGTTAGGTTTGACTCCCTCTGTCGTGATGATATGACCAAGGTATGGGGTTTCGCGTTTCATAAATTCGGATTTATCTAGCTGTAATTTAAAGTTCGATTCCCTAAGTCGGTTAAAAATTTTGCGCAAATTCACTATGTGTTCCTGAAGGGATGTCGAAAAGCATAAAATATCGTCTTGATATACGATGCATATCTCGTGTTGCAAACCCCTTAGAATATTGTCCATTACCCGTTGGAATGTAGATGGACTGTTCTTGAGTCCCATGGGCATTCGTAGAAACTCAAAATGACCATTGCCGTCGGCTACACTAAATCCTGTTTTGTGAATGTCTGCTGGGTCTAATTCTACCTGGTAAAAACCGCTGGCCAGGTCCAAGGTCGTGAAGTATTGGCATCGTCCTAATTTGTCCAAAATGTCTGTAATATTAGGGATAGGGTACTTGTCGTCTATTGTTTTTTCGTTTAATTTTCGGAAATCAACTACTAGCCTCCATTTAGTTTTACCAGACGCATCCATTTTTTTTGGAACTATCCAAATAGGCGCACTCCATGCAGAGGTTGAAGGTCTGATAATACCTAGATCGAGCATTTTTTTTATTTGCTGTTGGACTTCTTGTCTATGTATATATGGATATCTGTACGTTTTAGAGTAAACTGGATTCTCATCTGTTGTGTTAATTTTGTGTTTAATTTGGTTTGTGAATGTCAAAGGCTCATGCTCTAAATAAAATATATCTGAATATTCTTGAGAAAGTGAAATAAGATTTGCTTTTTCCTCAGCATTAAGGTGATCTGTTCTTAAGCGCGATAAAATTTCTTGGAACCGTCCACTCTCGTCATTGTTAGTGTGTGAAGTTTGTTCATTAAATAAATGTGCGCATATTGGTTGGTCAAGACTAAAGATAATATCATTTTCTGTAGGGTTAGATATTTCTACGATACATTGGTTATTCTTTGCGTAGGACAAGCACTCTGTTATATGACAATTATTAATTGATTGGGGATTTATAATTACGTCACCTTGAAATATATTAGTAGGCAGCCTAAATAGTTGGGTTGACTGTGCAGGAATGATTGATTCAAATAAGTTCACAGTTTTTGAATCATACATCTGAATTTTATTACAAGTGAATTTAGTATGTAAAGTGCGTGTCTGAAGGTCAATTTTTGCTTGCCAATGTTCTAAAAGGTTCCATCCGATTAAGCCATCAAAATAGTTGTGAAATTTATAAATGAAAAACTTTATTGGGTCATGTCCTTTAAATTCGGGAAAGCAAGGAATTACTACGGAATATTCATTTCTGGTGGTCGCATGAATATTTGTTACTTCAAATGGATCATGATACAATTGAGAATGAGGAAAAAATTTTTCGATAATTTCAGGATTAATAAACGATTGATTAGCACCGGTGTCTACGAGTAATTTTAAAGGTGGGTTTTGAATTTGAATGTATGGTAATTGTCTTTTATTATGTACATTCAATTCTATTCTGGGGACGTCCAATCCTGATCCTCCTGAAAATTTTGATCGATATTTGGTTCATAATTTTCAGTTTCATCACAAGGAGTATAGTCAGTGTGTATGTATTGCGAGTGATCGATATTATAGCAATCATCATAGTTGTCAGGCTCGGCAGTTTCATTCATATTGACTTGTCTGTTATCGGATTGACCAGTCAAAGGTAAATTACGAGCCACAGGGTGACTTACACCACTCATGGGCACGGGAAAGTTTTGTCGGCCTTGTTGAAAATTGGGGCGAGGGGGAATTTTAAAACCAGTTGACATGTCCGGACGTGGTAATGCTCTCATTGTTTGTTGTAACCTTGAAGGTCCTTGAAACTGAAATCGAGGCATGGATGAGGCCTGCAGTGCAAAGTTCGCATTATTGGGTCCTTGATTAATGTATGGATTATTATTCTGACTATAGTTAGAGTTGAAATTATGATTATAATTGGATTTAGGGTTAAAGTTAGGGTTGAAATTCATTGGAGATTGAACGAGGTTTCTCTGTATTGCATTATTAGGTTTCTGATAATTAGCCATAAACTGAATTGGTTTTCTAAGATTTCCTAACTGAGAGTTTTTATTCTGTAAGTAGAATACATTTATTTCTTCTTGTGCAAATTCGAGGGCTTTTTCTAGTGTTTCCGGACGCATGCATCTTATGCGCGATCCGATCGGTTCGTGTAAACCTCGCATAAAAGTCTGTAATGCTAATTTATTATACAACTGTCTTTTAGCCTGTACAGTAGTTTTAACCGAATCATGTAATTGAACATATGCCATTATTATACTGAGCATATTTTGCACACGCTCATAAAACATATTAGCCGTATCGGTACCTTGGGTTAGTTGAGATAAATCTGTATAAAGGGAACACTCATCTCTGTGATCTGAAAAACTGTTCACTAAGGTATTCCGAATTCCTTCCCAGTTATTTGGGATACCGTTAGTAGCTAATGTTCGTGCGGCTGAGCCAGTGATCTTATTGATTATTCCGTTAAGTAAAGCTGAACTTACCAGCGGATCTTCTGGGCGTACAAATTCTAAAACTAATTGGTCACAAATGTCTAGAAATCGAACCAACACGTGTGAATTTCCATTAAAATCCGGCACTAGCCTCAAAGCTTTCCAAATTCTGTCAATCTTAACGCTAATATCGGATTGAGTAGCCTGAGCCATTTCGGTCTCTATAGGCATTTCTATTATATTACTAAATCTTACTCTATCTATGACAGTGTGCCGCCAGTTCGGCTGAGTACCCCTGTATTTTCCTGGGTAGAAAATCTTGATTAACTAATGACTACTACTAGGATAAACTAAAAGGATAATCTATTACCAGGGTCGGAAATAGCAACCAATAGGATATGTGTAACTAAAATCTAAACTCACAGAAACTTCCGCATATTTGTTCGCATCGATGTCTGGATGCCCTCCTCAGCAACGGCAAGTTTTGTATACTCCATCAACGGCACTGCTCGTAGTTTCGTAGGGTTAGTCGACACGTCGAGGACACGACTATCAGGCGCGATCGAAGTTAGATTACACGCACTGAATCGACTATCCTACCGACTGCGCCAATTACGTACGTGGCCGTCAGGTAGGAGTTTTTAAAAGGCGATTTTGTCTCTTAATACATTTAATCACGATTTTGGGTGATACAAGTTAACTTAAAATTAATTACTTAAAATTTATTACTTAAGTCTAACAACACAACCTCTAGCTCCCACGATTGAGCGAGATCTCTTTTTTCATTTGATTGTCCCACGATGGTCAATTTTAATATTGTCAGCACTTTTCAGAATAGTTCTCACGATCTTTCGCAAGCACTGGACACTTCACTGTAACTGGAGTTAGGTAGATGTATGTGTAGTTAGATAGGTATAGGTGCCTGTATGCAGGTAACACAGTAATAAACATAGAAAACAAACACATACAACAGATAAATGAACATCATATTTACAAATTGTTGTGCCAACAAGGTTACAGCTCAGCATAATGTCATGATGACCAGACTGTAGTGCTGGCCACCCGACGCTGGTTTTCAGCTGCAACCCACGAGTGCCATACGCTCGAAACTAATATTAAAAGAAAATATCTAATACATTCACTAATATTAAAAGAAAATAACAAAATAAATTATAACGTAACGTTTGCGAACACCTCTACTGTGTAGAAGTGTTCCCACAGAGTCCATCGCACAGTTTGTTAGGTTGTTATTCAAGCTGGTAGTAGGAAAACAGCAATGGAACCTAGTTTGTTCGTTGTATTTTCATAGTGAACCAGCGATTGAGTCAGGTCACGGGTCACGACTCACGTGTGAGCTGACACCACCTGCTACCATAGCGGGAAATACACAGAATACTAACTAAGCGGTGTCTATGGAATATCTAGATTCTAGAGCATAGATCATCATCAATCTTATAACTTCCTCCTTAGATCATCGCCATTATTTAGAAACTTATTTCAATCTATTAGAACCTAAGGTCACACGCCACTTTTAGAAAGGGCGATCTGTATTGAATTGAGGTTTTTTTTTAAGAAATCAGTTAATGCTCGCGAGTCCCTCTTTGCTGCAAAATGTGTCTAATAGGTCGCAAGCGGTAGGTACTTGATAAAATATTCAATTATACTCCTTCAAAAAAACATCGGCCATCATTATCTAAATACCATATAACCACAAGTTACATAACAATTCGGTTGGCCATTTTTATAGGAAAACCGATGACGTCAATCGAATTAGTGTCTGGTAATTAATTGCTAATAGGTATGTAGGTGATATGATGGGAATCAGCAAAGTTGTGCAATATACGAGGTCAGTCGTTACGTGGCCGGTTCACGGAACGGAACATCATGTATTGGCAATATTGTCTACAATCCATGACGTCAACTAACCGATATGTGGTATTTTTATTTGTGTTTATACAATAGGTGTGTCACTAGATATTAAGGTTTTCTGAGAACCTCGGTAAGTTAAGGAATATGAAAATGATTTATGATGTGCACCGCCTTGAGAAACGCTTCATATTTCTGTTACAGGAAAATATAACATTTTGACCAGTTTAAAAAATAATACCGCTATCGTTGATCTGATCTTTATGTTAGGTTGGTAAAATCGTATTAACGCCAAAGATTGTTAATGTTTGGTATCGACATATGAAATGAAATGAAATGAAATTATTTATTTTACAATTAGGATTTTTCAATCACTTTTACACGTCTTTTTTAAACTAGATGGCGTCGGCATTTCCTATGACTATCCCTGAGAAAAAACGCCGAAACAAACTCAGGGGTCAAAGTCTATTTTAAAGTCCAGACAGATTGTAATGATGTAAGGGCTTATGTGAGACAAATATAGGGTGGAATAGCCTTTTGAAGAAAGTGCCATAACTATTTGAGCTAACCTGTCGCAACAGAGTGCAAGCATGCATCAGTTATCGTGAGAATTAATAAAATGAAGAGCGCTCAGCCTAGATCTCACTCACATTTACAATGTATTGCGGTTATATATAAGAAATAATTTCAATTTAAACGGCATTACAATATCAAAATAATGAAGTAAATAATATAATAATTAATGGCAAAAATTGTATATAAAAAAAAGGAAAGGCTAAAGAGCGGCTCAATCCCAAGTGTTTTTGTCATCTAAGTAGTCCGAAATTTTATACATATGAAAACCTAATGTTAACCTCTCCGTTGGACTCACACAATACATTTAAATAATAGCAGTCTAACTGTAATATAAACTAACCGGTATTCCTGCCAAGAAACATCAGTACTTGATCTACTACGTAAAACTGTACAGTGACAGTTACGGTCCACGAGCCTGTATCGATCCGCCCACCACGCCGCCCGCCCAACTCGTACTACCGGAAATATTTACTGTAACTTGTGCCAATAATGCCTCTTGTGTTCCTCGACCCTACTAAATTAGGCATCACCAGGTAACGTGCATAAATTATGTACATTAATGAGTCATTCAAAGATAATGGTATTGCCTTCCTCCTCGATTTATTTCTAGGTTCTTGTATGGGTCAATTACCAGGAACCATTTTTGTTTAATTAGGAACACGCCAATTTTTATTTGTATTTTTGGGGTCTATCTTTCGATTAGTATAATGGTGGCATGTGGAGTCACGTGCCGGCCGGAGGCCTATACCACATACTGCCTGTAGGTAGATTCAGATCAGTTTGAGTGAATATAATTTATAAAATTAACTAATCAAGTAATTACATTTTAAAGTTTGCAAAATAAACAAAATTTGATCAGAACTTTCTCGCGTCTGCCAAGAAATTAATTAAACGCTAATAATGTGGTATAATTACATAATACAAGTAGGTATCTTACATAACTATTTAGAATTCAGAACTTATTTATATACTTTTGGATTTCTTACATCACTCACGATAGGAATAAAACGCTAAAATAGGGTTGAGCTACACGATTACTGATGCATGCGTCCCGCCTGTAACAGACAGATCCGCTCAAATCTGTCATGGAACTGGTAGTTTCTTCTAAAGGCCAGTCCAGACGTTGACCTACATTGTTTTTACACGTTTTCCATATTTTAAAGTAACCATGGAGTTTCTTGCTGGTTCTTTTCCATGGAATGACAATTTGAACCAGTTAAACGATTTGTGAGTGCCTTTTATGGCCTACACGAATAAAAAAGTTTTGAGTTTGAGTTTGAAATACCTAAATCATTGCGGTAATCCACAAAGAAAATAAAAAATTCAAGTGAATTATTTCATACAAATAGATCACACAATCTTTAAATCCTTGCACACCAGCGCCACTGCTATTGTGCGATGACAATGCGCGCACGCCAGTTAAGCTCCGGGGCCCCACACCTGTTCATTGTTCAACTTATATTAGTTTGGTATTATTGACAACAGACATAATAGTTGTCTGTAGTGTGTTGATTTAGCGTGATTTGTACCTACCCGGTATCAATTTTTCCACTCTACCATAATTTTATTTTTTGATATGATATGATACGGTGGCCGGGTTTTTTATGTTTTCATAAATAAGTATAAGTATATAATTTGATAATTTTCGCTGGCAAGGCAAGTCACTCGTTCAATATTTATACGAAATAAACTTTGGCACTCTTCTTCCCGTGAAATGGTCTCATCATAAGAAAAATATGAAGTTTCCATCCTAAATATGGAATACTCCGAAACAGCACAAAACCATACAAATTCTGGGTTTATCCGTTAACATAACACGATTTGCCTTTGCCTGTATTCCCCAAAGGTTAAGTGAAGGTATAGCAGTAGGTACACCTTACACCCACATTACGCTGATGCCGTTTAGTCCCATCTAATAGCGGGCGAGTCTATTGCCGGGCACTATAAAACCCAATAACACTTTGCCCGACCCGGGAATCGAACCCAGGACCTCAAGTTCTCCACTCGCACTTGCCACCAGTAGACCAATGACGCAATTCAGGTTATTTGATAATGTTTAGAATAGGAATGTTAGGCGTGATCACACTAAAAACGTTTGTGATGTTAACCAACATAACCTGACCCGCCCACTGTCATCAATCATTCCGACGCCACTGTATCAAATGCCACGCCACAGGTCATGGACACCATGGGTCATATGCCTTATGACATCCAATAGCTGTTAAATATTCTGCATACATTAATACTTTAGTGGAATATGAGTCTTTAAAACACCAGAGAGTTATGGTCAGAACTGCAATCATCTTAGAGTTACAAGAACACGCTTATAACAAAGCCATTATGAAATTAATTAAAATGTTTATATGAATATGTAACCCCGTTCAATATAGCCCCATAGTTGCACGTTTCAACATCCAAGAGACATGACGTGTGACCCATAAAGTGCTTCGGTCGCCAGTTCGACACCGGTACTGTGTAGGTGTAGTACCTTCATAAAGCTACGCAGCTTCCCCTGTATCATTTCAGTTAAATTACTGCGTGGGCTGGGGAACAAGCCTCTAGTGGTTTCTTCCCTAATTCATACACGCTGAGTCATCAAGTCCTTTTCTGTAATCAGTAACATGACGAAAATATTATTATTGTTTGGGTTAGTAATATAGAAGCTCGATCAGAAAACAATGTTATAATTTTTCCGAGGTACCTGAAAGACAACATATTATGTTAACAGAAACTATGAAAGCGCTAAAGAATTAATCTATAGCCGAACTGACTGACTGAATATGGGTTCTTGTTTTAAAACGCATTGTCCCACGCTTGGATTTCTCCTGAGTCCTGTATCATCGGTACATACTTATAAATATACATGTCACATACACACACAACCAGACCCGAAACAACTATCTGTAGATCTTACAAATATTTGTTCCGTGAGGGAATCGACCCCGCGACACATACTGCAGAACGCTAATCGCTCAGCCACTGCGCCAACCTGCCGTTGGCGCGAATTTTACCCTTAGGTAGTAATAAAATTCACCAGTAATCAGTATCAGCATCTTTGAGCAGATTAGCCGATTGTTGTATGTACAGAGCTCGCTCCTACACCCTAAGGTGAAACAAAAATAACTTCTCCCCAACCAGTTGTACGTAATTAACCGTAAATATAAGTAAATCGATGTTGGCAATAAAGATAATAATATATAATAGATAATAACTGCAATATTATATTATGGACGCAGTGCATCGGTATGGCTCAGGTTCAGTGACCCACATATGGTGCTTATACTAAGTGCTTACTCAGCAAGTTTCTGTAAATCCCCGGCATGTGTGAACACTGCAACTTTCGAGGTTGCGCGTCAAATATCTCTCATTTGTCTAATTTGCGATAGTGTTTCGCTATGTCCGATGTCGGTATTTTGCAGCATAAGGACGTAAAAGAGGTCAAGTTTTTATTATGCGTTAATGTGCTCAGACAGTATAGTCGCCATATTTTGTACCTACAACGGCGGCTCTAGCCTGTTTGGCGCCTGATAGACTGTGCTAAGGAAATGGTTACCTAGAGCGCACTTAAATCATGCGCATGAGCTTCAGTGCACCTTCGGAACTGGCGCCTTTGTGTCCCTTGCATACCTCTCACTTTAAGTGTTTAACAAAACGACTATGAACATGACATAGGTCTTTTCGAAATTGCGTCACAACAAACAATTTCTATAATATATGTACTCTCCCTCACACTCATATCAGTCATATCCATGCGGCTAGCCCGCATAGCCAAGTAAATATTGTAACAGTACACAAGTTAGAGGTTGGCAAAACACGAACATTAATAAAATACTGACCTATTTCAAACAGAGTCGTATATGTAACGGTTGTTTACGGCAAATGGACATGAAAGTCCTATGTAATTGAAAGGCAAACCGGGAATTTTTTTCTTAAAAAAGTTCGCCTTTTTGAACCAACAATAAAGAATAAATTCGAAGGAAACCAAGTTATTATCGTAACTATGTTTCCATGATGGTGATCAGTGGATGTTGCTGCACCATGGTGTTACTCTCATTTCTAGCGAAGATAGCGAAACCTACATGTTTAGAAATGACGATAATAAAGCAAACACGAGCTACAATTTCATGAATAATATTATCATAATAAACCA
Source organism: Shargacucullia verbasci (assembly GCA_947562105.1). NCBI lineage: Eukaryota > Metazoa > Arthropoda > Insecta > Lepidoptera > Noctuidae > Shargacucullia > Shargacucullia verbasci. The sequence goes on from OX387284.1 coordinate 435,401, forward strand.
GAAGTCGCTGCTTACTGCTAATTATAAATCCTCATACAAAAGCAGGGTACAATTCTAAATACATATTATCACAGAAATATGCCAATTCCTAAGGTTTTAGCTGCGAAATCATTTGAACGTGCTTAACTTATCCCCGATTCAATCCTCAACTTCGGGCGACTCTGTTTCGCGAGAAACTGTGAAAAATAACTTGTGCTTAACCTACTTCCTGCTAAATGGCATCTAAAATACCAATCTGAACCGTATTCCCTATACACAGAGTCTAATTTAGTATGTCACAAGTTAAGCTTATCATCGACTTGAAAGCTTACAATTGAAAACACATCTTGCAGCCATAATTTTACGTTTCACTTTCACTTGGCAATTCATGTTTCCTTTTCCTCCACTTCCAGGGTTTGGAGAGGTCAACAACCCTGAAGTCCAGTGGTGTGAGGATTACTTCTCGTGACGTTTCTTGTCGTCAAGTCCGACTCTTATAAGTCAGATTTGGTATAGGTTATTATTACCCCGAAAGTAACCTTCGCTTTTTTAAGTGAAAAAGTGAGTTACAAAGTATTGCTCACTAAAAGAAATTTTACTTATGCAGATTACCTATCTACTCGTACAGTCCCTCAAAACTGAAAGACAAAGGCTAGCTCGAGTTGGCTAGATTCTCTAAATTAATTCGTTAGACGACAATTTTCGAAGCGCTCGACCTGACCGTTATCTTAATCAATTTACACTTTAAACAAATTCTTAAATCCAGCTACTGGCAGTGAGGCTTAATATATTGTGAAGAAGGTATAGAAATACCTATTTTCGCAGATGTGACCCAAAAACCCTAATTAAAACATAATATAGGTACATACCTATATATTAATTTAGTCTGGGGCGTTTCAACCGTTACCTACATAATACTCAATTATATTTATATACATACGTATACATAAAATCACGAGATACTATTTAATTTTGCCCCTACTTCGTGATGCGACGTTGTTAAATGATTGCGGCCGGCCAACTAGGCTCAACGAATTCATGGAACCGGTGAATCATGCGCATTGCATGAATGATGAATTCCAGGAAATAAACCGAATAGTTTTGTTAAAAAATCACCATTATAGATTATACCTATGTCATGTTTTCCTGTTATGTATTCTAGACAAGCTTCAACCTTCAACAAAGAATATTGATAGAATTATCATCATACATCTTATTACATTTTTACATGAAGTTACATTTGTTCAAATAATACTCTAAAACTGCTTTACTTTAAAAAATGAAATAAATTACCAATTTCAAGCTATAGCTCATTTATTTTTATATTAAATAAATTACTACTAGTAAAAATTAGTTACATGTTAATTTAAAAAAAATTGCAAAAAGAATCGCTGAGGACAGGATTCGAACCTGCGCGGGTAGAACCCATTGGATTTCAAGTCCAACTCCTTAACCACTCGGACACCTCAGCTGTGGATGGTCTTGCCAAATTACGGTTAATATACTACGCGTGATATGGAACACGTTATATGACGTAACTGAGTGACGTAGATAGATAACACCTTCGTGAAGAGTCGCAGGCGCATAATTTGTTAACAATAGCGATTAATGACAAGAAGGTTTAGTTTATTTAAATTAATGCAAATTGGAACTGCTTCATTAGGTGCAATTGTTAAAAATTAATAATGCCATAAAAGGTTAACGCTCGCAATAATACTAATTGCAATCGATTAAAGGTTATGACTAGTTTATTCGTTATTTATATATATTACTTATTAACTTGTTTAATAACGTAGGCAACCAGAGAGTGTAGCATGGTATTAAGTATAATTATTACCTTTGTTATTAATAATAGCGAGTATCTACTCTGTTTCAATAACGCTGACAAGTTCCATAAAATCCGAGCCAATAATTTTATAGCTTTTTTTATTATCTACTACTAAATATTTGTCGGCTAACTGTCGACTAGAAAAGTACTAAAATAATCATCGTAATGTTATTCACTCATTCACACACGTGAAGGTACTTTCATAATAATTGTAAAAGTGTCCAAATGTAATATAATAAATAACAACACCATTTATCACTAATTCATAGCACCTCTGCGCCACTGGTCGACGGCCTTTCTACGTTATTAAAAAACAGCCTTAAATAAGACTTTAGTTAAAAGAAAAATTGCTCCCAATAAAGTTCAGGAGTTTCTGAATCCTTATTGATTATATATCAATTTGCGAGACTGTTATATCTATCGAGGCGGGGTTACAACGCTACCAGAGAGGATTCTCGCACAATTTTGTTCCTTTTATTTTACACTCAAAAGCCTTCATCAGTCCTTTGAAATTTTAGACAGACTGAAACAAAAATAAATCACTTTCCGTTTAAAAATGTTAAATTAAGGTGAAGGAACGCTACACAAAGTCCTTTGTTATCTCAGGTTCCTTAAATAACAATGATTTATCAGCAAACAGGCTATCCCTGTACATTGCTGGAATTAGGCTTCACCGGTATATCGCGCAGTCGGCACGCTCAGTAAACGGGTTAGGAAAGCTAGCCTAGGTATTTTTCACCGTTGGTGTCGTTGATACTATATCTCATCACAGGTTATCGCTTTATAATATCCCATCATTTGCGGATGTTGTGGCGCAACTTGTGTGAGACTTATGTTCAGCACTGGATTGTGTTATGTGGAGCATATTTTCTACAGTCACACAGATGCTCAATGGTTAGCGTTTGATTTTAACATTTCTGGAAACTGGATGCGGATTTTTCACCTTTTGAAACATCCCCATGCACGTCAAATATACCCGTGTCCCACATATTAATGTTTACCACTAATTTTTGTGACGTCAATGTGGCCATTTTGATAACGGCACTACAAGATGGTCTAAAACAACGTCAACCTCCGCAACAGCTGAATAAATGACTTTGACGTCATGACCAGAACATATCTGTGTTGTTTACTGAAATTATCATAAAGTATCAAAAATTGTAAAAGAGGCAGTTCCACATTATTTTCTCAACTGTCTCAACGCAACCTGTCGCGGCTGACCGCATTAGGCGGTATGTTGGACATAAGTCTTTGCCAAAAAGAGCGGTTACGTCGGCAAGCGTGTTGGTAACGGTTGGTAGCTGGTGCGGCTGCGCAGAGCCATTCCTCTTGCATTGTTGCCATCTTTGTACAGTACCCGTTATCATCAGAACACCAATACGACCAAATCAGACCATTGCGGCATTACGCCTACCTCCAGGTGGTGCATTGACAGCATTTGTATAGAAACATGCCTTAGTTGTATACATCCGATGATGATGATGATGCAACCGTTTCCTTTGTCAGTATTAACTTATATGAATAGTAATTTCGAAATGTTCCGAAGCAACATTTGATTTTAATTGACTTTCTGCCACAACAGATGAATAGTAGAGAATAAGTAGTTATGGTTGTACATGAATGAGCAATCCAATACCAGTCAATGACATGATGGACGGCACTGATACAACCATTGTGTATTCGGATCGTTACTTCTTGGTGTGTATTTGATTCATTTGTAAAGTACCTACCTAATAGGAGGAAAACGTAGAATAAACGGAAAAGAAAAATATTTATAGGTTTCACCTAATGAATATACATAATATGAAGGCATCTGTGAAATATGTAGTAGTATTATAATCAATAAATAGATTACAACTTCTTCTGTTTAACAGGTTCGCCGTTTATATTTTCAATTAATTAAAGATGACTACTACTACTTACTAGACTACAATACTACAATTCTAGATGACTAGCTATGGTCTTACGGTGTGCAGAGCACGCTGAAGTTAATAAAACAATTAATAAGTCTCAATCATAATTACGATCACACTAGATTTATATATAACTTAACTTAACAAAACTTGTTAATCATGCCTACATCTTAAGCTAAGTACGCCATCACGGTACAATCTACAAGTTGGCAAACTATTCAACTTGCCATAATTAACCATAATTTTGCTGGTGATCAAGTACGAAGAGTAAACTTTTAGTCGTAGTTGTGCGGATTTTGCTTAGCGTCCGACTACAGGAGGTTGTGCCGTAATGCCGTGTGCGGCAGTCGAGTGGTGCCGAGAAATATTCGCCGAGCGCACTCGCTGATGCATTTGTTTGATGCAACACAAAGACCGCACTCCACTGAAACGCTGGGATACCAAACATTTGAAACTCGTGCTCGAATCGCTTGTAGTTAGTTTCCTTTGCTTTCGACTTATTAATTCGTATTTCTATAGAATTATAATGTCCGACACCGTATTGGTTTATATTTTATTTTTGATTATGATTTCACTAATGATATTTATATATTTTTTTCGATTAACTGGTTAAATTGCATTTTTTTTTTCATGCATATTCCCTATTAACGAGAAATTGCGCAAGACCGCGCAAAGTGGAGAATAGTTAATTCAAATTTCCTAATTAGACAGGTAGGTGTGTACAAATTCTAACGACCCATCGACAATGCTTTATTTTAACATTATGCACTCTAAAACGCGAAAATAAAACAAAGAAACAATTTGAAAAGCACATGCAAAAATGGTAGTCCAACGTCGCTAAAATCAGCGCGTCGTTGCACTCATGTTTGTTTCACATTTCACACGTTTTAACTTCGAATAGAGAACAGTACACATTAGGCGACCGTGTCGCATGTGCCCAACTCTTTACGTATTCCTTTTACTGTTTGTTTGTACCAAAATTTAAACACAAAGTTTACTTCTACCGTTATAAAACTACACTTGAATAAACAAATCTGAGTGCCTATTGCCGTCTCGCTTCATATAATATTCAGCGGCGCACAATTATAAATTTAACCATAATTTGCACAGCTGAGGTGTCCGAGTGGTTAAGGAGTTGGACTTGAAATCCAATGGGTTCTACCCGCGCAGGTTCGAATCCTGTCCTCAGCGATTCTTTTTGATTACTTTACTACAGGGGAGAATTTGTTTTATGTACTGACCTCTCAAAACTTTATTTTTTTTTTGTTTTCATCTGACACTCTCTGGTTCCTAGTCGTATCCCTGGCTGCTGTGTTTCATTTCAAGCCCAGATTTTATAAGATGGTAGTTAATTACACGGCACACGGGATATTACATGAGACTTCATAATGGCATGAGCTAAATGTGGATGTATCTACAACTGTAAATTTGCTACACCTGTACCTAACATTTAAGGGAATACAGGCGTCCTACACCTACCGAGTGAATAACATAGCGTTATTAATTATTATCTAGCTTCAGCGACCACTCCGTGCTCCACATCAACTGGTGGTAAATGAATATTCAGTAACCTGCGGTGGAGCCATATGTACTTGCGGAATCCTACGAACATCTAGCCTTTTCTGAAAGCATTGTTTTGAAAGGTGATTCTAAAGCATTTTTCCCGCCCATAGCCGTAGTTCTTTATTTACCACGGAACTGGTATTGTGCTCATTAGCAGGGGCACCGTACAACCAGTTTTCAACAAAATTGGTACAACATTGGTACGTATGTCAAGTTTATGTTTTACTGCGAAGCGCCTGCTGTCCCTCCGGATATTCACACTTTCCAGTATACTATTGTAGTCTTTGATTCACACTACTACCGCTACTACGTAGTACGTATGAGTTCTCATGATGTATATTTTTTACAAGTAACTCCTATTTCGTGTAAGTGCTTAGTGTAGTGCCCACTAATACAGCATAACGTTATCAAATCAGATAACAGTAGCTATTGGCATTAGAGGTTGCCTGCCTGCGTGATATACATATGTATAGCTCAAAGCTGTAACGTAGCTGTATAATCTTTGATCATTGCCACCCATTTATAAGAGGGGATTTAAAAAAAAAATGTCCATATTCCTTTACACGCATTTTATAAAAAGTTATCAATCTAATTGTACTTAAAACAATTACGATATAATTATTCTTGTTGATACTGCAACTATTAATTTAATTTAATATACAGAAATGTATGCTTTAAAAATGTTGTGCATATAAGATTTTGTATAGTCTGAGTCTGCGCAAAAAGGAGCGTTGTTTTCATGATGGCAGGTGTGTCATTCATATGTTTTGATTTTTTACATAAATAATACGTTACAAAAATATCAAATGTTTCATAATCTTAATAAAAAAATAGTAAACATAGTAGTGTCCGCGTGACTGTGTGATGTGTATGTGACGCAGTTGGAGCAGTGAAGTGTGCGGCGCGGAGTATGCTAGATGGTAGCGGAGGGACGCGGGTGCAGTAAGATGCCTTGCGAGAGCTGCGCCGTGCAGTTTAGCGTATTTAAGCGGAAGCGGGCCTGTTGTGAGTGCGAGCGGTTCTACTGCAGCGGCTGCTTGCGGCGCGGCGGCGGCAACATGTGCGCGCCGTGCCGGGTGCTGTCCACACGGCCCCTATCGCGACAAGCCATCGCACACCTGAAGGTGCGCGATCTGCAGTGCTTCCTGCAGCGACAGAACGTCTCCACCAGGGGCTGCGTCGGTGCGTGTCACAAACTTTGTTACATGTCCACATAGTGAATTGTAGTATCACCAGAAACTGTTACTTCATTGAAATGATTTACATAATATCTATATCCCTATTGTAAAACATGACTGGAGCACAGCCAAAGTCGACAAACTTTAGTATTGACTCATTGCATCACCCGGTGTATTGTTCAAACTGCTGCCAATACAATGTTTACACCGATTACTGCATGTCATTGGTCACATTGTTTGTCACATGTTTTCAATTAATACGAGTTACATCAGAACCTGAACAATAAAACTTAGAAGTTTGAAGTTATTGATAACTCTAATCAAATTGTCTCATTTAGTCCAGAGAGAGCAAATGTAGAAAAATGTAAGAAGAGTATGACATATCCTGATTCTAAAGGTCAAGAATATAGCTTCGCCAATATAATAATGTGACATCATTATATTTTCATAGTGATTATTGCCTGACCTCTGCAACCTGGAGGGATAAAATGGTGGATCTAGAAGGGCATTGAGAAAACGTCAATGATTGATGATTCACTTGTCCCTGCTACACTCGAAAGGTGGCGTTTTATAATTTAATAAAATACATGCAAAGTGGTGATTTAATTACAAGCACTGTCAATACTGCTTTGTCATGGTTCAATTATTCTTTAACATATCAATAAATATGGAAAACAAATTCTTTCTTCCATAAATCATCCATTGGTTTGTCCATAATGAAAGATTAGATGTTCTAAGATGTCCTTTAAGATTTCTCTGGTAGCAGAAAACAAGAAATACAACTTGTACAGCCTTGGGGAATCTGTGGTACCATACTTCAAGTCTACACCTAATGCAGTTCTTGAATATGAATATACTAGCTTCCACTCGCGGCTTCGCCCTTGTGGTTTAGAAACCCGTACATTTTCCCCGGGATAAAAAGTAGCTATGTGCTATTCCAGACTATAATCTACCTCTGTGCCAAATTTCATCCAGATCCGTTCAGCCGTTCTGGCGTCAGAGAGTAACAAAGATCCATCCATCCATCCTAACAAACTTTCACATTTATAATATTATATTAGTAGGATTATGTAGAATGACTGTATATGTCATCAGTCAAGTGACAAGTGTTTGACAGGTGTAAGTTACCCTTGAAAATAATTTCTAATTGATATTAGAATTATATCACTATTCACCTCAAACATTGCTGCATTTGTTTAGTATTGAGTGGATCAGCAGATATTTACTGTCAAACTAAAGATTAGAGTTTAATCGACATTGAAAGTATTTTCAGTAGGAGGGAGGAAACCCATAAAGTTGTTTAGTCAGTAAGATAAATTTGTAATAAAGTGGGTAAGACAGTGTGTCTATTGGATAATAATTTACTAGATCTCTGGGCCATCTATTGAATTTCACACTGCAAGATAAGAATCTTGTTAAACATGTAAAAGTTTTAATATGCTGCTGAAAACAAGTGGAGAAAAATAGAATTAAGTTTTTATAGAATATGTATTTCTAATGATATTTATGTGTAATATTTCCAGAGAAAGAGGAACTGCTAAGTCTGTGTGTGTCACACGTGAACAGCTCGGCGTACAGACGGCGCGGCTCGCGCGGCGGCGCCGGCGCGTTCAGTTCGCTCAAGGGACTCACCAGCAACATCAACGAGTTCATCAACTCTGCCTTTGACTTGCGCAATGGCCCGCAAACTGCGCCAGCGCCGCCCGCCAGGGCGTATGCAAGTAAGATGGGAAACAAATATTATTATGAACCTTTATACATGCTCATAATCATAATTGGACAATCTTGTTTTTCTAATTAAATATTAGTTCCTACAATTACAGTTATGAAGAACTATCACTGCCAAATACAATCACACAACATTTTCAAATATTTCTAGGATAAATGTCATACATTCATGCAATTTTAAATATCTATAATAGAATAGTTATCAATATTATCTGCCCAATTAGTTAAAGTTATATATAACTTTTCCGCTTCTTTATTGTAGATATGTTTTTTCGTCATGTAATTAATGGAATCAGGTGTTACTTTGCGGAAATCCATGATATACAAGATATACAACTAGAATATCTAGTTTTAATTCCGCCAAACTTCTTTTTTGGCGCAATGAATGCATTGTTATAATCATCTAAACACCTTTATTACCCACAGGGTTAAGCAGAGATGTACTATTATACACTCAAATTTACAGATTTTAGATTTTACAGATTTAGAATTTACAGATGATTGAGCTCATTACTGTACACTAGTGATGTGCCGGATATCTGTATCTTTATCCGTACCCGCGGATATCCGAGGGAGAAAAAGATCTGTATCCATATCTGTATCTGTTTTTTTTTTGGCGGATCTTGTACATATCTTTTACATTACTAAGTTTCATTATGTATATGAAATTCTAAATATAGGTAACAATGAAATACTATTAAAATCACATGTTTGGCACATTGATTACTCTAAACTAAGAACACAAACGTGCTATGTTGCTCTATGTCACGCTAAATTATAAATAACAAAAAAACCCGCACAGTGCAAGTCGAAACATATCATTTTACTAACCCAAAGCGTCAACTGTGGTTTCAAGGTTACGTGTACTGACACTAACTCAGTAAAAAAGTTGAGATCTGTATCCGTCCGTATCCATATCTGCAGATACACATTTTAAACGATCCGGTACATCTCTACTGCAAACGTAATACTGAACTTTGAGTACTAAATATTTCAACTTTTTATCACTAACCAATCTGGGCCAACAGACCCAGGAGTCCCAGGACCTGATGCTCGCTGATATTTCAGAATTTTAAAATTTTCCATTACATGTTGTAGGTTGCTTCAACTCGGCACACATGCACGACGATTCCAACGAAGTTCCTCTCAACTCAAGGACGCGGCCGGATGCAGAGAGATTTACAACCACGCCAGGTACTTAACAGAAACAAATTCAAGAAATATTGACAACACTTTAAATGCAAAGCTGACCTTCTGAAACATAGTGCTGTACACCTAACACGTGTTTGTGTGTTCACGTCACTTGTAAAGTGACGATGTGGTCGACAATGAAACACGCTTGTTTACGAGATTGCTATTTTATTGACCTGCGACTTTGACGCCCACATTGTAGTTCTCTGGTGATTTTTGTCTAGTGTCCAGCCCTGACTATGTTATAAAAGAATACTGTTCCCCTCAGGTGGTGAGACAGACATCCGCGTCCCCGTGCCGGAGTCTTCTTCATCAGTATCACGCAGCGCATCCGCCGAGAGCGCACGCGTCGATACCGCAGACTGCTTCGAGATCGAGGACCTGGACGACACCGGCTGGGAGTTCGTTAACAGACCTGCAGATCCACTGCCCAATGGTACTACCTGTTACTACCTTAGCCATCGCAGGCCACTGCCGGATATGGCCGAGTGCTTGGTGATTGAGGACCTGGAAGACACCAGCTGGGAGTTCGTCAACAGACTTGCTGACTCGCTGCCTAATGGTACCACTGGATTAATACCTCTCATAAAAAGAAATGGTTGTTGTTCGCGACACCAAAATTCCTTGTTGCTTTCGAAGTTTGAAAACAAAACAACTATGATCAGCTTAGACGAAGGCCAAGTTCAAACACTTCCTTGTCCATCAAATTTCAATGTCTTAAGGTACACAAAGACGACACATACAACTTTGTCGCAAGATGTTTGGATGTTTGTTATTCTATCACAAATAAACAGCTGAACAAATTTGTATGATATTTGGCACATGGATAGATCAAGTCCTGGATTAATATGTAGAATACTTTTAATCCGGATACATGACGTTGTTTCCATAGGATGAGTGTATCCGCGGACATCGACTAGTTAATAATATAGGTTACACACTAACATTTTGCTGATTGAGTCCCATGTAAAAGGGGGCGAGCTACATCTAACGAGCACATTTTCAGACACTGCTGCTATTAAGAATTTCCTCACAAAAAAACCCAATATAACTGTTCGACCTGGGAACCGAAACCAGTTCAGCAATCGCACTTGCGACCATTAGACTAATGAGGCAAGTTAGTTAATACATAAATATTGTGATTCCCAGACTCAGATGTGCTCATTAGCGCCTCGGAGGGGTTCATGCGTCGAACGCGCGCGCCGAGCGGCGAGCTGGCGAACGGCGCACGCGCCACCTCCGAGCTGGCGAGCAGCGCACGCGCCGCCTCCGAGCTGGAGCTGCGCCGCGACGTGCATGCGCCTGCCAGCGACTCCGCCAGCCTGCAGGACGAGCCCGGCGTGGACAACGACACCGACACCGACATGGGTAATACTCAGCGAGACCCTTCATATATCATAATTATATATTTTGAAATGCAAAATGGCCGATGTTTTTTTTGAAAAAAATCTACGTGCCTAATTCCTATTATTCAACATATACCTACGATCAATTTCCAATCCAAAAAGTTTTTACTCCAGGTTTTACTCGGAGCAAACGCCAGGTCTCCGCCACCCATTTAATCATGTCATGATTCGAGGTCTTAACAAGTTTTAAACTAAATTTAAAGGACACTCACTTGGAGTAGAACCATATCAATGTAAATACGCTTTATGTCTGAACAGTTCGACATATCACACTTAGTTACACTACAAGTAGTTCTTTCTTTCTGTTCACCAAACTAACGCCAGGTCTCGTACTTCCAGGTACACCAAAGCACGTAAATCTGGAACAGTTCAAGCAGCCCTCAGACCTGGACAGCTTGAACGTAAAGCAGCTGAAGGAGTTGCTGATCCGCAACCGCGTGGAGTACCGCGGCTGCCTCGAGAGGAAGGACTTGCTGGAGCGAGCCAAGACTCTCTGGCGGAACCACGCAGAATATAAAGATGGTGTGTACCATACAAATAATTGTATGCTACAGGTCTCTCACAAAAAAATATACAGTGGCCGTAGTCATCAGTTGGGCAAGCAGACTAGTTACCATAGTGCCTATCACAGATTTGTTTCGGTCTGGTAAGATTAACGCATGTCTGGCCATATGTTCAGTTCATAATGCCAGTCAACAGAAAGATGCACCGTTTGTGGGTCAAATATATAACGGAATATTTAGACGTTTGTCTTCCTCTAACACAAAATTTATAAATTTGATTGCAGACCTAGACAACTTGCCAATCGAGGAGTGCTGTAAGATATGCATGGCGGCGCCGCTAGAGTGCGTGCTGCTGGAGTGCGGACACATCGCGGCGTGCACAGCGTGCAGCAAGCAGCTGGCCGAGTGCCCCATCTGCCGCCAGTACGTGGTGCGCGCGGTGCGCTTCTTCCGCTCGTGAGCCGCCAGCAGCTGCCGCTCCACTCGCGCCGACAGGCTTATGTATCTGTGTTACTGTAAAATCAGGAATCTTGTAGATTCTCTTTGTGTCCGTCGGGTGTCGACTCAAGATTAAGAGTTGAAGGAAATATTGTTAAAAAAAAAAGTTGTTTAGAGCTTTATTTCTTATGAACTTATGATAGAAACGAAAGTTTTGTATTGATGTCACGTAATTTGACGTACTTGGAGAATAGAAGACATACAATTAATCCTTCCATAAATCAAATATTACGTATGTTAGGATTCCACTGGCGGTTATTGGTTTCTACCACTTTGTGATGATCTAAGAGTGCTATTTTATATTTATAACATCGCATAGCTTTAGAAGCCGAAGACAAGTTAACACATCAAAGGTGCCGACGCAGACACGTGTCTGCGTGTCTTTCACTAAGGGTCAAGGTACACTGAAACGAAAGACTTCTACAGGCTTTATGTTTCACAACACAAAGCCTGTGCTTTCAACTGCGACAGCGGTGGCAGCACAAGTTTTAGGTTGCAGTCGACACTACAACTCGGTGACTAGCTAGCCGCATACGTCACACAGTCTATGCCAAAAGTACAGAACTGATCATGTAAATACTATGCTAGTAATGTTTTTACCAGTTTTATAGAAATCTGAATTGTTATGTTTGAATTGTTGCTCTGCAGCCGTTGTCGTCTTTATGAAATATTCGGATTCTTCTTATATTATAATATTATGTATTCAATGAGGTAACGGCGGACGCGCTGCAAATAAATATAGAGCATATCACTGGAATTTCAGTTTTTAATACTTTGATTATCCTCAACTTTACTGGTCCTATATTATGTAGACTGAATCAAGACTGGACCTTTCATTGTCATCGATCAGAAATGTAATTTTCAGTGCGTCCGGAACTACTATTAGGTGTAAAAAATTATAAATATCATGTTTAGAGTTAGCTCAAAATTTTATTTCCTGTACTTGTGTACAGTTGGTCACACGAGTTAGTTTAGGCATATGAAATGCACCTTGCAAAGGTGACAATTGTTGTTTTATGTATCATGTATGTGAGCCGAACCTCGTGCTCTCCACACAAGGCGGGCCCTTCGGGCAAATATTCCGTAACGTTAGATGATCAAATACACGTCATGCGGAAGACTGTATTCAAGTCGTGTAGTATTTTATTTATTATAAAATTGTTGTTAGTATGCTAGCAAGCGCAGGCTGTGTAACGCTTCAAGTGTTATTTTTAGTGCGTTGTGTTTAGTACTAGCGTGCCTGTGTACCCCGGGCGAGTGTGAGAGCGAGAAGTGTGACTTGTACAGGTGCGACGCTGGATGCTGTGACTGTACGGCACGGCCGCGGGTACTGCTAATTTAATTTTGCCAATCGAGTTAACAAAATTTTATTTCAATTTTCGGGTATAGATTACATTTTGAAAGACGTTTATGAAATTTTGGTAGCTACGGTTTGGATTTGTTATATTGTTAAATACTTGGAATATAATAAAAATGAATTGTGTATGGTATGTATTTTATATTTGAAATTTGTAAATTTTGTTATAGGCCTATAATTCTACAGATAAATTTCAATAGTTTCGCCGCTTCGTTGCGCTATATGGCGCTACCTTTGTATTCTAATATAAAATATGAATTATATTAACTTTCTTCTATTTCAATGAAATTATCGTTTGTCAAAACCGATTCATAGTAGTATGAACTAGTAAGGGACATTTATATAATACCTCGGTGTTGCTGTAGACGTCCTTCGATATTCGTATCTTTATATTAATAAGTTATATGATCAAATTAAAACATGTGAACACTCGTCCACCGCTTATTTGTTTCTGTCGTGTTATATGAAGGTTCCAGTAGGTACACGCCATCGGTCGCGTGGATCGCGTCCCTAATATTACTGTATATATAAAGTTACTTTATTTTTGTATGTATGAGCCGTGTCATGTGAATGTAAGCCCACTGACGCTGGTGCCCTCGGTCCAACCGTATGGTACAACCCGCGGAAAACAAAAACGGCCAGTGCTTTGGTAGCGAATAACACCTTGGCTGGAGGTGTGCCATCCGAACACGAGAAAGAACAACGCTACGATAAATGAAATATAAAAAGAGAAAAATATAAAATGGAGGAGTACAGGGTATAGAACAATAGACCACGGGACAGATGCCTGAATGTAAATAGCTTTCGCTTGCCTTTACGTATATTAAATTCCACACAATAAAAAATAAATGTAACTAGGTTAGTATACTGATTTTAATGATATATATTTTTACGAAAATCTTGATTTATGTATAATTTTTGTATTAATGAACTCATTGTCAAACCATTGTTTTTGTTATTCCTTTGTTGTCATAGTCGACTGGCGTTGTATCATACGGTTACCTTTCGTATATAATTAATACGAACAAGTTCCGTGTAAATAAAAGTACGACTTGCAATCATTTCAATAAATTGTAACATTTGTAACACATAGATAAGTTGAATACACGGTAAAGCCTAATCATTATTTCATTTATTTCTACTCTATTTTAATACAAAATAATGTTTAATTACATATGTATATGTAATTAAACAAGTGGCAATACAAAATGAAGTCTTCATTGTCAACCATTTCACAGCAAACACTTAAAGTATTTTAGTATGTCAAGGGCGCACGCAGTACATTACACGGTAGTGGCCGCCGTCGCCGTGCTGGGCCAACCCGTGGAAGTGCAGACTTGGTGAAGAGAAGAGAATTACGGAATGTCAGATAAAACAATTTTTAGTTTGGACTGCATATAATTGAAAAGATCCCAATATCTTTCGTTCCTATTGGTATATATGTTCGTGAAAACGCTGATATTTTAGAAATCCCTTGACGTTTATTACAATTATTTTATTGACGCCTAACATATACTGGTTTATAATAATTATATTAGGAAAAATAACCTATTAAGTATAACTAGTACCTACGTAATTATTATAGATAATAAGTTAAATAATACGTTTGGCGCGGGCGCAGTGGTTGATAGATCGACTGCTGCGCTACGTATTTGTACGAACTACAAATAATCGTTCCGGGTTTGGGTGTATGTCCATGTGAATATATGTGTTTGTAAATGCACCCACGATACAGCTATTATTCCTAGTGTGGGGGTACACATGATTTGACAGCATTAAAATCTACCCGCATTGGTTTTGATATTTCATGCGGCCGCGTCGTCCGCCGGTCGTAGTTAGTAATTGGAAGGACGTCTGCGCAGTCGTTCGCCATCGGTCTCGGAATACGCGTTCGTGTAAATTTGTTGGTGGTGGAATTAGTTGGTGCGCACGCGTTAATTAGTGTACAATTTTCACGTAGTTTTTGTTGCGTACAACCTGCAGTGCTAGAACGAATATGTGAAGTGTTCAGTGACACGTGGTGGTGAATATTCACGTGGTGTGGTGAATATTCACGTGGTGTGGTGAATCCTATACATACCTACATTTGCACCTGTACGCGATATTTGGTAAGTGTTTAGCTGTATCGTTTGTTTATCTTTTGCGTTTGTATTGAAAAAAGATTGCTTTGCATTTTAAAACTGTGTTGCGTGGCGAATGAGGGTGTAAACATTAACACTTTGTGAAGTCTGAGATTTCTGCTCCAAGATGGAAATCGGTTCCGGGGCTCACGCATTGACATTTACATAGGGGTTTTTGAACAAACGTATTGCACCATTTCAATTAAATAAACGGCAGTTATTGAAGAGAGTTACGGATAATGTTATTGGTCTATTAAATTAGTTGATCACATACGTACAATGGGCGACATTACCGGTGAACCACCTATAAGGCTAAAATCGCTTGCACCCAACTTGTGACCACAGCGAAAACCACGCCCTCTTAAAACCAGTTTTGTGCAACATACTTCCCGCCAATCTTTTGTTAGAAAATAATTTGTACTTCTTTAGTTGCTATGAATGAAACAGATAGTCGGTGTGCGAGCGAGAAAGTATTATCCATACGTATTAAATCCACTTCGCCTATTTATACGTAATAAATTGGGAGAAGACAGAGTGATCGGAGTGATTAACTTTGCTAGTTTTATTTATATTAATACCTAATCGCTGTAGCTACAGAATAATAAATTACACTTTATGAAAAAACACTTTATGGAAAAACATAACATAGCAAGCATCACGCCTGTATCCCGGAAAGGTTAGACTAAGCCACAAAGGCGTATCTACTATTGTGCACCCACATTTCGCCGATGCTGTTATTAAGTCACGTAAGCCATGTAACAGGGGGCGAGCCTGTTGCAATCAACCGGGCATAACCCCAACCCCTCGGTGCTGCTACTGAGGATTTCTATACAGAAAAACCCAATAACAATTTCCCCGACCCGGGAACCGAATCCAGAACCTCACGCTCAGCAGTCGCGCTTGCGACCACTACACTATTGAGTCAGTTGTAAAAATAAAATTTCAGATTTGTGAATTTGAGATTTGTGAATTTGGGAGGTTGATATTTGAGAGTGTGAGAAATTGTGATTTGAGGTTTGAGAGTTTGGATTTGAGATTTCACCCCCCGCCACAACCACCCGACTGCGCTGACACCCCCACCACAAACATCTGACTGCTCTGACACCACCCACCACAAACATCTGACTGCTCTCACACCCACACCACAAACATTAGACTGCTCTGACACCCCCAACACTAACACTCTACTGCTCTGACACCACCAACACAACCACCCGACTGCTCTGACACCACCACCACAACCCCCAGATTGAACCTGACACTCTCACCACAACCACCAGTCTGCTCTGACACCCCCGCCACAACAACCAGATTGACCCTGACACCCCAAACACAAACAACTGACTGCTCTGACACCACCACCACAAACATCAGACTGCTTTGACACCGCCACCACAACCACCCGACTGCTCTGACACCACCACTACAACCCCAAGATTGAACCTGACACTCCCACCACAAACATCAGACTGCTCTGACACCCCAAACACAAACAACTGACTGCTCTGACACCACCACCACAAACATCAGACTGCTTTGACACCGCCACCACAACCACCCGACTGCTCTGACACCACCACTACAACCCCAAGATTGAACCTGACACTCCCACCACAAACATCAGACTGCTCTGACACCCCAAACACAAACAACTGACTGCTCTGACACCACCACCACAAACATCAGACTGCTTTGACACCGCCACCACAACCACCCGACTGCTCTGACACCACCACTACAACCCCAAGATTGAACCTGACACTCCCACCACAAACATCAGACTGCTCTGACACCCACACCACAATCATTAGACTGCTCTGACACCCCCAAAACTACCACCAGTCTGCTCTGACACCCCCACGCAACCACCAGTCTGCTGTGACGAAAGTCAAGTCGAGTCGAAAGTCAAGTCGAGTCGAAAGTCAAGTCGAGTCGAAAGTCAAGTCGAGTCGAAAGTCAAGTCCAAAGTCAAGTCAAGTCGACTGTCGAATGTCAAATCGAATGTCAAGTCGAAAGTCAAGTCAAGTCGAAAGTCGAGTAGAAAGTCAAGTCGAGTCGAAAGTCAAGTCAAGTCAAGTCGAAAGTCCAGTCAAGTCGAATGTCAAGTCGAAAGTCAAGTCAAGTCGAATAGAAAGTCAAGTCAAGTCGAATGTCAAGTCGAAAGTCAAGTCAAGTCGAGTCGAAAGTCAAGTCAAGTCCAAAGTCAAGTCAAGTCGAAAGTCAAGTCGAAAGCCCCCCCCTCACAAACATCTGACTGCTCGGACACTCCCACCACAACCAACAGTCTGCTCTGACACCCCCACGCAACCACCAGTCTGCTGTGACGAAAGTCAAGTCGAGTCGAAAGTCAAGTCGAGTCGAAAGTCAAGTCCAAAGTCAAGTCAAGTCGACTGTCGAATGTCAAATCGAATGTCAAGTCGAAAGTCGAGTCGAAAGTCAAGTCAAGTCGAAAGTCGAGTAGAAAGTCAAGTCGAGTCGAAAGTCAAGTCAAGTCGAAAGTCCAGTCAAGTCGAATAGAAAGTCAAGTCAAGTCGAAAGTCAAGTCAAGTCGAATGTCAAGTCAAGTCGAAAGTCAAGTCGAGTCGAATGTCAAATCGAATGTCAAGTCGAATGTCAAATCGAATGTCAAGTCGAATATCAAGTCGAAAGTCAAGTCGAGTCGAAAGTCAAGTCGAGTCGAAAGTCAAGTCGAGTCGAATGTCAATTCAAATGTCAAGTCAAATGTCAAGTCGAAAGTCAAGTCGAATGTGAAGTCGAGTCGAATGTTAAGTCAAATGTCAAGTCGAATGTCAAATCGAATGTCAAGTGGAATATCAAGTCGAAAGTCAAGTCAAGTCTAAAGTCAAGTCGAGTCGAAAGTCAAGTCAAGTCGAATGTCAAGTCGAAAGTCAAGTCAAGTCGAGTCGACTGTCAAGTCAAATGTCAAGTCAAGTCGAGTCAAATGTCAAGTCGAATGTCAAGTCGAAAGTCAAATCGAAAGTCAAGTCAAGTCGAGTCGAAAGTCAAGTCGAGTCGAAAGTCAAGTCAAGTCTAGTCGAAAGTCAAGTCGAGTCAAATGTCAAGTCGAGACGAAAGTCAAGTCGAGTCGAAAGTCAAGTTGGAAGTCAAGTCGAAAGTCAAGTCGAGTCGAAAGTCAAGTTGGAAATCAAGTCGAAAGTCAAGTCGAATGTCAAGTCGAAAGTCAATCGAATGTCAAGTCGAATGTCAAGTCGAGTCGAATGTCAAGTCGAGTCGAATGTCAAGTCGAGTCGAAAGTCAAGTCAAGTCGAGTCGAAAGTCAAGTCAAGTCGAGTCGAAAGTCAAGTCAAGTCGAGTCGAAAGTCAAGTCGAGTCGAATGTCAAGTCGAGTCGAAAGTTAAGTCGAGTCGAGTCGAAAGTCAAGTCAAAAGTCAAGTCAATTCGAATGTCAAGTCGAAAGTCAAGTCTTAAGTCAAGTCGAAAGTCAAGTCGAATAGAAAGTCAAGTCGAAAGTCAAGTCAAGTCAAGTCGTAAGTCAAGTCAAGTCAAGTCGAATGTGAAGTTGAAAGTCAAGTCAAGTCGAGTCGAAAGTCAAGTCGAGTCAAATGTCAAGTCGAGACGAAAGTCAAGTCGAGTCGAAAGTCAAGTTGGAAGTCAAGTCGAAAATCAAGTCGAGTCGAAAGTCAAGTTGGAAATCAAGTCGAAAGTCAAGTCGAAAGTCAATCGAATGTCAAGTCGAGTCGAAAGTCAAGTCAAGTCGAGTCGAAAGTCAAGTCAAGTCGAGTCGAAAGTCAAGTCAAGTCGAGTCGAAAGTCAAGTCGAGTCGAATGTCAAGTCAAGTCGAAAGTCAAGTCAAGTCGAGTCGAAAGTCAAGTTGGAAGTCAAGTCGAAAGTCAAGTCGAATGTCAAGTCGAAAGTCAACCGAATGTCAAGTCAAGTCGAGTAGAAAGTCAAGTCGAGTCGAATGTCAAGTCGAATGTCAAGTCGAGTCGAATGTCAAGTCGAGTCGAAAGTCAAGTCAAGTCGAAAGTCAAGTCAAGTTGAATGTCAAGTCGAATGTCAAGTCGAGTCGAAAGTCAAGTCACGTCGAGTCGAAAGTCAAGTCGAGTCGAACGTTAAGTCAAATGTCAAGTCGAATGTCAAGTCGAGTCGAATGTCAAGTCGAGTCGAATGTCAAGTCGAGTCGAAAGTCAAGTCAAGTCGAGTCGAATGTCAAGTCGAGTCGAAAGTTAAGTCGAGTCGAAAGTCAAGTCAAGTCGAGTCGAATGTCAAGTCAAGTCGAAAGTTAAGTCGAGTCGAGTCGAAAGTCAAGTCGAATAGAAAGTCAAGTCGAAAGTCAAGTCAAGTCGAATGTGAAGTCGAAAGTCAAGTCAAGTCGAGTCGAATGTCAAGTCAAATCGAGTCAAATGTCAAGTCGAATGTCAAGTCGAAAGTCAAGTCAAGTCGAAAGTCAAGTCGAGTCGAAAGTCAAGTCAAGTCGAGTCGAAGGTCAAGTCGAGTCGAAAGTCAAGTCGAGTCGAAAGTCAAGTCGAGTCGAATGTCAAGTCGAGTCGAAAGTTAAGTCGAGTCGAGTCTAAAGTCAAGTCGAGTCGAAAGTCAAGTCGAGTCGAATGTCAAATCGAATGCCAAGCCGAATGTCAAGTCGAATGTCAAGTCGAATGTCAAATCGAATGTCAAGTCGAAAGTCAAGTCGAAAGTTAAGTCGAGTCGCAAGTCAAGTCACGTCGAGTCGAAAGTCAAGTCGAGTCGAATGTCAAGTCGAAAGTCAAGTCGAGTCGAGTCGAATGTCAAGTCAAATCGAGTCAAATGTCAAGTCGAATGTCAAGTCGAAAGTCAAATCGAAAGTCAAATCGAAAGTCAAGTCAAGTCGAAAGTCAAGTCGAGTCGAAAGTCAAGTCAAGTCGAGTCGAAAGTCAAGTCGAGTCGAAAGTCAAGTCGAGTCGAATGTCAAGTCGAGTCGAAAGTTAAGTCGAGTCGAGTCGAAAGTCAAGTCAAGTCGAAAGTCAAGTCGAGTCGAAAGTCAAGTCAAGTCGAGTCGAAAGTCAAGTCGAGTCAAATGTCAAGTCGAGACGAAAGTCAAGTCGAGACGAAAGTCAAGTCGAGTCGAAAGTCAAGTTGGAAGTCAAGTCGAAAATCAAGTCGAGTCGAAAGTCAAGTTGGAAATCAAGTCGAAAGTCAAGTCGAATGTCAATCGAATGTCAAGTCGAGTCGAATGTCAAGTCGAGTCGAATGTCAAGTCGAGTCGAAAGTCAAGTCAAGTCGAGTCAAAAGTCAAGTCAAGTCGAGTCGAAAGTCAAGTCAAGTCGAGTCGAAAGTCAAGTCGAGTCGAATGTCAAGTCGAGTCGAAAGTTAAGTCGAGTCGAGTCGAAAGTCAAGTCAAAAGTCAAGTCAATTCGAATGTCAAGTCGAAAGTCAAGTCTTAAGTCAAGTCGAAAGTCAAGTCGAATAGAAAGTCAAGTCGAAAGTCAAGTCGAAAGTCAAGTCGTAAGTCAAGTCAAGTCAAGTCGAAAGTCAAGTCAAGTCAAGTCGAATGTGAAGTTGAAAGTCAAGTCGAGTCGAAAGTCAAGTCGAGTCAAATGTCAAGTCGAGACGAAAGTCAAGTCGAGTCGAAAGTCAAGTTGGAAGTCAAGTCGAAAATCAAGTCGAGTCGAAAGTCAAGTTGGAAATCAAGTCGAAAGTCAAGTCGAAAGTCAATCGAATGTCAAGTCGAATGTCAAGTCGAGTCGAAAGTCAAGTCAAGTCGAGTCGAAAGTCAAGTCAAGTCGAGTCGAAAGTCAAGTCGAGTCGAATGTCAAGTCGAATGTCAAGTCAAGTCGAAAGTCAAGTCAAGTCGAGTCGAAAGTCAAGTTGGAAGTCAAGTCGAAAGTAAAGTCGAAAGTCAAGTCGAATGTCAAGTCGAAAGTCAACCGAATGTCAAGTCAAGTCGAGTAGAAAGTCAAGTCGAGTCGAATGTCAAGTCGAATGTCAAGTCGAGTCGAATGTCAAGTCGAGTCGAATGTCAAGTCGAGTCGAAAGTCAAGTCAAGTCTAAAGTCAAGTCGAAAGTCAAGTCAAGTTGAATGTCAAGTCGAATGTCAAGTCGAGTCGAAAGTCAAGTCACGTCGATTCGAAAGTCAAGTCGAGTCGAACGTTAAGTCAAATGTCAAGTCGAGTCGAATGTCAAGTCGAGTCGAAAGTCAAGTCAAGTCGAGTCGAATGTCAAGTCGAGTCGAAAGTTAAGTCGAGTCGAAAGTCAAGTCAAGTCGAGTCGAATGTCAAGTCAAGTCGAAAGTTAAGTCGAGTCGAGTCGAAAGTCAAGTCGAATAGAAAGTCAAGTCGAAAGTCAAGTCAAGTCGAATGTGAAGTCGAAAGTCAAGTCGAAAGTCAAGTCAAGTCGAGTCGAATGTCAAGTCAAATCGAGTCAAATGTCAAGTCGAATGTCAAGTCGAAAGTCAAGTCAAGTCGAAAGTCAAGTCAAGTCGAGTCGAAGGTCAAGTCGAGTCGAAAGTCAAGTCGAGTCGAAAGTCAAGTCGAGTCGAAAGTCAAGTCGAGTCGAATGTCAAGTCGAGTCGAAAGTTAAGTCGAGTCGAGTCGAAAGTCAAGTCGAGTCGAAAGTCAAGTCGAGTCGAAAGTCAAGTCAAGTCGATAGTCAAATGTCAAGTCGAGACGAAAGTCAAGTCGAGACGAAAGTCAAGTCGAGTCGAAAGTCAAGTTGGAAGTCAAGTCGAAAATCAAGTCGAGTCGAAAGTCAAGTTGGAAATCAAGTCGAAAGTCAATCGAATGTCAAGTCGAGTCGAATGTCAAGTCGAGTCGAATGTCAAGTCGAGTCGAATGTCAAGTCGAGTCGAAAGTCAAGTCGAGTCGAAAGTCAAGTCGAGTCGAAAGTCAAGTCGAGTCGAAAGTCAAGTCGAGTCGAATGTCAAGTCAAGTCGAAAGTTAAGTCGAGTCGAGTCGAAAGTCAAGTCGAATAGAAAGTCAAGTCGAAAGTCAAGTCAAGTCAAGTCGAAAGTCAAGTCAAGTCGAAAGTCAAGTCAAGTCGAGTCGAAGGTCAAGTCGAGTCGAAAGTCAAGTCGAGTCGAAAGTCAAGTCGAGTCGAAAGTCAAGTCGAGTCGAATGTCAAGTCGAGTCGAAAGTTAAGTCGAGTCGAGTCGAAAGTCAAGTCGAGTCGAATGTCAAGTCGAGTCGAGTCGAATGTCAAGTCGAGTCGAAAGTTAAGTCGAGTCGAAAGTCAAGTCAAGTCGAGTCGAATGTCAAGTCAAGTCGAAAGTTAAGTCGAGTCGAGTCGAAAGTCAAGTCGAATAGAAAGTCAAGTCGAAAGTCAAGTCAAGTCGAATGTGAAGTCGAAAGTCAAGTCGAAAGTCAAGTCAAGTCGAGTCGAATGTCAAGTCAAATCGAGTCAAATGTCAAGTCGAATGTCAAGTCGAAAGTCAAGTCAAGTCGAGTCGAAGGTCAAGTCGAGTCGAAAGTCAAGTCGAGTCGAAAGTCAAGTCGAGTCGAAAGTCAAGTCAAGTCGAAAGTCAAGTCAAGTCGAGTCGAAGGTCAAGTCGAGTCGAAAGTCAAGTCGAGTCGAAAGTCAAGTCGAGTCGAAAGTCAAGTCGAGACGAAAGTCAAGTCGAGTCGAAAGTCAAGTTGGAAGTCAAGTCGAAAATCAAGTCGAGTCGAAAGTCAAGTTGGAAATCAAGTCGAATGTCAAGTCGAAAGTCAATCGAATGTCAAGTCGAATGTCAAGTCGAGTCGAATGTCAAGTCGAGTCGAAAGTCAAGTCGAGTCGAAAGTCAAGTCGAGTCGAAAGTCAAGTCGAGTCGAAAGTCAAGTCGAGTCGAAAGTCAAGTTGGAAGTCAAGTCGAAAATCAAGTCGAGTCGAAAGTCAAGTTGGAAATCAAGTCGAATGTCAAGTCGAAAGTCAATCGAATGTCAAGTCGAATGTCAAGTCGAGTCGAATGTCAAGTCGAGTCGAAAGTCAAGTCGAGTCGAAAGTCAAGTCGAGTCGAAAGTCAAGTCGAGTCGAAAGTCAAGTCGAGTCGAAAGTCAAGTCGAGTCGAATGTCAAGTCGAGTCGAAAGTTAAGTCGAGTCGAGTCGAAAGTCAAGTCGAATAGAAAGTCAAGTCGAAAGTCAAGTCAAGTCAAGTCAAGTCAAGTCGAAAGTCAAGTCAAGTCGAAAGTCAAGTCAAGTCGAGTCGAAAGTCAAGTCGAGTCGAAAGTCAAGTCGAGTCGAAAGTCAAGTCGAGTCGAAAGTCAAGTCGAGTCGAGTCGAAAGTCAAGTCGAGTCGAAAGTCAAGTCGAGTCGAAAGTCAAGTCAAGTCGATAGTCAAGTCGAGTCAAATGTCAAGTCGAGACGAAAGTCAAGTCGAGACGAAAGTCAAGTCGAGTCGAAAGTCAAGTTGGAAGTCAAGTCGAAAATCAAGTCGAGTCGAAAGTCAAGTTGGAAATCAAGTCGAATGTCAAGTCGAATGTCAAATCGAATGTCAAGTCGAAAGTCAAGTCGAAAGTTAAGTCGAGTCGCAAGTCAAGTCACGTCGAGTCGAAAGTCAAGTCGAGTCGAATGTCAAGTCGAAAGTCAAGTCAAGTCGAGTCGAATGTCAAGTCAAATCGAGTCGAATGTCAAGTCGAGTCGAAAGTTAAGTCGAGTCGAGTCGAAAGTCAAGTCAAGTCGAATGTGAAGTCGAAAGTCAAGTCGAGTCGAAAGTCAAGTCAAGTCGAGTCGAAAGTCAAGTCGAATGTCAAGTCGAGTCGAAAGTCAAGTCGAGTCGAATGTCAAATCGAATGCCAAGCCGAATGTCAAGTCGAATGTCAAATCGAATGTCAAGTCGAAAGTCAAGTCGAAAGTTAAGTCGAGTCGCAAGTCAAGTCACGTCGAGTCGAAAGTCAAGTCGAGTCGAATGTCAAGTCGAAAGTCAAGTCAAGTCGAGTCGAATGTCAAGTCAAATCGAGTCAAATGTCAAGTCGAAAGTCAAATCGAAAGTCAAGTCAAGTCGAAAGTCAAGTCGAGTCGAAAGTCAAGTCAAGTCGAGTCGAAAGTCAAGTCGAGTCGAAAGTCAAGTCGAGTCGAATGTCAAGTCGAGTCGAAAGTTAAGTCGAGTCGAGTCGAAAGTCAAGTCAAGTCGAGTCGAAAGTCAAGTCAAGTCGAGTCGAAAGTCAAGTCGAGTCGAATGTCAAATCGAATGCCAAGCCGAATGTCAAGTCGAATGTCAAGTCGAAAGTCAAGTCGAAAGTCAAGTCGAAAGTTAAGTCGAGTCGAATGTCAAGTCAAATCGAGTCAAATGTCAAATTTTTTTTTTTTTTTTCTGGCAACACTGGCAGCCGGTCGTGAAAAAACGACTTCTCAAATTAATATTTTATTATATTCAATAAATTGTGTTTATCTCGTGTTAAAATAAGTGAATATTGTTAAACTAGATATAAAGCAATGTACCTAGTGTTTGCACTGTGTTTTGTCACAAGATCAAAGGAAAATCAAGAAAACTTCTATCAGCTGTCAACGGGTGGATTTCAAATCGTCGATCCCGGGGAGTATTTGCTTTCACTATTATTCCCTATAATTAAATATTATTCAGACATACGAGCTTCATACATTACACACCCCTAAGTCGACCCTCTGACCCACCGGCTTAAATTTTGTCCCTTAATTTTGACATTATTTGTCATAGCAAACTGCAAGGCATACATATTGGCATCAGACAAAACTGCAAAGCTCACCGTTCATAAACTTGTGAGATCCTTTCATCTGTATAGCAAAACCTACTTATATTATAATTTGTCACTAATGATACCTATGCTTGTAATATTAAGCAATTAAAAGTACTTTTGTATGTATAGCAATTAAGAGGCAAGAATAACATTAATACTAAGATAATTAATCAATTCTTTAATTCATTAAAGACTTCTGCTTCAAATTTTCTAATATACTTGACCTCATACTTGTGTTATTAATTTTTCCTTTTAATTTCAATTTATTAATATCATTTAATCATTTGTTTTAGTTTTTTGCTTGTTTTTCTCTTAACTACCCTTTGTATTTCCACCTTACTTTACTATAATTGTTATCTCTAGCCATTTAGCTGTAAAATTTTCACATTCCAGGTAATAGGAAAGTTAAGGGAATAATGATGACCCGCAGTGCAACTGTCAGAGATATGGAAGTCAAGATGAGAGCGACCCTGAAGGAACTGGAGTCTTCTAAACACATGTGTGAACAACTCCTCCAGGAAAGGGAAGACAGCGAAGTGGAAGTTAAGAACATCATTGACAAAAACACACTTCTCAAGAATGAACTGGCTGAGCTGCACATACAGTATATGGACCTACTCGACCAACACAGCCAACTTCAAGAAAATATGTCAACATTTCAACAGTGCAGTGACACCTATGAATTGGCTTTGAAACGCATTACTAAACTTGAGCAGGAATTATGTGATGCCCATAAGGCTATATCTTCTTATGAATCGGTCAAAGCCAACGAACAGTCAACAAACACTCATTATCTATATAATAAGTTGGTAGGCAATGGGTCTGGTCCGATGTGTGCATCAGCTGTAACTATTGACTTGACTGGTGATGATACTATTACTACATGTCCTTTACTTATGAGTCACAAGAAATTAAAAAAATACATTAAAATTAAAAAGTTTATCAAAAGGTCCAGAATTACTATGAAAAAACAAAACCTTTTAAAATTAAATCTGGGTCTTAGAAAAGACCGTGTTAGTTTGCTGAATAAGTTAAAATCTTGTACAATTGAGCTAGAACAGAGTAGGGCAATTTATGATGCTGACACTGAGCGCTTGCAGGAAGAATTACTTCATAGGGAGAGCATTTTATCAGATATTTTTAACAAGTATCAGTTGGCTCAACAGGAGCTAAGTGAACGCATGGTGGAGGCGGGTGAGCTGGTGGACTTGGTGAGGTACAATGCTGAGAGATACGAGTCTCTGGCTAATAATCTCTCATGCAGCTGTGTCCTCCCATCGCTAGCTCCCAAGACTCTGCATGCTGCACCCTCCTCTGTTAAGGTTCAACCTGAGGGCAGCGGTGATTATCAGAACCAAACAAAAACATTAGTATTCACAGATCAGGTGGGTTCTGGTTTTGGATCACTGCTGCAAAATTGTATGAGTCATAGTGTTACCAATTATTGTTATCACAATTTAAAGTTTAGACAGATTGTAAAACACATTTCAAATAAAAAGATAGGCAATCATACTAATGTAATCCTACTATTAGGTAACAGTTCAGGTATAAAGAAAAAGGACATTGTGGATGGTATCAACACATTATTAAAATTAAGCGATACAGGGAAACTTATGTTGTGTGCTTTCCCATATTCTGAAACTCTGTCAGATTATGAAAATAACTTGATTTTTAGATTAAATAATTTAATGCATATGCTGACATGTCGCCATAGTGACAGATTATTATACTTTGATACTAACAAGTTTGTCAGTGGATTTAAAATTACCCAGGAAGCCATGTTTCTTCCTAAGAAATGTAAGTGTTTGATAGCTACATTAATAGCATACAATATTAACATGGTTACGGTTAATATAACAGTCAATAGGATAAGTGACAAATCAGCATTATCTAGTTACACTTGTAATGCTGGTGATAGTACGAAGGAGTTGTCATTTTTAGAGACTGCTAGTTTTGGTGGCCTCACCAGCAACATGGAGTATTCTCCACACGTAGGGCATACGGGATGTATTGCCTTACCCACTTGTGCTGACACAAATACTGCAGATCTAACTCCTGATTTTAATTTAAACTAGTCAATAAGACAACAGAAGATATTGTTATAAATAATAATACAAGATTAATATGTAATAAGATAAACATATCTTCTGGCATATCACCATCCTTATGTACGAAGGGGGAGAGGGTTAGAGATACAAATGTCTTAAAAATATTTCATCAAAATATTCAAGGTCTCTCTTCCAAAATACTAGAAGTTGAGTTGTTCCTAGAAAAAAGCAAATATGATATTGTTTGTATAACAGAACATTGGATGAAAGATTACCAAATGTTAATATATTATGAAAATTATTATGTGGCTAGTTGTTATAACCGAAAGTCCATGCTACATGGGGGTTCTTTAATATTAATTAAGAATTCCATTAAGTCAAAAGAACGAACTGATATAGTCAGATTGTCGGTCGAACATTCCATTGAATTGGCTTGTGTTGAGCTGGATAAGCATATTATAGTTTGCGTTTATAGACCCCCAAATAACCAAAATTTATCAACATTTGAATGTGTAATGGAGGATGTATTGAAAAAGATTTTTAGTAAAAATAAATCCATTATAATCTGTGGCGACTTTAACATTAATATACTAGAAAATAATTTGATGACTAATAAGTTCTTGTGTCTTTTTAAATCTTTTAATCTGGTAAATATATTTTCAGAACCAACTCGAGTAACGTCTACATCTGCTACTTGTATTGATAATGTATTCTGCAACTGTGACTATTCACAGGAAGCTATCATGAATTGCTTACCTTCAGATCACAGTGGGCAAACTGTTACTTTTAAATACAATAAGCACCCAAGTAAAATTCAAATTAAATCTAGGTTTATAACAGCAAGGAAATTGGAAAATTATAATAAATCATTAATTCAAAAATTGTCTGTTCTTAAAAATTATACAAAAGACTGTGATAAACTGTATGCAGACTTCTTTGCCATAGTGAAAACAGAGTTTGACAATTTTTTTAAAATAAAAACAAAAAATATTGATCATAAATTTAAGTTCAGCGACTGGGCGACTAAGGGTATTCGTAAAAGTAGGGAACGTTTATTTGAACTGTATGAACAGAAAAATTATAATAAAAGTAAAAACTTTTTTCAATATGTCACTAATTTCTCAAAAACTTATAAAAAGGTGTGTCAACTAGCCAAGGCTCGGTATATTAGTGACAAAATTAAGCATGCAGATAATAAAATTAAAACTACTTGGCAGATTATTAATAATGAAACTTGTAAATCGAAGTCACACACCATTGATTACACAATAAACACAGCGCGTGGTCTGTTATATACAGATATTGATGTAGCTCAAGAATTCGAGTCTTTCTTTACTAATATTCCCTTAAAAACTACAGAATTTCTGAATTCATCACCATCTCTTTCTGCTACCTTACTCAGACAGAATGTTCCTGCTTGTACCGTTGAATTTACATTCAAGCGCGTTAGTCCTCAGTCAATTATAAAAGCTTTTAATGAAATTAAAATTAAATTAACTGAAGATTTATGGGGTTTATCGGTAAAAGTATGTAAAAGTATTATTAAAACTATCGCTCCCCACTTAGCGATCATATTTAACAAATGCGTAGATCAGGGATCCTTTCCGGATTTAATGAAACACAGTAAGGTAATCCCTTTGTTTAAATCCGGTAACAGTCGAGATCCGGGTAACTTTAGGCCAGTATCAGTTTTGCCTGTTCTTAGCAAGGTTTTTGAGAAAATTATGCTTAATCAAATGCTATTGCACTTTAACGTAAACAAGCTTTTTCACAACCAGCAGTACGGCTTCACTAAAGGACGAAATACAACTGATGCGGGCATCACATTAATCAAACACATCTTCGATGCTTGGGAAGGTTCTCAAGATGCCATCGGTGTATTTTGTGACCTCTCAAAAGCTTTTGATTGTGTAGGGCATGAGACGCTGCTTCTAAAACTAGAGCATTACGGGCTTAAGCATGAATCACTAAAAGTTGTTAAATCATATTTGCAAAACAGGCAACAAAAAGTTCAAATAAATGGAGTTAAATCATCTGGCGCTCTAGTGACAATGGGTGTACCCCAGGGTTCGATCCTAGGTCCGTTTTTGTTTTTAGTGTACATAAATGACCTACCTTATATGCTTCAGGATAGAACAAAGATTGTGTTATTTGCTGATGATACATCCTTAATTTTTAAAATAGATAGACGTGTTTCTAATATTGACGAGATAAATAACGCTCTTCTCAAGGTGCATGACTGGTTTACAGTTAATAATTTAGTATTAAATGGGCAAAAAACTAAATGCATAAAGTTTGCCTTACCAAATGTAAAAAGCAGAGAATGTAACGTTGTGTTAAATAAAGAGAAGCTCGAATTCGTCGATCAAACAGTTTTCTTGGGAGTAACGTTAGATTCAAAGCTTCAATGGGGCCCGCATATCAAATCCCTAGCAGGACGGCTTAGTTCAGCTGCTTATGCTGTGCGAAAAATCAGACTACTTGCAGACGTAGCCACCGCAAGACT
Source organism: Shargacucullia verbasci (assembly GCA_947562105.1). Taxonomy (NCBI): domain Eukaryota; kingdom Metazoa; phylum Arthropoda; class Insecta; order Lepidoptera; family Noctuidae; genus Shargacucullia; species Shargacucullia verbasci. The sequence continues at coordinate 464,842 of OX387284.1, forward strand.
GGTTTATTTTAGCTACTTTCACAGCATTATGTCCTATGGTATTTTATTGTGGGGACGGGCTGCTGATATTGAATCTATTTTCATCTTGCAGAAGAGAGCCATTAGGGCTATTTACAATCTGCATAGTCGTGAGTCTTTGAGAGAACTTTTTAAAGAAATTAATATTATGACAGTCCCATGTCAATATATCTACGAAAATATTATGTACGTACGAAAAAATATAACTATGTTTAGTAAACAATGTGATATACATGATTATAATACTAGGAATAAGACCAAATTAGTACAGCACTATCATCGCTTAGCTAAAGTCCATACGTCTTTTATAGGATACAGTATCAAATTTTATAATAAAATACCAGACAACGTGTTAAATTTACCAGAAAATAAATTCAAAATACTAGTTAAACGTATTCTTTGCAAACAAGCATACTATAAATTAGAAGATTATCTTGTAGATAAAAATGTTTGGCGAAATGCTATTCCAGCTCCGCAAGACCATGAATAATACAATATGTATCTAATGTAATTTTTTTTTAAAAATTTGACATCATATATTTATGTATTTATTGATGTTGTGACATTTTTTTATTATAATTTTTTTTTTACTTACTATTGACTTCATATGGCTTCATATGGTATTTATCTTGACTTAGATTCGGCTTTATTGGCAATATAGTTTAGTATTGACTTGTATTGGCCTTATTGGCATTATTGTATTATTATTATTTTTGACATCTTTTGGCTTTATTGGCCTTATTGTATTATTATTATTATTTTGACATCTTTTGGCTTTATTGGCCTTATTATTTTTCATTGACATTCATTGGCTTTATTGGCATTTTTATTGTTAATTTGTATCTGCCATATTGTATTACCTGCTATTTTTTGTTATTATGTTGGCAATTTGTAATATGTGAGCACCATGTAGCCCTAAAGAGATATTTTATTCAATTGACGTGATAGTTGTCTGGCAGTTTGAGAATGTCATGCTCACTTAAATGTCCTGCTGATGGTGGCGTGCGTGTCGGGTCGTTGAGTTCCCTGCAATGTGGTTGAGTTGAGCGATGCCGATACGTGCGTCATACTCGTGAACGGGTGCCGTCTGTTGGGACTGGTCAGCTCATAGCTGCCATGTCAATCTTATCAGAATATTTGTTATTAATTTAAAAATCAGGCTTGTTTAGTTTAGACTTTTTTTTTACATTGTCCTCACATAAGTTTTCGAGAACAATGTATTTTAACAAAATATTGTAAGAAATTCTGAATTTAAAAGAGTAACCATGGAGTTTCTTGCCCGTTCTTCTCCATTGGAAGTCAACATTTTGGAACGTGGCACCTAGAGTCGTAACTATTCATAAGTACCTGTATATGGTCTACATGAATAAAAACATATCTTATCTTATCTTAATGTCAAGTCGAATGTCAAGTCGAAAGTCAAATCGAAAGTCAAGTCAAGTCGAAAGTTAAGTCGAGTCGAAAGTCAAGTCAAGTCGAGTCGAAAGTCAAGTCGAGTCGAAAGTCAAGTCGAGTCGAATGTCAAGTCGAGTCGAAAGATAAGTCGAGTCGAGTCGAAAGTCAAGTCGAAAGTCAAGTCGAGTCGAAGGTCAAGTCGAATCGAAAGTCAAGTCGAGTCGAAAGTCAAGTCGAGTCGAAAGTCAAGTCGAGTCGAATGTCAAGTCGAGTCGAAGGTTAAGTCGAGTCGAGTCGAAAGTCAAGTCGAGTCGAAAGTCAAGTCGAGTCAAATGTCAAGTCGAGACGAAAGTCAAGTCGAGACGAAAGTCAAGTCGAGTCGAAAGTCAAGTTGGAAGTCAAGTCGAAAATATAGTCGAGTCGAAAGTCAAGTTGGAAATCAAGTTGAAAGTCAAGTCGAATGTCAAGTCGAAAGTCAATCGAATGTCAAGTCGAATGTCAAGTCGAGTCGAAAGTCAAGTCGAGTCGAAAGTCAAGTCGAGTCGAATGTCAAGTCGAAAGTTAAGTCGAGTCGAGTCGAAAGTCAAGTCGAATAGAAAGTCAAGTCGAAAGTCAAGTCAAGTCGAAAGTCAAGTCAAGTCAAGTCGAAAGTCAAGTCAAGTCAAGTCGAAAGTCAAGTCAAGTCGAATGTGAAATCGAAAGTCAAGTCGAGTCGAAAGTCAAGTCAAGTCGAGTCGAAAGTCAAGTCAAGTCGAGTCGAAAGTCAAGTCGAGTCGAGCAGTCAGATGTTTGTGAGGGGGGGCTTTCGACTTGACTTTCGACTCGACTTGACTTTCGACTCGACTTGACTTTCGACTCGACTTGACTTGACTTTCGACTCGACTTGACTTTCGACTCGACTTGACATTCGATTGACATTCGACTTGACTTTTGACTTGACTTTCGACTTGATTTCCAACTTGACTTTCGACTCGACTTGATTTTCGACTTGACTTCCAACTTGACTTTCGACTCGACTTGACTTTCGTCTCGACTTGACTTTCGTCTCGACTTGACATTTGACTCGACTTGACTTTCGACTCGACTTGACTTGACTTTCGACTCGACTTGACTTGACTTTCGACTCGACTCGACTTAACTTTCGACTCGACTTGACATTCGACTCGACTTGACTTTCGACTCGACTTGACTTTCGACTCGACTTGACTTGACTTTCGACTCGACTTAACTTTCGACTTGACTTGACTTTCGATTTGACTTTCGACTTGACATTCGACTTGACATTTGACTCGATTTGACTTGACATTCGACTCGACTTAACTTTCGACTTGACTTTCGACTTGATATTCGATTTGACATTCGACTTGACATTCGGCTTGGCATTCGATTTGACATTCGACTCGACTTGACTTTCGTCTCGACTTGACATTTGACTCGACTTGACTTTCGACTCGACTTGACTTTCGACTTGACTTGACTTTCGACTCGACTCGACTTAACTTTCGACTCGACTTGACATTCGACTCGACTTGACTTTCGACTCGACTTGACTTTCGACTCGACTTGACTTTCGACTCGACTTGACATTCGACTCGACTTGACATTCGACTTGACATTCGATTGACTTTCGACTTGATTTCCAACTTGACTTTCTACTCGACTTGATTTTCGACTTGACTTCCAACTTGACTTTCGACTCGACTTGACTTTCGTCTCGACTTGACTTTCGTCTCGACTTGACATTTGACTCGACTTGACTTTCGACTCGACTTGACTTGACTTTCGACTCGACTTGACTTTCGACTTGACTTGACTTTCGACTCGACTCGACTTAACTTTCGACTCGACTTGACATTCGACTCGACTTGACTTTCGACTCGACTTGACTTTCGACTCGACTTGATTTGACTTTCGACTCGACTTGACTTTCGACTTGACTTGACTTTCGATTTGACTTTCGACTTGACATTCGACTTGACATTTGACTCGATTTGACTTGACATTCGACTCGACTTGACATTCGACTCGACTTGACTTTCGACTCGACGTGACTTGACTTGCGACTCGACTTAACTTTCGACTTGACTTTCGACTTCACATTCGATTTGACATTCGACTTGACATTCGACTTGACATTCGGCTTGGCATTCGATTTGACATTCGACTCGACTTGACTTTCGACTCGACTTGACATTCGACTTGACTTTCGACTCGACTTGACTTGACTTTCGACTCGACTTGACTTTCGACTTCACATTCAACTTGACTTGACTTTCGACTGCACATTCGACTTGACTTGACTTTCGACTTGACTTGACTTTCGACTTGACTTTCTATTCGACTTGACTTTCGACTCGACTCGACTTAACTTTCGACTCGACTTGACATTCGACTCGACTTGACTTTCGACTCGACTTGACTTTCGACTCGACTTGACTTTCGACTTGATTTCCAACTTGACTTTCGACTCGACTTGACTTTCGACTTGACTTGACTTTCGACTTGACTTTCGATTGACTTTCGACTTGACATTCGACTTGACATTTGACTCGACTTGACTTTCGACTCGACTTGACTTGACATTCGAATTGACTTGACTTTCGACTTGACTTTCGACTCGACTCGACTTAACTTTCGACTCGACTTGACATTTGACTCGACTTGACTTTCGACTCGACTTGACTTGACTTTCGACTCGACTTGACATTCGACTCGACTTGACATTCGATTGACTTTCGACTTGACATTCGACTTGACTTTCGACTTGATTTCCAACTTGACTTTCGACTCGACTTGATTTTCGACTTGACTTCCAACTTGACTTTCGACTCGACTTGACTTTCGTCTCGACTTGACTTTCGTCTCGACTTGACATTTGACTCGACTTGACTTTCGACTCGACTTGACTTGCTTTCGACTCGACTTGACTTTCGACTCGACTTGACTTTCGACTTGACTTTCGACTCGACTCGACTTATCTTTCGACTCGACTTGACATTCGACTCGACTTGACTTTCGACTCGACTTGACTTTCGACTCGACTTGACTTGACTTTCGACTCGACTTAACTTTCGACTTGACTTGACTTTCGATTTGACTTTCGACTTGACATTCGACTTGACATTTGACTCGATTTGACTTGACATTCGACTCGACTTAACTTTCGACTTGACTTTCGACTTGATATTCGATTTGACATTCGACTTGACATTCGGCTTGGCATTCGATTTGACATTCGACTCGACTTGACTTTCGTCTCGACTTGACATTTGACTCGACTTGACTTTCGACTCGACTTGACTTTCGACTTGACTTGACTTTCGACTCGACTCGACTTAACTTTCGACTCGACTTGACATTCGACTCGACTTGACTTTCGACTCGACTTGACATTCGACTTGACTTTCGACTCGACTTGACATTCGACTCGACTTGACATTCGACTTGACATTCGATTGACTTTCGACTTGATTTCCAACTTGACTTTCTACTCGACTTGATTTTCGACTTGACTTCCAACTTGACTTTCGACTCGACTTGACTTTCGTCTCGACTTGACTTTCGACTTGATTTCCAACTTGACTTTCGACTCGACTTGACTTTCGACTTGACTTGACTTTCGACTTGACTTTCGATTGACTTTCGACTTGACATTCGACTTGACATTTGACTCGACTTGACTTTCGACTCGACTTGACTTGACATTCGAATTGACTTGACTTTCGACTTGACTTTCGACTCGACTCGACTTAACTTTCGACTCGACTTGACATTTGACTCGACTTGACTTTCGACTCGACTTGACTTGACTTTCGACTCGACTTGACATTCGACTCGACTTGACATTCGATTGACTTTCGACTTGACATTCGACTTGACTTTCGACTTGATTTCCAACTTGACTTTCGACTCGACTTGATTTTCGACTTGACTTCCAACTTGACTTTCGACTCGACTTGACTTTCGTCTCGACTTGACTTTCGTCTCGACTTGACATTTGACTCGACTTGACTTTCGACTCGACTTGACTTGCTTTCGACTCGACTTGACTTTCGACTCGACTTGACTTTCGACTTGACTTTCGACTCGACTCGACTTATCTTTCGACTCGACTTGACATTCGACTCGACTTGACTTTCGACTCGACTTGACTTTCGACTCGACTTGACTTGACTTTCGACTCGACTTAACTTTCGACTTGACTTGACTTTCGATTTGACTTTCGACTTGACATTCGACTTGACATTTGACTCGATTTGACTTGACATTCGACTCGACTTAACTTTCGACTTGACTTTCGACTTGATATTCGATTTGACATTCGACTTGACATTCGGCTTGGCATTCGATTTGACATTCGACTCGACTTGACTTTCGTCTCGACTTGACATTTGACTCGACTTGACTTTCGACTCGACTTGACTTTCGACTTGACTTGACTTTCGACTCGACTCGACTTAACTTTCGACTCGACTTGACATTCGACTCGACTTGACTTTCGACTCGACTTGACATTCGACTTGACTTTCGACTCGACTTGACATTCGACTCGACTTGACATTCGACTTGACATTCGATTGACTTTCGACTTGATTTCCAACTTGACTTTCTACTCGACTTGATTTTCGACTTGACTTCCAACTTGACTTTCGACTCGACTTGACTTTCGTCTCGACTTGACTTTCGTCTCGACTTGACATTTGACTCGACTTGACTTTCGACTCGACTTGACTTGACTTTCGACTCGACTTGACTTTCGACTCGACTTGACATTCGACTCGACTTGACTTTCGACTCGACTTGACTTTCGACTCGACTTGACTTTCGACTCGACTCGACTTGACTTTCGACTCGACTTGACTTGACTTTCGACTCGACTTAACTTACGACTTGACTTGACTTTCGATTTGACTTTCGACTTGACATTCGACTTGACATTTGACTCGATTTGACTTGACATTCGACTCGACTTGACTTTCGACTTGACATTCGACTCGACGTGACTTGACTTGCGACTCGACTTAACTTTCGACTTGACTTTCGACTTGACATTCGATTTGACATTCGACTTGACATTCGGCTTGGCATTCGATTTGACATTCGACTCGACTTGACTTTCGACTCGACTTGACATTCGACTTGACTTTCGACTCGACTTGACTTGACTTTCGACTCGACTTGACTTGACTTTCGACTTCACATTCGACTTGACTTGACTTTCGACTTGACTTGACTTGACTTTCGACTTGACTTGACTTTCGACTTGACTTTCTATTCGACTTGACTTAAGACTTGAATTAAGACTTGACTTAACTTTCGACTTGACTTTCGACTTGATATTCGATTTGACATTCGACTTGACATTCGGCTTGGCATTCGATTTGACATTCGACTCGACTTGACTTTCGTCTCGACTTGACATTTGACTCGACTTGACTTTCGACTCGACTTGACTTTCGACTTGACTTGACTTTCGACTCGACTCGACTTAACTTTCGACTCGACTTGACATTCGACTCGACTTGACTTTCGACTCGACTTGACATTCGACTTGACTTTCGACTCGACTTGACATTCGACTCGACTTGACATTCGACTTGACATTCGATTGACTTTCGACTTGATTTCCAACTTGACTTTCTACTCGACTTGATTTTCGACTTGACTTCCAACTTGACTTTCGACTCGACTTGACTTTCGTCTCGACTTGACTTTCGTCTCGACTTGACATTTGACTCGACTTGACTTTCGACTCGACTTGACTTGACTTTCGACTCGACTTGACTTTCGACTCGACTTGACATTCGACTCGACTTGACTTTCGACTCGACTTGACTTTCGACTCGACTTGACTTTCGACTCGACTCGACTTGACTTTCGACTCGACTTGACATTCGACTCGACTTGACTTTCGACTCGACTTGACTTTCGACTCGACTTGACTTTCGACTCGACTCGACTTGACTTTCGACTCGACTTGACTTGACTTTCGACTCGACTTAACTTACGACTTGACTTGACTTTCGATTTGACTTTCGACTTGACATTCGACTTGACATTTGACTCGATTTGACTTGACATTCGACTCGACTTGACTTTCGACTTGACATTCGACTCGACGTGACTTGACTTGCGACTCGACTTAACTTTCGACTTGACTTTCGACTTGACATTCGATTTGACATTCGACTTGACATTCGGCTTGGCATTCGATTTGACATTCGACTCGACTTGACTTTCGACTCGACTTGACATTCGACTTGACTTTCGACTCGACTTGACTTGACTTTCGACTCGACTTGACTTGACTTTCGACTTCACATTCGACTTGACTTGACTTTCGACTTGACTTGACTTGACTTTCGACTTGACTTGACTTTCGACTTGACTTTCTATTCGACTTGACTTAAGACTTGAATTAAGACTTGACTTGACTTTCGACTTGACATTCGAATTGACTTGACTTTCGACTCGACTTGACATTCGACTTGCCATTCGACTCGACTTGACTTTCGACTCGACTTGACTTGACTTTCGACTCGACTTGACTTTCGACTCGACTTGACTTGACTTTCGACTCGACTTGACTTGACTTTCGACTCGACTTGACATTCGACTTGACATTCGATTGACTTTCGACTTGACATTCGACTTGACTTTCGACTTGATTTCCAACTTGACTTTCGACTCGACTTGATTTTCGACTTGACTTCCAACTTGACTTTCGACTCGACTTGACTTTCGTCTCGACTTGACATTTGACTCGACTTGACTTTCGACTCGACTTGACTTGACTTTCGACTCGACTCGACTTAACTTTCGACTCGACTTGACATTCGACTCGACTTGACTTAACTTTCGACTCGACTTGACATTCGACTCGACTTGACTTTCGACTCGACTTGACTTTCGACTCGACTTGACTTTCGACTCGACTTGACTTTCGACTTGACATTTGACTCGACTTGACTTTCGATACGACTTGACTTGACTTTCGACTTGACTTGACTTTCGACTTGACTTCATTCGATTTGACATTCGACTTGACTTTTGACTTGACATTTGACTTGACATTCGACTTGACATTCGACTTGACTTTCGACTTACTTTCGACTTGACTTTCGACTCGACTTGACTTTCGTCACAGCAGACTGGTGGTTGCGTGGGGGTGTCAGAGCAGACTGTTGGTTGTGGTGGGAGTGTCCGAGCAGTCAGATGTTTGTGAGGGGGGGGGTGTCAGAGCAGACTGGTGGTAGTTTTGGGGGTGTCAGAGCAGTCTAATGATTGTGGTGTGGGTGTCAGAGCAGTCTGATGTTTGTGGTGTGGGTGTCAGAGCAGTCGGAAGGTTGTGGTGGTGGTGTCAGAGCAGTCAGTTGTTTGTGTTTGGGGTGTCAGAGCAGACTGGTGGTTGTGGTGGGAGTGTCAGGTTCAAACTGGTGGTTGTAGTGGTGGTGTCAGAGCAGACTAGTGGTTGTGGAGGGGGTGTCAGAGCAGTCAGATGTTTGGGGTGGGGGTGTCAGAGTAGACTTGTGGTAGTTTTGGGGGTGTCAGAACAGTCTAATGATTGTGGTGTGGGTGTCAGAGCAGTCTGATGTTTGTGGTGTGGGTGTCAGAGCAGGCGGAAGGTTGTGATGGGGGTGTCAGAGCAGTCGGAAGTTTGTGGTGGGGGTGTCAGAGCAGACTGGTGGTTGCGTGGGGGTGTCAGAGCAGACTGGTGGTAGTTTTGGGGGTGTCAGAGCAGTCTAATGATTGTGGTGTGGGTGTCAGACCAGTCTGAAGTTTGTGGTGGATGGTGTCAGAGCAGACTGGTGGTAGTTTTGGGGGTGTCAGAGCAGTCTAATGATTGTGGTGTGGGTGTCAGAGCAGTCTGATGTTTGTGGTGGGAGTGTCAGGTTCAATCTTGGGGTTGTAGTGGTGGTGTCAGAGCAGTCGGGTGGTTGTGGTGGCGGTGTCAAAGCAGTCTGATGTTTGTGGTGGTGGTGTCAGAGCAGTCAGTTGTTTGTGTTTGGGGTGTCAGGGTCAATCTGGTTGTTGTGGCGGGGGTGTCAGAGCAGACTGGTGGTTGTGGTGAGAGTGTCAGGTTCAATCTGGGGGTTGTGGTGGTGGTGTCAGAGCAGTCGGGTGGTTGTGTTGGTGGTGTCAGAGCAGTAGGGTGTTAGTGTTGGGGGTGTCAGAGCAGTCTAATGTTTGTGGTGTGGGTGTGAGAGCAGTCAGATGTTTGTGGTGGGTGGTGTCAGAGCAGTCAGATGTTTGTGGTGGGGGTGTCAGCGCAGTCGGGTGGTTGTGGCGGGGGGTGAAATCTCAAATCCAAACTCTCAAACCTCAAATCACAATTTCTCACACTCTCAAATATCAACCTCCCAAATTCACAAATCTCAAATTCACAAATCTGAAATTTTATTTTTTACAACTGACTCAATAGTGTAGTGGTCGCAAGCGCGACTGCTGAGCGTGAGGTTCTGGATTCGGTTCCCGGGTCGGGGAAATTTTTATTGGGTTTTTCTGTATAGAAATCCTCAGTAGCAGCACCGAGGGGTTGGGGTTATGCCCGGTTGATTGCAACAGGCTCGCCCCCTGTTACATGGCTTACGTGACTTAATAACAGCATCGGCGAAATGTGGGTGCACAATAGTAGATACGCCTTTGTGGCTTAGTCTAACCTTTCCGGGATACAGGCGTGATGCTTGCTATGTTATGTTTTTCCATAAAGTGTTTTTTCATAAAGTGTAATTTATTATTCTGTAGCTACAGCGATTAGGTATTAATATAAATAAAACTAGCAAAGTTAATCACTCCGATCACTCTGTCTTCTCCCAATTTATTACGTATAAATAGGCGAAGTGGATTTAATACGTATGGATAATACTTTCTCGCTCGCACATCGACTATCTGTTTCATTCATAGCAACTAAAGAAGTACAAATTATTTTCTAACAAAAGATTGGCGGGAAGTATGTTGCACAAAACTGGTTTTAAGAGGGCGTGGTTTTCGCTGTGGTCACAAGTTGGGTGCAAGCGATTTTAGCCTTATAGGTGGTTCACCGGTAACGTCGCCCATTGTACATAATGTCACGCATTTTTTCCGCACGGGGGTAGGCAGAAACTACGGAACGCCACATGCTACGTTCCTTACATAAACCTGACTTCATCTACATTCATGCATCATGCATGTTTCACACATGAACGCCGGTTGTGGATACTGCGCACCTGGTTTTTTTTGAAGGGCATCACCAAATAGGTCCAGATATGTCGTTGTCACCCGTCTGTCGTGTTATAAATCGTTTTCGTTAATCGCCTCATCCACCCTCTCTACATGACCAAACCAACGCAGCATAACTTTCTCTATTTTTGTCACTACATCTTTCAGATCGCAACGATCGCTTATAACGCTATTTCTGACTCTGTCACTCAAGTTACACCGCACATACTTCGCAAGGAACATTTTTCACTGTATTAATTCTACTTTCATGCCTCTTCTGCCAGACCCAACATTCACTTCCATATATAAGCGTTGGCCAGCCCACCAGCAGCACATTACTTGATCACACTTGATAAGAAGAGAGGCAGTGAAGTCAGTTACTTCGTAGTATGTTAATTTATTTATTTACACAACAGATATTTTATAACATTATATACTTATATATATAAGCCGGTACTTATTGTTGACGGACAGCAGACCATATACCATGCAGTTTACACATGACTATTTAAACACAAAGTACGAGTACTCCAATGTTTAATTACTTATAACAAAAAATAAATAAAATTAATTGGCGCTTTATTTTAACATACATTTGAAAACAATACAATAATAAAGCCACATTTCTGTTGATATCAATTGAGCAAGTTATAACATGGCTAGTCTCGCCCCACCACATGTGTCTCTTGGGGCTGGTCGACGCGGATGATGGAGGAGCCGAGCGCGAAGTACCCCTCATACTCCACCTCCTCAGGAGTGGTGTCGTAGTGATAGTGACCGCCGTCACCGTGCTCGCTGAACCCGTGGAAATGCTGCACGCGCAGGTCCAGACCCTGGGGAGAGGGCACGGGTATTAGCACAATTATCTTGCACACGATTGACTACAGTTCTTTACGTGTTTCTTGTTCTCGCTGCTGACGTTTAGACCTCCTCTCTGATAGAGGGTCAGAATCGGCCCAGCGCGAGCTCAGTACGATTTGATAGATGTAACAAGTATTCGAATTTTTAGTTCTAAGACTTTCGTTGTACTCCACACATAATAGCAGCACTTCCCCCGATTTCTTTTGTGATTCTGTGGTTACAAAAGTTTTTACTAACATGGTCGCCGGTTACGAGCGTGCCGACGTTCGTGATGGGCGCGCGCATCTCGAAGTAGTGCAGCCAGGTATCCACGTCAGAGTCTGTGCACAGCGGAGAGCTGGAGAAGTCGGGCATTACGTGGAACTTCACCTTGCCCGAGCGCAGCATGAACATACCGCCCAGACCTGAGACACACAAAATCTTGCTAAGTTCAAGTAAATTGAATCTGACATGACATTGGCTACATATATTAGGACGTACCAACTATTTTGTCACCATAATGGTTTTTGAGTGTCTCTCTAATAGCTGTGATGAAGTTTGATTCTCCAATACGTTTCTTAGCTACTACTTTGATCACCTGCAACGAAAACACACCATTATAATGATCATAGACTGGGTTCCCGAGGCACAAAAATATTATATAACACACAGAAACCCCGAAAAAGTTCTAGTGTTGAGGTTAAAATTAATCAACTATATGATGCTATTTACAAAGTTAGTTAGTTATAAGGTTACAATTCGGGCATACCTTGCCAGGTCTGCCCTCGCTGAGCAGGTAGTTCCCCAACAGCGCGGTCCTGGTCTCTGTGTTGGGCAGGCGTCGCTGCAGGTAGCCGCTCTTGCCCTTGGCTGCTCCTATTGGTTCCACGGACACTATCCGGGTGCCCTGGTCCACTGCGCCGTCGCGGATGCTCAGGTTTATTATCCCCTGGAAATTAAAAAACAATCGGTGATGAGTGTATCTTTATACCATATTTTTTTTAATTTAAGTTTTTTGATTGATAAAGATAATGATATATTTATTTGCTGTAACATGTGTAAATTACAATACAGTGACATGCATGCAATGGCATTAAATATTGATTGCACAAACAAACAGAACTCGATATTAATATTTGCTAATCGCTTTTATACATCGCATTGAAGTACCTACCAACGTACATTATACATACCTATAATGTTAATGTTGTTCTCGTACATATTCGATTTGAACTGACTAATGGTCAGAGTCGTTCTCTTTAGTTATTATGTAAGACTACAAACCTCACAATTGACACCGATATGCGGCCAGGGACCTGCACCGGCGCCGGCCAACAAGGCAGGGTTAGTCTTCAAATGGAGCGCAAGTGCTGCCAAGTCGTAGATCTTGTCCCGCTGCACTAGCGGCAGCAGATAGGGAGGCCCACCGATTTCCACTAGCTTAGCATTGCCCGTCAGACCTGAATGAAATATTATAAACAGTTGTGGGAAAATCGTAAAAAGAAAGCCTCAGCCGTTGTAATGACGACCGGCAGGAACAAAGTACCACAAGCAAACCTAGGACCTAAACTTCCTAAAGTTTGATAACATTGATTCAATTCCACACGATAAAAGAAATTTCACCATTCAGCTATTTAATATATGTATTATTTTCGAATCATTACAAATATTGTTTTATTAATTTCTACTGTACCATAGATGCTGTAAAATTCCGTAGGCAAAACATCTGATAGATAACCGGAGCTAAATATTGTGTAACTTATCACTTATTTACTTTAGATAGCGTGAGATTTGTAACAGCTATTAATTGGTCAACTTATTTAATAATAAATTATGTAGGTATTTAATTATGTAATAGTTTCGTAGACGTCATTATTCACATATTGCCTACTAGGCAGTGGATATTGCGCGGTAGTGTTAGCTATGTCGGTACAAGAAAATCAGCAGTGTATGTAGGTAGGTAGTGAATTAGATTACCTATATACGAAACAATTCCAGCTTAGATGATTAGTAGAAATCTACGTATATAAGGGCTATATAGTGTATTTGCGTGACAAATTATAATCAACAGCTACACTTAACTGTAATACCCATAACATCACATTAAGTCACCGATAAAATATGATCGCTAAATTACAGCTATCATTATCACCATAAAAAGTGTCTATAAATGCTATGTCTATGTAACATACAGACGACATCGCGCCTTTTCAGAAAAGACTTTTACTTTTTTTTTAAACCTTAACACTGGCGTGCTTTGGCCGATAAAATTACCTACCATTCCATGTATACTAATATTATAGAGAGGTAAAATTTGTTTGTTTGTATGTAGGGGGTAATCTTCGGAATTAATGATCTAATTCTAATGTTTTCACTGAAAGATAACTACATTATCCCTGGTCGAAATGCTATAAATTATTATATAATATGTAGGTCACCCGGAAGAAGTCGCGGACAAAAGCTAGTCCATATATATAGGGATAAACAAACCTGGCGAGGTGAGGTTGTATGGAGACTGGGTGAGGTCGGGAGTGTCAGCCACCGACACGTTGACTGTCTCGAACGTGCTGGTCAGGCCGCGGGACAACACTAAACACACAACACATAATACTAACAAATTGGCAGTACAGATAATTAGGCGGTGTACATGTCGTTAACCTACGAGGCTCAGGAATATTCTCATACGCTTGGCAGCGACCATCGCTCGATTTGACGTTGAAATGTCTCCAAATTGCTAGCACAAATAGCTAATTCCAGGCTATAGACATATTTTGTGCTCAGCAAAGCTCAAATTTGCAGCTAATCCGTTCCGTCCATTTGTTCAGCAAGACGACTAGGTAGTAGCGTATTTCCTCACTTATTTAAGACTGGGGGTGTTTGTCTGATAGCGAACGGTGAATATCGAACATAAGGATAATAGCATACTACATTGTATTACGCTTTGGTAACTGTAATGTTAATTGAGAATTTCTAAACTAATATTATAAAGAGAAAAGATTTGATATTTTGTATGTTTGTAATTGTAATGGATAAACTCAAAAACTACTAAACCGATTTTAAGATTTTTTCACCTATAGAAAGCTATATTATCAGCGAGTAAAATGGGCTGTATTTTATTTTCAAAAAATTAAAAATCCCTACTACACTTGCAATAATATAACGCAAAGTATTAAAATTTGCCTGTAAAAGCCATTATTTGGCGAGCGCTGCTAAAACTCAGTCCGGTTCCGACCGTGAACGCGAGCGCAAGCAAGGTCACGCCCCTCTGCTATTACAATGGATAACGTATCTAAGAGACTAAAATGTGCTAGTTGTAACATCGTGATATGTGAGGTGTTGGCTTTTATCCAAAATAAACTGGATGTGATGGACGAGCAAAGCCTCGTGCAAATATGTGAAAGTGCTTTTAGTACGGCGGACATCAAGCTAGCAAAGTCGTTATTGTTTGAATCATTGAGCAAGCGGCCAACAACACGAAAGCGGCAAGGAAGAACCTTACGAGACTTGGAAGACATCATCTGCTTATTTAAGGAGATGAACCCTGAACAGATTCCGATTTTTGTGGCCAGCAGATTAGAAAAGTTGCCGCCCGTTACATTCGATCATATCGATGTTACTGTATTGCTCAAAAAGATAGTTTTACTTGAGAAAAGTATACAAGATTTTCAACATCAGTATGCTACCAAAAGTGAATTACATGATCGGATTAACGAATATTATAAAACTACGTCTTTTGTAAATCAAGAGAAAAATGTTAACACACAGAGAGGAGGTAGATTTAAACTGTTTGACAGTGGGCCGATGGCGCTGCATACATTATGCAGTGATGAATCATTTGTTGTCGAGCGAGATGTTTCTGCGAACTATCCATCTCTTTCCCCCGAGCAGCAACCGCCTCCTATGACGTCGCAGACTACGGTGAGCGAACCTAACGCGGGTGTAAATGACACGACAGGTGGATGCGCACTATCAGCTGATAATGAGAAGCCGCCGCGTACCTACTGTGCGCCGCGATCCCCAGCGCCGGTTAATAAAACAGCTGATCTGGGTCTATGTAAACAAGGGAATTCTATAATCGAAAAGTGCCCGTCGTTTTCTGAGGTTATTCAGAAAGACGGTGAATGGAAGGTATCGAATATTAATAATATTAATGAGGAATGGACTTTGGTGCAGAAACGGAGACATAGAAATCAATTTATTAGTCAAAAAGGAAGTGCGGTGATTGATGTTGAGGAGAAAAGTGTGCAGTTCAGAGCGGCGGACACGAAAGTGCCCCTATTTATATCAAATGTGCATAAGGCAGTGTCTGAGCAGGATATTGCTAGCTACGTGTATGAGAAAACTCGGGAGCGAGTCACACTAGTTAGAATTAAAATGAAACAGGAAAAAGACTATAATGCTTTCAAGCTTTTTGTAACAAAGCATAAAATTGATACATTTTTAGACGATAAGCTGTGGCCATCTGGAGTATCGTTTAGGCGTTTTGTGCACTATCATATGAGGCGAAAGAACAATGAAGTAAATGAAAGTGAAAATATAGATAGCAAAAATGGACAGTCTAAGTAAAATAGTAAGTTTCAATTGCAAATCACTCAAGAGGTCAATGGAAGGAGTCAGAGCGTTATGTCAGATGGCGGACGTGGTAGCCCTCCAAGAGACGTGGTTGCTGCCACACGATTTGCCGCTACTCAACGCGGTTGACGACAGCTTCGGGTGCACCGGGTCGTCAGCTGTGGACACCGCCGCGGGCCTATTGAGCGGGAGACCATACGGTGGCGTCGCATTATTGTGGCGTAAGAGTGCGTTCGAGTCAGTGTTACCGATAGAGTGTAATAATGTGCGGGTATGCGCGGTCAACATAACCGTAAGTAGTAGATCTGTAGTTGTATTCAGTGTCTACATGCCCACGAACTCGAATGACAATCTTCCGGAGTTCACGGCATGTCTTAGTACTGTTCGTTCAATTATAGAAATAGAGGAAAATAAGGGAGTTGAGGCCTTTTATATCATAGGGGACTATAATGCACATCCAAATGAGTTGTTCTATAATGAAATGATAAATTTTTGTTCAGATCAAAGTTGGTTCTGTGTGGATGTAAATATGTGCGATAGTAATACCTATACTTTTACAAGTGAATCGCATGGCTGTAATAGATGGTTGGACCACTGCATCGTCACCGAGTCTGCACGGCAATCTGTTGTTAGTGTGACAGTATTATATGACTTGTATTGGTCCGACCATTTTCCGATTGTGATCGAATGTGATTTGCACAAAATTAAGCGTAAAACTGTAGATAATGTACGTAAAAATAAACTTGTAAATCGTGTCATGTGGGGCGAGAGATCATCAGAGCAGATAAGCGAGTACCACGACCTCTGCCACTCTGGACTGAGACTGATAGATATTCCTCGGGAGCTGAGTGATTGTTGTGATGGGTTCTGCGATCGGAGGGAACATCGCTCAGTTCTGGATGAAATGTATTCAAATATTATAGATACACTGGCATTGGCCGCCGTACAGACTTATAGGACAGAGTGTCGGAGGAAGGGTGGCTATGTCACTGGGTGGAACAAATATGTAGCGGATGCGCACCGCGAGGCCCGGCTTAAATTCCAAGTGTGGACTATGGCAGGGCGACCGGCCAGTGGTCCTATATTTTTAGATATGGCTGAGGCGAGGAGATATTTCAAGGCCAAACTTAAGTGGTGTCAAAACAGGCAGGATCAGCTTAAGATGGATCTCCTAGCTTCCAACCATGCTACTAAGAACTTTAAACATTTTTGGAAAAACACAAACAAAATGAATGTGAGGCCGAGTCTCCCGGTGAATGTCGGCGGTATTACTGACCACAAACATATTGCCGATGCTTTTAGGGACCATTTTTCTGTGAGATCACCTTTGTGCTCGGTGTCTCGTAACTCGAACGCTGCTGAGACCATTGTGACAGAGCGGAAAGGGAAAATACCAGCTAAGAGAGTGGCTAAAATTATTTCGAGAATGCAACGTGGAAAATCGCCGGGTCACGATGGTCTCAGTATCGAGCATTTTAAACATGCGGGAGTCCATCTGCCTAGGGTTTTGTCACTGTTTTTCACCCTTTGCCTGGGCCACTCTTATTTACCAGAACCGCTTATGCGGACAATAGTGGTCCCTATAGTTAAGAACAAGACGGGTGATACATCTGATATGAATAACTATCGACCCATCTCACTCGCTACCACTATGGCCAAAGTGCTTGACGGTTTGTTAAATGGCTGCCTCTCAGAATACGTTGAAGTGCATGACGCACAGTTCGGCTTTAAGGCGGGAGTGTCCACAGAGAGCGCCATTCTTAGCCTAAAACACACAGTCAAGTATTACACCGCGAGGAAGACGCCGGTGTACGCGTGTTTTCTTGACTTGTCGAAAGCTTTCGATCTCGTCGCCTATGATGTGCTATGGGACAAGTTGAGGGGCGCGGGTGTGCCGGCGGAGTATACATCTCTCCTCAGATACTGGTATGCTCACCAGACAAACCGGGTGAGATGGGTCGGTACTCTGTCGGATGAGTACAGGATGGAATGTGGTGTAAGGCAGGGGGGGTTAAGTTCGCCTCTGTTATTTAATCTATATATAAACCTGCTTATCGAGCAGCTGAGCGGCACACATGTTGGCTGTCACATTGACGATACGTGTGTCAATAACATAAGTTACGCGGACGACATGGTGTTGCTCAGCCCAACGATTGGTGGGTTAAGAAAGTTACTATCGACCTGCGAGACGTATGCGGTGGTGCACGGCCTTAAATACAACTCAAAAAAGAGTAAAATCTTAGTGTTTAAAGCACCTAAACAACAGCCCCGTCGTATACCTCCGGTATGTCTCAACGGTGTAGTACTTAATGTGATCGAGTCTTTTAAGTACCTAGGTCACGTTGTCACCAGTGATCTACGGGATGATGGGGACATAGAACGCGAGCGCAGGGCGTTGGCGGTGAGGAGCAATATGCTCGCCCGTAGGTTCGCTCGCTGTACGGCAGACGTCAAAGTGAGTTTATTCAAGGCGTTCTGTCAGTCCTTCTACTCGAGCGGCCTGTGGGTGTCATATACGAGCCGAGCTTACAACGTCCTGCGCGTACAGTACAACAACGCTTTCAGGATGCTGTTGCGGCTGCCATGGCGCTGTAGTGCGTCGGGCATGTTTGCTGAAGCTCAAACGGATGGCTTTCAGGCCATAATGCGTAAGAAAGCGGCTTCCCTACTGCACCGCTTACATAACTCTCGGAACAGCATTCTGAAAATGATTGTTGACAGACCGGACTGTCCCATCCAAAGACATTGGGTGGAGGTAGCTATAGGAATATGTAAATAAATAAATAAATAATTATTCAGTAATTTAAGCACTAATAACACTAATATAACATATAAGCACAATCTGTTACTAACTCATCACTAACAACTTATGGACTGATATTGTCTGAAATAAAGGTATTATTATTATATTATTATTATTATTATTAAAACTATTGATGATACATAAAACAATGTACAACCACAACATATTTATAATACTCATCATGACCCACAAAAAGTCCGCGAGGCTATATGTATATTATAGTTAAGTCACAATAACCGCTTTTAGTTCAAATTAGTCAATCAAAACACGCGTAGAATCGAAATATGACATTCGTATCATGAAATTAATGCTTAACCAACAACATAGTTTGATAATCAAGACTGATTATGTTTATGTAAATTCCTCTTAAAATCATTCGAATCGAACCTTTCGTTAAGAAGTTACGACGGGTATAAAAATGCTAAAAGTAAGAAAGTTACCTAATAATAATAATACAATTAAATTGTACATATACATTTTATTTTTTTGACGGGACTTTCACTGGCGGGTAGCTAATGTTATAAGGAGTAACTTAGGCTACTTTTATTTTAGAAAAAGAATTACGGTTCCGCACAAAAAAATGCACGGGTTCGTAATCCATTCGGGCAAAGCCGCGGGCGGAAGCTAGTATATAATACATGATTTGAATATATTTGAGGATAAACATGTTGTTTACTTGTGTGGCCCATCAGAAGCAGGTAACTCACCATCCACAATTTCTTGTAGCGGAGGTTGGAATAAAGGTTTCTCCTTCATCGGCACTTTACTATAGTCCACAGACGCCTGCGCCATGCTGAAACAATGCGCCAGTCGTTTCAGTTACTTAATTGTGTCACAAACTGTACCTACTGCATTGTAGGTATAATACTTATCTATAGAATTTGCTACAGCTCTCATTAAAATTCAATAATAAAGAACCAATGTTATTTAGCGTGTTACAGTACTTACTCGAAATTATTACTCGTACATTTTGGAGCACATTAATTAATATCTACACTCGTAGTAACCACAGACTACAATGTATTAAATGACAGTAAACAAAGTAGCTGACCGTTAACGAGTCATTGCTTTTACTCACCTCGGCGCGCGCAAGGTCGCCGCGCTCACCACAACAAACGAACACGCTAACAATGTGATTACGAACATTATAACTCGATTCAGCAAATGACTAAATACGTACGTTGTTCTGTAGTTTGGGGGATCAACTGTTGATGATTTTAGTGGAGAACAGTGACCCCTGGGGACCTTGGATAGTGTGCTAGCGGCGAGGCGTGCGGTAGCGGCGCGGCGGCGATGGCGGACGAAACGTTAGTGGCGCGCCGAGATTGTGACTGTGAGAGATATCTGTCGAGTGCGCTTTATCATTGTTTGAGAGCTTCCAGTTCTATTACAATATCAAGGTCACGTAACATCTTATTGTGACGATAAGTAAACACATTGATGTGATTTGTAACAATTAATTTTTAATTAGTGTTCAGTATTAAAAATAATATGTAAAGAGTGATTTTATCGTCTCATTTTCGATCAGAAAATAAGGTTTCTTAAATCATTAGTAGTATAGAAATCTGATGGGTAAAATATAATACATAATTTGATAGATTTTTTTCTGATAAAAAATTCCGTTTTACGAGATGGCCCATATATACCATAATACAAATCCTAAAATATTTTAGATTGGACTAATAATAATCGTTTTAAATTAACACCTGCCCTGATGAGTTCAGTATCTGACATTATTATTTTTTTGCTTATATTTTTGCATCAGCATCTGGTCTGCCTTCGGACGACAGGCTCTGAGGACATTAGACTGGGTGTCAGTTTTTGTGGTGGTTGATATCCTGTGTCAGTCAGGGTAGACCTTAGATGACGAGTCCAGGGGAGGCTCGGCTTTCGGATAACGGTTTCAGTGAGGGTCGGCCTTCACTAACAGTAGGAATCGACTTGCACTACGAATGGCAGATACAGTGTTACTTAAATTATAAATAAAACAAGATATAATTGAAGATATTTATTTCTATTCAATTAAACCACAACAGTTGGTATTCAATAAATAAGTATAAACTTCACTCACTGTCATACTTGCAATAAATAAATAAATACAAACAAAAGCCTTCTCCACTTAACGTTTAAGCCGTACTTTGGTAATGTTGGGCTAACTAACTAAACTAATTATAGTAAAGACTAACTCTGACGTCACATTTTCATTTTTTTTTTGTCTCCTGGATTAAATCTTATTACAATCGGGCAATTCTTCTGTATGGAAAATACATAATATGTAAGAAATATAATCCAATAAAACGATAATAGTCACATTAATTGTAAATTCTTAACTATGTCTTTTCAACAAAACAATATCTACTTTCCTTCGAGATTAGCACATCTCAACTTGTATAATAACGCATTCACATTTCCTAAGATTAATTGCATTTTTTGTCAGTAAATATAACAGACAGAAGTCATATATAAGACCAAGACCTGTTTACACTTTGATCAATGTATTTAAATAAAGTCTAGTTTCTTTAAAAGTACTTATAGTTATTTGTACAACATTATACTTTAAATAACCACTTGAACTCATCAAACTGTAACCGGGCCTAAGTGACTCCGTTAGTTTAAAGTAACGTCAGAAAAAGAACAACTTCGCTTATATATAATGAGCTATCACAAACGATCTCGTTTAACAGACACAATATAAACACGATCAATCCAAATAAACATAATCGCCTCCTGTATTTCTAACTCCACGTATGTCCAAACCAATTCGTATGATTAAAACGCAATTACAAACAAGTAGTTAGGTATTTAGATGAATATAAATAAGTTTTACAATTCTCTTACTACCCAAAATAGTCGATTTGATATTTTTAAAATGGTAAGTACATAATTGGTCTAGTTCAATTTACAAGAGCGCTCCACAATATAAAAACACAATCTTAATCAATTTTGCCGTCCACGACATCTACTGGAGCAGCCATTTTATCACAAAGCCTGACAACACTTCAAAGGGACACTGTATAAACACCTTTATTGCATTGAAGTCATGGAATCAACACGTCAATAAACCCGCAATGGAATGTACGAGACAGGAAGATGTTGCCAGCTTCTGTTTCATGAGCTCATTGTCGACATGCCATAGCATTATATCACAGCCTAAGATATAATATTGTTCAATCCAGACACCGCCTTTACTCTCACACGTACACAAAATATATTAATATGAGGATATATTAAATTATATTGAACAATCTTTGACGCGTTCTGCCCCAAATCTCTCTTAATACATCTCATCTGTCAACATCTTACTTTATTCCAAGATACAACTCTGATAGTACCGTTAACATCTCATCATAAACTGCCACGGTTAAACTTAAACGGCCATCTGACGGCACGGTTGGCGCAGTGGTTGAGAGATCGACTGCTGAACTACGTTCCGCGGGTTCGATTCCCACACGGAACAAATATTTGTATGATCTACAGATAGTTGTTTCGGGTCTGGGTCTTTGTGTATGTGAACACACCGTGTCTCAGAAAGCACGTAAAGCCGTTGGTCTTGCACCTGATCTCTCTCCGGTCGTGTCGGATTGCCGTCCCATCGGACTATGAGAGTGAAGGAATAGAGAGAGCACCTGTGTTTGCGCACACACTTGTGCTCTATAATATCTCCTGCGTAGTTGGCTAATCTGCGGTGAGATTGGCCGCCGTTGCCGAAACCGGTCAGGAGGACATTATTAAACTGCCAGAACGCGTCAAAAAGTGTATCTAATCATCTACAAAACAAAGTTGATGAGAACCATACATACTCGTTCAAGTATCACACAAGTATAGTTTGACACGAATGCATCACGAGTCGAATATTTATAGAGTGGGTGTAAATAATATCAATACACGAGCAGTAACACTTATATACAGGTAAAGTAGAGTTTCTAGTGTGATTCGCGCATCAACGAACACTACAATGAACTACAAAGATAAGGTAATGAGTTCTATGTTGATACATAAGTACTTCATACGCGTAGCATTTGCAGATACGCGAATATTAGAATATTACAATTTAATCATTTAATTTGGTATCCGACCACCACACCGTTAAAATTGGGATTACTTATTTACCTTCGGACATTGCCCGGGTGTGAACAGGGTTAGCCCCTGGACGGTTTATGAATGGATGAATACCAACATGGATTTCAATTAGACTTTCTAAATTATAGCATATTATTCTTGAACTCGTTAATTCAACGTTAACATCCTTCAAAGTTTTGTCCCCCTGAATCCTTATTTCTCCTTTTCCCTTTTCTAACGTATCGATATCTAAAAATTTACCAACCGCCATCATAATATTCACTATAACAGTCGCGAACGATAGTTGGAGGCGACGGCATCTAATAACTAAAATAATTATGGCTTCTTTCTCTAACTAGATATGTGGTTAGGCGCGTAAAAGAGACGAAGCGAATATTGTCGCGAGTTTGGCTGGCGCCACGCGAGTTTTATAAAATAGACTTTAAATGTATGAGCATAATATATAAGTTATATTTACGTAACGCTCAAACATGTTGTTCTTCTTATTCAGTTATATATCGATACCATAGCTTTATATCTGTACGTTATTATGCAACCAACACACCAAGGCACTGATACCGATATTAAGCGTTGATATTGGTATCGATATTGTAGCTAATATCGGTTGTCCAACTGATATAGAAAAAAACACCGATAACGCCCATGTCTATTCTGAACGGTAAACTCGAAATTATTATAACTACTAGAAAATTACATCGAAATTGTCGGGATATTATATTTTATGACAGAAATAAAGGAATCAAAGGAAAGGAAATTGGGATTTATTGATATAGTGTGTACTGTTTTCTAATCAATCTTTGTAATTCCTACATTGACTGGTTATAGCTACACGTATGAGATGAGACACTAATCCTAAGCACTATCTATAAGTTTTGATATATTAGTTAGTCTACGGTTACATCACCATTTAGGACAGAATTTTGAATGAATGTACTGTACTGTAAAACATTAAGTAAGTTTTAGAAAACGACAATTATACTGTCTGTGTATACTGATGAGGTAAAGTGATTAAACTTATGTGAAAGTATATAAAAGACTTGTATAGTATAACAATATTTTCCTAATAATATGAAAGGATTCCTGCGTAGTCGCAGCCCGTACACACGTCAGTTCGTATTTTTGCTGTATCGATATATCCAAATATCAATTTAACTTTGATCGTGAATTAATCGGACTAGAACATCTAATGTTAAGGTGCGTACGGACACTTGCTTATTATTTAACAATAGGTAAGTATTATGATAATATATTCGCAGTTAAAAAAGAGTATCTTAATTAACGTAACACTTCAATGAGTAGCTTCCGGTGTGTTTTATATAATACTTACGAATACTTAGCGATATCTTTATTACATAATAATTAGTTCCATAAAACATCAGTCTAACAAGGTTTTGGAAGTTTAACAACCAAATGGAATTTCAACAACGATTGGGAATATATTAACTTGTTCTTATAATATCTACACACATTGATATATATTTGTGTATGTAGATACATATATTATATTCTAAATATAAGGTCCTATAGGACCATTTGCTGTAATAAGCTCATAGTTTGGGTGACAGCAATAATATACAATTATATTTTACGTCTAAGTCATTTATGGCGAAATATTTTGTTAGCCCGTCGTTTGTAATATTAATCGTTCAGATAAATATAATATGCTTTGTATACTGTCCAAGTCGTATTATTCGTGTATGTATTATAGTTCATACATTCGTGGTAGGCAGTGTGAACTATATCGTTTCGTTCGGTAATTAGTTTCAGTAGCTAGATGCGCGTTTTAATATCTTTGCTACATTACACATAAGTTTATATGAGAATTGATAAATAAAGTCTGTATGTGTGTGTTATACCTGCCCATTTTCATGCGTAAGGTATTCATACTATTTTTTGTTTTTGTTTTTTTGTTACATAGGGTGGTGGTTTATTTTAACGGGTTCAGTATCGGATTAATTATATAGTTTTTAAACCGTACGTATAAAAATCACGCGATAACGCAATTGGTCTTGGCGCATCCAGGCGGCAGTTTGGTAAATTATGTACGGACCTATATGCTTCCATCTACGACCCTATCATATTATCACTCGAGATCAACGATGTACTGACTGTTATGGGTTGAACATAAAATCCATTTTTTTTATTGTTTCGGGTAAAATATCGTATACTTCCTTAAATAGTGTAGATTAATAAAACACCAGCCTATACAAATTCATTGTCAAGTCCCGGGAAAAACTGGTCCAATAATATAAAAAGGTATCTAGAATAGCTAAATACGATGTCTTCTGAATTAATAATTTAACGTAACCTATTGTGTTACCATTACCAACATGGCGTTTGATCCAGGAATGAACAAATGTGTGGTATAGTGGTTGGTCCCAGGCGGTGCTACAGGTCGGTGTGCGCGTGCAGCGTGTGCACGTGCTCGTGGTACAGCTGGCGCGCGAGTGCAGCGTGTCGCGCCACCCAGGCGGTGCTACAGGTCGGTGTGCGCGTGCAGCGTGTGCACGTGCTCGTGGTACAGCTGGCGCGCGAGTGCAGCGTGTCGCGCCACCCAGGCGGTGCTACAGGTCGGTGTGCGCGTGCAGCGTGTGCACGTGCTCGTGGTACAGCTGGCGCGCGAGTGCAGCGTGTCGCGCCACCCAGGCGGTGCTACAGGTCGGTGTGCGCGTGCAGCGTGTGCACGTGCTCGTGGTACAGCTGGCGCGCGAGTGCAGCGTGTCGCGCCACCCAGGCGGTGCTACAGGTCGGTGTGCGCGTGCAGCGTGTGCACGTGCTCGTGGTACAGCTGGCGCGCGAGTGCAGCGTGTCGCGCCACCCAGGCGGTGCTACAGGTCGGTGTGCGCGTGCAGCGTGTGCACGTGCTCGTGGTACAGCTGGCGCGCGAGTGCAGCGTGTCGCGCCACCCAGGCGGTGCTACAGGTCGGTGTGCGCGTGCAGCGTGTGCACGTGCTCGTGGTACAGCTGGCGCGCGAGTGCAGCGTGTCGCGCCACCCAGGCGGTGCTACAGGTCGGTGTGCGCGTGCAGCGTGTGCACGTGCTCGTGGTACAGCTGGCGCGCGAGTGCAGCGTGTCGCGCCACCCAGGCGGTGCTACAGGTCGGTGTGCGCGTGCAGCGTGTGCACGTGCTCGTGGTACAGCTGGCGCGCGAGTGCAGCGTGTCGCGCCACCCAGGCGGTGCTACAGGTCGGTGTGCGCGTGCAGCGTGTGCACGTGCTCGTGGTACAGCTGGCGCGCGAGTGCAGCGTGTCGCGCCACCCAGGCGGCCAGGTCGTGACTGTCGCACTGCACGCGCGGTCGCCGCACGCCCTCCGCGCCGCCTCCGCCCCGCACGCCCAGCTCCACGAAATACGCGCCCTCCGACGACACCACCGTGCACGACACCAGGTTGCTGTGGACGAACGTGTCTTTTTATTTCAAATAAACCGATAATCACAAAGCGGCCCGAATCAACAAGTCACATATCTAGCGGCAAGTGGCAGCTATTGTAGCTATGGCAGCTAGTCGGAAGTTTTCTACTTCCGAAGAAGTCATCGAGTGGCAGTAAAGAAGAAGTACGATACCTGAGGTGCGTCTCCATGACGACCTGCGGCGCTGCGTGCTTGCACGTTATGATCCGGAGGTAGGTGTCGGACAGCAGCGCGCGGATGTCGTGCGGCGTGTCGCGCACGGCGCGGTAGGCCAGGAAGTGCTCGGAGTAGTCCGTGTGGTTGAGCGCGTACAGCAGCGCCGCGCCGGCCGCCTGCGCCGAGCAGTAGCGCGGCAGCAGCCCGCCGCAGCCCGCCACGCAGCGCGGCCCGCGCACGCGCGATGGGACCCACTTGTCCGACCTACGCCCGACATCGAAAATATTATATCTATCTATTATGCGATGTGTGTCTATTATAGCCGGCGTCGCGACGCGTGTTTGTTATAGTCGGCGTCGCGACGCGTGTCTGTTATAGTCGGCGTCGCGACGCGTGTCTGTTATAGTCGGCGTCGCGACGCGTATTTGTTATACTCGGCGTCGCGACGCGTGTCTGTTATAGTCGGCGTCGCGATGCGTGTCTTTTATTGTCGGCGTCGCGACGAGTGTTTCTTATAGTCGGCGTCGCGATTCGTGTCTGTTATAGCCGGCGTCGCGACGCAGGTCTGTTATAGTCGGCGTCGCGACGCGAGTCTGTTATAGTCGGCGTCGCGATGCGTGTCTGTTATAGCCGGCGTCGCGACGCGTGTCTGTTATAGTCGGCGTCGCGACGCGTGTCTATTATAGTCGGCGTCGCGACGCATGTCTGTTATAGTCGGTTTCGCGACGCGTGTTCGTATAGTCGGCGTCGCGACGCGTGTCTGTTATAGTCGGCGTCGCGATGCGTGTCTGTTATAGCCGGCGTCGCGACGCGTGTCTATTATAGTCGGCGTCGCGACGCGTGTCTGTTATAGTCGGCGTCGCGACGTGTTTGTTATAGTCGGCGTCGCGACGCGTGTCTGTTATAGTCGGCGTCGCGATGCGTGTCTATTATAGTCGGCGTCTCGACGTGTTTGTTATAGTCGGCGTCTCGACGCGTGTCTGTTATAGTCGGCGTCGCGACGCGTGTCTGTTATAGTCAGCGTCGCGATGCGTGTCTGTTATAGCCGGCGTCGCGACGCGTGTCTATTATAGTCGGCGTCGCGACGCGTGTCTGTCATAGTCGGCGTCGCGATTCGTGTCTGTTATAGCCGGCTTCGCGACGCGTGTCTATTATAGTTGGCGTCGCGACGCAGGTCTGTTATAGTCGGCGTCGCGACGCAGGTCTGTTATAGTCGGCGTCGCGACGCGTGTTCGTTAAGTCGGCGTCGCGACGCAGGTCTGTTATAGTCGGCGTCGCGACACGTGTTCGTTATAGTCGGCGTCGCGACGCGTGTCTGTTATAGTCGGCGTCGCGACGCGTGTCTATTATAGTCGGCGTCGCGACGCATGTCTGTTATAGTCGGTTTCGCGACGCGTGTTTGTTATAGTCAGCGTCGCGACGCGTGTCTGTTATAGTCGGCGTCGCGATTCGTGTCTGTTATAGCCGGCGTCGCGATGCGTGTCTATTATAGTCGGCGTCGCGACGCAGGTCTGTTATAGTCGGCGTCGCGACGCGTGTCTGTTATAGTCGGCGTCGCGATGCGTGTCTGTTATAGCCGGCGTCGCGACGCGTGTCTGTTATAGTCGGCGTCGCGACGCGTGTCTATTATAGTCGGCGTCGCGACGCATGTCTGTTATAGTCGGTTTCGCGACGCGTGTTCGTATAGTCGGCGTCGCGACGCGTGTCTGTTATAGTCGGCGTCGCGATGCGTGTCTGTTATAGCCGGCGTCGCGACGCGTGTCTATTATAGTCGGCGTCGCGACGCGTGTCTGTTATAGTCGGCGTCGAGACGTGTTTGTTATAGTCGGCGTCGCGACGCGTGTCTGTTATAGTCGGCGTCGCGATGCGTGTCTATTATAGTCGGCGTCTCGACGTGTTTGTTATAGTCGGCGTCTCGACGCGTGTCTGTTATAGTCGGCGTCGCGACGCGTGTCTGTTATAGTCAGCGTCGCGATGCGTGTCTGTTATAGCCGGCGTCGCGACGCGTGTCTATTATAGTCGGCGTCGCGACGCGTGTCTGTTATAGTCGGCGTCGCGATTCGTGTCTGTTATAGCCGGCTTCGCGACGCGTGTCTATTATAGTTGGCGTCGCGACGCAGGTCTGTTATAGTCGGCGTCGCGACGCAGGTCTGTTATAGTCGGCGTCGCGACGCGTGTTCGTTAAGTCGGCGTCGCGACGCAGGTCTGTTATAGTCGGCGTCGCGACACGTGTTCGTTATAGTCGGCGTCGCGACGCGTGTCTGTTATAGTCGGCGTCGCGACGCGTGTCTATTATAGTCGGCGTCGCGACGCATGTCTGTTATAGTCGGTTTCGCGACGCGTGTTTGTTATAGTCAGCGTCGCGACGCGTGTCTGTTATAGTCGGCGTCGCGATGCGTGTCTGTTATAGTCGGCGTCGCGATGCGTGTCTGTTATAGTCGGCGTCGCGACGCGTGTCTGTTATAGTCGGCGTCGCGATGCGTGTCTATTACAGTCGGCGATGCGACATGTGTCTATAAAGTCGGTGTCGCGATGCTTTTCTATTTTAGTCGGTGTCAGCGTGATCTTGACCGCGAAGTGACGACCAGCTTCTGGCACCTGGATTGCAGCAGAGCCTGTGTGTACTGACCTGCGGCTGGTGTCCCGGAGCGCGGAGGCGGTCTCGGCGGCGAGGTCCAGCACGCCTATGACCGGCTTGGTGACCGTGCCCACCAGCCCCTTGCCCACGCCGGCCAGGAACCCTCCCAGCCCCTCCTGCGTCGCACCCTCGTAGCTGTGCTTTACCAGTGAGGTCATGCCACCTGAATATTACAACAAAAGTTAAAATAACATTTCACCACAATAACTATGAGGTAACTGCAGTAAAACATCTAAATATCTCAAAAGTGAACGGCATTTGCACGGAGTGGCCACCTCGCCAGTCATCGTTATGCAGACACATTACCGAGTATGCCGAGGCCGAGGCCGCGGAAGCCAGCGGCGAGGTGCGCGCCCGGCGCAGCAGAGCGGATGCGGCGACGCGTCTCCTCGTGCGCCTCGTCGCCCAGCACGCGCTACAGAGACACATTACCGAGTATGCCGAGGCCGAGGCCGCGGAAGCCAGCGGCGAGGTGCGCGCCCGGCGCAGCAGAGCGGATGCGGCGACGCGTCTCCTCGTGCGCCTCGTCGCCCAGCACGCGCTACAGAGACACATTACCGAGTATGCCGAGGCCGAGGCCGCGGAAGCCAGCGGCGAGGTGCGCGCCCGGCGCAGCAGAGCGGATGCGGCGACGCGTCTCCTCGTGCGCCTCGTCGCCCAGCACGCGCTACAGAGACACATTACCGAGTATGCCGAGGCCGAGGCCGCGGAAGCCAGCGGCGAGGTGCGCGCCCGGCGCAGCAGAGCGGATGCGGCGACGCGTCTCCTCGTGCGCCTCGTCGCCCAGCACGCGCTACAGAGACACATTACCGAGTATGCCGAGGCCGAGGCCGCGGAAGCCAGCGGCGAGGTGCGCGCCCGGCGCAGCAGAGCGGATGCGGCGACGCGTCTCCTCGTGCGCCTCGTCGCCCAGCACGCGCTACAGAGACACATTACCGAGTATGCCGAGGCCGAGGCCGCGGAAGCCAGCGGCGAGGTGCGCGCCCGGCGCAGCAGAGCGGATGCGGCGACGCGTCTCCTCGTGCGCCTCGTCGCCCAGCACGCGCTACAGAGACACATTACCGAGTATGCCGAGGCCGAGGCCGCGGAAGCCAGCGGCGAGGTGCGCGCCCGGCGCAGCAGAGCGGATGCGGCGACGCGTCTCCTCGTGCGCCTCGTCGCCCAGCACGCGCTACAGAGACACATTACCGAGTATGCCGAGGCCGAGGCCGCGGAAGCCAGCGGCGAGGTGCGCGCCCGGCGCAGCAGAGCGGATGCGGCGACGCGTCTCCTCGTGCGCCTCGTCGCCCAGCACGCGCTACAGAGACACATTACCGAGTATGCCGAGGCCGAGGCCGCGGAAGCCAGCGGCGAGGTGCGCGCCCGGCGCAGCAGAGCGGATGCGGCGACGCGTCTCCTCGTGCGCCTCGTCGCCCAGCACGCGCTACAGAGACACATTACCGAGTATGCCGAGGCCGAGGCCGCGGAAGCCAGCGGCGAGGTGCGCGCCCGGCGCAGCAGAGCGGATGCGGCGACGCGTCTCCTCGTGCGCCTCGTCGCTCACCACGCGTTCTAACCCGTCGCCCAGAGACTCTGTACACATAAACATAATCATTTATGTAAACCAGACAACATGCATAAAAAATGCATAAGACGTAGACGCACTATGGGATGGAAAAAATTCTGTGGTAGCATCGAATCTTGTCAACAAGCTAATAGGGTAAGGAAGGTTTTAGCGCAACAAAGCTCATCCGGTTCTGTACCCCTACGTAAACCAGATAACACTCTCACACCATCGCCAAAGGAAACCAGACGCGTCCTCATCGAAACCCATTTCCCAGGATGCGTCTTCAGACAGGTAACCAACTGGCTTGATATACCATTCATACCCACGACAAGTGACTGGGTTCACGCAAACAGAGTCATCGCGCTAGAAAGACTCCAATGGGCAATAAACACCTTTCATCCCTTCGAAGCAGCAGGACCAGACGGCATCTTACCTGTCTTGATACAATGGGGAGGGTCAGCAATCACCAGAAACCTGATCACCATTCTGAAGGCATGCCTAGCCTTCAGATATATACCTCAAAGGTGGAGGGAAGTCAAAGTCATTTCTGTCTTTTGAAATCCTACCGACCAATCAGCTTGACCTCCTTTATGTTAAAGACCCTAGAAAGGCTCTGTGAGAGGGAGCTGAGAGAAGGTGCGCTTCAAACAATACCACTACACTTTAACCAACACGCTTATAGCCAAGGCAAATCAACGGAATCTGCGCTTCATCTAGTGGTCGGCAAAATAGAGGAAGCAATACAACAAAAAAGCATCTGCCTAGGTACTTTTATAGACATCAAGGGGGCTTTCGACAAAACGAACTTCTCCAGTATCAATGCAGCCCTATCGAGACATGGCGTGGAACCCATGCTCATAACAAACATGCTCAGCAAGCGGGTGGTCCGCCTCGAGGGAAATGACTCATCAGCCATAATAGCCAGAGGATATGTAATATGGCATATGTAAACCAGGTGACCACACTGCAAACGCGAGACTATCTACCATGAGTGTATACCCCACGGAGACAAAACTTCAAGGAGCGCACAAATGACAACGGCAAGTCCCACTCGTTAACTTGTACCTGAGAGGTCACACACACACACCGCCGCGCCTTGTGGTAATAATATCTATCGTTATGCCGTCTCATTACGAATAAAACATCAACTCATCTCTCAACATGTTTAGTTTAATAAGTCATTCGACTATTGTATTTTCGTGTTACTCCAAATAAATTGTATAGAAAGTTTGAAAAGCTATAGCGTTATTGTAGCCAACATTCAACTAACACATAAACTCCAAACTCTATTTATGAACAAAACAAAATCAGTCTAATAAATGTAAGAATTTATATGTTAAATTATCAGATACAGCCGTGTGGGTATGATCAGTTATTTTGACATTATAAACGACTGTCATCGCATGCCACTAGATGGCGTTACTTTGTTATTCTTTCGGTTAAATATTGGTTTTACACCTCAAGTTATGTATTAATCAATTACGTAACTTTCAACAGAATATTGTTAATAGTTTTGTTTATGTTGATCATATAATTTAAATTAAAACGTGTTGAATAAATAGTGTAGTGATCCTTCTCGAGTGGGGCGATGCATCCGGTTCCCACTCTTGTCATTTTCTTGTGTAGTGCGCGAGCTCGATAAGGCAGTTAGTAATTAACCGTGTTACTAGTAAGTGAATAATAAATTGAAATATTACCATACAAGTGAATTTCATTGGATAAACCCCACATAAAAATATAAGAAACCAGTTCACGTACCTGTGACTTTAGCGGCGGAGTTGGATATGCCATGCGTGACGTTCTTCAACAAGGCGCCCACGTTCCCCTCCAGCAGCAGACCCGTGACGCCCTCCGACACGTCAGCTACGAAACCTAACGGGTTGCCCAGGAAGTCCACCGAGCCCAGGATCTTGGCGGCTTGCCACTTCAACTCCTGGTAAATCATGTCATTTCGTTCAATATTAGTTGGTAGACCCAACGTTTGCGTGTGTTTTTTATACGGAAATCTTGGACACGTAGTGGTATATTTTTTTGTAGTGTGTACATAAATAATAAAATAAAATAAATAATATATTACTTTATGGCAATGATCAGGGTTAAACGACACAAAACTAAGCAAGGATCCCAGATCTGCGTTTCGCGTATGTAAGATCACTTATAGCATACAAATTCAGTAAACATTCGATAACTTACATCCTTGAAGTGCGCGAGCATCTGCCTGCCGAGGTAGGAGGCGGTATCAAACACATGCGCTCGTACGAACGGTTCAAGCTCTACGGCGGCGTCTTCGAACTTGATGAAGGTGAGCCCCAGGCGTCGCTTCAGCGCGCTCAGAGAACCCTCCAGCTTGTTCGCAGTACACATCGAGAGCCGGATCTAGGGAGGTGTCGATCAAGATAAAGGTTTAACCTCAATCCCAACTATTGGGCCAGTATATGGTTCGTCTGAACCCAGATTCTTCGGTGTATTTACAATGACGAATCAGGGTTCATTAAATCATATCCCAATACTTGGTTAAATAGTTGGGGCTAGTGTAATATAGCCTGGGTAACACAGAAATAGGAAGATAAGTAATGATAGTGTGTGTGGTGGGATGAGTCTCATAATGAGGATATTTTAATGATCACGAAATATAGCTATATAAACAAACACTACTAATATACATATGATTAAATAAATTGTTAAATTAACACATTTGTGATTGGGGAATGCTAGAGGTTACTACACCACGGTACAGCTTTGTGTATATATTCGGCTGCACCTGGTTAAAGTAGGAATATAACACACTTCGAAATACGCGAGCATATTCAGGTACAGTGTCGAAAACAAATCTAATAAATGTAAACAACACAGTCGTGGGTGAGTAACGACATATAAGTGTACAGCGGACACAACAAATCTGACCTTTTTGCACTTCACAAGCTGAGCGTTGGAAATAAAACAAAATATCGTGTAAGCGCAAATAATATAAGGCGAAGCCATTATTGTTGTCAAGACGTTTCGTAAGAGGAATTTTAATTTCAAATACATTCTTCCCCATGTTTACGTGACTAATACATGGGTAGCTGCTTGAGCTAGTGTTGAATGCCATGCTATGGTCAAATATTTGGTAATCGTCTATTTTAATGTTATTCTCAGCGTGAGACATTTGAATCTGTTAATAGTTAACAACAACGGGGCAGTTGATGAGAGAATAGTGTTAACCTGGCTGGGTATGATCTTGATGAGCGCGAAGTAGTATCTGGTGCTGTGCAGCGCGGTGAGCTCGCTGAGCATGCGGCGCGTCTCGTAGTCTGCCTCGTCGGGCTGCTCGCGCGCGCTCTCCTCCTCGCCGCGCCACGCCCACGCCCACAGCTGGAGGATCAGTCTGACGGAAAAGTAACACCGCTGTACTATTTTAAATACAACACAAAAGCAAGAATATTACAAATTCGTTTGTGTTGGTTCTTGTGCGAAGCACAATGACATTGGAAAAATTATAGACTGAATAGAATATTCGTCCGAAAGATAAATTAAGCAAGTAGCACAGGCAACCTGGCAATGTGGTCTGAAATTTAAAGATGTTGAACTCTCAAACTCCTCCTTACCTCTCTTCCAGTCTGATGGCTAGCGGTCGCAGCGCCACCACCAAATGCCGAAAGAAGTACGCGTTGTATCTCTTGGCAGGCGCCTTCTGCAGTTCCACTGCAGCATGTAACGCCGGCAGTGGACCGCTGCTGCCGCCGCCACGATCCGGCAGGCAGTACAGTAGAACAGGACTGGGTGTGCCAAGTAACTGGATGGTAAACAAACTTTAATAGCTCCTTTTTTGGGATTAAGAACTTAGTTATACATACCTTAACGCAAATGATGTGCAAAAACATCCAACTGTCTCAAACATTTGGGATAGAGAATTAAAATGTCGTTGTGACGGCCAACAATGTTACTGGTTAAAGATAACTGATTTGGGAGCACGTTTCTAGGGTCTTATTAATTGGTCAGGTGAATATTTTATACACCCACCTGGTTGTCCCATTGCATGTGCGTGACACAGAGCGCTACGGCCACGTGGCTGGGCGCGAGGGCCAGCTCCAGCAGCACGGCGTCGAACAGCGCGTGCACCAGCTCCGCGGGCGGCGCGCGCGACACCAGCGACACCGACAGCCCCGCCAGCGACACGCGCACGCCCCACTCGCGACGACGGGGGGCGCTCTCGTCCGCCTTGTCCTCTTCGTCGCCGCCCTCGATCCAGCCCGAGTCCTAGGAGACGGTAGCACGGCTCATGAATCATCATTCCAGTCGCGACACGGGTCGTACAATCGTATTGTATATGTGCGTGCACTCACGGGGTCCTGGTGGTCGTGGATGCGCACGCGCCGCGTGGGCCCGTCGGCGCACAGCGTGACGTCCAGGCGGCCCGAGCCCGGCCGCAGCGTGTGCCACGACACGGCCTGCTCCGCCGGCAGCACGCCGCGCGCGCGCAGCGCCGGCAGCCCCAGCACCACGCGCGTGCCTGCACACCGTACACATCATGTAGGCAGACGAACTCTCTGCCACACTACACCGAACACTATCGTCTCCACACGTACCTGGTGTGAGCGCCATGAGGGACAGTCCGTCGGGCTGCACGCACAGGTTGGCGTGCGCGCACGCCATGCGGCCGGGCGGCACCAGCCTCCAGGCCTGCGTGGACGCGCGGCGCGGGTCCGCACGCCGCAGCACGAGCGCAGACGCGCGCCCCGGACGTGGAGCAGCATCCTCTATGTCTAGCACCTGAGTCACATTAATGTATATCATTGACCCTAGAGGTTGCAAACCGGGAACCTGGATTTCGAAAATATCGGATTACTTGACCAAATGAAGTACTTAAAAATACCGGTATTTATTTCACCAGTACCGGGTTTTCGGTATTTAGTAAAAATTAAATTCTAATTAAGTATTAGTAAGTATATTAATAATTTTATGTGTAAATAATTGTAAATAATGTTGTCGGCTAACTATATCCGTAAGTTTGAAATATAACAGATGAGAAAGCATGAAATGTTGAGGTAAGATTCAGAGAGGAAATGGGATATACCTATCAGATCTTCTCTTTGCGATACATAGCCGAAAAACATTTGGCTAATCATAAGAAAATCTATTGCACTTTCATTGATTTGCAGGAGGCCTATGATAGTGTGAATTAAAATGGTACATGAGGTGGGAGACAGGGCTGTGTAGCATCACCATGCCTGTTTAATGCATACATGGACAGCTATTTGGCTGATTTGAAAGAGAGTTACTGTGGATTGACAATGAGTGAGCTACCTGTCGAATGTTTTCTCTATGCCGATGATTAAGTCATACTTCCATCATCGGCGGAAGAGTTGCAAGACATGGTAAGTTTGGTGAATGAAGAATTTAAGAAGAAAGGAATAAAAATAACGTAGGTGAAACGAAAGTAATGGTGTTTGAAAGGGAGGACGATGATTATCCAGTCTTCGTTTTGCCGACGATATTGTCCTTTTTTCGTCTTCAGCCTCCGAGTTGACTCAGATGCTAAACAATCCTAGCAAGGCAAGCCTAGAGGTCGGTCTTCAAATGAATATGTCAAAGACCAAGTTGATAACCAACACCGCAAATCTCACGATCACAGTGGGGGTGAGGAGGTTGAATATGTCAATGAGTATCTCTATCTAGGTCAAATAGTCTCCTTCCAGGCGAGACAAAATAAAGAAGTTGCAAGACGCACCAAAAATGCTTGGAGGAGCTATTGGGCCAGGAAAGATCTCATGAAGGGGGATCCCCTGTCTCTTAAGAGAAAACTCGTTGACGTGTGTATTCTTCCCTTCCTCACATATGGGTCTCAACTCTCAAACATGGTCTTTGACAAATCAACAGAGGTCCACACTCGGGGTTTGTCAGAGGGCAATGGAACGAAGTATTCTTGGTATCAAACTTGTAGACCGGGTTAGGAATGCAACAATCCGTTCCATAACAAAAGTCACTGATGTCACTTGGAAAGCTGCCACGCTAAAATGGAACTGGGCTGGACACATCTGTCGCATGTCAGACGACCAATGGGCCAAACTCACGACCCAGTGGGTTCCTCTATATGGCAGGCGACATCGCGGTAGACCCAGACGGAGATGGCGGGATGAACTTGACTCCTTTAGGGAAGATTGGTCCGAATTAGCGCTTGATAGAGAGAAGTGGAAGGAGAGTAGGGAGGCCTTTGCCCTGGAATGGGACATTACGGGCTATTAATAATAAAAATAATAATTTTGGAACTTACCATAGCGTGCGGCGACAGCGGTGCGTCATCAGAAAGTAACGCATCTGTGGGCTGAGGCGGCGAACTGCCCTCGTGGACCAACTGGTCGTTAGGACCACGACGCCATAGCTGGGACCTAGGTAACCAAGCATATTAACTCGTTGTAATGTGCCTGGGTGAAGTTATTCGTATTTTTAACTATCATTACCTGTCTCCATATCTTTTCCTGGCTAGCACGACGCGCGTAGTTCCAAGGGGTACTTCTAGTACTAGCACGTTGTCGTCAGATGTCGTCGCAGATTGTTTACCCGCTGCATTCACACCGTTGTCTCTGCTAAATATAAAATGTTATGAAAATGCTAAATCTGTGCTGAGGGTCTAATACTTTGCGGTGCTATTTTTTTTTTTTTTACATATTTTGATTTCCGATATCAGTACATAGTACACAGTAGCACATAGACACATTACTCACGAGTGTGTGGCGGTGAAGGCGACGTAGATGAAGTTCTGGTACAGCAGCTGGTGGTGTGCGGGCAGCGTGTCCAGCGGCAGCTGCGTGCGCGGGCCGCCGGGAGCCCGCAGCGCCAGTGCGGCCGCGCCCTCGGGCTCAGTACACAGTGGCACATAGACACATTACTCACGAGTGTGTGGCGGTGAAGGCGACGTAGATGAAGTTCTGGTACAGCAGCTGGTGGTGTGCGGGCAGCGTGTCCAGCGGCAGCTGCGTGCGCGGGCCGCCGGGAGCCCGCAGCGCCAGTGCGGCCGCGCCCTCGGGCTCAGTACACAGTGGCACATAGACACATTACTCACGAGTGTGTGGCGGTGAAGGCGACGTAGATGAAGTTCTGGTACAGCAGCTGGTGGTGTGCGGGCAGCGTGTCCAGCGGCAGCTGCGTGCGCGGGCCGCCGGGAGCCCGCAGCGCCAGTGCGGCCGCGCCCTCGGGCTCAGTACACAGTGGCACATAGACACATTACTCACGAGTGTGTGGCGGTGAAGGCGACGTAGATGAAGTTCTGGTACAGCAGCTGGTGGTGTGCGGGCAGCGTGTCCAGCGGCAGCTGCGTGCGCGGGCCGCCGGGAGCCCGCAGCGCCAGTGCGGCCGCGCCCTCGGGCTCAGTACACAGTGGCACATAGACACATTACTCACGAGTGTGTGGCGGTGAAGGCGACGTAGATGAAGTTCTGGTACAGCAGCTGGTGGTGTGCGGGCAGCGTGTCCAGCGGCAGCTGCGTGCGCGGGCCGCCGGGAGCCCGCAGCGCCAGTGCGGCCGCGCCCTCGGGCTCAGTACACAGTGGCACATAGACACATTACTCACGAGTGTGTGGCGGTGAAGGCGACGTAGATGAAGTTCTGGTACAGCAGCTGGTGGTGTGCGGGCAGCGTGTCCAGCGGCAGCTGCGTGCGCGGGCCGCCGGGAGCCCGCAGCGCCAGTGCGGCCGCGCCCTCGGGCTCAGTACACAGTGGCACATAGACACATTACTCACGAGTGTGTGGCGGTGAAGGCGACGTAGATGAAGTTCTGGTACAGCAGCTGGTGGTGTGCGGGCAGCGTGTCCAGCGGCAGCTGCGTGCGCGGGCCGCCGGGAGCCCGCAGCGCCAGTGCGGCCGCGCCCTCGGGCTCAGTACACAGTGGCACATAGACACATTACTCACGAGTGTGTGGCGGTGAAGGCGACGTAGATGAAGTTCTGGTACAGCAGCTGGTGGTGTGCGGGCAGCGTGTCCAGCGGCAGCTGCGTGCGCGGGCCGCCGGGAGCCCGCAGCGCCAGTGCGGCCGCGCCCTCGGGCTCAGTACACAGTGGCACATAGACACATTACTCACGAGTGTGTGGCGGTGAAGGCGACGTAGATGAAGTTCTGGTACAGCAGCTGGTGGTGTGCGGGCAGCGTGTCCAGCGGCAGCTGCGTGCGCGGGCCGCCGGGAGCCCGCAGCGCCAGTGCGGCCGCGCCCTCGGGCTCAGTACACAGTGGCACATAGACACATTACTCACGAGTGTGTGGCGGTGAAGGCGACGTAGATGAAGTTCTGGTACAGCAGCTGGTGGTGTGCGGGCAGCGTGTCCAGCGGCAGCTGCGTGCGCGGGCCGCCGGGAGCCCGCAGCGCCAGTGCGGCCGCGCCCTCGGGCTCCGGCAGCGCCCAGCGCGCCCGCCCGTGTGCACCCACCACGCACTCCTCGCCGCAACCCACCTGCACAACACTCTCTTACAAATAACAATCCTGACCTCGCCAGACGACACAATATTATTTCAAATAGCTGCCTTTACACACGAGGAATAAGTGTCGTATAGACAGTATAGCGCGCGTAACTAGCGCGAGAAACAATAGAAGCTCTCCTATTTAGCTGTCCTCGCATTAGGAGAGGAATTGTGACAGACCGAAATCGTGTATTCTGGTGGCCGTCACGCAAGATCCGCGTACCTCGCGAGTCGCGTCCGCTGTTTACGGCGGGTGCACATGACGGACGCCCATGACCGATGCAAATATCGAGACTCAAACAAAATTACGTGACTGAAATTGCAATAGCCTTCATATGTATTTTTGAGATGGGGCCGTTAGGGCAGATTTCTTAACCGTAACCGTAGAATTAAAATATTTCAGTGAGATAAATTTATGAATTCTTGAACAAAGTTTTTTTTTTTTAACTTTTTCCTTTGCTAAATTCTGTTTATAAAATTGAGGTTATTTATAAGCAGAAATCTCACGAAGATTTGTGATTTGTGATTGTGTCGATCATAATTATAGATTGTCGAATCTACAGTAAAATAAATTTGGCTTATTCCACTATCCCCCCTTGAATTTCCCCCTTAGGGCGGAAAAATTGAATTTTAAAAAAAATCAGAAATCCCCCTGGTATTCTCCCTTAGGGGGGAACGCTGTAATAGACAAAATTGACTTATTCCACTATTCCTCCTTAAGGTTCCCCCTTAGGGGGAAAACTGGAATCGAAATGATTCAATGTCCAGAAATCCCTCTTGAACAATAAATATTCTAAAACAATGGGTGTAACTGATCTCGTTTTGCGGTTTCTTCGCTACTGCCAACGAAAGATGCCGATGCTTTGTTTACAGAATTTTGGAGTTACAGCTTTATTTTATGCACGTGTATAGCTACTTAAATGTAAACACAATACAATAATAAATACTTTAAAACAATCAGCATAACTACTCACATTTTACGGTTTCGTCGTTACCGCCGAAAAAGGATGCCGATGCTTTATTTACATATAGAGCAATAAATTATCGCAGATTGTTGAAAATTACCCGTATGTAATTTAGAGGGATTCTCTTTTAGGGGCGAAAAGTGGAATACGCCCAAATGAAAATGGGAATTTCTGGATTTATTTTAAATTAGGGTCCGGTTTTCTCCCCTGAGGGGGGTTTTCTTAGGGGGGAAAAGTGGAATAAGTCATAAATTTCAATCTCAAATAGTTGAAGGCATCGATAATTTGCTAGAGTAGCGGAGCTGGCAAAATTATTTCATTGTAGATGGTGTTGAAAAGATAAATTGCATTATACCATTGATGGCTATCTCCTGTGTTATGTTAATTTATAATAATTTAAGGAATAGTGCTGACTTGATGGAACATGATGGAGACGGGCGAGTAGTTGTCGATGCGCAGCGGTGGCGGCGCGCACTCGGCGTCCGTCAGCACCACGAACATACTGGCGCCTTGCGACACCACCTCCACGCGCAGGAACTGGTAGCCGCCACCCGGCTCCCTGGAACAATTCACTGGTTCTTTGCAACCACCACAGTGGACAAGCGGATATATTTTTGTTACGCTAGAGGTTGCGTGTTCAATTGGAGCACGTAAGAAATTTTCAATCAAATCACTATCTGTAGGCCTAATACACTAACGTATATAAATGAAATAAAGTACGATCGTAGCAATGTGTGACCTGCAGGCGAGGTGCAGCGTGCGCGTGCAGTCGACGCGGAAGCCGCCCGACCAGAGCGTGAGCGGCGGCGGCGCGGCGCAGTTGGCGGGGGCGGGGGCCAGCACGCGCACGCACAGCAGCTGCTCGCGCTCCCAGCGCGCCCAGTGCCACGGCAGGTAGCAGCCCGACACGGCCGACACGTGCGTCGCCATCGCGCCCGGGTCGCTCTGCACCAAACGTTAACCATTACAACTAGCTTGCTTCAAACGTCCACACAACTTGATTGCGGTGCACTAATCATGACTGACTTGTTGACTTGTCTTGAAGCTTACCAGTGTTGTAGCGCAGCACTTCTGCGCAAACTGCAAATGATACGACGTATTATTGTGCAGTTGGTATCGAGGCGTGAACGTGGCGATGTTGGTGTGTCGGTACCGGCCGCGGCCGATGCGCACGCGCACGCCCACCGCGTACACCCGCTCGCACGCGCCACTCTCACCCTCGCCGCGTACTTCCAGCTTCTTCACCCCTACACCCACTCCCAGACCGAAGGGTGAACACCACTATAGTGAAAAAAAAAAAAAAAAAGAATCATAAATACATAGAAAAAGTTAGACATGATAGCATAACTATACCACTGTATTTATTTTGTACAAGTTTGAGAACTTAAAGGCTAGATGTTGCAGCTATTTAGTTTGGGTCAAATAAACGTATTTTCTTTCTTTCTTTCTCTTTCTTTCTGTTACCTCCGGCACGCCGGGCAGGCCACGGCCGAGCCGGGCTGACAGCGTGGGTCCACCATCAGCTTCGGCGAAGGAGAACAGTAGCGGCTGCACCATGCGCGCCAGCTCATGCTCCTCGAACTGCCCAGCTGCCTCGGTGGCTCCACCTTCAGCT
This sequence comes from Shargacucullia verbasci, assembly GCA_947562105.1. Taxonomy (NCBI): domain Eukaryota; kingdom Metazoa; phylum Arthropoda; class Insecta; order Lepidoptera; family Noctuidae; genus Shargacucullia; species Shargacucullia verbasci. Next base: position 506,508 of record OX387284.1, read on the forward strand.
CGGAACACCAGCGGAAGGCCAGTTCGGTTCACGAGCCAGTACGCCGCTGATAGTGACACCTGCAAAAGTTCCCAAGTCTCAGTCTTATACAATACGCATGATGCGTGTCAAACGCGTGCATTTATTTGCAACATGCAACTACAGACATACATAGGACGTATAACTGAACATTAATACCTTGATACCGTCAGTCTTCTTGACAGTCACCCTGGCGTTGAGGTACAGCCTCCTTCCTCGAGTATCTCTTAATTTGAGCCTTGCGCTGAAGGACCCGTTGCCACTGCTGCCCACAGCCGCACTGCTGCTGCTCCCACCTGCGGAGCCGCACACGCTCAGGGGAGTCGACCAGCCGAAGCCTTCCAGTTTTACAGTTAGCTCCACTCCTTCTTCTACGTTCACCTAGGTAAATAATAAATTTCGCAATTTTATTAATATTCTCGCATTCTTTTCTATTATTCGATAGAATTATCTGGGAGTTTCAGCGTTCTTTGCCTCTTGGATCCCGGATGTCTACTCACCTCATGGAAGGGCATGGTATCTCCGGGCGGTACGTTGCCGGAAGCACTGACAGCACCAGAGGCAGGTGCAGCAGGCGTCGCGCGGTATTGCAGCTCCAGGGGCAGTAAGTTCTCGAGTCTTAATGCAGGGACTAGTGTCAATGTGTGACCAGCTATGGCAGTCCCTCGGTCTGGGGGGAACCGCTCCCGGATTATCACGCAGCAGAACCTAGGTGAAGGAAATATATACGGTTGATTAAAATAATAAAGAAGAGAAACGATATATGATGTTGAAACTTAAGAATATTGGATAATACATTCAGTAAGTCATATAAGCTTTTTTTGACCGCGCAGGAGACGCACAACGTTAAACTTCTTTAACCAGATGTAGAAAACATATTTGACCATAAGATAGTGATTGAAGTAATGCGAGGATACCTTATTTATTTAGAACTTATAGTCAGTTCTCTGTTCCACTTGTGACGCGAGTGATAGCGCGGCGTAAGTTGTCGCTCGTAATTACTAGTCATGAGTAATGAATGACTATACTTGTGGTGAATGAGTCGCTGGCGTTCCTGCAGCAGAAGTTGGATGTGATACCGAGGACGAGGTATCTGCTGTTCAAATCTACAGGCCTCAGCGGCGCCGCCCACTGCGCTGCACCCACACTCGTTACGTACCTGTAGATGTGATCGGGCGGCGCCCTGCAGTCGTAGTGCAGCAGCGCGCGCGCGGCGGGCGCGGCGCGCCAGTCGACGGCCGCGGGCGCCGGCGACGCCGCGCCGCGCACCAGCGGCCGCGTCCACAGCGCCGCCGCCTGCGCGCTCAGCGGCGCCGCCCACTGCGCTGCACCCACACTCGTTACGTACCTGTAGATGTGATCGGGCGGCGCCCTGCAGTCGTAGTGCAGCAGCGCGCGCGCGGCGGGCGCGGCGCGCCAGTCGACGGCCGCGGGCGCCGGCGACGCCGCGCCGCGCACCAGCGGCCGCGTCCACAGCGCCGCCGCCTGCGCGCTCAGCGGCGCCGCCCACTGCGCTGCACCCACACTCGTTACGTACCTGTAGATGTGATCGGGCGGCGCCCTGCAGTCGTAGTGCAGCAGCGCGCGCGCGGCGGGCGCGGCGCGCCAGTCGACGGCCGCGGGCGCCGGCGACGCCGCGCCGCGCACCAGCGGCCGCGTCCACAGCGCCGCCGCCTGCGCGCTCAGCGGCGCCGCCCACTGCGCTGCACCCACACTCGTTACGTACCTGTAGATGTGATCGGGCGGCGCCCTGCAGTCGTAGTGCAGCAGCGCGCGCGCGGCGGGCGCGGCGCGCCAGTCGACGGCCGCGGGCGCCGGCGACGCCGCGCCGCGCACCAGCGGCCGCGTCCACAGCGCCGCCGCCTGCGCGCTCAGCGGCGCCGCCCACTGCGCTGCACCCACACTCGTTACGTACCTGTAGATGTGATCGGGCGGCGCCCTGCAGTCGTAGTGCAGCAGCGCGCGCGCGGCGGGCGCGGCGCGCCAGTCGACGGCCGCGGGCGCCGGCGACGCCGCGCCGCGCACCAGCGGCCGCGTCCACAGCGCCGCCGCCTGCGCGCTCAGCGGCGCCGCCCACTGCGCTGCACCCACACTCGTTACGTACCTGTAGATGTGATCGGGCGGCGCCCTGCAGTCGTAGTGCAGCAGCGCGCGCGCGGCGGGCGCGGCGCGCCAGTCGACGGCCGCGGGCGCCGGCGACGCCGCGCCGCGCACCAGCGGCCGCGTCCACAGCGCCGCCGCCTGCGCGCTCAGCGGCGCCGCCCACTGCGCTGCACCCACACTCGTTACGTACCTGTAGATGTGATCGGGCGGCGCCCTGCAGTCGTAGTGCAGCAGCGCGCGCGCGGCGGGCGCGGCGCGCCAGTCGACGGCCGCGGGCGCCGGCGACGCCGCGCCGCGCACCAGCGGCCGCGTCCACAGCGCCGCCGCCTGCGCGCTCAGCGGCGCCGCCCACTGCGCTGCACCCACACTCGTTACGTACCTGTAGATGTGATCGGGCGGCGCCCTGCAGTCGTAGTGCAGCAGCGCGCGCGCGGCGGGCGCGGCGCGCCAGTCGACGGCCGCGGGCGCCGGCGACGCCGCGCCGCGCACCAGCGGCCGCGTCCACAGCGCCGCCGCCTGCGCGCTCAGCGGCGCCGCCCACTGCGCTGCACCCACACTCGTTACGTACCTGTAGATGTGATCGGGCGGCGCCCTGCAGTCGTAGTGCAGCAGCGCGCGCGCGGCGGGCGCGGCGCGCCAGTCGACGGCCGCGGGCGCCGGCGACGCCGCGCCGCGCACCAGCGGCCGCGTCCACAGCGCCGCCGCCTGCGCGCTCAGCGGCGCCGCCCACTGCGCTGCACCCACACTCGTTACGTACCTGTAGATGTGATCGGGCGGCGCCCTGCAGTCGTAGTGCAGCAGCGCGCGCGCGGCGGGCGCGGCGCGCCAGTCGACGGCCGCGGGCGCCGGCGACGCCGCGCCGCGCACCAGCGGCCGCGTCCACAGCGCCGCCGCCTGCGCGCTCAGCGGCGCCGCCCACACCGCGCCCGCCGCCACCTGCGCACAGCGCACGCCGCCGCCGCTCCACTGCGCTGCAACCGCACAAGGACACTCGTTACGATCAAACATTCTACAGCATACATTACCAATTAGTATTGTTAATACCAAATATGTTTTACAACAATCCTTAACTCAAACTTAACTCTAATTTTAATCTCGATAATACATCTGAACTACTCCAGAATACTTTACCAAAATACGATTAATATAAACCCATTAGGCTAACCTTCTAAAATCAACAACTAATAATATACTACGCAATATTCATCATGTATAAGTGGGGAGTACCGCAGTTGACAAATATAGGGTGTAGCGGGTGCAGCAGCTGCAGCGGGCGCGGCGCATACGCGTTGAGGTGCGCACGCGCCAGCTCCGAACACGCCGCACGCACCGAGCGCAGTGCGCGCACGCACGCGACCAACCGCTCTACATAGTAATTATTATTTAATTCATGTATTGTTACACCCTATTGTTGTCAAATGCGGTAAAAAGAATGAAAATACCTGATCTACTTTACGGCCATGAGGCAATTAACTCCACTAAAAAGGTAGATACAATAAATGCAAAAACAAATGCAACCCAAATCATGTGCAATTTGACTATGGTTATATGCCAGTCGTAGATGATGTTGTCATTACTGGCGACTCTTATTGACATCACACTGTCGTATATCCTCACCGCGAGTTAATGTAGTACATGTGTTCCCTGTCATATGACCCTCCCACAGTGCGAGGGTCCTCACAACACTACTTTTGAAGTGATTCTCACCGGCTGACGGCGCGTGGTCGACCCTAACTTCCACTGGGTGTGGCAGCTTGTTGACGAGCTGCAGCGCAGACCGCACTGTTACCAGCTTGCGAGCTGATCCCTCCAGCGATACTTCGAATACTATGCGGGCTTCCGCGCCTGATTTCTATAAAACAAATGGTTTTGTTTCAAAAGATTTTAAGGCCTGCTGGCCTGGCACGGTCTTTTGATACTGATGCTGAACAGTGCAAGGACAGCACAGTTTTCATATCAATATGTCAGCATTTCTTCAATCTTACTTTTATCAAAAGATATCGATCAAATGTGATGCTTGAACGATCGCGTCACCTATGTAGACTGATAATTTATTGACCAATGTTGAGTGTATAAACTTACAGCATGAGTGAGATTTCTGAAGAAGACCCCGACCCTGTCCACACAGACGGGGTCGGGCGGCGACCAGCCGTCCAGGCGCAGCGCCAGCTGGTTGAGCGCGGCGTTGTGTCCGGCCAGCGCCGCCTGCGCCCGACCGCGCCTGCGCCCGCGCCGCTGTCCGAACGAGAACGGCTCCGTGTCGCCCGCGCGCACCATCATCCAGGAGTCGTCCGGCCCCGACCACGTCGGCTGCTCCAGCAACCTGCGGACACACGACACGGTGTAATGTGTGTATGTGTGCCGGACGGCTACGTACACAAACACTTACACATCGGAGGTGGTGACGAGCGTGGTGAACCACAGCCGGTGTCCGGTGTGGTTGCGCAGCGCGTACGGCACGAAGGGCGAGCGGCGCCGGTGGCCCGCCGGACTGCCCTTGGGCGACTGCTCCTGTGTGCCGGACGGCTACGTACACAAACACTTACACATCGGAGGTGGTGACGAGCGTGGTGAACCACAGCCGGTGTCCGGTGTGGTTGCGCAGCGCGTACGGCACGAAGGGCGAGCGGCGCCGGTGGCCCGCCGGACTGCCCTTGGGCGACTGCTCCTGTGTGCCGGACGGCTACGTACACAAACACTTACACATCGGAGGTGGTGACGAGCGTGGTGAACCACAGCCGGTGTCCGGTGTGGTTGCGCAGTGCGTACGGCACGAAGGGCGAGCGGCGCCGGTGGCCCGCCGGACTGCCCTTGGGCGACTGCTCCTGTGTGCCGGACGGCTACGTACACAAACACTTACACATCGGAGGTGGTGACGAGCGTGGTGAACCACAGCCGGTGTCCGGTGTGGTTGCGCAGCGCGTACGGCACGAAGGGCGAGCGGCGCCGGTGGCCCGCCGGACTGCCCTTGGGCGACTGCTCCTGTGTGCCGGACGGCTACGTACACAAACACTTACACATCGGAGGTGGTGACGAGCGTGGTGAACCACAGCCGGTGTCCGGTGTGGTTGCGCAGCGCGTACGGCACGAAGGGCGAGCGGCGCCGGTGGCCCGCCGGACTGCCCTTGGGCGACTGCTCCTGTGTGCCGGACGGCTACGTACACAAACACTTACACATCGGAGGTGGTGACGAGCGTGGTGAACCACAGCCGGTGTCCGGTGTGGTTGCGCAGCGCGTACGGCACGAAGGGCGAGCGGCGCCGGTGGCCCGCCGGACTGCCCTTGGGCGACTGCTCCTGTGTGCCGGACGACTATGTACACAAAAACACGCCAATAAATACGTGCCAGTACATTCTAACAGCTCGAGTCGTAAGCCCCGCTCGAGTAGCAATCGATATAATTAGTGGTTATGTATTATGAATAATGGGGGAAGCTGTACATTTTGCTAACAAAATTCTTTGCGCGGCTTGCGATGAACTAACCATGCATATATTTTGCTTCCGCCACTTAGGGCAGCTATAAGATGTGAGAAAGATAAAAACTTGCTATATAGGTATAGGTAACTTGGACTATATAAAAAAAAGAACAGCTTCCGTATGTTTGTGTCCACAAAACTCGAAAAGTAGTCGATGGATTGACTTCAAATTTTTACACAACGTTGCACTTCTGTATGACAGTGTTTTTATATACTTTTTCTTCATCAAATTTCTACGGGAACGGGAAAATCCAAGAACTTCGCGAGTTTTAAATAAAAATAATGATATCTGACAAATGACTATATGTATCACATTTTTCGCCTTACAAACAACTATTATCACACATTTATTTTAAAATTGGTAAATTAGTTATTTTAGATTTTAACAACAAAGATACAATTAGATAAACTAGTGGTTGTCTAGTGGTCGAAATTAGACCGTATCAATTTTTAAGTTTGAAGAACATTATTGAGGCTCTTTTGTCAAAAAATTATTGCATATTTAGCACTAGGGAACTAGCCACTGGGGTAATAGGGTATTACACCCATTTTTGAAAAGTGTCTCAATTAGATGCTATAGTGCTAATGAACCACTAAAAAATTCACAAAAAAGATAAAAGATAAAAGATATATTTATTGCTTAACTGTGTACAAAGTTCTTACATTGAAAAAAAAAAAAAAAAAACATATATTTTTTTTTTTTTTTTTAGGCTCAACAGTCTACCCATGTCGGATATGCAATAATACAAAAAATAATAATAATTGTAAAATAACTACTTTACTCACATTATATTTTACCAAAAAACTCATGCAGATTATAAAATACAAAAATTTTATTCAATCGTTAAGTGCCATAAAAATGCATTTAAATTTTGCATTTTTTCAAATTTCGCGCGTAATTTGACGAAAACGCTGGGCGCAGTGGACGCCATATTGCTCTGTGGTCATGACGTCAGTTGGCTGTGTAAACAAATGCAGTGATATTTTGTAGGTTATGTTAATTGTTTATATTTTAAAAATGAGTTATTATTTTATAATGCAAACATGTATTATCGCTATCAAATATCTTTGTAAGTGTAAGAGAGTTAGAGGGCATTACTTACATCGAAGTTTTAACATTCCTTAACTCAGCAGAACAGAAATCGGGATTTGCAGCAAATAATTTACCGACCATCAAAGAGTTTATTCTTGGTAAATTTGTGTTGTCTCCTTTTACAAAACCGTCCTCCATGGTATTATTTCAATAAAAATTACGTTGTTTACGAAAATAATAAAAAGCCTTTATAGATTAAAGGTACGTTGATACTTGACACTTCTAAGTTTACATAGCCGTATGACGTAATAACATGGCGACTACTATTTAATGGTGTTATAAAACAGATTAAAAAAGCTGAAACCTTTGAATTGAATTTTAAGATTTAGTTTGCTATTTTATGAACTAAAACTGACGTTTTCCGACCGCTTTTTGGCTAAGCTATCTCAATAATAAATTTTTAGATTTTTTCTCATATAGAGTAAAATACCTTTTAGGAATAATGTAATAATAATGTGATAATGTATATTTCAGTTTTCTTAAGCCTAGATAATACAAATATTAGCACTGCAAGTGTTAGGTTTTTTTTTTTTTTATTCTAATTTTATTTAGGGGCTTTTATCAAAGATATGTCAGCCCCATCGTACCCTTTTATATACATTGACTACTTTAAAAGTAGACAGTGTATAGGAGTTCCGATAGTCTAATATTATGTATCAACCAATGACGAATAGGTATGCCTGAGTCGCGCGTGATGAGATCGAAGCAAATGTTTTGCACCAAGGTTATATAGGTGACACGCAGCGGAGAGTCAGTGTGATGGTATGCGGCGCGCGCGCACGTCGTCGCGCTGCTACACATATATTTTATTTTTAATGTTGTTCTATTACGTCAGCTGCGAACGACATTGATTTGACGTTGGGAGTATGAACGTTAACAAATGTGCGTGTGTCAAACGTGTGTGTAATGTTTTTTTTTTTATTAATTTGATGTATTTCTAATGCATATTTATTGTCACATGTAAAATATGTTTATGGAAGTCTGCAATGCATTTTTGAAGTTTTGAAGCCATATCTTTGACGATTTATATAATTAAAACATACTATTGAATTGACTATATTTTTCAGTAGTTTTATCAAAACAAATTACTTAGTCGATCTTAGTTGTTTTGTTTCTAAAATATCTTATATTATTTCGTATATATTTTATATACGAAACGAAAAAAAAAAATTTAATGTTTTTTTAAAGTTGATTTCTTTTAATTTTAATATTCTTCCTGTACTGATTGTACTTTTTTCATAGTTTCATGTTGGCATGAATATTGGTCACGATATGTGTGTCGTAAGTTACCTGCGGCGCGTAGTAGTCAGCCGTCCAGTTGGCGCGCACCAGCTGCCACAGCTCGATCAGTGATGACGTCACGTTGGTGTTCAGCACCTCGCTGGAAGACACCTCCATCTGCACGCGGCCGAGGGACAGCTCGCTTGTAAGAGTGTACTCCCATGATGTCTCAAACCTGGGTTGGATGATCACATGATAGTAATGTGAGATCATTTTGCGAACCATAACTATTCAATTAAGTATTCTTCACAGTGAATGTCGAGTCATCCAAAGAAAGTTGGATTGTACTTATAAATCATTTAATCCAAACAATACTATATCTAGTAAAATTCTGTGAGATTACTCGAAACATATGCCATGTGACAGAGTGTATGGCAGTGATACCTCCAAGGCTCGACGACCGGTTCCCAGCCGGAGAGCGTCCGGTTGTAGTAGTCGATGGTGAGCAGCGCCGCCAGGCGGCCGCCGCCCGCACCAGCCGCACGCGCATGCGCCGCGCCGCCCGGGCCCGCCGGCGTCGACACCAGCATCGGGTCCTCGAACGACTCCTCCACCTTGCGGAGGTCCTTTATACCAAACGACACATTCAGATAATATTGACTGTCTCTACAATAGAACAGCGTGTACCATTAACTAAAATGACATGAAATATAAACAGATTAATGAAATACCTGTTCCACTTGCAACTCGCTAAGCGACACCTCGAGTAATGGCACATCAGAGTCCAGACAGTCGTCGATCACGCACAGAGTGATGCAGTCGGCTGCCACCTGCAAACATAACGTGTTAGCATTTCTAGTTGGGTATGGCAGCGTACATAGTGCATGGTTGTGTACGCACTTGCACCGCCCGGAGCGGCCATATGGAGGTGTTGGGCTTGGGCTGCGGCGGCGGCTGCGGCAGCTGCGTGCGCAGCCAGCGCGGCCGGTACATCCAGCCGCTGCTGCAGCTGTTGGGGGCCACGGCGCTGTTGACGTTAGCGCTGGTGCCCGCGCGCATGTGCACGCTGTTAGCGGGCGCGTCGTCCACGTCCTCCGATACCAGGGATTTACCTATGAATACATCAGCATAACATAATTATCTCCTTTTCTCTCGTAGGAAAAAGGCTGTTTCACAACAAACACGACTTGTGTTATGCATACACATAGTCAGCATCAAAAAGATGTACATATACATATGTAGCGAAATTCAAACGCTTATTCTTAGAAATGTATTGTTTAAAATCATAAAATTTAAATAACCATGATATACTATGTATGAAATTGGTTCAGTCACTATTCCCTCTAAAACTCGCTTTTGAATTTCGCTACGTGTTTAGGTAAACCCATTTCCGACCAAAACGTCCAGCATCCTGAAAATTTTAGGCTGTGCATGTCGATGTATTTAGTCTGATTTAATAGGGCGAGTTCATAGCCCACCTTTAAATTCTATTTTTTTCCCATACGATAACAGAGTACTGTCTAGTATTTTTACATTTGTGAGATACCTTGAAATTAAATAATTCTCTTACAACTTTCTGTAAAACTTACCAGACAGAGCTGCTCTTGCTTGCACTGGCAGAGATTGCAGCATCGACGCGAACATGCGCATGTCGTGGTACGATAGTCGGAGGCTCAACGTACTCATCGCCACCTACAAGTTAAAACTTGAAGTGAAGTAAAATCAACCAAACCATATTTAATTAGACTGGAGGTTGCCTTGCCGATGCAATTCACTGGCTGTTCCAACCTCTCGCTCGTAACATGGTACTGTACCATTTGATAGCATCGAGTGGGGGGAGGTTTGGAATATGAAGAGTTCATGTACTTACATGTAGAACTCTGTTGGCGTCAATAGCGACATGCACGGCTGCTGGTTCCACGATGGATAGCGCTGTCTCCTCTTCTAAACCGAGCACACACGAGAATACTTCCAGTTCGTTGAGCTCGCACGACACTGGCTTCTGTGCGTCTGCGCAGCGGTATGTTATGACTGTTGTGCTCTGAAACAATTAATAGATGACAGATAAGATAAGATAAGATAACGTGAAACTAACTAAACGTAACTGTTGGTTTTCAAGTGAGTGTCAGTTTTGTGATATAATAATATGAGACTGGCATATTGATGGTGCGGTTACCCTGAGAATGACGGCGTTGGTGTCCCACACGGAGGGGTCCTCGACCAGCACGAGCTGCGAGTCTGTGACGTTGAGCTTGAGCTCCACCTGCGGCTCCTCCTGCGCCTGCGCCGGCTGCGGGCTGGCAGCACTGCGCGCCTGGCATAACGCCTCCTCGCTGGTACCACAAACATACGTACTCAACATTTGTCTGTCTGTCAAGTGTATAAAGTTAGGGAATAAAGGAGAGCTACATGGTGTTCATGTGTTATAGCTGCAGTACATACAGGTGCGCCTGGTCAGGGTCTGCAGGCGGCGGCGGAGGCTGCATGATGAACTGGTTGGCGCACTCCCACCAGTCCAGCACCGCCATTAAGCGCATGTTGTTCACTAGAATCGTGTACGCTGAAGAGTCGAGACGCTTTCTGTGTGCACAAAAAAATAACGTAACGTATTAATAGTCGCAGCCAAGTGAGCGCGCTGGTCTGCGCTAAACCATTTAGCATCATTACCTGGCATGAACCTCGGCCTGTACGCTATGTCGCTGTTCAGGCATGGGCTGCACGATGTGGCTGAACACGTTGCCGCGCCGGTTGGCTGGTTCCTTGGCATAACGCGTGTCACTCACTAGGATCTCCTGCACATATGTTTTACTCGTCAAGAGAATTTCAAAATAAGTAAAATAAGCGTTCAATGTTCACTAATTAAAATAAATGAATAACACCATTTTATCCAGTATTCTAGCGACGTCATAAGGTCGACGGGTCAATTTATGTTTTGTTTCACTTTACGCTCATAGTAACGTACCTGCGACACAAGGTCTATATCCTGGCTGAGATCAGAATACGTCTCCACCACCAGCCTGGACTTGATGAAGTTGATGCAGGCTAGCGAGGACACGCCGTGCTCTGGCTCCAGCTTCACCGTCACGTCGTGAAGGTCCAGTTTCAAAGAACTTGTTGTCCACACCTGAGAAATAACTTTATTGTAGTGTGGACACACTGGCTGGAGGGTGCGTGTAAGTGGAGTATCATATCATATCTTAGTAGAACGCTGTAGATAATGCAACGTTTAACAAGCCTTTGACATACATAACTGTACAAATGGTTTGTAATGTGACTATACTAATATTGGGAATATTCATGGGATAATGTGCCGATTGTAACTGTCCATTGTTATTATTTGGTTGTTAAATGTTTATTTTGGGGGTGACCTGTTGGTGCTGCAGGGGCGGCTGCAGCGGCTGCAGCGGCGCGTGGTCGTGCGGCAGCAGGTCGTCGACGCACTCGGCCAGGTTGTGCGCGAGCACGCCGCGCACCAGCCGGTACTGCGACGGGTCCAGCGCGCACTGAAGAGTCGTCAGCGACCCTTGGATCGTCATGTCGGCAACTGCACACACAAATTTATATTTACCTATAATTAACACGACACACGCATGCGTCCAAGCTGAAGTGCCCGTATAATGAAGTTTTAACATATCATAACAGTGGTCTGCATACCGTTATGCGTTTGATCCATGTTGTGTTCGATATGCAGTTCGAGGGAGGCGGGCGCGTGCAGCAGCGGCGCGCCCATGCGGCGCACGCGCAGGCCACGCCCACCACGCGCGCACCACAACGACACGCCTGATAGTCTTACGACCCGCACGTCCAGAAGCTCACGAGTAGCTATGTATAAAAAAAAAAGTGTGAAACTTGTACAATATAATTTATTGAGTGATTGTCGCAAAATGACAAGTTAATAAGTTACCACAGTTGGGATCAGTGATGGTGCTGACGGTACCGTCCTCGCCCGCGAACTTGAAGCTGTTATCGAGTGTGAGGCTGTCGAGGTGCGCGGCCAGCGCGTTGCGCGCGCGCCCCGACACGGGCAGCACGATGACGGGCGCCGAGCAGCGCAGGCGCAGCTTCATGCGAGCTGCGCGCGCACCGCCCGGACCCGACACGCCCGACACTACCGACACCTGAAAAACACCATGTTATTATCGAATCCTTTCATAAACATAAACACCTGAGTTCAATTCTGGCCAATCTAAAAGAGATAACCTTTAACCATAAGACCAACCTGTTGTACTTTCTTAATATAATTACTTATTACAATTAATTTTGATATACAATAAAAACTTGGAATAAAAAATTGGAATATTTTTTAATACTACTCCTACTAATATTATAAATGTGAAAGTTTGTGAGGATGGATGGATGGAGGGAACTTTGTTACTCTTTCACGCCAGAATGGCTGAACGGATCTGGATGAAATTTGGCACAGAGATAGATTATAGTCTGGAATAGCACATAAGCTACTTTTTATCCCGAAAAAATGTGCGGGTTCGTAAACCACGCGGGCGAAGCCGCGAGCGGAAGCTAGTACACCATATTTCGAAAATCTGTCAAATGTAGTTCTGTTTACCTTTAGCCTGGCCTGCAGTATGACGCGGCGCAGCAGGCTGAAGTCCCTGGCGAAGGCCTGCAGCTCCTGCACGAAGCGCTTGGTGTGCACGTACGTCACGGGGCCCATCTCAATGCTCAGGCTCGTCTCGTGACCCGCTGACGAGGCTTCTGCGGTGCTCAGTCTGAACAGGAATTCTTACTTGTTGAGTCGAAGAAAGTTGAGTAAAAGTATAATGTGAAAATAATGTGGAAGAGTTTCCCTGGACAGTCGGTCTCTAAAGTGCTAACTGGTTAATGTTTCCACTACGGCACGAGCCATCGTCATTTGACAGGTCGTGCCGACAAGACAGAAGAAAGGATAAAAGCAATTTTGGTGGTTAGTAACCCGCGTGTAGAGTATGTGATTTGCTTAGACCGTACCTGTGGTAGTGGAAGGTGAGCGCGTGGTCGCCGTGCGTGCGGAACCTGTCGCGCCACAGCGCCGAGTGCGGCGTGAGGTCGGTGAGCGAGATGGCGCCCAGGCGGCCCGAGATGTGGCGCGTGTGCGCATGCGCGTCGGCGCGCGCCACGGTGCGCGCGCGCGACACCAGCGCGCGGCACGCCTCCCCGCGCCCCGCCACCACCAGCACGCTCAGCGACCGCACCGACATCTCCGTCTGCGTCGCGCCGCCCTCCGCCCACGTGCTGTGCGCCGCTGTGCGACAAACCTCCTCCGCTATACTATACATCGTGTTGCCAACCGATATTAACAAGTAATATGCACAAACACGATACCGGTTTGTTGTGGCTCGGGTCCGTGCTCGCTGTCTGGCACGTCGTCTCCGGCGATGCCAAAGAAGTCCAGCACCGCCACCCAGCTGTCGATGCTCACTACCAGGTTCAGGCAGTTGAAGTCCACTTTGGTCAATTTTGATATCTGCACATTATCCAAAATTTGTTAGAAATTAGACCTTAATAAATGAACTAATAAAATAATAACTATACTAATTGTTTTTGAAATTATATTTTTAAAGAAAAGTGCCCTCTTTCTAGTATTTCTCCCGTATCATGGGCACAGTTCACAAACATACATGTGACATACACACCCAGACCCGAAACAACTCTCTGTAAATCATAAAAATATTTGTTTCATGCGATAATCGAACCCGCGACACGCAACGCTTATGCCTAAGTTACTACTATATCCTTCCAAGGCGGCTTTATTTCCAGGAGGCTCATACTGAGCAGTGCACGCGCTCGTACCTTGTCGTACTTGTCGGCGAAGAGCGGATGGTGCGGGTCCCGGGTGTGCACGGACAGCCACACCAGGTTGTCGTCAGGGTCGGCAGCGCCGCGCTCGGCGTGCGCGTCAGCTGCGCCTGCGCCGCACGTGGGCGAGCAGGGCGGAGTCACGCCGCATTTGCTGTCGCGTTTGTTGCGCCGCTCTTTACTCTGTCACAGAATATACAACACACGACTTGTTTAATTATCAAAACCTTCTACTTAACTATGAGAGATTCTTATCAAGGCTGACTGCCCAAGGTGCATAAAAACCCGTACATAACCGAGTAGCATAAACGATACTGCGAATACGAACGATAATACGACCAGGGCGAATATCATGATAAGGAAAAAAACACTATCTCCTCACCTCTTTAGCCGCCACATTGAGCTGACTCGGCAACGAACATGAACACCACTTCATGTACTGCAGTGAACTAACACTGGACATATCATCAGCATACTCCGTTACGAAGTCAGGACACGATTTGGATACGAACACTGCCTTGGGAGGCACTTGAGGAGTGTGAGACACCATCAGCATGCGGTGCTTAGAGTCTGGCTCCTTCGTTAGATCCTCCATGGTTATTGAGTGCAGCGACACCTGCAAGAGAAACATATATTCAAGACGATTCTTTCAATATGGTGAAGAAAAGAAGACAGCTAAAATCATTCGTTATACAATTCCCCGGAATTCAGCTAATTCACTAGGGATTTGGCCAAAATTTGCTATACAAAACTAGTCCATACTCAGGATAATTTAAGTAGGTTTTCGTGATGCTGTGGGGCTTTTTGCTAAGATCGGACACATTTCCTAACCTGTAGCATGTTCTCGTGTGGATGCGTCTTCTGGTAGTTCAGCTTGAACTCTCTGAAGGACAGTTCTACAAGACTGCGTTCTCCCTCGCCCAGGTCGGCGCGTAGCTCAACGCTGAATGTGGGCAGCTCGAAGTTCACTGTCACAAGGTACACGTTGTGAGATAAGTATATGATATTCCTAAACAATCTAAAACTGTCAGTCATACAATAATCCCGGTTGATGGCAAAAGGCAATGCACAAACACTTCAAGATTTGGCAATCTTAACCTTCCATTGAAAAGAAAAAAAACATTCGCCACACTATAAGAAGAGCACTAAGCCCAACCGTGTGATGGAATGTATTTTACATGATTTCCAGTTAGCGCCTGCTTGGCATTACTTCTGTACGTTTATGTGGTACAAAGTTCACAAGAGTGTATCGGAATACCTGTGAGCGGTGCGACAGGCGCGTGGTGCGCATGCGCAGGCGGCGGCACGGCCAGCACCTGCGCGCGCACGGCCGGGTCCAGCTGCAGCGTGGGCACGGCGCCCTCCAGCAGCGTGCCGCCGCCAGACGCCATCTGTAATCATCGCCACACTGTCAAATATTCGACAATATTTATCTGACGTGTAATAACACGTCAAGTAAATTTTATAGTATCAACTTCCACAATGACTTTCAATGTTACTTACCTGCGCGTGCGGCGAGTGCGGAGCGTGTGGCGGAGAGCTGTCCACGACATCAACGGAAGTATCGGTAGTGATCCAACGCAGGGTCTCTAACAGTTGTTCATATTGCTCGCGCCGCGCTGATACGTGTAGACCGCCGACGATCTTGCCACGAACTTCGCACTAAATCCAAAACAAACGAATTAAGAGCAATTTCCATACCCGACTAACAATATAAGATATCTCTTTAAAGGAAGCTCTATGATATACCTGGTAGTCGGCTTCAGCGTCGGCGTCAGTATCGCAATAGTTAACAGTAAACTGCAGCGCGGTGTTGTGCAGTACTGGCTTGCCAGCTGACACGTCGTATATGTCCTGCATGTTCTCTGCTGAGAGCTGGTGCAGCTTCAACTTGTCTGCCACGTCCACCTGGGAATAACAAACGGCAATTATAACTCAGGCTCATGCGGCCCAGGTGCGCCACGAACACCTGCGTGCTATGTTACAGTGTAGACACTTGTGTAGTGTACTCACGGAGGCCAGCGATATGTCTCGCACGCGCACTTTGTAGAGCGTGTGGTGCGGCGGGCCGGGCCGGTTGGCGAGGCTCATGCGGCCCAGGTGCGCCACGAACACCTGCGTGCTATGTTACAGTGTAGACACTTGTGTAGTGTACTCACGGAGGCCAGCGATATGTCTCGCACGCGCACTTTGTAGAGCGTGTGGTGCGGCGGGCCGGGCCGGTTGGCGAGGCTCATGCGGCCCAGGTGCGCCACGAACACCTGCGTGCTATGTTACAGTGTAGACACTTGTGTAGTGTACTCACGGAGGCCAGCGATATGTCTCGCACGCGCACTTTGTAGAGCGTGTGGTGCGGCGGGCCGGGCCGGTTGGCGAGGCTCATGCGGCCCAGGTGCGCCACGAACACCTGCGTGCTATGTTACAGTGTAGACACTTGTGTAGTGTACTCACGGAGGCCAGCGATATGTCTCGCACGCGCACTTTGTAGAGCGTGTGGTGCGGCGGGCCGGGCCGGTTGGCGAGGCTCATGCGGCCCAGGTGCGCCACGAACACCTGCGTGCTATGTTACAGTGTAGACACTTGTGTAGTGTACTCACGGAGGCCAGCGATATGTCTCGCACGCGCACTTTGTAGAGCGTGTGGTGCGGCGGGCCGGGCCGGTTGGCGAGGCTCATGCGGCCCAGGTGCGCCACGAACACCTGCGTGCTATGTTACAGTGTAGACACTTGTGTAGTGTACTCACGGAGGCCAGCGATATGTCTCGCACGCGCACTTTGTAGAGCGTGTGGTGCGGCGGGCCGGGCCGGTTGGCGAGGCTCATGCGGCCCAGGTGCGCCACGAACACCTGCGTGCTATGTTACAGTGTAGACACTTGTGTAGTGTACTCACGGAGGCCAGCGATATGTCTCGCACGCGCACTTTGTAGAGCGTGTGGTGCGGCGGGCCGGGCCGGTTGGCGAGGCTCATGCGGCCCAGGTGCGCCACGAACACCTGCGTGCTATGTTACAGTGTAGACACTTGTGTAGTGTACTCACGGAGGCCAGCGATATGTCTCGCACGCGCACTTTGTAGAGCGTGTGGTGCGGCGGGCCGGGCCGGTTGGCGAGGCTCATGCGGCCCAGGTGCGCCACGAACACCTGCGTGCTATGTTACAGTGTAGACACTTGTGTAGTGTACTCACGGAGGCCAGCGATATGTCTCGCACGCGCACTTTGTAGAGCGTGTGGTGCGGCGGGCCGGGCCGGTTGGCGAGGCTCATGCGGCCCAGGTGCGCCACGAACACCTGCGTGCTATGTTACAGTGTAGACACTTGTGTAGTGTACTCACGGAGGCCAGCGATATGTCTCGCACGCGCACTTTGTAGAGCGTGTGGTGCGGCGGGCCGGGCCGGTTGGCGAGGCTCATGCGGCCCAGGTGCGCCACGAACACCTGCGTGCTATGTTACAGTGTAGACACTTGTGTAGTGTACTCACGGAGGCCAGCGATATGTCTCGCACGCGCACTTTGTAGAGCGTGTGGTGCGGCGGGCCGGGCCGGTTGGCGAGGCTCATGCGGCCCAGGTGCGCCACGAACACCTGCGTGCTATGTTACAGTGTAGACACTTGTGTAGTGTACTCACGGAGGCCAGCGATATGTCTCGCACGCGCACTTTGTAGAGCGTGTGGTGCGGCGGGCCGGGCCGGTTGGCGAGGCTCATGCGGCCCAGGTGCGCCACGAACACCTGCGTGCTGTGTGCATTACGTGGTACCACGACTACGGGCGATTCCAGTTCGATGTTCACACTGCACACGAAAATATTAAGAACTTACTTATGAGATACAACAATATAGAGCCAACAATTAATGCAACTACTTTCACCCTTCCATCACCTGAGCACGATGTTGTCAGACTTGAGCGTGGCAGGTTCGTCGAGCGAGGCGCCCATGCTGACGGTGCGGCGCCGCGGGGACACGCCCTCCATCGACTGGGACAGCTTCGGGTTGGCGTACAGAGACTCGCCCCTGAATACGTATTACACATTTTATTCACTCACAATAAAATACAATAATTGTTCATAATCTCCCAGAAACAGACAGAAGACACTAGTTAACCTACATGTATTACAACCGCCACATAGATACAGTACCTGGGGTGCACTAGTCCTAAGGCCATGTCAGCAGCCGCCGCGCGTATGGAGCGCGCCAGGTTGGCCAGGTACTGCTTGAACTCCGTGAGGCACGACCGCAGCTCCCGCAGCAGGGGGCCGGAGTGCGTGTACCACACGCTGGCTACGTGCAGGCTCACTGTGGCTTCTACCACTGTACCAAACATGATTGACACTCTGTTACTCATACAACGGAATGGATCACATCTTAGCTATGTAAACAGTTTTTGGTTTAAAAGAGTAATAGGAGCACTGATCTATAAGTTAGAATGCAACTGGCGACAATGTAGTACCTGGTGCGTCGGCGTCAGTGGCGGTGTCGACCCGGCGGTGGATGGTGAAGAACAGCGCCTTGTGGTCCGTGTGGTCGTGCAGCGCCGGCGCCTGCCCCGCGCCCAGCACGCGCGTGTGCAGGCCGCCGCCCTCGCACAGCGACACCACCTGCACGCCGCCCAGCGACCCGCCCACCTCCACGCGGCTGCCGTCTGCCACACACCGCGCTCATATATGCCACTACTCATTAACACAAACAAAACGTCTACATTGTATGTACGTACCTACGGTGGCCTGTATCTTGGCCTCGCTGATGGTGGCAGTGGCAATCTTCCGCGCGACCACTGTACCCTCGTGCACGGCCGCGCGCAGCAGCAGCACGCCTAGGCGGTGGAAGTCGAACGTGATCTCCGTGCGGATTTCTCTCTGCAAATTCATTTCACGTATTAATAACGTAAGAGCCACATTGGCCACCTTAAAAGATTAATTCTAGATAGTTTACTTTGGGTTCATCCTCAGGCACTGGATAGGCGTAGGGAGCGGTAGCCGCAGGTTCTGAAAGTCCTGTATCACTGGGCGGCTTCTTGGCAGTTGTTTTGGGACCTAATACTCGCTGCGTGAAGCCGATCAACTCCACTATCGTTTCTTGATTAGCTAGAAAACATAAAAACATAATTATTATTTAGGCCTTTTTCATCTTTTTTTGAAGAAAACGTCTTGGGTAGTAAAATTATTAAAAGCAATTTAAATAAGATAGGACTGACCAATAATATCTAGATTGTTGAAGAGTATGTTGGCGATCCGGAGGTCCTCGGCGTCGGCGTCGCCCCGCACGAGGCACAGCTCGACGGCGATGAGCGCCTCGGAGTCGGCCAGCCCCGCGGCGCCCCAGGCGGCGGCGGGCGGCCCCCAGGCGCGCGCGGCCCAGCCCCCGCCCCAGCCCCCGCCCCAGCCCGCCCCGAACATGCCGCTGCCGTTCCAGTTGAGCCCCGTGCCCGACACGCAGCTGCCCGGGCTCACATGCCCCGCCTCCGTGGCCGCTGCACACGACACGCACGATATGTGACCCACACTCTACTACTTTATTTAATCATTCACGTCTATGATATGTCTTTTTACTAACATAACAAATTAAAATTCTATGAATCAAACTCGCAACGCTATGATCATGGGAATTCGTGATTATGGCTAGGATTGTTTTATCACAATTGAGTAGTACATTTATCCAACATTAAACTGCATCAAACGTTTTCCATATTAACCTATCTTCTTTATTTTAGACTTAAAAAATATGTTACTTTTACTAGAAGAGTGCAGCGAGTTGAGCGCCTGATGCAGCGCGTGCGGATGAGCCAGCGAGTGTGCAGAGCGCGCGTCGGGCGACGACGGACAGATCGGTGACGTGGGCGACGTGGGCGACGTCGGCGACGTCGGCTCCGAGCCACGGATGCTGCCCGACAGCGTGTCCATGCTGGAACAAAACATCGCATCCAATTCATTGCACCCAAATAGCCGTAGTGAACGATCTTCAAGACGAGCTTCAAATATGATCATACCCGACATGCTTATGACTAGCGACGAGCAGCTCGAAGTCGGGGCCGTAGGTCTGCAGCGCGTCCACCAGCAGCAGCGAGTGCACCGACAGTGACAGCGACAGGTCGCGCGGACGCGCCGTGGCCGCGGCCTTCACGCCACACACCTGCACTTCTGCGATACTGCGCCCCATTGACTGGACCTATATATTATTATATCAGTCTATCTTTATCTAGAACTTACGCAGATTTTTATTAATGGAAAATGACCCGAGATGTAGTAAACCTGCTCGGGACATTCATCTGGCGTCTTTTGATTTGTAGTAGTATACCTCCAGCGACATCTGTTCTATAGCGAACTGCAGCATGAAGAGTGTAGAGTTCTGATGTTGCGAGAACTCGGAGCGCTCCGTCTCTGAACTGACGCTGTTCTCCTCCATGTCTTCTGATGCCGCTTGCATGGGACTTGCAGTTTCGCGACCACTGCAACAACAATATTGATATAATTAATATGTACCGATTGGCGAAGAGTAGAATAACAAGTCCAAGAGCTGAAACGACTTACTTGGTAGTTCCTATGAGCGCGGAGTTAGCGAGCACGGCGCGCACGGCGAATAGTTTCTGTTCGCTCAGGTGCACCACCAGCGCCGGCAGCGAGCCGCACACTGTGGCCGTGGGGTACTGCGGGTCGCTCGTGTGCACCACGCGCCGCTCCGCCTGCACATCACAACGTGAACATTGCAACAGGTTCTGTATACTCAGCCGCACTATCGTATTAGCGCAGCGCACCAGTCGTCATCCCATAGCCGTATAGTATAGTATAATTCATAATCTAGTACCATTAAAAGTAATACATTCCAACATGACCTTCATTTAGTATCCCCGAAAATAAAAACCCCTACAGCTTATAGAACTGGGGCGATGAAATTATAAAAATCAGTAGAATTCCTACTAAGTACTAAACTAAAATTACAAGTCTCAAAAATGTTTTATGTACCTGTAGCAAGATGCTAAACCTGTCCAGCAAGTGCAGCGACGACGTACTCTTCGTGTGCGCGTACTTCCAGTTGTCACGCGCACGACCCACCAGGATCTGGAGGTCGCTTAGCTCTATTTTATACCTGGGAAGAAACGTTAACATTAAAGGCTTGAACTCATTCTGATGGGTTAATGAGTGCATCCGTCACGGTTGCAGTTATGTAGGACTTTGGAAACTCTCGAATCCACAGATCTCTGCGAGAACGCTTAGATTAATGGAAGGAGACGATAGAAAATTGTGGAATGAATACGGATATTTCGTTCATATTGGATCATCATTGGCGGCGTCGAGCACGGCGTCATGAACATCTGTGTACGTGCAACACATTGGAACTCGCATACCTGTCGTACAGCCTGCTGTGCAGGTTGGCGGCGTCCAGCGCGGGCTGCGCGGGCAGCGCCTGCGGCGGCGGCTCGGGCGGCGAGCCCGGCGACAGCAGGCTGCCCGGCGGCGTCGAGCACGGCGTCATGAACATCTGTGTACGTGCAACACATTGGAACTCGCATACCTGTCGTACAGCCTGCTGTGCAGGTTGGCGGCGTCCAGCGCGGGCTGCGCGGGCAGCGCCTGCGGCGGCGGCTCGGGCGGCGAGCCCGGCGACAGCAGGCTGCCCGGCGGCGTCGAGCACGGCGTCATGAACATCTGTGTACGTGCAACACATTGGAACTCGCATACCTGTCGTACAGCCTGCTGTGCAGGTTGGCGGCGTCCAGCGCGGGCTGCGCGGGCAGCGCCTGCGGCGGCGGCTCGGGCGGCGAGCCCGGCGACAGCAGGCTGCCCGGCGGCGTCGAGCACGGCGTCATGAACATCTGTGTACGTGCAACACATTGGAACTCGCATACCTGTCGTACAGCCTGCTGTGCAGGTTGGCGGCGTCCAGCGCGGGCTGCGCGGGCAGCGCCTGCGGCGGCGGCTCGGGCGGCGAGCCCGGCGACAGCAGGCTGCCCGGCGGCGTCGAGCACGGCGTCATGAACATCTCTGTACGTGCAACACATTGGACTTATTAAGAAAAAAACTCAAACGCGCTATTTGTCCTATTTTGATTTCCCTAGGATCCCATCATCACATCCTGACTTGGTGACAATGGGACCAACTTGGAAGCATACTCATTCAAACAAAAAAATAATTTTTAAAATCGGTCCATAATTGCCGGAATGATAGCGAAACAAACATAAAAAAAAACAATGGAATTGAGAACCTCCTCCTTTTTTGAAGTAGGTTAAAAATGGAGGCTTTACGAGTAATTTTATTCTTTGTAACTAGCTATTTTAAATGAATGCCGTATGTATAAACTGTTGGTGTATTAATGAAATAAGGAAAAGCTGACATTGCGACTTTAAAGCTCTAGCTGCGGCGATAGAACCGCTTTGCTCAGAAGGCCAACTTTAGCTTTACCTTCTTCTAAATCACCTTCATCATCCTGCGGGGTGTGCGACGCGCAGTCTGTTAGGTTAGCGTTAGCGAGCCGAAGTCTTCCGAAGTCCACCACAAGCACGGCCGAGTCGCGCGAGCACAGCTGCTCCACGAACAGGATCTGAGGAGCTGAGATATCCAGCTCCACTTGCCAGGTGCGACGCTCACCCTGACAATAAATATAGTAGTCACTGATTAAAGAGGACCAATGGAAATTAGTTGCAGGAAAATGACCCAGGAAATTCATCATATTTGACGAAATTGAGCAATCACGGTCGTTCACGGTTCGGTTTAGTTCGGTAGGTCTCCGAAATTATAATAACTAGGTAAAACTCATAGTGTTGGCACAGTCTATAAACCGTTCAGTCAGTCGACGGAGACGTCTAAACAGGGCAATCGTGCGGGGCGTGAGGGGTGAGACGCGGGTGAGGCGAGCCCCACCTGCATACTTCACCGCACATAGTAGCTTGGGACACGACTATGAGGGTTTTCTAGTATTTGAAATTTAATTCAATTTATTATTAATATGGTGCATACGACATGTGCTGTCACTAGACAGGGGGTTGTTGAAGTATAAATAAAAAAAAAAAACCTATTTTTGATTTAATTGTTTAGACTTTAGGCAGGAATTTAACGATTTGTTTAAAATTTTCGTAAATTGTCAATTTTTAAAAGGTTTGTCAATTTGACGGGTACGATTTGGGGGGTCATCAATACCACGATCCCCCCCTCGGACCGCCACTGCGTGCATATGCGAACGTAAACAAACGTTCCTACGTATCTGGGGGTAGGGCATAATAATCCTTTGTCTAGTTGGCCAGTCTGCAGCAGTCTGACGGCACGGTTGGCGCAGTGGTTGAGAGATCGACTGCTGAGCTACGTGCCTCGGGTTCGATTCCCGCACCGAACAAATATTTGTATGATCTACAGATAGTTGTTTCGGGTCTGGGTCTTTGTGTATGTGAATACACACCGTGCCTCGGAAAACACGTAAAGCCGTTAGTCCTCCGCCTGATCTCTTTCCGGTCGTGTCGGATTGCCGTCCCATCGGACTATGAGAGTGAAGGAATAGAGAGAGCACCTGTGCTTGCGCACACACTTGTGCTCTATAATATCTCCTGCGTAGTTAGCTAATCTCCGGTGAGATTGGCCGCCGTGACCGAAACCGGTCAGGTGGACATTGTTATTAGTTGGCCAGACGAAATACCTAAGAAAACTATGTAAATTGTTAAGTGATTCTCAAGTTATAAGCGTGCTAACGGATTTCATAATATTTAATGGTTTATTTTTATTTTATTTATTTATTTAAAAGTCTCCAACAAAGAATATATGCATAAATTAAACATACGGTATCAAATAAAGTGTACTGCTTCAATTATAGGAAACCACAACAAGCACAAATAAATTAACAACTAAGCTAACAACTTATAATAAAAGAAAAATAAAAGAAATGCAAAGAGTTTACAAAAACAGTCTAACAAAAACCACAATAAGACTTAAAAAAATACCATTATGTTAATGATTAGGTATATACGTATTTTTTTTTATTTGTGACAACCCTTCCGCAGTTGCGTAGATGCCTACACAGGCGGCGACATCGCCCGACATCAAAGGCGTCAGCCTACTGTTGGAATACTTATACGTGGTGTTGGTATGCTCTAGCAGCTGAGTTGTAGAAGTAAATGAAAGTCACTCAATGTAACCTATCAGGGATCTGGCGGTGACGAACATCAGACGGAGCTCAATAATATTGAAGAAATATAACAAGTTGATAGAAAAAGTATAGTGAACATACCGGGTGCGAGTGCATCATGTGCTCCCAGTGCGTCATGAGGCGCGCCTTGGTCTGGTCGCGCACGTGCGCGTACGCATGCGACCACGGCGCGCACACCCACTGCTGCGCCCAGCGAGCTGCCTCCGCGTTGTACACCACCTCCAGGGACGCTGACTTTACCCACAACCTGTGCGAAAACGCAACATGTCATCTAATATTACCACTTTCATACGGATAAGAGCTTCCATGACGTCGCACAGCATAACTCGTCACAGGCGTAAGCTGCGTGCGCACACATAACAGCACTGTTCCCCATAGGCAAATCTAATTTATACCACGCTTGCTCACCATTGGATTCCAAGCGATGCCACAATATTATGTTCCATTTGTTGATGGATCATTGTCATTTAGTTTACTCACTTGTAGTCACAGTTCATGCCAAAGGGCTTCTTCTCGTAAGTGAGTTGGAAAAGCGGCTCTTGTTGCGCTTGCGCAGTGTTGACCCCGCTCTGCGAGTGCGATCGACACCACGACATGGCCGCGCCCGATGCACTCAGCGCGCTTAGGCCTTCACGGATCACACCCTAAAAGGAGATAATATATGATTATTATTAGAAAAAATAAATTGTCAGATGAATCTAGCTTTGTTCTAGAAATTTTAATGATTATTCGACATTTATATTTACGGCAGCTATGTTTATCCGGTGAAAACTTGATTAAAATCACATTTGCTTAATTTAAGTGGATCTTTGGATACTGACTCAACTAATACACGTTGAAGGTATAAGCATAAAAATCGGTAAATGATCGGTATTCGGTAGTTTGTCTCTTCATCAAGAAAGCTATAAGCTAATACCTGCGGCGCAATGAGTATAGGGAACAGCGTGTTGGGCGTGATGCGCTCGCGCAGACACACGGAGCCGAGCGACACGTGCAGCGCGTGCGACGCGGCTCTCGGCCGCGACTCGATGCCCACGCGCACGCACGAGAACTGCAGCTCCACGCCGCTTGCGTCCTCGGACACCGGCGCTCCCTGCTCACCCCTGGCAAACACACCGACATACACACACTTCATACATTTGACTAGAAAACAACGGTAAAGTATCGTCGTGAAAAGTTTTATGTAATACCAAACTACCAAATTTCAGACATCTGCCTCAGTTTGCGCACATGTATTCGGTAATTACATTTATATGATTATCGTAATCATTATCATTACAAGTTAACGCAAAGAAGTGCTCACTTATTATTTTCATCTTCACTCTCCATGCACAGATTCAGCGAACCCTTGTTCAATATGAACTCGAATTTTCCAAACACAGTATCTCTCTTCAACATCGTGTTATTATCCAAGGAGTCAGCTATCACATCCAGAATCTCCTCCTCTAAGTCCCCGGGAGTGTGGGGCGGGGGCGACGGGGCGGGGGTGGGCGTGGGCGTGGGGGTAGCCGGGTCGGGCTCCAGTGACGTGGCGCCGTACCAGCCCCACCACTGCGGAAACCAGTGCACCAACATGCTGCGACCTGAACTTGCTGGCTTGTCTGGAGTTGACACAGGAGTAGATTTTGGTACTTTGCGCATTGCCACCTGAAGAACAAGGCAGTACACTTTTATAACAAAAGACAATAAAATTGACGCTAGGTCAATATAGCTGCAACTGGTGTGATGCGGACCTCTCTTAGCGCCTTAAGCAGATGCAGCTGAGTGCGCCACTCGAACTCGTCCTTGGCAGTCTTCCGGTCTGCGGGCAGCGTGGCCGTGGGGTTGCTGAGCGTGACCAGGCAGCTGTCCACGTACTGGCGCATCTGTCGGCTGCGCTCCAGGCACGACTCCCACGTCGGCTTAGGTTCGGTCCCTGCTCAACATTACCGATTACTTCATAACGAATGATGTTTAATAAGTAATGATTGGAGTCTATGAACGATATTAGAAAACATGCTACTGCAATGTAGAAATAACCAAGCAGAAAATTGTATCTGTACACTGGGTCAGTGTATGGGGTAGGCGGTGCTAGGTACTCACAGGGGTGGTCAGGAATGTGGCAGGACAGCGCGTACAGCCACCAGTCGCGCGCGTGCCCTCTAACTGGAGCCGCGGGGCGGCGCGCGCGGAACTCGCGCACGCGTGCCAGGCGCTCCAGCCCGGCCGCGCACCCGACCGCCTCGTTGTATTGTCGCTGCACGGAAACAACATGGGGCTAAGTAGATTAACGCAGACAGCATGACTGCTTCATAGAAGGAGCGGTAGTGTCAGTGTGTAGCGGTGTACGTGTGTGTGACAGTGACTCACCGACGTAAGGTTGAGCGTGACGGTGTCCAGCGTGAGGTGCGCGGCCAGGCGTGGTCGAGCGCGCGATCGCAGGGGCTGCTCGGTGCGCTCGCGACGCACGCGGTAGTGTCAGTGTGTAGCGGTGTACGTGTGTGTGACAGTGACTCACCGACGTAAGGTTGAGCGTGACGGTGTCCAGCGTGAGGTGCGCGGCCAGGCGTGGTCGAGCGCGCGATCGCAGGGGCTGCTCGGTGCGCTCGCGACGCACGCGGTAGTGTCAGTGTGTAGCGGTGTACGTGTGTGTGACAGTGACTCACCGACGTAAGGTTGAGCGTGACGGTGTCCAGCGTGAGGTGCGCGGCCAGGCGTGGTCGAGCGCGCGATCGCAGGGGCTGCTCGGTGCGCTCGCGACGCACGCGGTAGTGTCAGTGTGTAGCGGTGTACGTGTGTGTGACAGTGACTCACCGACGTAAGGTTGAGCGTGACGGTGTCCAGCGTGAGGTGCGCGGCCAGGCGTGGTCGAGCGCGCGATCGCAGGGGCTGCTCGGTGCGCTCGCGACGCACGCGGTAGTGTCAGTGTGTAGCGGTGTACGTGTGTGTGACAGTGACTCACCGACGTAAGGTTGAGCGTGACGGTGTCCAGCGTGAGGTGCGCGGCCAGGCGTGGTCGAGCGCGCGATCGCAGGGGCTGCTCGGTGCGCTCGCGACGCACGCGCGCTCGGGCGGAAGCGGGCCGTAGCAGGTAACGGTGAGCTTCGCACCATGTTTCGGACATTCGAGTCTACCAACACAACACAACATTAAACATATGTAAAAAAAAAACATATTGATGACACCACAAGAGTGCGTTTTCATCATATATTCAACACTAGGTTTTGCCCGCGGCATTCGCTCGCGTTAATTTAGAATTTGACAATCAATTCGGGTTGTACTCTGCTGCGAAAGACATATACTACAATACATTCTTATCTCAGATGTGGCCACAAAACAACAAAACTAACCGTCAGTTCTGCTATCGTACAATTGGCGAACATGCCATTGGGCACGGGCATGGGATCCCAGTAGACGGCGAGGTGCTGCAGCTCGAGGAGTTTGAACGAGCATCCGTCCGGGTCGCTCAGCAGCGTGAACCCGCGGCGCCACTCGCTGTCGCACGACTCCGCGCATAGCGACTCCGCCGTCAACCCGCAAGCGAACGGACGGTCGCACGTTACCGCGTCCTCGTACCGAATGTGCACGTCGTTCAGCTTCAGCTACACCATAATCACAGAGGTATAGTTGAAGGGTTACATTGATTCATAGACACTGCTGACATCCACCTATTCCCTGAGCCAGTCTGGCGGACTACGGCGCAGTCTCACTCTCTCACAGCGGATGCCCGAGTCATTAATTTGCCGCACATTAGTAGGCTTACGATGTTATGGTGAAGTAAAAACATTCAAAGCTTGTAAAATATAAGCTAAATACCTAATGATATCAATGAATCCATGGATTATCATGCTTGTTAAAAAGCTGTGTACCTGCAGGTTCTCTACAATGTTCGCCAGGAGCCCCGTGCCGTAGCTGAGCCACGATGAGTATGACGTCGCGTAGTACCCCGCGTCCGTCGCCTCGTGCTCCGCCCTCCATTGCGCCTCCAGGGCGTCCAGAAGCGCCGTCTTGCGCTCGTGCGCTATCGACGCTTCCACTGAACAGTCCCACTATTGGACAAAAATTACTGGTGAACATCATGCTTTTTTTACTATAAAACTTGTGCCATTTGAGCATGTGAAGCTATATGTACATTAGAATGGCTAAGTGAAAATAATGTGAATGTTGTTTGATGTAGTGTTCTAAGGGGGAAGCCTTCGTTCAGCAGTGGATATCTTCTGGCTGATGATGATGATGATGAAGTGAAAATAAAGAGTCACATCTTCTCAGACTCTCTGTAACTCTTATTAATATCAAATCAATTCATTTTATTTGTCAATGTAGGTATTAGAAACATGAGGTGTTCACATAACATAAGTATCACTACATTCTATTAAAAACATACAAATTTTCAAATAAATTAAATTATAAATGACAAATTTTAAATGAAAAATTTTAATTCATTATTAAACTGGTTCGATTAATCATTCATTAAGCAAATAATGTTAAACAGAAAATTATTTAATGTATTTAAATCATGATATTAAGGATTTTATTTAGGAAGTCCATCCATAATTATGTACTTTCACTTTATTATTGTTACAAGTAGTGGCCATAACTCCTCACATTATATCACTTTCTCTTAAGATTACAGCTGATAAAGAAAAGGTTATGTCATACACTACTTATATCTTGGTTATCTCTTATCTATCTTACAGTGCCCACACCATTCATACAAATTAGAAAAAGGAAAAAGCCCATACCAAACAAAGGCACAATTATTAGGTATTCAAGTCAATGTAATGCATGCAGCAATGCATTTTACATAACATTACACAGCATCATTGTCACAGACATCACTGTATTCCCCAACGGATTAGACAGAGGTGTACTATTGTTCACCCACATTTGGGTAAAACCATTATTGAGTCGTATGTAATAGGAGGCACAATTCCAGACTCCTTTAGACATTTGCCCAGTAGTGGGACAGGTTACAACAAACAAAAAATGACAATAGAAACTTATGTACACATTATACGCAGAATTTATTTATATGTTATATTCACACTAACCTCATCCAAGTTGACGGGTGTCGCTACTAGATATAGCTTCTCGATGGCTATAAGCCATGGAGCTGAACGGATCTGCCGTACTGGTACTTGGAGTTGGACTTTGCCGATGAACCCTGCTTTGATTTCCACTGGAAGGCCCAGGTGACGGAGAGCGTCTTTCTTCAGGGGGAGATTCTCTAGTTCCACTTTCCCTGTTAATTAATAATTTAGATAGAATACAATTAACTATGACAGCGACAACAGAAAATTATAATGTTAAAAAATACACACTGCTTGTTCATAGTTGGACATAATTTTATAATCATTATGATTTCCAAGTTATTGTAAAAAAGTTGTTATAAAATTTAAAATTCACAATCAAGAAAATATCTATAAGTGTATCAGAGAAGTATTAACAAATGAGTGAAAGTGTCTCTTTCGCAATGGTATAAGATCGCTTTGCATTAACATTCTAAGAATGATATTTCTGCCTTATATTTCCGAAGATAGAGCCTTCTATGTTAATTCTGCTAAACTATTACTAATTATTTGATTATAAAACTGATATACTAAGGTCTAACCTGACCCTAGGAATTCAGGGGTGATGATAAGTATGTATCAAAGTTTATAAAAAGTAATATTCTCGTATTACTTCGTCAGATGCAGATATTAGTACCTAGTAAATAATAAAGTAATACATTCAGAATGCTCATTTTTCATCCTACTCACACATTACATAGTGCCTCTACTATGAAACATTCACCTAGTGGCGTAAGATCTAAATATACACAAGAGCATCATTTCGGCGAACAGATTTGCGCAGTAGTAGTGTTCTAATAAGAACTTACCCGACAGGAGGGCTACGCTCAGCTGGTCCGTGTTCAGGTTCTCCACGTATTTGCCCAGATAGTTGTTCAGAACCCATGCCACTAGACCCTCCAACATCATGCATCGTGCTCTCTGCTGTTTGATCCACTATTTCACACGTTCTCGCGGTACACTTTCGCCTACAAACACACACCAATGTTTGTCATTGACCTAACACCTCTGTTGTTGTTGTCGTCCGCGGTGATATTATGTCACGAAGAGCCGTTTTTGAACTTTATCCAACAACTTACTAGCTTATTGCGCAATTTACTCACACATCTAGCAAATAATATTTGGCAAATATATTTTTTTCTTCGTCTAGGAAAAATCGGTAGATAACAAATTTCCACGATATATTTCGAAGTCTTTTTTTTTTTTTTTTTTTTTTTAATTTATTAAGGCTTTGGATATCGGTGTCCTTTAGCCTATTTCGAAGTCTAATTTATAAGTGTTGCCGGAACAACATTAACAATTTGGTACATAATATATATAAAATTAAAATTAAAATCTAACAAGCCTGATATTGCGTAAAAAGTAAATATAATAATTTTAAATTATTTTGTTAAAAATTATAGCATTCATTATATTTCTTTCAAATCAACTGATCTATTTTCAAAACATCGTCAGGAAAATGAACATAACATACAAAACAATATACATTTTTAACAATCGTGTACGTAATTCAAATACATACATAAAGTCACGCCTTTTCCCATGGGGGTAGGCAGAAACTACGGAACGCCACTTGCGACGATCCTTACATAACCCTTTTGCTTCATCTACATTCATGCATCGTTTCATACATGAACGCCAGTGGTGGGTACTGCGCACCTGACCTTTTTGAATTAATGGAATAAATACCGTGGAAATGCGTTCCTTGCGAAATATGTGAGGTGTAACTTTGAATGACAGATTAAGAAATAGCGTGATAAGAGATCGTAACTTAAATAATACTATAAATACAAATAACATCTTCTATAGGCAATTCATAGCGTATTGTCTGAGAGACAACGTTTCTGATTTTTAAGCAAACCGATACAAGAGCGAAATACCCTACCAGAGGGTAGACGGCAACTTTGAATAAAATTCTACACTCATGGAAAAGTACTCAAATATAGCAACATTTAATATACTGTCAGCAGAAAAGGCATTAATAAATTAAAAAAAAAAAAAAAAAAAAAATGTCAGCAGTAACAGCTGTCAATGACAAAGGCATCACAGATAAATAATAAATCAATAAAACACAAAATAAAATAGCAATTATTATCTGTTACCCATTCCTTTAATGACGCATGTAATTAAAATTTTCTTATGAATTGTAAATAGCGCCGATCTGTGGGCGCAACTAACTCCCCGTGGTTTTGTGTTGTTTTAGAAAATTATTTTCAAAGTAAATGAATTCAGTTCATTATCACAGCTCAAGGATGAGAAGGTTTAGGTTCTAGTCCACCATGGTAGCCTACTACTACTACTAGTGCGGGTTGGCACTTTTCACACAATTTTCCAAATATAATAAAAAAATAAACCTGCCAACCACGGTCCTACTATTCACCCTCGACGGCACGGTTGGTGCAGTGGTTGAGAGATCTACTGCTGAGTTACGTGTTGCGGGTTCGATTCCCGCATGGAACAAATATTTGTACGATGTACAGGATCGAAATCGGTCAGGAGGACATTATTCAGGCTAGGATATAAATGTTCACATATATTATTTACGTTTTATTCCTTATTTCTGGTCCCACCAGCCGATTTTTCCGAAAACATTTTAGATGTACCGACTTTTCATTTTATTATAGTAAACAAGATATAAATTCGACAAGCGATCCATGCGTCGTGTATTAAAAGATTACAAAGCTATCACGCGCCCATTGACCGACTGACGACCTATTATATATACACAACTGTGTACTTACTCCATTTACTCACTGACCTAAAATTTGTCTTGTCCTCCGATACGAGAGAATGCCACTCAGTGAAATCGTTTCTTTGGCAGTCTCGCCAGTCATGAGCTTGAAGTTCCCGAAAATTAGCCTCCACTGAAACGCTCCAGCCGTATACAGTGACGACATAACGACAATAAACATATTGCTACTAGTCAATCAAAATACTTTAAAATTATATTGTATGACTTCTCAGTACCTAGCCGATAATTTCTGAGCTGCAGCCTGCACATTTTAATTGGTTGTATTTTACGCATGTAGGTAAATATAAATTACTTCGGTCTTTTTATGTGAATGAACTAGTGAACTTGCATAAAGGACTCGTAAAAAACCCTTTGACGTGATACGCAGGCCCCAGCAGAATATATTATGACTAAAATTATTATCGTTATATCATCACCACATATAATCGTCTCGTACATTAAT
The DNA here is from genome assembly GCA_947562105.1 of Shargacucullia verbasci. Taxonomy (NCBI): domain Eukaryota; kingdom Metazoa; phylum Arthropoda; class Insecta; order Lepidoptera; family Noctuidae; genus Shargacucullia; species Shargacucullia verbasci. The sequence goes on from OX387284.1 coordinate 538,568, forward strand.
CTATTTATGTGACCGACCCACCGTTAACCATGTCCGACATATAATCGGTCGGTGTGGTGGCTGTGGGTCTGACTCGCCGTGTTTTTTTTATTATTATTATATCATATGTCTAACTAATAAATAATTTTACATTTATTAGTAAAATACGGGTTAGAGATATGTTTGGAGTTTGTAATCGTAAAAAGTTATAAATATTTTTTTTTCCATTACACGTAGCCATCATTTTGTCAATAATTATACAACGCGAGACTGTCTAATTCTCTTTGACACTTTACAGAAGCTTTTGTGAAACAGAACGTTGTCTTGATCTGAAATAGAATTTGTTTATAAAATTCACCTTGTACCTTTCGGTTATTGCGAAAATCGACGAAAATGAAAGCAGCGCAGGCTGTGAGCAGGTTTGGGGCCACCCCTCTAACTAGACGTAATACATGTTGTCTGCATTTAAACTCGACGAAGTTGCAGGTGCGACATAGTGCCACTATATTATACACAAAGTTTAAACTATTAGCACCTGTAGCGGTGAAAATCAGAAGTTTAGGGCTTGGCCCTACGTCAAAGGACTTCGAGGACTCGTCACAATTTTCAAGCCCCCTAACTAAGGTACATGCAAATGAGCTTATACTTCATCTAAGTGATGAAGAAAGAAAAGTGCTGTTCAATGCCTTACAGCAATATGAATCCAACAGAATTAAAGAGGAATATGAAGGTAAGTCATATAGAATACAATTATGCTTCATATATTAATACAAATCTACAGCATAACATAATTATTTGCAGATAAGTTAGCAGGTCGGAGATGGAGGACTAAGTTAGGCAGGCCAAGTAAAGTGCCAACATTAGGTGATGTCGATCCCACAGGCTCATACTGCCCAGTACCAGAAGACTGGCTGAAGAAAAAGTATGGTAAGTTTCAAACTGATATCGACTCACTCTAACAAAATCCAGTTTTAACTGGTTGCCAAAATGATTTCATTGACTCTGTTGTATACATAGATTACTCATTTGCTCAGTTTTTATGTTAACTTAAATATAGATTTTTATTATCCACTTGCAGATTTCTTGTCTACATTATCAGTTCTATTATAAATAGGTCATGTACATTACATATTGCATAATGTACAACTGTGCAGTTGTAATTGCGCTTACAAACTATTGTTTTTTAGTCACAAAGAGTGGGGTTTATCTAATCTTATCTTCAATACAGATACTAAGACAAATAGTATAAAAACTAATAAACATTTAATATATGTTGCAGCCGCTACAGTGCCTAAACCAAGTACCAGGGAGCTGTTTCATTGTAAGTGGTGTATTCATCTTCAGACAACAACGCAAGAACATTTTTATTACAATTGATTTCTCCTGTAAAATACTCATAACTAGCGAATTCCTTATTTATCGAATGAGATGTGAATGGCTTCAATAATATATGTAATATCATATCATTAATTTATAATAAATATAGATGTTATAAGCAAAGCCTGTACCCAACAGTGGATGGATTTAGGCTATGAACTCTAAAGATATTAAAGGAATAAAGATAAGAAAAAAATGTTGGACTCAACACTAATGAAAAATTGTTGCCTCACTAGAAAATTCTCCTGAGAAATAGACAGTTAATAAGCATACATCTCACACTAGAAACGGACTACCATGAAAACAACTACCTTTACTTAAAACATGCCAAAAAAACATCAATTGCTAAGCCACTGTGCCAAACGCGTGGTTGCGCCGTCCAAATGTTAATTGTTTATTAGTTTTATTGTTGCTTGTTCACAGTGTCATTAGCAAATTCAATACCATTTGTGGGATTCGGCTTCTTAGACAACTTCATTATGATAATTGCTGTAAGTACATTTTTATTTTATGCTAGTGTCACAATATCTAACCTAATTTAGCCCTCCTCCAAGAAACCGCAATCCCAGGTTTAAAAAAAATAAGCTCTTTATTCTTTTTTTCTTGATGTGTTGTGAGATTAATATTATGCCTTGTACTGAAGTCTGGTAACGTTTCACGTTGTTAGGGCGACAGCATAGAGAGCTCGATGAGCGCGTACATAACGCTGTCGACGATGGCGGCGGCGGCGCTGGGCAACACGTTCAGCGACGTGATCGGAATCGGCTCCTCGTACTACGTGGAGCGCGCCGCCTCCTGGGTAGGGCTGGGCGCGCCCAAGCTCTTGCCCGTGCAGCTCGACATGATCGTCACCAGGCGGTTCGCTAACGTGGTACGTATTTACCTAAGCTCATGTCAGTTGTCCTTTGATTATACGTCTTCCCGCCAACATTCATATGTTAATTGAATTTTACTTACCTGCTTACGGTGTGACATGATGAACGGCCTCAAGATAACTAAGCAGGGAATTCTAGAAGTGATTGTGAAATAATATTGAAGACATAATAAAAGGCATATTTCGTAATTGGTTGGAGTTTCTTGCCGGTTTCTTCTCCATAGGACGAACCCATGGAACCGTGGACCTAGAATCTCGACTTTAAGTGCCTAGATTAAACGAAAATCGTTGACTTTGCTTACTACGCCAAACACGAAAGCATTTCCGATGGATTGGATTGCAAAGCTTCAGATAGTATGAATCTCGAAATAATACTATCCATGTTGATTCCAGGGTCGTGTGTTAGGAATCACAGTAGGCTGCATCCTGGGCATGACACCGCTGCTCTTCAAGGACGACGAAAAGAAAACTGACGAATCTAAAACCGAAAAAAAGAAACCTATACTTATTTAGGTTTCTAAAGATATATCTATGAGTTTTAGTACGCTTTGTGTCCTGCCCATCGAGTATAATACGGGCATCTCATGAGGAGACATACACATAAAAAGTGCAATAGTAAGAAAAAATAACCTATTTTAGTTAAGGTTGCTTACACATTAGCGACTGCGCGTCGAACTAACGTAATAACACGAACACCGAAGGAGTACACACACCAGTATTTAATCACAGTCATGTTTATTTTCCCCAGCTATCAGCGCCGGATTAACCACGTAGCAAGAGTAACAACCGCGTATCCAAACCCACCTCCGCATGAGCGTAATTTTTTGAGTGAAACTTATTAAGACGTGGTATTTTGAATTAACTCTATGTCACAAAACCGTGAAACGTTACACCTGTTTTCGACTAAGACAATCCACGTTACACAATCGGTAACCGATTATTTTGTTAGCGAAAATAAAACACAGAATTTCATACGGTAAACGCACAAGTTCTACAAAAAGTCGGTCCTATAAATGTATACAATTTGAATCGGCCCGATAATCGGCACTACAAAAAGTCTGGCGTGTGTGAGCAGCCTTACTCGATAGTCAGTGTGGATGCGTAGCAGAATTGAAATGACTCGATTGAAAATGTTGAAGTATTAAGTATTGAATTTTATTTTACCACTTCTTAAGAGCCCATAGGAGATCAAGGGTATAGAGTTAAGGTTAAGGCGATAGAATTTGATACGGGCCCCCCGCGCTTGCTTAATCCGGCACTGTCAGCTATGCTCATGTATGAATCACACATAGTATACTTTTAGTGTTTCTTATCTCTTCAATATATTTTCAAATTTTTTCTTTTTTTATAAACGTTGCCCCACACTAGGATTTCTCCTGTGTCGTGGGTACAGTTTACAAACATACATGTCACATGCACAAACAACCAGACCTGAAACAACTATCTGTAGATCATACAAATATTTGTTCCGTGCGGGGACCGAACCCGCGACACATAGAGCAGAAAGCTAATCGCTTAGCCACTGCGCCAACCGTGTCGTTATATACAAAACTTATTTACAACACATATATTAATTCAAGTGGCGTAGCGTAGTGGGGGCGGCAGGGGCGGACTGACCTAGGCGGCACTTTTAGGGTGCGGCAAAATTTCACAATAAATAATAGTAAAATATCTTATAAATAATTGAATAATTTCGTTTCATATTTATGTCGCACCTGCAATTCGGACTGATTAAAATGAGCACGGAACTTTTTATTTCTTATTCTGTAATGAAACCGGGAAATCATTTTTCTTTTAACTGAATGTAGGCATATTGCTTGTTATAGCGGGTGGCTACACCATCTGTACTGACTTGCAGCGATTTCCCGTGTTTTATTTTGTGCTTGGATTGTTTAGGATTAATGTTCAGCGAGAATTCAATATTGTATAATAACACCTTCAAATTAGGTCCCAAGGGTAAGTCCCTTTATAGTAAGTCCGTGATTGATGCTTTGACAATTCAAAGAAAGTTTTATTTATTGCTCGATTACAGTCGTCCAATTCACATTCACTGAATCGTTTATATGTACGAGTATAAGCCTTCCAACCTATGACTTTAGTGCTCATAAGTACGTGTTATGATTTTTAAATTATTGGACTTAACGAAAAATTGTATTGTTCGTCTCTTGATATATATTTATTATTATATTTTATTTTTTTAAATACTTAAAGCTTTAATTCATTAATATAAAGAAATCAGAACGAATAAATTTTAGTTAGATAAGTTTTTATTTTTATTTATTAATAATAATTTTGAAATGTTTTACGATACTATCGTTTACGAATCCAACTCGTACTTAGCCACTCGTACTTACCAATTATAGGTGTCAATAAAAAAGAGTAAGAAAGTAGGGCTTATCGTAATAAAAGAAGAGCAAAGTTGGAAAATATTACAAAAAAACTTAAATAGCATACATCTAAGAATTTTTGTAATAAATAAAATATTATATTGTAAAACGATATATACGTGACTTTTTAAATTTGTGAACTGTACAGTACACAAATGAAAGTGAATGTTCTTGCTGAAAAGTTCTTTAGAATTACTGTATATTTTAGTCTTTTGAATTTAAACACCTAAATAACGGGCAGCGAAATTTGCCTGCGCCCTGGGCGGCTGAAACCCACGCTACGCCACTGATTAATCCTTTCTTGTTATACATATATCTGCAAAATCCATGTTATAAACAGACCCAAATATTGTGTAATAAATACTTTGTAATTAGCTATTGATAAAGGTTAAGTATAAAATTGTATTTTACTCAAACTACAATTCTCATGACAATGTAAGAAACCAAACATGTGTAATGTGATGTAAACTGTGAATAAGTTCATGATCACAAAGAAAACCGAATGATATTAAATAATACGATCTACACAGAGACAACATACTTGTACAGCAACTTTCTTAAACTTGGATGAAATGTGTACAGATCTATGTAACATTATGTGTACCTAACTAAAAGGTAGCACATATTATATTGTGGTACTTAATATTTCACTAATATTCTACGCACAAAATTTCCATATCAACTATCAACTTCTTTGAACCAATTTAAATAATGAAGTTAATGTAGCTGCACAATATTACCAATAATTACATTTAAAGTGAGAAACAATTTCAATATAAACATGCGTGTGTATTGCAGAGTACCGGTTATTTACGGCGGCGTACGCGTTTCATGAAGTTTCCTTATAATATCCATTCTATTAGGTACGGACGGCTACATCAATTAGTTACTCGTCACGTACAAACCTAAGATGCTTATTGTCATTATTTGAGGCCCAAAGAGTCAAATATATGTTAAGAATTAAATAAAACTTCATGAAATGTGAGAAACTTTGTTAGAGTCAGTCTGTCGAGTGTATTAGCGTTATAGTGTATGGGCACAGTACAACTTGATATTCAAGTGTACAATTTTCGAGGAATATATAATTAAAAAGTTAATGTATAGTAAAGAATCTATTAGAGATATGTGTAAAATCTGTGTGGAAAGAGAACCGTCGTGGCGTAGAAGGGAACCAACATTATAATTACAAATACATTAAATTAAACACTTACTGAGACTAAAGAACTTAAATTTAAAAGATTATAATGCAGCCTTAAAGTGTCAAGATGTTTACAGTCGAACTATAATGACGTAACATTGTTTTCAACATGACAAATACAATAATTATTAAGCACTGCTACGACCTCAAATCTTATGACGGTTCTTTTTCCGCACAGACTCTAACGCTTGTATAACTAGTATTTTATAATTTACTTCTATGTGTAGAGAAATCTTTTGTGAAAATATATTTCTAAATGTAACTATTTTATATAGATAAGTGGAGCATAGCGATGCATATGGAAGTAAATAATATGTACCTAGATAATTTAAAGTTAACTTATTTATAAGGTGTGTGCTAGTTTAATTTAACAGCATTTTTTTGTTATTTTTCATTTTAGTTTCAATTTATAGGAATTTATCTTGCCCTGGATAGCTCTCTGGCTTTCCGTGTAGTATAATTCATTCAAGCTTAGTGGAAATGTTTGATGGTCAGCGACAGTACCTAGGTACTTACCATCTTCTATAGCCAGTAACATTGGGGTCTTGATGTGACTAAATTTTCTCCTGTAATCACTTTAACATTTATAAAAACAGTGTAAAATTAAAGTTGTGCAATATAAAAATGATAGTGCGTATCAAAAAGGTTATATATAATAAATAAATATTACATAATTTTACTCAGATATAAACAATATGATATAAACGTTATATTTAAGTCATATTTTTCTAATATAACGCCATAGTAGATCTGTAGAGTAATAGGTATCCAGCTACAATGCGACTCTAACGTAAGTAGTTACATACAGGTTGAATCTAGTCAATGCACAGTGAAATTGTATATACCTGTATGATATGTATTAGTACAAAGCCAGCACTGATTGACCGTGCAAGTTCTTTTGTTAGACGTCTTGTATAATTTAGTAGCGCCTGTATTTTACGTACGTGTACGTATGTTTGAGTGTAGGTAAATGAAATAAAATTTTAATGCGCTGGTTAAAAAATATTGATAACGAACTTTATGTCAAGTAAAGTAGCTATCAAAAGTAATTGTGCATTAGAATCACATTAGCATTATAATAGATAAAATTTCTTAAAAAAAAATGTATTATACATTAAAATTTGATTTAGAGAAATAAAACGACTTTTGATCCTAACGTGTGCTACAGTTAGATATGTTTATGTGAGCATAATGCGTTGGACATCGTATCGTGAGGCATACCACCAAGTTTATTATGTAAAACGAACAACGAGCAAGTATGTGCCACATTATCGTGGAGCGAGTGCCTCACCGCAGCCGCAACGTGTTATGCCTTTGCAGGTTCTTTTATCATGTCGTTTTCTTTACAAGACACCCGTCCATTTATAAATAAACTGCTTGCTCATGCATGCTCAACAGTATGAAATTAACAGCGAAATAAAAATCAATATGTATGTTGACTGGAACAAAGTATATGAGTATTTTAATCAGGATTTTGTGTTATATGAATTGTAATAAAATAAATTGTTTAATTTGTAGTTATCAAACAAAGTTTTATGTGCGTGTATTTTAGTCTATGACTTCGTAATCAATAAACAGTTTAAATTCTTTACTTGTATGTATTGTTTTTCTTCTACGCGACTATACTTAGTTATAAACTTATCATATTTAACTTATAATTAATTTAATTTTTAATTTCCAGAATAAAACCAACAAATAATGTCGTAATCATCGTTTAATAAATAATTATCACTTGTCGATAAAGATATGCGTATGTAAAAGCTGCATTTGTTTTAAAAAATACGCTAAACAAGATCAGAGGTCGTACAGTAGGGCACGTTACACACTACGACATGCACGCACACAACCACACGTTTACTGGTAATAACAGCCGAGACGCAACTGTTACGAGGGACGACCATCACTTAAAATTAAGGACTTACTGATATCATGCTGTACTAGTCCTCCCGAAGCGTTACCTTTTGTGGCCACTTCAGGTGAAATAGACATTACTACACAATTAGTTAAAATAACCGTCCGTAAATATACGTGCATAATAATTACGTTTCTCAATTTGTACAATTAATTGTATTAAGTATAAACAATGCACAGAAACGGTGAAGGGCACACAATGCCCCCGCTTTCAATTATGTTTGTTTACCAAAATGAGTATGTAGGTATATCGCTGAGACTGCGCTCTAACACGTGTTGATAAAACTTAGGAATTTTACTGACATCACCTATACTCTCTCTCTCTCTACTGTTTTAAAGTTTCCAATTAACAGCTAATTTAATTAAAATGCGGTACGATCATTTTATTAGTGTGGATAGCGAAGAGACGCGACCAGCCAAAGATCGAGTATCCCATAAACTAATTTTAAGCTTATATCACTCACAACAGTTGCGTCTCAATATAATTTACAATTAAACCTAATTAACTAGAGTGCGAGGAAAATATACACATACTCCGCTTAGCAATGACGGCACTTGGAGATCAGCAAACCTTTACATCTGTGAGATGGCTACTGTTATCTACACGGAAAACTTACGCTAACATTTAAATTTTAATATTCACTCATCACAACAATGTGATGCATTTGGCAGAATATTAATTTCAAACGTGGTCATATTTTTGATAAAATTGTACAAATTTCATACGTATCCTATCCATTGGAGTTATAAACTGGTTTCCTCTGCGGGTCGCAATATACATTGCGACTTACTCCGCTGAGCCAACATCAAACAATGGCATGCGTGGAGTTTCTTTTACTTACGGGATAAGCATTTCACATACAAGTTGTGCTTATACCATAAAACTCTCGGTCGTAATCTTATAATTTACTTAAAATCAATTAATTAGCTTTAAATGCTCGTGTAAAGCATCAAAACATGTGTAAACGTATCATAAATCACAACATAATTATAGCTTAATTGCATTTTACGCTAAGTTGGCTCAGGTGACGTAAATACGAAGTTGCTTATCGCTTATTACAATTACTTGAATTTTATAACGAATGCTTACCTATTACCATAAGGACTAGATCTCATATTAACTAACATGATACGACGTGCGATGCGCATGCGCAACTAACTGTAACATTACATGACGGGTTTATACATAGCTGCAACATGTGAGTTTATCTAATCTTTGATCGTTCATACATTAACTAGATAATATTTGATGAGTCTTAAGTCTAGAGTTTGCATTACATTGCATGGCGCACGCGCTTTATAAAACCAATAAAAAAAACTAAACGAAAATAAATATATAATAATATTTATTTCTGGCTGTAATTCAATTTCTACAAACTATGATGTATTTTCATTGGAATTTATGTATTATGACGGCGATGTTTTCAACAGCTTTTAATAAAAACAAGACTCGGATAGTTAACTTAAAGTAGAGACGTTACAAACTTATGTACGGCTTGGTCGATATTACAGATACACTTAATTTAAACTGCATTAAGTATCCATGAGATCCTTACATTTAGAAGCCATATATGCGATTAATCTCAAAATAAATATGTATAGGTTTTACAAAATTGTGATACAGCTATGATAAATTAATAGGTATGCTCGAGTTAATATAGTTTATAGTAGCCTTTAATACTCAAACTTGGGTCATTCTTAACAAGTTATTTTTCAATTTTACTCCTATGTCAGATAATTATATTATTATCAGAGGCGTTCTGTTAATTTTAATGATCCAATTTTTATCCGGAGATAGCCTAGTCACCTCGCTAAAGAATAATTCAATCTTAATTAATCATGCGATATTAGGAGTAGAATTGTTAGGCATGATTGTATGTGGCATACTGTCTGACATGCAGACTGTACCTGCTCAGCGCAGTGTACGGGCCACCAGCGCAGGCGCACAAACACTCGCATTTTAATATTAAATACTTAAGTATATCACATTGGACGCGGCGAACTAAGTAGGTACATTTGATAACAGTTTCACAACCAAACCTAGTGTTATTAAACTAATATATTGAAATAAAACACCGATATGCACCGTTAGTTACAAGTCCATCTTACACAAATAGACTGACGCATTTGCCTTTTCGTTAGTTTCAGTCAAGATATAACTTCGATAACAAGAAGGGTAAGCTGGCTGAGGTATTTGTAAAAATTATATAAATATGTACCTTGTAAATAAAAATCAAAGGTGTGTGTGCGGGCGGCACACGTCGCAAGAAATTGACTGATCGCCAACTTTGTATCAAAATGACATGAGTAATGAGACGTGACCGATTCCTGTGTCGAAAACATGCCATTATTATTACCTACTCATATTCCTGATTGCTAACGCATAGAAATTTGGTCCAACTGCTTTAGTGTATTGCAAATAATGTATGTAGCTGCAACTGCTGCAAGCCTCGTAACTGATAAATAGTTGGTATAATGCGTCATTTTGTGTACTTAATGTAAAATATAATATTGCTCGATAAAAGGCTCGTAAGTATATAAAATTATGACTAATGCGTATCGATGCATCAACTGCTAAAAATAGCAATAAAAATGCTACATAATATATAATATTATACGTCGACCGTCAAACGATCGACAAACGATAGCTAACCAAAACTAGAATGTAGCACTACATTACAAACACTAATGTCTAATGTACAAATTGCTATGTACAAATCAATATACAAAACAGAAGTTCCTAGTAAATAGTTTCACAGCTGTCGAGAACTTGTACGTAATGAATCTTGTTCGTTTGTCTTGACATTTTCGCAGATAACCGAAACTAAAGGTGTAGACTGACTCCCCCCCCCCCCATAACTCAACGTGATGTTACAATCAGAGCGAGTTTGTTCGTTATGTCGGGCACGTTGTAACACGTAACATTACACGAGAATGATACACAGGTCAGTAAGAAAGGTCGCCGCCGTAAGGAATGAATGTAACGCCGAGCGAACATACGACGCCAACATTGAATTTCAATCGCGTAAGATTAATTTGTACTTGGTTTTATGCTTCGCGTTGTTCTACCTACCACTGTAGCGAATTGTAGCAATGCGTGACTTTATCCGCGCTATGCACTTACAGGTAAAGTGGCCTGGGTTGTATTCACAGTGTTGTGTTCGTAGCGGATGCCAAGTGGGGCGACATCTACGCATACACGTGCGTATAAATAATACTACAACTACATAATAAAGGGTAAACGATTACAATTTCGTATCGGTCGACACCTCGACGCATGCATAGCACACCTTTTAAAGGTAGCACTTATAAATTGTTCTAATAAAACGAGTCGAGTAACAAATAATACTGTTATAAATATTTAGAATTTAGATGCCAATGTAAACAACTGACATAGGTAACATTCCTATCGCACGATCTGAAATATACTAAACATAAAACAATGTTACTTTGTACCCATTATGGCAAATAAGTAGTTAGCTACAGAATGACGGGTGCCAACACTCTCAAAATGATCTAGGATTGTAATTTAATTTTCAAATATACTTCTTGTACTTATTCCACTAAAAATATTATTTAACTAACTCTCTAACACTTCACGAATTTTCAAAATTCAAACAACAAAATCTCTACTTTTTGGCGTAATTTCAACAAATGGAATGATAAATAATGAATATAATTTTGGTCTCACTAACACATCGAATTATTATCTTAATATTATTAGCTGTCTCAAAGTTTACAAATCAATAAATATATTTGTAGCTACGCCTATGTGTACGTCACTCACTGATCGCGCGGTCAGGTTCGCGCGGATCTCGGAGATACAACTGAGCTTCGGTCGTATTGTTTTGTTAATCATATGTAATTAGTTACCGAGAGTTCCGTGAGGTCAGGGCGTGGCGTGCGCCGTGAGCGGGTCCGCGCTGTGCTCGGTGCGGTACTCGGCGTCCGTGGTGTTGCGGAGCAGCGCCGCCAGCTCGGCGCGCGCGGCCGCGTCCGCCACGCTGCGCCAGCGCAGACGGCGCGCGCGCACCGCGTACGACGCCTCCTCGAACCCCGAGCGCAGCCCCAGCACGATGCTCAGCGCCGACGCGTCCTGCCCGTGGCAGCCCGAGTACCGGTACTGCGGCTTCTTGTCGAACCTGCACCCCACCGACTGGGCTCCTGCATACAATAATATTAAGCTATAAAACTAATCAATGCAGTAAAGTATACATGGATATCAAACTAAATCTATAGATTATGATTTTAGCCACTATAGTTAGTAGTGAGTTAGTCCTTTGACGGTTATTCATCTCATATTCAACCGTTATTCAACAGTCATGATCCAGAATTAGAATTTGCAATTTTATTATAATTGATTTTGTAGTACATTAACTCATACGCACCTATAGGCATGATACAGTCAAGTGTGAGTGCACACTGTATCCACGGGCGCATGATATCCGCCACCGCCGGCTTATTGACAACAATAAGCCGGGTGACGTCCAACATCTGCACGAACAGGAAGTCGTCGATGCTGGCGTGGAAGTAGTGGAACATGCGCGGGTGCGTGAGCGACGTGACGGCGGCGCGGCGCGGCCACGCCAGCACGCCGGCGCCGGCGGCCGCGCGCGCCCACAGCGCGCCCAGCTCCGCCGCCGAGCCCGCCCAGCGCTGCGACGCCTCGCAGAACACCACGCCGCCCACGCGGCTCAGGGCGTGCTGCAACACATGTTCAACAATTACTTAGACTATAGTGACTAACAAAAATCATAATTGTAGCACCTATTCAGCCTATTAAGTCCACTATAGGCAGGTAATAGCAATATTAACGCTAGCTGAAATTATTACTACATAACGAATCATGGCGTGTTTCAAAGTAACTGCTGCCCATTACTTATGTATCAGAAAACAAATCGAATACCAACTATAATTGAAATAGATCACGCAACAAACAAAGCGTCATTCACTTTCTAACAACAAAGGTTTGAGCGCCAGCAAAATATTAAAGAAGTAAATCGACGGAAGAAGTGGCCGGCGAACGTCAATGTTCTCTACCTATGCACGTTTAAATGAAAAGCTGCAAGTAGGTACTCGACGCAAAACTCCCCGTTTAGCTTAGTTACACGAGCGCGTTGTTGGTGTTTGCTCTTCAAACTAACGTACCTACCATCCTGTATGAATACGATCATTTCGAGATATACGAGGACAGTCGAAAATACAAGATTTCTGCTTTTTTTTTCCTAAGTACTAGTTTTCTATTCGGTTATATAGTTTAGCTCGGGTATAATAAATAATTGGATCTTGTACGGTCTACCCCTTAAACAACTGTCTCATCAATTGTCATAAGGCTCAACTATGTTGTGTTAAACACAACATAGTTGAGCTTCTCCAAAAGTATTTTGAAAATACATATTACGAAATTTGTTTTCATGTGTGACCCTACCTTTCATGGTAACCTTTGTATACAGTTATCGCTGTTATCGCTTATTATCATTCATACTAAGATTGCGGACGACGACCACTTGACGGATGGCGCCGCGCTGTTTCACATCAAACAATATCTACTGTTTTATATCAGACAATAGTGAGTTTAAAAGACCTGACGAAACCACGGGAACCAAGCCGCCATTTACACTGACAAAGTCACACCTTAGTGGCTCATCTGAATGTTTACCTATATGTACCCGTAATTCCAGTGATGGGCGGGTGGTCTCAGTAAAGTTACAAGTACAAAGTAACTGTGGCAGAACAGAATGGAAATACTGAACGTAGCGTAGGCATTTTTTTAGAGCGTATCACATTGACATGAAACATTTATCATCTTTCAAAATACTGAAAAAAATTGGCCGGGACTATTCATTTTCTCAGACTAATTATTACCTACTGAGGCAAGCTAGACGGCATAAATTACCAAGCACTTTTATAACGAGAAAATCACAAAACTAGATTGCCTCGTATCTAAACTAAGTTCATAATTCAGCGAATCTTGCATCTAGACATGTTTAATATCTCGTTTAACTGTCTCAAAATCATTATTATTTACGATGAGACCAATACAAGCGCGTAGCAGTGCGTCCGCCATCTGTGCTCGGGGTCACAAGTACGATTCGAGCTTTGTGACTAATCGTATGAAAGAATTTTGGTTTGGTGTGTGATTTTATTTTGACATGTATATGAATACGGAACTATTAGCTAAACTATTACAACTTTTGCCAATCACCGGTCAAGCGATTTTTGTGGATGTGTTCCCACATGTAAGCAGCAGAGGCGATCATTTGATAACGCAGCCATCATTCATTGAAAGGCAGCACAAAAAGTACACGTCGAGAGTTGATACGATTACGTTGTGAATCACTTCGAACGTATCGTATTCAGTCTTACGATTGTAATACAATCCAGTTGGTAGATGACTGCCAACTGCCGGGTAGATGCTTCAATACTGGTAAAAAGGTATTTTCAATTGGCTTTACTAAACACAGTCGATTTCAATTGCTGAACTATTCTTTAAAGTTACTGAAACTCATGATTCTCTTCTGACTATTCATCACTTTTGATATACCTATATCATTTAAATAAGAAGCAGTCACGTATGCGTTCGGCATAAGCAAATAAATATAAGTTGCAAAATATCGTTCATTTGAATTATTTCGGCGTCCAGCGACCCAGACACGCAGACGACACATCGCAGACGCATACGTCACGGTCGCACCCAGGGCTGCCCCTGTTCAACGGTTCCACAACGATAATCCCAATTTATGATCCTCTGCGTGGGCATTGCGTGACGGGATACGATTTTGTTTGGTTATTATTATGGGGGTGACAGTAATGTCAAAGGGCTTGAAATACTAATAGTACATTTTGACGCTATTAAGATTGCAACACTCCGGAACCGCAATTGCACACAGCCAACTGTTTGTCCCATTACCGACCCATGAAACACGTTTTATTTTATTACCTTTCTTGTTTAGTGCGGAGAATCGTAGTCGGTCGAATGCAATATACCGAAAGTCGAGGCCGTCTCTTTAGGAAACGACCGATTGACGTCCACTTTCCTAAATAAATACGTGGGAGCGACCCGGCAACATTAAACTACACAACGTCTATTACGAATTTGCGCGTACAAGGCAAAATAAAATATTTTCATCCATCACTGTTTGTGTTCGATAAGATGTTTTAAACAATTTTTTTTCTTCTTTTGTTTTCATTGAAGTACTTATCTTGTTTTTTGTGCCAAGATAGGCAAGAAATTAATTCGTACTGTGTTAAATGCTGATATCATTGTGGTGACTGTGTCGGGTCTGAACCTGTACCTGAGTACTGGCTGAGTCACCCACTGTCCTCGCACGTCACGATAACCACCACATTGATAACGTGCTGGCATTTTAACTGCTCTCATGACAATAGACCGATTAGTGATTAATAATACGTAAGCCTAAATGCGTGAAGCGAGACATTACCGATGCGTCGTAAGATAAGTTATATTATGTAAAGTAATAAATAAATCGAAGAGTCGTTGTGTCATTGTTAATGTTTATTTTTACCTTGAATAAATCAGCTTTTGTATATATGTAATATTATCGTTATCGTTGTTTGTATCAGTTTAAGAAGAAACAGTAATACACTCCCGCACTTTATCCATCGAACGTCAGCGTTAAAACAGAGGCCGAACAACACATGCGCCAAAACAAAATATCAACAACTATATTACAAATTAAGTATTATTACAGTTTTGAGACATTCCAAATGATATTGGCGTGGTGCGGCTACTCGTGATAATGCCAGGTACTAGGCATCGTAACAGTCAAGGACGCCGCAGCCGTGTATCAACAGTACACGACACTTGTAAATTAATATTTGCTAACTCATACTGTATGCCATGGAAATTAACATTCACGATTATTTTTCTTAAGCTACATACAGCCGCAAATCTACGTTCGTGGAAAAAAGCACTAGCGTCGGAAATAATATTTAATTATGATGTTTGAACATATAATATGCAACCAAATCAACTGTGGCCGAAAGTTACTTTAGAAAATCTTTCGTAAAAACCCTCATTCCATCAAGTAGATCATTTTCTTTAGGTGTCCAAAATGTGCGGCTGCAAAATCACCGTTGAATACAACTCTCAATAAAATTTGCCTGCAACGATTTCCTTTTAAGCAAATGTTTCATCTTTTGCTTTCTATCCGAAAGTTTATAGTTCCAGGACTCTGATCTGACGAGGGAATGTTAAAGACCTTACTTTACAATTTAGACTTTTGATATATGGAAGATTTGGAAGAAAGTATATTTCGTTGGGGAAAGGCCCTTGGCTTTCTACGTCCGGGAATGAAAAGATATTTTGTGAAGTTTATACTGATAGAACTTTTTTCAAGATGAACATTCAATTGTCCGCGCCGCGAGCCCTTTAATCTTCGGGTTAAGAGCATATAGCAAAACACACTCACGGTTAATATGCCGCACTAATTAGACCCCTCCAATGAGCCGTTGCAAGGGGATGCCGCTATAATCACTAAGTTTGACGGCAAAACGGCGGGTCTACCGAATTTAAAGTGGAAATTAAGAGCCTTAAATTTAAGTTACTGTGTATTTTTTTTACGTGACGTTACGCGGTCTTGCCGGTTGATAGCAATCGCTATTCATTGGAATGTATACAAGATTCATTGGAATTTGAGAATGAATTTGGTATAAATATTAGACACATAACAGGTCGGTGCGCTTGTAACATTCGTCACAATATAGTGAAGTGTAGTCACCCATCGATAGTAATTAGTGCGCGATGCAGTGGTAAATGTTGATATCTTATCAGTTGAATGTTGACACTAGTAATGCCGGCGCCCACGCAACGCGCCCGTCCTATGTCCTTGCACTTTTGCAAACAGGTGTGTAACATTTTCCCCAAAACTCATTATCTTTTAGTGGAAAAAGTTGAATAACAAGAATTAGTCATGTGAAGTCGCCTGCCGTTGTTTTAACAGTTCGTTACCTCGGACCGAAACTTAAAGAAGCAGACAAGTTTTGGTTTAGAATACTGAACCTATCACATTCATTCAAGAACACACACGATATAATTTTTAAACACGGTGTTATCTTCCACGGTTCTTACCTAACTACAAGAAGTGTAATTATATTTGTATTTGTATATTGTTTGAATGCAAATCCATCGATCGGTAGAAATGTTTTAGATTTCCGGTTAACATTGAACTGTGCTATAAGAGTGCTATATACGTTATCAATGTTCTGAGGTCATCTCTAAATGCGCAATGACCTTTTAAATAGGCTCGTAGTAAAAGGATACGTCTATCAGCCGCACCTACTAATCTAACCCTTAGCCTCCCGTAATGTGCTCAAAACGTTGTTCTAATCCAATTGACCCACAGGTTAACTAATGGAAACTGTTTGTTGTAGATAAGGTTACAATTATCTCAGTATACTGTTCCAGTTAAATTAATTCGGCCATTTCAATTGTTATGCTCTGACGTGCCATGAAATTATAACATATAAACATGTATCTATGTATATAACTTAGAAACACGTACGGTATAATATAAGTATAATAAGGAAGCCATGAAAGTTAAAAATATGAAGGTACTACCTTCCGCCCGCGGCTTCACCCGCGTGGTTTACGAACCTGTAGATTGTTCCGGGATAAAAATAATATAGAATAGCGTATGTGCTATTCCAGACTATAATCTATCTCTGTGCCAAATTTCATCCAGATCCGTTCAGCCGTTCTGGCGTGATTAAGTAACAGTCCATCCATCCTCACCAACTTTCACATTTATAATATTAAGTAGGATAGGACAGGAAGTAGGATAAGATAATTTTGTGTAAGTATATGTTACAGGCCAATATGCGACGAAATAGGTTTGTGACCTCTTTCTAGATTTTATCTGCGCACGCATGGTATATGCCGCAATAGCCAACGACTACTGTATGCACCATATATAATACTTGTAGGGTAACATAGCCCGGCTGTGGCCGTCGTAAGGCTCCTGAAAACTGTACATAAATAGTCTCAACAATTTATTGGCAAAATCAATTGAATCCTTGTTTACTCTGACTTAAATCAACTGTAATCTGTCTGGCTTTCTGTCCAGTACACCCATAAAATGAATGCATCTCCGACTCAATATTGCGAGATATGCGCAATAACAACAGAGTGGGCGGCAGACTGTCCGCAGACTCACGGTTAGGTCTACGTGCAACGCAGCGCTGGACCTGACGTGCCGCTAATTACGTACACAACACGTCTCATTATCCAGGCTATTAAAGCCGCTCTGACGAATATCCTCATATCCTGTGAAATAACATGGAAAACTTCCGAACTCTGTGTTTTGTTAAGCGCAATATGGATTCAGTGCCAAACGTTAACTTATTAACTAAGCGTTTCTATTGATACTTTTTCTCAGTGTAGATAACCAAGTACTGGGATTAATCCTTGTAATTTAGCAAGCGGAGAATGCGGTTCAGTACAAGCAATGACATCTAAATCTTTAAAAAAATTGGATTTCGTCTATGATAGGTGCAGTTAGCACTGCCGATAGACGTCCGAAAAATAACCAATTAAACCAATGACTTTACACATTACGCCGGTCACCTAGTAGACCAGTTTGATAGCATGAGGTTCGACCAAAACGATTGGATCTGGTGACTTATAAAGACCAAAATAGCTATTATAGTCTCTTTCTACACATACACAACAAAACAATGTATATTTCTAGAAATACCTACTCATGCACATGTACTTGACGTGTTTCATGTGATGAGAGGTACAATACAACATAATTATTCCACATGAACTTGAACCGACAATGAGCTGTAAAAATATAAATATTAATTTTTTATTGTAATGACGGAAATGCAGATTGACCACTGATTTACATGCAAGTAAAGTCTAGTTATCTACGTACGATCTGCTTTAACAGGTTGAGAGTAATTAGGTATGACAAACGAGTTTTACGGTTGTTTGATAATATAAAAATTGCCTTCAAAGTGTTTATGATTTTTAACACTGCAATTCCTTCACACTGTGTACACAGTCCACGGAACGAGTTTCTGAGTACGTAAGGCGAGCCCTCGGCAGTCAGCCCCGATAGTAAACTCGCTGACTGGTTAATATCACGACACCAGAAGCATTCTAATTAATTTTAACCAATACATCTGTATTGTCGTGGTTCGATTTGGTCAAATAATGGAAGGGGGAGAAGTTCAGTCGATAGATAGGAACAGGGATACAATCCGGTACAATTTACTTCATGCCAACTTGGTCCCCTAACGAAGCAAAAGTACCATGTAGCATGCAATCTGCGACTGCACTCTGCAGTGGTTTGAGAGTGTTCCAATATTCTGCAGTGGTTCAACTCTTCCGTTTTACCACTGCTCGTGAGTTCTTATTATAATAATGCTCGAACTGTGATGAACTGGGCCTCTTTATCAAACCAGTACAACATGTAAAAATTTGATTCGTCGCATTGTGTCTACAGATTGACGGGCTAAGTGCGCTGGGAAAAAAATAGCAAGGCCATAGGAAACTATTTCTGCTGCCATTAGAAGCCGGCACGACGGTATTTTTGGCGTCAATCGTTATGTTCGGTTATTAATGACGGACGAACTGCTATATAAGAAACTGCGATAGTTATTTAATCATGCTCCAAAATGTATGCAAGTTTTATTCTTATAGCGTCCAGCTATGTTATTGTATGTAAATATCTGTACACAAACTTTGTAGACATCAAACTGAACACAGCAGAATGACAATGTCCTCAACGTTTTACGTAAACGCAATTGTTATGCAGTAATGAAGACGGAGACCTTTGCATGTACTCTGTTGCTTCTACTAAACCTAGTCACCAAACGTAACCACGGTTGCTTTCCGTTTAAACTAGCTTTAGGTCGAGTAGATTCGATAGAGTAAGCAATCCATAATATTAAAGACACCGATACAATACGACACTTTACCCTACGTTTACGTTTTCTACATTTAATTTCTTAAATTTACATTATCATTTTTATATCCATTCTTTGCTTTGTGACAATCTTGTACAAGAATTGAACGAACAGGATACACGATATCTTCGCCATTTTAAATACAGCACACAAGTATATCTGTGGGGTTTAGTATGATCATGAGCTGCTCACCTGTATGATGAGCGGGCGCACGGCGTGGATGCTCTCGTCGCTCACGTGCGAGGGGAACGGGTCCAGGTCCAGCTCGATGATGGCACATTTCGAAGAGTTGCAGTAGTTTGACACCTGCAAAAGATTCAGTGATGACGTGTAGCATTTCCGAAATATATCTAGTGCGACAAATATTTTTAGCAGTTTTAAATATAGATATGCCTGCCTGGCGTAAATCTGTGAATTTGTCATTTGGCCGCGTCGTCTATCAAACATTAAACTTTATAGTGTATCATATATATTATTTATATATATATATATAATATATAGTATTTCTTATGCATTTTGGTTATACAGATATGTATATTAGGGATGTTACGGAGGTGGATTTATCGGAGGCGGAATCGGAGTCGGAGGTTCTCGTAGTGACCTCCGCGGAGTCGGAGGTGAATCGGAGTCGGAGTCGGAGCAAATCTATGAATGTAAAATGTAAATAAATAAAAAAGAAAAAACTTGCCGCAACTCGTTTACTCTTCGTTCATCAGTTGCACAGAACACATATACGCAGTCACATAGAAAGCGCTCGGTAGCGCTGCAGCGATAGCAAGTCATAACTTGTAACTCCGATATATACCTCCGTTTTGATATATCGGAACCGGAGCCGGATTCGGAGGTGTAATTTTAATCGGAGCTTCCGACATATCGGATTCGGAGTCGAAGCTCCGTAACATCCCTAATATATATATATATATTTTTTTTTTTTGGGTTTAGAATTTAACATTGGGTGGGATTTGTAATCTGTTCTATTAATATAATTCGGGATTTCAGTGTAGGTACGGCAGGTATAGTGAAGCCTTTGCAAATAATCCATAATAATCGAATCATGGCAACCAAGCGCATTATGTAAATCAAGTTAAAATCCTACTTACGACAGCCAGAGAATACGGCTTTAATCCTAGATTGTAGAGCAGCACCGTATAGGGCAGCTTGGCGGCGGCGCGGACAAAGCTGACGGCCTGCGCGTGCGCATCATTGCGCGCGTAGGTCACGAGCGCAGGTAGTGAGGTGTTATGCCATTGCTCCTGCCGCCCGTCCAACCCCAGCAGGCGCGAGTACTGCTCCTCTTGCACCAGGTGGTTCTCCTGCACATCGCGCAGGTTCTCCTGCTGGGACAACGACGCCTGTTTCGTGTTTTATGATCAGACACAATACATAACCAACATCTATCTATATGTCTACATTCTATACACAACATCATGTTTTATGTAAGATAAAATGTCTGGAATTTAATACTAGATACCTTTTGGAATTGGCAAGTGATACTCTTATGTGAAATTCATGTTCAGAACTAGATATTCAGTAATGCAAATGTAAATATTCATTCAAAAATATTCCATATATATGAGAAGCTCTATTTATTGAACTAACTAATTTAATATAATTTCATGAGACTGGTGTTTAGGAACAATGGATTTAAGTATATTGTAGTGTATGGATGGATGGATGGATTGAATTGTAACTAGGTTGGCAATTAAAAAATAATAACTTTATTTCATAGATTGTGTGACTGTGAAATAATTAATGTTCCTTTCATTTATTACAAACAAATACTACCTTTCAACCTCATTAAACAACTTGCATCTGATTACTATTAATGCATGAAGTGATACAAAATAAATTGTGTAATTTGCTGGTATCTAACTGTGGATTCATTAATTAAGAAAAATAAATCAAAGTACTTAATTACAACAACAAATCCATTTTATCAAAAAAATGTGTTATGTATTATTGTAATATATATACAAAATATATGAATTATTGTTCATATCTGAATATACTTTATGAATGTAAAATTAATGCGTATTAATTAATACATTGACATACAATGCCGTCTGAGTTGTGGACCAAAATAACCATGCATTGGAAATCTGACACAGCAAAACAGCAGCACAGTAGACTGCGAACAGGATGGCGGGACAAACTGGCATACTTGGTAAAGACTATTCATCTTTGGCAAAAAATAGAACAACTTGGAAATCAAGGGAAGAGGCCTTTGCCCAGCAGTGGGATGTGACAGGCTAGCAGTAACAGTAACTACAATAAGACTAGATAGGGAACTTTTATAAGTAGTAGGCACACAACAACACAATGTAACTACAACTTGTTTGTAAAAGATGCACCAGTTGCAGTTACAATTTAGTATAAAATTTGTTTTTTATGTCCACAAATTGGTTTTATTGTCTTTTAATTATTTCTGTCGATCTGATATGTACTAGTTTTTATATATATTTAGTTTTACAGGGCCACATTTTTCTCATCATAATAAAATTGGTCTACTATAATAACAAAGCATGCATAACGGGTTGACAAAGGTTATAGTGTAAACTTTGACCTTTCAATCAGTGGACAGTGTTTCTGTTCCAAATTCTTGTTGCAACCTGAGCTTCCATACTAACTACTCATTATATATAGGTACAAATTAATCAATCATAGCAATCAATAAACAATGTGCATCAATAAATAGTGATGCTGATAAACATAATTTGATGGATAGTACATTTTTTTACAAAACATAGTACCATTTTCATTTACAGTGTAAAATCTCTACATTTAATATTTTATTTTATTTTATGAGCTTTAGAATTGAATGGTAAGCAATTATTTGTTGAGATAAACTATTGTATATAAACAAACCTGAAAATCTTTGATGTGCTGATGAGTTTGGGTGACGATACTCTGAATGGACTGCGGCGGCTGCGAGTGGAATACTATCAGAAATATACTTATTGCAAACACCGACGTCGAGAACAGCAAAAAACTTTTAGTTTTCATTTTGCCCGCACATTATCACTCACTATATATGACTCCAAACATTGCGTCCTCCACTCTCACACTAAACTCACAGTCCGAAGCATCCACTGATCCGGCTAAATCATTTTCGAATTGTTCTCTTGGAAAATAAAAGAAATCAATATCAATGACACGAGTCACCGCAAACCCACACGCGCCCGTCGCTAAATTACAGCAACAAATATTTAAACGTTAATACAATTCAATGCAGCAAACACGATCAATTCATTCAACAGATGCTCGTTTAATTATTTCATGTTATCGTTTATTTATTTTCGAAATTGCATTCGCTCTGAACAAAAAAGCGTTCGATTGTCTTTCTTACTTTGTTTGACAGCTGTCAGTCAGAAGCAGCGCCATTTAGTGCTGTAGTATTTTAAATAACAATAATTTAGTCGATTTGAGAATAAAAACTCCATGTTCCACATTAAAAAATAAAAATATTGTTTTATTTCAGTTTTTTAGTTGGAAGCTTATTTTTTCCTCAAATCAAAGAGCAAGAGCAAATGCTGCGGAAAATATCTAGGTAATAAACGGGTTAAAATATTTAGGCCATTCTTAAAAAATATTGTGTGAATGATATTTAACAATAATGTTTTCAACTGTAAAAATATTATTGAGGGAAATTCAGGAATCAGAAGTTTGGTAACCCAGTCATATGTCATCAAATATCCAACCACGTTCCAATACAAAAATCTTTTTAGTATGCATTACAAAAATCGGCTATCTCTGTTTTACTAGTTAAACTGCCATATATGCTTACCTTCTTTATTTAATGAATGCCCAGATTTCCTAATGTTTATCTGAAACACCAAACAAAATAAAAAAGGTTTCTTCATTGTGAAGAATCCGGTATTATTTATGTAAATTGTCGTTATAATAATTGTATTCAATAGTTCAAACATTTTAGTATTCCATTAGCATCAGTTTGATCATGTCTAATATATCGAAAAGACGAAGAGAGGGTTCGAGGACCAAGATCAAGGTATGGAACAGAAAGAGGTCACGTCGTGGCCTACTCATTCACGGAGCCTGACGGCGGCTACGAGACATCGTTTCTATTCTCTTACTCTACATTTCTTCTAATTGAGTATTATCACATTTTAAATAGGGTTATGAGTAATTCCCCGTAAATTTCTGTCCAATCTAGCCTGCTTATCAGTTCCTCATGACTTACTCATTATAGTAAACATGTTTCTGTAATTTAAAACTTTGTGTAACTCGTGTAAACCATGCACGTGCCGCTGAATGTGTTGATAGACTCAATGTAGGTATAACCACCTGTCCTAGACCTACGGTAAAGGTTCATGTTAGAATATGTAACCAAAATAAGTGAATATCTTGAATGACTCTGAATCTGTCTGCCAAGGTCAATATGTCATTAACAAATCCAAAAATAATAACAATTTGTCTCTGTGTCCCATAAATAAACTAATACGTAGGGATATAGGTACTTTAGAACTTATGTTATCAGGGATCATTTGTAATATTTTAATATATTACTCATTTTTATAGCACAAGGTGTTTTCCTTCATGTTGGTGTTTATTTTTCAAAACAAATTGACACCTATGTAAATATCACACATTTGCAATAGTTTTATACGTAACATGTGTTATTAATTTGCTATTTGACTATCATAGCCTTGTGTTTGTAACTTTGGAATAAACAAAATTAACATAAAATTATTTTATCTTGAATAGTATAAACAAAGAACAATAAAAGATGTGTCATGATGATGATATAATTGTTCTGAACATAGAGCATGGGTGACCACAAAGAGTTCCTGAAGCGTATCACCAAGACCCTGTACTACGGGCAGCTGCCAACACTGCCCTGCCTGAGCCTGCCTGTCACTGGTAATGATACATCACTGGAATTATATAAAAGATAATAAAAAATAACACATTAATGATAAGTATGCACTTCTGTTGTTTGTTAGAAGCATAATTACATCAAAATTACTATAATTAATGGGTATACAAACATGTATACCCATTAATTAATATTATTATTAATTAAAGATAATAGGGTATTTGACAGGTTTTAGAAAAATATGTATAATTATTCATTATAGCATAATACATTTGCAATTTGATTAATTCTTTGTGAATTTCACTATTTTATATGAAAATCGCCATCAAAGTTTAAATGAACAAAAAAACCGCCAAAACGCTAAAGACGCCATACATACATGTCATGACATCGCCTGCTTGTAAGCAAACTTATCTTAGTGTATTCATAAATAATCATAGTGTGTGACAATTTGGTAAATAAGTATATATTTATGTACATTCAAATACATACTTCATTTAATTTTTATTAACTTTAAATGAGTTGTAACTTATAGCTTCGAATGGGCAATATGTCAACGTAACCTAAAATGTTTACTATAGTAACAACCTTTTTAGGCTTTTTCTAATCTATTTAATTATTTAAAAGTATATTACCTATATAAAAAAAATACGGTAATACTTACAGTGCTGTTTTCACATTCTTTAATTCGGAAGTGTACAAATCAGGCTTGTTTTTGAAAAATAGTCTTATTTAAGATAATTTCCCACTTTTATTCTCTAATAGACGAGAATACTAGTAAAAACCAAGAAAAACACTGATACACCGTACAAAATTTCGACTGACATTTACTGTAAACAAGCAAGTGACGTCACTCCAGATTCTGCCAATACCGTGCGTTTTCGATCACGTGGTCAGACATGAAAATTTAATTATTTAATTAATGAGTTCTTATTATAATCATAGTTATTTTTAAATAATGTGATGGCTAAATTGGTTTAAATAAATGTTTGCTGTTAAGTTAACAACCGTTTGATCTATATTTTCATTTTAGTCAAATACCCTATTGTAATTTAATTAGCTGCAAAGCAGATTTAGCCATGCTATGGCAATCAGACTTCAAGTTAAAGAGAGTCTATTTTTAATTGGATAAAAAATCACTAAAATACATAGCCCATGGAATAAAAAACAGGGGAATGTTTTCATATAGGATGAATAGGATCTAATCTTCGACAATGCACTTGAGGAATTTTTAGGATTAAGATTTTAGTGCCAATGTAATATAATAACCACTTGCAGAGATCTCGTGCGAGCTGTGGTCCGTATCGCAGCGCGGGCGCTCCCTGCGTCGGTTGCACGCGGACGCAGCCGCCAGCATCGCCCGCAGCGCGTGCGTGTCCCCGTGCGCGCTGGTGCTGGCCATCCTTTACCTCGAGCGCCTCAACTCCTGCAACCCTGATTACATCGCCGCCGCCGCACCCGCTGATCTCTTCCTTGTTTCATTGGTAAAAATCTACTATTATACAGTCACCTTGGTGTCAAGTTGGTGTTAAGGAATTAATGAAGAATGAGTGAATATCTGCGATAATCGCTATTGGGCCGCTACCTTATGTTCATGGGTGTATGCACCCAAAAGTTATTTATATCAGCTGTACAAAAGTGAACGAAAGTGAAGTTGCCCATTCAAGTGACGAAAAAAGTACCCACCATAACGCCACAACAACATATCATAGTGTTAATGTTTGTACTTGCAGATGGTAGGCAACAAGTTCTTGCAAGATGATGGAGAAGACGACGATGTGGTATGTTCGGAGTGGGCCGCGTCCGGCGGACTGGAGCTCAACCAACTCAAGAAACTCGAAGTGGAATTCCTCAATGCAATAGTAAATATTCCATACACCTTTGACTGAGAATAAAAGAATATTTAAATGTCGACACGGTTGGCGCAGTGGCTAAGCCATTAGCTTTCTGCGCTACGTGTCGCGGGTTCGATCCCCGCACGAAACAAATATTTGTATGATCTACAGATAGTTGTTTCGGGTCTGGGTGTTTGTGCATGACATGTATGTTTGTAAACTGTACCCACGATACAGGAGAAATACAAGTGTGGGGCAAAGATTTAAAAAAAAAAAAAAAAAAGTTTAAATCTCATTCAATAAAAATAGTTGTTATAATAACTCAAAACCATGCTACCGTGTTTAAAATGTAATAATACATATTATTTAAAATGTAATGTACCTGCATACGAAGGTCGAGCAACACATTATATTGAAATAATCTAATTATTATGGCTTCTGGCACCATGTATCCATGATTAGCTTTTGGATCTATTGTTCTTTCTCTTTCTTACGTATATTTTCCATCAATAGGATTGGAAGGTGTTTGTGAGCGAAAAATCATTCGAAGCCGGATTGCTGTGGCTGGAGCGGCAGGTAGCGTTAAAACAAGCGCAGCTGCGCGGGTTCTTCACGTATGCAGACCTGGCAGCCGCGGGCGACGCCGCGCTGTTGCCGCCGCTGGCAAGCGCGCTGGCTGCCGCCGCCGCCAGCACCGCAGCGCTGCTGGCCAGTACGGCTGCGCTGCTCGCCAGCCTCGTCACGCTGCTCACGTCGTCGCTCGTCATCTCGCAAGCCTGCCTGCCCGCGCTGCGCCCGCTGCTCGCGCCCGACGAACTCCGTACAAATATTATAACGCACAGTTTGCAACCGGACCTCACCCCCTACACGAACAATGTAACTCTAGACACGTCCACTATAGATATCCTCACTGAGGAAACTGTTCCCGACAGCTTCAAGTGTTGTACTAAATGGAGCAAGTACCAGGAGAGCACTACGAGCAAGAGGAACTGGTACGACGCGGTGGTGGTATACGACTGGCTGTCACTGGAGCCATGGTGGTCTACCACGTCTGTCCTCAACTGGCTGTACCAGAGCTCGTTGGTGGACCCCATGCAGCGCTGGCTGGACAAGCTCAACCAGTACGCGGAGCTGGTCGCGCGGGACATCGTGAGCGAGTCGTGGGAGGCGGGACAGTGCGAGCACGTGCGGGGCGCGCCGCGCTGCGTGCGTCAGTGGCTCAACCTCAGCAAGCTGAGCGCGCTCGTGGCCTCCGCGCCCGACCGATAGGAGCGCGTGCGCACACACCGACAAGGCTGATCATATGGATAATGAGTGTGGCCAGGTTCACGTGGCAATTTACAACCTACAATATTATTAATATTAGGAACTATTCCAATCTTTGATATTAAGAGTAACAAAAGCGCTCTTTGTTTGCTGTCTACCGCTACAAAACGGTAGTGTATTTACTTCCATATATACATTAAGGTGTATAAACCTTAAAGTATTTGTTGTTACTTCATTTACCTCAGACTTGAGTTCAGTTTGTTGCAGTTTATTTATTGCGATGATATAAATGCGTTGTAAAATGACTGGTGAGCAATATTAACTTAAATTATATAATAAATTGTATGCTTCCATCCTTCTGTGACTACTGAGTAATGTAACGTGACTAAGAGTCTCCATACTGAGGCATGTTACATGTAAGAGATTATAACAGTAGTGACACTAATTATCTAATGCAGATTTTAATATCTTTTATCAAAAACTTTATTGAAAAGAGAAATATATATTTGATAGACAAACTCAGTTGTGCGTTGTGCCAGGGCACAGCTAAGCCAGCACCTATGTTAACACACATTGTTGAAGACATGACATTGTAAACATAAATGTACACAGACATACAGAAGTGACAGTCCTTGTTGTAGTTTTTTAGCCGGAGCTCATGCTGGGTATCTGAAAACGTAGCAAATTAAACTTATTCATAAATGTACGACATGAACAAATAATAATGTTGAATATTAGACATGTCAGTATACTTGACTTCTGTTGATCTGTGATCATTTGTGTATGTATGTGTTAGGTGTTAGTACTTATAGTATTTTTAATAAACGTCTTGTCCGCAACATAATCAAGTTAGCGCGGGGTTCTAAACTGTTAAGCTCTTGGGATATCAATATTTCTATCTATTTTTGTATGTGAAGTGATGTATTAAAACTATGAGCAATGAAAATACATGTTTTATTTTGTAAAAAAATATTACAATATATCTTATATCTAATGAGTAGTCAAGTACGTATTTGAGAAGATCTTTAATTTCCAAAGAGCTTGCATTGGCTACGCTTATCACATTTTGTCGTCGATTACAAAATTAGGTACATAATACAAATAATAGACATCGGTCAAGAAAGAACAGCACCTTGGTGGTAGATCGGCATGTTGCCGTCGTAGCAAACACACCGCAGCTACCACTTGCGGCTAAATATTACGTTACTATTTTATTCTTTATATTATTTAATACTATACTAAGCGATTGTGTACATGAACCAAATATAAAATAATTGCATTTAAAGAACGTAGACAACGTTGAGTATGAGAACACTTTTAATCACATAATATTATATGTAAGACAGAGATCGATAGTACGAAACAATCATTTTGATAACATAGCTACATATTGCAACTTTAATATAAACCGAAATAATTCAAAATAAAGTATTTGAGATAAAAATAAAATACACGTAAAGAATACGTACACTCTAATGGACGCTGGTTTGGCACAAAGCGGCGCGGCGGCGTCTGGAAGGTTTAAAATTCCGTGCTCGAAATGCAGCTAAATTGAATCTAAAATATTGGTAAAGCAACATGGTGTGGTAGTTTATGTTTAAGTAAATGATATTTAAGAATATAAATTGTTGATAATATCCGTCTAAATTCCTATTAGGTATCTACTTATTCTGGGTTTTGCAATAGATAATAGGTTTCATTTAATTTAAAACTTAGGATAGGAGTTTAAGATCTGGAAATTAGCAGGTTGTGCACACCAAGGTCGACGTTCAGCCGAAATACAAATATACAAACAGAAAATCCGCAGCGCCCTATTTAAACTTTTTTCAATAGCAGGAATTTTTGATTGAGTACGTGTGGAAAATACGGCCACAATAAAAAAAAACAATTCCCGAATTGGTGAACGACATAAAAACTATAAACGACGACAGAGTATACAGGGTGGAAAGTTGAAGCGAGCCCTGGAAAGGAAGTACCCTAGATACTGAAGTCTGCTAATTTTACTCAAAAGAAAACATTCGATGTTTATTTATTTTTTTATTAGGTAAGAGAAACAGCTTTTAATCATCTTCGTAAGCTTGCTTGCCTGTTCCGAAAATTGAATCGACAAAAATGCGCAAAATAACACCTGTATTTTAAGGCACCACTCATAATCCAATCTACAGAGATTGGATCCTAAATTTATGGGAGATCGGTGATAAAACGAAAAATGAATCTGGTAAACTCATACACAGAAAATGGTGAAGAAGGCGTCAACTAAATAACGTACCACAAAATCTTCACCACAAGTCTCAAATAGGATCAATGTTATCCTATGCGTCTGCTATGAAAACTCTAAAGGTACGGCCAAACCTGCGTCCAACCTGCGTTTATCTGATTGCGATAAAAAATTGTCAACTTATTGCTAGAGCACTTGCGCAAAGGTTATAGCCATAGTACAATTAACTTACAGTAGGTGGCGCGCGTGTCCTACCGGAAAATGTATTTTAAGTTTCTTTGAAAAAACCGTTATTTATTTAAATCATAATACAAAAATGTCGATACTTATATATTTTTAAAACCCTATCCTTCTTATGATGAACCTTATAACTACCGAAATTTAAATTTTCGGTTTAAATACAAAACTTACAGTTACGATAACTGTATTCCGACTTTAGTCAGGTTCAGAATACAAAAACTGCCTCAAAGGTTTAATTTTGGTCTAAAAAGTCCATGTTTTGTAATAAAGTCGTATATTTTTAAATCAATACGTAATTGCAACGATTTTTAGACATCACTTGAAAAGCTATTCTACTGACAATACTTAAATTCTACTAGTATAACAGTTACGCCTTTAGATCTGACACTTTAAATGCACAGTTAGCTTATACAAAACTGTGACTAAACCAAAAACAAAACGTTTGTTTTGTATCACATAGGAGTTTCCTAAATGGCATTGACAGCAAGGTACATAATTCGCTTAATTAATTCGTTGTAAGACTTGTTACTACTATTATTCCCTGTGGGTGAATAACGAGTATGTATAAATAGAGGTAACTAAGACAACTACCCCCAATTGTGGGCCGTGTACTTATGTAAAAACAACCGGCAGTTTTCTTCTAAACATTAATCTATACTTATAATAAATCTGTAGAGGTAAATTCTGTACATGAAATATATTTTCAAAATAACTATCAGGGGGTGATTAGTGATCGATACTGATGCCAAAAATGCAATCAGTAAAATTTTTGTCTGTCTGTCTGTATGTTCCTTATAGAAACAAAAACTACTCGACGGATTTTAACGAAACTTGGTACAATTATTCTTCATACTCATGGGCAGGTTATAGTATACTTTTCATCACGCTACAATCAATAGGAGCAGAGCAGTGAAGGGAAATGTTGGGAAAACGGGAGAAGTTACTCCATTTTTTAAGCTTCCGTCGCGTGTGCAGCCTTAATGGTTAAAGCTTCTTAGAAATCATATATGAAAGTTAATCTGTCTGTTACATCAAAACCATTGAACCGTGAGGAAGGACATACGCTACTTTTTTACGAAAAACGACTGAAACGCGGACGAAGTCGCGGGCAAAAGCTAGTATGTATTATGTAAACGAATGGCTTATTCTATGTTGGTTTAATTATTTATAAATAAACATAAACAATGCTATCAGATATTGGGGTCAATAGGTGATTGATCATTATGTATGAAAATTTAAACAACAAAGCAAGCAATAAAACGTTACTTTTAAATTTATTTACATGTAAAAATATATATTTTACCCTGTCAACCCCAAAATCAAGCACTGAGTTTCATTACTTAATAAAATGTTAAATTAATTAATTGATCATATTTTTAAACTTAGTATCACTGACGACCACCTTGCATATTTGGCACGAGCCTTAAATTATTAAATTGTGCACGACCATCGATATGTAACACATTATTATAACACTTAATGGATGGAATTTATGACATTTTTATAACTTGGCACATTCTTGTAACGAAATTGATATTTGATTACGAATGTTAACTTAATTAAACGAACTTACCTAAATGAAGTTCTAGTATAATTAGTTATACGTGATGTTCAGTCATCAATACTCGTTCGTTTAGTAGCTAAAATATTTAAGGACAAATGTTTAAAAAACCTTTCCTAGGATTTAAGGGACAGATATTTTTAATGTAATTATTAAAATGAAAATAGATCCTAAATAGATTACCTAGAAAACAATGACCTTGGTCACAAAGATAACTTTTATACTAATGGTAAGTCCTTATAATATGAGGTGAAATCTATATATAAATATGTATTATATTGATATATATGGAAAGGAATGTAGGTGGACGCTACCTTAAACGATACACTAGTCTCGTTCGACTCCAGTTCACGCCTCGTAAAGCCCTGGGTGTAGGTAGAGACGCTTGTTGAACCCCCAGCGGTCCACGGAGGAGGTCTGCACCTTAAACTTCTCGCGCATGAGCTGGTCCACCAGCGTGAACATCTTCTCCACGTGGCAGTTGTGCGCGCGCTCCGCGAACACCTCGCACAGCACCTGGATGTACCAGGAGCCGCGCATGCCGTCACGCCGCGCCACTAGACCTGGGGAGTATTTAAATATTTCGTTACAGATTAATGAGCAAACGGAGTATGGAGTGCGCTATGAGTATGTCGGAGTAGAGCGGCGTGGGCGTGGGGCGGCAGTCGTGAGCCAGGTGACGTCGTCACTTACCGGGCAGCGTGGAGTGCGCTATGAGTATGTCGGAGTAGAGTGGCGTGGGCGTGGGGCGGCAGTCGTGAGCCAGGTGACGTCGTCACTTACCGGGCAGCGTGGAGTGCGCTATGAGTATGTCGGAGTAGAGTGGCGTGGGCGTGGGGCGGCAGGCGTGAGCCTGGTGACGTCGTCACTTACCGGGCAGCGTGGAGTGCGCTATGAGTATGTCGGAGTAGAGTGGCGTGGGCGTGGGGCGGCAGTCGTGAGCCAGGTGACGTCGTCACTTACCGGGCAGCGTGGAGTGCGCTATGAGTATGTCGGAGTAGAGTGGCGTGGGCGTGGGGCGGCAGTCGTGAGCCAGGTGACGTCGTCACTTACCGGGCAGCGTGGAGTGCGCTATGAGTATGTCGGAGTAGAGTGGCGTGGGCGTGGGGCGGCAGGCGTGAGCCTGGTGACGTCGTCACTTACCGGGCAGCGTGGAGTGCGCTATGAGTATGTCGGAGTAGAGTGGCGTGGGCGTGGGGCGGCAGGCGTGAGCCAGGTGACGTCGTCACTTACCGGGCAGCGTGGAGTGCGCTATGAGTATGTCGGAGTAGAGTGGCGTGGGCGTGGGGCGGCAGTCAGGGTGAGAGTCTGGTGCGGCCGAGGAGTGCGGTGCTACTGGCTGTCCGTCGTACAGCACGTCGCCCCGCGGCATGGCCATCTGCGGCGGCGCGCGCGTCATCAAGTTCCGCCAGGTGTAGTCCTGGTTGCTGCCCCTGGGAAGGAACACTCATTAGGTACTAAACAGATACAGGAATGGCTTCGACAAATATTTGTGTTGCCATTAAATTGTTAAATGTGACTGACCTGCACATCTGGAATATGAAGACCTTGGGCACCCCGATGAGGCCGGGCATGTTGGTGTTATTGAAGTAGCTCATGAGGTCGAGCAGACGCAACAGCTTGCCGTCCGTGCAGCGCAGCTCCGTGTCCGAGGTGTGCGCGCGCTCGTAGCCATGCGACGACACCACTATGAACACGCTCTCCACGCCCACCAGCACGTTATTCAGTGACTTCAATGTTTCGATTGTCTCCTGAAAATATGTTTAACAGATTATTTGTCGATATTTACGGATAACGCGTTTTAATGTTATATCCTATTAAAAGCCTAACGTCTCGACGGTACGTCAATAACAAAATCAGTGCCAATGTAAAAGCCATTGTACACATGCGTATTTTAAGTTGCTTTTGTGTTATATTATTATTACGATTTTCACGCAATACAGGAGATGAGCCACGGAACCCTACACCTGATAAAACTGAAAAGCTACTTTGGTCACAGATGAATAAAGCACTGACATTGTTTTTTTTTTCTTACAATATTGGCCTTCTATTTTATTTTTGTTCTAATTTGAGTGCATTTGTCAGCACTTCACCTGATAGTGAGTGACAATGCTGCCGAGGATGGATCACGCAAGCAATCCATCATCAATCTAAGTTGCCATGTGAGTAAAATAATCCACTTATGTGCAATTGAAGAAGTTATGAGGAAATACAAAAAGACGCACTTGCATGGTCAGGTTGAGATACCGCAGTACCCGGAAGCCGAGCTCGTTGAACAGGTACTTGAGGTTGTTGCAGTCCACATCCACTCCGTTACGATCTTCCTCGATTTTGTTGTCAAAAGTCATGTACGTAAAGTCCAGGAGTACGCCTCGGTTACGACCGCGTGTCCGGTACAGCTTCAGGTCTGTAACACAATATTATGTATTTTAAAGTCAAATAATTAATTGTCCGATAATTTACTCTTAAATGAAAAATTCTATTTTCATATTACCAGACTATAAATGTGTTATCTGTTAGGAATAATTATATGATGTATAAAAATACTTTAATGTTAACATATCTAATAGAAAATAACCATACAGTGACTTACTTATTTCTAAATCTTGATTGTTACATTTAATTTAATTATTAAGAGCTATTGGTTAGAAGAAATAAAATATTAACACTGTCCATTCATCTATTGAGTATTCTGTTTTTGGCAACATCAGACTTTGAAAAGCTTATATTCAGATGCCTATCATGTCACCAACCTCTGGTGTCATCATCCTCCATGAACTTAGTGCTCTTCTTGACGGTGAAGTGTGGTGCGGGGATGTTGGCGGCCGCGTTATCATTCTCCAAGGGCGGCTGCGGCGGTGCCGTATGGGGCACGTCTGTAAAACAGGCAAATGAATTCGTCATACATAACATGTGGCACATAGTAGGACAGATAGGTTATACAGAATAGAAATTGAGTCTGGCTGCACAGAATGGACTGGCCATGCTATTTGTCTGCTTTAAAAACATATACATCCTACTAATATTATAAATGTGAAAGATTGTCAGGATGGATAGATGGACGGATGGATCTTTGTTACTCTTTCACGCCAGAACGGCTGAATGGATCTGGATGAAATTTGGCACAGAGATTATAGTCTGGAATAGCACATAGGCTACTTTTTATCCCGGAAAAATTTACGTGTTCGTAAACCACGCGGGCGAAGCCGCGAGCGGAAGCTAGTATATTATATTTATATGGCGAAAACAATAAACATGAAGAAAATTTAATATAAAATTGTTTTGATATAAAAATAATTTTCATTAAATCCCATTCTTTCATCAGCTACATTTATGAGAATTTAGCTACTTCAACAAGAGCCAGACTTAAATAAGAAGAAGAAGAAGTAAAAAGAAATATATATTATTTGCTAGTATAAATATAGGGCTGATATAAAACACAATACCAACTTTTTGGTACTTCAGTCTTGGGCCTGTTCTTTTCTAAGCTGAGACTGCGAAAATTATCATCATCTGCAGTACGAGGTTTTGGATCTAAAAAGCAAAAATATACATTTATTCTTAAGGATTTATAATAATCAAATAAAAATTAATTGGTTACATGAAACTACAACAATTTTTAAGGAATTTGATTATTAGATACAATTTTAGTAACACAAGATACATGTTTACATACTTGGGTTCGGATTAAAATTCCGAGGAGTGAAATATGAGTATGGGCTATTTGGATCCAGATCCCGCACCAGGTCCCAGTAGCCCAGCTCACCCAGTGTTTCAACAAGATGGCCAAAGGCTTCAGGTCCACGATGAGTAATATTCATGTAGAGCTTCCGTTTGCGGTCCCTTTCTCGCTCATTATTGTTCTGTGAACA
The DNA here is from genome assembly GCA_947562105.1 of Shargacucullia verbasci. Taxonomy (NCBI): domain Eukaryota; kingdom Metazoa; phylum Arthropoda; class Insecta; order Lepidoptera; family Noctuidae; genus Shargacucullia; species Shargacucullia verbasci. The sequence goes on from OX387284.1 coordinate 574,054, forward strand.
AGGATATAGAGAATTTAAAACTATATTTTCTTAAGAGGCTCAGTAGAGTGGTACTGTTGAACAGTTGATTCAAACTATTTGAAATAAGCAGTATCTTGGACTTATGTTAACAGTTAACAACCAATTATATTAATTAAAGACAAGGGTAAATAAAATAGAAATAAAACAAAAGAAAACACAAAGTTCAAAATATACAAAGTTAACAAAGTTTTATTGATTTCAATTAGATTTTATGACTAAATAATCAAACAAAATTTTTGCTGTTTAGTTAAAGATAAAAGTATATAGATGTTTTCGGGGTAATTATGAGTCACAACAGTTACACCTATAACATTAGTAAAAATTATGAACACAGATCCTCCAATATCAACATGATATTTATATTTTAACTTACCTGGTACGGTTCAATCATTTGCTCAGAGAATACACCTTTTTCATACAAAGCTGTGACCACCGAGTCGAGGTCTGTTCGTTCCACCAGCGAGGTAAAATTATTCTGAATGGCATCTCGATGCTTTTGCTCCATTATAAGGCTCCGTGAGTTTCTTTTTATGCTTTGTAAAAGTTATCAAGATGGAAATCTTTGCTATCTATGCACTTAACAGCACTAAACAATGCAGTTTAAATTTATTGTGTTTGTGATCGTAACTGCCCGACGATTCAACTGACATATTATTAAGTTTCATGATTTGACACATGATAGTGGTCTGGCCTGAGTTGCCATACCAATATTATACCACACAGCCATAGAATTTTCGTCCAGGTTAGCAAACCAGGCTGCGGGTTGAAATTTGAAATGGCGTATAAATAAGTTCGAAAAGAGATATCATTTTAATATGAACACTACCCGAGAAAGAAAGAGACAGATGTTAATGTCAGTATGATACAATTTTTTTTGAAGGATCGGTTTCTGTCATTACCCTTGCTTTAGTGTCAAATATATTTTATTAATTTATAAAATAATCGTGCAATTATTGGCGATAAGTGATATTTAGGCAGTCATAATGTCATGTTCTTTTGCCAATTGTAACGTGACAAAGAGAAATAATCCAAATAATTACACGTTGCACAGGTAAATGTAATTTTTTCATCGTATGTTTTGAAACCATATTTTGTGTACGTACTAGTATTAATTCGCCGAGAAAACAAATTTTACCATAGTATATTAGATTTTCTTCCGATACGTGGTAATATTTCGTAGATAAAACAAGAAATAAATAATATTTAGTGTAAATATTAAAATGTATGTTTACGCTAGGGTTGACTGTAGAAATGATTTCGTGGATGTCGATAAAAAGTCGATAGATTTTTATCTGATTATTAAGTAATCGGGCCTAAGGGAACTAGCCATGGTAATATCATACATTACTTTATCATTATCAGTGCACAAAACTGCGACTAGTGGATAGCACAAGGTTAAATCTTTGTACTATACTTATCTGTATGCTGCATACAACATTTTTTAATTTACAATAAGAGGATTTAATTAATAGCTTATATACCTCTATTCATTAGGGCAAGATTTAATCTATCGATACTAAACTATATACACAATGCAAATACACAACCCTATTTTCATCTGACATATCAGTCACTAACACATATGCATATTATTTTTCTGTATCTCCTACAAGCTGTCATTGTTCATCTTTTACATTCTAAATCTATGGTTCAGCCCTTCGTCTTAAAAGACAAGCTTAGAAGGAAACGCAAATAGAGAAAAAAAAAGATTGTCAATGTCACGTGAAACGTCATTCCGCATCAGTTGCTGAAATTGCTCAGTTTATTTTTCATTCTGTTCAGTATTCAGTTTGAAAGTGGACTTCTATAATGAAGCTCATTTTGCTTGCCATTTGTGTTATCCTAGCTACTTCAGCAGCTTACGAGAATTCTGACATTGTTTCGGCAAGAATTGAGGTTATATTCTCAATAGTTTCATTATTTTTTTTTATCATTGCATAGTTGGAATTTTAAAGGCAAAGTTCTGTTTTAGAGTTGCAGAGGATGTTCACTGAATCGCCTCCCAGAAGTAAAGCGATTTGTAATGGATGACGCTCCTAACTACGAGCGTTTGGAGGTAAAGTTCATCACGGGCGCTCCTCCAGAGTTGGTGTTGTTGGGTGAAGGCGACCGCGAGCTGGAGCGTTTGGCACTGTCACAACTATCCCGCGAAGAGTGCAATGAGCTCGTCCAAGAAAGAGGTTTCACACTGAAAAACAAGGACAAAGAACTGTAACTTAGTTCTTATGGTCGAGAACTATCTGTAGTGTAATTAATTTTAAGACATTTCTTTACGTAAAGCATTTAATGTAACATTCCTATTGATTTGTACGTAAGAGAACAAATTCACTTTTGTAATATACTGATATACAATTTTATGAATTTAGGTTATTTGTTTCTGTCAACTCATCTTTCTGTATATTGTTGCTGAATCATGTGAAATCTTGATAATGTTGTTTTATGATAAAACGAGTCAAACACATATATTATTAAGTTTTGTTTATTCAGTTACATACCTTCATGTCCTGTTACACTTTACAGAGATAATTTAATACATGTTTGGAAATTTAATCCTGTTTGAATGTAGGTATGGAATGCCAGTATTGAATATTTGATTACATACTGATTGGACACATATTATGACAAAAAACAGATGTATCTTAACTGTATATGTTTATAGTTCATATTGTATTTCACCAGAATGAAATACATTTTCCAATTTACAATGACATTTTGAAAGTAAATTATTACTAACAGACATTTATTTTATTGTTTTATTTATCTGGATGCTTTTTCACATAATATTCATATAATAATGTAGGATAAAGGTACTGGTAGTGAATAACATGATTCAAAGAAAGTTTCTTGTGTTCCATTACTGAAAGAGGCATTCATGTACACCAAGTGTATAATATCTATCCTAGACCTTAATAATTGCATTATTAAAAATTAACAGTTCCAGTCTGGTAAAATTATTTAATATAATATTCATTAAATTTTTTATAAAAAAAATTACAGCACAGTATGGCTGTCAGATATTTACAAGAGAGGAAATAAAATGTAGTAATGCATCAGTAGCGTGTTCAGTGCGCAGTGGTGGCACTGGCGCCGGCAGCTCAGGTGAGCAGCGTGCAGTCGAGGTCCTCGTCGCGTCCGTCGGCCAGGTTCCGGCGCAGCACACGCGCCACTACGTCACTCAGCGCCTCACGCGCTCCTTCCTCCAGCAACGCCAGGCATTGCTGTGCACACACAAATACAATGTTCTATATTTTATATTATAACAATTTGTATAATGTGTACACATTACGTATTAAAATCGTCATGGTCATAATAAATCTAGGTTAACAATAGAAAATATTTCGTATAAACCAGTTAATGAAACCTGTGAAATTCTAAGCCCTAAATGGTGTATGGTTCCATGATTATGATACCCCATGGATTCTTTTCCAAACTAATAATCCATAGGGGATCGAGACCAATATATTGATATCAGCTTTCGAACTGACACCGCCATAAGAAACCTTAAAGATGAACCGACAAACGAGCCCCGTGGTCGGCTACTCCAGATTACAATCGATAGTCGCGATAGTGATCAATTGTAATTGTAGAAATAATAATGTTGTAACGATACATCGGGACACAAACAGACCGACTTTTTTTTTTTGTAAACATCCTGTTATACAGTTCAAATAAACGTATCGAGTATTGAATAATATTTGAAACAACTGATTGCGATCTCGCTTGATTGGCTGTGTAATGCGTGCCTTGGTCAATCAAATTAATTAGCATACGAACAATTAGCATGGCGTATTTTACGAGTCCGTAACAAGTAAATAATTGGTGGCAAGAGAGTAATGCTGATAACAATAGTTTACGTTCACTCGCCAATAACCACGTTTTATTATTTCCCTCAAAACCGAACAGTATGCGGGCGATGTGAAAACATCGTTGTTTGGTGTTATTAAATCTGTGTTTGTACAGTTAGCGCCAGATACCCTGTAACAGCTACTCATATATTTGAATATGTTAAATGAGTATGAGTAGTTGTCGAGATAATCGTCATGAATCGAAGTTGTTATGTATCCGTAACAGTAAGGAAAAAATAATCCTTAAACAAAAATTTCGGGTTTTAAGTTTTCCTATACAGATACTTTATTTAGGATGATAAGAATTGTATCTTCATGTTGGATAGGAAGGCTGTTGTGAAAAATGCCACTGTTATGATCATTGTCTAGCACCTTATGTTCAATAAAATATTGGATTTAGGGTACCGCCTTGAGTTATCTACACAGAGGTACAACAGGTAGTTCGTACCTAGGGGTGCTGTACCTCGTACGATAGAGACCGAGGAAACAAAAATGTATAAAAAAATCAGTAATAATGATTTAAAAATTAAATAATTATCATGTAGGTACTAATTGGTGCATAACAGATAGTTATTGTGTGTCTTGCTACTATAATTATACTCAATTACCAGTTAGTGGATTATCTTATCCAGCCGCAAAGAAGTAATTATCTAATTAGATCATAATCGTGATAACAAATCAGTCTATTTATTTCTGCGAAATGATTTTGTATTTTCCGTAAGCAAGTACTGTATTTGGGCTATGTATTTAAGCCACCCATTGTTATCAACATATATTATTCTTTGATACGTGTTTGTTCGCGCGTCGGTTCGCTACATGTACAACGATAACAGGGCATTCTTCGCGAATTTTGCCCATACATACAATAACAAAACAAGAACATTCAGCCAAGTACCATTACTAGCATTCCTGTTGAATCCTTGAACTAAAATAAATATTTCACATTGACGAAACCGCGCAGCGCAGTGGCTAAGTTATTAGCTTACTGCGCTACGTGTCGCGGGTTCGATCCCCGCGATCCCCACGTAACAAATATTTGTATAATCTACAAATAGTTGTTTCGGGTCTGGTCGTGGGTATACACCCACGTGTTAACTGTAACCACGATACAGGAGAAATCTTAGTGTGGGGCAGTTTAATAATTTATCATATGCTCATAGGATACCATATCACCATACTGGATACCATTCACACCTAAATTTCACCGAAATAAGGTGTGTCTTCAAAAAGTAATATGGAAATCATGTTTTATAGGATTCAGTTCAGTAGTTTTTACTTGCCTGATAATATTGTTGGAAGAATACAGAATATTGGTAAAAAGTAGCTAATTCTGTTTGTTATCTCAAGCTGACAATTAGGCCGCGAGCTCTGGAGGTTTGCTGCTCTCCGAAGCCAGTTGTTTTAGGACTAGCTAGCCTAGCTAGCGCGTAATGGGGTTAAACAGTTTCTTCACTGCGAGAGACTCTCCTCGGAGTGTACATTATCACTGACGTACACGTACCTGGTGGAACTGTTCGTCTTCGGACAGGCGCAGCACGGCCCGCAGCGCGATCTCTGCGTTGGCGCGCACGTAGGTGTTCTTCTCCTTGGTGCCGTTGACGAGCGCGGGCAGCAGCGCGCGCAGCAGCTCGGCCGACGCGCCCGTCGGCGCCAGCGGGCCCGCGCGGCCCAGCATGCTGGCCGCACGCGCCATCAGCTGCTTCACCTCGTTGCTTTGGTGGTTCATACTCTGCAAGAGTTCATCGTATCAATATTCAACGCCATTTTTTATTAAACTAAATGTCATTAGGAATTGCGACTTGAAAAAGCAGGATTGTTGGCATGATGACATGCAGCAGAGACAAGGGGCTCATTATAAGTACATTATTAGTGCCATTTAATTTATGATAGTATTGATATATAATAATATAATTATTCGTTGAGGAATATTTAGATTTTAATCTATTGCGAAATGAGCAATGCCTAATATTATGCAATTAAATCGTAAAATAAGAGGCAGCAAGGGTGAAAAAATGTTCTAATTTAAAGTAAGTAGACAACGATAAATAACAATTTTGAATATCACTCACCCTAACAAACTGTGACAGAATAGCCGGGGGCACCGGCCGACCCTGCTGCAGGAGGTACCGCATCAGGTAACCCATGGCTCTGATGCCATTGCACGCGATAGGGATCTTATCGCTGGCGAGCAAGCCCAGCAGCGCCTTGTCTACTTTCTCCTCATCTTTGTACACTATTTCTGGTGTTTCTTTTAGCGCCACGAAGAGTGCGGTGGAGCGGCCGTGAGCTAAATACCAGTCGGAGTCCGAGGAACTGGAGGAATTGAGGCCAAGGATGTGGTGGGTTAAGGCAGCGTCGCGGTGCGTGTCGGGCAGACAGTGTAAGATGGCCCCCAGACACCCGGCCACCTGACTGCGCGGCGGGTCATCAGCGCCGGCCAGCAGGTGCGGGCTCGTTAGCGTCGGTAGGATGACAAGCGCTGTTGCGTTGGTCATCTTCTCTCCGCCGGCGGTGATAACGCCGCGTAGCGCCTGGAGCATGGTCTCCTTGATCAGCGGGTCCTCAATATTCTTGATGTTGTTGTGCATCTCTAAGAACAGTGGATCTGCGCGTGAGTGGATGAGCACGAGCTGTGACAGCGCGAGGCCGGCCTTGATGCGCACGGGCCGGTTGGGGTCCTGCAGCGCCTTGAGGAACGTCGTCTGCAGCTGCGGTAAGAACTGCTTCAGCATCACGCCCACCTGCAAACGAGGAAGTATTTAGTACAGGCCATAGGGTTTTACGTATTGGTCTCATTTGTATGTTGTTTTCTACACTCGTTTCTTTCTACTACTACTCATGGTACAAAATCGACACGCATCAAAGCAGACAAAAAAATCACCCGTGCATTGAAAATGCTCTTATCTCACCTCTTGGAAATAATGTTTGGTATTATAATTTATAAATGTTACCTTAGATAATAAAGCCGCTAGGGTCTCCAGCACAGCCGCCTTAACGCTGGAGTTGAACCGGTCGCCCAGGATACGGATGAGCGGCCCGGTGATGTGCACCACTGACGGCTGGATGGCCTTGGCCGACGTCAGCTTGATGACCTCGCCCAACATCAGCGCGGCGTTCTCCTTGTCTTCAGGCAGGCCGTTGAGGATCGACTCGCGGAATAAAGGCAGGATTGGAGCTATGCCCTGGATACGAAAACATATCATGCTTGATTAAAAAGTCTTCAAAATGTTTGATTTACCTTGAATAATTTTATTTTGTAATTTTTTGACTCGTCTTTTCAACAGCTTCCTTTTAATAATATGATACTACGTAGTGTTAAAGTAGCTATAATTATACCTTGGGCAAACAGAATCCAGGCAGAAGTTCGTCAGGCTTAAGTTCAGCAGTGGCGTATCTGACTGCTTGTCGCACATCGGACACGTGCGCGATTTGTCGCTCCGGGTCAAGGGACTTGGCCAGAGCCGTAAGCGCCTCCCACGCCATGAGGAGCACGTCGTGGTCCTGGTCAGCGAAGAGGAGGATGAGGCCGCGGATCAGCTGCGGTACGTGCGGGCTGAGGTCTGCGCGCGTGTGCGACACGAACGCGCACAGGAGAGATGCGGCCGCGTAGTGCTTCTCGCCTTCCGTTGTTCGGATTGTTTCGAGAAGTGTGTCGATGATGCTAAAAACAAAACATGTTTTTATATTTTATCTTTATAAAATTATTTTAAAGAAAATAGAGAAAGGAAGTAATCATTTGTTGCTTGTGGGAGAAAAAGTTTGGTTTAATTATAATTTGAAGTTCAGTGAAATCTGAAAATAGTGATGTAGAAAAGACGAACGTGAGCATTGAATAACCTAAAAAGTAAGGCGCTCCGTCAATACTATTCGTGCTATCTGTGTGTAGCGCGCCCAGCAGCGCGGGCAGCACGCGCGGCAGGTGTCGCGTATAACATAGTGTGAAGTGCTTCGGTACCTGCGCACGCCGGGCGGGTCGAGCACGGGCAGCAGCGCGTCGCGGCAGTGGTCGAGCTCGCGCGGCGCGTCGGGCGTGTGTCGCGCGGCGGCCAGCGCGCCCAGCAGCGCGGGCAGCACGCGCGGCAGGTGTCGCGTATAACATAGTGTGAAGTGCTTCGGTACCTGCGCACGCCGGGCGGGTCGAGCACGGGCAGCAGCGCGTCGCGGCAGTGGTCGAGCTCGCGCGGCGCGTCGGGCGTGTGTCGCGCGGCGGCCAGCGCGCCCAGCAGCGCGGGCAGCACGCGCGGCAGGTGTCGCGTATAACATAGTGTGAAGTGCTTCGGTACCTGCGCACGCCGGGCGGGTCGAGCACGGGCAGCAGCGCGTCGCGGCAGTGGTCGAGCTCGCGCGGCGCGTCGGGCGTGTGTCGCGCGGCGGCCAGCGCGCCCAGCAGCGCGGGCAGCACGCGCGGCAGGTGTCGCGTATAACATAGTGTGAAGTGCTTCGGTACCTGCGCACGCCGGGCGGGTCGAGCACGGGCAGCAGCGCGTCGCGGCAGTGGTCGAGCTCGCGCGGCGCGTCGGGCGTGTGTCGCGCGGCGGCCAGCGCGCCCAGCAGCGCGGGCAGCACGCGCGGCAGGTGTCGCGTATAACATAGTGTGAAGTGCTTCGGTACCTGCGCACGCCGGGCGGGTCGAGCACGGGCAGCAGCGCGTCGCGGCAGTGGTCGAGCTCGCGCGGCGCGTCGGGCGTGTGTCGCGCGGCGGCCAGCGCGCCCAGCAGCGCGGGCAGCACGCGCGGCAGGTGTCGCGTATAACATAGTGTGAAGTGCTTCGGTACCTGCGCACGCCGGGCGGGTCGAGCACGGGCAGCAGCGCGTCGCGGCAGTGGTCGAGCTCGCGCGGCGCGTCGGGCGTGTGTCGCGCGGCGGCCAGCGCGCCCAGCAGCGCGGGCAGCACGCGCGGCAGGTGTCGCGTATAACATAGTGTGAAGTGCTTCGGTACCTGCGCACGCCGGGCGGGTCGAGCACGGGCAGCAGCGCGTCGCGGCAGTGGTCGAGCTCGCGCGGCGCGTCGGGCGTGTGTCGCGCGGCGGCCAGCGCGCCCAGCAGCGCGGGCAGCACGCGCGGCAGGTGTCGCGTATAACATAGTGTGAAGTGCTTCGGTACCTGCGCACGCCGGGCGGGTCGAGCACGGGCAGCAGCGCGTCGCGGCAGTGGTCGAGCTCGCGCGGCGCGTCGGGCGTGTGTCGCGCGGCGGCCAGCGCGCCCAGCAGCGCGGGCAGCACGCGCGGCAGGTGTCGCGTATAACATAGTGTGAAGTGCTTCGGTACCTGCGCACGCCGGGCGGGTCGAGCACGGGCAGCAGCGCGTCGCGGCAGTGGTCGAGCTCGCGCGGCGCGTCGGGCGTGTGTCGCGCGGCGGCCAGCGCGCCCAGCAGCGCGGGCAGCACGCGCGGCAGGTGTCGCGTATAACATAGTGTGAAGTGCTTCGGTACCTGCGCACGCCGGGCGGGTCGAGCACGGGCAGCAGCGCGTCGCGGCAGTGGTCGAGCTCGCGCGGCGCGTCGGGCGTGTGTCGCGCGGCGGCCAGCGCGCCCAGCAGCGCGGGCAGCACGCGCGGCAGGTGTCGCGTATAACATAGTGTGAAGTGCTTCGGTACCTGCGCACGCCGGGCGGGTCGAGCACGGGCAGCAGCGCGTCGCGGCAGTGGTCGAGCTCGCGCGGCGCGTCGGGCGTGTGTCGCGCGGCGGCCAGCGCGCCCAGCAGCGCGGGCAGCACGCGCGGCAGGTGTCGCGTATAACATAGTGTGAAGTGCTTCGGTACCTGCGCACGCCGGGCGGGTCGAGCACGGGCAGCAGCGCGTCGCGGCAGTGGTCGAGCTCGCGCGGCGCGTCGGGCGTGTGTCGCGCGGCGGCCAGCGCGCCCAGCAGCGCGGGCAGCACGCGCGGCAGGTGTCGCGTATAACATAGTGTGAAGTGCTTCGGTACCTGCGCACGCCGGGCGGGTCGAGCACGGGCAGCAGCGCGTCGCGGCAGTGGTCGAGCTCGCGCGGCGCGTCGGGCGTGTGTCGCGCGGCGGCCAGCGCGCCCAGCAGCGCGGGCAGCACGCGCGGCAGGTGTCGCGTATAACATAGTGTGAAGTGCTTCGGTACCTGCGCACGCCGGGCGGGTCGAGCACGGGCAGCAGCGCGTCGCGGCAGTGGTCGAGCTCGCGCGGCGCGTCGGGCGTGTGTCGCGCGGCGGCCAGCGCGCCCAGCAGCGCGGGCAGCACGCGCGGCAGGTGTCGCGTATAACATAGTGTGAAGTGCTTCGGTACCTGCGCACGCCGGGCGGGTCGAGCACGGGCAGCAGCGCGTCGCGGCAGTGGTCGAGCTCGCGCGGCGCGTCGGGCGTGTGTCGCGCGGCGGCCAGCGCGCCCAGCAGCGCGGGCAGCACGCGCGGCAGGTGTCGCGTATAACATAGTGTGAAGTGCTTCGGTACCTGCGCACGCCGGGCGGGTCGAGCACGGGCAGCAGCGCGTCGCGGCAGTGGTCGAGCTCGCGCGGCGCGTCGGGCGTGTGTCGCGCGGCGGCCAGCGCGCCCAGCAGCGCGGGCAGCACGCGCGGCAAGTGTCGCGCCAGCGCGCCGCCTGCTGCTGCCGCCAGTGCCGACAGCGCGCGCGTGTCTACCGCGCCGCCGCTCGTCAGCACCGGCACCAGGTACGGCAGCACCGCGCGAGACTTTATTGCCATTATCTGACGGACAAACACCAATCTCACTAAATACTCTACAGTTTACATATGTTGTGTTCTGACAGCCTTCAGACATTCTACGTGTGTACCTGTTTGAGTCCGTCTAGCGTGGCATCAGCGATTTCGGGGTCGGGATCCTTGAGCCCCTCCAACATCTGCGGCAGGATGTCGTCCAGCGCCTTGTTACCGATGGTGGCGTGAAGACTGTCAAACGTACGAGCCGCCGCTACACGCACCTCCGGCAGCGGATCGCACAGGGCCGTGCGTACTGTTGGCACCTACATAAACATTAATTTATTGCAACTATTAAACTGCATGTTTTTAATAAAATTAATAAATTGAAAAAAAGATTATTTATGAATGGGAATAATAAAATAATTATTTATTTAACAAACAGAGACCTCTATTGTTGCTGCTTTGTATTAAAAAAATCGTTTTTTTATTTTAATTTTTGTCTCATTTTGGTACTCTTTTAACGTAATATAAAACGAAACACCCAGGCTTCAGCGCTTCTTACTGCTGACAAGTTGTGACCATACTGAGAAAGCGGGTTTTCAGAAATTCAGAGCTGGTTCTCTATAATAGTGATAATCGCCCGTGGCAGACTAACAGTAATTTAGGTTCCTGCGCATTAGCAGAAAGGATTACACACGTTTTATGTTGTGCACTACAAAATCAATTTTCATTGCTGTTGCCTGCTGTGAATTGATGAAACAAAAAAGTTACCAGTCCGTCGGCAAAGCTGAGCACGGCATCCCGGGAGGTGGAGGCGAGGATCTCCCCCAGGCCGATGCACACCCCCTGGCGCTGGTCCGAGCGCTCCGAGCGCAGACCTCGCTCCAGGATGGGCACGATCTCCGGCAGCACGCGCTCGCCCAGCTGCACCACGTAACAATATTACATTATAACAACGACTAATCAACAACAAATCTAATTCAAAAATCTAAAGGTGTGAATTTCATGACACATTAATTATAGCGGTTTCCAATAATTGTTTTTGTTTCATATAAATCTATTATATGCTATTTTAAAACGATAATAGGACTCTAGTTGCACAATTCCAAAAATTTGGTCCTATGGAGAAGAACCGACAAGACACTCTATTATCTTTCAGTATTAAAAATCGTAATGTTTAAAGTACATCGTTCCGGTAATGTTCGTTACCTTGCGTACGAGGTCACCCAAGGTTCTGGCGGCCACCTGCCGCTTGTCGTAGCTGGTGGAGGCCAAGCAGCCCAGCAGCAGACCGAACAGAGTCGGCAGGATCTCGCGGAGGGTCTTCGGCGTGTTGGTCACTACCACCTGAGGATTAATATGAGTTTTATTATGCATTTTATTGGTATGTATGTAAATTAATAATGACAAGAAAATCAAAATGGAAGTGTGCATGGTCAACTGTGAGGTTAGATTTGTTAATAATTATATTTAAGACGCACTAAAGACCTGACTCATCAAATATTTGTGCTTGTGACGTGAACATAAAGCAATATTTATTCTAGTACAACTCCAAAACAATTAGTACATGTATGTTTTTATTGTAAAATATTTAATGAGAACTGTTCTAACCTTCCACACGTGCAGCGCAGCCTGCCGCACCATAAGAGCCACATCACTCCTGCCCATGTATAGTCCAGCCAGCACCCTGTTCCTCCTCTCCGGGCCGAGCGCGTTAATGATCGCCTTGTGAGAGTGCTCGGTACCAAAGTTGTCGTCTTCGGACGCAGTTTCCGTACTCATCTTACCGGAAACACCCGAAATACGGTAAAGCAGATCACCTAATAGCTGAACTGAGCTGTATCGAATACGCCAGTTATCATCAAACAGTCCTTTTTCCAATTCTGGTAGGAGTAATGTAATGGCTGATTCGGCGTACAGGTTGACGATCCTCTGTCCGGCCTTGAGTGCGGTTTCCCGAACGTACTCGTTCTCGTCGGCCAGCGCCTTGAGGATGGGGTTGATGATCTGACCGATGTAGGGCAGGAACTCGTCCGTGAAGGCGCCGGGCATGTATATGAACATCATGATGTAGCCGTCCTTGACGTGCGGCGCGATGTCCGTGCGCTCGGCTGTCGCGATTATATCTGTGAAACAGACAATAGTACTCGTAAGTAAATTCCTATTTTTTTCTTGTCAGCAAAGTAAGTGGTCTTAATAGAGTTTAGTGGGGTAGTTAGCGGTAACTGGGCTATTTGCCCAGGGTACTTTAGTACGTAGCGGCGCTCGAAAAGGGTAAATATCCTATTATTTGAAGTATAGTTGCTCTCCGTGGAATTCAGTCCGATGGATTCCCACTCGGACGTGAGCTCTCGAGCGGTCCACGGAGCTGGACTCGGACGTGAGCGTGTGCATGAGCCACGGCAGCAGCTCCTCGAAGTGCTCTCGTTACGTACCCGGCATGATCTTGTGCAGCTTGTGCACGCCGAGCCCGGCCACCACCTCGGACAGGCCCTGCGCGGCTCCCGAGCGGTCCACGGAGCTGGACTCGGACGTGAGCGTGTGCATGAGCCACGGCAGCAGCTCCTCGAAGTGCTCTCGTTACGTACCCGGCATGATCTTGTGCAGCTTGTGCACGCCGAGCCCGGCCACCACCTCGGACAGGCCCTGCGCGGCTCCCGAGCGGTCCACGGAGCTGGACTCGGACGTGAGCGTGTGCATGAGCCACGGCAGCAGCTCCTCGAAGCTGCTTTCACCCATTCCCTTCACCATGGCGCCCAGCGCGCGCGCTGATACTGAACGCACCTATGACATTATACGACCAGACTTAGTAAGGGAAGTAGAACAATTTATTGAAAAAAAGCAAATAATAAAATTAAAAAAATTACAAATTTGACAAAATATATGTATAAACTGATAATTTAAAATAGTGTCTATGTCTACCAACCTCAGGCACAGGATCAAGCAGCGAGCTCTTGAGGCCTGGTATAATATTGGGCAGGTAGGGCATGAGATCCTTCTGGTCGGTGAGCGAGTACATGTTGCCTATGATCTGCGCCGCCATCTTGCGGGTCTCGGTGCTGCGGTCCAGGAAGGCGCGCTGCACCACCGGCATGATGAGCGCCAGCGACGGCGCGTCGATGAAGTGCACGAACTTGGTGTCCAGGAGCGTCTGGAGACATGCGGACGTCTTGTTGGACGGGTCTTGAAGAGCTTCCAGAAGGACGGGTACGATTGCTGTAGAGAAATACGTGGATTAGTGCTCAGATTTTTGTTTCAGTTTATTGTTTGGTATACAGGAATAACATATAAGTCGATCATTATGTCTGTGTATATGAATATTTGGAAACGATCCAACATTACAGGAATTATTCCTAGTGTAGTACAATGTATTTAAATATGAAAAAAAAAAAGCAATCTTTTCCGATGATCAAAATTATTTACAAAATTACCACGTTTTAATTCTATCTAACTTGATGAGAAACTCATTATTATATACAGTAGATTAAGATAATCTTAAAATCATGAATAAATAAAAAACAGCATTGCAACTTGTTGACAAACTTGAAATGACAGGAATTGAAACTTTGTTATATCTAATCCTTCTTATAAACTAAGATGCTATTTCGCATAACACTCTCACAGCCCCTGTGGCCTAATGGATAAGGCATCGGCCTCCTAAGCCGGGGATTGTGGGTTCGAGTCCCACCAGGGGTAGAACAAACTTTTTGTACCATATTTTGTTACTTCTCATCATTTTGAAAATTTTCAAGTTTCTTATTTTGAGAAAAAACTGTTTTGTCTGTTAATTTTTTTTAAATAAAACTCGCATAGTTTTTACCTTGGATCTCAGGGTTCCTGATGACGGAGCCGATAACTCCGAGAGCCTCCGCGCCGGCCTCCTGCACGCGCATGTGCGAGTCGCTCAGCACTTCGATGAGCTTGGGCACGATGGACGGCAGACATGACGACAGCTGCTTCGGCGCGCAGTAAGCCATCGCGCCGAGGAGCTCGATGGAACCTAGACACATCATTGTATACATAATGTTATGTCTAAAATTAATGAGAATACTAGTTATTTTTTTTTTAACCCATTATCTTCTCTGAAAAGCTATTATTGGTTGACACTTGAGAGTTCAGTGAATTGAAAACACTTATATATAAATCTTGTCTCCTATTCTTATAATATCCATGTACTAACCAGCCTTAGTCCTCCAATTGTCGTCTTGTAGCGCCTGCAGCAGCGACGGCAGCACGAGCTTGACGCCGTGCGCGCTCAGCTTGCTCATGATGAGTTTGGCGGTGTCGTCGGCAGCCGCGCGCACGTACTGCGAGCTGTCTCCGAAGCAGAGCAGCAGGTGAGGCAGCACGTGCACTATGTACGGCTCGAACAGGCGGCCCAGCTTGTAGCAGAGCATCTCGAAGCCGAAGAGAGCGCCTGGAAGTAGATAATGACATTAGTCGGAACTGCTGCGAACTCATTGCCCTCGATAGGTGATATATACGCGTGCAGGCGACACATAGCGATAATATTTTTCATTGAAATAATTTTATTACGGTTGGTGCATTCATGAGAAGATAAATCCACGTGATCAACGCGGGCTATAGCCGTGAATCTTCTGTGCTAGACAAGAAATGACAATCATTTAACATTCTAACCTAACCTAACGCCTATCTTTTCAAGAAGAGTTCTTAATTCAGCAGCGAAGAGGTATTAGGCGTTGATTAAATACAAGAAATGTTTATTTACCTTCACGATATTTGAAGTTCTTCTTCTCCTGAATGGCCTCAGTGAGCTTGCCCATCACGTCTAGCTGCTTTAGCGACAGGATGCCGAGACCCTTGATGATGCCGGCAATACCGTAAGCAGCCCCCTAGAATCACACAATTATCAATAAAATTTGTATGTCTGAAGTTAGTTTTATAATATTTGGCCATATAATTATTCAGCTTTTTGTGTTACTCGTGATACTCACTTTCCTGTCGCCATATTTTTCGGCGGTGAGCAGTTGTTTCATGAGCTTGTTCATGATGGCTGGAATCTCGTCTTCCAGCGCCGGTGAGCCGACCAAGTGGGGCAAGCAGTTGCTTACTGCTTCTTGTACCTGAAACGATAACATGGAAAAATGTATGTATTACATATATGAAATTCTGACAGACAATCCAAGTGTAAGCTACTCGTTGAAATAGTTATGAATGCGTTAGTGACTATCTACTGTATTGGTTACGGGCCCAGTGAACCACCGAAGTTCGAGCCATAAATGTAACACGAGGACGCTAGATAGAGATATCCATCATCTTCTCTTCATGTACCTGTTGGCTGGGCGTGGATAGAGCGGCGACGAGCCTGAGTGTGATAGGCTTGATGCGCGCATCCTTGGGCTCCAGGTGCCGCGCCAGAGATCCCACCAGCAGTACCACGCACTGTCGCACTGCGTCGTAACCACCTGATTTCGGGGCTTTGTCCAAGAAGTTTTCGAATACTGGTAACTGACTGCTTAGGGTTTCCTGTAATTAAAATTAACAGAGAAAGGAGTTTTATTGATAGTTCAAAAATGAATTTCGTACAATTGTAAGTATATTTAGTTAGTTTTCAATGGGAAATATACCAGTGTGATGACCAAATGGATATATTGAATATGTGTTGGATTTTAAGAGTATTTCGACCTTAGAGTTGCTTAATCTAAAAAACATGGTGTGTGTTACCACAGTAAACATATTGAAACAGTACCTCGACTTTGACAAAAGATGCGTACGCACACACCACAAGGAGCCTCGGGTACCAATTTTGAAAGTATATCATAGAGATAAGTCTAGTAATTAAACGGTAAAAAATGGACGCCATTTTGAAAAACTCTGGTAATAAATTCGTATTCAGTGGCCACAAGCATCCTCAGTTACATGTAACAAAAATTGTTTGAGTAAATAAGAGGTTAAAAATGACGACCACTTTTAATTTGTAACAACAGATTTACCTCAGATATTAAATCAATTTTGTTTCAACGTAACACGGTTCCCAAAGCCTGTCAGCCTGGCTTGTTAAAAACAGGCCGTGAAACATCAGCTTTGGAAATACTATTGACTGTGCGTCTGTGTGAATGCTCCGATTCAGATACGTAGTTGCCATACTGTGGAATATGTTTAGTGTGGTATTACCTTGCCATGTATATCCACGATGGCCATGGCGGCGCTGAGCATGTGGTCGCGCACTTGGTCGTGCCGGTCGGCCAGCGCGCGCTCCACAAAGAAGCGCATGGCGGGCGGCAGGCGCGTATTACCTTGCCATGTATATCCACGATGGCCATGGCGGCGCTGAGCATGTGGTCGCGCACTTGGTCGTGCCGGTCGGCCAGCGCGCGCTCCACAAAGAAGCGCATGGCGGGCGGCAGGCGCGTATTACCTTGCCATGTATATCCACGATGGCCATGGCGGCGCTGAGCATGTGGTCGCGCACTTGGTCGTGCCGGTCGGCCAGCGCGCGCTCCACAAAGAAGCGCATGGCGGGCGGCAGGCGCGTATTACCTTGCCATGTATATCCACGATGGCCATGGCGGCGCTGAGCATGTGGTCGCGCACTTGGTCGTGCCGGTCGGCCAGCGCGCGCTCCACAAAGAAGCGCATGGCGGGCGGCAGGCGCGTATTACCTTGCCATGTATATCCACGATGGCCATGGCGGCGCTGAGCATGTGGTCGCGCACTTGGTCGTGCCGGTCGGCCAGCGCGCGCTCCACAAAGAAGCGCATGGCGGGCGGCAGGCGCGTATTACCTTGCCATGTATATCCACGATGGCCATGGCGGCGCTGAGCATGTGGTCGCGCACTTGGTCGTGCCGGTCGGCCAGCGCGCGCTCCACAAAGAAGCGCATGGCGGGCGGCAGGCGCGTATTACCTTGCCATGTATATCCACGATGGCCATGGCGGCGCTGAGCATGTGGTCGCGCACTTGGTCGTGCCGGTCGGCCAGCGCGCGCTCCACAAAGAAGCGCATGGCGGGCGGCAGGCGCGTATTACCTTGCCATGTATATCCACGATGGCCATGGCGGCGCTGAGCATGTGGTCGCGCACTTGGTCGTGCCGGTCGGCCAGCGCGCGCTCCACAAAGAAGCGCATGGCGGGCGGCAGGCGCGTATTACCTTGCCATGTATATCCACGATGGCCATGGCGGCGCTGAGCATGTGGTCGCGCACTTGGTCGTGCCGGTCGGCCAGCGCGCGCTCCACAAAGAAGCGCATGGCGGGCGGCAGGCGCGTATTACCTTGCCATGTATATCCACGATGGCCATGGCGGCGCTGAGCATGTGGTCGCGCACTTGGTCGTGCCGGTCGGCCAGCGCGCGCTCCACAAAGAAGCGCATGGCGGGCGGCAGGCGCGTATTACCTTGCCATGTATATCCACGATGGCCATGGCGGCGCTGAGCATGTGGTCGCGCACTTGGTCGTGCCGGTCGGCCAGCGCGCGCTCCACAAAGAAGCGCATGGCGGGCGGCAGGCGCGTATTACCTTGCCATGTATATCCACGATGGCCATGGCGGCGCTGAGCATGTGGTCGCGCACTTGGTCGTGCCGGTCGGCCAGCGCGCGCTCCACAAAGAAGCGCATGGCGGGCGGCAGGCGCGTATTACCTTGCCATGTATATCCACGATGGCCATGGCGGCGCTGAGCATGTGGTCGCGCACTTGGTCGTGCCGGTCGGCCAGCGCGCGCTCCACAAAGAAGCGCATGGCGGGCGGCAGGCGCGTATTACCTTGCCATGTATATCCACGATGGCCATGGCGGCGCTGAGCATGTGGTCGCGCACTTGGTCGTGTCGGTCGGCCAGCGCGCGCTCCACAAAGAAGCGCATGGCGGGCGGCACGGCAGCGGGCGGCAGGCGCGGTGCCAGCGCGTGCAGCGCCAGCGCCATGCCGCGCCGCGCGCCCCACTCGTCCACCGCCTCCTCCACCACGTGCCCGAACTGGTCCAGCTTGGCTGGGATCATCTGCGATATATTTTCTTATGTAACACCTCATTCTTTATTGGTAGCGAATTATTCCAAAATTGTTGTCCTAGCTTTAGCTGCTTCGCCTGCGTGGAAGCATTTGTCTTTCTTGGGCTGATTTTAAATATTCTCCAAAATTCGGGTGGCCCTTAAGATTTCTATTTATAGATCATCAAAATATGATGCAGGCAGAATATCTTGTAAAACTGCAACTTACATAGATTTATAGTATACTGACCGGCAGCTTGATGGAGTAGATATCTTGCAGCCTCTCCAGCACATACTCGGCTGCGCCAGGGTCGGTGCTGCGCTCCACCAGGTGCGCCAGAGCAGCGGCAGCAGCGCGCTGCAGTGGCTCCGCAGGGTGCTGCGCTTCGTCCAGGAGGAGTTCCACCAACTCCGGCTCTCGACTCCATTGTTGGGCTAGCGGGAGTTTGGACCAGAGGTCTTGGGCTAGCTTCCTGCATGAAGATTCTTGGCTTTACGATTACTCGGTTAAGTTAGAATTTATCGTTAGGGGCCATCCATAAATTACGTCACACGAATTTCATGCTTTTTTGACCCCTCCCCCGTCCTTGTCACAGCTGGTCACATTTGTGAGACTCCCCCCTCCCTAGTGTGACGTCACATATTTTTCAATTTTATATCCAAAAATTATTAAATTAAAACAGCAGTTCCGGAATTAGTTTTATTTCCATTTATTTGAAATCACGGCGAGGCTCTCGAGGAACTCGCCAACAAAGCAATTTATTTTTAAGTTTTTCGTTAATAGTTCAAATTTCACGTGTTAATACTTAGATATGTTAGATTTTGAAATGTGATGTCACGTAACTTTGGACCCCTCCCACCCCTTGTCACAAAATGTCACACTTCGTCGACCCCCTTCCCCCTCTTAACGTGTGATGTAATTTATGGATGGCCCCTTATAAATGCTTTCTTTTTTTATGTTTTTTTTTTCTCAACTTTTAGTATGGGACCAAACCTGAATTCACGAAATAAATAAACATCTGTCCCAAATAATTAAATATTCGAATGAAATACTCGACTTAAATGTACTGAACAGCTGATATTTTTGCACGATTTCTTGGTCCCATATAATCATGGTTAGTAACATTATACAAGCACGAAGGCCCATTTGACACTTGTATAGAGCAAGACTCAGCACGTTTAACATTGTACAAATAAACAATCGTTGTTTATCGTACTAAAGCTGGAAGTAAATAACTATTTAAAAAACTATAATCAACCCAAAATATTATACAATTGTTTCACAAACAAAATCAAGGTAATTTTTCCATTGAAATACTGGTTAAATAATTGAAACACCAAAAGTATCTCTCGTCCGTTTGCTGCCTTATCACGAATAAACCACTGAAACTCACAGATTTAAGATCTGAACTACAATATCGCGAAAACAATGGAGAAACAGGACTTTCGATCAAATACATCAAAGGCATACCAAAGATCGTAAACATAACGCCAAAAAACCTGTCTCCGCACAAACCGCCACTGAACTCGACCTAGATAAAACAAAGAACACGTCGTATCAAGCATTAGACAATTATTTACAACTACACACTAAATCGCAATCGCTAAAATTCTTATACCTAAACATACGTAGTCTTCGAACAAAAGGGAAATTGGACGAATTAAAGTGTATTTTAAAAAATATTAACCATATCATACACCTGATTTTATTAACTGAAACCTGGATAACATCAAACTCCGAGGGCATGTCTTTAACTATTCCTAACTATACTCACCACTATAATATTCGCCCTGATCGCCGCGGAGGAGGTGTATCGATCTATGTCCACAATGACATCACCTACAGAATAACACAAGAAGAATACTCTGACGGCAACAATTACCTGTTCATCTTTTTAGAAAGATATGCACTAAATATTGGTCTTATTTACAAACCACCTGATACAAATAGTAAGAACTTTATCGAATATTATTCCGACCTACTGCAGCATAAACCAAGGTGTATAGTATTTGGAGATTTTAATCTAGACATCTTAAAACCAGACAGAACAACTACAAGCTACATCAATATGATCAAAGGATTAGGATATAAACTATTAAACAAAATAAATAAAAAATATGCAACTAGAACCACGACCACCACTAGCACGATATTAGACCATATCTGCTCAAATATCACCACAAATGATTTTCACATGGCGGTTATTGAATCATCTCTTTCCGACCACAACCACATTTATTTTGAAGTCAAAGCCTTTAAACGTCCGCCCAAGAAAAAACAGAGCTATACCTGTATTGATTACTCAAAACTATACAACCGTATTGCCAATAAGAACTACAAATCAACTACTCACAACTACAACGAATTAGAAAATTTCATAAAAGTACATATACAAGAAAATATCAGAAAAAAGACAAAAATACTAAACGTACCCAGAGACGATTGGATCAATAAAGAAATCATTAAACAAATCAACATAAGAAACATAATGTGGAGAGAATGTAAAACAGACAAATACAACGAAAACCTGAAAGCGAAGTTCATTAAAAAAAGAAATGACGTTCACAACCTAATACAAACTACAAAAAAGCAATACTACTACAATGCATTTGCGAAATGTAAATCTAAACCTAAAAAGATGTGGTCTTTGATCAACGAGTTCGGTATAAACAAACTCAAAACAATAACTAACCTTCCCAAATTAATAATAAATAACAAAACTATAACAGACTCAATTCAAGTGTGTGAAAGCTTCAACTATTATTTCGCGTCGATAGGTAAGTGCCTTGCCATGCAAATACCACAAAAATATCACAACAACCTTACTTACACAATACCGAACACTAACCCCACAAAAAAATCCTTAAACACTCTCACCCCATGTACTACACACGAAATACAAAAAATTATTGACAGGCTGGATCCAAACTGTAGTGCAGGAATAGACGGTATCACCACAAAAATCATAAAATGCATTAAACCATTGATAGTCGACGAGCTAACGAATTGTATTAACACCTGTTTCGCGCGAGGATTATTCCCAACCTCCCTCAAAATCGCAAAAGTCACTCCCATATATAAATCCGGAGCAAAAACAGATCCAAATAACTATCGACCTATATCTGTCCTACCAGTTATATCAAAAGTTTTTGAGAGGGCCATTTACGCGAGACTCGAAAAATACCTACATGAAAATAACTGCATCTATGATAGACAATTCGGATTCCGACCTAAATCGAACACACTTGCTGCAACGATCGACTTAGTCACAACTATTAAAACTAATATCGACAAAAAAAACATCGCACTTGGAATCTTTATTGACCTAAAAAAAGCTTTTGACACGGTGAGTCATAAGATCCTTTTAATGAAGCTAAAAAGTATTAATATCACTGACAAAGCACATAACATCCTATCTTCATACCTAAGCGATAGGTTTCAAGTCGTAAAAATAGGAAATTCAATCAGTGGGCCGTTACCGATCGAATTTGGAGTCCCACAAGGCTCTCTGCTTTCCCCCCTTCTATTCTCTATATACATTAACAATATCAAAGACATTGGTCTACTAGGACAAATCACTCTTTACGCAGACGATACCTGCCTATTCTACTTCGGCCACTCAATAAACAATCTAATATCTGACGCGCAAAGGGACTTAGACTTGCTAAATAAATGGTTCAGCAACAACTTACTAACTATAAATGCATCAAAAACATCTTATGTAATTTTTTCGGCAAAAAACAAAAAAATCCCATGTCACCCACCCCTACACATAAATAACATTAATATTAAAAAAAGTTACTGCGAAAAATACCTTGGCCTCCTACTCGACGACAAACTAACTTGGAAACCCCACATCGAACATGTCAAAACGAAAATAATATCGCTAATGGGGAGCATACGTGGACACGTAAATATTCTCCCACGGAACATTCGCATTACCATATACAACTCCTTAGTTAAATCGCACCTGAACTATCTGGTTGAAGTCTGGGGATGTGCGACAAAGACCACGCTCAAGGATTTACAAATAGCTCAAAATAAAATGATTAAAGTGCTTTTTAACTATAATTTTCTTACTTCAACATCAAAACTGTATAAAGAAACTAAATTAATGAACATTGAACAGCTGTACACCTTTAATACATGTATCCTTATTCGCAAAATTATCGACGGTAAAATTCATACACAAATAACTTTAAACAATAAAATAACAACACGTAGTCAAAGAAATCCAAACAAACTATGTACAATAGCACCACGCACTGAATACGGCAAAAGGAACATTAGGTATGAAGGAGTACAGTTGTACAATGCCTTGCCAACAAATATTAGAAATACATCATCGTTCAACGTATTTAAAAATAAATTAAAACTGTACTTAACTGGAAATGACAAATTTTTATAATGTTAACATAAACAAGCATGATTGAAAAAAAAAAAGATAGCGTAACTAATTAGTATTATATAACTGCCATCAAGAAAGAAAATGTTTCAAATGTAGATGTTTATGAAAACTGAACCTTCTTAAATTAATTTGCTTTGTTAATAACTTGTCACACGCTAAAAACAAGTAGAAATAATGATCTTTGTAATGGCCACCGGATGGACAATGAAATCAATATAGCACTGTATTTATTCGTAAGTGAACATTGTTCTTTTGAATAAATAAAGAATCTTTAAACCGAAACCGAACCAATTATTATGAAATTTTACAAATAGGTAACCTGATACTTGGAGAAGGACATAGGCTTATTATTTTTACTATTGCAGCAAAACACTAATTAAATAATAAATACAAAATACACGTAGACGAAATCGCGGGGAATAACTAGCATCATATAAATATATTTTGGCAGGTCAATATAATTTTATTTGCCTATTTAATTTACTCTAAAAAAAGTTGTGGTCTATGTTCTATTTCGATTCTAATTTACTTAATCGATTATAATTTTTTTGTAACGGTAATCGATAATAATCGATATCGTGGTGTGTGAGCTGTTCACAAGTGCTGTAAAACTGATGTAACATGAAAATAAAAATAAATCCCTAAGATATCATATTTCTTCTAAGCGATTCCAATCTAAATAGTCCCAGCCAAGAAGTTAACTACAAGGACTAACTTATCAGTGGCATCCATTACTTCCGGCGTACAGGAGTAAAGTGTAAAATATCATTTCATATGATTCAAATCAATCAACCTGGATTTTAACTTCCAACCAACCAAAGAACATCTTCAAATAAAAATAAATAGAACCATAAACTTTTAATATTATCACTCACTTGTTATCATCTGAGATATCGAAGGTAGCGACGAGGAGTCGCTTGGTGAGCGTCAAAGCATACTCGGGGTCCTCCAACAGCGGAGGTAAGCATTCTACCACGCACAGTAACGCGCGCAGAGCGGCGTCACGTACAACCTGCGGAGGACATTTGATCATATAAACTGGTCTACTCAAGAGATCATCGCGAGCAATGCTTAGTTCTGTTTGACTTTCAGTCCAGTTGACCTAGGCTTACCTCAAGCGGGCTCTGTAAACCAGCAAGTAAGCACGTGACGTCATCAAGGGAGAGGGTAGCGCGCGCGACACACTGCGCCGTCTCTAACAAGGACACGGTGCACGCTGCCTGCACGCGACCGCTCGTGCTGCCTGTGAATATAAAGATTTGGTTTTTTTTTAGAGTACATTTTTGTTTACTTGTCGTGTGTGCAGTTAAAGGCAATTAATATTAATTATTTATTGATTTGTGTAAGAACAGTGCTCGAGTTTCGCACGGAGACATTAATGTATCAGTCACGTCAACTTTATGATATATAGTATACTGACTGATGAGGTCTATGAGCAGCCTGAACATGTGGTCGATGGGGAAGAGCGCGGGGTGCATCATGTCGCTGTCGACGCGCAGCGACGCATGGTACTCGATCACCGCCAGACCGTTCAGCATCATGGACTCATCTGCACGGCCTGCAGCTCCGGATAAACCTGCAAACAAAATATTACATTAGTTAAATTAGTAGCGCTGTCCCATTCCAAATTATTTTATAGTATATTAGTGGATGGGCAGCAGCGTCCTCTCACTAATCGGTGAGCCACTGCGATCACCAAGCCGCCTGCCAAGCGTAGGAATTATGGCAAACCCCCCCTTGGGGAGGCCTTGGTTCAGCAGTGGACGTCTTCTGGCTGATGATGAGTGGATGGCTTTCGTCTTTTTCTAAAAAGTTTTGTTAGAAAGTTACTATGTTAGATTGGGGTTGGTTACTCCAGCAGGTGATTTTGAAGTTACTATGCCTTTTAGTTGAGTTTTTGCATAAAATTAGTGTAGCGTAACCATCACTCACCTAGTTTTAGTAACGGGAAAACGTAACAGAATCCCGGCGCAGTGAAGTGGTTGGTCTTGCGAGGTGTATCCTCTTCATCATTTGACGATTTGTTGGAAGTGGTGACTGCGTGCATCAGGTTGATGGTGCGAGTGGTGGCCGCTTCTAGTTGGTCGTCCTCCCAGCTGGGTTCCAAGTCACACTGCGGCTTGTAGAGGCTGGAATGATACGGCACTGAGTGAGCATGTTGCGCACGTGGCACGCAGTAGAGGTCGGGGGGGCGGGGGCGCCTCACCGCACGGTGAGCCGGGCCACGAGGTCGGCGAGCGCGGGGTGGTGCGGCAGCAGCGCGCGGCGCAGCTGGCGGTAGGCGGGCGGCAGGCGCGGCGCGGCGAGCGGGGAGCGCAGCGCGCCCAGCAGCGCGCTCACCACGCGCCGCGCGCCGCGGCACAGCGCCGCCGCCGAGCCGCGCTGCACGGCCGAGATCAGCCGCACGGCTATCACCACGCGCTCGTTCAGCTGCAACACGTACCAGTACCGCATTACTGCCTCCGCGGTCTACTGGATGTACATGTACATAGTTAGGACAGGACGTGACTCACCGCACTCAGTCTTTGTCGTATTGCACTCTCCTTGGCCATTTGAGCTTTTATTGCCTCCTTCTGCTTAGCTGAAAGCGGCACCTAAAACAAATTTATATAAATATTCATACCCTTAAAAATAAGCAATATATCAAAGACCAAAAGTAGATTTTTGAAAAAACTAAGGCACGTTTATATTTTACAACTATAAAAATAATTTTTATTCATTTGGGTTATGATCCTAAACATCCCAAAGCTAACTAACAACGAACCTCTTTAAACTTTCCCTCTCGTCGTTTCTTATCTTCTAGTTCTCGACGTAACTGCAACTCTTCTAACTGCTCCTTGTAACTATAAGCTTTGCTTTCACGTTTCAAATTCATTTCCTTGCTATCTTCATTACTAGACAAAATATAAAACACACATAAATTTTGTGCATGTACAGTTAAAAAAAATAAAAAAAAATAATTGGTTAGATATAACTTGGCTACTTCAGTTTATAACGCCAGTTGCTAGTTTTTAACAGCATCATTATGTAAGTACTTTTTTTTAACAAATTTTATACAAAATGTACTAACTAAAAATTCATGATAACTGGACGGATGTATTCGAAAATTTATAATATATTAGCTTAATATCCGACCGAGAGACGCGACAATAGGCTCATCCCATATTAAATGGGTCATAATAACGGCATCGGCGAAATGTAAGTCTACCTAGTCAGTGAATGTATAGACTCACCCCGGCACAGAGGTCTTGTCGTACAGCTCGCCGTCGGGCGTGAGGTAGGTGAAGTACTCGTCGCGCGTGACGCGCAGCAGCTCGGGGTCCAGCAGCGCGTCCAGCGCACACTGCAGCGCACTGCCCGCCAACACCTCCGCGTTCGTCGACACCAGCGTCGCCACCACGTTCGATAACGTCTGTACAAAATTACGATCATTTTTAAATTAAAGATGTAAGGCTTAATTAAAGGCCTGGTAATTCACATTACAAACTACAGAATATCTACTTAATTGACGAAACTTAAAATGACTCCCGTAAGGTTCATATTCGGCAATCATCTGACAGTTACTATCATGACTCATAGTGGAATTGATAAATTTTTGTTAAAGTGAATAATATCCGTACCTCGCTGGGCGTGTACCCCAGGATGTATTTGTTCTTGAGGTTGTTGGAGTAGAGCCCGACGAGCTTCTTGGCGTCGTGGCGCAGGTAGCGCACCAGCTGCAGCCAGGCGCGCGCGCTCACCGCCGCCACCAGCGGGTGGTGGCAGCTCGCCAGGATGGCTATGGCCAGCTCCTGGGAGTCCTTCTCTGGGTAATCTGTACGAACGAACGAAGCTTATATTAGTTACTTGTATTTCATTATAATTGAAAGGATGAAAGAAGTGAAGAGGAAGCGAGTGTAAGGTCTTCAAATATGTTCGCTGTCGTGGACACCCCGTGACATTTAAGTTAGGTTCTTTGTTTTGATATTAAACCATATCTCAATTTTATGAGGTCGATTTACGCATAGGCTGCACACGCATCCGAGTGCGTCAGATCGCTTCGCTTCGTGGTACGCTAAACACCTTAATGTAGATAGTAACAACTCACTTCTGAATGAGCACAGCGCATGTACACAGTCCAAGATCATCTTCCCAGTCAGCTCGCCACTAGTTTTATCGTCAGTGGGTGTCTTTTCCTTGCCACCAAACACCTTTCCGTCCTCCAGCACTTCATTCAACTTTAACGCTAGATGCCGCGCTAGCAACACACGATCTTCCTTGGCAAGTAGTGCCTTAACTTCCTCTATAGCGGTGGAGCGGACAGTCTTGACCGGAGAGAGCAGGACTAGTATGAATGCTCTGTAAATCGGCGAGTTTTGTTCGCTGGCAACACTTTGGTAGTTTTCCAACACTGTTCTGCATAGCAACACCACCTGTATTAGGACTATAAAGGGGTAAATGTTATAGTTAATTTCCGGAAGTCAATATAGATATAGCAAAATTGATGATTACAAAAGTTGTGATGGTTCATGTGGACTCAGGATATATACAGGTTCATACTGTTTATCTTAAAGTTTTTATGTTTATATTTAGGATAAGTTTGCATTTGACCAGTTAAGTAAAAATATATATATAATATAAATATTTGTACAATAAAATATTTGTACATAAAAAAATATGGCCTAAAAAAAACTACGGATTTGAATTGGAAGCAAATCATAAAATCATAAGTACACTTTTGGTGAAGCTATAGAATTTATAAGTACTCATTTTGATAAAGACACGTGCAGAGTATGTGCTGAAATCCTTGCGTGCATCATCCATACTATAAATATTTGAAGTGGTTCAACAACTCACAACTTCAACTAAAATTCAACTTCCATAAATGCTTATTTATTAGCACGTAAGTGTGACAGTACATGTAACCCAGGATATGTATGCGTGTCCTACTATAACGTAATCAGTACAAGAGCAGAGTAGTTACCATCGTCGCTGGCGGCAGTGAGCACGCGGTCGTGCAGCAGCACGTGCTTGTCGGCGTGCGCGAGCGCAGCCCACACGGCAGCCTTGCTGGGCAGCGCGCGCGCCTCGTCCAGCAGCGCCAGGCACAGCATCGCGCAGATGCCCTCGCTCACTACCAGGTGCTGCAGAGGTTGCTGGCTCGCTTTCTCTACGGCTTTGATGAGCACCGGCTGCAGAGCACTCGCCTGCTCAGGAGTGGAGCCGCAGCTGCGCACGCACGCTGCCACCATGCTCACATATGAAGTGCGCACGGCTTGCGTTGTACTCTTGGCTGATAAGTTTTTCTGCAACGAGATTAGAATGTTAATGTAGATTTACTAGAATTACTACTCCAGTGTCTGACGTTAGAGGTCATAACGGGATCGATCTGATTAGATTTATTTTACTGATTTATTTTACTTTTTACTTTGAAGTCAGAAAACATCATTCAATTCATGTTATTCAAATTATTATGATTACCTTAAATATATCTAGTATTTTATCAGGCATAGTGCCGTCCAGCCCGGTAGTCCAGCGCTGCAGCGTGTCGAGCGCGACGCAGAGCGTCCTCTCGTGCGACTCGCTGTCCAGCACGCGCGACAGTTGTGTGGCCACCTCGTTGAACAGAGCCATGCGATCGGCACCCACCACTGGTAATGCACGCAATGTGCTTACACCCTGAATGGAAGAACTCAATCAATTATTAAACCTGTTCTAGGATGACCTTTTCCAAACTACTGGATAAAGGAATCCACCATATCTTTCTCCAGCCTGTACTCGTGGCCAGCTCCTCCCGCGCTGGCCATCTTCGAGCTTCTAGTGTGTTGCTATTTTCCCTCAAATTTCTGTGTGGATTTTGCAAACATGGCCTGCCCACTTCCATTTCCGGCGGGCAGCATTACATGGCCGATTCCGTTCATGGAGCTTAATTGATGGCCGCCAACTGCTCATATATCACTGATACATAGTGCCACTGATCAGAGAGGCTATGTACTCACCAAGAGCACCGCAATCTTGTCCTCGCTGGAGGTAAGCTTGCCACTAGCGCCGTTGTACTCAGCGAAGGCGTGCGTCAGAAGTGCGCGCGCAGCCGTCGCTTGTGAGCAGCGCGCCGCTAGCCGCTCTAGGGCGCATAACGCTTCACCACGCACCCACTCGTCTTTGGAGTGCAGGTTTACTGAAATAATTAATATATTTTACTAAACATTGGTTTGTGTTGGTAAGAGCGAACATCTCAGCCAGACTCGACATTGTAATAATTTCCTAATGTAAAAACTACCTACCAATCAGACTCTTTCCAATATCCACAGCTAGTCCATCCAAGTCCACGGTGAGACTGGCGAACACCTCCCCGACGGCTTGCACGATGGTCTCCGGGCTGCGCAGCATAGCCTTGTGCAGCGCTGGCAGCAGCGAGTCACGCACCTCGCCCGGGCCCAGCTGCCGTAGCAGCTCGTGGCAGCCTTTAATGACGTTCGCGTTGGGTCGACATTTAACGCTGATCACGCTTTTTGTGAAACTCTCCAGCATTTTTGTCTGTGGTAGCAAAGATAACACTATTAAAGTGGAGTTTGTTTGGAGGAATTACAAAATCAAAATAGATCAAACTTCTAATAATAATAATAATTATAATAATTGTATTTTATTTCAGATCAAAGTACAAGATCCATATATTGTTATTGTCTAATGCATAAGGCAAAATGTTTTTGTTTTCTCTGCCAGCTATTTAGTATTCTCTATTCTCTACTATCTATCTAAATTATTGCAAATGATTACCTTATGTTGTTCAATAGTAGCGTTATCCCCAATCTGCTTGAGGTGCCGGCACAGGATGGAGAAGGTGACGCAGATGTGCGGTCCAGAGTCGGAAGGTGTCGCCAGCAACACATCCATCCATTTAGACAACTTCTCCTTGCCGATGGACACCCATGATGTATGTAGCTAGAAAATCAAATATAAAAGATATTTTAACTATTAGATCCACTAAACAATTTTTGTAACCATTGTGAATGTAATAATTGTAGTTGTTTGGTTTTCTAAATATAGTGTAATCTTATATGTTGCTTAAAGCCAATTTGTGGAGCTTAAAAAATATTAACACGGTGTTTCTCCAAATAAATTACTGACCATAGAGTAAGCTTTGTCATTCTTCCTACTATCCCCATACGCGATGATGGCAGCAAGCAGGTTGGCTTGAGACAGTACTAAGGCATTGTAGTCCACACCATTCTCCTCTGTAGTCTTGAGGGTGCCATCAACAAGGACAGTGGACCACCGGAGCGCATAGAGCCCACTCTGGCATATGCTTTTTCTGAAAATAACAAGATTAACAGTGAGTTCATTTATCTTTGCATTGTGTATATACAATGAATTCAGAATGGGTACTGTTCTTTTTTAATTTTAAAACAAATCTACTTACGATGAGGCTGTATTTTTCAGTTGTTCTGATATCTCTAGCAGTACAGGCAGCAGGCCTTTCAGAGTCCATTCTCGATGGTTGGCGGCGAGGTATGCCACCAAGCTCTTTACATAGGACTGGGAGGTGGAGTCCCGATACCGATGTAGGGTCAGGACTAGCAGCCGACACACAAATCGCACTGCGGGCTCTGTTATGCCTGATAACAAATAAAATATAAACATAAAAAATCCTAATCAATATAATTCATAGAAGGTATATATATATTTACTTTTTAAACAGCGCAACCATTAACAAAGCTACTGAGTAAAGGTTTTCTTTAGATTAATTATGTATGAGAAATTTCTTGTATTTAGTATTAAACTAAATAATGACATTCATTGTCCACCTGCTTTTCTAAATTTTTCCATAAATAAACAAGTTGAGAACTAGCCCTGTGACATCTCGTCACAGCAATAAGCTGAGTGATAGCCGTTTTTGCACAGCTGTGCATTTTCCTCACTTGTTTTTCTTATATATTTTTTTTTGTGTTACTTTATGTGATGCATATAATAAAACATCATCTTGGTGGAAATAAACAATTTTCTTTCTTTCTAAGTATTCTACAATTTCAAAATTATAATATGTGATTTTAAATAAATATCAACATTTAATTTTAGAGGTGTAAAGGTGTGTATTACTATATGTTCTATTTATTTTTATTTAGAGATTCTGTGCGGAGCTAAAATAAAACTAGCATTAGAATACTATTACTGTAAAACAATTTGAATCTATTCATTTCTAGTTGTTATATTATTCAGTTTATGTAGATTTCTGTTGTATAAAAAACCTTTTAAAAATGCAGAAACCTTCACCATTTACCATTCATTATGCCCTTTTAATTTAATTGATTATTTTTAAACTTAAAATCCTTAAACATTTAAAGATATAAGTCTGTACAATCTTATCAAGACATGGCACCAAAATAAACAACCATACACCTTAAATATATCTCCCATATTTGACTACATTAAAAATGTTGCCAAAACAAGACCTGTTGCTCAATACAGGCTGCATTTATTACTAGTATTATTCAAAACAATCGACATTCTAGCTGAAATGCATCTAATTTCCAAGTTTCCAGACATGTTCATCTAAATGTTTCAATAAACTCATACCAGAGTGCACTGTACACAAAGTATTGATGAATTGATTGCATATTCCTAGTATTTATATATAGATGCAAGCTATGTTGCATACAGCGTCCTCTGATTGGCACATTCAAAACTCTTCCAAGTGAGAGCACAATACCTGAGCTATTTCCAGGGGTCTATGGATCAATACAGTTCAACCAACCTATAAACATCAAGCATAAATATATGCACCTAGCACGTAAAACTAACACATATAAAGCAAATTATGAATAAACATAGCTCGTAATTCTTGCTCACCTGGTGTAGATAGAACATTTTGAATTTCTTCTACAACCTCTCGTCTTCCTTTCAAACTTGCGGTCTGGATTTTAAATGGTATATCCTTCAATTTTTTTAATACCTGCCAATAGAATTATCCGTTATTAACGCAGTCATAGCTTCATCACAGTAAAATGATAAATGGTCTTGAATTTACCTCGGAATCTGCCATTTTCGACACACATTTATTGAGAAAATTCTCCTGAAAAAGCACACACGTCTCTCGCTAAACGGAATACAGATTAAAAAGAAATATTTCACCGAATCAGCTGTCAAATTTTGAGTTGCCAACTTGGGAATCAGAGACCACCCTATTTATTGGTTACATGTCTTTTGGGCATTATTTTTGAACTAAAAAAATTATAAACCATTGATGCCCAGCACTACTCGCCGTATGTCAATGCCACAGTCATCTTGCTGTTGGTCTTGTCAATTCTGTCACTGTCATATAATAAAATTGAGGCCTCACAGCACAAGATAAAGCAGAATTTATTATATATTAGAATTCCATTAGGAGTCAAGGGTAAAAATGGACAAGAGGAGAGAAGAATTAATGAAGATAAAGTCATATACGGAAGAAATAGATAATGAATTAACAATAATCTTACAAAATCTTCAGTGGGATAGACAACATCTTTTACAGGTTCAATCATCAAGATCAAGTCATTGAAATCATGGGCCCTTCGGGCCTATTGCCCAAAACTAGAGCTACGAGTAAATTATAATTTACTGGTCATGCATCACTAATTGATAATTAACTATTTTTTAATCAATGGAACTGACCGTCGTCCAGAGGAAACTCTCTTACTCCGCCCAACTATGTGAAGTTACCCTACCACACCAATAAAATGGGCTGGATCCACACCATTTGGATATTACTATAATATTTATATTGTTACTGAATGAACATTGATCAGTCTTGGGTCATTTTCACAGTTTTAAGCCACCTAAGTATGCTTACTGTGACTCAGGGTGCTTAATCTTAATTTGTTATGAATTACTGAAGTATTCTATCTAATAAAATTAATATTTACAGAACTCAGTGATGGTGACATGTAGATATGATTCTAACCACAAATTACCCCCTGATAAAAGAGATGAACATGAGAAGGAGTGCTTTTTGTTACAAAATGGCTACACCAATGATGATTGCCTATTACCAGATGCATCGGATTCAGATTCCACCACACTTGTCAAACTGAGTAATTATTTAGTTATTAAATATTTGGATGGTATTTGTTTATATCTAATTAATCAAATTCATATTTCAATGAATAATTCCAGGTAAAGGAGATATTGAACAAATAATTGGAAATGCTGCAAGATCAGATCCATTATTTAAAAAAGGTATGGTAAGAATGTTTGTTGTCAAAATGTGGGATAGATTTTAGAAGTTACATCATTCATTCATGAGTGAAAAAATGTTTTAATGAAGATTAATATTACAGAGAAACCTTTTATCTTTCAGTCAAGGGTCTGAACTACCAAATCCTTTTTATTTTGTATCCTTTATAATACATATCTACATTGTATTGTTTGTTAATACCAAACTATTTGTATTTATCTAGTAATTAATAATTAGATGATGTTCCAATATGTTATGGTATGATACATTTCCACAGTGTATATATCTAAGATTTATTTTAGCAAATGTTGCAGAGTATACAATAAAATATTTGTATTGTATATTTACACAGACGAATATTACAATAACTATTATAGTATGCAGAGAAATTTCAGGATAGTATACTATCCATAACATAAACAAGCTTTGTTATGTAAAACAGTTGATTGACAACCTTTGCACATGTTAATGATACAAAATGGCCCTAATAAAGCACAATTTGAATCATAATAGATGTGCATGTTAATTATTATGCAACACAAATTAATAAACAAGGTTTTGATCATGTGAGTTTGTTGAACACTAGAAGACTGATATGGTTTGATATTGTCAACTGTTTCCTATTACTAAACATAATAATTTAGCTTATGTATTTAAAATAAATAGGTATCCAACACATATGACTAATATTCCTTAAACAACATAGCATCTATAACCAATGAGTTTCTGAATACAAGGCGTGGGTTGTCGGGGCGCAGAGCCGATGTCACTGGAGCGTCTCCAGAGCTCATACTCCTCAGACGAGCGGCGCGCCATACATGATGCCGTGGTTAGCGCCGTGCCCGCCTGCCATGACCTCACCGACTTGGCATTACTCAGGTTAGTAAGTAATGAAAAATAGTGGTTGAGTTTAACTCTCTGTCATGAGTTGTGTCCTAGCGCTAAACATATCAAAGTTTATTAAACAGCAGATTCTAAGCTGATAAAGTAATATTTATTGATTTTAATGTTTCTGCTCAGTCAGTCAGCTGTGTTGTCCTGTGATAGAGTGAATACTTTCGTTTATATATTGACTGTCACAAGGGGACAGATGTTTTAACTACAGAACTCTTACTGCTACGCACAAGCACCTTTTTCTCACAATAGTTTATATTAATTATGTGAATTGGATACAACAAAGAGATAATTCTCCATGTGAAGAATAATGTGATACAGACTATGTGAAAGTCAATCTTGAATCTATCAATATTGTTTTGACATTCAGAATCAATCACCAAACATTCAAATTGATCAATTAACACAAATTAAATATAAATTTGAATCTCAATTTCCGTTATACTAACTCAGTACACAATGGCCTCGCACTTGACGGCACGGTTGGCGCAGTGTGTTGAGAGATCGACTGCTGCGCTAGGTGTCGCGGGTTCGATTCCCGCACGGAACAAATATTTGTATGATCTACAGATAGTTGTTTCGGGTCTGGTTGTGTGTGTATGTGACATGTATGTTTGTAAACTGTACCCACGACACAGGAGAAATCCTAGTGTGGGGCAATGTTTTTAAAAAAAAAAAAAAAAAAAACAATAAACAAAACTTGTCTTTTTGGGCTAAAGATTCGATTCACGTGCAGAAATATTTTTTTAAGGAGTGTGTGTTTTTACGTGTCATTGACAGAACACACTATTGATTTCCTTGGGAAATGTTATAAATTCTCCTGGCCAGGATTAGGGAACTTCTTTTTCTACCTACTACAACCATAACAATGTTTTTGTGACATTAAATAAAATTATTTATATTTAGGTTATTTTCTAACATTATTTTCACAGTAGAAAATATATATACTTCACATAAAACCACTACCATATTGGAAACCGTTCTACTTCGCAGCGGTGGAGATGTCCAGGGTTCACAAGTTAAAATTCTGTCGCGTGCGGAGATCCTGGCTGAGCTGCGCAACATGAGGCGCCGGCGCACCAAGTACCGCGTCGCCGCCAAAACACGCAACTACTCTGATGTTCTGCGCGATGTCATCAAGACTCAGGTGTGTACCTGTTACTTAAAGAACTTCATGGTTGCGTTGCAACTGATGTTATGTAGTACATGATGTGAGTTTTAGAAGAACGTCTTGTGCCTGTAGTCAATTTACTGGGGCTCTAATTGTATAAGCGTAATAAAGTCAAAAGTCAAGAGTTGTGTTTATACAAATAATTAAAAAGTAAATCTTATTTCTCCACAATACCTACGGTTTATGGTTAACGTAATTTTTTTTTATTCACTTTATGGTTTCTGATGCCATGTTTTTGTATAATGTTTGTTTAAGAACACCTGTTGTAATTCATGCTCTTGCAAGGTTATCTCAAAAACAGTAACAGTAAAGTCATTTAAATATGTTATTATTAATTTAATTACATTTTAACAGATGGAACATTACAATGAAGGGCAAAGTGAAACCACACTAAAAGAACATAATAGTAATAAAGAGACCGATAATAGTGTACACAGTGACAATAGAAATTATAGACAGAGATACAGTAGCGACGATAAGAATAGATATGAACGTCGTAGACAGGATATGCCGAGACCTATAAAAAGGGAACGAGAAGATTCTATAGAGCGAAACAGAGATTATAACAGAGAAAGATCAGACAGAGCGTGTAGATATGAAGATAGAGCCAGAGAAAGACGTGAAAAGGACCGAGATAGACGTAAATATGAGAGGTCTAGAGAAAAGAGAAACAGTGACGATCTAGAAAGAGTTGATAAATACGCCGAGAAATCTAGGAAGCGAACATATGATGA
Organism: Shargacucullia verbasci; assembly: GCA_947562105.1. NCBI lineage: Eukaryota > Metazoa > Arthropoda > Insecta > Lepidoptera > Noctuidae > Shargacucullia > Shargacucullia verbasci. The sequence continues at coordinate 609,884 of OX387284.1, forward strand.
AGCTGTCAGCACAGATTATAGGGGTAAGGAGAGAACTAGGGGTACAAAATATGATTCATCTAAAGAAATAAGAAATAATGATCATTCAGACAGACAATGTGAGCCTGACAAGAGATCGAAAAGACGTGATAAGTATCGAGACAGCGATGTTGTGAATCAGGTAAAGAGAGAACCAAGCTATGATGAAGATAAAAATAAACGTAAAGATAGGTCTAGGGAAAGAAGAAGAGATTGCAATACAGATAAACATCACAAACATAAAGACAGAACTAGTGATAGAAAGTATGATAAAAGTCATCGTAAAGATAGAAGGAGATCCAGGGAAAGAAGACAAAAAGATAAAAGATACAAAGAGAGATCTAGTGAAAGAATCTACATCAAACAGGAGAGAGAAGATAGTGCTGAAAGAGAAAGCAATACAAAAGATAATAGATTTAAAGAGAGACCAAGTGAAAGAATGTATATAAAAAAAGAGAGAGATGACAGTGCTACAAGAGAAGAGATCAGTACATATGAAACATATAAATCAAACGATAGAAGACATAAGAATTACGAAGAAAGAAATGATAGGTCGTATAGAGAAAGGAGTTGTGATAGCTATACAGATTTAACAGAAAGATCGACTAAACAACCATACGAACGGTATTATGGCGGCCCTGAAGCTATTTATGATCCTAATAAGAAAATAAAAGAGGAAAAATAAAACATTTGTTCATAATTTATGTAGTTTTAATACAAATGTAGATACATTAATTTTGTGTTTGCAATTTATTCTATTTTCACATGGATTCTTTTAGGTCCGAGAAAGGGCCTAGGCCTTCTCAAGGAGACATTTCATAGTAGAGGAATTCACAGAGGTATTTTGTTTTGTATTTTGCAGTCCTCCAGTTTGACCACTGGGAATTATGACCCTTAGGAATGAAGTGGAAATTATAATGTGGATAACACGTTGTTCTATGGTAGTTCGTTCAAATGGTCGAATGATTGGGTATCTAATGAGACAATTTTTATGGTTCAATATAGCTGACCGCAGGAAATAATAGACTTGACCACAAAATAAGCAACCGCCTTCAACGTACACACATTGTACATGTTGGTTAGTTACCTTCCTAACGCCGAGTTCATTCCTCTCAAATAATTTTATCCTCAATTTTAAAGTTAAAATTCGCGGCATACTGATGTCTCGTCAAGTGCAACGGACCGTCGCAGAATTAGCAAAAATAATAACTTATAGAGTATGCCACGGGCTGTGAGGCATTATTTAAAAATATGGCCATTAAGTATGAATCATGCTTTGGTGATTATGCCAACAAGACAATCAGCATTAGTCCGTGCTTGCTAATAACGAACAGGCAGTATGATGTGTTAATATCTCTGTGACCGGTCATTGCAGTAGTTATTAGTGGGCTATAATACAACATAAGCAGGGGATATAATGATAATTTTAGTGATGGGCCAAAGTATTATTGGGTTATTCCGTATGGAAAATTTCAGTAGCAGCACGCAGTCTGGAACTGAGTACAATAGTACACCTCTGCCTAACACTGGGGAATATAGGTGTGATCTTATGTTATGTTATTTAAAAATTCATAAAAAAAAATCGGTCGCCAATTTTTCTAATTTTGTAAATTTACTAATTAAGTCTACACGCGGTGAAAACACACCAATTCATGATGTGTGTAGCTGCGTCTGTGTCTACACTTGGTACATAAACTCGATCTCCCATAAGCTGCATGGTATGTGAAGAATTCAACCGTCTCTACGTTTTGCTTTCGTAATCACAAGCATGGAATTTATACCAGATAAAATAAAAACAACTCCATAATAATTATGAAAGAATGAGAAAGTTAATCGTTCATGCAGATATTTGTGATTTCTGATCGATCGATTAGTATGGATCGGTTCTCGGGATCTTACATCTGTTAGCATTCATTACAGCTGAATTTTTGAAGAATGTTGATAATGATTAATGTCTCAATAAAGTTATGTTTGAATTAATATGTGTGGGTACTTACTTATTAGAATAGGCAATAAGGTATTTTGTAAAGATATCTGGTGTCCCATCCTGTGGATATGATAATTTGGTAATATCAACTTGCATTTCTTGTATAAATTTGTAAAGCTGACACTTTTTCTGCCCAAATTCATCAATACAGAATAATCTTTCAAATTAAAAGCACACTTCTTAAAAATTCATAAGAATAAAAGGTTGCCTGCGCAAGAGAATCATAAAGTTGTGATTCTAACAAAGAGGATGCAGAATGTGAATTAACGCGTAGTCGCAAAAATACATTGTTGCAGAAGGTCCACTGCATAGTCACGTGAGTCTATAATAAGCCACAGCTGAACATGAGCCTCCTAATTCCCAAGAAAGCGCTACAGAAAACCGCTGTAACAGAATAACGCCAAAATCAACGCGCAAAGAAAAGTGATTACTATGTTGTATATTAGCTAAGTATCTACTAGCGAGTAAAGGGATGTTGCAGCACCTCCTCTTGTCTTAAATATCCTGAGAGTGGATCTTCTTCACCTGGTTATTTAAAGACAAAATGATAAAAAGTATAATTCTAGATAGTTTCCAGGTAGCTGTGTGTTTAGCTATGGAATGGGTGCGCGTGCGCAATGGGAGTGTGACGCGCGCCCGCGATGCGCAGCTGTCACGGACAATATCGTGTTACTTGCAGAATTCATTAGTTGTATCTAAGTAGGAATCTGTATTAATATTTATATTTGTTTGTTATCTGAGAGCAAAAGAAAACAATGTCGCGCAGGTTGGATAGAAGGCTCGGAAACAAGATTGATTGATCTGAGCACTGATACGAGACAGCTTGATAAAATCAGATAAGAATAACGTGTTTTCTCGCTGTTATAAACAGTAGAAGTTCTTCGTAAAGTAGTGGACGAGGTTAAATTGATGCCAGGTGCCTATAATGGATCGAGGTAGACTGATTGACAGCTCCAGCCTTGATAGCTCTCTTCACCTCATCTCAATGAATGTTGTAAATATGACTACACGATTGACGCGGGTTCGATTCCCAAATTATCTATATATAGTTATTTCGAGTCTGGGTGTATGTCCATATAGAATATTTGTATTTGTAAATGTAACCACGGTACAGGAATTATAAGTTGGGGCAACGATTTAAAAAAACAAAAAAAAAACATCCTCTCTTAATCTATACTTGAGTGTGACCACACCTTGGCACACACCACGCAGTACAATTAAATGTCCCATACATGTGTGCCGAAGGGTGGGATGTTTGAGCCGTAGTCAAAATGAACTATTAGTTGGTAGCTAAACTCTAATGAAAATTAATAAAACCTTAAATAAACGTCGTTTTTTTGTACAATTTAACTAGTGTGACAATCACCACATGGTACTTCTACGCCCACAATACAACAAGCGTCGTAAACCTAATATCTATTTAATTAATGAATAGACGCAGAACTTTGTGCAGGCGTGCGGGGCGGATCGATATACAATAACACTTAAGTATTAAACAAAACGTCTTCATTACCTCACATATTAGCCAATCAGTAGATACCAGCATAACTAACTGCACTACAGTGATAGTTATCAGTGTACGATACACTATCATACAAAGGTTTTAGAAATCGTAGTGTCAATTCAACAAACAGACGAACGGACGTACAGAGTGAATGATGAGCTTATTACCAACTTATATTGACTTTAATTGTTTTAGAGTTCGGTGGAACCGTGGAAGATTTTTACAGTTTTTGTCATTGCAAAGGATCGCCGCAGACGTATATTCACCATAAACTATTGATTTTCCAACACAACTGGTTAAACTGGAAGTAATTACCTAGTTTTGAAAACAGAGGCAACTTAGCGACCAAGATGATTAGATGAAAATAGTTTTCTTATCGGAAATCCTGTTGTCTCTTCATCCTATCCGACGTCGTTATAGTATCCCCAACGAGATTATAATATTCTATTTATAAGATCCCTGCTAGTTATTTACAAGTCCCCATGAGTCAGAGACTCGGAGCGGTGACAGTGATTTGTAAGGCAATTTCACGCGGCGTGCCCACAAATCGCTTCTTATTATATCTTTAGATACAATACACTATGACAATTCCGCAAACTTGCAGCATTTTGAACCTATTATTACCTTTTGTAGATATAATTACTGTTTGCTGCTCACAATTGGGTAGCAATAAGTAAAATTTAATTGTAAGTATTGCGTTTATAGGTAATCTTGCTCTACTCATCATCATAATTCTTAGTGTCAAGGTTGGGCACAATACATCTTTTTAGAGACGTTTTTGAAAATGGATGGCCGAGGTAGGCACATAAGGAGTAGGCACGTGTCTAAATTCGGAAGGAGTAGCTAATAGGTTAATAGAAATGTTGGTGCAAATAGGTCGCTGGATCTATTAGACAAAAACATATATCGACAGAATACTTATTTGCGCATGTGATTTGTGTACCTATGCAAGTACATATATTACACTGACTGACATTCGCGACATATACAATCCTTGTATAGGTCTATCAATACGAACTATCACTAACCTTTGCGCCAAAGCAGCCTTTTTTCCCCGTTGCCTGACTTATTGCTTCGTCATTTTCAAAATGCCAATAGTCGGGCAGCGGGCGAAGAAGGGCGAAGGGCGACCGGCGCGACGAGGTGGCGCGCGAATAAAACACGCGGCGCACGCGCACCCGACGGACACGCGGGATCTGGCCCTGCGGGGTCAAATTGTAGGCAGAGAGATAGGGACACTAATCATTTGATTCCTTATAAGGAATCATTTGTTGACCTGAACAACTTGCTTAGTTACTGTGATACGGTCAGCAGATGAGCAATATTATGTCTTCTATATAATAACAAACTAAATTGATACAAGAGATACAATACTTCCATTGTAGCACCCATTAAGACCTTGTTTAATTAGTCCGAAAGCTGTTTACAGAGGAAAATAAAACAAAGGTCAAACAAAATCATCATGCTCTTACCGACAGTGCCAGATTGATATTACAAGCTCATTATAGGGCCCATTTCCTCCAAGTCCCTTTAGAAGAGCAGCACTCTTACTTTAGGGCCATGATTTTGTGATCCTGCTAAACTGGATGCCCTGGTTATAATGCTCATCTGTAGGTGAAAGGTTATAATTTTTTGATTACTTGAGACTGTTCCCGAAGCCTGATGCCCTAAATAATTGCTTTAGCTAGTATAGTTGTTTTTTATGAGTTGTCTCTCGCAGTTAGCTCAGGGAGCTTTTACTTCTTAACCGGGCAAATGGCGAAACCAGAAGGGCCTCCAGCCGAGCAAATTAAATAATACTAAGCAACACTGCTAAGGGTGTCCCATAGTGGGATTCGAACCTCGGCTTAGGGCGTTGCTGGGGGACAGACAAGAGAGGACTTGCTGGATCCGATTGTAGCTAGTATAGTGTTTATTATAAACATTATGAAGTCTCAATGTACCATGTCTCCCCGCGTACGATGGCGCGAGATGCCCCTACGGCCCCTAAGGCTACAACCCGCCAGTCGCTTTGCGTCCGCCGTGTGTAACGTCCGCCTCGCTTCGTTCGTAAGTTCGTATCGGTCACAAACTTCGTAGTTCGTAGTGGTTCGCTAGCGAAACTCGCGCGTTCACTATTTTTTTGTGTTTTGTGTGTGACAATGTGCGTGTTTGTGTTTACCTGTCATTAAACACGGATTGGGTTCAAATTATTTTTTATTGGTGAGTATTATTAAATTGTTTATGCTTAAAAAAAATACAATACATTACCATCTTTTTTCCTAAAAGTATTTTTTAATTTTATTGAACTCTTTACCTATTTTTGGTACTTGGTACAGTTTTACCAGTGCTGTCGATCTCCCTGCCTACACTAGGGAGAGCAGTGGTATGTAAATCAAACGTAAATCGTTATAGAAACAGTGAAATAATACTTGTATGCTTTGGTTATAAAATACCAATACATTAATAAAACCAATGTTCGGGCTCACCTAACGAAGTAGGTAACGAACAAAGGTATACATAGTCGAAGAGCTCGTATTATATTAATTGAGTAACGGTCGTTGTACGATCGACATTAATTTATACAAAGTCGTTTATTATCTACTCACTTTATTGTGAGATGTTTAATAGGTACGCTTTATAATCGCCCTTTTGGTATAGGCACAGCGCGAAACGATACTATTAAAAACTTTTTGGACAACAACAAATATAATATAATAACCTGTCATAATTATGTAGATAGATGTTATCGTTTGTTACACCATAACATCATGCTGCGCCTGATTGTTTCCTCGAAGTACCTACTTTGATCGAGCAAAGATTCTGTTGTACATACACCGTCCACTATCATTTACTGTAACAGGGAACCAACTTCAAGTGCTTCACTACTATGAACCGAAAGTCAAACGCAGGATCTAGGAATATAGGTAGTTAGCCATGTGTTAAGCCTGTACTTACATTACACAAAAGTTCAACTGGGTAGGATTTCATTTCTCACGACCTCAAGAGACTCGACCGCAACAGAAAGACCACCAGGTCAACACATGAGTGCAATAAAAAGATTCAAGCCTTTTTTGTTTAGACAGATAATATCTATTAACTTAGCAGTAAGTTTACGTATAAATATTCAGAATCGAATAATCTCCAAATATGCCGTTTACCGTTAATCGATTTATCGCAGTCAAGTCGGGCTGTCGGGCCCTTAACATAACCGGAAAATTTAATGTTTTCTTTAGCTAAAAGTGTTTATTGGGAAGTGTGAAACCGGCCCTAAATCTCACACATACTTGTACTACTAAGTGTGTGTATAATTTGTACTTAACACTTCCATTTTTAGTGTTAATGGTGAGAGCAAATAGAGATTATTTAAGTATCATCGTAACTGGCTTGTTATAGTGTTGATTCTAGTCCTCTGTGTACTTATATAGTTTGTCTCCTGAAATTCAGTACCAGAATAGCGGCCCAAGCGACTCTACCAGTGAACAGCGCTTCATTTAAACAAGTTTTTTATAGAATAAATAACAGTTAAATACCATAAAGTAATATTTAAATCTTTATTTATTTTTAGATCTAATATCGATCAGAATATCAGCACGTCAAAAGAAATGGATACATTTTTTTCAAGTTCTTTGAATAGTCGTTAAACCTTTAAAAACACTTCAGTAAAGGCACGCATACCATACAAATACAAAACACTTGTGCCTACATATATGTACAACATATAATGTAAAACGGAAGTACATTATTATGTTAATCTCCATAGCAATATCTATAACGATACGATCTCGGGTCTCAGAACGCGAAGATAATATTCATTTATAAAACACATTATTTGTTTTAGTATTGTTATTTGATGAGCTTTTTATTGGCTATGAAGGTTATAGAAAGAAATTATAGAACAGAAAAAGAACTTATTGCATGAGGAGTTCATGAATCCATGATTAGAACCAAAAGAGCTGTTTGCGTAAGTGTAGCTGCTGAGCGTCAGGTTCTGGGTTCGATCGCTGGGTCAAGAAAAGTGTTATTGTGATTTTTCTCAGTACCCTGGAGTTTGTTGTGCCCGATGGATTGCAATTGGCTCGCCTTCTCATGCGACTGATCACACACAACTAAAAAGCAGCACCGCTGCCTAACCCTTCGGGAAATACAGGCGTGATTCTATGTTATTAAACTACTATTTTTATTCCGAACGAATCTGTTTACTTGTTGGTAAACATGGCCTTAAAGTTGAAGACTTCAGCAGACTAGTTAGTAGACCTTTAATGTTGCCCAAAGATGTACTTAAGTAACGTGATGCTTCTCTACAGGCATAATCATATTTAACTTCTTCTGAACTTTTAAAGACAAACCACTCCATTGTGTGCTATTATATGTACAAAGTTTGGGAGACAACGACTTTAAACATATTTTTTGTGCATTAAAATCCGACTCGGTTATGCAAATTGCAGTTAAAATGTGTGTACAAGTAATGATGGATCGCAGGTCGTGCTGTCGTGCACCATATACCGGTTTCTCTTAGTTATTTTATTGTTATGATAATAAACCGGTTGGGAGAGATTCATAATGAAACAAAATGTATGGGTATACTTTTAAATTACATGTTATGTTAAATTATAATGGAGAATGATTTAACAAAAAGTATGTTGTAATAGATAGATGAGACGGTAGCGCAATGGGTTAGGTCTTGGCTGTCGGGTCTCGAGTTCAAATGCTAATTAGAACCCAGCATTAATCAGGAGGATATGTTCGTTAGTTGGAGAGATTAACAAAACTACAAGTATCTTGGTATTGTGTCCCATCCTACTAATATCTTACTTAATATTATAAATGCGAAAGTTTGTGAGGATGGATGGATGGATCCTTGTTACTCTTTCACGCCAGAATGGCTGAACGGATCTGGATGAAAATATGCAGACAGATAGATTATAGTCTGGAATAGCACATAGGCACACATACTTTTTATCCCAGGAAAATGTAGGGGTTCGTAAACCACGCGGGCGAAGCCGCGCGCGGAAGCTATTACATTATACATTTATGAAGTACAACCAATTGTATTCTTGCTATGAATTTCCCGAAGGTGACATGTTCATCCATATTTCGTTAATGCCGTTATTAAGTCTCATAGAATAGGGCGAGCCTATTACCATCTACCAGGCACAATTCGAAACTCCGACCTGCTAAAGATATATCATGAAATCTCAATTAGTCTATGCCTGACTTGGAAATCGAACGCAGGATCTGATGCTCAACAATCCCGCATGCCACCAATGTTACATTAAGGCAGCTACATTAGCCATGTCAAGAAAGCTCAACTAATGCAAATAAAACTCCATTATAATAAATAATTGCTAATTACGTCGTTCACGCATCGTTCGAGTGAAAATGTCCATAATTGTGCAGATACCAGATAAGCAGATGTATTCAAATGAGAGCGAGAGAAAGTGCGCAGGCGCCGACTCGCTGAACATTGTGGCTTACTGCACTATAATTAGATTAGAATGGTCATGGATCGTCATGAAATGTTTTACTGGAGTGCAGTAGATTGGCTTTATCCTAGACAGACGGGTGGTGAGGCCACAAACATCAACTTAACCTGAAAGTAAAGTTCAGTAGGTTTCTGTCTTGTGGTCACATTATTTCATATTAGTAAGGCATTTAACAGCTATGTACATCCACTTTTGGCACACTGATATTATTACCTCCCAGACAAAATGACAACATTATTATATTGTCATGTCACATAAATCTTTACTATAATCTGTCTGGACCAGCGGCGTGCACAGACTTTTTAGACAGGGTAGGCGGAAAATTTTAAAAGCTTACTTACCAATTATACCTACTGCGTTTTGGTTTTGGTTCGTCGTCTTGTCGATTAAATAATGATGTATGTAATTTGCCACCTCAAATATCGTATAATAAATATTTATCTCAGTTATGTAGGGTAGGCAGTGTCTTTTTGTCTTTATGAACCGGACGCCAATGGTCTGGACTTTACTTTAAAAAGACGTGTAAAATTGATTAAAAAATTCTAATTGCATAATAAATAATTTTATTTAATTTCATGGATCTTTTTTCAAATTACCAAGGTATAAAAATATCCTTAAAATTTACTGAAAATGTACATCTTAGAAGAAGGTAGTATCTACATATATGTATATATATATACATATATTAGCTACTTATGAACAGGTAGGTAGTAGGTATAACCTATTGACTAAAGGTTAATAACATTTTAGTTCACAGATTTTTGACTTGAAAACTGATTCCAAGATTTTATTAAAATACTGTATTTTTTTAAGTAGAGACTACGCGTCATTATTACGAACCTCGTAGATGGTTAGAGAACAAAAAGGAAAAAATATTGTAGTCCTTGCTTAACAAGAGGTAAAACGTGACTACCAGGCTATTAGTATCAAATTACTGTTACTTAGTCTTAGTAAACAAAGGAAAAAGACGTACCTACATAATTATTTCTTACTTTTGGCCGTGACGTTCGCGGAACAAATAAATAAAAGACTATGTTTCTTACTTGTTTTATTTCAATTTTAAATTGTCAGTTACTTTAAACATGTTCAAATGTTTGTCACGAAACTTGGTTACAAATATTTGAACAAACTTTGTATGAGCAAACGTTGGTCGGTCATCGCACAAAGCTTAGCCGCCATGCAAAGTAAAGTACTCTAAGTATTTTATGTACTAAGGCACTCTAGGGTTACCCTTCTTGACAAAATCCAAAAACTTCAAAAAGGAACTTAACTTATAAACAAATCACATAATGGGTAATATTTTACGGTCGGTTGTCAACTATTTTTTTACGTGTAATAATAATTACTCTAATCCACGATAATATATATACGGTTCTGAATCTATATATATAGGTATATATTTACGTGCCCAATGCAGATAGCACCATACTCCATTATTTCTTTAGTAAATTACCAACAAAAAGGCTGGACTACTGTACTATACAGTAAAATCTTAAAATATGGTAACCCTGAGCACATATCGTGTGCTGGGTGTGGGATCGAGCCCAGTACTTGGAACTTAATGTGGGTAATTGATCCAGCCTGCATAATTAAACGTTAGATCGCTCGGAGATAGAGGTTGCTAGTAAAAGTAATTGCTATTGCATGTGTGGGCTGTTTTAGCTTTGTTTCGAAAACTTTTCAATATACAATTAAAATAAATCAGCTGCATGTTGCTTATTTGATCTCTATGTACGTTACAGTAGTTAATACAGAGCTAAAGGACTGGGAAGAATAGTAAAAATTCTGTTTTTATGATTTCCGATGGTTAGTAGAATCATCTTATTTTTCTCGATTCGGCGATCGGAACTAGTCACTGACATCTCAAGTATATTCGATATTACTTTGCTGTAATATTCATATTAATTAATATGCGTAAGTATCCATCGTCTCCGAAGATTGCATTAGTGCGTTGGCAAAATTGATAATTTATTGGCTACTAACAAAATAAGGTAATTGACTATTATAAAAACTCAATAACCTTATTGACGCGACTTGTAACGTTACTTGTAAACACGAGAATTAGGTACCCGTAAAGTGATACAAATGAGACACAATAGAAAGACTAAGTTATTATTTCTCGTTGCCGGGCAACTCCCGTGTCATGAGATAAAGCGTCTCAAACTCTTAGATTTATAGATCACCCCTTGGATGACTACGGATTAAAGATTTCCAGTGATATGGTCTTAGGATATCTTCTCTGCCATCCACAAAACCCTCTGAAAACATTGTTGCATTAACTAAAAGCCTATTAAAAGTTTACGAGAGCTTCATTACAGAACCTTATCTCTAATAAAATGTGCGGAACACACCCAGACCATTACGTAAGGGTAATAAAAAGGTGCACGCAAATAGAGCTCATTGCTCCACTCAATCGATTCACGTAACTTTTATCTGCTGACGAGCTAATTAAATTATTTAATTGAACTCTGGGGTGCAAACACTACAGGAATGTACACACTTGCGACTTCTCGTAAGATACTTAGCTTTTGCTTATGACTGTACTTATAATTCTTTGGTCTCCGAATCGGTTAAAGTGTACTTAATTTGATACGTTTATAAAAACCTCAGCGGTCAACCCCTTCTATGACCAAATACTTATCTCGATGAACCGTGGTGACGACGCATAGCTGCCAAGCTCTTCATTGTTTATGTAGCTCTTTTAATGTTTTGGCATTTTAAAGTTACCTCCTTTCAAACTCCGTGGGAAAATAGCGTTACATTAATATAAGAAATATATCTTTAACATTTCCCCTGGTTACAATTGCTTGTTTTTAATAGTTGCAAGACTTATAATAATAATCGCATGTGTGTCCTCTTCCTATTTGAACGTTACGTAAGGGAGCTTCTCTGGGAAGAGCCTCGATAAACCTGGTCGACGTAATTACACTTTAGACGTAATTAGACGTAAGACGGTAATCTCGCTTATTACCTGAGTCAATATAAAAACTATTCGTTGCTTTATGAAGCCGAAGCATGTATGGTGAATCCGGATGACTAGGACAGAGTTGCTGCGTTAGGGCGCTTGTAGAATACAAGGAATTCGGATGAAGGAGGTCTGCGTCTCATAGCGCTGCTCTAAATCGTAAAGTAGTGCGAGGTGTACAAGAAGCCTTAGTGGACTGGATGTTTATTGTGATTAGTCGTTTGTTAATTAAACTTTAGAGAGACAAAAGCGCGACATCGTTTTAAGTATATGAACAGTGTTATCTGCATGATTATTTAATGAAAATCGAGTTTATCTGTTGTACAAAAACTTGTTATTTTCTGCGACGCTACGTTGATTGCAAACTCAGACAGACGGTGTCGTCAAAGTTAATCTTCACGATTAGATCAAGTGATAAACCTGTCATTTTTGTACGTTTCAAGTTTGAACTTGAATATAATTATGTTTCATTAGCCTGCTAATGTTCAGACTGGTAACACTCAGGCCTCGTCTCATAAAGGGATTGGGCGGTAATCCACCACGAGGGCCCAGTGCTGATAAGCAGGTTGTAATCTTGAATCTAACTATATGTAAATACTTTATTAACAATTTACCTTATACAATTATATACAATATGTTTACACAAAGGATTAAAAAAAATATAGTCGTCCGGATCTAATAATAATCTTGAATCCTAGTTTGAGTCTAACATTTTATACAAGTTCGTAAGAAGTGATGACGACTGAACCTCATTCCAAAATACGAGCCTACTAAATTTAAAATAACGGGTTCAATCAAAACGTGCACAAAAAACCAGTGTGAAATATCTTCCTAACAAATACTTAAGATAAAAAACTCGATTAGTTAAGTAACGTATTCCACACGCCACATTCCTATTTTTTATATGGAAATAGTATGGGAATACATTTGTTCTATTGTCTGATTGCGAATAATTGCGACGCAATCGTTTGTTCGGTAAAACAATCCGTCGCTAATTACAACGAGATCGAAATGTTATGTTTTTAATAGCTTTCTACGGTTCAAGACGCTGGTAATTGATTTTTGAAGTGTTTTGTCTAAGATTAATGAGTTTAGACATGTGGGAGGGGCAGATGTATATGTTTTTGTGTATATTTGGCAAGATTCATGGCGTAACATGGGTGTGATTGTGTTGTAATCATTGTAACATCGAGCACGCGTTTGTATTGCGCGTTGATGTCTTTTGTTCTCGGCCGTCTACTGTAAGTTCTGAGGTCCTGACTGGATGAATGTTCTAATATCTGTCCAACTTATGATTAATTTAACGAAGCAGTAATAGTGTTAATATGTTATATGCACAAAAAAGTATGTTTTATTATATGTAGAATGTTATAACATTTTTAATTTCAAAAGGCGTGTAATATACTAATAAATCAATGTGTTACGTGTTCGTATTAAATGAAATTATTCATTTGAGTGGGTACGCCCAATAAAATGTGTTAAAATGTTGGTATAAACAAGTCTAATACAGCATTCCAAAATGCAAATATTTCGACCCCAAAGTCGATTACATCGAGGGAAAGAATGGGAACAAAAACATCCCCGAGCGTTGCCCCCAAGCCTTTTACAACGCCCTTCGTAACGGATGCACAGAAACCGTTGATCATATCAAAGAATTACCTACGATTTTATTTTTTATCATATTAAATAAATTACCTGCACCATTATCAAAACCGAACCTGTAGTCATTGACATAAAGTTTAATTTAGAATGTTGAAATTGTGTTGAAAAATGCTCGTACTGATTTGGTTCGAGGCTTAGCCGCGGGGTGTTGAGGAGTCGAATTACCAGAAAGTAATTTGAGTGTATTTGTGTTTAATGATAGCGGGCTGGAGTGTAGTGTTACAAAAACTTGGTAATCAAATACACGCATTCAGATAAAAGTACGTATGTATGAGTAAAATATGGCTATGCTTCTGTTTTCACATTTAGGCTGTCTGTTGGAGAATAAACAAAACTTGTTCGTGGTTTGCCCTTAAAGATTTGAAGCGTTAAAATGAACCTTCTAACCTAACTTATTAACTTAACATAGGTCCTTTATTATAAGTTACTTCACATTAAAACATCGTAATATCTCATAGTTCGCTGATAAAACTTTATCTAAGACCACTGCCACAGATTTAATTGAAAATATGTACTTCAGTATCAAACTGCACTTAGTGAATTTTCTCTTTGTACATCCCCAGCTTGAGTCAGAAAACAGGTTCGTTTAGAGAAGAGCTAAAGTACCAAACCACGAATAGAACAGAGTTTTATACCCTCTTAATTACCCACCGATGGTATCTAAGAATATTCAAACTGGCAACCGATCCTCATTGTGAAAGACTAGGAATCGTTTTTACGTCTGTATAGACTGACCACAATGTAGATATGTTCAGAAAGTCTGCTCTATAAAATGATTTATCCATGGCCACATCCTCGCTTAATACCAGGTCAGATGGTGGTATATCGGCTACCCGAACATTTTCAAAACCAAAGTATAGTGTTATTTGTTGATAAAAAAACGTGTGTGTATACTTATGTAGGTACGTACGTAACAAGTTATACTTCTTATTTTTTTTTTATTTCAACTGATATGAAACACGTGTTACAGATGCATAAATATTTCAATAACTATCTTGAATATAGCTATCAATTCCCAAGAAAATTTAAGAAATATTAACCAGCCTACATCATGGTGTCGCTTTTATCTGTCGGTGTGCGCGCGCATCGTAAGAATTCACTCTCATCAAGCGCGCCAAAAGAATCTAAGTATAACTTCAAAACCTTACTTTCTTATAATAGTTGTCATAGGTTTTATGCCACAATAAGGTATATTTTATGTAAACTAAACACGCTGAAACCCTCACACCTCACTTTTTTTCTGTTTATGTAAGAGTTTCTAATTTTGCGCTGTTTGTTAGTTCCGACTTAGACTTCTATTCCATCCATATAGCAGTGGTCGGTGGAACAATGGTACTGTTAATGGGCGAGCTCGGTAGCTGCGCCGGCGCAGCGAACAATGCCCGTGACGCTGCGCAGGGTTGACATAAACAAAAAAAGAGGCTTTTTTGTGTATTGTTTGAAAGCGGATTATGGCGGCGTTTGCTTTTCGGATTGAAGCATTTAAAACCCGGTTACGAGGTATATTATATGGTAATGGAACTTGGTAATGAGAAAAAAAACTTAAGGTTTTGCAGGTCCTCGGTTCAGTGCCTTCTAATAGATGGCTACTGACCCGTCGTGAAGGAATATTGCCAGAATCATCGGTCGGAGAATGTTTTTATTAGCGCAATGGAGGACAACCGATTTGAAGGATGCTACTTACAATCATCTCGACTTGTAATCTTTCTTCTTTGGTGTAACCTGGTAGCCCTATGACTTGGGTTACATGTTGCGTCGGTTAACCACTACAGCGCGGCAACAATAGAGCCGTCCGGCGCACGCGCCGCCGCCGCGGCCGTTTGCACAAGATCCGATTACTTTCGACCGATTTCCTCAATTCGCTCCGTTTGTTTGTTTGTTGTGCAACGGGAGCTACAACCCAACAATGGGCTTTCTTTCGACCATTGAATTGTTAGGATTTGTGACGGAAATCATTATTGCGTGGTTTCCTTTGTGTTTATAATGATTTACGCTAATGACCGGTTTATATTAGTCGACAAGTTATTGATATTGTATCGGTGGGCGCAATATCAAATAAATATGAAATTAATTCAGCAATATAGAATACCTGATAGTGTCTTTAATAGCATAAATACCCAATTTGTACTGTTAAAGATACCAATTGCTGGTTGAAGGTCTCACGGAAGAAGTTCCTTTAAAGAGAAAAACACAATAATATGGTAAAATGTATGACTATTAGTCTGTATTGCGTTGTATTCTCTGATCTTTTGGTTCAAGAAGGGTAAAAACGCAACACTTATAAATCCAGTTCAATATTTAAGACTTCAGAAGATTTTATTATTAAACTGTATAAAACACATAAATTATTTATTCAAGTATCAACACTCGTCAGCCCCGCGATCAGCGCGCTACAATTATATTTTATAACGACAAAATAATCGTAATTCATTGTCTCCACTCTCTTGCCGCGGCATGGCACACCGGGCGGGTACATGATGCGTCAGAGAGCACACAAAGCGAACGTAACGCACCTCCACGCGACAATCGCGTCAGATTGACGTTTACTGCCGATATAAATACGCCGTAACAAACGTATTGTGGAGATGCAGTTGTTAGATGTGGTGCCGGGGATGGGAGGCAGCGGTTATACACTTAGAAACCATTTATCTTCGCGTGATGTGTCGTGTCACGCGGTTAATTCAAACATATGGCCATATATAAAAGTGTTCATGAAGAAGCGTTTGTTTGATATGTAGCGCTGCGACGCGACGCAACAATATAAACTCTATACACAACTGGACGAACTCTTCAAAGGCGATATTATGTCAAACAGCATTTTCCTTATACAAATACGCCTAAATATATATTGCCATAACCAATTCGTTAGTCAAGCCTAGTGATAACGGTACGTCAACAACCATAAGTGACCACGTCCTATTTTCAGCAATCCATGCGGATGCTTAATTTCAACATGTGCATTATGCAATTTGTATGTTTGCGGGCTGATAACGAACACGCGACGCTCATAGTTTACACCACGACAGATCTTCATTCACCGCTCCCTCAAAGTAATAAATGCATTGATTGAACTGCTCTACACATGTTATTGAGAACACCTGTCAGGCTCCCGCGCATATTTGAAGTGACAATAGAACTCAATCGTTTTTGATCGTCATGTCAAGCGCACGTTGAGTTATGACGCGTTTCAAATGTACGGGACGCATTATTGCAATCCAAATGTTAGGGGGAACTTGCGAATTGTGAGTTGAATAGTACTTGGACGAATGAAATATTGGATTTGGTGTGTTCAAATTGTTTTGAGTATACAAACATTATGTTGTCGAGGGCTTGGGGATGTTGACTCTTGATGTTCCAACCGTTGAAACTATTAAATTAATGGCGATTGAAATAAGTAAGTAGGGTGGCCTTGTACTAGTGAAATAAGCACACGGAATCATCGCCGATATCAAACATCAAAATTTTCGCTTAAATGTGTACAGACTTTACTATACCAAACTATAAATTATAGATAGGTATATGTGGCTTTCAAAAAGATTTGTATATGTTAATGAAGATACTTTATTACGTTGAATTATTGTTATATTATAATTATTATAACCTGTTAAAGTTTATTACCTGATAAACCTAACATTTTTAATTTAACATAACATAACAACTTCAGAATCATGTATCTGAATTGGAAGTATTTTTTTATTTATTGAAGGGCTTTGTCGCTTAGCGTCCATATCACCGATTTGAAAAAATAGTTACACTCATGTTTGATAAAGACATTATTTCAAATGAGCGAGCTTTCGTAACAAAACACATTTGACATAAATAAATGACGTTACTTTAATAAAAAATAGAATTTCCCGAGGAATTGCGTTAGGATGTTTAATTCAGAACAGGTTTGCGACAAAGCCGGTCGCGGGCCCACCAGCACAATGGCGTCAGCTCATTTATATCCCTCACGCCGAATACAACTGGGAGTAAGCACAATGCAAGACTATTTCTAAAACAACCCTTTGTATTACAAACTTTTTTCTAATATATTCAAAATAGGGTAGCCAGAAACTCGATATTTTGTTACTGGCAATTTAATTGCAACAAATCTTTTTACGAATAACAAATATTATATTGTACTTTTTTGAAATACCACTCGTGAAGTGTGAAGGTATCGATTTGATTTTTTTTACGATTTTCGTTACATATTTATGCTAGAAATAATATTTATCGATATGAAACTGACCGGCCGATTATTCCCACGCTCGCGGTCACGACTTGCAATTACTTTGCTATGCTAGGAGGGGTTCGAAATTATGGAGAATAATAATTTAAAAACCGTCTTTGTGCTTTTTATTTTGCTTGTTTTATATGCCAGCAAAACATTTTGCTGCAGGAGAGAATTTTTAATTCCCAACACTTTCAAAATGTTTTTTTTTTTATAATTTGCAAACACAAACTTGCAAATAAATCTCCTTAAACTAGTTTCATTAAAGGGTTATGTAAGGATCGTAGCACGTGGCGTTCCGTAGTTTCTGCCTACCCCCATGGGAAAAAGGTGTGACTTTATGTATGTATAGAGTTTCATCAACAATTTATGAGTTACACTATTATATACGGGAATTGCTATCTCTATCTTAACAGTTAGCCAGAACCCAATGGATAATTCGTTTTTCCCTCATAAGTTACTGACTCCTCCCGTCTCTCTAGTAACTTTATTCCCCTGTTTGTTGAAAATAGAGGCTCTGTTTCTGGACGTACATAGAACCGTATAAAATGATTACCCGTAAACATAAAACCAGACTCCACCATTCGTTCATACCGTGTGGAGTGTGAATGTCTTTGAGACGGAAACGAGCGTCTTAGAGCGGTGCTAATCCGATATATAAGCGGTCAATGGCGGCTGTCAGTTAACAGTCCCTCGGATTAATAGCTGCAGATTGCTTGGATTTGAATAAAACTAGAGTATAATTGTGTGATAGGAAATAAAATTGATGAATAATATACAGACGTTTGGTTCAATACGTTCTTGTAAGGAACGATCAACTTTATTGGGGAGCAAAAGTCACTGTTAAGTACCTACCTAACATAACAAAGCATATCATCGTGCTTGTATTCCCCGAAGGGTAGGCAGAGGTGTACTATTGTACACACATTTCGCCGATGCAGTTTTTGTATCCCATGTAATAGGGGACGAGCCTCTTGCCATCTACCGGGCACATTTCCAGACTCCGTGCCGCTACTGAGAAATTGCATACAGAAAAAACCTAATAACAGTTTAATCGACCCGGGAATCGAGCCCTGGAACTCACGCTCACACTTTCGACCACTAGACCGATGAGGCAGGCAACCTGCATAAGTAAGAAAGAATTTTGTAGGAGCAGTTTAGTTTAGCAGTTACGGATTTCAATGTAAAACTAAATGCGACATGTTTGTAAGTTTTTCGTTCATCACGTGAAGCATTTATTTACCAACTAGGTATATAATTATCACGTAGCGAATACCAAGCTTCATATTACATGTTTACAATGGTATTGATAGCAGGTACGCATTTTGTATGATTTGTATATTAAACCATATTATACCTATATGATTCCTTGACTCTGTGGTTGTAAAAACTATACATTAACATTAATGATTCAATCATTGACCTGGAAAATATAACGTTAGCTGTTTATCGGCAAAAAACAGAACAGACAGTAATGTCGCGGTTTTGTCATAAACAGGCTACTTAGTTAAAACAGTTAAGAGGTAAAATCAGAAACGGAAAGAACAAAAAAGAAGTGCTTCATAGCCATTTATTTTGGCACTGCCATTAATATTACCAAACAATACTAATCACCAAAATGATAATAAAAACATTAAGGCTGTATGCACACTTTACGTGGGTCGCTCACATGTCGACGGACATTTAATAATTCCGTTGAGACTAATTTTAGATGGGCTGTTGTCCCTGACCAGTAGAAATAAGTGAAATGTGCGTTTACTTACCCTAATTATCTTGCTGGAGCCCATAAAATTGCGTACCGACCAGCCTTTATTTATAAACGAAGACGCTTTCAATTGCAGCCCACAAAATTGACACATAAAACATTTTATAGATCTGAATTCTAATCTAGTTTGAGTATTATAAATTGTACTATACGATGTCTAGCTGGTGTAGACAGTCGGATATCGACACGGTACAATAAAAAAAGGCTTTTTACTGTTCTGTGGACCTCGATAACGACTGCAATAATTCTATAATATTCACACTACCAATCGGAAATCAGAATTTTGGTGAATTATTTTGCTTTGTAACTTTAGATGTTCGGCTGTCGTATCGGTCGTATCGATCCCGTATCGGTCGTCAAATCTATAGCCATGCTAATTGCTCTACGCGACGTGTAGATACGCACCGTGCGACGTGAGAGCGGTGCGCACGCGCGGCATCCCGCGCTCATTAGCGTTTGTGACGTCACTGGCTCTTACCATCGCAGATAAATCGCAAACGCTTAAACTTTTTGCTGCGTTTGTTGCGCTCGCCTTGGCTAACGATGAAAAGATAACTGGCTAAGTAGTTCCTATTATAGGTTTCACTAAGAGAAAAAGGAGAAGTTGCTGCACATATCCATCAATCGCTAGTATTAAAAAACAATATTGTTAACACACGCTAAAAGATGAGTGTTAACAGGCCATTATATTTTTACAGGCCATAAGTTATTTGAAAAAAGCTGGCTTTCGCCCGCGGCTTCGCTCGCGGCTTCGCTCGCATTGATTACGAACCCATGCATTTTTTTAGGTCACACATAGCGCCATCTAGCGTCCTAAAGCAATTGTGACCGTCGAAAGTTACTTTTCATTCCCTCGGGAGCAGTATTTTTTCTGGATGAAAGGTACCCAATGTCCTTTTCTGTACCCCTGATAACGTATATTTCATGCTGATCGGTTCAGTGGTTTAGGTGTGAAAAGGTAACAAACAAAAAAACTTACTTTCGCATTTATAATATTATTTAAGATTAGGATTAAGATTACCACAAAATGACAAATTTGAAATGACGACATTAATAAAATGAAATGTGATGTTGAACTGCTGACGACTTACATCAATAGCACTATTCAAAAGCCGATCATAAAATATTTTAGCTTTGTAACATCTAAAATACTCTTACATCTCTATTAGTGTCTTGTTTAATTCAAAAGGAAATGACAATCATACGTAAGATTTATTGAACGTTTACAGACGACATGTTTTTATATCAATCAATGTTTTAATCATTCCTAGAAACAAACGAATGCGTATGCTACTGAAAAATAACCCTTATTGACTATTGACAAAAGTAGCTTCAACTCAATAAAAGTACCTAAGAAATTAATAACATTTGAATCAGTTGTTATTTTGAGAAGCCCTAAAAGCTGTCAATTTAAATATTATTTGTTAGAAATTTGTTAAACTGACCCACGTTAATTTGGGCCTCAGTATTTGCTTACTTAGACCCGGGTACGTCTTAAAACTGCGGCCAGACACCGGAGGACGGGCGGCAGGGTCCTCTCACTAATCGGTGAGCCACTGCGATCCCCAAGCCGCCTGCCAAGCGTGGGGATTATGGCAAACCCCCCCTTAGGGCAGGCCTTCGTTCAGCAGTGGACGTCTTCTGGCTGATGATGATGATGATGATTTGCTTACGTTTTATTTTTGTGTAACATTTTCGTTCCAGTATTTTAATATAAAGCAATTCCAAACTCCGGGCTACTACTGATTTTTTTTCCAAAGACCACCCCAATAGCACTGCCCGATCTAGGAATCGAACCCACCTCGAGTTCAGTAGCCACCCTTGAAACAACAAGGCAAATGAGGCGGTCAAGCTTTTTAAAACGAGAATCTCATCCAATTATCCCTCGGTTTCACTGACCAGTTGACCGTAAGTGGTAAGATTATCTTGTTCTGTACCAGCAGAGCGAATGATGGCGGCAGGTGGAAAGTAATAATGTTTATTGCAGACGAAAGTTCTGCAACATTCTGCAGGTCAAATGAGGCAATAGGACTTGATGAACAATATAAACTTTGATAATTCATACAGAAAGCATTAAAGTATATTATTGCAGTTAGTGTCTTCACTAGTAGTTAGATTATTCTTTTATATCATTGCCGCATTGTAAATCCTTTTGCTTTCTCAATAATTCTGTCCTTGTTAAATAAATTTGTAGCTTTTAACGAACAAGTTGCACGTGCATTTGGAAAAGTGCCCAACTCTACATTACTCGGAAATTTCTCCAAGGTGAAAATCGACTTATAACGATAATACGATGTCAGATAGTGATCATCATCATCATCACTGCTGAACGAAGGCATCCCTCATGGGGGGTTTGCCATAATCCCCACGCTTGTCGGCTAGACGGTTTGGGGATCGCAGTGGTTCACCGATTAGTGAGAGGACGCTGCTGCCCGTCCTCCGGTGTCTGGCCGCAGTTTTAAGACGTACTCGGGTCATAGATAGCGATAATCTACATATATTATTTTTTAAAAAGTTTTAAATATCTATATGATACCAGTTAGATTATAACTCTCCTAACTTTTAGCCCCTTGTGTGGTGTACTGTGGTGGTAGTAATCACAGAGATATCGGCCCGTGTTGCTTAATTTAAGTTATTCTCAAAAAAATTGTATGAAAGCTACATATGAAACGTATGTCGTTGAAATTGATATGAATTAACCTAACCGATTGTAAAAGAATCATTACAATTCTATCTCAATAAATGTTGTCAGTCTAAGCTAAAAGTAGGATTTGCGAATTTTTGCCCCAAAAACCGAAATAATTATAAAATGAAACTATTGTTCAATAAGTTTTTTGTTTTATTTACATTACTTATACTTAATACAATAGACAATTATACAAAAAAAAAAAATATAAATAATTTACAAAGTATACATTATTATTACCTATCGATTCAAATAAATCAATCGTATTCAAAGGGCAAGTTAAATTCGCCTCGAGTAGAGTTCACGATAGCTTGGCGGTTAAAGCGACTGGTCTTCTTAACCAGAGGTCACAGGTTCGAATCCCGCTCGTGACCAAATCTATCTATCTTTTCACAGTTTATATCTTATGAATAGTTAATATGTTACAACAATATAATAAAATAGAACCGATTGTATCACACCTTGGATGATTAAAGAAATCAGGTCCAAAATGTTTTTAAAATAGAACAGAAAAGTTTTTAGGAATATTAGAAAAAAAAGCCACACTAATAATGTATTACGCACGTCACGCCATGGATGTTAAACCTTTTTTAGTTTATTTCGTCAAAATAATATCAGGAAGTATTATATTTTTTAAATAAATAATTACAAAATATAATTTTATATTAAATTATTAAATATCATGCTTGACCTAGTACTATATTTAAAAAAACGTAGTACTAGGTCAAGCCTGAAATTTCGAAATTATGAAACTTCAAAATCCAAGCCCTAATATGTACCCAACGGAAACAAATTGAACAAGAGTGATACAAAAAAATATATATAAATATATGATGCTATTGGTGTAACAAAGAAAAGCAAGGAGATATACACACAGGCTTATTACAACCCACACAGTAAAAGTGCATACGTTTTTTACACAAGCAACACAAGCGCCGTTGCCGGGAGGTTTGACCAGGCAAGATCGGATACTCGGCCAGGTGGTGGTATTTAGCTTCAAAATTTAACTGTGGGGTTATATCAACGGAAGAATGGTGTGAAGTAGATCTGAAAGAGTGTTTTTCTAGAAGAGTTTTTACAAGAGATATCCTAAAAGTACGGTGAGAATTAGAAGAATAAAATTGTTTAGAGATTATAAAAGAATTTAGGACAGAAACATTGAGGAGTCTACGGAAAAATGTTTTGTACCAAACCCTTGTCGTTTTCCTTTCAATTGGGTACATTGCCAACATTTGGTCTTTTTTATCGACCCCACCCATCATTACGTTATAGTCTAAGATGAGTTTTGGCACTGGGGTCCCATTGACAAGGGCGGTGCCGTTTCCATGGTATGTAGAGATCATCGCCACACGGTTCTGATCTCTCCATACCATCAAATCGACATCACCTGATGTGTAACCAGTTATCTGACCAGGGCGCATGTTGGCCTCGGTAAGATTGGTTATTTCTTTAGGCACAAATTGGCGATTTGTCCTTAGCGTCCCAACGCAATCAAATCCCAGGGACTTTAACCTTCGGGCCAGAGCCGGAGAATTATAATTATTATCCATCCACAGCGTGTGGCCCCTGCCCTCAAGACCATGTATGAGCCTTAGAACAATTGCCGGCGTAGACGAGTCTGACGGGTTCGACTGCTGCTGAGATACGGGGGCTTTCTTATTAGTGTGGACCTCAAACCGCCACAAATAGCCGGTTTGAGATTCACATATCTCATAAGTTTTTATCCCTACTGTCGCGGCTTTGTTGGGAATGAATTGGTTGGTGTTCAACCAACCCTTCCACTGAAGAAGTGACTCATCTAACGTGATATTCTGACTCAAGTTGTATAAAGTTTGGAACCTATTGTTGAGGTGTGACACAAGCGGTTGTATCTTATATAATTTTGCCTCGGAAACATCCAGTTCCAACGCACACATGTCCTCGTTGTTGTTAAAATGT
Source organism: Shargacucullia verbasci (assembly GCA_947562105.1). Lineage (NCBI taxonomy): Eukaryota > Metazoa > Arthropoda > Insecta > Lepidoptera > Noctuidae > Shargacucullia > Shargacucullia verbasci. The sequence continues at coordinate 634,087 of OX387284.1, forward strand.
AAACACTTATTTAGTAACTGGAACCTCCGAAGAGACATGTGTGCGCTAAAACCAGGCGTATAGAAAATGTCTTCATTGGTACTCCAATAATCTTCGAGCCTGCTTTTGATAATAACCCCCATCCCAATGATTAGGGCAAAATAGGTGTAAAGCTCGTCAACTGTGGTATCTTGCCAATCACATATGCGACTGGTTGGACGGAGGCTATTGCTCTGAAGCATTTGGAGTACCAATTGTTGAGCATATCTATTAGTTTCCAAGGCAATGTGCTCCATAAACTGATGATCCCATATGGTAATGAATGTACCATAAGGGTCAACACAGGGAGCAGTTGGACCTACATTGCTATTGGAGAACGTTTCTCTCCTCGACTCAGGTGGAATCGGAGGATTTGGAAACGATGTCCATTGAAAATTAAATAAATTATTTGGCTCGTAAGTACCCTCTTCAGCTGAAGCAAGCACAGCTGAACTAGTCGAATTGCCTACGGCATCCGGAGCAGACAGAGGCTCTGGGTCCAGAGGCGTCTCCATAAAAGCCTGAAAATTTCTTGGGATGATGGTGGGAGCACCTTCGTCGCCGTCACTTTCGTCAGTTTCGGACTCCGGTTCACTTCCTGATTAAACAAATAATAGATTTAAAACTTCCACCACTAGTTAGCCTAACATTAAGTAATCAGAGGCTATAATAAGTAGCTACGTACCATAATTAAGCTGGTGAGTAACATCTGCGTCACGGAATGGTTGGCGAGGACGGGGTACGCTTCTAGGAGTGCTGCAGGCTGGGCTGCCACCACATTCCACGAACCTGGAATACAAACAGTTATATATCTTCTTCTTCCACTAATATATAAACTTAGCACTATAAATAGGAAAGCAAGCAGCTTACATCGTGGGTGTAGGAGCTGAGGTGTGTGATGGATCTTCATGGGGAGGCTGAGGTGAAGTTCGCCGTTCGATGATTACTTCTACATCAGATGCAAGGTCCGTGGGTAATGGTGGATCAGGTCTCGGTGGGCACGAAACCGATGGAAAGGATCTATAATAATAAGGATCATAAAGTACCTACTTAGTAATACAATCAAAATAATAACTACGGCTAACATACTTCAAGTAAAACTTACGGGTTCCAAATACGCCTCTTCTTTGGGTGTAGTGAGAATTCCAGACCCTGTTGCCTAAAAATGAAAAAGATTTGTAAAATTCTTATTCTTCAAGATTATAAAAAATATTATAGTTTAAAAAAATTAAAAGACACGATTTTATTGAGCACTAAAATTTAAAAATAATTAAATTAAATTAATATATATTATCGAATGACTAATTCAAAAAGCGTGGAGCGCTTTTGGTTATGTGTACTTTTAATAATTAATAAAGGCAAAGCGCTCCACGCTTTTTGAATTAGTCATTCGATAATATATATTAATTTAATTTAATTATTTTTTCATTTTAGTGCATGATAAAAGCGTGCTTTTTTTATACGATAATATTTTATTTTATACTTTATAATCCACGGTATTAAATGAACTCTAGCACTTTCTGCTTCTTGACTCATGAAATAATTTCCCGTTAAAACAACTTAAAGTCATAGTATAGATCCCGTTTTCAATTGTTTATAACAAATTCAATTGTTATAAACAAATGGAGCTCGTTTAAGTGCATGTGACATCGTAGGTAACGTTATTTCAGTCGAAGAAACAATTATCCGTCGATAAAACTGGAATTAGACATAGATTCTATTTTCAATTGTTTATAACAAATTCAATTGTTATAAACAATTAACTTAACTCTCCATGCATTGTCATCCAATCTTAACATGTATGCAAAATTTCAGCTTAATCGGAAACCGGGAAGTGGGTCAAATTTAACTTCCAAGATTTTTTTTCATAGTTACAGGTGAAGCTAATAAAAGCGTGTTAATAAAACACACTCGTCAATCGTGCAGTATTCCTCCACCAGAAGCAGCAGCACGAGCATCACTCTGGCCCCGACCTCGTCTTCCGCGTCCGATGACCATATGTCTGTTATCAAGTGATGATGATACCCATTATTGGGAAGATTTGAGCCAGTATCGATTTTTTATGGGTCCCGACTGTTAAAGCCGCTAAGTTCTGCATTAGAATTTATTAGATATTTGTGTGTATCGATCACGGAACTATATCAATGGTTATTCAATATTACTTAACAGAATTCTAGACGAGAGACTTGTTTTTTCTTTTCAGTTTTTCTTTAAAGTTCATTTTTTACGCAGTATGATTTTTTTTTATTATTATTTTATTTAAAGTTCACTTTTTACGCAGTCGGGCTTTAGTTTGTTTTTTGTATCCAATTATATATTTAGTATACTATTCCTAAGTAACACAAAGCCTCCGATTCTGAATTACACATGACACTCGCTTCGCACAAATGCCAGGGCTATAATGTTTGGCTTGTCAATCGATCATTTTTAAAAACGTTGTTTTATAGCTATTAAGTCGATCACCCATTTTACGCCAGCAAAAAAAAATGCAAATAAAACAAATGCAGGTATAGAAAAAGCAAGAACTAAAAAAAAAAAATCTTTTTGAAATCACGCAAACATTAAAATTAAATCTATAAGTCTTATCCATATCTCACCTTACTATTCAACTCTCCTACAAATATGGCCGATAGCGCATTGCGTATTTTATTTAATAACTTTTGTAAAATACTGTCGAAGATTAACTAATTAAACACTAGTTAGGTGTAGTTACATATATTACGAATGGTTTAATCATTTAATGTTGTCAAAATAACATGATATGAACTCGTTGACGAGCCGGGTGGTCGTTGAAGTTTGATGAAAAAGAATATTTCTTTATACATAGTCTTTACAAATCTACAATCGAACAATTAAAAACAGTTTATTACTTACCCTTCCATGTTTGTAACAGCAAATCTCCCGCGAACACACACACCAAAAAATAACACGCGAATGCGTCAACGTGCGCATACGAATGAATCAAATTCTGTACAACTTTCTTTGCAATGTCGTAATGTTGGCACTTCTTATCGTATCCTTTATTTCGTCTTTTGTTAATACTGTCCTATAAGTTAGAGCAGTACCGATATAGGTTTAACCGTTAAAAATGCTGCCAACTGCAACCTATTTCAAAGAAGCTATAATATGGCCGCCGCCAGTTGCGCACTTTATGACGGCGTCATATTATGGCGTCGCGCCAGTTGAGAGAACAAATTTTTAGTTCCAAGGTTAATTAACTAGTCGCATGTTCATTAAAACCAATAAAAATGTTGTATAACTGAATAACTTAAACATAAACTCCCATTCTCGGTTTATTAGACAGTTGAATGATTATTGACTCAATACTTTTGTCTGACTGTTCCTCGCATGCGCGTAACCGTTAGTTCGTACTTGACAATTTGCGCCTGACCACACCCTCGTGGGATTCAGGGCAGCAAGAGGTCTTTATTTGTAAGCGTGTGGGAAAGATTGATGGTTGTCTGAAATGCACAGACCGATGGCAAAACCGCCGATTAGATTGCTGCGGGTTATACGATTTCCGTTGAACTTTTGAGGTAAATGCATAGCTAGGAAAGTAGACCAACAAGAGTTCAATTAGTTTATAAGTATATAGTCAATGATTGCAGTCACCTTCTTTAACTTGTCCGGGATGAGTCTGCTTTGTGCTTATATCTATTAGCATGCAATTATTTGTTAATACAACTCATACCACTCATTACCTACTAATCTTAATCTAATGCAGCCTCCTTAAACGGGAGAGAAAGTCCCGTACCCTGGCCAATCAGGCCGAACATTGCTCTTTTCTAATTTAATTCTACAATCATTACAATTATATTTCCGTTTTAAACCTTACATTTTGCTACGGTGCTGGGTGCATGGGAACTCGACGTCACGGCGTCTGCGCGCGCCCTCTGCCCTGTGCGCTCGCGCACCTGTCCGTTACGGTCCGCTCGCCGCACTTGACCGATACATAATATAATGTGTGACTATAACAAGTGCAATGACTTTAGGTGCCATTATTTAATTTTACTCGTGTTTAAGTTAGTTAGATTTCATAACGTAATAATATGCTGGCCAGAATTCCAGTTCCTCGAGGATATAATTATTTCAGCGTGGTATTTAGGACTCTTAAATCAGGTTTAACTTTATGGTCTTAAATTCCGTAGTATCGTGTATACCTGTACAATTTTCTCTCGTTGCTACAGAGCGAAATTGCGTCGTCCGCCTACGGTTGTGTGATGGAGCCTTTAGAGGGATAATTAGCAAGATATCTATCTGCTGGTATCTTGTTTAATTAATTAGGAACAAGTGTACTACTAGTTAGTACGGTGAAAATGTTAGCTTTCAAACGAACCTGTTGCCGAGTCACTCTCGGTAAATGTTAGGAACGGCGGCGTAATTGAGGCACACAGTTACAAGTTTAATTATTTAAGATTTATGTCTTGACCCAGGTCTTCATTAATGGTTACCTGACCAAAAAGTTGGGGAGCCAGATTTGGGGAATTCGTGGGACGAATTTAGTAGTTGAATTTCGATAACGAATTTTGTCTCGTTAGTGAGAATAAAATTTTAAAAAGATGAATATGATAATTTACTACGTATGAATTAATTCATTTATGTAGACGAATAGAATCGTCTGAACATGGTCGATCCCTTACAGCTCGACTCGTCAGTAAAGATTTTGCGGTCCCAGTAATACCAGAGTCGGTGCCTTTAAATACAATGTTAACGATTCTGGACAATGGATGGAACAAAACATTCAAGTGAGCATTTGTTACAGTCGCGTTGCTATAAATAAACTATGTTGCACTTAGTATTGACTGACATTCTTTCTTTCTTTTAAGTTAAGTAGCTTTTGTTAAAAACAATAACGTCACTTTTGGCTTAGATACTCGTTCCAATTCAACCAAAACGATTTGCTTACAGTTCAATGATATCGTAACGTGCGTGCCTCATCGATTGGTTCCGCGGAGAATATATTATGTAAAGCCTTGACTCGCGGAGACCCCGCTGAGAGAGTTAAGCGACTATCAGGCGCTCGAGATCTGCTGATATCGCCACTATTTCTCGGAGGTACAACTGGAAATATGCGTAAAATACATATAACGATGAAATGGAGCCGGTTTTAGTTTATATATTTGTTTATATTTAAAGCCTCTAGAGAGTGGCATAGTGCATACCCGATATACGCGTTGATATTCATTAATAATGCTTTCCATATATCACCGTCAGATGATTTAGATTATTGCCCAAATCATAATGTTCTTAGGTTGGGTTTCAAATTGTTCCATCGCACTTGTGACACTGCTGGTCGTCACCATAATTAGTGCTGGTGAACTGGCTGGTTACTCACCATGATTGTCAGTGTCTTAAGCTGTCCGGCCACGTGCAGATTTTGGAACAATTTGTGTTTGACGCCCCTCACTCTTTGTTTATTAATAATAATTCCCAGTATACAGGCAGGCGCTCGCCTAGTTTCGGAACCATCGTCACTCTTTTTGATGATTACTTACAAGAAATTATGTAATTTTATTTACTTTGAAATCACTGTACATGGAAGAATTTATTATTATTGCTTAAAGGTTATCATAAGTATAAAAAAGTAGATATAGTTTTAATTGACGACACGGTTGGCGCAGTGGTTAAGCGATTAGCTTTCTGCGCTATGTGTCGCGGGTTCGATCCCCGCACGGAACAAATATTTGTATGATCTACAGATAGTTGTTTCGGGTCTGGTTGTGTGTGTATGTGACATGTATGTTTGTAAACTGTACCCACGACACAGGAGAAATCCTAGTGTGGGGCAAAGTTTTTAAAAAAATAAAATAAAAAATTCTTATAGAAATATCATACATTTAAATTATTACAGGATACATTTATGTTGATGGGTATTAAAACGGCTCGTACGCATTTCCGTTCCATGTTTCTACAACATTTTAATTAATAGCGCTGTATTGGTGTAATGCGTTAATATTTCCTCATAGACTATTGTTTGTTATATAGCGCACCTCCTTCCTCACAAAATTAAGGTAAATAGTGTAATTTAATTACCACCCTTCTACTAACACACTAAACTTGAATCAAAGCCTGTTGTGTATCTATTGTTCTAGCCAGACGAGAATTATATTAAGCTTTGTTCATAGGTATAATACTATGGATTATGCCGTTTGTTCCCACTGGTTCTACTAAAGCCGTAGAACTAATTGAGTTATTTGTATGATTTAAATGTTATCCAACACACGAATGATAAGCCATACGCATACAGAAATAGTTTTTTTTTTTCATTATTATTGTTTGCTAAAATAATAGAGCTAAGCACCTTCTGAATGCAACAATATGCGGACCATACCATCATTTTAAATGGCTGAGGAGCAGAACAACAAGCTGGTCTTCCCCCAGTGACGACATCTAGCACGTCCGGTGCACCATGAGCAGTCAGCCCGAACGGTTACGAACCTTTGCGCTACGGGATGTCCAGTTTTGATGCGACAGTTATTGCTCACACGACTAAAGAAAAATCGTACATATACATAGGTATGTATATCATAATCATTTCACCGCCCCATCAACACTGAAAACAGACAGTTATGAGTGATGTCAATCAGGAAGAGTAATAAGTAGGAAATGTAAAGGGAAGTGATTTATAGGAGCATTATGACCGCTGGAGCGTCACCGGTGTGTCTCCGGCGACGTCGCTGCTCGAGCCGGTAATTAACTGGCAGCATGGTTACTGGTCACTGCTTCCGCTCATTATGAATGACATTGTACGTTGAGTTTTTGATGGTAGGTGTTTAGCCATCTATCGGTAATTTGGAATCAACCGCCATCTCGACGTCATCAGGATATAAATTAGTTTCAAGTTTTAGTTAAAAGATGGGGTATTACAGTTCTGATGACGTCGTGAATGGCGGTGTTAAGATTTTCCATGAATAGTAGGTGTATTGATAGATAACATATAAGTATTGTTGTTTGAAGGAGGTATTAAACTAAGGTCATACCTAAAATCACACACTGTGTCTCATTCAACCACCCTCACAAAGTCCGAGGGTTTAACATGGTCCTTCGAGCCGGATAGAATAAAGGTGTTTTTGGTAGATACTTCAGGTGGTAAAGTCTACCACCCGTCGTTTAGAACTGGACAGTGGATCGCTGTCCAGAGCATCCCTACAGCGCAGGCGCTAGGAGGCGTCTCAGCAGTGGTGGAACCGTTCGTGGCTAGTCGGCTACGTCCGGAGGAACGTCGGGACCGGGAGAAGACTAGCAGAAATTGGAAGTCGCGGAGCGACTTGAGCAGAGGGCGTCACTTCAGCAAATGTGACGTCAAAAATCAGTGACAGTGAGTGGTGACATAATTGTGAGTACATTTTCGACCTTATTTTGTAGAAGAAATTAACTTGGAAGGATAAAAAGTGCTTTACGAAATAGGACCTTATTCTCAAGATTAGGAAAACTTAGATTAATTTAGTTAGATAGTAGACTTGTAATAATTTTAAGGAAAATGTGTTGACACGGGGAATCCATGCCCGATTTTGATGCGAAGTGTCAAACACTTGTAAAATTTTCGCCAATTTTTAGGACTCAGAAAAATTTCTTTGTTTACATCGACTTGTAAAATTTTCCAAATTATTTTCTAATAACTTAACTAAATTTTCGCGAAAATATTTAAGCTTTGAATTTATTTTTGGATATTTTTATAAGATATAAACCTTTGTGGTGTTTCGGTGGGTTGTAAATTACTTTTATTATTAATATTTCAAAATGTCTTTACAATCATTTGTCAAAGTTCAGGATGACATTTACGCTAGATTGTCAAGGGCTAAAAGTAATTTCAAGAAATCGCCTAAGGATAGAATTACCAAACAATATTTAGAATCCAGATTAGAAAATATTAATGAGTTATGGGGTCAATTCATTTTAACACATACACAAATCATTAAGGATTTTGACACTAAAGAATTGACATCTTCACCTTATACTGTTAATGAAGTTTATTATAATACAGAAGAATTATATTTAGATTTAAAATGTGACCTAAAAACAGTTATGAATAAGATCAAGGGTAGTGATGTTGCTTCAGTTTCAGGATTAACATCACATAATGTATCAGAACCTAAAAACATGTTCATAAAATTGCCTAATATAATAATTCCATCGTTTTCGGGTAAATATACTGAATGGCCAACCTTTCGAGATTTGTTTTTATCTGCCATCCATAAAAATACCACTATTGATAAAGTGCAAAAGCTTCATTATTTAAAAAGTTACCTGACTGGTGAAGCCGAACAGCTTCTACGTCATATACCTATTTCAGAAGCAAATTATGACAGATGCTGGTCGCAATTAGAAACTAGGTATAACAATAAAAAGTATCTTTCGCACTGTATTTTAAGGAGATTGCTTAGTCAAAGGAATATTGTAAATGAGTCAGCTAGTGCTTTGAAAGAGTTAATAGATACTACATCGGATTGTTTAAATGCACTTATCAATTTAGACATTGATGTAACTTCTTGGGATATTTTAATTATACATATACTTACCTTGAAACTGGATGCAGAAACTAGAAAGGAATGGGAGTTAAAGGTTACGAGCAACACTGATTCTGATAAACTGCCTACTTTTGAGCAATTTAAAGAGTTTTTAACTAGTCGATACAGAGCATTTGAGTTTTTAGAAACTAAGCCAGTTAAATATCAAAATGTTAATGTAACTAAAGCAAAGGTATTTCACACAGCAACTTTATTTTGTCAGTTATGTAATGAAAATCACAAAATAGGGAATTGCAAACAATTTGTAAATAAAAATGTTGATACTCGGCGTAAGTTTGTCCAAGATAACAACTTATGCTTTAATTGTTTGGGGCTCAATCACTCTGCTAGGTTTTGCAAATGTACGGTATCTTGTCGAATTTGTAAACGTAGACATCACTCTTTGTTGCATCCTAAATCTCAGCAGGAGTATTTAGGAGAGGGGGGAGATTCAAGTTCGTCTAACAATAGGGTTGTGCAGACGAAAGAATACACTGACACAGTTGGAGTAGAAAACGACACAGAGGTCGTTGCTTGTTTTTCGAAGGGTATAGCTAATAACCAAGTCTTATTAGCCACGGCTCTAGTGAGGGCTGTATCGAAAAACGGGTTTAAGTACACGGTTAGGGCCTTGTTAGATCAAGGCTCTCAAGCATCTTTTGTTACAGAAAATATTGTACAAAGTTTAGGGTTAAAGAAAAAACCAGCTAAGGGTTTAATAATTGGTATAGATGTCAACAGCAAACTATCACTAAATTCGGTTGTTGAGGTCAGAATTCAATCTAGGATTGATCCATCTTTCGAACTTGTTGTCAAAGCATATGTTCTTAAATCTATTACGTCATTATTGCCAGTTAGGGAAACGACATATTTAGATTGGGCACAAATGAATGATATACAGTTAGCGGATCCTAGATATCATACACCGGACAAAGTAGATATGTTATTAGGAGCAGATATTTATAGTAAAGTTTTACAAAACGGGTTAAAGAAAGCTCCTGGAAGTAACACTGTAGCTCAGTGTACTTCTTTGGGATGGATTTTATCAGGGGCGGTATCTTCTACTGCTCAAAGAACACCAGATATTACTGTGATGCACGCTCACGTTGATGACGATGAAATCCTGAAAAAATTCTGGGAGTTAGAAAAGGAACCAAATCAAAATAAGAAACGTATACTTACCGATGAAGAATCCAAATGTGAAGACATCTTTAAAGCTACAACTGTAAGAGATGATGAGGGTCGTTACGTGGTTAACTTGCCGTTTCGAAGTGAAGATCCGAACTGTAAATATGGAAATTCAAGAAACATAGCAGTGAGGCGATTTCATGGATTAGAAACTAAACTAAATAAAAATACAGAGTTGAAAGCAAAATATACGGAAGTCATTCATGAATATTTACAAATAGGTCATATGAAACTAATATCTGAAGTAGAGAAACAAAATAAACATTCCGTCTATTTACCCCACCATGCCGTTGTGAAAACTGACAGGGAAACAACAAAGGTTCGTGTAGTCTTTGACGCGTCCTGCAAGGGGAGTAATGGGGTATATCTTAACGATGACCTAATGATTGGTACGAGGTTGATCCACTGGAGAGTTCACCGTATTTGCCTAGTATCAGATATTGTTAAAATGTACCGAATGGTGCGCGTGGCCAACGAACATACAGACTTTCAACGAATCGTATGGAGAGATAATAAGGAGTCTACACTCAAAGATTATAAACTACTAACCGTTACCTTTGGTACGTCTGCTGCTCCTTTCTTGGCATTACGTGCGATGCAACAATTGGCATACGACGAAGGACGAAATTATCCACTGGCGGCTGAAAGAGTCCTTAATGATTATTATATGGATGATCTTATGACGGGTTGTGATACCATAGAAGAAGGCGTACAAATCTACAGTCAAACGAACGAGTTATTAGCTAAAGCAGGATTTAATTCACAGAAATGGTCAAGTAACAGCAATGAGCTACTAGAGAAAATAATTGGTGAAAATTACACAGAACAAGGAAGTGTGGAGAAAGAGATCTATATAAAACAAGATGAGATAATAAAAACGCTGGGACTTACCTGGAACAGAAATTTCGATAAAATCCAGTATTCTGTTCAGTTGCATCCGCTGCAGGAACCTGTAATTAAAAGAAAAGTATTAACAGATATAGCAAGATCATTATTGGATCCTTTGAGATGGGTTGCTCCCGTGATTGTATTAGCGAAAATACTAATTCAGAAATTATGGATTTCAGACATTGGATGGTATGATGAAATTGCATACAAAATAAAAAACGAATGGTTTACTTACCGTCAGGAGATGCAAACTTTAACGGAGTTGTCAATCCCGCGATGGTTAAACATGGAGCACGGTGACAAACAGGTTGACTTACAGAGGTTTTGCGATGCGTCAAAATCTGCATACGCTGTAGTAGTGTGTGCACCGGTAGTCAATGCTGAAGGTAGAATACATGACACTTTGCTCGCAGCGGAAACTAATGTTGCTCTAATAAAACGGTTACTAACAAAGCTCTTTTCAGAAGTGTCGGAAGTGATGAGAATCGGTAAATCTAATTTGTATTATTGGACCGATTTAGAGATCGTATTAGCTTGGTTTAATAGCCATCCTAGTAATTTTATTTGGGATAAATATTCAACATTTATTCAGCTAGTTAGAATACCACCTGTGCGGGTTATAACAACTAGGCCGTTTAGTAACAACAAAGTGGACTATGCGGGTCTTATTAATTTAAGACATCAAAAAGTAGGGGGCACCATACTTAGAAGGGCTAGACAATCTTACACGAGTGGTTACACTACGTAGCAATGGTTCCAGATTTAAAAGGCCAACATCAAAACTGTGTGTCTTGCCTATTGCCTAAGAGTCTGATTGTTTGTTTGTTGTTAGTTTTAAATTTATGTTAACTTTAAGAATTGTTTTTAAGTGAGTTTTTTGTTTAAGTTCAAGGGTATGGGATAACTACCAATGGATATTTTAAACTAGCATTTTTTTGAACTTTTTATAACATTTAACATGTGAAGGACATAATGTTGCACAAAATGTCCTTGGTGGGCGGTATGTTTAGCCATCTATCGGTAATTTGGAATCAACCGCCATCTCGACGTCATCAGGATATAAATTAGTTTCAAGTTTTAGTTAAAAGATGGGGTATTACAGTTCTGATGACGTCGTGAATGGCGGTGTTAAGATTTTCCATGAATAGTAGGTGTATTGATAGATAACATATAAGTATTGTTGTTTGAAGGAGGTATTAAACTAAGGTCATACCTAAAATCACACACTGTGTCTCATTCAACCACCCTCACAAAGTCCGAGGGTTTAACAGTAGGTGTTGTGTTATAATGAAACACCTCGAGTGCACGACAATAACTGATTTATTTAAGTACCCTTCACTTTTAATCTTAATTACCCACAACATCTCCCCCACAAACGAACTGTAACACATAGAAGTCTAGGACTAAAATACATTCTGCATTTAGCATAAGTAAGTACCTAGAACCAAGACAATATTAGGTAATGAGTGCAGGTAGGAAAGATAAGGCAATAGGCGCTCCAGTCTACAACTGTAAATACCGTAAGTTGGCAAGTTGCAAGAATGAATGCCCTCAATACCATATCCATCCCTCACATTATAATTATAAGATAACATAATTGTACCTACATGACTACAACTACATACATACTACAAAAACTTAACAAAACGATTCTTCAGAAAATTAATTACTTGCACAGATAGTACTTAAACACGTTACAGGCCCACTTTTAATCGGACTATTTTAAACAATTATGAGCTATACGTTGCTCAGCAATTTTTTTCGCTCGGCGAGTGAATGGCTTGCACGCAGGGTTGTTAGAGTTTATATCCTGAGAATTAGTGGCAACCAGCTCAAGATCACCTCCTTTCAGACCTACATCTTCGTGAGCATCACTGAACTCCTCGTCCTCATCGTTTGAGCCCGTTTTAGGACGATTACTTTCACTTTCACATTTAATTAAATGACAACGATTACGTCTGTACCTACCCCCTGAACTAGTTTGCACAATGTATGACCGAGGTGCATCAGCATGGCTGACAACTTTTCCTCTACTTCTATATTTCCCATCTGTGCAAATAATTGAGTCACCTTCTTTTAGACTCGGTAAGGTTTTACAATGTTGATCATAATATACTTTTACATTGTTTTGTTTGTTTACCATGGCCTGATGTTCTGACGGGTCAATAGGTTGTGGTTTTAGTTTATTAGGATGGACAGGTAATTGACAACGTAACCTTCGACCCATCAAGAGCTGTGCTGGAGAACTCAAACCGTCCCTGGGTGTATTTCTAAAGTTAAGAAGCGCTAAATTAAAGTCACTATTACTATGAATCGATTTTTTTAACATATTTTTTATCGTTTGTACTGCACGTTCACTTTTTCCATTGGACTGGGCATAATTAGGCGAAGAAGTGACATGATCAAATCCCCATGCTTTGGCAAAAAATTTAAACTCTCTACTTGAGTACTGCGTACCATTATCGCTTATCAGTACGCTTGGAATGCCATACCGAGCAAACACTTCTTTCATGTTCTGTATTACAGCGCTAGAAGTTAGACTACCTAATTTACAGACTTCTACGAAGTTAGAATAGTAATCTACCATAATAAGGTAATATTTTCTTTTAAATTCAAAGATATCTGACCCTATTTTATGCCAGGGTAGCTCGGGGATTTCAACCGGTATCATGGGTTCTTTTGAGGGAGCGTTTGAGTACTCTTGACACGTGTGACATCGTTTAACATATAATTCAATATCACGTGACATACTCGGCCAAAACATCACCTGCCTCGCGCGCCGCTTGCATCGATCTATACCCAAATGACCTTCGTGAATCATCCTTAGCATATCTTTTCTCAACTTTGTTGGAACTAGTACCAAATTATCCTTAAATATAACTTCATCAACCACTAACAACTCATCTTTAATAGACCAATAATATTTTACTTCATTACAAACACTGTATTTATGATCGGGCCAACCCGAATTGATATAATGTAATAACCTTTGCAATTCTGGATCGCACTTGGTTTCCTTTTTTATGATCGTCAGTTTATCGTTCGATATCGGTATGTTTTTAACTACCATCTGCACCTGATATACCAGATTAGTATGAACCTCATCACTGTATAGATCGGGAAGCGCCGCTCGAGACAACATGTCAGCAATATACATGTATTTACCAGGCACGTATGTTATAATCAAATCATAGCCCTGTATCCTTAACATCATACGTTGCAAGCGTGCTGGGACAGACATCAATGGTTTTTTAAATATGCTTTCTAAAGGTTTGTGGTCCGATTCCACGACCACCCCTTTTTGACCATAAACATACTGGTGAAAACGCTCACACGCAAAAACAATGGCCAACATCTCTTTTTCTACCTGCGCGTATCTTCTCTGCGCATCGGTGAGTGTGCGCGAGGCGTATTCGACGGGGCGGCCGTCCTGCAGCAGCACAGCGCCCAGCGCGTCACGCGATGCGTCTACCGACAGCACTACGGGACGCGCTGGGTTATACAGTGCTAGTACGCCCGCACCCGTCACCGCTTCCTTTAGCCGGTTGAATGCGATGCGCTCGCTTTCCTCCCAACGCCATACACTATCTTTTTTCAAGAGGCTCGTCAAAGGAATAGCTACTTCGGAGTAGTGGGGAATAAATTTAGATAAGTAATTAACTGCGCCTAAAAATCTCTCTAACTCTTTCCTATCTTTTGGTGATTTCAATTCTTTTATAGCTCTTATTTTATCGTAATCTGGTCTCATTCCGTTCGCGTCAAATACGTGCCCTAAATACGTAACTTCCTGAACGCCAATTTTACATTTTTCTTTATTAAACTTTAAATTGATTTCCCTGGCTCTCTCTAACACTGCCTTTAATCGTTTATCATGAATTTCCCTAGTTTCACCCCAAACGACTATGTCATCTATATAATTATCTACACCCTCTAAGTCTTCCAGAAGCTGTCGCAATTTTCCATGAAACACTTCTGAAGCACAATTAATTCCGAATGGGAGTCGCATGAACTGATATCTCCCAAAAGGCGGACTAAAAGTGCAAAAGTCAGCACTCTCGTCATCTAAAGCTACAGTCCAAAATCCAGCATTGGCATCCAGAACGGAAAAGAATCGAGCTCCATGCAATCGCGACGCCAACTCGGAAACTGTGGGAAGCTGAAAGTGCGCGCGTTGTACCGCTCTGTTCAGCTCGCGCGGATCTAAGCACACACGGATGCCGTTATTCTTCTTGGCTACTAACACCAGCGGGTGAACCCACTGGGTAGGATGTGTGACCTTCTTGATTACGCCTAACTTCTCCATTTTTCTCAGTTCTTCCTCTAAACGGTCTCGTAACCCGTGAGGTATTTTCCTAGATGCACATATGACAGGTGGAACGGATCGGTTAATGACTATGTGATACTTCCCAGGTAAACATCCTAATCCCTGAAATAAATCATCGTAGTTCGATAACTCGACTGACCTTATCCGCTTCACCAACCCCAAGTACTCACATGATTTTTGTCCCAGCACACTACTACATTCCATGTCTGCAATCGCAAACTTTAACCGGTATGCTACATTTTTATAACACCACGGTAAGACACAAATACCTCTAATCGGTATGGCATTATGCGTATAAGACAGCAATGGTATTTTCTTTTTAATAATGCAGGCCTCATCGAAGCCTAATTCACAAAATCTACGATAAGACATTATATTGTAGTCGGCACCCGTGTCACCAGTAGGGTAACGTGGGTTACGCTAGAAAGGAACGTAAGTTATTTTAAAAAAGCTTTACACAATAATTTCTCCTTTATAATAGTACAAAGACATAAATATTGCGTGAACACTCAGACACGAAAGATCTAGAAGAAAATGTAGGCTCCTTAGAGTCTATTCTAGAGCAAAGCGCAGGAATTTCGTTTTATACCACTGCTAAACCTCTGCTTATTCTTGCATTTTGTCAATTTCGCAGGGGCTCAAACGATGGGTAAGTTTCCGAGCCGATCTCGGGAACGTATAATTAGGCCTCCATATTGTACCTTTTCAATTTTAGTAAAACTATACATGTGTTTCACTTTAGTTATTAAGACAGCGCTCGGTCACAGTATTTTGTAGTAGATTGCCGACAATAAGACAAAGACACTATAAGTCTAAGCATACATATTTTTTATAACTACAGTTGGTTATTACTCAATTCATCATGACAAAATGATAAATCTAAGTTAAGCCACACAAGCCATTTAAGCTACCCAGTTAATCAAATAGAGTTGCTATACCAAATCAGCAAGTCTTACTAGATTACAATCGATATTAGCCGATTAAATTAGCGATAGAAAACACCCACGACTCGTGACTCCTTTAAAGGGAATAAGCACAAAATGTGCTTTATAATTATCAGTTTTGTCGGAGCTGCATTTGCAAGTTTATGTTTATTTATGTGAATTATTCATGAGTTTTAAAATCAATTAAGTTCAGTTCGAGATAATTCTCGCTCGAAAGTGAGCTTATACTGAAAGTTAAGCGAAGTGTAGGCAAGCGAGATTTGTTGAAGGGCTTTTTATAAAGCCCTATGTTTCCAAACTAACTAGATTGCATAAATAGAACCAACGAAGTTGTAAATAACAAACGGCAAAATACTTGTATCCCATTAGTTACTTTAATTTAATCAATAGTGGTGTTCCTGTTTCATTTAATAAACGCTCTCAATGTAGTAATTGAATATTTGTAGGTTATAAAAGCCGAGCTACTCATGAAGTACCATCCTAACAGTGGGCCTCAGAATTATAACAAACAAAAAGATTAAAAAATAACTTTCTTGTCCGCGGCCGCTTTGGCTTGGACCGGTTTGCGGCGCAGGCGCACTTTTGAATAATTTCTCTTGATACCGTACGGAATTATTCTGTTTCGATAGTCTGTATACTGTTTGATGGAGCGACTTAGTCCAGAATGTAGAACTATATTTGTAAGACTTTAAATATCATTTAGGTTCATTTTTAAAAGAGAACATGTCCCTCCATTTTGTCAGATCTGTTAGAAACCTTTTCATTTTAGTGTAATCACTGATTCTAGTGCACTAAAGTGTGATTTTTTGGATTCCAAGAGAAACACATTTCTAGATGAACGAATGGTGGTAATCTAGACTTTTAAGTAGTCATCCATTGCCAAAAACGATGTTTGAAATGCTTCTTTTGGCTGGCAAAACGCTTTGATCTGGAACGAAGGAAGAAGATGTCTGCAAGCATTGTTTTCACAAAAGTCACAAGTCCTTGCACGACCGCGAGTAGATGCCGATAGCCGAAGAAGGCTCTATGGTTCACCTGACAACATAAAGTTGCTGCACATCGTTATAAATCTCTCCTGCTAATCGCTGGCGCCGACTTTTCTTTCTGTGTTTCTCTCATATCTCAGAAAATAACAAAAGCGATACATCACACGGATGTCTCGTCTCGGCGATGCGACAAAGAAGCATTAATCCCTTACTTATCGACGGTTTCATGCAATAAACATGGCTGCCTGTCGGGGAATGATTTACGGGAATGACGCAAGCGCAGCCACACGCTTACGACACGCCATCAATAACACATGTATATAAAACATAGATTCTAAGTTATGTTTTGCAGAGATATAGTTTGTGTGGTCTCGAGGAGAATAGACAATCATATTAGTTCGAGTGGGTGTCGTTTGTATTGACTAAGAGGATTAAGGAGGTACCTACCTATAGGCAGAACCATTCATTTGTAAACTATTGACAGCCAGTTTCAATAAATCATCTATCATTGGTGTTCTAGTAACCAGAGACAGAAATGTGACTTAAGGCCCATAACAAATAATGTCAAATTCCTTTCAGTTTCCCTAAAATAGGGTTGAGCTACACGGTTACTGATGCATGCGTCCCGTCTATAGGGACAGGTCCGCTCAAATCTGTCATGGCACTGGTACTTTCTTCCAAAGGCCAGTCCAGACATTGACCTACATTGTTCTTACACGTCTTCCATGTACTATGTCATAAACCATATTTTAAAAGAGTAACCATGGAGTTTCTTGCTGGTTCTTCTCCATGGAATGACAATTTGAACCAGCTAAACGATTTGTAAGTGCCTTTTACGGCCTATACGAATAAAAAAGTTTTGAGTTTGAGTGCTAACCACTGACTGGTGAGATCCACTACAACCAATTAAGCACGACGGTTGTTGCATTCTGGAAGATCGTTCGTAGTAGTGGTCAAGGGTTACAGTTATTTAACCTGTCAAATGATGCATATGAGGTACAATAGAAAATCTATCGTGTCTCGTTGCCGGGCGCTGAGTGAATTAAATAATACTGAAATTAATAACAATTAAGACGAACTGGCAAAGTTCTAGTTTTAAATGCTTGTTATTTTGTGTTAATTTGTCTTATTCACATATAAAAAAAGAACCATAAATAGGTGTGAATTTAATACCTTACAGATTTATGATGGTCATTAATTCAAATTAATTCATAATAAACTACTCCTTTACAGCTTCATATAATATAAAAGCTGCGAGTTTATAAATACAGGACAGCCTTTTATGAACATTCGTGTATGTAAGAGTTTTAAATTGTTTATTTATGCAAATATTTTGTTTGAATATATTTTAGAAATAAATAACTGTTGTTGACATGCGAGCATCGTGTCCATACATAGACTGGTAACGCACTAGGCAGTCTGTCTGGACCAATCTATAGTAAACGTGGGTAATAGATGTATATACAGGTGAATTTTTCAATGGGGACGTGGAAAGCCTATATAGGGAAATATATTCAAAGGAGTCTCGGGCCCGATTTTGATGAAAACTAAAACTGTATAATTGAATTTTTGATAAATCACTTTCCTATACTAGAATCGAACAAGTTGTATTTGAAAAAAAAAAAACATTCTGTATTATTACACCATCCGATAAGTGTCGCTAATAAGGATGAAATCCGGGAATAACTCGGCAAACAATATGTCATCACGATTAGTTGGTGAGCACTTTACTGTATTTTATATAACAATAGACAAATAAAGCCGATTTTAGCAAGAAAATATATAGAGTTAAACAACGTACGTATAATTACTCTAATACGAGTACTATGACGCATTACTGTCTATAGGCCGACCGTTTAACTCGCGTATCGCCTGCGCGATAAGAAGGGAGCGGGGGCGGGTAACGCTACACACGGAGTCAATAATCCAAAGATTTATCTCGAGATAGACATTGTTGGTAAAGAATAAAATAATAAGTATCTTTTTTTTATTAAGCGTTACCCGCCCCCGCTCCCTTCTTACCGCGCAGGTGATACGCGAGTTAAACGGTCGGCCTATAGTGCGTGATCTGCCTAAGTAGCTCGATCTTGTGAATTATGATCCTATTACATTTGGAGTGACAGATGATGACTCAAATCAAACATCACCATACTAAACTACCATTTATCTATACTGCCTGTTTTACATTTACACAATTATGTATATGTGGACAATCTACGTATATAATAATCTGTGTCTTCACTAGCGTAGTTTTTACGACGCAAATATAGCTTTAAACTTTCATAACCTTACGGAATCTAACCATGTAGGATTGTAGGTAATAGACATTTCATTAAGCATTAAAATTCTTCGTAAAGAACATAAACCTTATAATGGACACACAGACATTGCGTTTTATTATTAGTGGAGATATTTTTCGTATCAAGTATTTAACAGTAATTTAATATGGCTACTATTATATATATGGCATTGATTACTATCTAGGACCTATTACCGTAATCGACTATGTAAATGAGTCGACGAAGTGTTTCCATACACGACATTAAAAGAATACTGAATGTGTATCTGATCCTCAGAAAACATCGGAACGGGTTGTTATAATACATAAGAAAATACAGTGAACAGATAATGAGTTGTCACTATATTAAACCACTTATATAGCTTGGGAAGTTGTACCCACTAATAAAGTGTTTAAGGCCATAATTGATACATTATCGATTTAAATAGCCGCTGAACACGTTCTGTTAGATACTGCTAAGTATAGGGAAGACAGCGAGACTGCGTCCAAACCCTACTATGAAGGCTTATATAGACAACTGACTAGGCTGTATCAATCATTTGTTGGCAATTTGCTGCTTACAGGGGAACTAGTATGAAAATATCATGCGTGCGCATTTAATTAAATCAAATCGTATCGTAAACGAGAGTACATTATTTTCATACATTTTACTTACGTTAATTGCTATTGTCGTGATCAAGGAATATTCGTATTAGCCCCCAGAGCTTATCTGTAGACGTATCAAAGAAACCTTCATAGATATCGGATTTAACAGGCAAAAGTTGCACTGGACTGGTGTCTGTCGAAGGGCGGATGACCGTTAGGACGGACAAGCTGTACTGTAGGAGTACCCCAGCCCGTTGGAACAAGCGTCTGGTAAAGATACCTGGACTTTGAAGCGTAACATGATGCCTATATCCAAAAGTGGGCAAAGTTGATTTAGGTAACACCTGCTCGCGCGCAGACTAAAGATAAAGATAAAGATCATTTATTTGCACAAACACGTGTACATAAAATACATTGTTTTGATGCATATTATGAGGTCTTAAATTTTTAAGTTTGAACCAACATGTTTTACCATTACTGGTGTACAAATATAGAAAGAAAAAATACAATACCTACATAAAGTAAATTGTTGTTCTCCCAATGTTACCTTATATTAAGGCGATCGTTATTTATAAATAACGTAAGTAATCTGCATTATTAAGTGGCCAATTAAGAATGAAACAAACTGCGCGACGACTCAATTAAGAAATGGATTAATTAATTGATTCATCTTAAGAATTCCATTCCATTCCTGGCATACTGTAGATATGTAAAATATACGTTCTTTTTGGAATTCTTGTTTCATTAACTTTATCGAGTTCAATAAAAGCTGGTCTTACAACTGTCATCTAGTGAATCCCATTGATAAACCACTACAAACAATATTTTTGTCCACTTGGGACCATCAATGGTCCAATTAGAGAAAGAAAGATCTATGTGTAATTCTCACTACCAACGTATCAGTATTTTCTCCCTTTTCGAAAAAACATCGTCCCATTTATTGTATTGCATTGTTTGTTTGCCAATAGCTTCTAACAGCTGACGCGTCCTTGATACAAAAAGTCCGACCCTAATACCAAACTAGCAGTAAAATAAAAACGTCTTGATACTCGTTCAACAGTTATCGAATTTTATGCACATATGGCGTTTATCCGTTACGGGAAGCGCACGGCGTCTGTTACAAATTATTGATCCTCTTAACATAAAAAAGAATTGTATATAAATATCAGAAGGTTTCTTTTGTTAGAAATATTAAAAGGAAATAACCAGTTCGTAGGCCTGCGTAGGATGATACCCAAACACTTAGTATTTTGAATGTTTTATATTTAACTTGGTGATTTTATTATAAAAGACTTCCATATCTTTATATTATATTATAATGCAGGAGTTCAGACATATCTTTCTTAGAGTTTTTTTTTTATGTTTCCTAAATAATATATTAATACAATTATTGATCAAAAATATCTAATATGTACTTATTAGCCCTTCAGAAGTGCAATTCAGACGATGTCTCGGCTATAACAAAGATAAAATAATAAAAGGCATGACATGAGTGTGCCATTACGTACGTATTCTTAAATTGCACGTTGGGGTCCATTAAGTGCTTATTATTATAAATTAACAAAGACAGAACTTACGGCGTCATCTGGCCGCAGTTACCGTAGGGTTGTCAATAAATTAGGTCATTTACAGAAAAATAAAATATGGATACGAAAACATGCGTAAGTAAAAACAAAAAGAAACATTCGGGAAAAATCAATAGAGTTATATGAATGACAGTCTGTGTCGCCAGATTTGTCATACACTAAAATTAATCCATCCAAGATCAATATATTAATAGGCCTGTGACCTTCTTAATATTATAATATAATATTTTTTAGGCGTTATAATTACAATTACTTAACTTATTGATATAACGCGAGTCGATATTATTTGAATAGTTTTATTTACTTAAGATACCTGTTTACAACACAACTAATAAAATGAGATATGTAATAATAATTTATGATCACTACATTTGCCCCTATTATCGCTTGTCCATTGATTTTATCAGCTATTCAATCCATCAGCCATTTTTTGTACTATAAGATGATATCTAAAAAAAAAGTTTTGATATAATAATACATAAGCCTGGCAACCCTGTCAGTGACGTATAATTATATCGTCGGGGGCCGCAAGCCATCAATCTGCCGCAACTGTCCGCACATGACGCGATTACTTGCGTTTTCATTATTGCCACCCCTAGCGAAGATATAAGTATCAGGAGATATCGATACAGTGGGAAATAAATGTAGCTATTTATTACTATAATGCAGTTTTATGTAAGCTGCGTATACGCTTGGGTAAAACGCCTCACGTGATTATGTCTGTAAGATACCAAGTTTTTTTTTTTAACTTTGCCCCACTCTAATATTGCTCGTGTATCATGGGTACAGTTTACAATTATACATGTCAGATGTACACACCACCAGACCCGAAACAACTATCTGTTGTTCATACAAACATTTGTTTCAACAAATCCAACCGTAGCGATGTTACAAGATAAATTCCACGAATGCTGGACCATCTTGTCACTTCTTAACTAATGCTGACTCATACTATGATTGTTTCATCGCCTCACTTTAGTAAGAGACACTGCAGACTATCCAATGGCCTATTCACATGGTATTTAAACATGGCTCACGAATGTAAACATGGATATAAACATAATATTATGCAAAGTTAGCCATGACCCAGGGGTTATGTGTAAGTTATATCACGTAACACCGTTTAGTAGCGACCTGCTACAATGTTAACTGCCTTATTACTGCGTTGTATTGCACGGCGCATTTTGCTAAGCGAATAAATCAGAAAATAAAACGTCTTATGAATTTACACGCTGATACCTTTAGCAGCCATTTTGGTAAATATTAGGAAATAGCCTTGTGTTTTGCCTGCGGCTTTGTTTGCGTGACTTACAGGAACTGTGAAATACATAAATTATAACACTCGCGGATGATGTTGTTATCTATCAGTACAAAAAAATGACAGAATTGGAACATTAGTTCCGGAGACTACCCTTGTACATACAAACTAACAAACTTGACCTCTTTATAATTATATGAAATTATATGAAAGAATTTATTAAAAAGGAATCTACGATAGAATACCGTAGATTCCTTTTTAATAAATTCTTTTAATATATTTTTCTTTGCGGGTCTTGAGGAAACATTGCAATCGGTTACAGCACCGGAGGCTGATTCTCAAACGAAACTGAAATTGAAACGCAAGCGATCAACGACTAGTTTTTAGATAAGAAAACCGTCCAAAATTTGATCGGCTACGTGTCGATTGCAGTAAAGGTAGTGGAATTGACCGCCTGTTCAGTAGCTCTGTGAGTTATAACGTTGCTGCGTGCTGCTGCGCTTTTGTTTTCAATGTGAAATAAAACTCACCTGAGCCTTGAAAATAATTTGTAAATCTGTTCAAGTTTCAAGTATATGAACGGCCTTTCCTTCATCACAGTTATAGCACGTTATGTTTCGCTTTTAACGTATAAACGAGACGAGTTAGTTCTGTCGCCGCCACTCCGCCTGACTACTAACAAGCGGGAACCGGGCTAATGTGTTCTCATGCAATTTATAGCCACCTCAGAATGGGGAAACGTGTACAAAAACCATAAGTTTCGACAGATTATGGGTTGTACATAGATAATGAGACGCTGCTTAGATCGAGGCCGCGAGAGATTTCGAAATTTATGTTAAAAATATAGACTTTACAACGGTCGAAGTTTTATCAATTGCTAAAAACATTCCTGCTGAATTTACAAATCTTGAGATTGTTTAGGTACATAGAACACATTGATACATAGGTCTGTTTTAGGGATGTTACGGAGGTAGATTTATTGGAGGCGGAATCGGAGTCGGAGGTTCTCGTAGTGACCTCCGCGGAGTCGGAGGTGAATCGGAGTCGGAGTCGGAGCAAATCTACGAATGTAAAATGTAAATAAATAAGAAAGAAGAAACTTGTCGCAACTCGTTCACTAGGCTTGGGTAATATCGTCTTTACGCTGTATTGAATCGTATCTATATATCGGTTTTGAATATCAGATATCGAATCTATATATTTCAATATCTATATATTGGTCGGAATCTATGGTACCTACTCGGAAACTAAAGTAGTACCACATGTTACTGGCGTATTGGTTGAATCTATGATACTCTGAAACGTAAGTGGTGCAGCGGTTCGGTCGAATCTATGTATTCAGAGTATCATAGATATTTTACGTTATTATTATTGTGTGGTTCTGTGCAGTGCCACTCGAGCGATATTGAAATACATAGTTTGTACGCCGCCCGATATATAGATATTGGATATTGTGCCGATATATAGATATTGTATCTATATACGATTTGTATCGCCCACTCCTATCGTTCACTCTTCGTTTCTTCAGTTGTACAGAACACATATACTCCGTCAGTTGACAGTGTCACGAAAAAGCGCTCGGTAGCGCTGCAGCGATAGCAAGTCATAACTTGTAACTCCGATGTATACCTCCGTTTTGATATATCGGAACCGGAGCCGGATTCGGAGGTGTAATATTAATCGGAGGTTCCGATATATCGGAATCGGAGTCGAAGCTCCGTAGCATCCCTAGTCTGTTTAGTCAACCATCGTAATTATTCACAGCGCCCGCGCTGTTGATTTCATTTATGTCAAATTGTCTCTTATGTAGGTAGGTATGTTGTATTACTCCTTGTGCCCACATCATAACACCTATACTCTTAGATAATATTCATTAAGTTATCTCTACAAACAATTTCTGCAAACACCCTAAAGCTTAACATTAGCTAGCGGGATGCCGGCGTAATGCCGAGTAAGTCACGGCGCACGCGCAGATGACCGCAATCATTACCGGGCACACGCCATCATTGCCGTCCGCGGCCCGTCATTACAACCCAGAGGCAATGTACTAGCTAGACGTAAGGAAGGGCCATAGAGTGTATATGAGGTCTAATGGAAATAATGTACATTACAATCAGCTAGAACAGTAATAGCTTAGTGGTTTGACGCTTAGCTTCCATGCAAGAGTCTGAGTTCTAACCCAGCGCGCACCTCTAACTTTTCGGAATCACGTGCAGATCAGAATTTGATCACTTGCGTTAACGGTGAAGGGAAACATCGTGAGGCACAACTGCACACCTGAGAGGGCTCTATAAATTTCTCGATGGTGTGTGTAGTTCGCCAACCCGCACCGGGCCAGCGTGGTGGACTAAGGCCTAATCCTTCTCATTCTCAAAAGAGGCCCTTGCCCAACAGCGGGACAGTAATGGGCTGAATTTATTTACAATCAGCTACACTTAATTCCAGGATTTTCATTTCACCGACTCGGTAAAATATATCACTATGAGTAATATAACTTTCAATTTTGGCACTTGTTTTAAGCTGCTGGATATTTGCTAACACACACATGGTTGTTTCGTATATCTATAATACTACCTTCAACCCGCGACTTCGTCCGCGTGATCTACATATCATCCTTCGGTAATAAGACAAGGTCATAAAAGGCATAAATTCTTAAAATGAGTTAAGTACCACTCGGGGATAATGTGGCTATCTATCGGTGAAATAATTTTCAAATTCGGATCATTAGTTACCGAGATTATCTCCTACATACAAACAAACAATTTTACCTCTTTATATTTTTACTATAGAAGCAAAAGCATTACAGGCTAAAGGCGACTCTGATAATAAAAAACACATCTGATGAAATGCAAATAGGTACATCCTTTTCCTAACCCGTAGCGAAGTGCAGTTCCTTTTAATTAATATCATCATCAGTCATCTCGAGATCTGACAACGCTATCGCATATTATGCCGACTATTAAGCTTGCCAATCTAAAAATCAATTTGAGTAACCATTCATTATGTGCAAGCGACGTTGGATTATGTCATGATGTGTTAGGGCTGTGAAAACTCGGTGTGTTTAAGTGAATAATGGCCATAAGCCTTAGTAAGCCATAAGGAAGGTGTGAATGGATTTGCACCCGACTACGGCGCGTAGCTAAATGTCTGTCAGCGGATTATTTGTCAAGCTTGTATCACGCGAGTGAAAGGAGCAATCAGAAAACAATTACGCGGAAAACGAATATTATCTAACTAAGCAGGCTGGCACAAAATAATAAATAAATTCGGCCCATTACTATCCCACTGTTGGGCAAGCGCCTCTTCTCAGAATAAAAAGTTAACGCAAGTGATAATCAAACTTCAATAAATAGGATAAGTGAGAAGACTGGTAAATTGTATGTAACATATATTTTTCATAATAGTAAAAACTGACATTCGGCCATCAATAAATTACAATTTAGACCCCATATTCTTCCCATATATTTTATTTATTATCAAAGTCATATCTGGTGTATCCCTACAGAATCGCAAGAGCTGGTCTGATTAAGTCATAAAACGCGATGTTTATAATAAATACACTTCCAATTGAGACACTGCACCGAGTCTCTAACGGAAAGACGTTGGCGTCCATAATTACTCTAGCACAGCAGGGTCCCGCAGCGATGCCTGTCTTTTAGGAAGATTTTTCACCGACTTAGACGTACGATGATTACTTAATGTTTCAGGTTTTATTATATAGAGAGGATAGTCTGGTTGGTAGTCTTTGTTCCAAATTGAAACTGTTAACACTCCTCGTGACTTGTGCAATACTTATAGCAACAAATAATGCCTTTATATCACACTAAATCAATATTTTTTAGCATTTGATCAGATTATAGACATTCTAACATCCATAAAAAAACATCTTAAAAATTTATCACAACAGCTGTATAAGCCTAGTTTCATTATTTAGAATTACGAATGTCAGACGATAGTCGCTTTGTGCAAATACGAATATTCGTCACAGATTGTTGATAAAGACTTGCATCGGACGAAATGCTGGGCGGTCCCTGGTGCATTCTCGGAAACGTGATGTTTTCACTCCAGAGGCCCTAGGGTAAGTTTCTTTTGACCAAGTCGATTTAACGTATCGAACGCGTTCGGCGCTCCAATTGGTAGAGAGCACGAAACGGACCAATCGGAGAGCCGAACGCGTTCGATGAGTTAAATCGAGTTTGACGAAAGAAAATTACACTAGGGCCTCTGTTCATCGCTGTCTTATTTCCAAACGATGTAGAACAAGTTGTTAATTTTAACGAGTAAAATCACAGCTGATGGATTCTTTTTGCGACTTAAAAATCGCTTTGTATATTCCTCTCTATTAAAAAATTGCCAAATATTACTCATTATTTAATTATCCTTAATTGAATAACAAAAACGAATTGAACAAAAAACATCATAAATTGATACTTCATAATAAAATTGCGAATAATGGACGGCAAACATCAATAGTTACTCAATCACTCGAAGAGCAAACGTTTTGCAAGTTTCAAGATAGTTTTATTGTTAATTGTGTAAGTTATTAGACGCGCCTCTTCACGCCAGTAAACACCGCGGTATGAGTAGATGCGTGACCAATCAATGCACGATCTTAACCAGATATTGTAATACGATGATCTTGAATTTACGTTACTTTTTTTCTGGTTATTCACAATTATTTTAGTTTTTTATTTTTCAGCCCTTTGCTCCTCGACGAACCCATACATAACATAACTTTTTAGTCCGTATTCCTATCAGAATTATAATAACAACCGAACACTTTATTAGAAAGCTTTATTGCAAGATCAAATGAGCGTGCACTGATCAGAAAATTTAGATGGGCCACTGAATTTCCCCTTAATATTTGTCATTTTACCACCAAGAATATTTTGAGATACATAATACGCACGTATAACACTTTACAGCATTCTCGATTTAATGCTTGTCTCAAGCTCATCCTGCAAACACTCCCATCTCGGTGAGTACCGACATGATATAGAATAGCTCGTATTTGACATAGATAACCTAGCAAAAAAAAAAATTAAAAAAAAAAACTTGTTTTCTAACTGTTTTGTTTTAACAGCGTGCTATGAAAACATATACATCATATGTAAATATGATAAACAATAAAAATGTGATTTCTACACAAGAAGAAATAAATCTTCGTATAATTTAATAGCTAGTCAAGACTAATGATACCTTGTTTTTATTGCCCTTTAACACTCATTATCATTTGATTAAAGCTGTTTTACATTTAAATTACAATTTTATTTCACTCAAAATTTATTAAAAAATTTAATAAGAATAAAAATTGTTATCAAGAAGTTTAACACTCTTTTTAATTTAAAAAATGATGAATACAAATTGCAGTCATCAACTTTTATGACAAAATAATTTGATTGTATTTAAAATTGCATATCTAAATTGGACAATAAAATTCCTTTCGTTTTATGTAGATAGTTTATTTATTTTTTTTGTAAATGTATTTGTTCATTTGAGAAACATCGCCTCGTAATAAACCCTCATACTTTTTCGTCCACAGCGGAACAGAAGTATGCCTGAGTTATGACGTTGATGTAGTCACAAGGCAGGCGACAAAATTATTTACAGTGAAACTATACTGAAAGACCTGTAACGAGTGTTTCTTTTTAAAATTATATTATTGATATTCATTACTAGTCCAAGGCGTATCCAAAAATATATTTTAAACGGGATTGGAGTCTTGAAACCCAGCTTTTTCCCTATAATATTTTATAGATACACGGTGTTCAATTTATGATAATTTAATATCGTAATAATAAAGTAGTAAAATATCATTTTACATCAGGATCGTAAAAATCCAATCTAGGTGGTCAATAATGTTAACCGGTTTATATTCTTAGCACATATTCGAGTAAATAGCAACATTTGTAAAATATTTCAATTTATCCTATAACCATCTCGTCTCATCTCCATTCAAGTGTACATCTTTGCGCACGCGCAGTTTTTGCGGCGACTCGTTAAGCGCTACATCGTTTCACAATTTGTCACCATGATTTGCGGCAGGACAAGCGTCCTACTTGTCCGATATATTTGCATTTGTTTATGGACCTACACCCGTCTCATCCTAGGCAGGAATAGATAATGTGAATTTATATGAGGTGTTCCTGGTACTTGATATGGGTGAGATTTTTTTTGTCGCGATGTTTTCCATTCTGGGTATATTGTACGGAATTGATCGGTGTTGTCAAGCATAGTTTAAAAGTTTTTGCAAAAATAAAAATAACTCTTTCTCGAATCGTGTTGATTATATTTGTATGAATACAGTGCATCCATACTTTTCACAGCCATATCAACTCATAAGATCAGCGGGAGACAACCCTTCCATCCATCCATTGCACATTACTAGCCCCTATCTATAGTAATATTATAAAGAGGTAAAATTTGTTTGTATAGTATAGGGTGTAATCTCCGGAACTAATGATCTGAATCTGAAAATTCTTTCTTCGATAGATAGCTACATTATCTCTAGTGGTATAGGCTATAAATTATATAATTATGTAGATCACGCGGACGAAATCTAGTATAATATATTTTCTTTCTTTCTTCATTCTGCTTTGTCCTGCTTGGGATCGTCTACAAACAGACTAGTGCCTATAAGGTGGTTTATTAAAGACTTTTGTTTTTGTTCACAGATCACATGACCACATCGGCCTTGCACCATGTCAGCGGTGATGAGTACGCTGTCTATGATCAGCGGCACGCGGCGCGCGCATCGCAAGCTCGCATGCAGGTAACAAGCTCAAATATTTGCGATGTCATGCTCTAATCGCGGCCACGATTAGCAAATAGACTGGTGATGCAGCACACACTATGATAATTACCAAAGAGGATCTTTATCAACTCCATCCATCCTATCATAATCCTAAAAGGGGACGTTTTATTTAAGATTAAGTAACCTAGCGACGACTCTGTAGTCCAAATGTACGATACCTCA
Organism: Shargacucullia verbasci; assembly: GCA_947562105.1. Classification (NCBI taxonomy): domain Eukaryota; kingdom Metazoa; phylum Arthropoda; class Insecta; order Lepidoptera; family Noctuidae; genus Shargacucullia; species Shargacucullia verbasci. Next base: position 663,646 of record OX387284.1, read on the forward strand.
GTAGTGAATAAAATATGAAATTTGCATCTTGATTTCAAAGGATATACTATGCCATGTTGACAGTTGTACAGAGAACAAAATGAGAATTTGTTTATCCAGTGTATCGCACTCGGGTCATGTTTGATCGCCAAAGCTCGCGCTTATCATACAAAATTCAGCTTATCTTCGATATGGGTGGCGGGCGGTCTTGGCCCTCGGAATGCAGAGTATCGACCAATTCAATTACCATATCCGAACGGGCATCGTCCAGGCCTGCGTGGACGCGTAGCTGCGTGGGCGCCTCCAAGCCTCATAACGAACACGCTAATATTGCGGAGTGTTTGTTACACTGCTAAAAGTCTCGTATTTGTTAGACTGTGGTTATATTATCGGGTATAACCAAATATGGGCAGAGTTGTTGATGGTAATCTGGTTAGATGTGACTTTGATTAATGAAGTTATAAAACCTTAATGTGTTTTCTTCGAACTTCCATAAGATTATTATAAAAACACATACTTAATGGTAGTCTGACTATATTTTTAGTTTATTTTTTCATAATTTTCGAGTTATAAAATCATTGCAAATTTATTGCTAAAGATCAAATATGATTTAAATTTCTATATGAGTAATTAATGTTCGGTATCTATCTAATATAGTTCTTTGACACAAAACACTACAAAATATACTCGAGTCACTTAGTCTGATGACCTTCTCCTATAGGTAGATGTAACACTTTCTGCTGAAGCTGCCACATGTTATCCCGGCGTTAACTACGAAATATCCGTCAGAAAATATTTAAAACTCTATATTAAGTTGCATTACAATAGTGGTTACAAATAAATCAAGTGTGATTGCTATAATTGAAGATAATATTACCGATACACATCAATCACGAGCATTTGAATCTAATATGTCAGTCCATCAAGATTAATCACTCATTTGATTAGGATATGTGTAACGTTAAATTAATGTTATTGTTATAATTACACCTGAATTCGCATTTATTTCAATTTATAAACATATGTGATTGATTAATTGATTATAAAATGAAATATACACCATTTTTGCACTTTTTATAAGTTACTTGTTTATTTAAAATGGCTATTTAGTTCATTAAAGCGTCCGGAATTATAATAATTATTGCAATTATTAGTTTGAAGTGCCGTTGGATACGATCTTTCACAATTCAATAGACTCGACACAGTCGACACAAATTTTTGAAATAAAATTAGCATTTCAAAAATACATCAGTCAAAAATCCACAAACTGAATTTCTTTTTTAAAGTGCAGATATTCATATTCATATTCATATTCATATTCTTTATTGTGGATCATAGGTAGGTACAGAATACAGATGTTTTTTTATTTGGATACAATGATCAGCTATGTCCCGCCTCTGAGGCATACAATAACAAATAAATGTAATATAGAAATTTAAAAATATTATAAAATCAGTTACATGTCATCATTCATTATCTTATAAGCTATTCGAACCGGAACCATAATTAATTTAAATAAGTATGCAATACTAAACACATCATGGCTAAGGCAAATTATATTCAGCAAGTGATTTGTCAGATAAGAAGTCTTTCACAGAGTAGTAGCATTTGTTCAATAACATGTCATGAAGGTTCTTTTTAAATATTTTTGTTTCTGAAATAGTTCTAATGGGTCTGGGGATATTATTAAATATACGTGGAGCTGTGCAAAAGATACTCTCATGGCACAGATGCGTCTTGCTAGCAACTGTGCATAACTTATCTCGATGCCGTATTCGGGTACGATATTCAAATAATTTTATGTTTGACTTTATGAATACTGCGCTTTCATATATATATAAACACGGTAATGTCAATATTCTCATGTTTCTGAAAAATGGTTCACAGGAGTCAGTTTGATGTATATTAAACATAGACCTAATACAACGCTTTTGAGCAATAAATGCACGTTCATATATAATATACATATTATTTTATTAGAGTAGTTGTTCGGCTCTGGAATAGCTATATAAAGAGAGCTGACCGTTCCCAACTGACGGAAAATATGCATCAGTAATAGTGGAGCCGACAAACGACGCTACCCTCATATTTGCGTACGCCACTTTAAATACTCAAAACCACCAGACAGGGTGTTTATAAACTGTACCCACGATGCACAAGAAATCCTAATAGGGGGCAATTTTTTTTATATTATATACAGCATTGATTGAAAAAACATAAATAAACTAGAAGTTCTTGAAATCCTTGAAGTCAGACTAAGCAATAACTAATTGTAATAAGATTTACTATAAAACACAAGCAGACATTAATTCGGATCTCATCATAAAGAATGTTGGTAACACGAGTGTCAGCTGTGAGAACCCCAGTTAGAACAAGAGTTCCCAGACTTGACATTAAGTAGATAATATGTGTATATACATATATATACTGAACAAAACAAACAAAGACAAAGCCAAAACATAGATATGATAAATGTGTTTCATATAGCAGTATTTTCACAGAACCGTTAAAACTTTTATTCGTATAACATTACAGGTATTTGAAAACATGGTTTATTGAACGTATTGTTCTTAAGAGAACAATGTCTCATAAACATATATTTTGATATTGTTAGGAAAACTTATATTACAAATTGTATCACTTGCGTGACCTTGGTTCACATAGTTAATTCTGAAGTTGATTACATTTAACTAATTAACGTTAACGTATGTACATGCTTTAAACATAAGCTTTGACGATTCCCTAACAGCCTCATATGTCGAGAAAATTTACAATTTTTTACCTAAATGGAGAATTGAAAATATGGATTTTCAATTTTACATTTAGGTAAAAATTTAATTTTATTTCAATGCTTTGTTTAATAAATCAAACATACGTTCAGCGTATAATCTATCGCATTTATACTTAAATCGTGAGATAACAATGTTAGTGGCATATTTCGATAATCTTGGATCAAGGCCCGCATCAACAAAAATATCTCTTTCCTTTCCTCGTTCGTGTTACTATCATATTCAGTATTATAGTGGGAACAATAATAAAAAAAGATATAATAATGTAACTGAACACCTTGTCTAACATTTTTTTAATTTTCAAGGTTCACGAGCTGATTGTGATCAAAATGCGATACTTTATGCTTCTGGTTCGTGTCACCTGTTGCGGCGTAGACTGATTTAATGTTTTTTACATAAATATATAATATACATATATAAATTCCTAACATAAAGATATATGAGGTTGCTCTAAATCGGTTTGTGCTTTAACCCTTACCGTGACAATCATAAAAATGATTCCACCTAATTTGAGCCTTGTGCACATTGATATGTAGTTCAAAACTATCAAAAATGCATGGTGGATGTTGGACATTTTTTACTAGTTTGTTCTATATTATAAAAACTCACAAGGTTCAAATTAGGTGGAATCATTTTTATGATTGCCAAATTAAGGGTTCAAGGATTTTTCGTTTACTTTTACCAAAATAACGTAATATTAACATCATCGTCTGTATTCCCCGAAAGATTAGAGATAGGTGTACTATTATACACCCAAATTTCGTCGATGCCGTTATTAAGTCGCCTGTAGAAGGCAAGCCTATTACTGAATATTCTATTCTGAACTCCGGTTTCTATTAAGAATTTTCATCCCAATAACACTTGCCGGACCGGGGACCGAAGCTCAGATCTCACGCTCAGCCAATGGAAGTTATACCAAATAATATGTAAGTATTTATTAGTTGTTACAAGCAAAAAACCTACCTATTATAGACAAAGAAATCTCACTTTGAATCCGGAAATATAATAATCTCAGTCATAAACGGTACGACCTTTACAAATATCCGTTCGTCTTAATTATAAGCGTTCTTATAATATTTACACAACTTTTAAACAAGATTCTACTCCTGTATCTGTCTCTTTTGTCTTCCCGTCTGTGTACTTAATAATAATTTTATGAGATATCTGATATTTAATTCACATTATTGTCGGCAGCAGTCGCAAGTCTGGCCAGTTCTCTGACGCCGGGGAGGACCGCTCCCGCAGCCAGCATGACCTCAACAAGCAGCAGCGGTCAGCGTCGCTGGTGAGTACCACACTTATAACACCTTCAGATGATTCATTGACAAGTCACGGACTTGATGGAGTAATAAGTTGACAGATCAGTTGACAGACAAATTCAATTAATAATAATAATGTCCTCCTGACCGATTTCGGTCACGGCGGCCAATCTCACCGGAGATTAGCCAACTACGCAGGAGATATTATAGAGCACAAGTGTGTGCGCAAACATAGGTGCTCTCTCTATTCCTTCACTCTCTTAGCCCGATGGGACGGCAATCCGACACGACCGGAGAAATATCAGGCGCAGGACCAACGGCTTTACGTGCTTTCCGAGGCACGGTGTGTATTCACATACACAAAGACCCAGACCCGAAACAACTATCTGTAAATCATACAAATATTTGTTCCGTGCGGGAATCGAACCCGCGACACGTAGCTCAGCAATCGATCCCTCAACCACTGCGCCAACCGTGCAAACGGCAAGCTATTGAGAATATGGAACTAAAGAAAATTTTAAATCATTTGAACTGTAAATGCATCTATAGGTTATATTCCTTAAATATACTTGTAGGTTCTATAACAGGAATTCGTTAACCTCAATAGTTTAATACTAAGCCATTGAACCCCCGACCACTCCGATTGACACTAATTGGTATAATAAGACCCGTAGCATTACTGTTTTTCAAATACATCTCCTTGTATTCCTGGTTCCTGCCAACCAAACCCCCGGTAATGAGGGTTTACATCAGGTTCCCTATAATTTGTGCTTCTATCATGGTCTGTTCCGTTAGCCTAATGAACATTATGGAACACACAAAAAAGCTAAAAAGGCCCATTTTAAAGTCTACACGATAAGGGGATAAGTAAATAGTTGCTACGATATGATGTAAATCCGATAAGCGACGATTTTTTATACAAGGTGAACTTAATGCAAGTTCAGTACCTCTATCACGAGTTTTCTAACTATTTACTATCATAGTAAAGTAAATTTTCATGATAGCGATTTTAGTTCTTAACTTGGTTACATTAGGGATTAGAGTCGCTTATGTGACATATGTGTCATAGTTAAGTTTTGATTTACTATTTACGATATTATAGAGATGTCATGTTAGCGACTCTAATCCCTAATGGAACCAAATTAAGAACTAAAATCGCTTGCATAAAAATTTACATTTACTATGAAAGTAAATAGTGAAAAACTCATAATAGAAGTACAGGTAGCGAAGAAAATCTTTCACCAAATGCGCCCCTGCTCTGAAAACCGACGGATAAAGTACTGATTCAATTAGCCGATGTATCCCGAGCAAGTGACTAGCACTACCAGGAATGCCTCTTCGTAGGGCATCAGGTTTATTTATCAGTTAATATTCGTACACCGACCATTACCCTCTATATTTTCTTCCATGATTCTTTCCATATCCTGGTTGTCTGGAGACAGAACAGAACAGACTGGACAGAAATCGCTTTTAACAATAAGACCGCCATTTGTACCCTATGTGTAAAATGTATTTTTGCTTTGTACTTTTTCCTTTGGTGTACAATAAAGAATAGTCTATCCATCTATCTCTATCTTGCTTGAATGTGACTGCAGCCATTTCGTCTGTCTTAACAGTAGTGGATTGTGATAACCTTTTGAAGACTGAGAGTTGTACGCTTGCAAGCTTATTGCCGGGCTGTATGAGCTGGTCTGTGAACCTTCTATGTGTATTTGCTTAGTGACCACGTCTATTGATGTCGTGCGTAGGCGCACGGAGCACGCCCCCGGCGCGCGCGCACCTCGATCGCATCGACGTAATTGACGGCTCGGACCTGTATGGACTGCGGGCCTTTGTACTGTACCTGAGTTCCCTTTGATTATATAAATGAGGGTATTGTTATGGTTAATATTATATATCCTAAGAGTAGCCTATGATACATATTGTGGAACAAATGAGACGAATTATTACCGAATAATCTATAACGCGCTCGGATCATTTGATATGGTCAAATTTTCTTTAATCAAACAGGCTTTTTATTTAACCACTAATAGATTTACATGGTTATAAAACGCCTGCGTAAGTTAAATATGGTCTTATAAAACCCCATCACTAGTATAATATTACCAATTTATGAAATTAGTTTATGAGGCCCTAAATAGGGGTTGAAATGTTTACTTTTTAGGGCATAAAAGGTAAACATGTTAAGAGGAACAAAAAGTGCCTCTATCAATCTATCCTCGTCACTTCAATCAAGATCGCGCATCACTTTTATCAATCTGTTCTGTACTGTTATTATCCGATGTCTGCCTGTCACAAGAAAGTAGCACGCAACTCCCCGGGCGTCGCGAGCTGTTACTAAACATATTATTATTGATGCCATGTTCGACACGCCGCACAGTGGTGCAGGTAGTACGGGCATGCGGAAAATATTATTTTTAAATGAAAAGACGTTGCGTTTCTTCATAATACTTTATTAAAATGATATAATGGATGTACCAGTTTACAAAGAGAAAGATATAACACGTATTTTTTTTTTATTAACATGAAAATATTCATCAAATTTTTTCACATGAATTTCATAATAATTAAATCAGCATTTTTAAATAAATAAATATTAATAAACTAAATATTAAATAGAGAAGACATTGATTTAGAGATGGGTGCTATCCACTAATAAAGCTTTGGCATCATCGTGAAGAGGATAGTATTTTTTATTCGGTACTGCACGTAAACTGTTGATAAGGGGATCTGAGGTAGCTAAGAGCATATTCATAACATCTTCATTACATGATAGACGAGAACATTTTCTTGAATGACCTAACCTATAATTGCGGTAATCTTTATTTCGCGCTTCTTGAGCTTCCTCAGATAACATCCCAATAGGTAAGGCAGCAACACTTATTATTTCTTTGCCATGCAACAAGATTTTATGCACAGTATTTGGCATACTATACCAGCTGTACAGGCTTACGTATAGTTCAGCAGTCTCGTAACAATAACTACCAAACTTATCCGAATCAACTAATGCACTAGAATTAATTGTTTGCAATATTATACCAAACCGATGAATAAGTTCTTTATCGACTCTTGTGACTTCAGCTACAATGTCTGCATTATTGAAAAATCTTCTAGACGTATTTCCATCGTTAGATGTTCCCATTCCTTGCTTTACAAAATCCACTTTTAGACCTAAACGTTGAAACAGCTCACTTTGGATTCTTTTCTTCTCTTCATCTTTTTGTTGTTTGGTAGTTGCGTTCGTTCTCCAACTGGTAAATGACATATTGTACGCAAGATGTAATATGCATTCCATAAATTTAATCCGTGCGTGAAGCGGGGATAAACCGACCTTGAGAGCCTCCGTATCCACAGTTTTATTTCGCACTTGGTCAAGGTTATTCATTTCTGATGGCTTTGACTTGCATATAAAACACACTGCGCATGATGATGTGTCCGTAACTGTCTGCGCTATTTTGCCATCTATCATTGTGAACACAAGTTTATGGTAGACTTTGTAAGTCTTTTCCTTTAAACTAATAACAGTTTCATTTAAGTTTGCTATTTCAGACTCCATTCTAGCAATTTCATTTTTCGTAGATTCTGTAGTTTCTTTTTGAAATTGGAATTGTACCGGGCGACAACACCTTGTAGAAGAAGGAGTTGCATTTGTCCAATACACAACAGATTTATTTTCCTTTTCATACAGACGCAGTGGAACTAATGATGTCAAAAACATATATGAATCTGACACATTTTCGTCGATAAATGACTGTTTGTACTCAGCATGACCTGATGATCCGTCACATCCCCACTTGTGTAAAAACGTTGAATTTACACTAATCTGTGTAAGGTCGTCTTCAGACATTACTTCAAATAATCTTCTGGTTGTGTGATCCAGTAATGACTGCAAACTTACACAAGCGTAGCTTTCCGTTACATCAATATCCGTGGGGTAGCATTGCCTTTTTACTTCAAGTACTTTATGATAATCGGGAAAAATATCACAACCAATACTTTTTGCTGCATTTCTCAGTACTTGATATTGATGTTTCGAAAGTGATGCATCAAGTAATAATGCCAACGCTTTTTCTGGAGTAAACTTGATAGTATCCGATGATTCTTCTTGTACGAGTACCTTAGAGGCAGCTTTCTTAATCATTTCTTCAGGAACGCTTTCACACAATCTTTTGACTTTATATCGCTTTGTTCGATCGCAACATTCATCAAATGATTTTTCTGGTCGTCCTCTATGAGAGCGTTTTGATGGCCCTGGAACATTACTGTCACAATTCACCACATCAGTCTGCACCGAAGATGTCTCAACGGTAAAAATATTTTTCAGCCACTGTTCATTTTTTGCCATAAAAGCATTTTTATTTCTCGCTGCAGTTTGCCACTTTTTTGTAAATACGGGTAGAAAATTACGACTTAACTTTTCATAAACTTGATTCCAAACACTTTCTGTAAGCTGTGGATACATAAGTTTTAAATTTTCGAGGCATTTATGTATCTCACGATTACTTGATATTATGATTTCCACTAAATCGGCATAGATAATAGTAAAGCTATCCATCACTATAATAACACTGTTATCGTAAGAGAAAATAATTGTAAGTGAAGTTAAAACTACCATTCAATGCTATTTATACTTACACGATATGATTAAATGTTAATTACCCTCATTAGAAACACTTATTAATATAATGCACTTTTTCTTAATTACAGAGCGTCATTAGTTAAGGACCTGGTATTTCCAAGATCGCAGGTTATCGCAGCCAAAACTAATGTATTCTTAATCTATAGGGTCTAATTAATCTCCGAAAGTATATTATTACGTATCGGTCGATAACGGAGATTAGTTATGATCTCATGATTGAAAACAAAAGGTTCCAAATGACCTTCTTCACTAAAAATGTAATAGCAAGTAATTATTCATTATATTATAACATTATGTTTACTATTTTATTAATACGCACAATAAACTTATGACTAAACTAAAAATGAAAGTTGATAATTATAGTATTTTGGTTCTATTCATACTTGAAATAACAATATTTTTTGCACGAAATTTGTAAATTCTCGATCACCCTACTTTGGCATCATATAATTAAATACTGTATAATTATTTATCCGTATTAATTTTAGGACTTGTTTCTACTAACATTCTAGTATGTGTGTACCAAATTGTAGACATTTTAAACAAGGTTGAAACAAAGGACTTTTTTCCGCCCTTGAACCACAGTGCGCCGCATAATCGACGCTCGTAAGGGATTTGAGACAAAGCGTGTTGTAATACGCATATATTATTATACCATTCGCGTGATGAAGTAATTTGTTAGGCTGGTGGTTTGCTATCACTTGTTACTGCTTATATTAAGGCCGCCATACATTGGCGAGCACAACTGCGCAAGTACGACGGAGACAGTTGCGTGGTAACATTAAAGATCGCTTCACTTTTGTTTTTTGGAATCGCTGAACGAAGCCGCTGGACGAAGCTGAGACTTAAACCCCTCAGCTGAGTTCATCGTCACACATGACTTCACAACACGACAGAACAACAGTATCAATATTAAATTGTCGACATTCTTTACTCTACATATTCATGTACGTGATGACGCAGCGACTTGCGTACGCGCACGATAGTGTACCCGTTCATCACTTTTACTTTTAGTTGGTAGTTGTCAGATGGTTTTTCCATAATATGTTGTATATTATACAGTTGATTGTACTTTTCATTCTATTTATAATTATTGATTCATAATCTAGGGAATACCTAAGGCCATGTTCACCAGCAATATATTAATGGTTGTTTAATATAAAAATGGCCGTTTTTTCATATAAAAGTTCATGTCAAACGGCTGATTTGGGAGACATTTTTTTTCCATTAAAAAAAATCTTTGCTCCGCACTAGGATTTCTCCTGTATCGTGAGTACAGTTTACAAACATACATGTCACATACACACCCAATCAAACCCGAAAGAACTATCTATATATCATACAAATATTTATTCCGTGCGGGGATCGAACCCGCGACACATAGCGCAGAATGCTAATCGCTTATTCACTGCGCCAACCATGTCGTCAACATATTTTGGACATATTTGGACATTAGGCAGAATGTTCTTTAGTACCCTGGCTGACTCTACCACGAACTCAGGGCGTTTACACAAGGCTAGTATTGAGATAGTTAGTCGATAGCCCTCGTACCCAAGTACTAACTCTACTAATATAAACTCACCCTTATAAGACTCGGTTTCATATGAGATGATAAGCAATAGTCGAATAGAAATGGTTTTTTTGACTTACATTATCATCATTATTAATTGTGATTAAGATGAAAAAAAAATGAAACAAGGCGAAGTATCAAAGAGAACTTAGAGAAATGGAAAAACTTCTAGACAGGACGGCACAACAGACAATTTTTGTCTGTGGTCGACACTGAATTTAATTCTAAAATTAAGTAATCGGATATTTTAAAGCTTCGTTCATCACAACTGGATTAATAAGGCGCCTGATATTGCCTTAAGCAGTGACATCTGTTACTTGTTAGCCAACTGAAATAAATAAATCAACTCCCATTACCACTTCAGTTACAGCCTGGACTCCCTTAGGCTATTCTCACACGGCTCTGAACTCTGTCTCGGCGAGTAGTAAAGTTTATACATTCCGTTGCAATGCTTTACATGCAATTAATCCTTCACAACCATAACTCAGCATACGGTAAATGCATGCATATGTGTTGCGTATGCGCCGCTAGGAGTAAGGTCGGAAAACAAATCTGTTTCCTAGTTACCATTAACGAAATGTACATAATTGAAAGCTAGAATTTATCCAATAAGTACGCGTCATGTGCGCTAGTTCCTAAAGTTTTAATAATAAATAAAATATTAAATCACAAAATATGTATACAATAGAATTCCCCCTTTGCTCCTTTTCTTCTGAATTTCACAAACCCTTGTTAATAAGCACATATTTTTTGAGTTGAAGCACAATATTTCTTTGTAATTTATATTCATTCTCTTCAGTACTCAGTACTCAACGATTAGTCGGTGATAGGCAATAAAACACTGAGATTTGTGGCCCTTGTACCGGGAATTGTAATTAAAGCTATCGGCATTCAGACAGCTATAGCAGCTTAACAGCACTAATAGCTTGTTTACACCGTGTAATCGTGGTGTGATTCTGACTCACAAGGATAGGGTTGCCTCTGGTATGGAGATCCTTAAGTATGAACATCCCGAGGATGAACATAATGAAGATCTCTTAGCCGTAATAACTTACGTAACGTACTTGAATCTATAGCTTATTGTTACTCATTAATTACAACAACAGTAGCGTCGCCAAACAACATATAATTGAAATGGCGACGTTGCCAAGATTTTAGATCAGATGTAGGTCTCAGATGACCCGCTCTGCTGCCTAAACGCTTCTGCGAAATAACATTATGAATTTTTAAGGTTCTCAAGGAGGCTCACAGCTCGCAAAGAGCACGCAAAGCTCGATTGGTGGAGGGCTAAAAGCGGGGCGTTAAAAAAATCTTATACGAGAGCCACTGGTGTATAGAGTATTTGATAAAGTTATTAAGAATAACTTTTGACTAAAAAATAAATGCAGATTATATTCGTCTAATAAATCCTTATCAACCCTAATGTAAGATGCATGTAGCAACACCCACACTGCTTTAAATCTATTGTTGTAATCGTGTCAAGATCATACATCATCAGTATGTATGGACTAGTGATTAATTGAGTTTATTCTAGTTAGTCAAACAATCATGTATGTGACTATGATTACTTAGGCAAATAGAGACAACTTCAGCGCGTAAATGAGGGATAATATGCTGTTTCTAAAATCCGCACACAAGCAACAAATTGTAATTGTTAAAAAAACGTGCATGGTTTAGCAAATCATGCTGTTTAAGTTTAAGTACACAAGGTTGTAATAATATTTGAAAGACGGTAAGGTACGGTACTCGACGATGAAGCTTTTACAAAATCTAAAATAGTCTAAAGTGCGATTAGCATTCATTTGAATATATCCGATTTCTCTGATTCAAATCGAATAAGCTCTAGGATCGTATTATTTGTACAAAAGTACCTATAAAGTCAGTACTGGGTACTGAACCCACCATAGATCAGTGTCACCCTTGTCCATTCGCTGTACACTTATTATTTGTGAAGCATGATAGCCATCATTAAATAAACTCCCTAACATAAGAGCAGCGACGGGCGTGGCTGTTACTCCATTACATGCCTTCTGCGTGTATTTGCGTTAGATTACAGCCTCCTGCGCAATTACAATAACTATTAAATGATGAGCCGACAGTCTAACTATCGACTGTCTGGCAGTGCTGTAAATGCGACGGCAACTGACAAACTAGACCGTATATTTAATTATCTTCAGGCTATAAATAAGCTGACTATAAAAATTAGCATATTGCAGTTTGTACAAAGAGAACGCTTCGTGGAGTCAAAAGAAAAGCCATCATCAGCCTTTACATTTTTTGCTAACTAATGAACATGAAGGGCTATATTATCAAAGTCAAAGTCAAAGTTTTTTATTACAAGTAGGCCTTTTCAGGCACTTTTAAAAAGTCGAGACTCTAGGCGCACGGTTCCAAAGGGGGTAGGTCCTATGGAGAAGAGACCGGCAAGAAACTCCATGGATACTCTTTTCAAAAACAAAAAGTTTATTTACAATTAAAATCTTAAATTAACATGCATTATATAAGAAAAAATACAAACTTAATAGAATGCTACTTACACAATGAGGCAATACAACATGAGTTAAACAATTGTTTCGAATATAAACTAAAAACGGGATAAACAGATCAAAGCGGATAAAACAGAAATAAAAAAATACAAAAAAGAATACAAAATATTGAAACATCAAGAATGTCCAGATATGTAAAGTGAATCTAATATAAAATAGAATTAGTAGACACAATGGATAACCAGGGAAGCCACATGTGCAGAAGATATTCAACGCCACACGTCTCTATCGTCAACATAGTCTTTGATCCTATAATATGCTTTCTTTTATATTACACTGATACTTGCCATGATGCAGAAAACGGCGCAATGCTGTTCAGCCACTAATCATGTTGTTTGATTGATCATTTACCACAAACTAAGTATACATCGTCATCATTTTCCCTTATACGCAGCATACGCGCACGGATTTCTAAACCTATTAACCAAGAAAAAAATCTCATTACGGATTTAAAAAGTATTTAATGGTCCAACTATCGTCAAGTATCCGGAAATGTCTGCGATTCTTCAAATATCTCACAGAATAACAAACAAACCGCCACATTACTCTGCGGGGCAGCCAATTAACATTCCTGTGACATACCATATGATCTGGTAAAAAATGGAAACTATGGTCTTGTCAATAATGTCTTTCTATCGAATAACCATAGACTGTGGGAAACGGCTATTGTGGTACCACTCTATAGGCGATGGTGGACTAAAGCTGATTATACCACCGTACCCATCCCAATTTGCCCAATATGCCTAAGTATCTATCCTCTATAAAAGAGATATGCCTATTTATTCTGAGATGGCGTCCAGTAACGTATGTATATAGCGGATAAATTGCCCACATTACGCGCGACTGTTCGGCCACTAACGCGCGATTATCGCACGTGTTCACTATCGCAAGTGTAACGTGAAGCTAATTAAAGAGCTTCGTGCTCCAAAACTTGATGCTAAGTAGAATATGTTGGTATTGTCCCTGCTGAATAAACAGACATATGAAATGCAAAACACGATAACAAGTGTCACCGCATAGTAAAAGTTAAATCACTTCACAGTAAATAATTTAATTCCGAGACGCGCAGAAACTGGTTCAATACTCGCAATTCCAGCCTGGCGCAACAGGAGAATTGTATTGTGGTTCCTTGTGATACAAGAGAAAGATGAAAATGAGAAAATACCAATATATGGTTTTAGATCTATGGTAGGTAGGATCTATCTATGATATGGGCAACTTCATTTGCGATATAATGTGCGATCACCAAACACCTACGCAAGGAAAGAGCCTCGACTATGCCTGAAATCGTCCGGCGCAACCTGGGCCGTCAGCCTCGATAACACCATTGTTGACCGGTGAATCCTTCCACTACAGCATGAGAGATTCCCATTCCAAGTGATAGTTGCCGAATAGACAAGAAGAAGAAGTGATGATCATGGTCATTGTTATAGTTTGAGAGGAGAACGCATGTACAGTCACACAAAGAAACAAATATAAGGGTCGGTTTCAGTTAAACACAGAGATATGTATATATAACAGGAATTATGGATGCATCGATATATTAATTAATTATCACTACATATTATATAAAACAAAGTCCCCCGCCGCGTCTGCCTGTTTGTTCACGATAAACTCACAAAACTACTGAACGGATTTTCATGCAGTTTTCACCAATAGACAGAGTGGTTCATGGGAAAGGTTTAAGTTGAAGATGTCGGAAAAAATCATGTCGACTGGGAGCTTTACTGGCGTGCGGAGTAAATACTCGACGTAAGAGGATGATACGACACCACGACAGAAAAAAATTAAGGTATATATGCTCTGCTACTCGTGCGAAGCCGGGGCGAGTCGCTAGTAAATATACAAAATTGAACTTAATTTATTTAAAACTGTACTTAAAAAGTAGTTTTTTCGAAAACTTCATGTAAATCTGGTGATAATGTAACCGATCCCTATGTTCATACTGTACATTGTTCAGGTGTTCAAATAACGCACCATTTAATGACGGTTGTTTAATGTTAATTCGCCCCATTACGTATCACGTAAACGTAGACACAGTGAATTTAAGCTTTCTTTTATTTACGTAACCAATGAAAATCCAGGCTATGTAAACAACAATGAGCTTCATTAGTGTGACTTATTAATCTGCACTATAATTAACAGAGAGAGTGTGTAATTCCGTTATAACCTTGAAATTTATTCAAGTGATTTTCATTTGGTAGTTTTAGAAAGTCAGTGAAGTTTCAAGATGCCAATAATTAAACTCAATAAAGAGTATTAACCGAAATATGGCTCTTAATACTCGTACTTTACAATAACGTATTTAATGAGAGGATCTTGTGTTGTATGCGGATTCCTAAAACCCCGTAGTTCACGTGGGGCCGTGCCCGTTGGTAAATGAGACGAATGATAAAAGTCTTTGATTTTTTAAGGAAAAAAATGTTGAACTTATAAGTTTACTTCAATTTAAGAGGGAATAAAAGAAGTAAACCAATAAATTATCAATAACACTTTAAGCAATTTCGAAATAAAAGGAACCTACAGTCTTGTGAGTCTGTAATACAGGACGGACGCATTATGACTATAAAGCATAAAACCGGTATCTTAGTATTCTGGTAGAGCTCTAAAAGGTTTAACATAGAGATAGCATTTTTCCCTTCAACGCAAGTCACGTCATGGGGCTGAACAATGGGACGCAGGCTGCTAATAACGTGAAATGTGACGGCGATGTGAAATAGAAAGCCGCGGTATGCGCATGCGCAGCCGATGGGCAAGCGTCGGTCTAGGTGAGAGCAGACAGCGATTGCGGTTTGTAAGCCTATCAATCCAGTATTGCTTGGATTGATAGGCAGGTTAATAAGTGATAATATTATTTGCATATGACGTAAAATAAATTATTTACTTGTTCGCTTAAGTGAACAAGCATCAGCGTAATTACAGCGGACAATAAAAACAAAGCAATCCAATATAAATGCGCAATAAAAACCTGACGAAATAAATCGCCTTTGAGCATTATTACTTGATGATTTAGTTTAAAATATCAATAATAATAATATAATCAATCAAGTTTTGTCAAAGTGACGTATATGATACCCTAGCATTTTGTCAAAACTATTACGAGTAAAAGTGTCATCGTCGCTATCCGCTTATAAATTAGCCCCAAACTTCAGCGGGTGCCCGTGTCCGCTACTACGGGCTGATAATCTTCATAATGAAGCTCGTGCTCCCCGACAGTTTAACATTGAGCTAGTTGTTCATGAAACTGAGGCTTCACGATAATTGTGTTAACACCATTTAGTAGGAAAACTAGATTATAAAGGTCCAGTATCGTAGCACCTAACTACATAAAAAAATACATTTTATAGAGTTAAACTTAACGTATGTTTTCATAACAAGGGTTGGCCTTGTCGCCCTTATAAGTTGTTAGCCGGCGTTTGACTCCAGATGAGCACACACCAATAAATTATATTTATTTATTTTTAGTGCGCAATATTATAATGGTGTAGGAAAACAGGTATCCGAGGTTCAGATATTCGAAGATTTGTGACATTCGACACGCACTGGGCCCGTGTGATAGATTACGGCCTAGTCCCTCTTCCATAGAGGTCTGCGTCCCAGCAGTGGGAACGCTAATAGGCCGATGATAATGATTTCTTGATGGATGTAAATAATATGTTACTCCAACAGATTTATAGTCATTTTTCGTTTACAGCCTTGTCAAGGTTTGTTGAATTGATTTCTAATTGTTTCGAATCTTTGACTCCCAACTTGAACTGGAAGTATGTATAGCGATCGCGATATCTATAATATAATGAAATTATAATCGGCCGATGTCTGTACATTATAGAAAATGGAGAAAAATTAATAGGTATGGGGGGTCTTTATTAGAGCAACAAAATAACAGTATTTAGTATTTTTTTCTGTCTGTCTGTATGTTTGTACACGCATCACGCAAGAACTACTGCATGGAATTGATTGCAGTTTTCAGTTAAAATTTAGTATCCATTTTACCGCAGGAATCAGATTCTAAATTCCACGCGTACGAAGTCGCGGGCAATAGCTTGTATATGTATAAAATTATCTTTTGTATATATTATAAAATACAGAGAAACTCAGTTGCATTAAATGACCAAGACTCATCTTCCATAAGTGAAATGCGAACAAACGTGACTACATTAAAACCTCTTTACAAGTTATGCGAGTCCTTTAACAACCTCCTCAATAAACTGCATCATAAACTCCGGTTTATAGCTTCAATCTCAAGCACATAATTCGGCATCACGCTCCATCCCGTTAGCGTTCAGCCGCCGCAACCGTCGCAACCCTTGATGGGGGATATGCAAGGGATCAACCGTTATGCCACAAAACAACACCATACAAAATCCATCACAAAAAACCTGATAACAGACACGAGAAAAGGTTCAACCCTTTCCCAATCAAACTGCAAACAATAATTAATTACCGTATAGGTGAAACGAAAACCACAGATATTTTTCGCGTGTAGTGATAACGGTGTAATGAATCCTGTCTTCCTAAAAGTCAGCCTTTTTTGCTGGCGGGACTCAGGCTGTCACTGATCAATGTTCAAATACCAACAGATAGCGCAAATACCGAGCCGGTACTTGGCATCAGTCACCGATGCCAAAGGATCTCTTTCGCGGTATGACTGCAGACATTCCCTGCCTTTTAGCGACAAGTGTTTTTTCAGCAGCGTACGATAGGGTCCAGTCTGCTCAGTCCAGTCTGGACAAGAAAAATGGCACTGCCATTTTTCTTGTCCAGACATTTACCTACAGTGATATTACACCTTTGAATAATATTTCGTAACACGAATGGAATTTTACAAGAGTAACCATGCAGTTTCTTGCTGGTTCTTCTCCATGAAATAACCTTTTGAATCTACACCAAAAAAAGTTTAGAATTTGATTTTGAATTACGGAGTGGACTTTCTGGATATATACGTGTTGTGGTTACTCATTTGAGGGCACACGTGCGCGTGCGCGTCGATCGTGATCTGTTGCTCAGTGTGGCGGGATCATACATATACATATCATCCAGCTGTGCTGCGGGATGCACGACGCCGACGTACAACTGCATATTGAGCGCATTGATAAATGTGGACTCGAATGAATCGCTTAATCTAACTGTATTCGGAATATCTGAAGACTAGTTAACAGAAGTAGCGGGTCGAAAATATTCCTATAGAGGTACGAGTGAGGATATTGGGATTATTATCATATGACAGTAACTTTATGAAACAGGAATTGTTTCCATATCACACACAATCATGGAACTGCCCATCTGTCCGATCTCACCTGATACGATCTGTTGGTGCTCCCTCGATGAAATACTTCAGAGAAAGGAGGGGTCTGGCTTGTTTTTGGCGAACTCCATCGATAAACCAATGATGTGATTATGTTACTGAATCACTGTTCACTAATAATATAACATAGCATCACGCCTGTATTCCCCGAAGGGTTAAACAGAGGTGTATTCTACACCCTCATTTCATCGATGCCGTTATTGAGTCCCATGTAATAGGGGGCGAGCCTATTGCCATCTACCGGGCACACTTCCAGACTCCGTGCTGCTACTGAGAATTTCCATACATAAAAATACAATAACACTTTGCCCCACCCGGGAATCGAACCCAGGACCCCACGCTCAACAGTCGTGCCTGCGACCATTGAACCAATGAAACAGTCATAAACACTTATAATTTCTTCATCTTTAAAGAATACTAGCATACCTACGACTTATGCTTAAACAACATATCTTTCGTTGCGAATATCATACAGCCTTGCCAGCTCAAGGTCGACCGCGGACGAAACATGATAATCAAGATGTTTGTTTTGTTTCAGCAAACCCTGGAGGCAGGCAGCGGCGGGGTCGCCAACCTCGAGAGCCTGGAGGCCAAGGTCAGTGACCTCTCATTATAACAAACATTCACACACGCCGGAAGTCTGTATGTGGAGCAGCAGATGTGTGCGATGACGTCACTGGCAATTACGATGCGGTTGTATTCAAATGAATATGGAAGAGCAGGATTAGGGGAGTTTGTAAGTTGCTGACTACAGACTACTGTCATATAGATATTATTAACGCGGTAGCTACAAAAATAATTATGAAAATGAGGACACGGAGCCACCATCATCATCATCATCAGCCAGAAGACGTCCACTGCTGAACGAAGGCCTCCCTCAAGGGCGGGTTTGCGATAATCCCCACGCTTGGCAGGCGGCTTGGGGATCGGAGTGGCTCACCGATTAGTGTGAGCACGCTGCTGCCCGTCCTCCGGTGTCTGGCCGCAGTTTTAAGACGTACCCGGGTCGCGATTACACAAATTGAAGAAAATAATATAGTTCCATGGATTCGCTTTCTTTGGCATACTTGCATAATAATTCATGCGATCATGGCATTTTATCACACACTCATCAGAGAGCACGTAATAAAATCATCTGCTATTTATTTCAAACACGTATTTAGCTAGAGAAAATAGCAATAAACACATACTAATGGTCCATAAAAACTATAATAATGTCCTCCTGGCCGAATTTCGGTCACGGCGGCCAATCTCACCGGAGATTAGCCAACTACGCAGGAGATATTATAGAGCACAAGTGTGCGCGCAAGCACAGGTGCTCTCTCTATTCCTTCACTCTCTTAGTCCGATGGGACGGCAATCCGACACGACCGGAGAGAGATCAGGCGCAGGACCAACGGCTTTACGTGCTTTCCGAGGCACGATGCGTATTCACATACACAAAGACCCAGACCCGAAACAACTATCTGTAGATCATACAAATATTTATTCTGTGCGGGAATTGAACCCGCGACACGTAGTGCAGCAGTCGATCCCTCAACCACTGCGCCAACCGTGCCGTCGATAAAAACTATAACATAACTTATGTAGAGAAAATTCCATGACTCTCTGAATGATAGTAATTATCGCGACTACTGGACCAGATCGATACCAACGCTTTCACACACATCTTAGAAAGCTGGTTATACATATAAATGTGATATATAACAAATAAATTGATGATTAAAACTGATTAAAAGAGATTGCAGCTTGAACTTTCATTCAATTTCCGTTTCATACTAAAGACATCAACGCGCACGCACCTTCAACTAAGTAATTTATAGTGCTCATTAAATATGGAAATAAACAGACATAGGAAGCTATAATTTCCATCATAACTAGATTGAACACGTCAAAATATATAAAATATTGTAAAGGGTTTAGTTCATCCCGTAAGAGTAATGTAAAGGGCTTAACACATTTCTGCATCGCTTAGGGAAAATTGCCACTCAAAATTCGGGAGCGTTATCCTGTTAGAAACCTGTTAAAATGATGTATGAAATTAAATAAAAAGCGTCACTTCAAGTCAATATCGAAAGCAGATATGATAGTATAATAGCTTAGGAAATACGACGCGACGATACATCAAACTACCCTTTGCCCATCAAAGCCATCGTAAATCTCAGATAAAAAATTGTTGCCGATTTTCCTACACAAACATGAATACCCAGATTTCACTTCTCTTTTAATCATACGCTTATTGACGCTAAGTACTCATCATAGTTCGGTACTTCATCCGTACCGCCGCGCCGCCACCATCGTTACATATGTGCAAATGTATTTAGTCCTTTACAGCTAATGAATTCAACCATAGATAGCGTCACTTGTTCCGGGCGTAACATCCTGCTGAAGATAACGTATGGATTAATATTTACTGCGCGAATATATCCAGTGTCAGGCTCCTGCTACGATATGATAAGCACACTGCTTCCTGGAATATGTCCAGATTGTTTTATCAGTATAACTATCTGTAGGTGATACAAATATTTGATCCGTAAAGGAATCAAACCCGCGACGCGTAGCTTGTACAGACAGAAGCCGTGAACAAGTGCGCGATATACAAAAGCATCTAAATTAAAATGCCTTTAACAACTTCAATCTCAAGTGATCGGGTAATATTTAAAGCAGTCACTGTACTTCACTTTTCAATAATCAAGAAACCCTCTATAAAGCAATGGTAATTTATTTTATTTTATTCTTTAGTCTTCAGCTTGCATTTCAATACTGAATTCATATAATATTATCATGTTTTGTGACAGAAATTTAATAAGCACTTGGCATTCCAGTCAGTGCTGTAACTGTATCTAAAAACTATCCAATACATACATTACTAGCCTCACTTTCCTACATGTTGCGACAAATTGTCGCCGCTGTCGCACGACACGCGCGATTCACACGACACGGCGATTTATGGCGATGGCGCGATACCACCAGTTGTTCCACTCTGCTTGCCAACGGAGATTAGTGGCGCTAATTAAGATCTGCTGATTAACACGCACTTATATATTGTAGAGTTTTGTTTCCTTGAGTATTTTGGAAGGAAAGATATCAGTATGTGAATATCAAGTGTGACGTGTAAAAATGGTCATGAATATCTATTTTTTATATTCTAAGGCGTTTATCCATAGGTCTTAGTAACCTGACATAAATATACAAATAATAATATAATTTAGAAAAAGACAAAATTAATACAATTAAAAAAAATATAAGTATTTCAATCAGCAGAGACAAATTAAAAGCAACGTATGAAGAAAAGATTAGTTGTACAAGATTTACTAATAAATAATTGTTCAATCAAAAAAATAAAATATAGGAACATTGCCTGCGGGAGACAAACTCAGTATCACGATGAGAGAACCTGTAGTGAGGAGGCGGAGTCAGGAGTCTTCATAATCGCTGTTTAACGAGAATGAAAGTGTGGCTGGCTTGTAGTGTTGAGATCACAGCCGGCGGCATTACTTATACGTGTTTATGGCCTCCGTGTATTGGGTTTAGGGGAAGCAACAATGCTGGACTGGAAACTGTTGTGAGACATGTGACGTCACTGTTTCACTCTCGATGTATAACAGTGTAACTTTACATTTCGAAGATCACAGAAGGCGCGTACCGACATGATCAGTACTCAATACTATATTGCATTTCATAATGTGTACATACAACAGTTTGTATGTTGGAAAATATAAACAATTATGGACCCTGTTGGGCACAGCAAAGTTAGATTTATATAGAGGAGAGGAGGAAGAGCGCTCTAAAAAAAATTCTGAAAAATCTAAATATAATTTTGAGTAACATTGAATAGCTAGGTGGAAATTAAGTATTTAAAAATATATAGTAGAGAAACCGTAACAAAGCCCTTATCTATATTGAAAGTTAACTAATATAGCCTAAAATAAATATTTAAATTCTTGCAGATTGCAACCCTATATTATTGACAGTTGAAGACTTATCGTAAGCCAACATCTCTCATATTGGAACACACAAAAAAGAAATTCTCCACAACCCGCGGGCAGGACAATCTGCCTACGTACGAATATCATGGCTATCTCATATTACGTGCGATGAAGGTAGTATGGTAAAGCTTCGCATGCATATGCAATTACCCGCAAATTTATTGTCAGCAATACTTTTTGCATTTTATCACCACATCTGGCCGTCACATCGACGTATATATCCTATCCCTTTCTTTGTTACAAATTTACGGAACGAGTAAAAGAGATAGCAGAGATTTTCGTTGCGATAATATAGCGAGATATTCGATATAGTGTTACAGTAAATTGTCGGCGGTAATCCAAATTATCATCGTCTTAAGAATGTGGGACTATTC
Source organism: Shargacucullia verbasci (assembly GCA_947562105.1). Lineage (NCBI taxonomy): Eukaryota > Metazoa > Arthropoda > Insecta > Lepidoptera > Noctuidae > Shargacucullia > Shargacucullia verbasci. The sequence goes on from OX387284.1 coordinate 686,096, forward strand.
GTAGTTATCAACATTGCTTGTACAATTAAGTAGCGTGTGTGCAACCTGTTTTGTGTTGCTGTCGAGGTCCCTTGCCTTCGTTAGGTAACTAACATTATGGGTCCACTGGTTAAGTAGGCAATTAAAATTTACCTACATATTTCCGTAGATCTCTGCACCATTATTTTGTATTCATTTCTTCGGACAGTGTTTAATCTACAGTTATAATTGCGAAAGTAAATTGTTGTAAAAAATAAATTGTGTCTGTCTGTTTGTTACCGCATCTGGACTAAACCACAGGACCGATCATAATTAAATTTTACGTAGAAGTAGCCTAGTATCTGAAGAAGGACATTATATATATATAAGCTTATTAGTAATTTTAAGTGTATTATAAAGACCACTGAATTTCCACCAGATATATCTCATTGTAATAGGTACAATAGTAATTAAACCAGTACAGGTCGGATTAAACTGGTCTTCTAAAGCTGAAAGCGTTTAGAAAAGGAGCTTTTAGGAAGAGATACGCCCAGGGACTTTCCAAAACGCGATGAATTAAAGAAAACATCTTTGCGACTTAATACACGCCTGTTTAACCTCTGCGCATTTGTGTACAATGGCATCAAGTTGGCTAAATTGAACAATTGATCATACTTCGGCGTCAACTTTTTCAATAACTGTAATATTTACATAAAAGCTTCAACAAGTAGCTTGTTTAGATCAAGATCGCTTTTAACTTAAAATAACTCTTCCTTGAAACTAGCAATATACCTATTATAAATTTATATGATGTCATAATACCGTACGTAAAGAAGTTACTCTTGTATTGCAATTTGAATTCGTACTCTGCAAGATTGCCTGCCTTTCGCTAAATATTGGGAAAGTAAATAATACATACTGGAAATCAAGGGGGAAGCCTTTGCCCAGCAATGGGATATGACAGGCTAACCGTATATAATACTCCTTACTCTTAATATGGGCGTGTCACGCCAGGACCCAAATATACACGAAATATACACGAATTTTCTACGAGCCCTATATATCGCCCTATATAGCGAAATTCTAAGTCTATGGTCCCTAGTGTGGTATATATGTACAACGATGACATGGGGTGATAAGTACATATTATATAAGCGAAGAGAAGCCGAATAACAAATTTGACAGCACGATTGGCGTAGTGGTTGAGAGATCGACTGCTGCGCTACATGTCGCGGGTTCGATTCCCACACGGAACAAATATTTTTATGATCTACAGATAGTTGTTCCGGGTTTGGGTGTATGTCCATGTGAATATGTGTGTTTGTAAACGAACCCACGACACAGGAATTATTCCTAGAGCCGGAAAAAGAAAAAAAAACATGGAAGTAGTATTTTTATATTTTCTTCGTATTTTATCACTGTGCATCGGTTCACAGTGGCTCCGAGTCGGGTCGGTTTCAATTATACAATTTGTTATGCGACGCGCAGTGCGCAGGCGCAGCCGCGGGGTTTTTGTACCAAATCGATTATACGCGATTCATTATATTCCAGTATCGATTTCGCGCCCGACATTTATTGAATTAGTCTCTTTTTATTTATTTTTCATGTTAATCTTTTTGTCTGGGTTCGTGAAGCGAAGATACTGCATGTAAATTGTAGCTTGTTACATGTTAATTGTTTAATTCTATTTTTATGCAGTCCATTTATTAGACTATTTCTGTCCCATGTACCCAGTGCGAATGTAAATGAAATTGCGATATCGTTGAACGTTGATCCAACGACATGCCTGTTTCCTCCACTACATTTTTCTTTACAATTGAAGTAGTAGCAATGAATTATGCGCCCCAGTGGTGATGCCCTTCAAAGACATCAAGTGTGCAGTGCTCACAACCGGCGTACATTTATGATACGATGCATTAATGTAGATGAAGAAAGAGGATCGTAACACATGGCGTAACTAAACCATTAGCTACCAATCTGTCGATTATAAGTTAAAATACTATATGTATATTTCCCCTGAGTTTGATTCGGCGTTTCTTCTCAGGGATAGTCATAGGAAATGCCGATTCCATCTATTCTCGTTTTATTTAGGTATTTAACTAAAGGTAAACAATCTTGATGTGTCTTTTTAATATTTTTTGTTCTATAAACAAAACTCAGTTTAAAAATAAAACGCGACTAAAATCGAATGTAAAACAACACCAAATCAATTGAACCACTAGTTTAAGTAGTAGTTTATTTGTTTAATATGTGTTTGTGTAAAAAGTCACATCAAGATTATTTACCTTTATTTAAGTACCTAAACAAACCGAGTATAGTTTAAAAAATACGTGTAAAAGTGATGGAAAAATCGTAATTGCAAAATAAATAATTTCATTTCATTTCATTTATTAAACTATTGGTGTTATAAATAAATAAATAACATCTGCGGGAGGTTCATTAACCCACATAAAACAATAGATTTTTCAACCTACTCTAAGCGCCTATATAATATTCAATCAGACAGTAAAATCTACAGTGTTATCGAAAACCATGTATCATATGTGAGGATAATTTGTGAGAAAAAAGGGCGTCAATACAATAGCGGTACTTGTAGCACAATGGTGGGAACTGAGTGATAGGCCGGGCTATAAATATAACTTGTACTTCACTTTAAATGTACATAGACACGCATCTAAGGGAGCTGGTGTACTGATTGCGATGTAGTGAGGATATATATCATGGTGCTACGCTCTGTGGTCGTTGCCTGACAAGATTTGGGCCTTACGAACAGGTTGTATATTAAGATTTGCAGTATAAACCCCAGCAAGGAGCCTTCTGACCAGCCGCGTTCAAATCTTACGGTAGTTATCACTACATTGTATAAAACAAAGTCTCTTCCCGCTGTCTGTCTGTCCCTATGTATGCTTAGATCTTTAAAACTACGCAACGGATTTTGACGCGGTTTTTTTAAATAGATAGAGTGATTCAAGAGGATGGTTTATATGTGTATAATATAGTAGAGAAACACTGATAATTTTAGAGGTTTCTAATGTGATGTCGTAAATAACAGAGATAAATTATAGTCTGGATTAGCATATAGGCTTCTTTTTATCACGGGAAAATGTACGGGTTCATAAACCACGCGGGCGAAGCCGCGTGCGGAAGCTAGTTGTAATCATAAAGTCAAAAATCAATTCTATTACCATTACTATAATTTATATAAATAAAAATCAATTGCCACGTGTATGACGGAGCATCGCTTGAGTACGGCTCGAGCGATTTGGCTGATTTTTATTTTGTAGTGGTCGTAAAAGATTTTTATTGGAAAATCCACTGGAATTTTATTAAAAATATCTCAATATTTTCTTCACTAGTATAAATTGCATCCCTGCGAAGCCAGGGCGGGTCGCTAGTTTAACATAAAAAATTCACAATGTAAATCTCCTGAAAGATCTCTACGTTAAAATGATACTAAGATTATTGAGTTATAGTAACTGTTTCATATTGAAATGGCCACTTCACATTACGGCATTTATTTGGAAATCAACTGCACCGTTCTTCAGTTTCCCGGTATAAGCACTTCGCTTTACGCCAGCGTGGTGTTCAGCATCTTTTTCAACTAAAGTTCTAATACAATAATTGTCCCGCATACCAAGAGTTTATATAGCGACTTATTCCATGTGTAAGGTACCTAAAGCTTAACACTAATCGGTACAAGATCATACGGCGCATGCGCGGCCATAAACCGCCAATCTCACGCATGATCTCCTAACATTCCCACAACTAGATGATCTCCACTTAATAGTCGTAATTAAAGCTTGCCTGAAGTATCCATTTCAAGAAGAAGCTAATGATCACATCAACGGCAAACGATACAAATTAGAGGTTAAGCACACTGGCCACTTTTGTAGCAAAATACGCGTTTGTTGGTCACTTTTTGAAAGCAAAATGCATCCGAAATGAAATACACTGTATATCCTGTGGTTGTCAATAGCAACGTATTGGATTAAGACGATTCGTTAGTCCTTCTATCATCTATCTATTCTATAAAATGACTGTTACCTATGATTGATGCTTGAAAAGTACGAAAAGTTTCAAGAATTAACATGTAATGTACTCCCAACCTTGTGCAAGAATATCTAAAGATAAAATAAATTAGATAGACTCACGACTGTTCGTAACAAGTAATCCAACTACCCATTATCTGTTTAAATTGAAACGTCTAGAACAAGCTTTGTCTCAACACTTGAGCGATTCCGCCGTGTGGAACGAAGCGTGCGCGTGCGCAGGAAATCGCAGGAACAAACGAGTTCAACGCGCAGCACCTTTATATTTTTACGTTATTAAAGTTTTATATCAAAAATACCAAACAAGATTGTAAGATCTATTATTTTAAAAGAGTTTTCATGGAGTTTCTTGCCGGTTCTTCTCCGTACGACCTACTATTTGGAACAATGCGTCTAGAGTCTCGTTTCGTTAGTGCCTGAATTTGATTTAAATGAAATAACGAATAAAAATTATATTCTATCTATCTATTCTGAAGAAACTTGCAGAGAATCTCCTCCGTTCAAATTAAATATCGCATAAGTAAAACATAAAAGAATTATACGACGATTTTATATCCTTGTCTGTTCATTAGCTAAACATTAAAATAATAGTCAAGTATCTACATTAACGACTTTTGTGTTGCAAGGTATGTATATCATAACATTCTTATAGTTTTATATATTTGTTGATGATGATTAGATGTGACTATATTTAGTGGATTATGTATTCGACATAAAAGTGGCAATAAAAATGTTTACTACCTTAAGTTTGTCTGTTAAAATACTATCACGATAGAATCTGTTATCAACAGATGCTTTTATAAAGTTCTTCTAGTAAAATTAAACCTTGCGGTTTAAGAAACATATTTTATATGTTATATGCGAAGGCGGGTAGCACTTGAATTGAAAGACAAAAAAAACACACAAAAAATAATTCACAAGATCACCCGCTGGGCTAATCTGAAGATTACCTAAAAATTTCATTAAAATCGCTCCAGCCGTTTTGGAGTCCATAGGGAACATATATACACACATTCATTTTCTTATATATAGATAGATAGATGACCATACCATAAAGATTTCAAATATAAATAAGTCTGAATAACTACATAATTATTTAAGAAACCTCTCAATTGACATGGATAGACGACTTCCAGCTGAATCAGTTAGATTTCCAACTTTAATATAAGTTACTAGGCCCGTTTAATTAAGTTGGTACAGCCCAATGACGTGAAGTACATAAACTGTATACTGAATGACTGAACGAATGAAATGAACGAACTGCAGTATACATCAGGGAGACATTTGTTTGGCCGCATGTCGTACCGTCGAGTTATGGCTCTTGAGGAGACCCGCAAGTTTATAGCGAAGGCTTTACGAAGGAAGATTTCATCGGAAGGTCTCTTACTTAAACTTATTCTCAAAATATTTTCAAATGTATTGTTATGTGAGCATATATTTGTCTACTACTCATATAACAATAATTGTTTGGCATCTGCACTGTTGTTTTTGTAGGTACTTTATTTGGATATTAGAAGCTAGAAACGGCCTTTCGTCAGAGTAACAACAAACAAAAGGATTCTCACTGGTGAAGGGTAGTGTCGCACTGGTAATACTCCGTATTAGTAAAATAAATTAATTGCGAACGATCGCACCCCACACTATACATTACGTACCTATTTAGGTTGAACGCTACGGATCGAAAGAATGCGCACACTTCATCCGAACCACTGTTTCACGAGTAACGACGGAAATAAACCAAAAAATAATACAAACAGAGAAATGATGCATGACGTCCGCGGAAAACACCCATCGCACTCAAGTACATCCATATTTATTTAAATATTTTCATGTTCTTATAGATGGCGAGCATCGAGGTGTCGTTGGCTGGCTCTCGTCGCCGCAGCGCAGGCGCACGTGACGTCACGCGTGAACTAGACGCACTGCGCACCGCTCTCGGTGATAAGGACACCCTCATACAAAGGTCACTGCACTCATATTGCATTTTGCACTTCAACTTTTATTTAGTTATTCAAATTATCGGATTCTTGGCAATATTAAGCAGATTAAAAACAATACAAATAATTATCTCACAGTTTGAAGAAACAGCTGAGCGCATCGCTAAGTGCGGCCCGTCTCGCTGCCCAAGCAGCGTCTCCTACTGGCTCCCGGGCCAGTTCCCATGAAGACCACACCACAGCCCTATCAGCGGACGAGAGAAGAGCCCTGGAGGAACGAGCCAATGCTGTGAGAAATGATTTGGATGCTAGGAAGGCTAATATTCAGGAGTTAAGGAGAAGGCTGGAGAAGACCCATGTCACTGAGTAAGAACATTTTCATGGTTTTTATTTACTATTATTGCCATTTGTGTAAAGGCTTTCTAATATAAATAACTGTTCTCCTAGTAACATCGATACGCGGATCCAGCAAGCAGAACTGCAGTATAAGCTGGGCCGCGAGGAGCTGGAGCTGCTAACGCTGAGCGAACAAGCACGTGCGCTTGCTCAGCTGATCGAACAGGCAGATGCCGCTGCGCAGAGAAATCACCGCTCTACCATGTACAGGTAAGCCTTGAAACAGTCGCAAGCTAAAGTTGACAAACTAACGAGTATACCCGTCAATTGTATAATATTTAATATGTAACACACGCACGAAATTATGAATTGCAGATCCATATGCTTTCGCCGTTTGGCTTCAGGAATAAATGTAACCGGTCTCCCGTGCGTACCTGTGTCATTGCGAATTGTTAATCTGATATACATATGTACCGTGATGACGCTAAGTAGAAAACAGATACAGACAAAACAGTTTTATTCTAGACTCACACATAAAATTTAAGTAAAGTATGATTGCGTGTGTGCAATAAAAGGTCTAGAAATTATTCGTAGACCTTTTCCCAGTACCGATACGTCCATTCAAAAGTGTCTATGATGCCCATGCTGAATATCTAGGGGAACTCGGCAGAGTGATAAGTAGTTATCAGCAAAACAAGCTCCGGTACAAGCTAGCTGTGTCAGTACTCAATATCACTAAGTAGATGTAAAAAGAAAGCCGGGGAACCATTTTGTTTGTTATCTCTTTGCTTCATCGCGTGCGCATGCGCATCAAGTGACATGATATACCGTCAGTAGGAACGCGATCTCTGTGCCTTCTTCTTATACCTTAGGTAGTTATATGTAGATACTTATGGTTATCGACTTTTTTATCTTTTCCTAAGATTCCGTTAATCGTAAACGACGTTATTAAGTTCCATTTAATAGTAGCCTTTTTTAAAAAATCAAACGTTTCCTAGTAATCTAGTATCTCCTCGAGTACAGATTACAATCATACATGTTACACGAAGTCACAACCAGACCCGAAACAACTATCATCATAATTAATGGAATCAGTTACTTTGCGGAAATCCATCTTATACAAGATATACAACTAGAATATTTAGTTTTAATTCCGCCAAACTAGTTCAGTCTTATCCTCTAAATCGATCGGTTTGGGTTACATGTTTCATTATATCTATCGCACCTTCTGCATGTGCATATATTTGCGGGCGGGATGCACCCAAGCTTGAACTAGATTGGCGAGATTAAAATTAAATATTCTAGTTGTATATCTTGTATAACTATCATCATACAGATTTGTTCTGTGCGGGAATCAAACACGCGACACGAAGCAGAAAGCTACTCGCTTAGCCATTGCACCAACCGTGCCGTAAAAATATTTACATCTAACTGACACGATTGTAAACTGCAGGCAGCTTCTGAAAATTCTCTTACAGAAAAACCCTATAACAATTTACCCGACGTAGTAATTGAACCCAGGAATTATTACCCTAGTGGTAGCAATACCAATGAGACAGAATATGTGAACAAGCAAATCGACTAGGTTTTTACGAGTACAAGAGAGTTTCGCTGTGCAATATGCGGTGTGTATAGGGTTCCAATATCTCAGGATTTGTCCGGACATTTCAGGATTTTTAGGTTCTTTTCAGGAATGCAGCCGGATTTTGGAAATCTCAGGACTTTTTTTAATTTTAAGTGTATGGTATCCACCACGCGTCACGCGTCGCCGTCCGACGCGCGACGCGTGACCCTCAGGCCTCCAGTGCACAAAACCAATAATAATTAGAGTTTTTTTTTTCTACGAAATTAAATGTGAAATTGCGTTTGCGAGAAAATTCGCATATTGCAACAAAATCTCAGGATATTTCAGTGGAAATCAGGCTTTTTCTCCGGACTTCTATATTTTTCATCTGGCAACCCTAGGTGTGTATGTTAGTACCAGTTTACAAAACTTTCTGTTGTAACGATGGGAAACCGTATACAAATCAGTAGATCTTCAAGTTTTTACCAGTCCATTGAAACCAGACAGATTGGTCGCGACCATCGCTCATCCGATCAGGGACGTGTAAACGGTGTCACACGCGACCAAACATGGAACAGATCGGTGGAACATACGAGGTGACAGGCTTAGGACAAACACAAACGCGTAAAAACATTATCATTACTTTTGCACCTCATTAGTAATACCGTATAAGCAGAAGAAGAAATAGCGACCAATAAAATAATAATATCATGTGCCTTTTTTAATTGACTGCCTCATTAGCCTAGTAGTTGCAAGCGCGACTGAGTGTGAGGTCCTGGGTTCGATTTCCCGATCGGGCAAAGTGTTATTGGGTTTTTCTGTATGAAAATTCTCAGTAGCAGCTGTCTGTCTGGAACTGTGCCAAATAGATGGCAATAGGCTCGCTCCCTATTACATGGGACTTAATAAAAGCATCGCCGAAATGTGCCTAACCCTTCGGAGAATACAGGCGTGATGCTATGATGATGATTTTTTAATTGATAATAATACCCTCCTTGAAAAATGACGTAATTTAAAACCGCAATTCCTTTGAACATAAAAATGCAAGTGATTATCGCCTGGCGAGCTAGGTAGCTTGTATCACTTAATTTATTCCGTAAATGGGTAAAGTAATTGCAGGCAATAAATACTTAGTACTCACACACAGATAGCATCTATTCAAATTAACAAACACCACGCGCCTGCGCACCTCCACGTTTCCTGTGTTTCCACACTAAACGGAAAACTAAAGATCAAATCTCCAGATGGCGGATATTACATTCATTACGCCATCCATTGTTCCTCGGGGCGTGTCTCAGCAGCATACTTTCTATAGTCACCCTGCGATGTACCGCAATCCGTGGGAACCATCGCCGAAATGTAACCATCTATAGCGAAAGTTCTGGACGCTCTGATTTAGATATTTGCATGCTGTAATTAGAGAGTAGGGCGTGCGAACACGTGCGAACGTATTGAATTAAGAGGTGATAGAATTTGCCTGGTGATGAGAGATGACCAGATTTCACAGCTCTTATCTAAAAACAATACCCACACACACATTTCAGAGTGACCGGCCTAGAATACTTGTAGACACAAGTATTCTAGGCCGGTCACTCTGAAATGTATTATTTGACGTACACTTTCACCGCATCAAATCAATTTATACTTTTAAGTTTATGTTCTAATCCGTCAGATAGAGCCACATTAACATAAAACAATTAGCCAACAAATTGCACCCACTCAACACCTTCCACTCCCACTGAACCAATCTCATTGTATTGCCGACGCCCGCCAGTAATCCACCGCAGCACGGACTCCCACGGCCGCTCGAGCGAGCACAAACAATGCCCTATTAGAGCACAATCATACGTCAAATATTATTGGTATTGGTTTCTCACGCACCATCATAACGTTGTGGTGGTACCACACGATTCTTGAGGGCTTGGGTTCCGTCGCCGTATCGGGCAGTCCCATGTAAGAGAGTTTGAAATAACTCTTAAGAAAGAAATCTTCTTTCAAGATCTTATTTGTCGGGGCATACTTACCACGAATGTTTAAAATCAAATAGTGACTATTTGATTGTGACTGGTTACAATTGCCATTTCATATATATAGAAGAATTGTTATAAAACTGTATTATTTATATATGAAGCGAAAACTTTGTACACCTTTTTAAACATATTGCGCCCACGGAGGAATGTGAGATTAGTTATGGATAAAGTTTATATGGAGAAGTAGTGCAGAAAGCTACAATTTATATTTGATATGCGTTACAAATACATTAATTTAAATAAAACATTAATTGTTTACCTTCATACTGTTGATGTCAAACAAATATTTTATAGTTACACGATCGCAGCTGACGTAACAGAACAAAATTTAAAAAAAATACAATTACCATAGAGGTATACTTTTTGATAGAAGAACCTCATAAACGGTTAAACTTAAAAAAAATGTATTACGGCGAATTTCGACCACTAGGCGACTACTACTAATAAAAATTGAACAAATAATAAAAAAAAAAAATCTTAACATGGGAGTTGTAATCTATCTATTCAAATAATTAAAACAAGCGAAAGCAGAAGTAGCAAACTTGAAACTATTTACTAATTAATCTGTGAAACTGATAATTATACGATAGTCTGATAGTCTACCATCACTAGCATCTCTGCCCAACCCTTGGCTACCAGGCGTGACGATAATGTTGTTTCCCACGGCTCGTGATTACGGCTGCGGTATCATGGTGGTTACTGCGGTCAGCTACAGTGACTGAGCCGCATCCTGATCGTTGAGACACTGACCTAAATAAGGTTTCGCTTACACGTTCTAGAGGCTTCTGTAAACTATTTCAAATGATTTTTGTTAAGACTTTTTTAATCAACGGAATTTAAATATTTCATTATTTTAAAAAAATGAACAGAGCAGGTGAAAAAATACTTCATCAGCTAGGTTCAATAAAGAACTCGAGAAGTATCCTCCTTAATAAATTAACAGTACTGATTCAAAGACCACAATAATATTGTATAATTGCAGAAAATCAAAGGCAGTTGATACTCATAACATTATAACGGTTAGCAAGTAAATAGTAAAACATGTTCACAGAGGACTTTATTTTTTCTTTTTTTTAAAAACGTTGCCCCACACTAGTATATCTCCTGTATTGTGGGTACAGTTTACAAACATACGTATCACATACACACACAACCAGACCCGAAACAACTATCTGTAGATCATACAAATATTTGTTCCGTGTGGGCATCGAACTCGCGACACGTAGCGCAGAAAGCTAATCGCTTAGCCATTGCGCCAACCGTGTCGTCAAGCACTTAAACACTTTCCAACACTTAATATATTAGCAATTAAAAAGTCTCTGTAACGACTGGTTCAGATCACTATTTCACTACTCCTAAATAATACTTAGAACGGGTAGGAAAGCTTATTTTTATTGAATACGTTTCTTTCCTATCTCTATAAGAAACTTAAATATACGACGACCAATAAACTAATAAATAAGAGTAGCAAGTAATAAACTATAAGAGCCTTTAATGCACACCATTTAATATGCGAAACACATAACGACATGAACAGCTTCCTCGTACAGACATACATTGACTACTTCTTGTTGCAAATTAAAATCAATATAATACTCTATAACGTAGAACAAAGAAGCAAGAGATGTGGTTTCATTGGCATTAGTTGAGTTCAAAAAAAGATATTTTTAAATATCGGCCTACATCTGAAATAATTCGTGTATCGTGAGTGCGTTTACAAACACAAACATTCACATGGACCACCCAAGCCCGAAACAACTATCTGTAGATCATACAAATATTTGTATCGAGCGGGAATCTAATCCGCGACACGTAGCGCAGCGGTCGATCGCTCAACCATTGCGCCAATCGTGTCATCAAGCAAAACCGAAATTGTAAGCATGTCAAGAGAATTAGATATTTAACTATACATTGACACGTTATAACACAACACATTGTCTTCCTGGTCACAGCCTGTTTCTCGTGAGGGTCGAGCTATAATATCAGTCCAGCAATATTTCCTTAGATATAATTAAGGCTTCCGTTAGTTTGAAAACTATTCAGACACCCACAAATATAGTGAATGAAATGGCACACCATAAAGATAACATTATTTAATAAATATCCATAAAAAGAAATACGACACCGAGCATAGGTATTTCAATATATAGTATAAGTAAAATAATTATGTTCAAGTTGTATCGTAAACAGTTTAGTTCCATATAGTTAAAAGGTACAGCTCATCAAAACAGACCGACCATTTTCTCCAGTATTACCCCGCAGTCCTTTACAAACACTCAAAAGGTAATTTAATAACATTTAATAACAGTCAATTAGAGATACTTGAAATTACGCAAATTGCCCCAGCCTTTCGTTTAACAGCAGCAAATTAGGCGCCCTAACACGTTTCCTGGAAGACAATCGTACTGTTACTATAAACGCAGCATGAAGAAAACTTGATGGAGCAAAAGGGGAAAGGGGATAATTAGAGCTTCGCTACACCATCAACTCTGATACCTGAGGGTAAAGGTAGAGCTAGGTGTACAGTCGGACACCCATAGTTTACCTTGCCATAGAATAGGAAAATGTTCTACTGCTCCTAGCTATAAAAAAAGTATTTCTGACAAATAAATATGTATATTTTGCGGTTGAGAAGTTCTAAACAGGTTATAAAACGTACCACTCGATCCGCGTCGTGTACCGTTTGATGCGAACAAAAACTGCGCACACCTCTAATTAGTTCACACCTTTGTCAAACGTGATGCGGTGGATAGGTTGTGTTTCCGCGAATGTCGGGCCATTATGTATATCATAACTGTCTGTCATTATGCATATGATGTAGACTTGATAGGTAGACGTACTTTGGCTTTCCTCTAATTCAAACCCAAGCGATGTCAAGGTTCTACTGTCTGAAGTAAATTAGGCAGGTAGATAATATAGCCTCTGAAGCCCATAAATTGATGAAGAATTGCACTATAGTCTGTTGTAATAAAAAAGCTAATTAAAAGTAGATATATGTATGTATAATACATTCTCGTAGACAAGCGTTTAAAATAAATAGTTTCAATAAGAACACAAACTCTCTATTTCTATTGCTATGAAAGCGAAATTCACAAAGTAATGTGTAATACCTAGATTACCGAGTGTAAGAGTATGTAATCTTAATTATAATACATAATGACTAAATTAAATTCTCAGTCGCCGTAAACGAAAGTAAACACTCACAATACCTAATAACGGCAAAGATGTTGCTTATCTTTGAAAAACATCGTTGGAACCGAGATGACTTAATGAAAAGCACATAATACAACAATAGGCATAGGTATAATACATCATAGTCATATGTCATGCCAGTAACAAGGTCTTATTATAATTTTGTAATCACATTACTTGTGGTTTCTCTCGTGGGAAATCTCACAATAGTGTATGAAATTCGGCTGATTTATGAAGATGAACATGAATTTTGGTGAAAGTGTTCGTAGAATTTCGGTTTGCAGATGAGACGGTGGATTAGGCTTGCATCTAGATCTAATGAAATTGAGACTTGTGATTGTTGATGTGTTGAGAATGCATCTTTTATGCTTTTGACTTTTTAAGTATTAGATGTCAGACTTTATGTGGATAAATGTCGAAATTATAGAGGTTGTGCAAATGTGAGGCGACAAGTACTTATCGAAGATAACAATAATAATTGTATTGATGCCATGCTGAGTGATCATTCCTACCTTTTTTACTAAAAAGTAAAGGTTTATATTGAGCTAATCTTGCGGATGGGTATAGGCTCACTCATTAACTTGCTAATGAACGCCAAATCAATGTAATAAGGTTACTTTTGCTGTGCAGTGTGCATTACAACTCCGAAACTCGAAGTGTTATCGCGATACAGCTTCAAGAACAATGTTACTCGTATTGTTCGTGTGTTCTGCTCTGATTTACTGCAGGACGATGTACACGTAACAATGTACTTGTAATCCTATCCTGCTAGTATGAAGAGACCGGCAACTTAAGGCCGGCAACGCACTTGTGACTCCTCCGGTGCTGCGGGTGTCCATGGGCGACGTTAATCGCTTACCATCAGGCGATCCGTCTGTTCGTTTGCCGCCAATGACATAAAAAAAAACCATTTTATATCTAACATACGGCCTATTTACGCCTAGGAATATAATATTTCTAATGCATAGTTGTTGTTAGTGTAAACGCCAGGAGGGGACGCCCTCGAAGGACATATACGGACCTAATTGGTGATGTCCATCAAAAAACTCAGTTGCGCAGTACCCACAACCGACTTTCATGTATGTAGGTGAAGTAATAGGGTTATGTAATGATCATAGTACGTGGCGTTCCGTAGTTTCTGCCTACCCCCATGGGAAAAATGCGTGACTTTATGTATGTGTGTATGTATGTAATGCATAATTGTATGAATACAAGTGTATTCAGTCACATTACGAGTAAAGAAGAATAAATAAGTCTTATTACATTTAATAACACCCTTTTCTCGCGGAGGCTTGCAGGCTCATGAATATAAGTATTCCGTCTCATAAATAATGTAATCTATCCTCGCGTTGAAAGCCTAGTGACAAATAGAACATCACTACTGTACACTCAACTTGCGAGTGGATAATCACCTAATTGGTGCATTTTCCTCAATTCTTCAACTATCATGAAAATAGTTGTCTAATTCGATAAACAGTAATGAGACATAGATAGTATCTCTCGTGTCGGCTGCGCACACGCAACGTCTTCGCCCCACTAATGTGGTAATGATTGGTCCACCCACGCAAACCATTTACGTAGTTGTGGATCATACTTTTGGAGCACGTAATTTTTTGGGGCAAAATTTTCTTTCGGAAAATAAAGGTTTGTGAATATTGATTGGCTTGTTAATATACATCAAGAATAGAATATATCTTTATTGCATGTAAACCAATTACAGGCACTTATGAAATGTCGAGACTCTAGGTGCACGGTTCCAAATAGTAGGTCTTATGAAGAAGAACCGGCAAGAAACTCCATGGAAACTCTTTTAAAATAAAAGACCTTACAATCTTTGTTTGGTACATTGTTGTGGTAAGAGAATGTGAGAATAATGTAATTCAATGTTTGAAATATAAAATACTAGGAAAAAAGAAAACCATGTGGGTTTTCTGTATGGAAATTCTCAGTAGCAGCACGGAATCTGGAACTATGCCCGGTAGATGGCAATAGATTCGCCCTCTATTACATAGAACTCAATAACGGAATCGGCGAAATGTAGGTGTACAATAGTATACCTCTGCCTATCCCTTCCGGGAATACTTGCGCGATGCTATGTTATGTTATATTAAATATGTAACATAACATCGTAAATAAATCGCGCTTTTAAGGATATCAATATTACTTTTCAATTGGACGGCGACATACAATATATAGCAGCGTATTTTACTACAACGGGGAAGTATTCAGTCACGCTAACAATAGTCTATAAAACGTGTAGTTTCTATTAAGACATTTACTTTTATTAGCAATTTACATGGTTCATACACTGCTCATCACATCTTGAGCTATTCGAGACATTTCGCTCGGCGTGGGAACAGTCCCAGCCATTAGTTTTGGAGTATTTGTACCGAAAATAAAGTCATCAAGAATCTATTAAGAGTAACTGCACATCTCGCGCCGTGTGACGTTGCTTTAATTACTTTTACTTAGTGGTTCATTTGGCAATTAACTATTGTATCTACGTAAGTTCAATTTGGGCTATCGTGCATCGCCAAAAGCTTTCCTTTGAATTGTGTCATTGTTGTACTCTTGCGTCATTGGTCCTAGTCTTGGGTTTGATGCCCGTGTTGGGCCCGGAGTTCTGAATTGTGTCCGGTAGATGGCAATAGGCTCAAGCCTCAATACCTAAATACCACTTATGTTGTAATTGTTCTGTGGCACCGCCTACCCTTTAGCTTAATGAACCCCTCGAGTGACACCAGAAACTAAAGCGACATGTTAAATTGTGTGAAATCTAATGCTTAAACCGCGTATAACCGCGTATTCATCCCCCCTATAAAACTAATTGCTGTGAACAGAAGTAACAAACATTAGTTGTGCGCGTGTCAGACGCACATTACGCTAAGCTTATCAACGTCGTGCGGTGCGCGCGCGCCGTGGGATCGCTTGCGCATGCCGCTTTTCTACGTAGCTACTAGTATTGTATTTACTACGTCATTTCCGGTTGGAATTCAGTCATACAGGGAAAAATAACCTGAACGGTAATAAATATTTTTTATGCCTACGCGTGTCACACAAACATAAGCCGAGTGTATCATAGTCGTGCGATGCGCGGCCGCCAACATGCTACGTAGCCACTCGTACAATTAGTGTATTTACAATGTGCTAAATTAAGACGCCAAGTCCATACTCCTAAATCTTCTTTGCTTGTGTATCTAAACTCAGGCATGAGATATTGCTCATATTGCACTGGCAAGGTGACGGGGCTCACTGCCCAGCGTGTTTGGATGTACACAAGTATCGCCAGTCGGGAGACACTTTCCGTACACCTCGAAATGCATAGTATAATAGTTACCGTAAAACCAGAAAAAAATCATCTTTTGGTGTTTTAATGATATTATTATATGTTCTGAGTGAACTTTATGATATCAGTGAATAGAAAAAAAGAGTTACCTTTATGGCAACAGCCATCGCCCGACGTGCTCTACTTATAACTTATACAGGGTGTTCGGCGCATGGACCGTCAAATTTTTTCGGGATACTACTGGTGGAATCATTTTTTACCTTTCCACCTTGCACCCTGGGTTCTAAGAACCACGGTTATGGAGATATGATTTCTTTATTATTTTTCTTAAATTACCCAAAGTCCCGCATTTAAACCCTTATAACTTTATTAGTAGTGTTTGTAAAAGCACAAGTTTATTATAATATTCTGTAACGTATACGTATTTAAATAATTATACTTTTTGTTCCAATTAATATCACGAAAAGGATATGTGAGCTTTTTATTTCCACAAAATTAGTAAATTTTAGAAGTGGACTTTACTGTGGAGACAAAGGGCGGAAAGGCAGCAAATGACTCCACCATTATCCTGAAAATTTTTGACGGTTTATCCGCCGATCACCCTGTATATACTCCGTTAAGAAAAAACACACATTCCTCATACGTTTAATGGGATAAGTTAACGATAACCTGTGCTATGTGTACATAGGTCGTTAACTTGACTTCTCGCCATAAATTTTGAAGGAGATGGCTTTCATTATGATTGTGTCAAACGCTGGACCCCAGGCCGGGCTTATAGTTCGCCATTATAAGTTTATGTTACTTAGCTGTACTTTGAAGATACTTTGTAACAGTTTAATGATTATGTTACATAGTATGTTAATGTATTAAGTAACACCTCTGGATTGTGTGAGAATTTAATTGCTTGCAAATTGTTACCAGTGGGAGAATACTAACTAAACTCAAAATCTATTTTTTTGAGTCTCTGGTCTAGCATGTAGTGGAAAGATTTAAAGTGCTTATTAATCCACTACCAAAATTTTAAAGCTATCCATTCTTATAAAACAGTTCCGTGACTGACTGACTGACAGATAACACAGCCACTACAGATAGGTACGTGAAATTTGGATCATGTGTAAGTTGCAGCACTTGAGAAAAGATTTTCTGAGATTTTCACAGGAACTCTTTCTAATACGGGTAACACCGCGGATCATCCTCTAATAGCTGACATAATATTGTAGTTCTATTCAACGATGATCAATGATAAAAAGCGACCTGCTATTCGGCATTTGTGGATTCATAGACATATGAAAAAAAAAGCAATTGAAACAAAATTACTGTTATATATTTCTTGCTTCCATGTGAACTCGCTATTAACGCTAGATTCCAATAATTCCATAACAGGCTAAAACAAGAGCTATAATAAATTGGCTACCTTACGGGTTCCGCTCACGTGCTGGCCTGGCCAATAATGGGCCATATTTTATTTATTCGCTCCCAATATGGTGCGCAATCTTACGCTCTGCGATTCTGAGTGGATTGATTGCAATCGTCTCTTATATTGCTGTCTCTATACGATGTAATGGAGCAAAATGGGGAAAAATGGTTAGTGTTTAAATTTCGAACTTAGGAGCGAAAATAAAGAGTAACTTGTAGATGGTTTTACTGATTAGGATTCGGGTTTTCCCCAACATTCATTTTGCCGATAAGGTCTGGCGATTTAACAGCAAGTACACCACATGGTCGTACACTATATAAAGGCACTGTTGGCGCATTGGTTGAGAGATCCACTGCTGCGCTGCGTGTCGTGGGTTCGATACCCACACGGAACAAATATTTGTATGACTTACAGATAGTTGTTATATAATGAATATATGTATTTGTAAAGGCACTCACGATACAGGAATTATTCCTAGAGGGCCAATGTTTAAAAAAAATCCTTGTATCGTGATTTATGGTCTAACAGTTTGCACTACACCTTTATCTGGTTACAACATCCACGCACGACCAATTTAAAAAATGGTGTAGGCAATTGATCTAAAAGTAGAAGGAAGTAGTTAAAGTCCAGCTTGGTATAAAGTCCATTCTATCCGTACTCAATCTGTACTCTTGGACAACCATAAAACATTTCAGGAAATATTCAAATCACGACTGGATACGAATATTTTAATATTCATGTGAAATATTTACGACTTCAATGCAACTTTGTATCTGAGCCAAATCACGTTGTTGGTACCTCTGATACTCTACGAATAAGGGATTATGAATGACAAAGTGGTCAACATCAGAATATAATGGAATCCAAATACAAAACTGTGTCTCGGAGCACCGTAATGTCCTGGTTGTAAATCAAACAACTTAATAAGAGTCTGTTTCAGAAGACCGAAACCTTCATACTTTGAAAAATGATTTGAAAAGATTCACATTATCTTGGACCACGTGGTTGACTTGTAAAAAATATTAGAGTTTGTTGCAATTCCTAATCGTATTGTATACAATCATTATTTTTATAAATCACATGTTTTTAAAGTAAGATAATTTCGGCCTTTTTAATAATTGGTTGAGCTGACGGGTGAGAAATCACTGTAAGTTCGTGTTTTGCCGTTGCTCATCTCACGTATTTTGATTAACGTGTTCAGGGTATTCTGTACGTATATTACGGCGCAGCTGGGTCAGGGGGCCGCAGAGGTCAAGGAATCATTCTTATTATAGGCGGAAATGAGTTTCACGGAATGTACGTGTGTAATTCCATCCCATATTGTGTGCATTATGTTTTGCGAATACAATATAACAAGCTCATAGGTAATCTAACCACAGTTTTTTATTGGAAACAACAAAGTTATTTGTTTTTTAAAGCTTGTGTTTGAACAACACAATCCTAGATATAAGGCTGTGACCTACTTTATAAAAATGAGGGTTTTTTCATTATTTGATCATTACTAAACCCTACATATATACCTATTTTATGGCACGTCCATATTCATGCTATACCAAGCGCCCGTGCCGCTTCATAGAATTCAAAAAGAACAGAGAACATTCAAAAGGTGGCGAGGATAAAGGGCACGTCGTCGGTGGGCGCCGTTGTGCTTGCGCATAGCAATGATCAATGATTCGAGACCAAGGCGCTTGGTATGGATGCTCCCATTATTTTGTAGTACCTACGTGGTAGTCATCGTCTTCAGTGTAGTATCTTCTAGCAATGCTTCGCGTTCTACTTAACCTTTTAGAGATACAAGCGTAATGCTGCGAAAAAAAGTACATATTGAGTAGATACACGTACGGTATCATAGCGCACGAATCACTGTCCTTGGCCTCACCCGTGACTTCGTGGTACATATACCTATGTACTACATGATTATAAAAAATAAAAAACAGAATTGTATAGGTGACACAACATTTATAGACCTTACGCCTTGTGACAGCATCGATCGTGGGTACAACCGTTCACAAAATTCAAAGGAACCGTACCTATGGCACGCTCGACCTATCTCAGGTCTCGTCCTAGGTGTAGAGTTTTTTCTAGCAACCCAATAGCAGGGATAGATTTTAGGCATATCAGCTGACGTTGACTGGTCACAGCAGTTTCCAAATTCGTTTCGAAAAATTGTACCTATAATTTTTATATGTAATAATAGTTTTCGTTACTATAGTCTACAATACTTGGAGATGGCCTTCATAACTTCTAATGGAGCGATATATTTCTTCGCTGGATATTTTATGCGAATTCCGTTCCCACTTGTCTAGCTGTCTGTATCTTCGGTCAAGCGCGAAACTCGTGAACGTTCGACATCTTAGTTTTTTTGCATCCAGTCCGACCGGGAATTTTATGGGTTTCATGTCATCACACTGGTAGGTATCGCACGTTAAAATAAAATAGGTACTGGCGTCGTGTCAAACAACCTCGTTGCAACTAACCATAACTTAGTAGCTTGATTTTATTTTTAATCAAGCTCTGCACATCGAGTTTCTGGTTATACGCGCACGCGCAACAACTGCTGTCTGACCTCTGTGACCTTTGAATAAACGGAGCTCTTTGCAGAATGATGTTATCAACATACATGCACGCAGATGATACTGCCCCCATAAGAGAGAACTTATCTGCTATTGACATCCGCCTGCCATCCAAGAGATGGGGTAGTAAGCAAACTTACAAACTATTGGTGTAAACTTAATTTCCAATTACACATGAAATTATGACAGAACAATGGTGGAATTCGTGTGTTCATCGGATTTCTCTACTATAGTAATAATCTTCCACAAAAACTCTACACAACGTGAAAATGAACCAAGATTTCTATCTCTTTATAACGTCGATCTTTAATTAAAAGTAAGGTCTTTATCGCCAATCTATTTGACATGTGAAATATATCCAGCAATTAAAGTTTTTTGTCAACATGTGAACAGTAATTTCCATGCGGATCTCTTTGTGCCAGAAAAATCGCTAAGTGAGATGGCTGTTGTATTGTTACATGTATGTAATTCAATAGCGACTTGCCGGTATCAACCATACAGTTTGTTTGTACCAATTCCGTAAGAGAAAACATTGTTATCTTCTAAACCTTCAAGCCCAAAAGCTTCTTCACCCATAGTTCAGCATCTACACTACTCTCTAGACTTAAAGTTGTCAATGATTCATAATTATGTATTTTTGTTTTGTTTGTCATATTTAGAATATATCTCAGGGCGCAACCCAGGCCGTCAGCCCTTGTTAAGAACCTTTTGAACTGATTAATCTTTCCACCACGGCATGAACAGTTCTCATATGAAAGCAAATGCCAACACGACAGCAGAAAATCTTCATTTAAAGTTTTTACGAAGCCAAAGGTTATATAACAATTTGTTTTTACAGTGCGGTGCGAGAGTGCGGCGGGTGCGCATCTCTTGTGACAGCGGAGGTGCGCGAAGGCTCGTGGGGCGCAACACCCAGAGGCGCCGGCATGCTTGTCGACTGGCCCGGAGACAACACGGGACTTAAGCCAGGAGACAGGTCGGTAGTAAAAGTAAAAGTAGTATTTGTAATATTTAGAAACAATTCATCAAAATAATAATGCTGCTGCGATCTACTTTATTTATTAGTTCTTTTTTGTTTGTTTGTGCATTATATTGTCTCTAAGGGCATCATAATATGTCCGGTTAGCTGAAGTCTACCTACCTTCCCTAACAACTATACTGTTATAGTAAAAGGCAACTTCTAGTACGCTGAAAATATTATATTTATTATAATTTATAAATAAGTATGTTACGAATTGGATGCAATGTTATTCACCTCGCCTTATTCCAAGTAACTTAGGTATTCAAGAAAAACTGGAAACAGAAAGGCGTAAATCCTATTCTAAAAAACCATTGCAGTCGAAGAAATAGTCATAAAATTCATTCAAGAACACCAAATCTCACATAAAATGTCTTTACGATGCAATCTCAGCACTGAACATTTTATAGCGCGAAATACACGCAAATGTGCATGCGCATCTGCGCAGACGCAGAAGGTCAGCGGCCCGCAATCACGCCGATCGCGATGCTATCTGTGCCCATAGATGGACAACGATGGGCCATGGACTGTGGGCAAACACTGTCGAAGTAATTTACATTAGTGGAAGGAATTTCTTGGCACTTGTGAAATTGTGACGGCCACACACCGCGCTAAATAACTGGTTCCCTTGCTAGATGTGCGATCGCCGCTTTCGGTTTGTCACTTCACTTTGTTATAATCTATTAGAATACTTTAATAATAATACGAATGTACAATCTCGACTGAGGAATACATCCACCTATGACCAAACACTCACTGGTGTTATTTATTATTATCATATTTAGGTACATTAAAGTCAGAAGATATGATAGATAGGCTATGTATGAAATGTAAAGCTAAGCAAGAAACACTGCACCCGCACCGCGGCCGTGGCAGCCACTTGCTATCAATACACGTCCCATTAGAATGTGCACAGATAACAGAGCTTGCGGATAGAATGCAGAAAATATTCTATAGCTTCACTACGCTAAGTGAGGAACTTTATCCATCGGCATTTTACTTTGTATGTGCATCTTTGTTGGTAAAGTGCTACCTGAACGTGCAATTAAAATATTAGTATCATAGAGGAAGGTAAACAAGCTTGCCGGTGAGCGTTTGTGCGCCCATGTACATCCGTAACATTAACAGAAAATTAGTTAAGTATTATGATGTTTCAATATAATATGTGGGACTGTACTACCGCCGATTGAGACAATAACATAAAAGTCAACCACAAAAAAATGGAAATCTGCCCATCAGTATTACGTATCTGTTCGAAGACACAGTTGCTTTTTTTTTACTTTGTCCCTCATATGAATAAATCCTGTATCGTGGGTGCGTTTACAAACACAAATATTCACATGGACATACACCCAGACCCGAAACAACTATCTGTAAATCATACAAATATTTGTTCCGTGCGGGAAACGAACCCGCGACACGTAGAGCTGCAGTCGATCGCTCAACCACTACGCCAACCGTGTTGATTCTATTGTAAACGACGTAATTGTAAACGCAACCACTAACAGAAAAATCTAGATTAGGGCAACATTTAAAAAAAATGTATTAGATGCTGTGTAATTCCAGGTCATTATATGAAGTTAAGAAAACACCTGTTTACCTAATTGTGTGATTGTTCAGGTCGATATGTAATTCACTATCAGCTACTTTGGAATGTACAGCAAGTGCTAGCGAGATGCGTATCAGTCTAGGCGAATTGACAGGCTGACGACAACGAGTTGTGATCTTCATAGATCTTAACGTAACCAGCTTTTAATCCAAAAAGCACAGTGCCGCACTTTCATAATGTATTCATCGAGCAGCGAAAGTGGTAAAGGTGGCATTTTCATTTAATGGAATTCTTTGCAAGTCCTATTTTTTTTGGTCCGACCCCCAACGGATTCGCTAACACAAATGAGAGGTTCGCAGCTGGTCAGAAAAATCTAAATACACTGTATTTTTAACTACAAAACAGGATTGTACAGTCAGCGTCAAAAAGATGTATACACTTAGAGGAATTCAAACGCTTATACTTGGAAAGGTATTGGTTAAATCATAAAATTTATGACAGCGGATACTATGTATGAAATTGGTCAAGATTTCAGTCACTATTTCCTCTAAAACTCGTCTTTGAATTTCGCTAATACATCTTTTTGATGCTGACTGTACGCTGACTAGGGATTGCAAAGCTTATTTTTTTTATTTTCGCCTACTAACCAATCGTTGAACTACCCTACATCTTCAGAGATTTCACAATGGTTGTAGATAAGCAACACGATAAATTCTTCGAGATTTATTTTGCATCGGTCATTAACCCACCCGCACAGACCTTTCTAGTACAATCCTATGTTGAGCAGAAGACTTAGATCAGTAAATTCATTGTCTTTTTTTTACACTTGAGATTCCAATCTAATCGATCTAGTTTTACTTCTCAGGATCTAACAGCATTTTCAATCCTGAGACGAGTCCTTGAGACGTTTACGAGTATCTACCGGCCATTATAATAAATATTTATATCTAACGTGACGTATAAGGACATGAACGATTAATTCTACACGATTTATCGGTCCTAACGACCGTCCACTCATGCGCATTTGTCAATAAAATACAGATATAGTACACGCTATTATGGATCATATAATGTAGAACTTAAGTTTGTAATAGTAGTTATGACATTAATTGATAACTAGGTAGAGAGCAGAGATATAAGGACGTACTACACCCTAACGTGCAGACCATTGTGAACCAATGTCAACCTCGAGTGAATATCGTCTATTAAAAATCATGCGAAGGTATAACCAAGTAGATTTCGGCAAACAGCAGAATAAGTTAGCCTGTGTAGTAGCTAAACAAAGATATCGGCAGTCGGAATATGTACAGTATGTACCTATATTCAGTGCCGGATTAAGCAAGCGCGGGGCCCGTAGCAAATTCTATCGAGGGACCCTAGATCTGCTATAGGTTCCTATTTGTAGAATTTGTGCGTTTACCGTATTTAATTCTGTGTTTTACCGATTGTCTGACGTGGATTAGTCGGAATACAGGGTGTAACGTTTCACGTTTTTGTGACATCAAGTAAATTCAATATACCACGTCTTAATAAGTTTCACTCAAAAAATTACGCTCAGGCGAAGGTTTGAAACTTTGAATACGCGGGGCCCTCTTTTGGGCGGGGCCCGTAGCAATAACTACTCTTGCTACGTGGTTAATCCGACACTGCCTCTGTTTTACAAATATCTCCAATTCCCCACTCGACAACAGAAACGACGCAAAAAGTCATCGATGTCTTTAAACATTGTTATACGTTTTGGATATCGTTTGGGCCGTTGGTATTGTTTAATTCGCGAGAAAGGCATTCTTTATAACATGAAATGATCGCTGGTACCCGTATTTAGTCTGTCAATAAATAAATAAAAATCGCGCAAACTTAAGTAAACCCAACCAGAATATACCGTCATAATGCGTTTTGCACTAACCTTTGTCCCTCGTGCCGATGCCGCCAAATAGTCATGTACCATCACAAATATTTTCACATTCACTACACCATAGTCTGAGAAAAGAAAATTTTAGTCACTAGATTACACAATAAACAATCACAAAAAGATTAGGTAGGTACATTCAGTTTAAATTAATTCAAAATGTGTTAATCGTTCGTTAATTTGTGTTTTCAAAGGAAAATCTGATGGGCAAAGGAAACCATAATGTTTCATTTTTTTTATTATCACTTAATTTTTACATGACAAGCAAAGAAAAAGGTACCGTGTTCCAATAACGAACCACCAGCTCTTAATTTGAAATTAGAACCTGTTTTTGTATGGACTTATCACAAGTATAACTTATCTGAGGTTTGAATGAATGAAAATGAAAAAAGTATTTATTGAAAAAAAGTACAAATGTTTAACTTAACCTATGAGATCAAAAAAGAAAACTTATAGAATTTGTACATTTTTATGAGTTGAGCACAGTAGTTATTAAACGTGGTCCCCACACTAGGTATGCCTGTATCGTGGGGTCCCAGAAATACGAGTTCACATTTCAGTGTTGCCCCTAGCACTACGCAAATTAAATAAGTTAAGGTTTTAAGTAACAAAAATATCATTAATGTCTAAAATCATTCTTACAAAATTACATTACATTACATTGGTTTCAGTCTATGTAACTTTTAAATGTAAGTTTAGGTGTAAGAGAATATTTTATCTTTTATATATATAATTATTTAGTATTTAATAGTTATAATTAATTATATAATAATATCAATATATATATATATATATATATATATATATATGTATATAATAAGCAATAATATATACTATAAATATAATTATAATAAATATTCTATGATATCGTAGTTATCAACTTTTCTGTTTCCTCATATGTAAGGTTAATAATCCATTTATGTAATTTAAGTTTTGCCTCAGTTACTGAACATTTCTGAATATTGCAAAATTTGGCCACTTTGTTATAAATGAAAGCTGATAGAAAGGGATGAAAACGTTGTCCAAATTTTGTGCGACTGGAAGGAACTGGAATTCGAAAGAGACGACGTTTTGCTATTTCATCATAAGACGGAGATTTTAAAACTGTTTTATGAGTAGACAGTGATGTTAAAACTATATAGAGCTTGCGGACACTTAAAACTTGAGAGTCCTTTGGTACTTTCTTGGCTTTTTGAGCATGGTTTTCAGGACGGCTCTCTGTGCGCGCTCTAACTGCAGCATATGTGTTTTCGCTGCTCCACCCCAACATGGTATACAGTAACTCAGCAAAGATTGGCATAATGCAAAGTATGTCATCTTCAGTGTTTCTGCGGAGGCAGCATTCCTAAGCTGTCTGATAACATTAATGGTTTTTCTTACTCTTTTTGAGACAAACTCAATATGCTGCTGGAAGTTAAGCTTTTGGTCTATTAAGATCCCAAGGTATTTAATTTCAGAGGATTTTTTGTCCAGCTATTTATAAATCAGGCTTAAGTATATGAAACAGAAGACCTAAACAGGTATATTTCCTGAAAATTATTTTGCTTTTCTCCTTATCCAATAAAAAAGGTACAAAAACTTAGCCACATACCAAAACAGCTACACACGCATTTAGAAAGCATTTTTTAAAGAGATACAAGTGTGTTCCGATGTACAGTTAAAATGGAATACTTTGCAGTTTTTTAGCATAAACCAATTATAATGAATCAAATGTGCAAATTCTGATGTTACACGCTACTGTAGTTTACGGTTAACAAGACAGTTATATTCATGGAAATAAAATGTGCGTGATATTAACAGCGCCGATTTACATTTATTTTTGGAATCAGATAGCTGTCTGCAAATTTAACTTGTTAGTCCTACAAACAGGTGGTAGGTACCAACAGGTATTCAGCAAAATGATATAGCTACTAAACACTTATCTACACATACCAATGCCGCGTGCGCACAATTAAATCAAAGATCATAAAAAAGAGTTTAAAAGCTATAGAAAAAGGGACATCTACGAGATACTTACGGGTCCTAGTCCGGTGCCACGTGGTGACCGCCTACCACCACGATCACCAAAAGCATCGCCTGTTATTGTTCTTATTATCAAGAGCCGAATAACACCAACACTCGCTTAATACATCTACTAAACAATGTGAGAGCACAAACCAATTCGATAAAACGTTCGCTTCGTGGCCGACAGCGAATCGTTCCAATTATGAACTACCGCGATCTATGCGAAGCTCGTCCATAGGTAGCTACGAAAAATATAAAAAACAATGAGGGTAGAGTTCAATGCTGTCAAATCATGCGTACCGTACACATATAACATAATTATCTATTTCGAGCACCAGCTTTCTCGGCGAGAATGTGGTGGATGGTCCTCGTCCAACCATAGACCACAATACTCACGTGAACGGAACTACTGTTGTGAAATTACCGATATCGGTGGCTCCCATCGAAATAATATGTCCAGTCCCTGAACACACTATTTCGATGGTGGCTCCATACTTACAGAAACAATGAGAGTTCACGTCGAGTTCTTTTTAGATACTCCGGTACGCTAAAAATATTTACCTGTAAGTGGAATCTTGCTGTTACTGTTTTTTGTAATACACTGTTCAATCTAGGTCCTGCTGATATCAAGGTAATGTCCGTGGTAAATAGGCTGGGCAAGCTAACTGGTAACGAGGTGGCTCAGTCGTCTATAATAAAAGCCGTAAATATTATTGTAATTAAACATATCCTCCATGGTCCACAGGCTGATAGAAGTGAACGGCACATCAGTGCTTACGTGCCGCAGCCAGGAGGAACTTCAGCGCGCCACGAGTACAGCCAATCCTGCAAGGCTCGTGGTCCTGCGCAGCGGTAGCCAGGCCACCCAGCTGCCACACCCTCCCAATGGCTTCACACAGGTTAGTAAACTTATTGAGATGATATAAATCGACATACATCTTTCTTAGACTAATATTTTTGTTAATAAAGTTCGTTCATAAGTTTCAAAATCATTAATAGTTTTATGGTGGTGTCGACTGCGATATCCACCGAATACTAGACACAATGTTCACAAACTCGTATTTCTGCAGAACGAAGCTTCATCGCTGCGAGCGGAGATAGGCGCCTTAAGAACAGCAGCGGAAGACGCTGAGAAAGCAAAGGAAGGTCTCCGCTCTGACAACACCAGGCTCACGCACCGGATCTCCTACCTCGAGGAACAGGTTGCTGAACTGCTCAGCAGACATCCACAGGTAACTAGATACAGTTTACCAATTGTTTGTAGGATAGATCTATTTTTAACACCGGTAATACTTCGGTACAAGTTTTTCCTAGCCACCGTCATAATACGCGATGATTATTGCCCTGCCATACTTAGGTCATATGATATTAGCAGCTATTCCGTAAAGTCAAGGATGAATCATTCTTAAGTGTCGAACTAATTGTTATTGCCTAGATTATGGTATAGTTTCTCAGATGTATTTTCCTCTATTCCAGCTCCACTCCGTAAGCAGTAACGATAGCTGCATAACAGTGAACAAGACAAAGAAGAATGTAACCAACATCAATATTACGACAGAACCGCAGCCGAAGCCCAGTGCCAAGTCTGAAGTGCAAGTGTTCCAGAAGGGACCTGACATCACTGCCATCGTTGCCAAGCTCCCGGGTTTGGACGGTGTTGAGAACAACCTACCAATGATAAGACCAAGGTCTAATGCGTCAGGAGCATCATCAAGAGCAGCAGTGTCCCCCAGAGCGTCACCACCACTAAATCACAGATCTCACAGCTCACACAGCCTGGAACATAAGGCAGAACGAATGCGTCACTCTCTATCCCATCACTGCATTCACGGAGGTATCGACTACAGTGCCGAGACCGACGCAGCGATACGCATGATTGAGAGAAACCAAAGACATATAGAGAAACAACGAATGAAGAACGAGAGACTGAGCAGGTCCAAGTGTGAGGACTACTTCAGATCAGACAGCGATCTAGACATGCGAGACTCACATTCTACCGCTAGCGCGGACCCAAGACATTACGAGATAAAAAAAGCAGCTGATAGAATAGAAGAAAGCATCAAGAAGACCAACTGGGCTGAGAGGAAAACACTATCTATCATTGAACAACTGAAAAGGTCTCAACGCTTACGGAAGATGAAGAAAAACGACAGCTCCGAAGATATCCAACTTGAATCTGAAAGACATTACATGTATCATAGAATAGACGGTAAGGTTCTGGAGAACGCTCACAAATCCAGCAGAAGAACTTCCAAACTGCACTCCCGAAGTGCCAAATCTTCAGAATTCGAATCAGAGTCAGATTTTCCGAATGGAGACATGTACAGCAGTTCACCAAGGATAGACTACGGTTCAGAAACTTCAAGGATGAGTCATTACAAAAAGAACGATGACCGAAAAGAAAATGACGTGAAGTCACGACCAACGCCTCCGCGCAAACCTTTACGACTATCCCTCCATAAAGCTAGGAGTGCGCATTCCTTGATAAACGGCAGCGAATCAGAAACACCCAGTAGACCAGCTTCTGAGGCTAAACATACTGACACGGAGTGTAATAAAAGGCCTGTGAAGAGGACGCATGCAGCGGACAAGTGGGCGAGGGAGAGGATCAGGGATGCTGGCCGAGCGACGCCACGCCCGACCAGGAAGCACCTCAATGGGCTGAGTGCGTGCGAAGCACCAGCCGCTGATGACCTGTATCCTGAGAACACTCATATGCCTGTAAGGGTAAATGGCAGAGCAGGCAAGTGGTGCTAGTGCAAAATAGAACGTAAGATGTATTCATATAGTTAAAAAGAGCCGCAAACGAGGCTGAAAATATTTTTGGGGATAATTTACGTTAAAAATATTGAAACAAATGTAACTTACTCTGATATAAATGATACCAGTGAACATTTATTACTTTTTGAAGATTTTGAGTGTTCTTTTATCTGGTGTTTTAGCCAGGGTTCGGAATCAACAGACTATTTCTGAACGGGCCTGCAGTGGCCTTGTTTCCTCATATTATGACAATGTATAGTATATAATTAAATAGATAATGTAAATAGACCGCATGTAAGCACCCACCGCGCAATACTCACCTATCTGTACGTATTTATTTAGTTAGTAGGCGATGTATAATTGACAATAAACGTATTATATGCCTTTATTTTGTGTTTTACTACATGACACAGCGTACTTTGAAAGGAAGTTCGAGACGGCATCCAATTACGGCAAGTGGTTATAAGTAAAGCGTAATATCTACTCCGAAGCTAAAGGTGACCTTGGCCCGATGTAAATCGACAAGTAAGTACTCTGTTAAGATCCGTTGACATTTTGACTGTTCATTTTTTGTGGCTGAGATTTGTTTACTATCGGTAACACAAAATGAATAAACATACAGTTAATATTAAAACTAAAATTCAAAATAAAACGGCAAATATCATAATAAAATCATTATAATTATTATACTAGCAACAAAAAACGAATGACATTATTATGTACATCAATTAATATCGTATAAACATTTATCATAACTTCCCCAAAGCCAGGTGCACACTCCACTGCATTAACACCTTTATTCGGAGCTCAAACACCGCATTCTCGTTCTCGCTTATAACAACCAACAGCAATAAGAGATTTTCTTTAAAACATTGTTTTAACACAATTCAGTGTGCACCCAGCTTAATATAGTCGACATAAATACTCAACTTTGGTTGAATATGACGCTCGTTTTCATTTTATAATTAAATATTAATTACAAAGAGATATTAAAATTGCCGATTACAGAAAATTACACCGATATTACCAGGTAGACTACGGCATCCAGTACCACTACACCCAATTGAAAATAAACACGTAGACTTCTGTAAGAGTCCATAAATCAGCTAGGTACTGGCACTTGTGTGCGGTTGCGGTTAGCCAGTTCCAGGCGAACTTACTGCCTAACCACTCTTTGATAATACTGCAGCTGGTCCACAGTCTAAATACAGTCCATGTGTCGTCAATCTAACGCAGTCTTATGCGTCATTTTCCATCCATAGCAGTTTAATCTCTCATTGTAAAGCCAGTCAACACTTCTCTCAATATAATCTTACAATAACAATTACTTATGCCAATTAAATAACCTCAAATTCCGTTTGTTTAAATAATCAAAATATGCTAGGTAAAATAAACATCTAATTGAGAAAATAATTAGCCTTATTTTTAGATACCAGTACATTATAATTATCATAATAATAAAGCTTTGAATAAAACAAAAATTTTAAAGGATTATGTGGCTTATTCTAGTTTACAAGTTTTCGTATTGCTGAATCTGTCATATCATATAAATAATCTATAAAATTTTCTTTCTTCGCGGTAATTAACATTTAAAACAAACATAATATCATAAACAAAAGCGAAGTATGCTACCAAAGTCAAAGTACTTATTATGACATAAAATATACGCTGGCCCCTCAAATGGTGTTCTACGCGTGAACGAAACGAGAAGTTAGTAAGTAACGTATGGTAAGACGATAGATAAACACTGACTAGCTCGACAAACGCCGGGTATACATGGTGATGGTGCAAACATTACTTTTGAACGATGATGGTTATTGAAAACCAGACATCGAAGTCTTATTGAAGTCTAGCAACCATACTTAAAGTTATTATAGAAGACAGATAAATGACGTGATTAATCAACAAATCAAAACATTGAAAATAAAGGCACGACTACCGCATGCAGTTTTCAGAAGCCACTGCTATTTTAAGTACTGTAACAAATTGCCTACAGAAGAACCATTTACCCAGGGTCTCTAATTCAAACTTAATATAGTTTCACGCCATACTTCACTAACGAGTGTAAACTTCGGCCATTTGAAGGTGACAGCGCACGGACAGTCTTAATAATAAACAACTAATCTACAATAACTGCAGTACTCGCCAATGAGCGGCGTAGAAAATAGGACAGAGACTCCATCTGGTGGCACACGGCAGAGACAAGCGACCGAGACCGACCGCTACCTGTAGACTAGTCTACAATCTACAATACCTAGAGAACGGACACGCCAGCAAAATATACTGATTTCAAATTTCAATCCCATACATTTTGCTGGCATATGTATTTTGTAGTGATTGTGGATTGCAACTTGTCTGGAGTCCTACTATCGCATCGCATTTAAATTTAGCTTGCCAAAAATATCTAATTTTATTCTCCGCCTTTTGGATATAATTATTAACAAATATACATCACTATATATAGGTACCAATGAGCTTCCTTCTCACTTGATATGCTTTTCTTATTTCCAAAAATGGAAACTGCTACACTAACCACAGTCAAACTCTCAATTATATGATGCTGTTTTCGAGAAGTCTCATAACAAACAATGTTTTTATAGACAGCAAAGATGCATCTTTTTCATTGGAGACATCAGTGATGTCTCCTTAACCATATCGAATTACGTAGAGAGTGATAATAGGCGGAAACAAAGCTATTAGTAATTGTAATCGTCTCGATAGCCAGTCTCAGTCGCACGCAACAAAATGGCGACTCGATTAGGGGAATTTGAAGCGTCAGTACATCGATAACATCCAGATCATTCTATGGGAGTGCCCGACTTAGCCTACATATAGATATTTACAATTAAAAAGGTTATGCTATGCGCTCTGAAAGTGATCTGGCGACTTGCTTGGACCTATTTAATATTAGTTATGCTTCTTTAAGTTTCCTCGTGTTTTACGGTGGTCACACTAGGTTGTGCAGTCGGCATCGATGCCTATCGCTTAGGGTCACTTAAGAATATACAAAAATGAACGAAAGACAAAACTAATATTAAACTGTATGTGTATATGGCTCTAACATTTATGACTTTATAGATAAGTAGCGGTATATACGGGTGACTATACAGTGATACCGCGTCCTGTAACTTCGGGTTATCCTCACGTATGGCAACTTTTTAGATTGAAAACAACTGTTCCAATCTACGAGATGAGACACACAACTGGCCGCCCTTGTCAAATTGGGTTTATAATCGACTAGTGTGCGTCAATCGATACTAAATCGACTAATATAAGTTATATATTCAGTTCTTTTCAAAATAAATGTTAGCCGCACTTCGCCGGTCCTGCCGACTTAAAATTTTTGGAAGTCGAGACAGAAGACAGTAGCGGTTTGTGAGAGAAAGAGAGAAAACCGATCGACTTGTCGTAGCGTCGGTCGGAGATGTCATAGTACACGCTCACCACTTGCCCCATTGTTTTTGACAATTTATAATACATCTAAATTGAGTGGACACAGAATTCAATTTTCAACAATTAGGTAATCTGTCAGTCATTTTGAATGTTGACAACTTAAATATGAATTCTTTGTATACTTAATTTAGCTAAGTATATTAATTTATCAAGAAAAACCAGGGTGATTTCGGTGTATAGCCTTGTTCTAGCTGGGCAGTGCGTTGCCATGCTTTTCGGAAAGGCACGTAGAAAATACGCATCTGATGTGTGACGCGACGCGATGCTCAGCTAGTACCACACAGCGTCACGATCCACTTAGAACTCGAAACAACGACCGAGGTTGACATACTTCTTGAGAGCGTACGGCAGCGGCAACTCCTTGACGCCTCGCTTCATAAGGATAGACAGGCGGACGCGGCGCGCGTCGGCGCCGCCCCTGCGCGGGCGCAGCACGTCGTCGGCGCGCGCGCTGGCGGCCGCGCGGCGCTTGCAGCGGCGCCGCCCGCCCGCCGAGCCGTCGCTGGCCGAGCCCGACGACGACGACGAGCTGCGCCCCGCCACGCAGCGCCCGCGCTTCTGCAGCCGACGACGACCTGCCACACGCATACATTTGTTACGTTCATTATATCTGCCGACTCGGGTACAAAACGCAAATATTACATTATTATGGGTTGTCAAAGATTAATAAAGTAAGTAAAAAGTTTTACCTGTTACTTCGTCAATTTCTTCGCCTATGTCATCAGATAAATCATCTGAGCGGCCAACATCGTCCAAGTCATCGCAATTGGACTCTGACTTGACAGGGGAAGATCCACTTGACGTGGTGGTACCCTCCCCGATGCCGCTGTCCAGCTTCTTCCGCTTCATTTCTTTTGACGTCTCAGTCGTCTCGTCCTCGCTGGAAGACTCCTTCTGCTCCGTAATTGACCCCTCCCACTCCATGTCGCGAGACGTGCTGGGTGTCTCCTGGCCTAAGTATATCTCCACTTCAGCCGGCACCTCGATCGGTTCTAATTCTTTTTTGTTTGGGTCGTCTGAGGTGCTAGCACCATCGTGGCGGAGCGAGCCGGCTGCATGATCGTCTTGGAACTCGAACGTGAGAAGACCGTGGCAAGAACGCATGGGTTTAGGGCAGGCGTCGCTGTGCGAGGGAGGGTCGGAGGGCGCGGGGCGGGGCGGGCGGTCGGGGCGTGCTGTGCGCTCCACGCGGGCTGCGCGGGGCGGGCGCTCGGCGCGCGGGGGCCGCTCGGGGCGCGGGGGGGCCGGCACGCCCCCGCCTGCCGGATGGCTCGGCGCGCCCCCGGCGGGTGGCGGGGCCGGCGCCTCTGGGGGAGGCGGTCCTTCGGGGCGATCATCTCCATCGTCCCCGTTGTTGTCACCGCCGTTCTCGTCACCCTCGTCGGCGGACGAATCAGACGGCGAGTCGAGTGAATCGAAGCGTAGAGCCCCGGCGACGCGATTCTGTCCCATGCTGAGAACGAGGCTCAGCAGCGCGTTCATCTCGTTGGCGCCGTTCATGGGATCTAAGTCATGCAGCGCGTTCAACCCCTCTGTAATTAAATACATGTAGCTAGAACAACAGCTAAAGAAACAGCACATGCCAAATTTACCAAATAAAAAGTACCTACTCAAAAACAATAAGTAGTTACTTCGCTTTTTTCGGTGCCCTCAATGTGAACCCTACGCCACCCACATAAGTGCGGGTAGTAGTAAGCTACGTACCGACATCGCTGTCGTCCTCGATGGGTATGCAGATGCGGCGCGGGCAGGAGTTGGGCGGCTGCGGGCGGCGGCGCGGCGGCTCGCGCAGGTGCGGGTGGCGCCACAGCAGCGCCGCGCGCATGTGGCTGCGCACCACCGCGCGCGACAGGATCTGCAGCCGCGTCGGACACTGCTCCTCTGTTGGCACGCGACATCATCATATTGGTAAAGCGTCATCAACCCGATAATTGAAAACAAGCATTAGAATGTTGTTAATCATTTATACTTCACGTTCATGAAGTCTGTTAAATTGCTGCCTCTTCCTTGTTTGTCTTCTGAAGATCGCGAAGGATACTTTAAGCAAACTATTTAAAAGTTCACTTCTTGACTACACATTTGACTTGCTCGAGCACTAGAATTCGTAACATCTCACCCAGTCTGATGAGATCAGCAGCCTCCTCTTTGGTGGGCACCTTAAGGGTCGCGAAGGACACGTTGAGCAAGCTCTTGGACGTCCAGTTGTCGACGGCGGTGCGTTTCACTTGCACCAGGTTGTCGTTCAGAGGCATCACCAGGATGCCGCCCACCTTGCCACAAACACACCATCACGTCAACACTAGGCATATATTAAGACACTATTACCTGTTAAGTCCAAAGTTTAAGAAGACTTTTGAGAACCGGCAAAAACCATTCCCTGGATGGTGTATTCATCGCCGGTTTGTCTTACTACAGATACGATGTCAAATTAGACAACATATAAGTTCATGTATTGGTATGAAGAACATAGATCAAAGAATATCAGCCTTCAGAATTCCTCTGAACCTCATTATATTACAGATTATAAAGGAATTCTTGGATAAGAATTAGCCCAGTGACTGGTCCCAAAATCTCCACTTTCGGCCCAGTCACTGAGGTTCGTATATTATGCAGTTTTCTAAACGAAAACGGTGATTCGAATGAGGCTCAATCGAATAAATGATTTCGAAAGTCAACAAAAAAAAAATGGTTCTAAATACCTCCCTCTTCATAATACATTGAGAATATAAAAACGCATATCCCAGTGTAGAGCGTACCGTCAGAAAGATTTACCAAAATAATTTGGTTAGCTTTTGAAACTATTTTTCTGAAATATTAATCGACAAAGTATTCTTGTATTGACGTACTTTTTAATAAACTTTTGTAGGTAAGTGTTACACTTATCACAAATTATAATTGAGGCACAAGTTTCCTGTAATTTTTTTTTGCTTTGAATCTATAAATAGCTAAACGGCGATCCCCTTTATTGTATCGTTGACACGCTCTTGACCGGTTTTACCTACAATGCGATTACCCAATATAGTTGCGGAGCATGTGTGCAGCGACTGGACAAAAACATAACCTCGTGTTTGCCGCGTCAAGTCGAGTAAATAAAGACGACCGGGCTAGTCACTGGACCGCAGTGCGAGCGAGACATCAGCGCTGGACTGGAATGAGAACACTGTTTACACGAACCCAGTAACAAGCCAGCACTGGAGTACGTTGCTGGAGAGCACCATTCGGAAGTGTGACAGATGGAGGTGCGAATATCGATACACGATACAGCGACCAATATGTTGAGCGAATCACTGAACTGAAAATATATGAAGGACGACGTCTAGGTACAAGTTATAATAATAGCATTACTTTAATGTCAATTTATCATTTGTCGCTCTAGCGAACATGAATCTCATACTACAGGACGCCAGGTGTTCAGCATTATCTATATTGGCACGGCATCTGTTGCATTTCCGTAGGACACTGTTACTGAAGCATGTTACAGGGCTAATGTAAACCTTGCATTATCATTACACACTAACATTTCATAACTGAATTTAATTTAAATTCTTCATGTTTATTGCAAATGATGACAAATTTTGTAAAAATAGCTTTATATTTTTACCTTGATGAGTTGTTTGAAATAATTCTGGTACTCCTCGGGGCAGCCCGCGCCGCAGTACACGCGGTCGTAGGGCGCCTGCAGGGGTGCCACGCACAGACCGTTACCTATAAGTAAGAACACAGCAAACATGTACATTTATACAAGGAAACTGATCATATGTTTGAAGTTTTATTAGGCATCATCTTCCAATTTTACAGGTAAAATGCATCAGTTTCGACGATGACTGCAAGAATAAGATGATCCTTAATTTAGATTGACACACAGATCCTATCTGACCATGTAATTTTCAATACTGGCAATAGGAAGTTACGAAGCAATGTGTACTGCTGAATGTAGAATTTAATGTCAACAAAATAAGGGGCCATATTTCCGTGGCGGTAAATAGTTAATAACATAGAGTATTTCCCGCGTGGCTGCTTGCAACGTGTGTAGTAACAATGAAAGGGCAACGTGTGTAAGAGACGTAAAATATCGCTACACTCACCACAATAAAATCTAGGTTCACAGAAGTCAAACTCATCCAAAGTGGGTGAGTTCTCTATAAACTGGCCGAGCTTCTTGACGGCGTACTCGACGACGTAGGGATGCACCTCCACGCCATGGTTGATGCCGCCAGACCCGATGATCAGCCCCACCAGCGTGCTGAAGTAGCCCGTGCCGGAGCCTATGTTCAGGAACGACAGCCCCGGCTTCAATTCCAGCCCTTCTAACACCTCGCTATAAATAAAGATAAATATAGCTTCAGGCAAATAGCTAGGTCAAGTCTTATTCGAACACCATAGCCATTTCACTATGAGACATAGGTACGAGAGATACATTAGCAAATAAACAGATCTTTTACCCAGGCAGACCTTATAAATAATTGAATAAGATATATTAATTTATTGTATACCTGAGAAGTGATAGATTATTTGTTACTGCAAGTAGATAAGGTAGCCTGGATACAAATAGAAATCTAATTGTAATAAACCACAATAACACATTTGTTAACAATATCTGATTAGGTCAATTGTACCTGATACCTGCTGGATGACCAAGTACCAAGTTCAAAAAAGAGTAGTTGCCATTATCATTAAGTTAATTATCTACCAAGTAATACAAGCTAAATTGACTTGTAAGTTGTTAAATAGTGAATATCTCAGTATTTCATACTCGTAAGTAAAAATATCTGGTGGGATAGAACTCCTATTTCTATTAAAATACTATCAAGTATAAATCGTGAATTTAGTAGTGCTATTTGTAGGCCTACCTAGCTATCAGAAGTGTGTTGTGAAGTAGTCAACAATAATTATGACAAGGCCTGCAGACAAGGATTTCAGTATAAATAGATCTTATGTCTAGTGATAATATTATCAAGACAAGTAGTAACAACGGTTATGAATTTATGAAATTATTAGAACATTGTGTAATATTATGTAGCCATAAAGATAGATCTATCAGGATATCCACCAAAAATATAAAAGATTGATTATTGCTTTAAGTTTGACTAGCATAGGTAGCATAGGTAGGCAAAGAAACTGCATGTATTTAATCCCATAGAGCTGTGTGCAGAACACATGAAAACATTTACATGCTGCCAAGTAAAATTGTATGTAAGTACCAATCATTACAAGTTGTATGACACATGCAGTGACCCATGCCACTAGGAAAGTTTTAAGATAAAGACTCCATATATGTAAATAATGGGTTTTAAACATAAGTAATGTTTCATTGCTTGGTTACTATATCCTAATAGAATATATGATCAAATGAAACATACCAAAATTTGGGCAGCATTTCCCCCTGTACACAAAAATTCCTCAGGAATAGAGTTGTACAGAAAGCTAGAGTGCGCAGCCATGCTACATAGTCCAAGTGCCAGCCAGATTAACCAACCAGCCTCAACAAGCAATAATAAGTCACCCTTCAATAACAAATCATGGAAAATGTCCTGTGTGACATGCAAGTATACATTTTAGTAATTTCTGCTAAACATCATACATTTGATTACAGCCAATCTGACGTACTGTATATTTGTTTAGCTATTTCGGGCTGGCTACCTGGAGTATGCGCTCATTGTGATACGGCACCTTTGAGAAATATTCTTATGTATTTGTCTCTCATTTTACAGTTCTTATGTGCTTTAAGTCATTAAGACACAGGCAGCGCCCAGCATAAAGACCCAATAGATTTTCTATTGTCTCATTTGAATCATTGCCATTTAAAGGGGCCTCAGTGTGACAGACCCATGTCTCTGTAACTTTCTAGAAAGATAACCTACTGTTTGTTGCTTTAGCTAACCCCACCTGTTATTCAATCTGGACATTGTTAGGTACGTAGTTATATCGGGTATTTTCCAAATCTTATATTATGTTCAGCTTCTCATAAGTATGGTAAATACTGCAATATCAATATGAAAGTTAACATATTGGTTTTGATAAAATTGTAACTGCAGACAGGCCTTGCACTGACAAACAACAAGTTTCAACATAATATTGTGCAAATTATGAATGTTGGACTTCTACACAGTAGAATGACTGTCTGGATCATACATTGGTTATAGTTCAATAGTTTTGTGATTTCAACAATCTTTACAACACTTAAATAGTTTAGCTACTCGTGTGTAGAGTGTGGTATTGATTATACAATTTTACATCTCCTTTAATTTCAAATGCTACCCACCTGTAAATACATGGTGCAGACATATGTAATGGCCCATTCCGCCAGGCCAGATCCTTATACGCTTGGTCCCGAGCCTCTGGCGTCATGTAGTCGGCCCGGTCAAGCGCGCGGAACACCCGCTCTACCGGTCGCGTGCGGATGTAACTCCCGCCCATGAGGTTGTCTATCAGCTCATTGTTATCGCGCCCCGAGCTCACCGCACCACCCATCTTGTTTGTTTTGCTGAACTTATCGTCTTCAACCCTCCCTCCACACACCGCCTCAGCTGATTGGGATTGTGACGTCACAAATGTTTTTCAACATATTTTTTGGACCAGCACTCGCAATTTGTGGTTCCAATTAATCACAATAAACATAGAAATCAGTGAACATTCGGATTTCTATATGCACATACGCTTATCGAGAACAATGAAAAAAATTACAAAATATTTAGTTCACAGCTTCACAGGCAATCTTGACATTTGTTTTCCTTGTACAAGTTTGTATCGACTGCGTAAAATCTATTTCGATCAAGTTAATCATACAAAGACTGACCAATCAAAACGCAACATAACCAACGCCAAAATAACATAGAGAACATAGATCAGATTTGTTTATAAACAAATGAAATCGATATTCGATTTACTTGTTGTACTTTACTGTGATAACATTGTGGCATTTTGGATGGTTCTGATTATTGCTTTTATAAAAATAAATTAAATTTATTTGATAAATTTGAATAGTCCCACAAGGAAATATTTTTTAGCCACGTTGAAAAAGTCAAAAACTAAAGACGTAATGACAGTTTGATCTTCTATAGTCTACGACAAAAAATGACAGATCATCAAACCACGGGATTGGGGATGTGATTTATTTATTTTTATAAGTTTCTGTGTGAATAAGCTGGGAATTATTTCAAATTTATCAGTATCAGGTGATTTTATAAATAATGTAGTTAATGAATTACATTAGCTTTAGTGTACAGTGAAATTTGTGAAGTTTTGTCGTGTCACACTAGGAACGTCACTGGTGGTGATAAGGTTTTATGTTGAATATTTATATGTAATTGACGTGATCAGCGTGAAGTGTTTTTTTTTTGGGCAGAGCGATGGCCGAGACTAGCGAAGCGCGGGCGAGCGCGTCGGCGCCAGGCGGCGACGCTGGCGGGGAGGATGACAAACATGACGAGCGTATGTTGGAGTGTAACATCTGCCTGGACACGGCCAGGGATGCCGTCGTCAGTATGTGCGGACACCTGTTCTGGTACGATGCCTCACACTCCTTTCAACATTCACTAAAATGCCTAAGTATAAACAAAATCATTACTATGCAAATTGTGTTCTAAAATGCAAATTATATTTTTCTGTGTTCATTAAATTTGACTACAATTGACTCAAAACAATACCGATTATTCAGCTCTGATTTAAAATTTCAAGAGCTTTATTGAGTATTGACTTGGCAATGAAATCACAAAACATTTTACATTAAATATAGACTGTACTTAGTATGATTGTAACAAGTATCTTTAAATGACATGCTATATTTCACACATTTCATGCAACATCATATCAGCAATTACTGAACAGTAGTGACCGCTACAATGTATGCTAATAACATACATATACCATATAAGCCTGTGTAGAACATACAGGAAAAAAAAAAACACATTTGTCACCCATTACATACAGATATGTTGTTGAGAATCAGAAAATAAAATAAACATTTACATTTTGACCACCTTAGTCAGATTTAGACAACACAGTACAGTATTCCATTATTATAGTGTAGTTTAAAACTATTATTTTAAAAGAGTATCCATGGAGTTTCTTGCCGGTCTCTTCCCCATAGTACCTACCCCCACTTTGGAACCGTGCACTTAGAATCACAACGTTTTGAAAGAGCCTGTAAAGGCCTACTCGAAATAAAAATATTTGACTTTGACTTTGATCATAATACATTGGCTCAGCTATATGAAATATTTTTTATTTGAAATATTTCAATGAAATAAGTATTTAGAAAAATGTATCATTATTGTTATTCGCATCAATATTTCTTGTAGATCTTTTTAATGAAGTTGTCAAAATATTAGTGCTAATAATAAGGTGAATTGGCCATTACATAATAAAGTATAGTTGTTGTCATCACAAACAAGTCGGTGAGAGAAATGTTGAAAATTACATGTCCTTGAATATCATAGCAAAAAACTTGTTTAAGATATACATTATGATATCATGTTGTGCAATAATGCAGTATGGCAATAGAATGTAGTTAGGTTTTCTAGAAATCTTCAAGCTATGGTGCAATTTCAGTTGAGTTTCTAAAGTATTGTTTACCAAGCTGCCTAGCTTTGAACAGCTGGTAATACTGAAAGACCTCTTGTATTAATACTTGTTTACTTATGGCATTAAGGTAAAAGATATAAGTCTGGCCAATCCCTTAAACTATTTTTATAACAACTAGTTATTATATAGACAGTAAGGTTATTATTATTAATAATAACTCGTACATAATAATGGTACATAAAGAAATATATTTATCATTTTATCAAACATCATTATTAGCAACAGATCAGTGTTAGCAATTGGTAGTCATAATTATATTACTACTAGCCAGATTTATTAAATTTTTATGTAACATAAAGTTTATCAAAATCATTATCTTAACATAATCAGCTGTTGATGTAAATAACTGAAAATAATTAAATTGAATGATAAATGTACAGTGATTGAAATTATAATTGATAATGATCATCGCATCACGCCCGTATTCCCCGAAGGGTTAGGCAGAGGTGTACTATTGTACACCCGCTTTTTGCCGATGCTGTTATTGAGTCCCATATAATAGGGGGCGAGCCTATTGCCGTCTACTGGGCACAGTTCGCGACTACGTGATGCTACTAAGAATTTCCATACAGAAAAACCCAATAACACTGCCCGACCCGGGAATCGAAGTCAGGACATCACGCTCAGCAGTCGCGCTTACAACCACTAGACCGAGGCAGTCAGTAATTGATAATGATATAGTAAATTAATGACAAGCAGTATGAGAACTGTAGGTGTTGACTTTAATCGTTCTTCTCTAATGACACAACAGTAGTATGCACAAAGAAATCACTCATTTTGTGGTAGGAAGGATAACTTTCCACATTATTTCCTTACCTTTATCTAAATACAAAAATTGTCCAAAGCTGGCCATGCTTACACCAGTGGCTAGAAACGCGGCCGAGTCGGCAAGTGTGTCCTGTTTGCAAGGCCGCCATCAGCCGAGACAAAGTCATCCCGCTGTATGGAAGGGGCAACACCAAACAGGAGGACCCTAGGAATAAGGTATGTTCAAGAATATTAGCGGGATCCGTTTCATTCTTTTCCTTTTTTTTTAATTTTTTTTTAAAAAACTTTGCCCCACACTAGGATTTCTCCTGTATCGTGGGTACAGTTTACAAACATACATGTCACATGCACACACAACCAGACCCGAAACAACTATCTGTAGATCATACAAATATTTGTTCCGTGCGGGGATCGAACCCGCGACACGTAGCGCAGCAAGCTAATCGCTTAGCCACTGCGCCAACCGTGTCGTCAAACACGAATCCTATCAGTTCCACTGTTTTTAGCAAAGCGCCACAATAAGTCTGAAAGAACACGCCGTAATTAGCAAATCATTCCACGTATCAGAAGAATTTCTTCTTAGAATTTCCTCAGCTCCAGCTAAAGCTAGACTCGATATCATTGAATTCAACACAAATAACATGTCTATAGGTGCCGCCGCGGCCGGCAGGACAGCGCACGGAGCCCGAGAACAACAGCGGCTTCCCAGGCTTCGGGTTCGGCGAGGGCTTCCACATGTCCTTCGGAATCGGCGCCTTCCCCTTTGGAGTGTTCACATCCACATTCAACTTTGGCGACCCAAGACCAAGTGCCGGTATGTATTGGCTACGGCCATGTTGGACATTTAAGAATCGAAAAGAAAACACACATAAACATAGTCATTATATGTACAGAAACTGTAGTCAACATGGTCATCAGCTAGCTTAATATGTTGTGTTACCATTCAGTCTGATTCCAATAATTTCTTAATTCTATTTGGAATATCAATATGGAATTATTAATAAGATTCCGCTTTGCAGGTAAATTATTCTAATATACCTTCTAATCAAACCAATTCAAAGTTATAAAATATATTCCAGCACCCCGGGGCACAGCCCAATATGAAGAAGAGCAGTTCTTATCCAAGATATTCCTGTGGGTGGCTATCCTGTTCGTGCTGTGGCTGATCTTCGCATGACCGCCGGAAACGATCCCGCTACCCTCGGGCCGCGTGCTGCACCCTTACTGACTTGCCCCTCACCGGTGTCGCTTCGGTTTGTTTACACTTTTGGTCGCGACTCTACCCAAATTCTCCCCATTTCCTTTCAAGTATAAGTTTGAAGTGTAAATGTAGAAAAAATTCAATTGTAAAGGGATCTGGGTTGTGAGCGAATGTTTCAGTTGAGACTAGGTATGTTTATGCAAAGCTTATGACGTTTTTGCTTTCGTTTTGTGAGTTCATTAGCACGAGTAAAAACGCCTTCTACTCGACACTTTGTTGTTCAGTCTTAACTGACACATCATTATAACGTAGATGTATGTCAAATTCCACAACAAAGAGTAAAATTCTTTATTTATTATATTTGTATTATCTATAGTTATATTAATGTGTGGTTATCAGTGTTGCGAAAAGCACTGAAACACTGTGGTGTTAACTGTAAACACTACTAGTATGCACATATTTAATAATATATTTAGTTACGTTTATGCCTACTGTTATCAGCACTATGTGGCTGTAAATATTTTAATAAAAATACTTACAAATTAAACGCCTGTAGGCGCAAGCGCAATTCCGCACTTTGCTTGTAAAAGCTTTTATAATTTGCGCAAAACAATCGCAATATAAAATACAAACAGTATTTTTAATACCTAAACATGCAAAAGTAAAAACGCTAAAACACAGACTATCTCCCTACCAACGCCACAGATTTTTAATATACTCAAAACTGGACATTTAGGATAGTGTCCTCTTTAGTTTTAAAGATCTTAGAGATCTAGTAGAGTAGATTTATTTAGAAAATTGCCATGATAACCTGTCTCCTAAGCACACCCAAAATTAAATGTTTTTATTATAAAGCATTGCACATAATTGTTATAAATTATTTATTGTTCACAAGTGTAAACATATCGAGACCACACTCCTTCATATTCCTTGTTACAATATCCTTACACTGCCTGTTGTATCGCTCGATAACTAACAGATGGCACTTTTCGATAACCTATCGATCGAAATGCTAATTATGAATGTATACTGATGTCTATCGTTAAGGGGTCACTCTACACACTGAAAGGTTATTGAAAGTGACCGTAATAGATGTAACTATCGCAATAACGCTAATCCAATAGTCTCAGTAGGCTTACGGCACTTACCGAGTGTACTACTAAAATGGTAAATGTGAATCGTGTTCATCGAATGTCGACAAATCGATTTCTATTTTCTGTCAGTAAAATATATATCCGGACACGATTGTACGGTAGAACTACTTGACGATTTCGATATATCGATAAACAGCTGATGAAACAGTATTTTAGTGGAAACCTCACTTCTATCCGGAATTAATATCAACAATCATTCCCTTTCGCTGTCAGCTATTAGACGAAAGGTATTTTAACTAACTCATTTAAAGTTGAATT
The DNA here is from genome assembly GCA_947562105.1 of Shargacucullia verbasci. NCBI lineage: Eukaryota > Metazoa > Arthropoda > Insecta > Lepidoptera > Noctuidae > Shargacucullia > Shargacucullia verbasci. The sequence continues at coordinate 731,095 of OX387284.1, forward strand.
TAGATCGAATTGTTATATCGACAAAATGTGCACATAAATCGATTTCATTTTCATCAATCGTCGGCCATAACCATTCGATACTGGCTCGATATTCAAACTTATCGAAGTCAATATATAGACGGAGTCGATATATCTTGTTTTATAACAGTAAATTATTATAATATCCAATTTTTATTAACTATGTATCGACTTCGTTAAATACTATAACGATAATGTTAGACAATATTCATAATTATTAACAGTCGCTTCGTTTTGCATCGATGCATGGACACATGGGATTGGTCGATTGCATAATGAATGTTAAATCTTTCCTATAGAAATAGTGAGTGCTATGTAAGCTACTTTGTATATAAATCTGTGTTAACGTGACAGGGGCCTTCATTTTTACTCCATTGGCTTGTAGGCTAGCCTCTTGTAAGTTTCAGTACTGTATGCAAATATATATAGTTGTGTACAAAGTACATAGACGGCTGGAAATGACTCTGCCCCTTAGTTGGTCCATTCATCGAAAACGAGTTGTTCAAAAAATAACTACCTTGTACTTGACAAAAGAGTTACAAGGATTGTGAAATCATTCCATGTTATCTTGCACAAGTTTGCCATAACTTAGACACAAATACCAGTAACATTTACAATCTGTGTATTTTGTACACAATATCATAGTTATTTATACTCTATATAACGGTTAATTGTACACAAAACTATAGGTTTTGATTGTCTTTAAAGAATTTAAATTATATTTTGTTTTAGTTCAGAGGTGTGACTACATATTGTATGATAGTTGTCTGTAGGCGTCGCGGATACTCGGAGAGACGTATATTATATGAATTGGAAGAGTTTATGTTAATATTCCTGTAATGATAAGTGTATATATAATTATTGTATATCAAAATAATTACGTTGTGATGGGAGGGTTTGATTTAATTGTAAATTTGAAAATAAAGAAATATGATGCTGAGTTGCGTGTGATTTCCGAAAACCTCTATTAGTAAAGTCCTCAAACCCATCACGATATCTAGTCTGACGTAAAAAAAATGTGTACTTATGGGTTGTTAGCCGACCGCACGCACTCCACGGCTTGTTATAGTCATGTGATCGTGCTTGTTGTTCTCGCAATGTCCACTGACGTAGTCTATGCGATGTGCAGATATGGTCACTCTTTGCTCTCACAGTAATAAGTACATTACACACGCAGGGCCGGGTTAACCACGTAGCAAGAGTAGAAATTGCTACGGGCCCCGCGCAATAGGGGGCCCCGCGTATCTAATCCTTAACTTATTAAGATGTGGTATATTGAATTTACTTGATGTTATAAAAACTTCAAACGTGACGTCACGATTGTCAGACGTGGGTAAACAGGTGTACCTGTTTACCCACGTCAGACAATCGGTAACCGATTATTTTGTTGGCGAAAATTTCATACGATAAACGCACAAGTTCTACAAAGTCACTTTATACTTAAGAGCCCACAGCAGACCAAGGACCCCTCGATAGAATTTGCTACAGGCCCCGCGCTTGCTTAATCCAGCACTATACACACGAATTGCTGAATCCGACGGGGCCCACAATGAACGAATTATTTGTAACATTTACCGTTTAGATTAAATTGTGGAACGCAATAAATCTTTAGTATTGAGGTATAGTTCAAAGTGCAAATGTGAGTACGTCTAGCCGTATATAACCACAGAACAGGAGTGATTTCGAATAACAATCCGAAGCTATAATGGGCATAATCGTTTATAGAAGATGAAAAGTAGGTATCGATAATGAGATGCTATTCAAGTCAACAGTATTAAAAAAAAAGGTAAATACTTATTCATTCCCTTTATTAATAAAGAAATGAAATCCTTCCACAAATCTTCAGCTTGTCCTCTTACGTTCTTACAAAACAATAACCACTCACTTTTAGAAATATACTTACAAATAAAATATATCAACTAACCTAGCCTACATAAACTTATTGAAGGGGTATAAATGTACGCTCTCATATTATATTTATTAACAGTTTCAGGCGCGGGTCATTTTTTGGGTCATAGGTACATCCAATACAAAGATGTCTTACCCCATTTGTATTATAATTTACTGATGAATTGGTAGGTTATAATTAGTACAATCAACATTGAATACACTGGAAAAATTAAGGTGTCTAAATAGAGTAAAACATATTAGTAAAACTATTCAAATTTAGTGGAACATGTGTTGTAATCATGTTATCAGTTACAGCCAAAGTGCTCATATTATATGGACAGTTGGAAAAATAAACCATATTCAATTGACAATAGTTCCGTTTTAGCGCTGTATCGTTATATAATTCTAATACATAAGTCAATTTTTATTTCGAATAAGCCTTTACAGACTCTTTCAAAACGTTGTGATTCTAGATGCACGGTTCTAAAGTGGGGGTAGGTCCTAAGAAGAGACCGGCAAGAAACTCCATGGATACTATTTTAAAATAATAGTTTTATACTGGGTACAATCATTAACGGTAAAAATTATGCGAGTACAATGCAAGCCAATGTGCGCAAAACCACACAAGAACCGTGTTAATATAATTTATAATAATAAGTAAAGCTAGGCTCACCCACAATAGTTAGAAACCCATACAAATTTAAAACTTATATCAGTTACAATAAGAGCACTTTTTAATGTAATGGATAATAAAATTACTGTACTTGTTCAACTATATTCTAAATTCTAATACTCTCGCGTCTAAATCGTCGAATGTTTTAAATAATAACGATTCACAAACAAGTGCGCGCGACAGTCACGCCGCCAAGTCTCTCATCATAAAAATATTATTTAGTGTAGACCCATTCATAAATTTCAGCATGAATCAACAACTACTCGTTATAATAACTGCGTAACTGCTGCACATAGGCCTCGCAATGACTGCTCCAAGAAATGGTCGAATTGATCGAAGCATATTGTTATTAGCACACATGGTGCTGCTGTTCATCCACTTAACATAATACCTTCGTCACCTTTTAAAACACCCACCAGCACGTGTGTAGGGCTGGTCTATTCTTTGCTTGTATGCTTACTTTCTGCAATCCTCTATTATACTTCCTTAATAGTAAAGTGCAGAGTGCAGGCCATACAATTAATTAATCCTTATGCCTTATGTATTATTTTGCTTATGTAAATATCAGAAAATGTGAATACAATATTATTTATAATAGCATAATTTGTCGTGACAAATGAAATTTGAAAATTTAGTCATTCAAATGTGTATTAATTTGTGATTTGGTTACCTGGCTATGACCAGTCCATAGGTAGCAAAATGTATTTTCAATTTATAGAAATAAAATAAAATGATCTGCTAATGGCACCAGACTAATGAAATCATCAATGCAGAAAAATACATAATATAATAACTGAAATAATAAATTATGCCTACAAACACAATTAATAGAAAATAATATGTTTATGCTACCTTTAGACCACTCATATCAATTTAGTCAATCAATGTATTGATACAAAACATAATATGGACTAGTCCTATCTTACTCTAAACCGTACAATTTAAGTGTCCTGTCCATACTTGTGGATGCGATGTACTGCGCGTTCTTACCGAACCTGACGCCAGTGGCCGACGCAGTGTGGTCGTTGAACACCTTCAGTTCCTGCCACTGTCTGCACAAGTATACCCTGACATCTGTACCAGCAATAGCCAGGTAGGTACCACTCTGGTCGAAGCACAACTCCTTGATAGCGTAGCCCTCTTCAAGCTGAATAGTCTTAAAGTTCTTCAGCTTCCTTAAATCCCATAGCTTCACACAAGCGTCTTCAGCTGCTGTGGCAAGATAATAACCATTCTCCGAAAAGGAAATTGATGTGACTGGCCCCACATGTCCAGGGAAGTTGGCTACATTGCTCTGTTCTTTCAAATCCCAGATCTTGACTTGGGAGTTTTCAGTTCCAGTACCGAAGATCAGACCGTCAGGATGGAACTGGGCGGTGGTGAGGCTCACGCCAGAAAAATCGCTGACCTTTGTGAGAAGCGTCCCGGTGCGGATGTCCGAGAAGGCCCAGTGCTGGTCAGTGGATGTAGACAGCACGTAGTCGCCAGTGGGGTGGAGGGACAGCCCAGTCACAGGACCCTCGTGAGAGCGCAGTATGACTGTTGTTTGGGACCTGTAGAAAATACGAAAAAGTTAATAAAAACATGACTCACATACATTAAATATAGGAACTTCGATTATATGATGTATTATATCAATAGCTTATCTAGTAGGTTCTAGATCTGGAAATAGTGTCAAAATTATATAGGACAATAAAACCACATTTGGCAAGATTATTGCTCTAAGGATGCTGCTGCCCAACCTGCAGATATACTTACGTTGGCACATTCCACACTCGTATAGTATGATCTGGTGACGCCGTGATGACTGTGTCCTCGTCTGGATGATAGATAACGCGGGTAACCTTCTTGGTGTGTCCCTTGAGAATGGCCACCACTTGCTCGGTATCCTTGTTGAACACGGTCGCGTTGCGGTCGTTGCCACCGGTCAGCAGCTTGCTGTGGTCCGACGGGTTGATGTCCAGCGCCAGGATGCCGGGCACGCTGGCTGAGTGGAGACCCTGGAGGTTAAATGTCTCGTGATGTAATAAATCTTTAAGCTACTGATACAATATACAGCTTATTATTTTGTCAAAAAGTTTGTAAGGAGCTAGGATTATAAATACTAATGTTTTCGATAAACATAAGGTCATAGTGTTATGAATCCAACCTAAATTCAACACAAAATGAAATTATGATGAACTTCTGAAAGCAAAATGGAGTCACAGATCACCTTATCATATTCAAATCAATCTTAATAAATGATCTCGACAGTAATAAGAGAAGAATAGTTACGGGATGCGACGCCAGCGTGAGGAAGGCTCGTATCTGGTCGGGCGCGAGCAGTCCCTCGGGCACGGTGCGGCCGCGCCGCTTGCGCTCCTGCGTGAGCGCCGTGGCGCGCTCCTGCAGGCGCGACACCACCTCGCCCGACATGCCCACCGGCGCCGCGCCACCGCCCGCTGCACCCACCTCCGCCTGCAAACAAATAACCGCTTTACAACATGTTTGGAATGGGTCTTGGTCTACAACACATTCCCATCGCTGCAACTCATATAAGCAAGATTATAATATTAATAATAAATCTTTATTGACATAGTTTTGTTACATTTTTACATGAATTTCCTGGCCTCTGAGCATTCCCCTTATTGTTAGGTACAAGTCATGCCAACAACACACTTAGGTAAGTAACATTACAATATAACAATATAGTAAAAAAATAAAAATGTTTGATTTCACCGCATATCCTAATTTCCTAAGGAAACCAATGTATCAAAATCTATTCACTTAGTCCGTAGTACGTATATCGCAAGTAGAAAAAGATAATAATAACAAAGATAATTAATTAAACATAGAAACCATATTTCACTGTCAAGATTGCACAAGTCAAAACTTTTAAAACTTTACTTATCAAAAGTCCACTGTGTAATAAAAATAATGTGTAATAAGTATACCTGGTGTGTAGGCTGCGGCGCGACGATACCGGCTTGCGGTTTGAGGGTCGCGAGAGCTTCTCTGGCAGCCGTCACTTCCTTGGTAAGACGCGCGATCACACGACACGCTGCGTCGTGCTGATATAGCGCGTGACTTAGTTCCTGTACACAGAAAGTGGAGATGAAATCAGATAACCAAATATCACATAACATTGTACATCTAAATCTGATTTGTTTCTTGTCAGACATTCAGCTGTTTCTTGTTCTGAGTGAAAGTCACCCAAAAATTTTCACGAAACACAGCATTTAAGAAATGTATTCTGAGACATATTACTACACTTTAGGTAAAAATTAAATTGATTTACAATATATTATATATTGCAAATAAAGGTATTGGGCCACAGATTGTTCTACACTGTTACACTGAAAAATAGTGAAATATAATCTCACCTGTCTAGCAGTCTGCAGCTGCTGTCTCTGTGTGAATGCATGCAGCATCAGTGCATCCCACTCATCCTGCATGCTTTTCAGAGTGGCCGGGATTGATGTGGCACTCGGAGGCTTTGGTTTTACTATAGCAGGAGCTGTAAGAGAGAATTATTTTCTATAACTCAGACCAGAATACGGAAAAATTGACATAGTATCTTCATTTTATGATTTATAAACTAATTAAAAACTAAAAAATAGGGAATACATATCTTGCTACAAAGATTGCAAATAAGTTTTTTTTTTTATGTATACTGAGATAGAATATAATATGTGAATATTTCGTAAGAAAGACCAAGAACACACTATAAAACGCAACAGACTATGTCTGTGTTATTTTACACATTTATAAATTGTTGATTGTTGGAAAGACTTGTATATACTCAAACAGCAATGCAATATTCAAAAAATTTGTATGGCACACAAAAAGCTATTGATTTGTAACGAAAGAACACCTTAGTGACTAAACTTCTCATACAATTGTTGAACACCGAGTATTGAACCATGTTATACATTCAATAGTACCATAATCTGAGATTGTCTGGCACACAAAGGATTAGTAGTGTATTGAAGTATTGATTCCACCTGTCTGTGCCTTATTAGAGTGTGGTATGATGTATTTACCATTGTATACTCACTCTTTATCTCAATAAGATCATCAACCCTTAGCTCCTTGCCACTTATGGGATCCACTCCATTCTCTATGATGTATTTCTCAATAACGCGCCTCTCGAACACAGCGCCCGACATGGGGGACACGACAGGCACCTCGGGGACCTCATTAGATACTACAAACAAAGTTAGGTTATAAACACAAGATTTTATAAACTTTTCTCCCACCCCAATTAACGTTTTAATTAACATTCATGTTTTTTGATTACTCTGCCTTCATATACGGCTAAAGATACAATTTATTTATTGTAAAACTGAATAATCGAGTAAGTTTCGGCCACCGGTAGCTAAAGTTACGCGCCTTTCGACGGATTCAATGTTTTGATATAACTATTAAGTAATAAATAGACTTTATGCTTACTTGCACAATACAAAGCCATTTCCGTAAAATATTTTAGCTAAAATTTCCAGAAAACACTTGAAAACTCATGAAAATCGGCAGCCAAACAAAATCCTGCCACAGAGTCAGAGAGAGATGATTACAGAAATACAGACTATGAAGATACTACCATAGAGTAGTAGAAAACCATTTTTTTAACAAACATAACAAACGATAAAATAGCATTTAAAAAAATCGACTAATTAAAATGCTATTGCAAATTAATCAATGAAAGAATATTTTTGTAATAGACCAATTTTATAATACACGTTATAAGCAACGGCGTGTTAACTTACCGCGGAATTCGTCTGCTACTGCATATCCAGTTTTATTTATCGTTGTAATATATCTGAAAATTCAAGTAAACCGCCTTTGTGAACGTTTCTACGAGGTCAAGGTCTGTTTACCCAGATTTACCCCAGATCTGAGATATTTCAAATACTTGTTTAAAATATGAAGTACAAAATGTTTAAATGTTGCCAACAGTTCGAGGTTTCAAAACATGAATTCCCGATGCCCGCCGGGTAGCGCTACTAGGCTGGTAAAATAAAAAAAAATGCACGATTGTTGACCTAAGATAGAGAATTACTATTATTAGTTTATCCTTTGTCCAAGTTGTTGACTCCTCGGCGTTTTTGCGGACAAAGTAAACCTTGTTCCAAATGTGGAACATCATTCAAGGCGTTCTATATTTTACAAGGACATTTATTTAAATAACTACAAATCTCGAGTTTCACAATTTTTATTAAATTACAGAGTAACAATAAAATATTTGGTGCCAATCGAAATGGCACAGTACTAACTAGTTGTCGTGTAAAAACTTACATCGTACATAGCGCTATGTACAAACGTGGCCACTATAAAAATACTCTAGCAGCCTATTTACATTTTCACAAAATAAGTAACAATTTCTTTATTACTTAATTTATGATCTAAGTGAAAACATTATGAGGACACTCTTAGCGAAAAATATAAAACCTAATCCAAGGAAATCAAATTTCTTCACTTATATTTAAAATATAATAGGAGCTTTAAAATATTTTCACCATTTCTAATATACACATTTTCATTGTGCAAACAATAATTTCGATTTTGTTGTGATAATTCATCTAAAAGTGGATGAATTATCAATGAAATTGAATAAAGTTTATAGAAAGATATCCTAATATCTTGATACTAACTCATTACTACTCTTTATACATATTGAAATTGAAATAAACTGATAGACATTTTTTTCCACAAAATAAATTCCATTCTTACTTTATAATCTAAGAAACAGTTAACTATCTACTATAAAGACAATTTCATAAATTAACATACTATTGCCACTTGACTATTGAAATAATTCAAGTAAAAGATAAACTTGAAATATTCAGTAAATGAACCAACTCCAAAAGTAAAGTGACAAATATTGGTAATATGGTTTTAATACTAGATTGCACAAGATGTTTAACTATGTACACAATTTTAATATTTACAAGTAAAACATAATAATCTTGTTGTTTTCTTTCATGAAGATCTCGGAATTTCAAGACTCAAGAGCTGAAACATTTCTAAGGCAAGTTTCATTTCATGTAGCAGTTGTAGCACTGCCTGAAACCTAACAAGTTCTGATTATGGCTAATAGAATCCCTCATAGGCATCTATTAGTTTATGGTAATATGATAAATAGCCAATGATTATACTTTATAATACACAGAATAAAAGTCCATCTGGTAAGATATTGCTATATGGAACATAATTATTATTACATTGATTTAAAAACACAAGGTTAAGAATCAAGTTGAGAGTTCACGAGTCATAAGATTAAGAGTGACCATTTTGAGTACTTATTATTTAGATGGTTTTTAATTAGAAGTCCAAAAATATATAAAAAAATCTATGATTTTGAAAATAAATCTTCTATGATTTTGGTTTACTAAATGGTCAAACAACTTGCTGTTTGTTTTAGATTCCTTAAATATTCCCTACATAGTCACGACACAAAGATTGCATACAATCACAACCGCATCATTTAAAGCATTATTTATAATTTAGTGTTTTTGTGCTAAAATACAGTATTGCTTGATGCAAACAATAATTTTTAGCTTAGCATAATAATATATTGTCTGATTTAATTATCTTTGCATATTTAATTTGTTGTGTACAAATTAGCACTAGACAATATTACAACAGATACAAAACTATACTAATATCAAGCAGTAAATCATAAACAATCTAATTTGGCCGATGTAGGTGAGCATGTCCTGTTCAGGAACAAAGTTAAAATATAGTTCATAATTTTAAACTGTTTAGCACTCAACTCAAAAAGCTAAAAAGCATAAAAGAGAAATTCATAATACTTAAAAGCTCATTGAAATAATCCAAATTCACTACAATAATCCCAACACTGGCACAATATAGTTGCCTGATGAACTAGTAGACACCAATTCGAAATACAGTCAGAAAAATAAACTGATAAACGCACAACACTTCTTGTTATAATGTATATAAAACACAGAACCTCACTAGAGGATAGTTTTCACTAGTGGTATTTACACTGTATGAACTATATGAGTGTCGGTTTGGGTCCTGGATCACATGTATATACACAACACTTCGGCACTAGAGGTTCTCCAGTTCATATGAGCATGAGGATGGCCCTAGCGATGGCGCGCGATCACGTATAGTTGTCGCGCAGCTGGCGGATGGCGCTGTACACCTTGACGGCGGGCCCCAGGCGCAGGCGCACGCACTGCACCAGCTCGTCCCGCGACGCCATCAGCAGCTCCGCGCCCGACAGACCACAGCCTGCTACCGCTGCGCCCGCGCTCGTGCCTGCTATTCGACTCACCAATGCTGCTACGTCGGTCTGAAATTGTCATGTTATAATTATTAGCTAATTAAATATAAACAAAAAACTAAAGGGTGGCGCGGAGGGCGCGAGCGAGGCGCGCGAGTACGTGCGCAGCGTGCGCGTCTCCGAGCCGCGCGTGCTGCGCCAGCGCTTGATACACGAGTAGCATACCTGTGACCACTTGGTGGGGTCATGCGGCAGAGCCAGCGCGGCGAGGTGCGCGGCGAGGTGCGTGGCCAGGTGGTCGCGCAGCGGCGGCGCGGAGGGCGCGAGCGAGGCGCGCGAGTACGTGCGCAGCGTGCGCGTCTCCGAGCCGCGCGTGCTGCGCCAGCGCTTGATACACGAGTAGCATACCTGTGACCACTTGGTGGGGTCATGCGGCAGAGCCAGCGCGGCGAGGTGCGCGGCGAGGTGCGTGGCCAGGTGGTCGCGCAGCGGCGGCGCGGAGGGCGCGAGCGAGGCGCGCGAGTACGTGCGCAGCGTGCGCGTCTCCGAGCCGCGCGTGCTGCGCCAGCGCTTGATACACGAGTAGCATACCTGTGACCACTTGGTGGGGTCATGCGGCAGAGCCAGCGCGGCGAGGTGCGCGGCGAGGTGCGTGGCCAGGTGGTCGCGCAGCGGCGGCGCGGAGGGCGCGAGCGAGGCGCGCGAGTACGTGCGCAGCGTGCGCGTCTCCGAGCCGCGCGTGCTGCGCCAGCGCTTGATACACGAGTAGCATACCTGTGACCACTTGGTGGGGTCATGCGGCAGAGCCAGCGCGGCGAGGTGCGCGGCGAGGTGCGTGGCCAGGTGGTCGCGCAGCGGCGGCGCGGAGGGCGCGAGCGAGGCGCGCGAGTACGTGCGCAGCGTGCGCGTCTCCGAGCCGCGCGTGCTGCGCCAGCGCTTGCCGCCGCCGCTAGAGATAGAGTCGTCGTCCGATGCCTGGGACACAACATATTGTTATTAAACTACAATATAATAAGGTCATTACATACTACAATACAACAAGGTCACATTTTTATCAGAGTTAGGTAGACCGTGTTATGTTTTGAAGCAGAATACAGAGCCACTGCGATCCCCAAGCCGCCTGCCAAGCGTGGGGATTATGGCAACCCCCCCCCCCCCTTCCTTGGGGGAGGCATTCGTTCTGCAGTGGACGTCTTCTGGCTGATGATGATTTTTTTAATTATTTTTTTTCAGTTGTCTCCCGCAGTTACCTCAGGGAGCTTTTACTGCTTAACCGGGCAAATGGCGAGACCAGAAGGGCCTCCAGCCGAGCAAATTAGATAATACTAAGCAACACTGCTAAGGGTATCCCATAGTGAGACTCGAACCTCGGCTTAGGGCATTGCTGGGGGGCAAACAAGAGGGGATTTGCTGTATCTGATTGTGATTATTTAGGTACATTTGATTTATTACTACTGGCGCGGGCTGTCTCGAGCAAGGGTCGGGGTGGAGCTGATGATGATGATGAAAGACTATATATATATACACATACCGGATCATTCTTGACGACTTCCTCGACTCTTTTGTGTTTAGGGGGCCTCCCTCGTTGTGGTCTGAAAATATAAGATATATCATTTCAATGTTTACGACATTCTTAATTTGGGTCTTTTCATAGTTAAAGTCTTCGATCAGGAATGTACAAGATAACCGATCAGCGCTTCAAAAACGGCCCGACAAATAAGACCACAAATAATTTTGTGGTCTTATTTGAAGTTAGTATGCTCCAATGGTAGCCAACATTAACACGTTAAAATGCCGCACTGCGTGTTCAATAATTGCGTAAATAACCATCGCAATACCCAGATTTCGGAAGGAATTTTTTTTTTCGTTTAGTTTATGCTACTAGGTGCTTATTTCAATAGTAAAAATAGAACTAATTATGAAATATAAATAATTTTTGCAATGTTTGGTTTGTATCACCTGTGTTTGGTACAACGCGCAAACAATTGTGTCAAATGTTGACTATTTTAGAATAGAGAATAGAGTGGGGTAGGACTAATTTTATTTGCTACAATGAACAGGGGAACAGGGTTTGACGCATTTGGTGCACATCTCAACTTGTACACCATGCTCAAATGGTGAACTTAGCAACTGGTGCACTTCTCATATAGTACACTTCGCAACTGGTGCACTTCTCAATTGGTGCACTTCGCAAAAGGAGCACTTTTTAAGATGAGTGGAGATTTTAAAAAATTGTCTAAAAATGAAAGAATCTTTGGTGTTGCGTAGGTAATTTGTTTTTTAAATACAATCAACAAATACCTTTCAAGTAGGTACACACTTACTTAAACTTAAACAATTTTCAATAATAATATAAACAAATTCAAAATTCAAATTCAAATATATTTTTATTCATGTAAACCATTTACAGGCACTTATGAATAGTCAGGCTCTAGTTGCCACGTTCCAAAGTGTTGATTTCCAATGGAGAAGAACGGGCAAGAAACTCCATGGTTACTCTTTTAAACTCTGAATTAAATATACAATATTAACTTATACATTGATCTCGAACAACAATTATGTTTATACAAATAAAACCATCGTTTAACTAAATTTCTAGCTGCCGTAGTCTTGAATATATATATGAATCAATTTGTGTAATTATACGCGCTGATTACAAGTTACAACGAGCCTAAATACCATTTTTATACTATTAATAATAATAATGAAAATAACCATTATAAAGAACAATGCCCACTTCCTATACATTTGAATACCTGAGAATGAAAGTGTATGTATAGACACAAAGTATAGCAGAAAGACTACGTGCAATATAAAGAAATGATGTCCTGTTTTCATTTTTAATAGTTAAACGCCACAAAGTTCAAAACAAGAATACTACTTTATAGGTTTGGATGTTTCGCGCTCATATATTTAAACAAATATCTGTCGAAAAAATATGCAGAAAACAGTATTTTAAACTTCTATGTAGATAGGTACTTGACTGTTACCAAATTAAATGATTTTACTAAAAAGGCCTGGGCCTTAACAATTTAATGAAAATCCAAGGTCTGCCTTGGAAGGAGGTTCCAAGGACTGCCCAAATGTCCGTGAGTCGAATGAACTGTCAAATGTCAAAAAAATCCGTTTCACTCTATGATTATAAACATAAAATAATATTGTCATATAAATTGAGTATGTTTTGTTTTACCTCCACAGATCTCCTCCTAAATTGTACATAGATATGTACAATTTAATAATGATACATAAATACTGAAAATAAAATAGCACTTACCGAGCATCAGTGTGTAAAATGGAACATAGCAACAATGCAGGTGCGTTCATAAACCAAGTTTTCATATAGTGGAAGGTTGGTTGGAGTTTAGAAAAATAATCAATATCTTTTTTCCAGCGTTTCTTTGTATAAATGATTAGCGTAATCACTATACAATAAAATTAGCTTAATTTTAAGACTTGTCCTATTTATATACAGTCAGGTGAAAAATGGGCATTGTTCTTTAAAACCATCTACTATTGTTTGAATCGGTCTTTAATATCAGCAATTTAGTTTTAAAACAAAAACAAAACAGACCTATTAAAAAATCAATATTCTGCCACTCCATGTCTTTCCATATTGACTTAGTTCTAAGCGTTGAAATATGATACCAAGAACTCTAAATTAAAAATATTGTAGAATAAGCACCAATTGTCAACATCTTATTTTGAACCTAATTACTTAGAAGTTTTGTTATATTTTAGAATAAATATTTTTGAACATATTTAAAAACAACTTTTGAATTTCGAACGTACGTGAGGTAGACTAAATTCCTTCTTACTTCTTCATATGCGGCAAAATATTGTTTTAAATGTTAGTACGCCTTCTTGGATTTCAAAATGGAAGTTATTTTCATAATTAGCACTCCAAGAAACCTTGAAAACGATACCAATATCAATATTTTTCAAAAAATGCATGTCCGCTATCTTGCATTTTATAAATGGATGCTATTTTCATAATCAGCACCCCAAGAAACCTTGAAAACGATACCCATATCTATATATTTCATAAAATGCATTTCCGCCATTTTGGATTCCAAAATGGATGTCATTTTCATAATCAGCACCCCAAAAAACCTTGAAAATGACACCCACATCTATAATTTTCAAAACAAAAATACAAATCCGCCATCTAGGATTTGAAAACGAATGTCTTATAAGTTTCATTTCGTGTGACAGCACCCCGAGTAACCTCAAAACATTCGATCTTGATCTAAAGATTAAACGTTTGTATCGCACACCCCGTGCGATACACTCGGTATTTTTACGACCGCCATTTTGTTTACGTTCGCACATGCACGCAGTGGCGTTCCGAGGGGGAGGACCGTGGGATTGAAGACCCCTCACCCCTCCCTCAATCGTACACGTCAAATTGACAAACCTTCTAACAATAGACAATTTACCAAAATTTTAAACAAATCGTAAAATTCCTGCCTAAAGTTTAAACAATTAAATCAAAAATAAGTAGATTTATTTTAAATTTATACATCAATAACCTCCCCCCACTCCAGTGACAGCACATGTCGTATGCACCATAAACCAACCAATAAATTGAAATAAAATATCTAAAATAGCAAATACTCGATAGCCCTAAAAGTCGTGTCCCAAGCTACTAAGTGCGGTGAAGTATGCAGCTGGGGCTCGCTCACCCGCGTCTCACCCCTCACACCCCGCACGATTGCCCTGTCTAGACGTCTCCGTCGACTGACTGAAGGGTTTATAGACTGTGCTAGTATATTGCTGATCGAAGTTGTAAGTACAAGATAATAATACTTTAATCTCTAGTAGAACAAACAGTAGATTTTTGGGGTTGGCCATATTTAGTTCTGACACCCACAAAGTGAAAAACGGCCTAAGCTATCAAAATGAATTAATAATTATATGCAAATCTCACCTCTCCTTGGTGTCACTAGTGGGAGTACTCGTGTGTATCGAGTGCGTCTTGGGTTGTTTGCTGAGCACTCTGCAACGAAACACAGCAATTATTATTAAATGAAGGCATAGACGGGCAAAAAATTGGTAAAAGAATAAATGGAAACAAAAAAAAAAGTCAGGTAGGGGCAGGCCGACGCCGCCGAGTGGTGCTTGTGCGCGCCGCCCCGCACCGAGCCCAGCCCGCGACACCCGCCCACGCCGCATGCTCCTACAGCCCGCACTTGTTTATGTAGGTACCTGCGCTCTCTCGGCAGCACCTGCTCCGCGTCGGGCGGCGGCGCCAGGCGGTCGGGCGCGCGCGGCGGCACCGTCCGGTAGGGGCAGGCCGACGCCGCCGAGTGGTGCTTGTGCGCGCCGCCCCGCACCGAGCCCAGCCCGCGACACCCGCCCACGCCGCATGCTCCTACAGCCCGCACTTGTTTATGTAGGTACCTGCGCTCTCTCGGCAGCACCTGCTCCGCGTCGGGCGGCGGCGCCAGGCGGTCGGGCGCGCGCGGCGGCACCGTCCGGTAGGGGCAGGCCGACGCCGCCGAGTGGTGCTTGTGCGCGCCGCCCCGCACCGAGCCCAGCCCGCGACACCCGCCCACGCCGCATGCTCCTACAGCCCGCACTTGTTTATGTAGGTACCTGCGCTCTCTCGGCAGCACCTGCTCCGCGTCGGGCGGCGGCGCCAGGCGGTCGGGCGCGCGCGGCGGCACCGTCCGGTAGGGGCAGGCCGACGCCGCCGAGTGGTGCTTGTGCGCGCCGCCCCGCACCGAGCCCAGCCCGCGACACCCGCCCACGCCGCATGCTCCTACAGCCCGCACTTGTTTATGTAGGTACCTGCGCTCTCTCGGCAGCACCTGCTCCGCGTCGGGCGGCGGCGCCAGGCGGTCGGGCGCGCGCGGCGGCACCGTCCGGTAGGGGCAGGCCGACGCCGCCGAGTGGTGCTTGTGCGCGCCGCCCCGCACCGAGCCCAGCCCGCGACACCCGCCCACGCCGCATGCTCCTACAGCCCGCACTTGTTTATGTAGGTACCTGCGCTCTCTCGGCAGCACCTGCTCCGCGTCGGGCGGCGGCGCCAGGCGGTCGGGCGCGCGCGGCGGCACCGTCCGGTAGGGGCAGGCCGACGCCGCCGAGTGGTGCTTGTGCGCGCCGCCCCGCACCGAGCCCAGCCCGCGACACCCGCCCACGCCGCATGCTCCTACAGCCCGCACTTGTTTATGTAGGTACCTGCGCTCTCTCGGCAGCACCTGCTCCGCGTCGGGCGGCGGCGCCAGGCGGTCGGGCGCGCGCGGCGGCACCGTCCGGTAGGGGCAGGCCGACGCCGCCGAGTGGTGCTTGTGCGCGCCGCCCCGCACCGAGCCCAGCCCGCGACACCCGCCCACGCCGCATGCTCCTACAGCCCGCACTTGTTTATGTAGGTACCTGCGCTCTCTCGGCAGCACCTGCTCCGCGTCGGGCGGCGGCGCCAGGCGGTCGGGCGCGCGCGGCGGCACCGTCCGGTAGGGGCAGGCCGACGCCGCCGAGTGGTGCTTGTGCGCGCCGCCCCGCACCGAGCCCAGCCCGCGACACCCGCCCACGCCGCATGCTCCTACAGCCCGCACTTGTTTATGTAGGTACCTGCGCTCTCTCGGCAGCACCTGCTCCGCGTCGGGCGGCGGCGCCAGGCGGTCGGGCGCGCGCGGCGGCACCGTCCGGTAGGGGCAGGCCGACGCCGCCGAGTGGTGCTTGTGCGCGCCGCCCCGCACCGAGCCCAGCCCGCGACACCCGCCCACGCCGCATGCTCCTACAGCCCGCACTTGTTTATGTAGGTACCTGCGCTCTCTCGGCAGCACCTGCTCCGCGTCGGGCGGCGGCGCCAGGCGGTCGGGCGCGCGCGGCGGCACCGTCCGGTAGGGGCAGGCCGACGCCGCCGAGTGGTGCTTGTGCGCGCCGCCCCGCACCGAGCCCAGCCCGCGACACCCGCCCACGCCGCATGCTCCTACAGCCCGCACTTGTTTATGTAGGTACCTGCGCTCTCTCGGCAGCACCTGCTCCGCGTCGGGCGGCGGCGCCAGGCGGTCGGGCGCGCGCGGCGGCACCGTCCGGTAGGGGCAGGCCGACGCCGCCGAGTGGTGCTTGTGCGCGCCGCCCCGCACCGAGCCCAGCCCGCGACACCCGCCCACGCCGCATGCTCCTACAGCCCGCACTTGTTTATGTAGGTACCTGCGCTCTCTCGGCAGCACCTGCTCCGCGTCGGGCGGCGGCGCCAGGCGGTCGGGCGCGCGCGGCGGCACCGTCCGGTAGGGGCAGGCCGACGCCGCCGAGTGGTGCTTGTGCGCGCCGCCCCGCACCGAGCCCAGCCCGCGACACCCGCCCACGCCGCATGCTCCTACAGCCCGCACTTGTTTATGTAGGTACCTGCGCTCTCTCGGCAGCACCTGCTCCGCGTCGGGCGGCGGCGCCAGGCGGTCGGGCGCGCGCGGCGGCACCGTCCGGTAGGGGCAGGCCGACGCCGCCGAGTGGTGCTTGTGCGCGCCGCCCCGCACCGAGCCCAGCCCGCGACACCCGCCCACGCCGCATGCTCCTACAGCCCGCACTTGTTTATGTAGGTACCTGCGCTCTCTCGGCAGCACCTGCTCCGCGTCGGGCGGCGGCGCCAGGCGGTCGGGCGCGCGCGGCGGCACCGTCCGGTAGGGGCAGGCCGACGCCGCCGAGTGGTGCTTGTGCGCGCCGCCCCGCACCGAGCCCAGCCCGCGACACCCGCCCACGCCGCATGCTCCTACAGCCCGCACTTGTTTATGTAGGTACCTGCGCTCTCTCGGCAGCACCTGCTCCGCGTCGGGCGGCGGCGCCAGGCGGTCGGGCGCGCGCGGCGGCACCGTCCGGTAGGGGCAGGCCGACGCCGCCGAGTGGTGCTTGTGCGCGCCGCCCCGCACCGAGCCCAGCCCGCGACACCCGCCCACGCCGCATGCTCCTACAGCCCGCACTTGTTTATGTAGGTACCTGCGCTCTCTCGGCAGCACCTGCTCCGCGTCGGGCGGCGGCGCCAGGCGGTCGGGCGCGCGCGGCGGCACCGTCCGGTAGGGGCAGGCCGACGCCGCCGAGTGGTGCTTGTGCGCGCCGCCCCGCACCGAGCCCAGCCCGCGACACCCGCCCACGCCGCATGCTCCTACAGCCCGCACTTGTTTATGTAGGTACCTGCGCTCTCTCGGCAGCACCTGCTCCGCGTCGGGCGGCGGCGCCAGGCGGTCGGGCGCGCGCGGCGGCACCGTCCGGTAGGGGCAGGCCGACGCCGCCGAGTGGTGCTTGTGCGCGCCGCCCCGCACCGAGCCCAGCCCGCGACACCCGCCCACGCCGCATGCTCCTACAGCCCGCACTTGTTTATGTAGGTACCTGCGCTCTCTCGGCAGCACCTGCTCCGCGTCGGGCGGCGGCGCCAGGCGGTCGGGCGCGCGCGGCGGCACCGTCCGGTAGGGGCAGGCCGACGCCGCCGAGTGGTGCTTGTGCGCGCCGCCCCGCACCGAGCCCAGCCCGCGACACCCGCCCACGCCGCATGCTCCTACAGCCCGCACTTGTTTATGTAGGTACCTGCGCTCTCTCGGCAGCACCTGCTCCGCGTCGGGCGGCGGCGCCAGGCGGTCGGGCGCGCGCGGCGGCACCGTCCGGTAGGGGCAGGCCGACGCCGCCGAGTGGTGCTTGTGCGCGCCGCCCCGCACCGAGCCCAGCCCGCGACACCCGCCCACGCCGCATGCTCCTACAGCCCGCACTTGTTTATGTAGGTACCTGCGCTCTCTCGGCAGCACCTGCTCCGCGTCGGGCGGCGGCGCCAGGCGGTCGGGCGCGCGCGGCGGCACCGTCCGGTAGGGGCAGGCCGACGCCGCCGAGTGGTGCTTGTGCGCGCCGCCCCGCACCGAGCCCAGCCCGCGACACCCGCCCACGCCGCATGCTCCTACAGTTCGCACTTCTTCTGCCGCTGTAAATGTCACACAGTAAAATAGACTGCCACATTATGTGGGCGGTGCAAAACAAACAAGGCACAGCGCACATATATTACACACTAAAGAGAGAATGAAAGTTTATTGGAAACGAGCGAGAACGTGCACTTTGCCACCTATTTTCAATTTTTACTTACTTAGAGGTGGCTCCAGAGGATGTCCCGTCTTCAAACACCAGCCGACGGGATGCAGATCAGGCGAGTCGTCGTCAAACCAACACGATAGGTCGTCCGGCCACCCGTCGAACGACACCTGCACTTGGTGGCCTTTTACCGCGCTGATTGTCGCGACACGGATCAGGAATGGCACCTAACACAAGATTATAAATTTCTTAGTGGTTTTACTGTAGCAGTAAGACAACTAAAATGCTGAGGATTACCTTAAATACAGTCTTTACTGTGATAAAAACGAGAAGCAGATGTAATGTTGTCTTTCGTATGATAATCTCCAAAGATGTGACTTGCATAACGCAATAAACTTTACACAGGATGCATATTTGATTAATATTAACGTTGGATGTAAATGGCATAATAAATATTAAAGGCTGAATTAAAGGTCAGAGTGGGTAGACATACGTGAAATACAATGGCGTATTATCTGAGTTAGTCATGTACACCTAAAGTAACACAAGTGTTATTTTGCCAGTGGTCCACATTCTTACCCTTCTGTCAACAACTTCGAGCTTCATGCCAGGCTTGAAGCCCTGAGGAGGACGGGGTTTGAAGGCTCGCGGCGGTGCCGGCGAAGCTCCTGTCTCAGCCAGGTAATTCTCCCATGAAAACGTGTCTGGATCTTTGTAAACTGTGAACAAATATTGAAGTTAAAAATATTGTTTTCTTAGTTCTCGCCTAATACATTGGACCTAAGATATAGGATAGAATATCTTAGATATACATAGTTAACTGTGATTGTAAACAAGCAGCTCAAGCGGTTGTAAAAGTCTTTAAGCTGCTTCAGCTGTTGGTGTACCTAGGGGTTTCATTGGTCCTATGCGCAAAAAAACACGTCAATGTATCTCGTCCTGACGATGAATCTTTCGGCTTGGGCTCGTGGTTCCTATTGCAGGTTTGGGAGAAACATTCTATAACTTACAGATGTCTGTTCTTTGCTTGGCCGTGTAGGGAATGGCACTGCTAAGTAGGTCTATGAGGCGTTTACACTTATGTTGGTCTGAGAATTAACAAACACGGAGGATATTAGTTGCTACTTGTGTTACGAAGCAAATGGGCCACCACCGATGTATATGTATGAACCGACTGAACACTGCGAAATAAATACGAAGTGTGGAGTATTATACGACAACTTTAAAAAGTTACACCGAAAATCGTCTCGATCGTTTAATTTCGGCAGACTGTGACAGTGAATATGTTTGTACAGGTCGATTATGCACTTATGGTTGAAGGAAAGTTTATTGCAATTGATTATGTAAACGATAACGTACTTCGGTCGCTTCAATTTTGGCACATAACTTAGATACTTAATAGTTTTGCTGACATTTCGCTTCTCGCGGTTCTGTAAATCAAACCACGCTGCTAAATATTGGTATTATCTATATAATACCTGGCCAACCATTCCAATAACTAAAGCGGACTCAGCCTGTGGTATCACCAGTACATAGTACATAGATATTAAATATATACCCCCATATTACAAAACAAGACTCATCTTTAGACCATAATGTTAGTATGGTCGAAATACAGTTTTTTAATACAACTTACATCTTAGACTCGAACAAAACTTCCAGTTTTCGATTAAGAACTTTACGTAAGTCAGAATAAATTTAATAATACAAAAACAACATTTAAACCTGTTCAAAAGATATACCTTGTATTTAAATAAGCCGATATAGTTTTTAAACCTGGCGTTGCGAATACCAATACCTAATTTCGGTATTACGAATACGAATACGCGTACCGGGAAAGACCCACGTTTAGTTATCAGATGGCTGACTTGTGCCGATTATTAGGATAATATACTTTTTAAGTTGTAGCAGTTATCAGAAGAATTCGGGCTACCTAATTACACTTCTAAATGATGGGCGTCGAAGCGACAAGTAAATATGTACATATGTGGCTATGATAAGAGGTGAACGGTGTAATGCTTAATCCAGCTCATTCACTTTTTGTAGGGTTTATATCAAGTGTTTTATAATGAAGTTGATAAAATAATTATTTATAAGCACTATAAAAAATATTTACTGTACTGTAATAATGTTGTTCAAAATTACAAAGTATTTTGAATGAACAGTTAACAGCGCGGAATTATCCGTGAAATTACTTTAATGACCACTAAATATATTACAAACGTCATTTAGCAGACAATAACAACATTTTATATAACAATAACTTACTCAATTTTCCTATACCTGCACAACTCCTAATATGGGACCTGCATTCTGACATTTACACTCAACCTGAACTTAAAATATATTACGATATTTTTGTTATATTGTGAAGAGAGCAGAGGTACGTCGTTCGCACATAAACTATAAAACATGACTAATTCTGAAGTATAGAGGAGATAACGACGTCATCAAACTACCGGTTATCCTCGTAGCTCCGTCGACACTACATTCGAATTTTTTAATTAATAACCATCATGTATAATGTCGGAATTAATTTGTGATGTTGAATATTTTGAGATTTGAATATCTCATTAGTCTAATAACATTGTAAAGTGTTAAATCTCAGTAAATTTGGAGAATGCGTATTCAGATTGTAAGAATAATGCACTTTCAAATGATAATACGACGATCTGATTACGTAAATAAATAATACATTCTTTATTTCTTAATAGTCGGTTCTCGCAGTTACCTTGTATATTATTTGGGTAGTAGAGTACAGTAACTTATTCGTAAGGAACAATTTAGAATTCGTTGTCATATTTGAATTGCCGTCACTTAATGAAGATCTTCCAGCATTACGTGTTATTTAGTTTCAAAATACACTTCTCAGTTATACTATGAACTACATATGTTGCGGTTAGCTTTCAGACTAATTTAATTCAGTCACACAGTGTGACATATAGGTGAGCTTATTTGCTGTGCCATTTAAAAAATATCACGTTTGAAACGCCCCAGCTGTTTATATTTTTATGCATAATATTTTTTTGCCATTTAGCCCATTGTACCCGCTGCCCCAACAGCCTACTACACCCAATTACAGTATAATATACTTATACTTTTTAGTACTTTACCCATATTACTTATGTCAAAAAGCCGACAGAAGAAAAGACACGTTCATCCGCTTCTTGCTTAATGATTACTTGTGAAAACGTTTGACATAATACGGACAATTGAGGAACGATAAAAACAAGTCAACAAATTGTGGATTTAGTCACGTTCGCATGTCGTCCACAAATTGTTACCAGTAAGAGGAATTGTTTTAATTTTTTGATTGAATTAAGACATAATATAAATATTTTCCGAGACCAACTTCTTCAATTACACGTTCGGTGCATGTGTTCGGTGTGTTTTTTTTTTTTTTTGATGTGTGCCTTTACAAACACATATATTCACATACACATAAACACCCAGACCCGAAACAATAATCTGTAGATCATACAAATATTTGTTCCATGCGGGGATCGAACCCGCGACACTTAGCGCAGAAAGCTAATCGCGTAGCCACTACGCCAACCGTGTCGTCAAATTGCAATGCACACTAAGAGCACACCGACATTCGAGGGTAGAATATAGCCGCTGCTAGTCAGCGCTGAGCAAGCAAACCGTTCAGAATTGCTACATTATGATATTTAATTTTAAAGTTCTTTGGTTGGCGACAGTCAGTGTGACATGAAAATTTGAGTGATGTTGTTGATCTAATGGCTAAGAATATTTTGACTCAAATTTACGCAGCATAAAGTAGTGTTCAGCCCACTCGGGATTTAAACACGACGCGGTGACATCCACCCAGAAGTCAAACGTTACGGAACTTAAGTCACCACAATCATTGCCACAATCGCCAAGACTCTTTTAGACGTCTTAGCTTCAAATAAAATTCGTAGTTCGCTCCAAAACCCTATTCTCAGCCCACACGCCAAAATACTTAAATATATAAAAGTACCTTCTCATAGTGTGGTAGTATCAAAAGAACTCTTTTTCACTGGGCTAGGGTGTTTGGATAGAGTTGCTTCTTAAACAAACCCAATAATGTATTCTATATTTACCGCATATGATTATTTACGACACAATGCTACTACTTACAGTTAGGCGGCGTCAAAGGCACTCCGTTCTCCTCAGCCCAGCCAACGGGGTGTATGTATGGCGACGTGGGGTCCACCCAAAAGTCGTACATCTCGTCCCAGGAGTCGAAGTTGATGAGCATCCGGCAGTCCAAGATGTCTGCTACTGACGCCACACACACTAGGTCGTTCTTGCGATCTTCAGCTTCTAGCTTCATGCCCACGCGGAAGCAGTTCGGCTTAAAGATCTAAAGTGTAAGAACATTGTGGTTTGGTTACAGTCTATACAGGTAATATTGAACGAAGTCGTAAATATTTTTCATAAAATTTATCTTAGTAGTTAACAGAGGCTTAATCACGGGTATTTAACACGACGAGGTCGGGCGTTCGATTCTTGAGTTATAGCCATAGTCATAATTAAGGTTAAATTGATAAATGAAAATTAATAGGAACACGTTACATTTATTGTAATGCCTTCAATTCAGTACAGAAAAACTAAGAATATAAAATAGCCACAGTTTGTATGTGTTCCACAAACAACGAGAACTTTTCTGTTTAATAAGTGATGTAATATGAGCAGTTTGTAAATCTTACCGATGCAGTGATATGTGGGAACAGATTCCTCGGTGCGGCGACAGCTCTCATCTGCTTCAAGTACAGTGGCCAAGAGAAACTTGACGAAGTCATGTTGCCAGGCGGCTTGAGCGACCGCCCGTTTTTCTCGCTCCAGCCAGGCGGGAATATGTCCAGCGAGTCCGCATTCACCCAATAATCATACACGTCCGGATACTCGTCGAAGTGAAGCCTCATCCGGTACCCCTGCACTTCGGCCACAGAAACCACGCAGAAGATAGAAGGGTGCTGAGGGTCTATCGCCTCTAACCGCATCCCAACCTTAAAACCATTCTTGGTGTAAGGAAATGGATTCTTGAAGAGTTTAACAGGCGCAGCCTTCGCTTTACAAATGTCGAGGTAGCGCATCCAGGAGAACCCGTTCTTCCCACACATCCAAGGGTACTTTTCATTCTCTATTAAATCTTCACTCATTTTCAATAATGCTGATTCTGGTAACTGGTCGGTTGGCATAGAATCGTAATGTTTGAGCATCACTTTTTCGTCTTTCCCTTCGGGCAATATATCTGACTCAGACATTTGTTTCCTCATCAGCAACTTCTTAATTTTATTCTTTTTCTTCAGTAAATCCACGCGTTCCCTGTCTTTCTTCTTTTGTAATGCTTTTTGTACTTCAGTCTGACATGCGGCGCTGCAGAAATTGGGTGTTATGAACTCAGCCGCCATGCCGTGGCACCCACAACAGTCACATTTGTACAGATCTTCAGGCGAATTTGGCTTCTTATTTCTGTCGATGCGTTGCTTCATAGGCGTATGATATTTCACGTTGTTTACCATTTCTTCCTGGTCACTGCCATCTATCAAGTCTATGAGACCAAATTCATTGGTCTGGAATTGTAAGGTGCTGCCTTGTAATCTAGCAACCCCATTATTCCATAATAACCCTGGAGGATCCTCTTCTAACACACCTTCCTTGATATCGTTTTTGCTAAAATCCTCTATTTTAGTAAAGTATATCTCGTGAGTACCTGTTTCAGGTTTACTGTCCTTATAATCTTCAGGATCCGAATCTAAATGTTTCGCCTCCAAGTCTTTGTCCAACTTCTCATCGCAGAAGAGCGAGGGCACGCGATGATCATCGTTATTGTCAGCCTCGTGAGAGTCATCCATTTTCTCTATTTTATGTGACAGTGACAGTCTTAAGTTTTTAGTAGATAAATTTTCTGCACACAAAGAGATGCGTCTCTTCATGCTAGCGTTCGCTATTTTCCTGTCACTATTGTCGGAGTTGGATCGTCTCAGGATGGCGGGCGCGGCAATGGTTACAGTTCCTACGTCGTGCCTTTCTATCATGTTCCTATTCAGTAAACTTTTTCCTTTCTCTGGTATAGCTAGAGTGAAGGATTTTTCCCTGTGAGCTCCATCCTCATCGGCTATCGACACTGTATAAACGTCGTCATTCATTGCCGCATTTGTTTCTGGTATAGAGAGTGTATATTCTCCTTGTTCACCAGTGGGCTCTGCTCTGGAGCCAGGTATTGATAATGTAAAGGCTTTCTCGCCTTTAGGGCTTTGAGGTAGATCCTTTCCATTCATAAGAACTTTTCCAAGTGGTTGCAAAGGTGGCATGTCTTGAGACTCCATTGGGACAGTGTCTCTCATCACTGTGATATTTCCTTGAGGATCATTTTGTATTTGTCCATTAGCTATTTGTAAATTGATGATGGGGCCTTTCGAAGCCATAGTTGCAGGCAATGTTACAGGCAAAATAAACTTCGTATTTTGTATTTTAGGCATATTCATAGGGGTTATAAATAACTTTTGATTGTTTGTGTTAACATTAGATTGGTTGTTTGATATGAGGATGGATTGGTTCTCTGATAAGTTCTTTTGGTTGGGTTTCTTCATTGACCCAAGGTATGCTATTGCTTGCTTGTTTGGGTTTCCTGGCGCAATGCTGACAGGGACCATCATCTTGTCGTTGACCTTTGGTTTCTGAATGACTATTGGCTGACTAGTGTTTACTGGAGCAAGAATGGAAGACTTATTCTGTGAAGGAATCTTCGGAGCAATGTTTGGTTTTGTGTTTACATTTGATATCAAATGTAAATTTGAGTTGCTTGTTACCTGTAGAAAGAGAAAATAAATACATGTAATAAATTCAGTACACTGCGTATGTTGTATACCTAACAGACATTTTATTGCATGTATGATGGGCCAAGAAAGTGGTTATCAAAATATTGCAAAGTTAATATTGTCATTTTAATGATAGTAATTCTCTATCAAAATATCTCTAATCATATTGACAACATTCAACATTCTGAACTTGTTATTTCCTATGTACACATGTATACCATTTTTGACCCAGAATACATCATTGGTTCTGATTTTAGGCTACAAGCCTTTATAACTAAGTTTGTGTTAGAATTTAAAATATAGATACCAGTCAAAATCAATTAATTTATTACACTAACTAAAACACTTCCTAAATAGCATTTTCAAATCATTTTAAAGTTATCCTGCTGACTTTAATACGTTCATTTAAATGTTGTATAATGTCCTCTATCAATTGATATTCTTTAATTCCAAACAATAGGCTATCCAATAGGTAGGTATATTATCAATTAGATAAACCATTTTTTTCCTCTACTAAAGTAAAATATTTTTTCATATTTGTGAGCAACCAGCTGTTTATCAACATTCTAAGTGATCTATTAACATCTCAATTTTCTCTGACAATATTTGAAATATGCTTAGCTCCTGCGGCCTGCCTAATAATTCATACTAATAAATTATCTTTTTATAATGTGATATTTGGCCTTGCTAGTAATCACAGTGAAGGCTATCTTCATAAAAATAAGCTTATATAACAATTTTAAACCAAAACATATATCTAAAGAATGAGTTGTGATTAAACCACCACCATTATGTTTGTTTTTGTGTGAGCAAAAGTGCATTCAGATATAGACATTAAAAAGTTTAATCTTTTGTGCAGTTAAATTATTTTAAATAAATCATAGCAGGAAACTTAGGTAAGCCAATTCATAATCACATTAAGAATAATTTCACAGCAAGGAATTAATTCACTACTAACTTTCTTTACTTGTATGCTGAAAGTTGTAAAAAATATTTTATATATCTCACTGTTCCAATGTTACATGAATGCATAGCCAGATGCATGTTAATGGTGATGATTCACTTACGGGTCTCCTTACTATGATTTGTGGTGGGTTTCCACTTGTACTTGCTTGGGTGATGACGTCGGTACTTGTGACTGGCTTCAGGCCCGTTGGAGTCTGTATGTACACCACATGCGGCACAGGCCTAGGCGGGCCTCGTATATGGATGTTATGGTTTGCAGCATTTTGCATTTGGATCATAGTATTACTATGACCAACTTGCACTTGTGAGAGTGAACTGTTAACTTTAACTTGAGATATAGTTGTGTCAGGCATCTGCATCTGAGATGAACTTGACACTGACATGTCCGAGTTGCCATCCATGTTGGTTGTCCTTGGATTGGAACCCATATGGACGTGAATAATAGAACTGTGGAGAGGCTGATTATGGTTATGTAGGACTGGCATAGAGGGCAGTGTTGGTAATTGAATGTTTTGACTGGCAGTTGGGATTTGAAGGGGAACGTTTATAGTCTCACCAGCAGGTAACTGAACTGGTACACTAGTTGTCCCAGAGACTTGAAGAGGAAGACTAACAGGTGCTATCTGTAATGGGACTGTGTTTGTAGGTCCTGATATTTGGACAGGGACATTAATATTGGATGTGGACCCTGGTATCTGCACTGGCACATGCACAGTGGAAAGTTGCAGGGGGTAGGGGGAGTTGTTTGGGTGAATTTTTACTGGAGCTATTGAATGGGTAACTAAATTGTGAGTTATAGGCAAAGAGCTTTGCGAGGCCTGCATCGAGGACACGATCATGCTGCTCGATATTGGCGCCTGAAATTTGACAAATGTGTGTCAATGATGTCAAAATATAACACAACATCACAATAAAAAAAATAAACACATTAGAAACTTACGCGTAATGTATTCAGTAGCACATTCTGCTGCGAACTATTTTGCGGTAAATGAGTGCTGACTGACGTGTTCGCTGATTTCAATAATCTTTTTTTCAAAATTTCTGTTTTAGGTTCATCAAAGTTTTGAAGTGAATTACACTGCTGTCTCTCCATTTCTCAGTGCCGAGAACGTGAGCGAGTTCATTACAGATACTCGGTTATCTTTTACAATCCATTATTGATGACCTGCAATGCATTTAAAAATAAAATATCGCGAAATGAAATATCATTCAGACGCACCACTCGCGTATATTTGATGCCTATGTCGTGATAAAAGTTTGTTAGCAAATAAAATAATAAACACAAATAAGAACAATAAGAGACATTATTTAATAATTATTACAAAATACGTTACACACATTTTTCTTTTGCGAGTATCGCACTCTATCAATTTGTGCAGCTACTTTTACAGAACCACAACCTTCTACCAAAAAGTTCATGAAACAGTGGAACAGAAACTTATTACTTACATTTCAATGTTTCAACAGAGAGACGAGTGTTTCATGTATCTTCCCAACTATTACAACATCGTTATCGTGTTGAAAACCATTAAAGAAAAATAAAATATACTCAATAAAGCGACGATATTTACCTGCCCAGCACAACTGGTAATAAATCTGACAACATTGCCAAAATGTTGTAGGTGTTCGTTACGTTGGTACTGACAAAATTTCCAACCAATCACAATGGCGCAATTTTATGACGAAGCTTTCGCGCCCGATTATTCAGCTAAAAAAAGTCAACAGATAAGTTTATATTTATACAGTTTGGTATGCAAGGATATGCGATGGTTATATGAATTTTATAGGCTTAAATATTTTATTAATCCTTATATTTTCAGTCTATGATTCGTAAAAACTGTAATGTTATAACTATTCAATCTCTTTTTCGATATTTATAGTTATCTTTGACATTGTTGCTACGCAAGCATGTACTTATAGTATATACATCAGTCATGTCATAAATGCAGTCAACTTAACTCATAAGACATTCAAATAGAGCACATTTTTTAAAATTTTCTTGGACCTAGAAATTGAATTACCTAGTTTTGGAAAGTATAATGAAATTATAAGTTACTGATGCTTTATATTTTGTGGATTACGTATTATAATAACTAGAATAAGCTCATCTTTGTTTGATAAATTGCAATTCAATTTGTATTAACCGGAAACGGATGAAGAATTTCCATTTTCTATATTAATTTTAACGGGCAAGAAAAATAAACTAGAGCAAAATTAAAAGGAGGATGTACAAAACTTTGCTAATACAAGTTGCTACGGTAATGTTCGTACGGTAATGTTTAGATCTAGATAAAAAATACTTATCGGAAGCAATATACATCGCGACGGAAGGCGCTAGTCTGTAGCCGAGCCATAAATTATTATCAGATAAGGGGATACCCCCTAAAGTCTCTACAAAACCGTTAGCTGTTGCTTACCCTTCTACCAGGATTTTCTAACTAAACGCTAACAAGCCAACATAGGATATAGTATCCATGCTAGGAGTTTGAGAATACCATGCTTCTCTTTTGACTCTTGTCCTTCAATCGTGTGAATCACAAAACCTTGTTCACGGCGAAACCCTTAGTATTACATTGTCTCGGTAGCATGGCATCGAGAAATATCAGAGTTATAAACTACAGTTATCGCAAACTGCTATTCTGTGAGAATAGTCGTGGTACTTTTTGATTATCAAGATATTTTATCAAGATTTTTCGTCGACTGCATTGCGCGCTCTTACTAATGAAGATACGGAGATGACAAACCTATCCGCATAACCGCATTAGCGCGGTCAATACGTAAAATCGTGTTTGCTAAAAGTACTATTACCGAGTTTATACAATATACACTTCTGAGGTCCTAGTGTAAGTTTCGGCGCTCCGATTGGTCCGTTTCGTGCTCTCCACCAATCGGAGCACCGAACGCGTTCGATGTAGTAAATCGAATTTGTCGAAAGAAACTTACACTAGGGCCTCTGAGACTTCTGGTTCTGTTATATCTAATCCCAAAAGGCTTGTTCCCAAATCATAATACGAATTTACTTTGTATTTTGCATAATACAAGATTTAAAAAGTTTGTTGTCAAAATAAAATATTGTCACTCAAATTAAATTTTCCTTTTGTGGATATCGCATGTAATCGCTAAAAAAATATATATACAAAACAAAATCTAAAAAACGGGAGTATTTCGTTCATTTTTGTTAATTAAAGGTAGAGGTGCATTGGTATTGTTAGTAGGCGTGGACTATCTTTTAATGCGTATGT
The DNA here is from genome assembly GCA_947562105.1 of Shargacucullia verbasci. Classification (NCBI taxonomy): domain Eukaryota; kingdom Metazoa; phylum Arthropoda; class Insecta; order Lepidoptera; family Noctuidae; genus Shargacucullia; species Shargacucullia verbasci. Next base: position 760,933 of record OX387284.1, read on the forward strand.
ACTCAATAATTATTCTGAATTATCATTTTATTAAAACTTGGATATGATTACGTAGAAACTGCAATTGTTGAAAATTTGGATAAGTCACGATGTTTGTTATATGCGCACGTTATTATCTCTAGAGTTGCATGTGTGTAAATAATATAAATTAGTTTTGATCATTCTTTGGTGTGTTAGTACTTACTCGTTTATTATACATAATTCGTTGGCAATAAATAAACACGTTTCGTAAAGTATTTAATTACTCAAATATACTAGCAGTTCATTCATTCTCTGAGATTTTACGTCCTATCTGGGATAAACAGATGTATATACTGAAAAATTGAGTACATGTAAGCAATGGCTAATACTTTTTGTTTTGGGGAACCCCCAAATAAGAACTACTTTGTAAATGGTTCTCAGTACAGTATATGAATAGATAGATAATGATTTAAGTGTGGTTCAAGATTTTGGAGCACTAAACAATTGTTTATAAGATGAGATTGTGTATCATCAAAATATTTATTCCTCAACAAGATTTCCTCATATAAACCAATAAGATTATATTAACTGAAATTGAGACAAAATACAATAAACATGTTTCCTTTACATTTTTTGAGAAAACACCTTTATAGATATGCAATGTGAAAACATTGACCCATTTTTTGCATGCTGTACATACAAATTTATAGAAAACATGTATTTCTCGCAGCTAAACACTCATATATATAAATTACATGGCTATTTCACTAGTTTCTAGTTGCTTATATTCAAACATGCATTCTGAACAGCTTTTATTTGTGAATTTACAGCACATTTGATGTGAGCCCAGGAAAATGAGTAGCCAGCACCAGTATATGAGCGTGAACAGCTCGGCCACTGCACGCGTTGGTGACATTGAACATATAAGTAAGATATACATTCACTGTTTATATTAGTCACATATTCTCTGTTTGATCATCATAGGCAGTAGACGATAACTCTGTAGATACATCATTATTGTATTGAAAGTAGCCTTTCAATGTCCACAATCAGACATAGACTCCCTAGATTTCCACTTTATTATTATTAATTTAATTTATTTGAAGACTCCCTGTGACATTTATCAGGTTGTCTACCCATTTAGTAGGATGCCATTTTATGTTCTACTTTCATTTGTGGTAACTAAATTCTCTTTTAATATTGTCATCTATAGCAGGAGTGTCAGCTATAGTGTGGCTGGAGATTGTTCTCTGCTTCTGTAAATAGTGGCTGATACTGACCAAACATAATAATTTTAGTTGTTGCAAATTGATTGTTGCAGTGCTTGTATACAAATGGACATTGATGTTTGGCCAATGTTAGATGCTCTAAATATTTAGATTTCTATTTGCGGTATCATGAATATGCTTTGTTCCCTTTCATATGGAATAATACAGAATGGATAAATGAACCAATTCAATAACTAAATGACTGCCTCATTGGTCTAGTGGTCGCAAGCGCGACTGCTGTTCTGGGTTCGATTCCCAGGTCGGGTAGTATGGAAATTCTCAGTAGCAGCATGGAGTCTGGAACTGTACCCGGTAGATGGCAACAGGCTCGCCCCCTGTTACATGGGACTTAATAACGGCATCAGCGAAATGTGGGTGTACAATAAGTACACCTCTGCTTAGCCCTTCGGGGAATACAGGCGTGATGCTATGTTAAATAAATAAAAATCTTTGATTCTTTAGATTCGCCATTCCAGACAGAATCGCCATTTTTACATTAAGAACTCTCATTATATGCACAGACATGATAAGTTGACCTAAATTTCAGTAGAGCCATTTCCAGCGCTTGTTTCCGTGCAAACATGAAATGGTACGCAAATACTTGCAATGAGCGTTTCTACATTCAAATATAATTAGTACTTATACATTTCGCACGCACGCAAAATGTGTTTTTTGCATGATATTTTTTACTTACGATTGTAAGTTCCGCAAATCCGCACGTTATTTAAAGATCACGCTAACCAAATCCAAATCATTGTTCAGTCACGAGTTATAGCAATCATAATTTATTAGAACAGTAGGTAAAAGCTATGCTAATTACTGCGTACCGTGGCGTGGCTCGCGGAAAGTAGTTGATTCTGGCCAATTCTGGCGCGAAACTTACTTTTTTAATTGAGAAGGTCTTGATGTTTCACCGCCCATCCTCAACATACACATGCTTGTTTTATTCAACCTTGACATTGGCAGAATCATCGTCACACCACGATGGAGCCATTAAATTAAAATTGGAATTGGAAAGGTCATGATGACACGCCATCCCCTATTGCTAGTATTCCGAGTTTTATCGGTTTTCTAGGGTCAGTCACAGTAATTACATACCTAGTATAGTATGAAGAATGGGACAATTTCGCATTATGAATGAGATGGCCTCGTCTTACCTCGGCGCGCCCGTGTATGAACTTTATTTCCCTTCAAATGAAAAACTCTTTCCTTGTTGACTGGTTTGAGCAAAATACTCTGAGATGAATCCAGTATCTTTAACAAGATTTGTTTCAGGCCACTTGTCGGAACACATAGGGTCGTTGTGCCTGTCTTCAGAGTATTCAGATGTGACCCTCATAGTGGAGGGACAGCGGATCCCTGCCCACAAGGTGATCCTTGCTGCCAGTAGCGACTATTTCAGAGCGCTATTGTATGGCGGAATGAGGGAAGCTAATCAGGTGACCAGATCTCATTATTCTTAGTCTCTTCTTCTATAAGAATAGAGCGTTTTAACTCAGAGTGTTTCAAAGATTGTATCTGTATTTGCAACATTAATCCATCTTCATGTTTTGCAGGCTGAAGTGGAGTTGCAGGCACCAATACAGGCTTTCAAGGCACTCCTACGATATGTTTACTCAGGTAATTATCGAGGTAATGACAGATAATAATTGGATTTCTGTACAATAGCTTCATATTAGTATTTTGCTCGATACTCCCTAGAAAAATTCTGAGAGTTGTGATCGTATCCTTAGGCGTTTCCGATAAATTGCTCCAATTCCTAAATAACTATTATGTTAACGGCGAGATAGAGGAGAGAGGCAAGAGAAGAAGAGGAACTTGTTATGTATCAGTAGGTTAACTTCAACCAACTGTGATATTTATGGCAATTGGCTTCATGACTTATTATAACTAAAATCCAAGTTGTCTTTAACGTTTTCTCATATTACAGGTCACATGGGACTGTCCCTGCTGCGCGAAGATACAGTGCTCGATATGCTGGGTCTGGCGCACCAGTTCAATTTCCAGGAGTTGGAGTCGGCCATATCTGATTATCTGAGGCAGGTGCTCGCGCTGAGGAACGTCTGCTCCGTGCTGGATGCGGCCAGGTATGTTTACTGAGACATTCACAAGTTAGATAAAGTTCCCGAAATATTAAATGAACTTATATTCACCATTATGCAATGCGCTTAAGGTGTAAAAATTGTTTAACGTACCGTCTTTTTCTGTTTGCGTCGTTTGCACGTGTGTGGCGGCAGAATTTTTGCCTAACGGTGGTCGTTGCGCGACGTAAAGGTTATTGAAACTAGCTAACGTCACAATAGCGGATAGCTCGTTTCACCGTTCTGAAATAACATGCTAACATCTATCCGCTAACATCTAACTCTATCGCGTTGCACTCGAACACAACGCACACAACGTTTCGTTACACCTACATCGCTAAACACTATCGGGCTCACGCGACCCGTAGTTGAGTGCCGTAGATCCCGCTATTGTTTGTTTTTGTTTTTTAAAAACATTGCCCCACACTAGGATTTCTCCTGTGTCGTGGGTGCAGTTTACAAACATACATGTCACATACACACACAACCAGACCCGAAACAACTATCTGTAGATCATACAAATATTTGTTCCGTGCGGAAATCGAACCCGCGACACCTAGCGCAGCAGTCGATCTCTCAACACACTGCGACAACCGTGCCGTCGTATTGGTCGCTATTAAAATAGCGCGCTTTAATAACCGCTACTGATATTCGGTAGACAGTTGCGTTTCGTTATCCAAGAAAGCCGCTACAGCCCACCGCTACAGACCACCGCTACATTTGGCACGCAGTGATGTTGGTTTCTGATTGGTTGACTAATTCCCTCGCATTCAAACTGCGCAGATAGATCGGCGGCCCATATTAAATGTGTACTACTGTACCACATTGTTGCAGACTGTACGGGCTGAAGGCGCTTATGGACTATTGCTACAACTTCCTCGACAGGAATGCTATTGAAGTGTTGCAGCACGACACGTTCCTTCAACTGTCTGTTGTAAGTATAAGAAAACTGTTTAATATTTTACTCATCTTTAAATGGAAGTTTATTAGACACAATTAGCATATAACATCAGTGGTATAACAATATAAAAAAACAGCATGCGCCTCTTATTTACCGAAGGGTGTACTATTGTAGCCCCCCATGTAATAGGGAGGGAACTACGTGCTGCTACTGAGAATTTCCCTATAGAAAAACACACACACACGCTTAGGGTCAATTCACACTGAACGAGCAGCGGCCGGCAGCGGCTTTTTGAGGCAAAATATTACAAATCATTTTGAATCTTATCTACGTGATTAAAAAGTACACAGTTATTTGAAGACAAAGGAGAGGCAGCGCGGCGCCGCGAAGCTGCACGAGCCTTCTAGCGCCGCACTGCCCTCTTAAGGCCGCTGCCGGCCGCTGCTCTTTCAGTGGGAATTGACCCTTAGCAGTTGCGCTTGCTCGCTTGTTATTATAATTAGAAAAAAAGGGATTATTTCTTCTGCGTTACGTCATAAATTAAAGTTTTTATATTGTGATAATAAATAAAACTGATACACAAGTAAATCCTAATGTAATTGTTTAGGAAGCGCTGCAAGGCCTTCTAGAGCGGGACTCGTTCTTCGCGCCTGAGGCAGACATCTTCAAGGCGGTGTGCAACTGGTTCAACGCGAACCAGCAGTGGGTCAAATCCGAGGGGGGACAGGCACAAGTCGTAAGTATATAATTTAGATTAATAAAAACACAAATCAACAAACTATGTGCATGTCAGAATGCCAAAGCAATAGTTGTGAAGTTATACCTGTTTCATTCATAAGGAATCTTAAGGGCTGGCTAATAAATTATAGCATCATTGAAATAAGACCGAAAATGTTAACACGCGAACTTAAGCTGCTCAATGTTTTTAAAAGTCATGTCACATGCACGCGTGTACGCCTAGAGTGCGCATGCGGCATGCCCTGTCTCGTCAGGTCTATACCCTAGTATACATTCATGAATGTATATTTAACAGGAAAAAATATTAAAATGCGTCCGTCTAACACTGATGACGCTTGAAGAGCTGTTGACTGTGGTGCGTCCGTTCTCCCTCGTCACCCCCGACATGCTGCTCGACGCCATCCAGGAGAAGACGCAGACCAAGAGCACGGAGCTGCGGCACAGGGGACTTCTCTGTAAGTTTACATACTCTCTAAACAAGTGAAGAGGTATCTTTTCAACAGGCGTGGTTCATCGTAGGCTGGTTTTTATATCAGGTGAGATATATCTAGGTAAACATGAGCTAAAATACATGCTATAAAATAGTTTAATATACAGAAGACTCCAAAATCAAAGTCAAAGTCAAAATCTTTATTTGTAAACATAGGTAAGTAAGATGTTATAAAATAAAAATACGGGGGCCTCTATGTCTAGTCGATAGTGGCGTACAAATTTAAATTATCCTTAGACGTCACAGGCATATAATAAATGTCTGTTTAAATAGAATTAAATTTTAAACTAAATTAAATTACACATAGAACTAATGATAATTGGTAGTTCATCTCTAGTACAAACGAAGTGCACAGTCACACACACAGCATCAGTAGTCAATAATATCTAAACAACAAGCCATTTTGAACTTTATATAAAAATGTCAATGGTGTTAAAATTGAAATTCCTGAATTGTATAAATGATTCTGATCACTGTGACTTGCCTCCCTATACAAGGACAGGATGTTACTCCATCACTGACACGGGTTGAATACAGACCCCAAGGAAATGTTAGCAGCAGCTACAACCAGATATGACACCGTTTTGGTTGGCGAAAAACGGTATATCAGTACTTGACCATATGCGTGAAGTGTGGAGTTTGGAGCTGATAGGTCCATGACACTCAAATCTCAATATATTTGCCCAAATCTCGTAAATTAATTCCGGGTTTAATCGATTTTGATGGTTTTTTTTTATGTACGTATGGGATTAACTGGATGGTTCTTAGCTATAGATAGCTATAGTTGGACCCGATAGGTGGCGCAGTTGTCGATCCAGAAAATGGTCCGCTAGTTTATTATATACTTAGTTTGTAGGATCTAGTGTTACATAGTAAGTACGAGATCTGATGGTCTGCTCCAAAAATAATAATAAAAATAATTTGACCATTTCTGCCCCACTTCTGGGGACGATCCTCTTCTCAGAAAGAGAAGGGTGTAAGGTCATAGTCCAGCAGGCACGTCTGGTGGTGCCGGGTTCATACTCAGATCTGACGGCATGGAAAGCTTACATTTATTCTTTGGTCAGCAGCTAAACTCTGCTAACAGGATGCGAAGGCCAGGCTATGTTTGTAACAGAGATCTAGTGGGATTAATATAAATGTGGTCGGCACGAATATTCATCACACTGTCTCTTAAGAAGTGGCATGTATGGAGGTTGTAACAGCGTGATTTCCTCCACTATTTGCCTTGTAGAGCCCATGCAGTATTTAAATGTTATGAAACGATCTCCTGTAGCAAGATATCTGAAACAGATATTTTTTGCAGGTAATAATTGGAGTTCTAAGTGGAGAGGTCTGAGAGACACCTACAACAAGTTTAAGAAAAATACCGACACCTCCTCCTGCCACTCTTATAAAAAGTACAAAAGATGGCCCTGGACTGAACAATCAAAGTTTTTAGATGATATAAACGATAGAAGAATGTGGGGCAGTAATAGTGATATTAGTAGCGATCTGGCTCAAGAAATAGGCCACACGTCTTCTCAGTCATCCGTCGCAGATAACCTATACTCGACGATTGATGACCTGCAGGATATAGTTCAGGACACGCCACATAATGTTGCTCCCGAAAGTAAAAAGAGAAAAATAAAAAATAAATTCGAAGCGACTGACAAAGTACTGGAGTACCTTAAAATGAGATGCGATCAGAAACCCAGATTGGACAGAGTAGATTATTTCTTCTTAAGCTATGCTCAAACTTTCAAAAAACTTCCACAAAGTATGCAAAGCATGTTGAAATTAGAAATTACATCTTTGTTCACTCGATACGAATTACAAGCCGAAGGAGTTCCTTATGCAAAAATACCTCGATTAGTACATCAATTTGATTTTTCCAGTACATCTGAAGATGCATGGGCCAGTCCTTTGTCTGTTTCATCAAATGAGTTTAAAGGACCACAGACGGCTACTTCAGATTTAACTACATCTAAAGCCATTGTTCGAATAAAGCCTCCTGGTGCTATATTACAAGGCGAAATTGCTAGTACTTCTCAGGTGACGCCGATGTCACCACAAAGAGATACGCCTGCCACTTCTCACACGCCATTGGTTTCTTTTTCCGAGTTTGATACGCCAAAGTCAACTTTCATAAAGTTAAATAGGCCAGTAGTTCCTCCACCGTCGGCCATGGCGAATATTACGGTTCCAATTTCTAGTACTTTACCAATAACACTGCCAGTTCAGACTATGGATTTATCTAACAGATCTCAAGAGTCTTCTGCTCTTATTTTTAGTAATTACTATGAGACAAGACCCAATTCACTGGAAAGCTACGGTGATACTGATACTGACTAACAAGACTTACAACTGTCTTGAAAGTGATCTAAAGTACTAAACCGATTTTTTAATTTAACGGTCACACAAGAATAAGAAATTGCCAGTGCCATTACAGTTAAAAATAAATATTTGTCATACAAACATTTCTGTGTTGTTTTCTTATGAGGGTTTACTAATTATCATGGCCTGGTTAAAATTTTACTGAATATCATTACGTACGTAAGTGATTTTTGTTTATTTTTGGACATTATCATCAGATCTCGAAGAATTTATAAGCTAAATAACATTAGATCTTCTTGATCGTTGTAAGCAACTAAAAATTACACACCGATAGCCACGCACGTACTAAGACATCAACTTTATAGCGTAATATACATAGTAAGAACTTTTTGAATTGATTTAATCTAAAAGTAGGACTTGACTCAACTTTATAAGGCTTATTTTGACTTGTTTACGAAGTGCACTTAGCTTCAGAAAGTCCAACGTTATTATTATTCGTCACTCAGTGCCGGAAGAGAACGTAGCGACTCCGAAGCGAGGCGCGCGCGTCATCACCGGTGACATGCGCTCCGCACTGCTGGACGGCGACACGGACACGTACGACATGGAGCGCGGCTACACCAGGCACACCATCAACGACGCGCCCGACAACCCCGGCATCATCGTGCGCCTCGCCACCTCCACCATCATCAACCACATACGTCTGCTGCTGTGGGACAGAGACAACAGGTACTGTGTGCTCTCTTTTTGATTAACCGTTGTAACGCCTTGGTCCTGCAATGTCTTTAATCTTATTACCTTCCATTGTTGTATTCGTTTACAACGTATGTATTATAGTAGTATTATATTGTACAGAAGTCGTCTTCGTCATTGTTTTTGGTCAGAAAGATATGTTTGTTTTATCTATACTAATATTATAAAGACGTAAAATTTGTTTGTTTGTATGTAGGGGGTAATCTCCGAAACTAATGATCCGAATCTGAAAATTCTTTCACCGATACATAGTTACCTTATTTCCGAGTGCTATAGGTTATAAATTATACATGCAGATAACGCGGACGAACTCGCGGGCTGAAGCTAGTTATTTATATATTTATTCCGCAGGTCGTACGCATATTATATCGAGGTGTCAGTCGACCAGAAGGACTGGGTGCGTGTGATAGACCACAGCAACTACTTCTGCCGCTCCTGGCAGAACTTGTACTTCGAGCCCAGGGTCGTGCAGTACATCAAGCTGGTCGGCACCAGCAACACTGTCAACAAGGTAAGACAGCTACATCAGGAGAACAACGAGACGTTTGGTGATCGAAGTACTGCTTGGACAAAAAATAGTAGTGAAAATAGCTCTGTTATAAGTTCCCTCTTTTTGTTTACTACTTTCATGTGGTATGACGCGACTCTTATGACACTGAAATAAGGTTCTAATTTCTGTAATGTAATATTGCTTGTTGGATGAAAACGGAACACGGTACCTAACCGTGCCGGTATATAATAATATTAATGTCTTCCTGACCGAATTTCGGTCACGGCGGCCAATCTTACCGGAGATTAGCCAACTACGCAGGAGATATTATAGAGCACAAGTGTGTGCGCAAACACAGGTGCACTCTCTATTCCTTCACTCTCATAATCCGATGGGACGGCAATCCGACACGACCGGAAAGCCGTTGGTCCTGCGCCTGATCTCTCATCAGGCGCAGGACCAACGGCTTTACGGGCTTTCCGAGGCACGGTGTGTATTCGCATACACAAAGACCCAGACCCGAAACAAGTATCTGTAGATCATACAAATATTTGTTCCGCCGTATATATAAATGTGATGGTGTATTACGCTGTGCAGGTGTTCCACGCAGTAGCGTTGGAGGCTCGGCACACGAGCCGCGTGCCGCCGCTACGCAACGGTCTCATTGAGCCGGTGCATAACGTCGCCACTGTCGAACTGTCGGCTGTCGTCATCGAAGGCATCAGGTACCCACTTAAATCCTACTACTATTATAAATGCGAAAGTTTTTGAGGATGGATGCAGGGATGGATGTTTGTTACTCTTTCGCAAAAACTACTGAACGGATTTGGGTGAAACTTGGCACACAGACAGACCATGTCTTGGATTAACACGTAGGATACTATTTATTCGAATACATGGAGTAGTTCCCCTAGGATGCAGGTGAAACCGCGGGCAACAGCTAGGCTAATATAATAACATTTTCTTTATCAGAAAGAAAGTGTGATAATCTCTAGGGATTTTTTTAACAGGGTCACAGATCTCTAGAAAATATTTTTCTCTTTTAACTATTCAAACATTTCCACTTTACTACATATGTATTATAAAACAAAGTCCCACCGCCGCGTCTGTCAGTCTGACCCACGGAGTAAATACAAAGAGGAGACGGCCTAAGCAACTGTGCACTGTGACTCCAACTAGGCCCTGACGTCATCACGTAGGCGTGGCCTTAGTCAGTGTATTGTTGGCGTTCGTCCTGTGCACAACTTTGTAAACTTTCCCATTTTACGGTATATTCGCGCTAGAAGAAATAATAGAATGAAGTGTTGTGTTTTATCTTGTAAAAACTACTCGGATAGACGTTGTGATGCTATGGATGGCATCACATTTAATTTGTAAGTAATTTTATGCGTAATTTATTAAAATAGTTCTAGAAAAATCTCTTAGAGAGGGCGTTTCCAAATATAATCCTCTACCCGACATTAGATGGCGACACTTTGTGTCATGGAAACTAAAAATATTTAGGTACATAGAGCTCAGAATAATATATTTTAATAATCATATGTACTGAAATTTGTTCAACATTCATTCCTAAAGACTCTTTAATAGCTTAAATATTATTTTTGTAGATTTTATATCATATTTTAAACAGGCCGCCATCTATCGTCAACTATGAACAACAAACATAAACATAACAAAAACACAGGGCCGTAATTAGAATACAATTATTTTAACGAATGTCCCGCGGCTGTCTCATAGATGGAAAGTACTTAAAACATTAAATACGCTGGACATAAAAATATAAATTAAATATTCTATCTACAATAATTTATTTAAAGTACTTTCCCTCCGTAAGACAACTAGTATGGTGTTGTTGTTTACTTAATTTAAAGTACTTAAAGCCCACCTAGTTTATTAATTTTTTTCGTTATAATTTGTCTATTATTTATTCTGCCTCTGAAATTAGTTTTACCTACTTGACCATATCAAAAAATCATGTTAAGTATGAAGCTTCTTTCGCGTCATGCGGCTTTTGATTTAGTCTGGTATTACTTATTTATTTGACATTAATGGTTAAGAAGGATTGTCACGTAAACGGGAACAGTTTTTTTTTTTCTAAAAGTACTAGCTTTGTAAACAATCTTGATAAGTCTTTTTAACATAATAAGTCATTTAAAAATAAGAGAAAAACTAATAATCTTCATTCGTCATTCATCAAAAACCTTTATATTCTAAAATTTTTTTTTCATTGTATTTCTATTTCAATAAAAAAAATATGTATCAAGATGGTTCGCAACATTAATAAAAAAAAAAAAAAAACAATTTACTCCTTGGTACGAAAATTCTGAGTACGACCCCGTTGCATTTTGCACTTAGTGACATCTAGCGTCAGATAGTTATATAACTACAAAGTAAAATCGACAGAACGAGCGAGTAGTTTAGCTATAGACCGGCAGATGGAAAATAAAGAAGTGGGCGGGATTTAACACCCCCTCACCCCGCAATATGTCACGCAATGTTTCATAGGGAAATCGAATTACAACATCTCCTCTTCGTATTTACTCCGTGGTCTGACCGCGATAAACTCAAAAACTACTGAACGGATTTTCATACAGTTTTTCACCAATGGACGGAGTGATTCATGAGGAAGGCTTAGGTCTATAATTCATTAAGGTTTTTTGTAAATTGGCTGAAATATGACAATGATTCTTGAAGATGTTGGAAAAAAATCATGTCACTGGGAGCTTTACTGGTGTGCGCCGCGTAAACCCATACCTACATGACCCATACATACATAACCACATATGGCTGATACGACACTACGACAGAAAAAAAAGTAGTCGTATATGCTCTGCTACCCGTGCGAAGCCGGGGCGGGTCGCGAGTTTATAATATAATATTTGCACGCCCATGTAATGGCTAGGATATGGAGAACAATATTATAATAAATACTATGTACTACCAAACTGCAAAGAAATAAATGATTTTGATTTTTGAAAACAGCATTAAGTAGAAATAATATTAAATTGTTTGCGTATTCCGGGACGATAAGCTAAGTACGTCAATGAATTCAACATTCAATCAAATATCTAAGAGGACCGATCTCTTCGCATCTAAGAATTATTACCTTTCCAACATCGCAAGTGAGTGTTGACATATTCATGAAGTCCGATACTATCCCAGTCGGTCCCGCAACGCGCTGCTGAACGGCGACACGGAGCACTACGACTGGGACCAGGGCTACACGTGCCACCAGCTGGGCTCGGGCGCCATCGTGGTGCAGCTGGCGCAGCCCTACCTGCTGTCGTCCATCCGCCTGCTGCTGTGGGACTGCGACTACCGGCACTACTCCTACTACGTGGAGACTTCGCTCAACTACTGGGACTGGGAGATGGTGTGTGATCGCACCAGGGAGGCATGCAGGTGTGTGTCCTATAATTATTATTTTTCTTTACAAAGTTTCTTATTAGGAACATGTCATCTGGGTTAACATGCCTGAAGTGGAGTGGGTTCACGTCAGTAATACAATGGCTAGGATTCAAACCCACAATCTTTCTATCGTCTCGTCAGTTTCACGCCTATAGTAGCAGTCTAGCAGGTAATTGTTCCTTTGCACAAGTATACCGGCTTTTACAAGTCGTCTGTGGGAAATACGTGAGATTTGTGCAAGTTTAATTTGGCGCTACGGAATTTTGTGAGGTGTGGATACATATTCGCAGTATTATGTATTTTGTAACTTACAATTGATGTTAATTTTTAAAAGAAACCAATTTTTGTAGGTCATGGCAAGTGATTTACTTCAAGCCGCGTCCGGTCTCAATCATCCGCATCGTTGGAACAAATAATTCTGTTAATGAGGTACAGTCTTCTTCACGTACATTTATTGTTTGTTAATTCCGAGATCTATCAATAAACTGTACATTAATATTTTATCTTTTCAATGCGCTTATCACAGGTGTTCCACTTAGTGCACCTGGAGTGTCCAGCGCAGGTTGAAGACGCGCGTGAGGACCCCGCTGCTAAGAAGCAGAGGGCCGCGCATGACAACAGGCTCAACCCTAGCAATAGTAAGCAAACACTTATATTATTTTGGTTCTGGTGCAATACTTGTTTGTATATAGTACGATTATGGTAGTCTAGTAGTGGACTATACAATAATAATAATAATCGTCGTCCCGCAGGCTCGTCGCCGTCGCCCCCGCCGCCGTCCCCGGGCGGCTCGGCGTCGGCCAGCAGCCTGGCGGCCGAGGCCGAGCCGCCGCCCGCAGAGACCGCCACCGAGGCCGAGGAGAGGTACGACGACTGAGGACACCGACTGTAGCTGTCTGATCCGCTGGCACGGACCGCTCACTACGGGGGGACCGATCGCCAACTCTTACTCATAAATAGACTATTTTATCTTACGAAGTCTGGTGAGTCAGTTCGATTTGAACCTTACAGCCGTTTGTACACTAGATGGCGTTTTGCTAGATATAGCAGGCTTTACCACCGCTATTAGCAAGTCCTCCGACATCTGACTGGACAGTAAAGCTCCATGTGGCACACAAATGGTCAATATTGCTGCCATACAGTCACACAACCGAACTTCGTAAGATAGGATAACTTACTACTTTGACTACTTTTATTATCGTCTTGAATAATATGGAACAAAGGAATACACGTGCTCATGGAGAATTTCTCTGTTGGTTTCCTTCGTAAACATAAAGTTACGTTAGCAACATTGTATAGACGTGCCATCAAATCGTGAGACAGCTACATATGTATCGGTTAAAGTTAAGCTCTACTGATATGTTAGTGCATATCATGCCCCAGGCAAACGTAGCGTGATTGTAAAGGCAGTTTAAATTGTATATTAAACTTCGCCTATTTGAAATTGTGATTTCTCAATTTTAATCAATATTTTTACGAATATAATGTATCAAGTGTCTTTAAATTGCACGCCGACTTATTTAATAATGCACGATATTTTTACGATTTTAGTTTTTGTACCAACGAATTAATTTACAGAACAGATAAGTTTGATTTGAATACAACGACATTTTCTATAAGTATTGTACTGATTAAAAAAAATTGTTCCATCTATAAAAAATTAAAATGGCGTCTTGCATTTTATAGTGTCGGAAACGGATTTATACGTATATTGCACTCAGTATAGTATGATTGAGCATATTCACAAAAGGACCTGTTTAGTTATTTAGTATGTAAGCTTATTTATCTAGTCTGTTTTCTGTCAGTGTGAAGGCCACGGTTGATGCAGAATATCAATAAAAAAGCTCACTGAATTTTAAATACGTTAATTGAATCAACACATTTGACGCGTTTAATGTTTTAAAGCAAACGCTTTTCACATGTAAATGCCATCAGTTTGTGTGCATTGTTCGGAACTACTGTTGACCAGTTGAAAGATATTTTGTTTTTATGCCTTTTGGACGATAAAGCACGAATTACTTAGAAAGGGGGCGTTGCCAAAGCTGCGTGTACAATATTTACGAGCGCGCAGGGAATGTGCACGGTTCTGTGTGGAAATGTACATTAGGGATGTTACGGAGGTAGATTTATCGGAGGCGGAATCGGAGTCGGAGGTTCTCGTAGTGACCTCCGCGGAGTCGGAGGTGAATCGGAGTCGGAGTCGGAGCAAATCTACGAATGTAAAATGTAAATAAATAAGAAAGAAGAAACTTGTCGCAACTCATTCACTCTTCGTTTCTTCAGTTGTACAGAACACATACTCCGTCAGTTGACAGCGTCACGTTAATAGCGCTCGGTAGCGCTGCAGCGATAGCAAGTCATAACTTGTAACTCCGATGTATACCTCCGTTTTGATATATCGGAACCGGAGCCGGATTCGGAGGTGTAATTTTAATCGAAGGTTCCGACATATCGGAATCGGAGTCGAAGCTCCGTAACATCCCTAATGTACATACCTTAAAACTTTGATAGTATTTCTAATAACCAGAATATTGCCCCCCATCACTTCACCTCTTTTTGATGGTTATATTTACAAAATCGTGGAATGTCATGATATTTCCTCGATCTTGTGATCATTTGCAAGTGTAATCGTCGAGGCTGCTATATTATGTATGTGCTTGTATATTTGCATCCACCCTGCCTTGTGTAACGTTTTAAATATTTTTTTTTTTTACACCCTATTTGTAAGACATCTTTTTCGTAAAGTTATGTTATGTTAGCCTGGT
Source organism: Shargacucullia verbasci (assembly GCA_947562105.1). Classification (NCBI taxonomy): domain Eukaryota; kingdom Metazoa; phylum Arthropoda; class Insecta; order Lepidoptera; family Noctuidae; genus Shargacucullia; species Shargacucullia verbasci. The sequence continues at coordinate 776,104 of OX387284.1, forward strand.
TAAGGAGACGTAAGTTTTGAGTTGTGATAAGAGTAGATCGGTATAAGCAAAAATGTATCTAGATTTAGTCCAAATTTGACTATTAAGAAGTTAGGATTAAACTTGTTGGATTAAATACATTTTGCCTTCCTCAAATGACTTAGGATACGCACTAATAGGCTTAACATTCTACTGTGGGAATGGTCAGAAGCCAGTGGGATCTATAATCATCACAAGCAAAGTTGCGGGTGACATTAGCACTTAGCAGTGTCCAGAAAGGCCGAATTGGCCGGCCTGACAAAACATAGTAAATGAACTCATCTGCAATACAATTTTAAAGCTGGCGCCCTGAGCCAGTAACTTCAAACAAATGCAGATCACATCGTAGCACGATGTATGAGCTCCACTCGAAGCTGAACTATGCTGCTGTTGCATAGTATGTTTGAATCTAGCTAAAAGTCGCCAATTTCTCATAGATACCAAACGTAAAATCTCCCGATGCGAGATATTAAAATGTGCGAATAGACTTCGCTATCGCTATGCTTGACCATCTCAATGCCATTTAGAAATATAACTTGATCTAGTAGTGCCCGTTGCCGCAGCAGGTTTAGCCCTATGGGAAAATTCTGTTACCAAGTTAAACATCAATGTATCAGTCCAATAAATATATATTTTGTGTACTTTTCTAACTGTTTCATTCGCATGTAAGGAATTTATTGTTTTGGAACATTTGTATAACATGTCAAATTTTGTAGTACTGTATTGGTTATAGGATTGTATTTGTATCTTATAGTTGTAGTGTATGAGACGGCCGGTATAGGATATGGATGGGTTGTTGTATGTTACCATTTGTCAATATGGGGAGGACTGTAATATTATGTGAATAGTGCAAATAAGGAATGGGTAGTGGTATCAATCAATGTCTTCTAGGGAATTAAAAGTAAACAATAGTATTAATGGCGTGAAAAAGTCTAGCGCAGAAACAACAGAACTTAAAATATAAGCAATAGAATCGCCTCATAATTGTTTCAGTCCCTACCATTTTTTCCTCTCTTTTTCATTCAAGACATACAGTACCCATTCATAGGGCAATTTATCATATTTTCCCATAAGAACTGTATCCCATTTGGTAGATGGTAACTTTGAATCACTGTGATAAAGGTCTAAACCAATCGGTTTGAGAAATTCTAGGATAAGGTGGATTGGCAAGTTGTGTTATAACTTTTGATAGTGATTGTAGTATGTAAACATTAATGGAGCTTATATTAGGTTTTATTTAATAAAAAATATCAATTATAATTTGCAATTTTTTTTTTACTTATATGACAATGTAGAGTCATCTCTTTTTTAAGACTACTTATGTATTAGGTATTTTACAATAAAGTGAGACAAGTCATCATATCACAGAATTGTTTATTATTCCATGAAACTAAGTAACTTTAGGTCCCCTCTCTCTTGTTACAGCCTTTGTTTGTTTCAACAATTTGCTTGGATGTACTATATTTGGGTCATTCTCATCTGCATAGTCATCTAATCTCTTTCTCAACAGAATCTTCAATTCTTCTATACTTTCTCCCTTTCTGAGTGCTGAGATACCAATAATATCTTCAAATGATATAACATTTTCTGGTCTAACTTCTTCTGGTACTGTATCAAGGACTGAATTGATATTTCTGTATGCTTCCTTTATATTTTTAAGAATCACATCACTGCCAGGTAAGTCCATTTTGTTAACAGCCAGTATTGCAGGCTTATGTAACATCTCTGGGTCATAAAGTTCTATCTCCTTGTTGAGTAATAATACTGTCTCTAAACATGACCTCATTACATGTTGAGGGCTCAGCTGGAAGCCTTGGACATCAGCTATGAAGAGTAATAACTTTGTTCTTTCCACATGTTTTAAAAAGCTATGTCCAAGCCCAACATTGATGTGGGCCCCCTCAATTAATCCTGGTAAGTCAGCTATAGATATTTGGCGGAGGTCACTATATGAAATTATACCTTTGTTGGGTTTTATTGTTGTGAATGGGTAGTTTGCTATTTTAGGGTGAGCTCTTGATATGGCTTTCAACAAAGAACTTTTACCAGCATTTGGAAAGCCTACTAGTCCAATATCGGCAATCAATTTGAGGTCCAAACGTATGTGATGTATTTGTCCAAAGTGCCCAAGGAAATTAGTTTCTGGTGTGCCACCTGGTCCTCCTCTTGCTATTATTACCTTTTGACCTTCTTTATCGATAGAACCTAAAACTTTTCCATCTTCTTTATAGACCGTAACGCCGAGAGGAACTTCAAGTTTTATGTCTGAGCCAGGATTACCAACTATTTTTGCTTTTCGACTGTCTTCTCCATGACCAGCGGTGACCGTCTTGCCGCGGTATTTGCCCAAGATACCCCTGAGGTTCGCATCTTCTTTCCCGACGCAGTAAACACAGCCTCCCTGCCCTCCTAATCCGCCAAACTTTGGGAGTCCTGTCCCCCCAGTGCCACCTTTTACATGAAGTCTGACAGAATCGATAAATTTGCTGCGAAGGTAGCTTCGCGGTTTTTTTAATTCCTTGGCGGCAAACAAAGTTCTGAATATGAACACCATTTTTAACAACGATTTGTTAGTGTATAATACACATTTTTAGGTTATCCTTGCTTGTTTTTATTTCGTCTTATTGACAACCGCAATTGCCGAAATTGGCATTTGACAGTCACGTTTCATTTTTCATGTTTCTATTTATTTCAGACAAGTTTTTGCGGTATTTAATTTATGATTGCTGATTGTTGCTGATATAATCAAGTTTCTCTTATATAGATAAGTTATTTCACAAGTTTCGTAAAATAATAAATCGTTTTGCAATCATTTCAATGTCAATTATTGTCAGCACTTTTGTAAATCGTAGCGTATCATCGAAACGAAATGTGACAGGCGACGTCAATATGACAACTTTATCAGCCTTATCAAATCAGACTCTGAATAAGAAGTATCAGCCAATAAAGCGAAAAAAAAAAGGATTATCAGATGACTCGAGCAATAAGGATAAAAATGCTATAACACATAACACTGCTGTAATATCTATTGTTTTTGTAATTATAATAATTCTACACATAGGTAGTACGATAATTCCAGTCTAGTTTAAAATGAAACTTGTATTTGTCAGCATAATCACCCTGTTGATTTTGTGCGAAAGATTTGATTTCGCGTCATGCAGTATCGGTGACCGTTCTATGCTATATATGAACTGCTTGGATAAATGTGTTCAAGCCAATTGTACCGTTGGTATGTATTATTCGATTAGAACTACATCATTAGCTATAATTAATGATGCTGAATCCCTATAGGCTTTTCAGCCTATTTAGAAAGTTTGTGTTATAAAAGACAGGTAAGCGAGAATCGTCATGAAGATAGATAGCTGCACCCTGCTGTGACCTCTTAAATATATTGCAGATACCAATCTATCCCCCCACAGACATGACTTGTCCTTACACTCTGCCACTAACTTGATACACAAACATTGCCCCAAAGAGTGTGCATTATAGTATGGGCTGAAATGGCATGTGGATGCTGCTGTTTGTTCTGCTCCAATCTCATTGGCTTGTTGTTAAAGTTTGTTGCTAAATAGTTTACAACAATTAATGTTAAGCTCAATAAAAACAAGAATATAATTTTTTCTGTAATTCTTAAATTAGCTTCAAAGTATTTTTTCTTTAGATGGAGAATCATTCAAAAGTAAAGCAGCTGCCCAGCAGGATTTCTGGTGCCAACTGTTACAATGGAGCTGCAGGGACGAGTGTTGTTATCAGTGCATGTGGCACACAGTCACAAACTTCAAGCGAGTTGGTGAAGGAACCCCCAAGTTTCATGGGAGGGTAGGTTATGTACATTCTATAATAAAGCTCATCCATCATCAATTCCTGAGGCCCCGGTATGCGATGAGATTATGCTATGGTAAAAATGGTCTAACCAGAAATAAACTTTCAAACTTGGACCTCTAGAAAAAAAAACAGGCTTCTTACAACTAGACCTATATACTTCTCTAGAAATTTAGTTAGAACATATACATTATTTCTTTCTCATTTCAGTGGCCTTTCACGAGAGTCCTAGGTATGCAAGAACCGGCGTCGGCCTTCGCGTCAGTACTAAACTTCGCAGCCAACGCTTACATGTACGAGAAGATACGGCAGCAGTTCCCACTATCCAAAGCGCATGCCATGCCTATTGTTACATTCTGGCATGGGTTTGCCATGGTGAGGTCCTACATTCTAGTGTTTGGAAAATTTTAGGGTTGGAAATTAGTTTGTCTATATTGTTTCGACATATTATGAGCAATGTCTCCTAAAATTTGGCTTAATGGTCTAGTGGTTGCAAATACGGCTGCTGCGCGCAACGTCCGACTCCTGAGTCAGACAAGAGTGTTATTGGGTTCTGTTTCTGTTAGGAAAATTTTCAATGACAGCGAATTGTGGCTGGTACCATAACAATAGGATCACTCACTATTACATGAGACATAATAAAGGCTTTGGCAAAATGTAGGTGTGCAATATAGTACACCTGCGCCCGACCTACTCATCTGCCTAGCCTTTTCCCAACTATATTGGGGTCGGCTTCTAATCTAATTGGTTGTGGCTGTCTATCAGTATTTTACACGGAGCAACTGGCTTCTGACCTCCATTGTGTCCTTCGTTCATATCACCTTCGTTGTCTGATTGCCTATTTTGATCTCCAGGTGTGCATGAACGCATGGGTATGGTCCACCATATTCCACATGCGCGACAGTCCGTTCACTGAGTTCATGGACTACGCGTGTGCGCTGTCTATGGTGATGGGCCTGTTTGTCGCTGCCATCGTCAGGTAAAAATAAAGTAATAACTGTTTCCTTATATTCCCAACTATGTTAATCCCAACTCTGTAATCGGAAAAAGATATTTTGTTCCGTGAAAGGTCGGCAACGCACGCGCAATGTCTCTGGTATTGCTGATTTCTATGGGCGCAATGACATTTTTGACCATACCAGTGAAATCAAAAACCTAGGAAATGAGCCTAGAGAACCTGGAGTGCATCTGCTTTTTTCGTTCTGCTCATGCATTGCAATATATCCAGTTCCTATACAAGTATGTCGACTTTCAGATTGTGCTACAAGAGAACAAAGCTGACAATGTTCATCCTGCTGGTGCCGCTGTTCTACTTCGTGACGCACGTGCGCTACCTGTACGCTGGCGTCATCAACTATGACTACAACATGAGCCTCAACATCTTCTTCGGTAAGTTCCGGTTGTCAGATGTCTCTTACATACGATGGAATTTTTGGGAAGGTCTAACAACCCAGCTTTCTATTCTAACTTGTTTGTATTATATTGTAGTTTCGCGAATCGGTTATTTTTAGTGTTGTGTTGCTTTTATCTATATATTTTATGTCTGGGTCAGCGCCGGCCCTAGCTCTTGATAAGAGTAGAGGGAAATGCTCTTTCGGCGCCCTTTGATCGACGCATTCACATCACATAAATTGTATTTGTTTATTTTAATAATAATTACCAACTTTTTCAGAAATGAACTCTATTGCAAAAGTCATCTCATATTGAATTTAAATAAAGTAGCTCAAATTATTACACGGCTGCTTTATTAACATAAGCAGTCGCACAGTCCCGCGCCTCTCAAAAGGCGCCATTCAAAATTTATTCGAAATGAATATTTCACATTTGGTATTTTAGCGCCCCTTACCACCTGGCGCCTAGAGCGACCGTTCCACTCGCTCTACCCCAGAGCCGGCGCTGAGCTGGGTGTTAACATGTATATTTTGTAGACCAACATCAATAACACTAATATGCATAAAAGTTAGGCAGGTATATGTGACATAATTTCTTCGATCAGTTCCGTTTTTTTTACGGTGTACTCACTTGTGAGCATTTATCCCAGGAGTGATGGGGTCGTTGATCTGGGTGGGCGTGTCGTGGCAGCAGTGGCGCAGCGGGCGCGGCTACGCGTGGCGCATGCTGGCGTTCACGGCGCTGTCGGGCGCCGCTCTCACTCTGGAGCTGTTCGACTTCCCGCCGAAGCTTAGCGCATGGGATGCGCACGCGCTGTGGCATTTGGCTACTGCGCCTTTACCGTTATTGTTTTATAGGTAAGTAGTTTTAGACAGGTTTTCTCGTTAATATAATAAACGAGGATTGAAAAATTGTTATATATTTCCAAGTAAAAGTCAGTGTTTGGACGTAGTCGAGATTTTAATGAAAAATTTTATAGGAAAGAGAGTAGACTCATGTTGAATGCGCAAGAATTACCCCCCTTTTTTTTACAAAATGGGTAGAGATAGTGTATCGCACTATGGCCTGGCTATTAGCTTTCCAGCCATTAGGGTCGAAGAGAATGTTAAAGATAGAGCAAAATAAAGTTTTATTTTCATGAACAAGTTAAATGTTTTTTTTTTGCAGATATGTGCTAGACGACTTGCGCTACCTACAATCAAAGGAGCTAGAGAAGTTCGCGTTCAAGCTGACTTGAGTCATCTTGTTGTTACTGTACAGAAACATCATACTTATATCTAGGTTCAAATGACTAATGTGCAACTCGGCGGGGATATCCGTGGGCGCGAGCTGAGCAAGCGAAACTTGAAACTGGTTGGTGTTAGCGGAGTCCGGTAAGGTAAACGTAATACTCAATCATAACAGGTTGGGCAGACGAGAATGCCGATACGAGATTTAATAAATAATGGGATTTTAAACTATTCACGTTTTAGGTCGCGATGTATGTGAGAAAATATTTCGTAAATTGAAAGAACCGTTTACAAACTAGTCTCTCTAGGCAGACCTACAAAACGACCTGAGGATCGAAGTATCGAATCTAAAGAACCGTAACCACACCGTTATCGCTAAACCACTGAGGCAAACAGCTGATGTCCACAGATATATCCGTCGAGTTGTATTTATATTATATTATATTAATAATGTTATGTTCAAGACGTCCAATATTAATTTAATATTAAGATTATTCCTCAAAGTTGTTCAATTTTAAATTATAGTGAGAGGAGAACTTACTTATCTGTAATGTTTATTTTATTACATGGAATTGCTACTTATAGTTTAATAATATTGCAATAAATTATGTTTATTTGCTAATAACAAGACTGACATTATCTATAGTTAATGAATTGTTTAAATATTTAAGATTACTAATAAATAGCGTTTTTCTTTGAACACAAATAGCAATGACACATGAATTGAGTAGCCTTAAGATTTTCTGAGAAGTATTTATATATACAATTGTTAACGAAACAAGTTCTAAACTCTAGGTTTTCTAGATGTAAGCTCAGTCAGATAGTTGATAGACTCTTAACCCGAACCAATGAAGATTTAACGTGGGGGTAAGTGGAGACGCTGGACCTGGGTCGCAGGTCCCACAGTTTTACAGCATGTACAGTCTATATACTTTATACACTGATACACAATAATGCATTGTCTACACAATAGTGTGTTGAACTGGTATCGCGTCGGTTGGCTGCACTCCGTATTCGTCTAGACTTCTTGGCTTAGATGTCGACCAAATCAGATAGGTATTTGAAAATGCGCTAACTTTCGGTAGGAATTCGTAAGGTTATGTGTTTAGAAATTCTGGTGATTGGTACGAGTCTCGAGAACTACGTTTAGAGCTCTGTCTAGCTTAGCTGACTCATCAGCCTCAACAGTATCTGTGGATGCTATTGCTCAATCACGTTACCCAGTAGTCTGGGCCTATATGGATGTATAAGTTATTCTATGTTGGATGCTTATTGGTGATCTCAAAAGCTAAGTTAGCAAGGTCGGTGAAAAAACACAAAAAACTATGCATTCATAAACTTTTCTATTAGACTACCGTCAAATTGAAATTTAATTAAAGAATTATCAGTAAGACTGGAATTTTTATTAGACATTTTCCACATACATAATAATATGTTACTCACACAAAGACGGACAACATATATCACAAAACATAACGTTCACCCTTCAAGTATCAACTTCTTCCATTGCTCGCCACAATGGATGCCCATTTTATGTTTCTTGAGCCACGCCAACCCTTTAGCAGGTAACTTCGGCTCCGTTTTATCTTCTCTGCTCATTCTAGGTCTTCTTGGTTCAAGTTTCGGAGATACCTTGGGTTCGACTAACGCACTTCTAGCTTCGTAAGTTCGATAGTAAGCAGACCTAGGAGGAGGAGGAGGAGGTGTCTCGTCGGAATATCGCTCTGAGGAGTGCCTCAGCTTATCTTGGAACATCAGCCTCTCGTTCCAGTACCTACGGTACTCCTGCTCCATGTAGGGTATCTTCCTTTTCTCAGGGCTCCTGTCCCTCTGATATGTTTGTTTGTAGGATATCTTCGAATGTGTCTTTCGTTTCGGCAGGTTGTGGGACCGATTCCGGTGTTTCAGGGTCTTCTCTATTTTCTGGCTGTAAATGGTCTGGTAGTCGTCGGAGTCACTAGAAGTGTCCTCACTCTCGGTTCTCGCATCATTTTTCTTTATCTTCTCCTTTGTCTCTTTTGGTTTGAACAACTTTACGGATTTGAACATCTTGTGGAAAAGACCTTGTTTTTCTTTTTTCTGTAATTTAAATACGGGTTTAACATATATTTTCTTATAAATCGGTCTACCCAATTATAAAAGTGAGTTTAATTGCAATTTCATGTGGTATATCTAAATACTTACTTGTTTAGGTTCCGTTACTTCCTTCTTCATGACTAGTGTGGTGTCACTATCGGTCTCGCTGCTCGATGTCTCCGACTCACTGATGGTGGTAGCAGTGTGTATTTTCGGTTCACGGAATGGTCGTGTTTCTTCTTCTTCAACCATAGTGGACTGCGTGTTCCTATTTCGCAAGTATTTATCAAGTCTTTCTTTCCGGAGCCTCAGTTCCGTGTCGGTGGTGACAAGTTGAGAACGCGTGCTTGCGTTATTAGACGGCAACTTACTTTCAAAGGTTGTGTTATGTGTATCTGAAGTTTCTAATATATTATCTTTCTTCATAAACAGTTCTGACACAACCTGCACGACATTCCTTATTTTTTTCGGCTGTCGTTTTGGCTCAGTCTTTACAATAATTGGATTTGTAAAATCTTGAACAGATTTTATAATTTGCTCATAATCGCTCATAGAAGTATCTTTATTCGGCATTTCCATAGTTAGTGCCATCGACTTGTATATTTCCTTAATTAATTTCTCTGTTTCCTTGCTGTGAGAGGAATCCTTTAGTTCATCGGTGTTAGTAGCAATCGTTGTAGCTTGCTTCATGCATCCTGATTTCGCGTGAGAGCTATTTCGGTAACAACTGGCGCACACATGTCGCCCTGGAGTTTGAATAAAAAGAGGAAAGTTCTGAAAACATTTGAGTGGTGACTGTGGGTAATAGAACTGGTTGCCGTGCAATTGTCGCGAACACGAAGCCAAATATGGGTTTGGGCTCATAGTATATGGACTGTAGGTAATACTGTTCATAAAACTAGATGCCTGCATGTTGCTTTGTGATGGTCCTTTTTGAACGACGGCATCTTTTTTGGGTTTGTCATCTGATATCTGACTTCTCGTTTGGCTTGAGACTTTTACTTCTGCTAAAACAGATTGTAATATACTCTTGATTTGATTCAAAGTTGCCTCTGTTTTAGCATCAGACAAGTTTGCCTCCACATTGCTCATTGCTGTTTGACATTCACTATTATTTATAACAGTGGTTAAACACTCGGCATTTTTTCGCAATATGGGGATTGGTTGTAAACTTTTTTGTACTTTAGGGTTTCTGTAGACTTTTTTTGGGTAAACATTCCCAAAGTCAATAGAACAACTTTTTGATGTCTCAATATAAGTTGGCCGATTTACTTTATTGCTTTCCCTTCTTCGTTTTGCGGCTTTCTTAGCAATTGGTTCTATTCTGTGTGGTCTGACGAGCATTTGTTTCACGTAGTTATCAAATCTATCTTTGATAATATACTCAGTCCTAGGTGGAGCGGTCTGATAATTGACCATATGCGGAGGGTATAATGAGTGGTAACGGTATTTGGTGCGGACATTTTCTGGCCAACACTTCATATCAATCCGAGGCTTTGGTTCCTTCTTTCTTGGGATCTCGATATCCTTTCGAATTTTAACCGGCTTTTCCTTTACCGGCACTAGGTCGTAATGATTGGTGTCGTAATATGCGCTGCCCGTGTTCATCTCGTTGACCATATACGTCTGAGGATTATATTTGCTTATGTGACTGTCAATATTATGGAATGGACCGTGGCAACACGAGCATACGTCGGTTTCATAACTGCAGACACCTGCGCATTGTGGCTGAGTATCTCTGCAAACAGGCGATGAGAACTGGCTCATAGCGGAAAGATTATCTCCTAATAGTTTAGGTTTGTATTGCTTGTCGATCATTTTAGCCAAATACGAACGAGTCATAACATCATTATCTTTATTAGGGGCATTTAGCTCTTCAGTGTAGTCAGATTTATTGAACGGAGAACTATTATTAGTTTGAGCATAATAAACGCACGGCGATCTAGCTTTTTTACTTTTAAGTAACCTTTTTTTCTTTTTGAAGAATTTTCGTCGGTTTTCAGTTGGTCGCGGGTCGCTCATTTTTGGTGCTCTGTCGTCTTCGTAAGTTTCAATATTGTACGCTTTATCGTCAATGCCCTGGGAGGTGCCAGAGTTCTCGTTAGAGCCGTCAGTCACATTCATAGCTGGGAAAATGAACGAAACATTAGACTTCTTCTTTGAATGCAAACATGCTGGGCTAGTGCTTCGGTCACAATCCAACGATTTGCAAGATATTGCTGCACATGATACACCAGGAAAGCTAGAATCATATAACGCTGTGTTGACGGACGTACGTTTTGGAAACGATAGTTTGGATGGTTTGGACGGTTTGCTTGGCGGCTGTGGTGATGGAGCACGTTTAGCCTCGTCAAGTTGCTTCTCCAAATGCAATATTTTTTGTTGCAAATCAGTCACGTCTATAGGAATACAGGATATAATTTTAACTTCAGTTTGTGATGGGGTATTGCCTAAAACAAAAAAAAAAAGGATTTTTCCTCTTACAGCCTGCGTTAGATACACTAAAACAGCTAAATTGTCTACATAGAGTGAATCATATTAAAATATAGTAGCACAACGTCGAAATCATATTATTCGCTAAAGTCCATATGTTCAAATTATATCTAAAGAAAAAATAAACTATTCGGGGCGCAACCTGCCGTAGTACAAAATAAACACTTTACCCAAGTTAAAAGCGACTCTTCTAAAGAAGTTCTCCACGCCCTTAAATCGTTGCCTGCAAACGGGTCCAGTGAATTCTTCTCTGCTCATGTTGCCAGTGCACTGTCAAATATATTGTCCACTAAATTATTTTTTGCCACTAGTAGATTTAATTAAATTAAAATAGGGCCTTAAATAACAGTCCAAAAACCTTAAATAAAAGTAGCGTCGTCGAAAGGTCGCACTTGGACCCTGCTGCGTGGAAGCAAGGAATACAACCGCTTAACTATGAACATCAATCGACATTATTGAGGGATAGTGTAACATGAGCCGTACAGGTCTACAGCTCAACATATGGTATAGATACATTGATGGTTGTCGCATGACAAGACGAAAATGCTAATCAGCTCAAAAGGCCATCCATACGGCGGCTGGGAGACTAGATACGGCGGGATGAGAACTGGGTACCGTGTTGTGATTGTGACAACTTCGAGCGGCATCAGTCCAACAATATATTGAGATCAGGTCGATACCATTAATTGGTGTAGTGGCTAATCGATTAGCTTTCTGCGATACGGGTAACGGGTTGGATTCCCGCACGGAACAAACAATATGTATGACCTGATCGTTGTTCCGGGTGGTATGATTGAATGTCTGAATGAATGATTTAAATATTATCTTGAGTTATTGAACTCTGATCAATCTCAAGTGCGAGTTACGTTTAACTATCAAATTCAAGAGCCCGGTTCAACTATGTTCAGTGCGTCGGTTTATATAAGTGGTGGTTTATAAAAGAAGAAAGTTAAGTCAGAAGTAGGGGACTCAGTATGCGGCTTACCTTTCAAGAAGGGCAGGCCTTGCACCTGTTATCTAAAAAATATTGCCTTTTCTGCCCTTTTATTGTAAACAAATAATTTCATTTTGATCGGTCCAGGACGCTAACAATAAACTTAAAATTATCAAAACAGCGAGACAAACCGTTCACATTTGGCTCACTGACATTTGTTATAGTTTTCTATCACTAGGCATTCTATCTAATGTTTGAATTCAACCAGAATTTTGCCAGTCAGTTTGTCTGAAGTAAAGACTGTTTTGAGATATTTTCTGTTTATATTGCCCGAAGACGTTTGAATACGATTTTATCTCGAACAGTAAAAAGAGCCTCGAAAAGTAAAATTTAAAAAGAGTAAAAATAAATGATAAACAAATATTTACATAAACATAAATAATTATTATTATTATCTCTGCGACTTGGTTGCAAATAAACTACAAAAAGGTTCACAATAAATGGCTGTATGTCATTGATGATCATTGCCTAACATGTGCTGAAGAACAGAAAGACCGAAAAATAGCGGGTAAAAAGTTGGTGAATAAATAAAATAAAGGTTGTTATAATATTTTGTCAACGAACTTATAGCAGAAAATCGACTGCTCGGACATTTATATAATTAATTATCTTCAATAACTCAGTGTCTTTTTCAAGTTTGACGTTGGTAAAATTATCGAATAACGATGGAGTCATAGACATAAATTGGAATTGAAATGGTTATCTCTGCGATGAATTAGATAATTGTATAAAATGAATAGTGAACTTGTGTAGAACTCTTTCACAAGTTCACTATATATTCGGACAATAATTGTGAAAAGAAAGTTATAGGAGTTTGGATTTGATATAACTAACAAAATATGTTTGCAGACAAGTAGGTGGGAAACATGCGTGATTGTGGGTGAGTCCTTGTTTACTTTATCCATATTAATATGGTTTAAGCCAGTTTAAATCGATGTTAGCATGAGTGCATTTCAATAATTTGAGAACTAGTAACACAAGATTTAAATATATGTTGGTTTTTGGGCAAAACCATGTTGTGAGGATAGGGGCGTCTAGAACGGGGTTATTGGAGGGTAATTATATATAAAAAAAATCATTATAGTACAAACCACAAACCAGAGGTAGAGGTCAGTATATTATATAAGCATATTTGAATAATGTAATGACACTTGCAGAGAGTTGATCTATTGGAGCTGTTTGCATACTTCAACAACAGTTATCAGTATTATTAGATCAGTACTGGAGGAACAGCTTTCACCATGAGGAATTAACAGAAACATAAAAATGCACTTGAATCAATACCTAATTACGCAAGGTCCAAATTCAGCAATCATCGGTTTTACGGTTATCTACTATTGTGATTTGTAGATGAATAAATTGCTTAATGAGGCCAACATTTTAGGCCATTAATAGCGAGGGTTCCACTTAGTTCTTGGAATGATTAAATGTAAATAAAACTCAATAAATCATTTTAAACACATTCTTAAAACGACGATACAAATTAAAACGCAACAATTTCTGGCACACAGACTTCACTCACACTTAGAAAAACATCCGTGGTCTAAATACAGTCGGGGGCTCGCCGAAACTTGACTTATCTTTCCCGAGCAACGTCCTTACAATGAGGTTCCTTGGCGAGAAAGGATTTCTCTTGTAAAACAATTTTTTCAACATTGCATTCCTTAATTTCATATCACCTTCAGCTAAATCCTTTTGAGCTTTCAAAGAGAATTTCATCGGATCATTATTACTATTGTTCTGACTCTGCATCGCTTTCGCCTGCAGGTTCTTCCAGTTGAACAGCGGCTTGGTCAACACGGTTGGTTTGTTTTGTGCCGTCTGCGTCTGTGTGGAGCAATTCTTCTGGTCGTACTCGTCACTTCCCGCGTCTGGTGACAACGGTGGTTGGATTTTCTTCTGAATCTTCCGGAAGATCGACATTTTTCTTTCGCTCTGCGTGCCAATACTTTTCACTTCTATTTCCTTGAGGCAGAGGGGTACTTGTGGTTGATGCATATGGCTGTAAGGATTTTCATAAGAGCTGTGATATGGTGGGGCAGTAGGTCGCTGTTTTGGATGAAAGGGAGGTGCAGTGGCACGTTCACGCAATCTTGGATGCTGCGCTCTCGGCTCGTAAATGTCGTGAACCGGTTGTGGCGGGTATTCCGGCACCCCTGGGTTATATGGGGGATTGTAATCTGGTTGGTATTCATTTGGGCCCTGGTAATTTGGTACGGGGGGTGGTCGGTAATACTCTTGGCCGTGCATCATGTAATTTGTTATCTCTTGTCTGTATGGTGATATTGGTGACTTTGGCTTTATTTCTACTTCTATCGTACTTTCGCTTTCGCTAAGTTCTTCTATGACATCTTTTTTCTTCTTCTTAAATAGACCCATAGATCGCAGAACTTTTGAGAACTTATTCTGTTTAGACTGAAAAATAAAACAATAATTAATTTTAATTCTTCTAAAAGGTATAAGATTTTGAGGCTAATGATTATGATAGTACCTTATCTTCAGTAGTTACAGTATCCATCTCAGTTTCAGATGTAGACTGCGTTACTTCTAAACTTAGTTTTTCTAATAAAGTATCGGAGAAACTAGCATTAGTTCCGCTGTAATAGGGGTCGGTGACCACTTTGGATCCAATCGCTTCACAACTTTTAGAGTAACACTTCAATGGTGGTGTTCCCACTTTCGCGTCATGTTTAGAAATTCTAGAACTTTCACCGACACTTCTTGATGTTAATATTTTAGCATTGCGTCGTGTTGGTTCACGCCTGTCAGTACTGACTTCATAATCTTTTTTTCTCACAGGACTTTGAGCTACGAATTTATAAATTTCTTTAATAAGTTCATCGGTTTCAGTATGACAGGTCAGGATAGGTTCTGTATGGCATGTCTCTGTGTGACAGGTTCCTGTAGCGTTTGTGTTCTTATTACAACAGTGTTCATTGTGAACAGGCTCCTTAGCGGCGTTTACGCAATTCGTACATGTGTAGCTTGGGTTGGGCATCATGTAGCCATTCTGCATGGTCATGGGACAGTTCATAGGGCATACTGGCATTATCGGATAACAACAGGGATTTGTAAATGGTGTCATGTAAGGTGGAACATTGCATTGTCCGACGCTGTAATTGTTAAAGCTATGCCTACTATTGGGCATTACGTGACTGTTCATCTTCGCACTGTTTTCGCGAATAACGTTACTTCCGTTGTCCCCGGTTTTTGAGGTGACATCAGATTTATCGCATTGAGACGCAATTGTTTCTTTCTTTATTTCATGTAGAAAACTTTGTAAGATATCCTTTATTTCGCACAGGGCTTTATCCGTTTTATCAACAGGCATTTCGCTTTCTTGCGTTTTGTTGAATGTTGTATCGACTGTAACATTTGCTTGCTCATTTACGTACGTTGGATATTGTAAACTGCTTATGGTGGCGTTTTCTTGTTGACACGGTACTTGCTGTTCTACCTGACATTTCATGTGCTTATGTGTTTTCCGTGGTTGCTCGATAACTCTGGTTGGAAGGGGTTCCGATGTTATATCACTTTCAAGAGTCTCCGCGCGTTCACGATGTCGTCGTGACTTGTGGGGTGAGCCTCTCCTATATGAATGTTTGACATGAGCCATATAATCTTCAAATTCTGCGTTATATTGTGCCCTTAAATTGAGCCGGGGCCTTAAAGTTCTAGGTGACGGTGGTACTTCTCTATAGTATTCATACGGTATCATATTACTCTCAGTAAATTTTCTCCGAGTCTTCGGGCTGGACTTCTCTTTGACCGGAACTAGGTCGTAGAGATCAGAGTTATTGTAAACATCTACGTGCATTCTGCGATGTTTTCCTCTTGTATGTTTCTTAGAGCTGTAAAGGCGAGTGTCGCAAATACTTCTCATTTCGCTGAGATCACTGCGTCTTGCCTTATGCTTGTTATCATCGTAACAACATGAACACAATTCGGTACCCTCTTGAATATCGTCCCGAATTGAAAACTCTTGATCTCGGCAGATTGGTGCTGAAAACTGACTCAGGTCCGATTCCTTTCTTCCAAACATTTTTACTGGCTTATATTGTCTTCTTATTATATCAGCAATAAAATCTTGATCAAGTTCGCGACTGTGATGTTTATGTTTACGAACTCGGCTGGGTTTCTGTTCGTACGAATCTTTAAAATGATCGTTCTTATTCCTTTTCATGTGCTCCTTGCGCTTCTTATCTTTATGTGGATGCAGAAACATTGGCTCCACATATTCTTGTGTTGGATGTTTTCTATCACTGGGATGACCAGAGTAACCAGCGTTTAAATGATTCATTCGTGGGTTCGCGAGTGATCGAAAACTACTTGTAGAATAAGCAGAAGCGAAATTTTCGTAAACAGATCTCGCTCTATATTTATGTAATTTTGCGCCGTAATCAGTTAACTTGTGTAGTTTACTCTTTTTATTTTTTGCTTTTGACACAATATGTCCTTCGTATTCGTCGACCATACCCTGAGTTTCATTTACGTCAATTTCATCATGTGTTTTTGGCACGTAATCGCTCTCTTCAGATTTTCTGTAGTTGCACTCCGAAGATTTGTATATAAGTTTCGTCTCGATGCCATTCGACTTTCTCTCAGAAGAGACTTCTGTTTGTTCCTTGATCGTCCCTATCTCGTGCTTCAGCTCTGACTGGATGTAGCTCTCGGACTCTCTCCTGGAGCACTCAAGGCACGCGATGTCCTGACAGTGCTTGTTTACTTCGTCTAACTGTTGTTCGAGGCCAACTATCTTGCGTTTTAGATCGGTAACGTTGACAGCTATACTGGAACTTATTTTAATATCCGGCTGCGATGAGCTTCCTGTAAGATGAGCAGGCTTGTATCGTCAAATATAATACGTATGTGGGTCTCGTGTAATGTTATGACTGGTTAATAGTTACCTAGCGCTCGTCGGAAGAACTCCCGTATGGCCCGGTACCTGCGCTTGGTGCGGGGCGAGATGCGACGTCGTGGAGTGCGCAAGGTCATCACCAACCTTCACACCGATGACGTCTGGGAACAAATGGTGCGAGTTCTTTACAACGACGTGAATTAAAATGAACATTTTTTCATGCGACAGTATACTCTTGAGTGTTTAGGAACTTAGTTCCCAGTGGATAGTATGTTTCCTATTCGGTGTAATCGTTGAGAGATGGGTTATTTTATAGTTGATAATATGACACAGTTTTAGAAAGATACCTTTTCTTTCACACGATAATTTAAGAATTTCGCAGATGTAATCCATTGTACAAAATTTCCATCTTTGCCTGAAAATATATTCCAAAGTAACAATTATTACGCTTATTATTAAATTTTATTTTATTATAATTAAAAATACGTTTGACTTTTGAATTTCATCTGACTTTTGCGTCAATATGTTTTTTGTTCATCGACGATACATTTACGGCCAGTGTTCTGGTAAAAAATGTAGCCGACTAGACGTGCAGATGCTTGACGCAGCTGTCGCGAACCACTCCTTGAAGACAGTCAACGAAGTGCTGGCTGGATGTTATGAAACATGATATATCTGTAATATTATACATTTGTAATAAAACGCGGTGAACACCAGGATTAGTTAAGAATAATGAACTCAAATACGAAATCTGGAAATACCCGGCCATGGTCACGGCAGGTTACAGATTTTTTTGAATGAGTGTGATCTCTTTGTATATATTTTTCATAATACGTGCTCTTTACCTGTTTGATTATAGAATGTTATGGCGTTGACATCTACGTCATCTACTTTTTGTATACATTGGGAAAATACATATTTGGAGTTAATGCTTCAATTTTTCTTAAAATGATTTCAAAATTCCTACGAATTACGTGTAAATACAATGTTGGAATATTGCTGACGAGGAGGGTCACTCCCATAGTGAGAAATGTGCGACACATGGAACTGATACCTCCCTCTCAGTACGACATACCATATCCAAATCGGCTCAGATTAGGGTATGCCCTAAGACACAACTGGGAGATCATACCTCTTTTCCTCTCAACCTGTGCCAGCTTAAGTATTATGTTCTTTACGATATTATGGACGTGTAAAAATAAGGTATGCATATCAATTGATTACTTTGCTTATTGACTTCGGCATGCGGTTTCGCTTACGTCTTTACCGTTAAAGATTGTACCCAGTTTAAAACTATTATTTTAAAAGAGTCTCCATAGAGTTTCTTGCCGGTCTCTTCTCCATAGGACCTACCCCGGCTTTGGAACCGTGCACCTAGAATCACTACGTTTTGAGAGAGCCTGTAAAGGCCTACTCGAAATAAAAATATTTCATTTTACTTGACTTGGCCACCCCATCACCTCCGTCAGACCCTTGTAAGAGGTGAACGGTGTCTAAGAAGACATAACGGTCATATTCACGGATATAATAATATCACGCATGTGCTCTTCATGCGCTTTCAAGTGTCTTTATGATATCCCAAGATTGTCTTTTGTGTGTTGTGAGATGTTAAGTCATACCTTATATTCCCATGTCTTTAATCCTTGATGAATTATTTGGTTTGTAGAAGATCTTAGATTCGGTTGAAAGCTTTGTACTCTAAGTGTGCTCAATGGCATCGCTTGATGGTAAAGGGTTGGCCAACTCTTTGTCGGGAACCACATGCCACTAACAAATTCTAACGAACTTATAAAATGTATTTGTTGAAGGTTGACGTTGTGTTTACGTCACACAGTCGTGAAAATATATCCCGCACGATGAACCTTAGAGATCCATCAATTCACAAGTTCATCATCATCAACCAGCGATATGAACCCTGGCCCGAAATGCAAGACGTGTTGGACAAGATGAGGATGGCGGAAAAACGAGCCTTAACGCGTGCACAGTCCTGCGCCAACCCTTAAACCACGTCCGCAATTATACTTAGAACAGGTAATGCTTAGACCACACGCAACGTTTTATACTGGAACACGCTCAAGCTGGAGGTAGATTCTAGTCAATGTAACTGAAGCATGCCCCCACATTTACAGAAACTTAAAAATTGGATAATGATAAATTTAAAGAGTTTATGTATGAAAACATTGTTTCAATCGATATTAGCTAACAGACACAGTTAATGAAACTGACTTTTATA
Organism: Shargacucullia verbasci; assembly: GCA_947562105.1. Taxonomy (NCBI): domain Eukaryota; kingdom Metazoa; phylum Arthropoda; class Insecta; order Lepidoptera; family Noctuidae; genus Shargacucullia; species Shargacucullia verbasci. The sequence continues at coordinate 795,219 of OX387284.1, forward strand.
TGGATTTTAGTTTTTTGAATACATTTTTTTGTGTACCAACTTGTTTCATTGCCCAGTACCCAATTTATTTTGAGATCAATTGAAAACTGCATTAATTATAGATACTCAGGCCCGGACAATTTCAGATTTCTAAAGCGAGTGACATGATAGTTTTCCAAATTTCAAAATTACAAAATTCTAAACTGCAAGCTGCTACAAATATAATTTTCACCGATATAGAACTTATTATATCAAATTAACAGTTTAATCAGAACCATTAAATGTAAAAGGATGAAAGTATAAAAAATACATGCTGCACTGAAGGGGAGGAACTTGCTCTAACGATATCTGGGAGGTGGGGAGGGCGTGGGGGGTAACGGGGGTGTTTGCAGTGGATTTAATTTGGAAATAGCGGGTTTTTACACTGCAGCAGCCATGTTCTGGTTCCTTTATGCGTTCCTTTGGATATAATTAATAAGTTTGTATTTTTCTTACATAATGCATGTTAATTTAAGATTTTTAATTGTAAATTAACTTTTTATTTTTTGAAAAGAGTATCCATTGAGTTTCTTGCCGGTCTCTTCTCCATAGGACCTACCCCTTTGGAACCGTGCGCCTAGAGCCTCGACTTTTTAAAATTGCCTGAAAAGGCCTAGTTGAAATAAAAACACTTTGGCTTTGACTTTGATTTTGATAAAGTGTAGGCCATAGTCAAAAGCTGAACTTATATTCTACTCTACTCTTCCTGTGTTCAGTGTTCTACATTGCATTTGTTAAGGTACAGGGTCTACGATTAACCTCATAGTTAATGTTACCACCAAAGAATACAATGCAGAAATATGCAATAAATATATTGACAATGCGTATGCTAGGCCATGGTTTAAAAAATACTCAACTTTGAATAGTATTGCAATGCTTTAAGAATATATTAATACGACTCCTGAATGATCAAACTCCTCTAAGGTCTACCGTGTAATAATTTCAAAGGTCAACCCCATCAAACCTTAATCTCAGCCTCATGCAAGCTCGCCACTAGTCTCCTCTAAATTCAACCCGACTAATAAAAGCAGCTAGTAGTGGTTGAAAGAAAACAGAAAGAAGAAAAAAAAGTTTGTTTGGTACAAGCTTATCGTTGACGAGTTGATTTATTTCATATTATTTGCATTGTATATAATTTCAATCAAGTAATATTTTAAAACGCGTATTTTATCCTAATATTATAAACGTGAAAGGAGGATGGATGGATCTTTGTTACTCTTTCACGCCAAAACAGCTGAACGGATCTGGATGAAATTTGGCACAGAGATAGATTATAGTCTGGAATAGCACATAGGCTATTACATACTTTTTATCCCGGAAAAATGTACGGGTTCGTAAACCACGCCGGCGAAGCCGCGAACGGAAGCTAGAAGACAATAATCGAACTGCACGTGGATGGAGTCTGTTTAATTAATCTTAACTGAGATTCATCTTTCATCTTATCCGTGACCACACTGACGGCTGACCAGTGATATGTGGTCACAATTCATAAGGTCATCTTCTTGGTTTTCTTTATATCTAAAAAAATTATATCACAACATTTATGTAATTGTGAAAGGACCCTAACTTCGTCATGATGGGGATTGCACTGGCGGGTCCGAAATGGATTTCTTCGCAAGATATTTCACGGCACTCCTCTGCACTCGTTTTGTTTTTTGATGGTAGACACATAGATTGGCCCGCCACCCGCCGGGCACGATCTTTGTAACCAATGAGTGTTTGATTATCTGTGTGCTCAGGATTTTAAGTGGATAGTTTATGCAGTTTTTAACAGCCCCTTTATTTTAACCATTAATGGTGTCAGTCACAACCACATGTTAGTGAGGATAATATTTTATTTAATCGGGTTATGGGGCCTAACTCCTATTTATTATGTAATTGTGTATGCAATGGCTTCCAAATTATCATCATCATAGTCTCCTTTTGTTCTCTTTGCTTGAATCAAGGCCTCCTGTCTCTGAGATCTTTGATATTCGTTAATCTGTGGTCATACGCTTAAAGGGGTAGGCAATAATAGGTAGCGGTGAACCGTGGGTGACTGTGTGAAGCGGTATACACATCGGAGAGGGCGGATTAGGCCAGCAGGTTTATTTAAATAAATACTATTAACAGTAAGTCGAGGCTACAGCTTCGGTGTGTGGAGCTTCAGGTCTCATTTAATATTATATATTTTTCATGCCCTGGGAATCCAACCCAGGTCGTCCGCTAGTCACCAGGACTCGTGACTACTACATTACAATTAAACGTTAATTAATAAAACATTTAATAAAGTATAAAAATCAAACTACAACAAATCGTTTCCAATATTTTTATTTTTAAATTAGTGGCAGTGAAGTTTTTGGGTAAGTATCGAGTTTGAACATAAGCCGGTATCTGTCTCACGTTCGTTGAGTGAATACAAAAATAAATGTTCTCGGTTACGTATGACCATAGAACAATACCATTATGATTGGGAGGGGTCACTTTATTTTGAAGTGTGTAGTGTCGTAGCTTTATTTTCAAGGAATTGATTCAGACTTGGGCGTACCACCTCTAGAATCCAATTTCGCAAATCGCAGAACAGCTTTAGTGAATTTCAGCTTATACCTATTGAAATTCTATAGCGTCATTTTCCACGCCATAAAATCTTACCCTTGTTATTTTAATTACACATTGCGCATCTTCAACATTATACAAATTGTCTCAATCCTTGCAAAATATCCGCAGCCCACCCATACTTCAAAACATAGTTTTTAATGTGTTTAAAAAAGGTTATTACGTGCCATATCAAACGTAACTTACATTACTTACAACTCATATATTGGCACTTCGTAAATCAACAATTGTTATGGCATGACACCAGGCCTTAGTAGCCTAAAATACCACACCCGTAACTCGCTACTTTATGTATAATTCGACATTTTATATAAAACTCTACATCGAAACTTCGACGTCACATTGTAGATAACGCTACCGTGTATTTTCATCGTTATAAGGAATTAAACTTACTTTTCCACATCATTTGTTTTCTACAACTTGACGTCGAAGTTAGAGTTCTACAATGGGAATGTAAACGAAGAACGATTTGGCACGTAACTTTAAAACGAGTCTCCTAAGTGCTATAGTGTATGAATAACTAACATTCAATATTTTACGTATTTGTATTTGCGCTGACTGCTCACTGCGTGTTGTTAAGTTGTGTACTGAGTTGTAACAATTGCTCATGGAGTCTTGAACGGTAACTATCGCGATAAAACACACTTAGCGATCATTGCTTTACTTCAATTCCACGTTTGGATTTATAAGTTTTATGTGCGGTTTTTTTTTTATTTCACTCTATTGTTTAGCTTTGCAGTAACATGTAGGACGCTGTCTTTCTACAATGATCTAAAAATCCACCAATGTTCGATTATATTTGTAAGTTTTCGCATTAATTGTATTACAAGGAAATGCTACAAATCAATACGCATCTTAAAATCCGACATTTAAAAAAAAAACAATGACGTAACTATATTATCCGCCTATAAAAAACGAAGTTCGAAAACGAAAGTGTTTTTCGAAAATTCTGTTATCGTTTATATATTATAAGTTATCTAATCGTTATTTAGGTATGTATATTTCGAATGGAATACAATTTGGGAAGGTATTCCCGTGGACGAGAAGACTGAATCTTGTTTCACAGGAAATTCGACTTTATTACAGCGATATTTGGTATTTAATTTAGGTACCTATATTGATACATGTAGTCACAATATTTAAATTCTTCATTACAACATTGTCTCGTCAAATTATGTGTTGAACAAAATAATAGTCGACAAGTAGCAAGAATCAGCCCCCTCGGTCCCCAGTCACAATATTGTTACGTCTGTGTCCAACAGTTAGCGGTGATATACTTAATATTATTTCAGTCATGGAACTATTATCTGCACCACGAGGCAACGAGTCCTCAGGCATGTTAATATATAATTTAATTACCATCATGATTTTGTTATAGCTCTTTAGCATTATATTGCAAATTACGTCTCTACAGTTGCCCAACTATCAAACCCATCAACTAGGATAAACATTCGTTACCTGCTTAAATTATACTTCGTCATTCTTTTAGTTCCATCACGCTGAAAACGACCATTGTTTACTCACGTTATTTCAATTTAACTCTATACAAAAACAGCATCACTGTTAAAGTTTAATATAAAGCTATTTTTCAGTGATGATAATGAAAATGTATGTGTACGAGGATATTGCGTAAAAACTTATCGTTCACTTTTAGAACTGCTTTTAGCCGTATGGTAGTAATTAAATTATATATGATCTAAATGCCACTGTTGACTGGACAGTGCAACAATATCATTGTACACAAACGTCGAAGCCTTAAACAACGCAACTAGAATCCTGCCTTCTATAAACCCCACGTTAGTCTTACTCAACAGACACGTTTCATAGTGATATAGTTGCGCTGGTTAACCTCCGCCTCCCCAATTCCAACCGCGGGTCATACGCGTCACAAACCATTTTTACAATTTATCATTACTCCTATACACATAAAAATATTAAAACGGAACGTTTTTAACTAGATATAATATAATGTGCGTAACGGACCCGTAACTCCATAGACTCACCATTAGCTGTACAAACGAATGCCGAAATTATGGAACATATCATAATTAGGATGCACACACGTGCGGTTCTCTCAAAGCTAGGCAGGGGACACGCTGGCCGAAAAAATTGTACGTACTTATAATCAATCTGTTTACAGAGATCGACTTTCACGGGCCCTTTTACAAATCTGTCTCAGTCTAGTGTATAAATATTACTTAATCGCGACCATGTAAGAGCCATAAACAAAAAAGAGTTTTGGCACATGTTGTACATTTCATAAATGGGGTTGGTTACAAATACCCACAAAATTAATTGAAAAAAAAAAAACAGTTAATCTCGCAGCGTGTTACCTGTCTCAATACTATTTATTTACCAACAGACATCTTCAGATAGTACCAATGTAAGATAATCGCAGTCGTGATACATTGAAGTCCTGGTACTCTCAGTTTTAGCTTATAAAACTTGCAAGATATTTTTCTATCAAAACCAGTTCCCGACGTGATATTGTCGTAATCGTGCACCGTCAGAATGTATAACATTTGACGTCACATTCTACAATACGACGTCGAGAGCACGCAAAAGATTGCAGAATATGATTCGTGTCTTTTTTCTTTGTCGCACGTGCACAAAATGCAAAATGCGACCGAAAAGGAAGACTTGAAACACATCCAAGAAACTTGACACCTCAAACCCGGCCACTTATTTACGAAACCTTTTTTAACGAAACTTACAGCTTCCCCTAAACTTTAATAGCGATAGTAAATTGAAAATTAAGTAACTTTAGGACAAGTCACAATATCAAACTTTAAAATCAAATACTATTCAATAATGTATCAAAACATCAAAATTTATTTTCGGTTCACGAAAATATGTTCATAAATATATATATTACATATCGAATATATAAATATATTGATCGCAGATAAAAAGTTAAATTAGGAATGTATCTTAACGGGACCTTCAAGAACCGTTTACAAACAATAGATTAATAAATTAATACACAAGTTCCATAACTTTCGAACAGTGGGTCCACGAGCGGCTTGTACGGCGTGACACTATGCCAGTCATATTTTATTTATCTAATTCGACGTTGTCTAAAACTGATATAAATCACAGCTTCAACAAGATTAGTTACAAAGACATTCAAATCGCTCGTGAGTCCACTCTCTATTCCAACACCAAACCATAGAGACGCGAAACGAACACGACACGCCACCGACGTCCGAACTAAACGTTACCTTATCACAAACAAGTGCAGGTATTCACGTACTCCTTCAATAATATCCAATAATAATCGTTAATATTACACCTTAAATAACTATACAATATGAAAACCTCCCGGTCGTAAAACTTATTAAACCACATTTTTGTTTATATCATACATTAATGCGTGACCACCACGACCTTCGTACTATACAAAAATTAAAAACATTATACAGTAATACTACGATACCATATAGCTAATAAATACAAGAATCAACTTACTGACTACCAATACCCATGTTGCATGATGACTGATGCGTGACGGTAGGTATATTCGTATTTTTAGATACAACCATTTTTATTTTTAACATTCAATTTTATTAATTATAATAATTTTAATATATCTATTAATTTTACTGCTCTCTCTGAAACATCGACATAGCTAGTCTGGAACGATCGCTTCCCGACGAGCCACCGGCACCGACGCGATTCTGGTGTTCGATCGATCGATGGGTTTACACGTTATGGTGATATCGGGTATTATGCGGGACAAGCCGGCGGCGTCTGATAACCTGTAATTAAGCGTTCCCCACATTCTGTTAACAAAACGACATTTTCTCCCAGTGTCGCACTTCAATGACTCCTCGATACAATTACATATTAACTGAATACATGAGCAAGTTATTTGCCTCTGTGTGCAAGTGACGTGCAGCGGTCACGACCCGCCCTCATACACACTAATTCTCTATATTTTATTGTTTTTTGAGTCTTACACTGTGGTGTTTTTTTTATATTATTCTTTTTTGACTACGGGATGCATCGATGATGATGATGAGTTTATACAGAAACTTATTCCCCAATATTAGGCCAACTTTGATTGAACTAAGTGTAGCCGCGCGACCGAAACAACCAATGCGGCTGACGCCATCGGCGCGTACGACGCACGGCGGACGAAACAAACGCGGTAAAAACGGGGAGCGGCGGCGGCGAGCGCGCACCTACAATTTATTATTTACCTAAGAACATTGACAATAACCTCGATGATAAACATTTGTGCTGCTGTTGTGATCCGGTGACGCATATATAATACACATAACGTAATGCGAGCGAGGCGGCGGCCCTCGCCACACAACCGGCTTACACTTAAGTAATCACCTTAGAAATCGATAGGAAGTCAGTTTTACTTACAATAATTCCGCTATTTATTAACTAGGGTACGACCCCGCACCGCCAACTGACGCGTCGGGTCACGGCGCGAGGCGGGGCCGCGACAAATTTCATATATAAGTCTCTAATTATTCACTGCGGCGGGCGATCCGTTCTGAGCTCCGGCACCGGCGGCGCGCCGTCGCCACCGGAGCGGCGCGCGCCGGCCCCGCGGCTCTGCTGCACCCGGCAGCCGGCCGGGCCGGGCCGGGCGGGGCGCCGGCATGCGAGCACGAGTCATCCTTCACGGGCCGATCGTATCGTTTCGCCCGGATCTACGACGAAACCTTAGTAACGAATATTGCTTTCACGCTTACGCGTTCGGCTTTGGCGTGTTGCGGGAGTGCGGCGGGCCGGCCGGTCAACGCGCGGCGATGCGGCACAGGGCAGTGCGCACGGCTGCGGCGGCGGCGGGCACGGCGGCGCCGCACAGGCCCGATCAGAGCCGATCTTCCTCCTCTTCCTCCTCGCCCTCGTCTCCGGCCTCCTCGTTCTCCTCCCGGTACCCTGGGTGCTCGCTGATCGCATAGTAGTTGCCGTTGTAGATGACGCCAAGCTCCCGCAGTGCATCTCCTCTTATCGTGGCTTTTATCGTCCAGTTGTAGCAGTCGTCCGACTCGGATTCGCGGTCTAATCGCTCGACGTCGAGGATCTTGGAGCTGAGCCGCTCGAGGATGATACCTATGTCCTTGATGGTGAGGTGCCGTTTCTGGTCGACGCTTAGTTGGTCGATTAGTAGAAGAAACTTCTCTGAGGTAACTGCCTCGTCCTCGACGAGGGTGTTTTCTGTTTCGCTTTCGGAAGAGTCTCGGTCGCCGCGTCGCGCGGATTCCGCGTCGAGGAAACGTACGTGTCCCTTGGGTCGTCCCTGTGGTGAAGCGCGCGGCTGCGCGTCTTGTATAGGTGAGGTGGCGACACTTTTGTGAACTGCTATGCGGCGGCCCTCCTCGTGCAGCGCGCAGCAGTGGAAGTCGCACTCGTCGGGTGGCGGCCGCGCAAGTGGCGCGGGAGAGGCTGTCGCACGGCAGTCGGCCGTGTGTACGTGCACGCCGCCCGGTTGCTCCAGCGAGCCGGGCGCGCGAGCTAGGCGGCGCGGCGCCGGTCCAGGCTCGTCGTGGTTCACGACAGTGATGTGCGGCGGAGCAGGTTGCGGCCTGTCGAGCGACGTCTGTATGACGAGCGAGGGTCGTCGGTCGGGCTTGGGCTGTCGCGAGGGAGATCGTGCTGCCGGCGACGCCTGTGGTCGCTGGTCCCAATGCAACACCACTGTGACGCGCCCCTTGTTGTCCATGATCTTCCATGAAGGCGTCTCATCGTGCAACTCGAGTGCGTGAATTGTTTCGCATACTATCTTTGGAATCGCCGATATTGCTGAAAAATAAAAAAGTAATCATTATGACAATGATACTTAACTGTCTATTCATGTATAACTTAATTGAAACTATATAGAGTATAATCATGTATAACTGAATAGAGGTTTTATCGCAAAAGGGAGGAACTACAAATTGTTACAGTTAGGCCAGCTCTTCACGCACTAATGATAGTGCCTTGGTATTTAAGACTATTTGGGTATTGGGTTGATAAGCCACCATCTGTCGATTTACTGAACCCTGGGTACTGCTTTTAGGGCAAGAGGATGTTGCACTTCTATTATTTATCAGCAATACACCAGGATATACTTACCAGCCTTGATGACGTCGACTCCCGTGGGATACCATCGCTCTCCTTGCCGCAGTAGCAGTAGTACTGTGTTGGGTGGTAGCGTCCGCCAGTAATCGCCGTCTTCTACCTGTGTGCCGTCACTCTCTAGAACCAGCCGCACCGGCTCACTCGCCGCCACTGATAGCTTCTCTTTGCCTGGACAAGACATTTTTATTTTTATATTTACGTCCTTTAGAACGATGGATGATAACAATTTGATCCAAGTGATTGTACTTCTATCTTAATTGATCTGAATCACACTGGAAGCCCAATCCACCCATTGAATTATTTATCCCCACCTAGTCAAACAACTTCTATTTCAGATCAACTAGGCTACAGCAGATAAATATTAAATGTATACTGTATCAAAACTGTGTCATCTATGTTAAAAATACATTACAGGACACATTTTTTTAAACCACTGAGTCAATCACTATTGTATAATAATTCGTTAAACAGTTGATCAAAACTACCAGTGGGATAGGCTTATCTAAATCGATAACTGCATTTAAATCAAACCAATGCATTCCAAAATGGCGAACATAACACGTTATAGTCTCAACACCTATGCCCTGATATAAAAAACGCAGTATAATCAAAAATAACTTTGATTTCGTAATACCTGGCAAAAAGTTCACCCGGCAGATGGACACTGGTTCATAAAAAACTATATACACATTATATCATTATAAAGAATCCACCTTCTCCACCAAATTTCTAATCTATCCACAAAGTCTACTGTGACACGAGTTATCTGTATTAACAGTTGGTTGAGACTGCCGCTACTGGGTAGGGTAGCCAGAAAGCAGGTCAGGCGAGTGCAGTCGGCCGGCAAACGTGGTTGACCTGGGCTGAACGGCTTACTGCGCCTAACTGCTAATTGACGATGAAACCAGATAACTGGGCTTGATTAGGCCGGTGAAATTTTTATCTTTGTTTTTTTGATACCGGTTTAATTGGAGTTCGTTCCGTGAAGAATTTGATTTCGTTTTGTTACATTACAATATAGGAAAATTGCAGTTATTTACAACGGAACTAAAATAGTTCATTTTATTTCGTTTAGACTTCAAAAGAGCTAGTACATTTTAAAATTGTAATTTAAATGTTTTATACAGATCGATATTCAACCATAATGAACTGATATATTTTTATGAATTCGACTGCCGTAAAGAAGGCCTTTTGACGGTAAACAAAAAAGGGAACTCTGGTTACAGAGGACAACAGGAACATATGCTAACTCAAATATAGCATATCTGTGCCAAATGTGCTACATTATACAATGTTTATTGTGAAATCACATGTGACAGTCGGGGATGTGCGCTGGGAAGTTCGTTGGGCCGCTTCTTCTTCCAAGCGATTGCACTGGGAAGCGGCGGCGGGCGGGTGAATGATTGCTGTCTTGTGTAAATTTGACTTTCAACAAGAACTACAGTAGTCTGATTTGAAATAAACATTTTGATTGTGACGGATGGCAACTTCGTTACCTATTAAGTTTAGATCAGCTGACATCACCTGCTTGTGCATTTAAATGGAATAATGTTTCTTGTAATGAATATAGTATTTGAACAAGTTGGCAAATCTACCTTATGTTAAGTAAATCAAAGCACAGAATGAAGTCGCAAGTTCGAAATTCTCCTAGCAACGATAAAAAAAAAACAATTTTTTGTACGATACACAATAGTATGTGTTGCAATTATATATTTTAACAGAATTAATTGACAATAGTTTTGAAAAGTACTCGGTCACCGTGTACCAGAAACATGTTCTGTGATTATATGGCATACATAGTTTGATACTGTTTACTACTTGAGAATATTCGTACCTTGATGGGCCAATTTCTTTAATTGGCATAATAAATGAAATGTTTCAAGCATTTAAAATAGGTATGATGCGGTTGGCACGGTATAAAAGATGTCCGTCTGAAGGTGATCAAAGTTGACATCTGTGGATCATTTACGAGGCCTCTGGATAACGCCGTCTCTTTCAAAGCACACGATCCTATGCAGGTATAAATTGTACTTGTATTTACCCGGTTACCTAATTTTGTGAAATATTATTTAAAAATAAATGAACCAGTGATTATTTAACGTGATATCTCAAAGTAAAAACGCCCCAGGGGTGCTGAGTATAAAATAATATTTTCTAATTATTTATTATTAAATGTTGCATGTACCTAATCAATTTCTAAATTCTAATAGGTTTAATAATTTCTTTATTATAATTTTGTATCAACTCAAATATCTATGAATACGTCTGTCTATGTTTAAAAGGTTTTATATCGCAGGGGAGGTCCTGCCCTCGTCCCCTCTAGACCTCGCTCTAGGGCATCAGGGTACTGACCTCTATGTATCAACTCCTCGAAGCTAGTGACCACCAACCCCTTCCTCACGTTCCTCGAACTGTCCCATATCTTGAAAGGCCTCTTTCCTCTGACCTCCTGGAAATTATAAAAAAAATGTGAAAATCTGAAAACAAGAATTTTTTTATTCTTAATGGAATAGATGAGTTTCTTTAGATTTTAGATGAATATTGTTTTTTATTATAACTATATTTGCATCAGTATTAATACTTATTATACTATACATACCATTTGATTCCATTATATTAATGTAGCCAATAATTCATTTGTCATACGAGTATTTGCACGAAACTTAATTTTAATTTGTACTGTCATGAAGTTCTTAATATTAAATAAATTATTTTTCTATGATGCATTATTGTTTAATAAATCAAATGATGTGTCTCGCAATAAACGAATAACAAAACTAAACTCTTATCTAGTACAAATAACTAATTAAAAACGCATCATACAATACAGTTAAATAGTAAAAGCAATGCTACGCCCCAGGGTCTACGGTGTAGACCGTCTACGCTTTCGTAGTGCGTAGCGGTCGTCCGTAGCGCCTGCACTGGCTGCAGCGGTGCAACGCCCGAGCGACCTCCACCCGTCCCCCCTCGCGCCCCGCGTACCCCCGCGGACGCCTGCTGACACGCCCCGCGCGCCCCGCACCCCGCACGCACTGTGCGTTGACCCACTGACATCGCCGCCCTGCACGATCTTTAATCTAGACTAGGACTTCTGAACTTCTGAGCCATTAAAAAAGTTTTGTCTCAAGTATTTGCCCGTCATTGCTTTAAATACTTCGGTTGGAGAGTCGCTTTCCAACCAGAAATTTTACTCAAATATCTATTCAGCCTATTATCAAAACTGTGGCGATAAATTCGCGATCGTACGAAACGACCGCTGCGTCCGGTGCAACGTCCTATCGACATATTTCGGGTCGTAAAAAGTCCATTACAAGCAGTACGGGCGCGCGACGATATCGTCGTATTACGATACGATATACGAGCCCTCGATAGCTTCGAGTGAATCCGAGAAACATACCTCCTGTATTTCGACTATCATTTTTCCGTCACTCACTCACTGGTACGTAAAAAAGTTTTCTTTAAATACACGCGTCACCACACCAAATATGATTATTAAAAATAAATGTATGTAATGATCACTCTTGAGTCTTGAAGTTATAAGATATCGCACGGTGCAAATAGAGGTTATATCGAGTTGTATGTGGGTGGCGGGCGGCGCAGTGCGCGCCGGCGGAGCGCCGCGGCCGCACTGGGCGCGAGACGTGACCGGGTCGCGGCGGCCCCGCCCCCTGCGCGCCCCCGGCACCCCCTGCACCCCCGACACCCCCGGCACCGCCCGCCCGCACCCCGCGCCGCCCGGGCCCCGCACTGCAGCGCTCACCCGTAATCTCTTGATGCCGTAAGATCTTGAAATTAGCGATGCCGATGATGCACTTTTCGAAGGAATACGAGTACATCCAATACGGAAGCCTTTTTAAGACGTACAATTTAGTTTGGAAGGCTGCGACCTAAATAGGTTACGTGTATTGGAAAAGTTGTGGCAGCTACTCGTAAAATGAGATGTTACAGTGTACCTAGTAATAACGCCAAGTAGGTACGAAACATCGTAAAGTAGACGATTTATATCAAAAGAAACTCATCATATCATGGATGTTACTGACCGGTGTCGGGTTGACGGTGAGCACGCGAACACTCTCCGTAAGCAAAACAACACCCTGGCAGTAGGCCATAAACATACTGAGATGTAGCAGATTCACACATTTTACCCCTGTGTGTTTACAGGCTCTTTTTATCACATATAGTTGAAAAGGAGCATAAATTCTTTGAATGGTTCTAATACTTGCCTGATTGACTATAGTTACTACGGTGGTGCTACGAGCGTAGCCGCGCGTAGCACTCAGGCGAACAAATAAATTAACAAAAATGAACTTTTACAACTCCTTGAACAAACTGTATATAACATTATTTAATGGACTTCATTTATAATTGTCTTAACGTTTTCCATAGATGAAGTCTTATGCGGCTGAATGTAGGTGTCTGAAACAGTGTGATTAACATCTGTCCAACATATTGTATTGCTGATATTGATATCCCCAAGATATCTTTACTCGATAGTCATCTCAAATAACTGACCAATTAATTAAACATGCCTACGAAAGTGCTACGCACCTACGGCGCTACGTATTGTAGCGTAGCTTTACTGACGCTTAACTAGAATGAAGCTTTTGTTACATACCCCGTTAAATAAAGCAAATAATACCGCCAATGTTTGGATTGGACAATTGGTTGTTGATTCAACTTGATAAATAGTCCGACTAATATTATAAATGTGAAAGTTTGTGAGGATGGATGGATGGATGGATCTTTGCTACTCTTTAACGCCCGAACGGCTGAACGGATCTGGATGAAATTTGGCACAGAGATAGATTATAGTCTGGAATAGCACATATGCTACTTTTTATTCCGGGAAAATGCACGGATTTGTAATACACGCGGGCGAGGCCGCGCGCGGTATATAGTTAGTAGTGTACTATATAATGTGAGCAAAACTAACCGATTAGATTTTTTAAGGATTCAAAATATGCAATACCTGCAATCATTATGGTGACATTTTATTGTTTAAATATAGCGTTTTTGAATACTCCAATAAAACTTTCACTTTCGATTGCCGCACGGAACAAATATTTGTATGATCTACAGATAATTGTTTCGGGTCTGGGTATGTGTTTGTAAACGCACTCATGACACTGGAATTAATCCTAGTGTGGGGCAATGTCTTAAAACAATAAAAAATAATTGCCGCTAAGATTATGACTTTATTGAGATAACACCTAAAATAGTTTTCATCTTTTCTCAGTCACGTGAAATTTATCTGTTTTTAATATCAACTTTCTTTAATAACGAAGGCGTTACAATAACGTGACATGCGCCCGTTACACACGTTAATAACGCCGGATTAACCGTAATTACGGCGGAGTTACGGCCCACGTGAATTGTCACGTTAACGTAAATGTCATAGCGTGACTTTGTACCTTCTAATTTTAAAGGCTCTTTACCTTATAGTAGGTGTTGTTTATATGTTAAGTTAATATTATTTTGAGTATATATCTCACGTGGTTTTTGGATGATGTCGATTGTGCTGGGATAGGAATAATTTGTATTATTTCACAATAAATTATTTACGACTATGGACAAAATAAAAAAACAATATATTCGTTGAAACTGGCTTATTGGTCTAGTGAGCGTGAGGTCCTTTGTTCGATCCCGGGTCGGGTAAAGTGTTATTGGATTTTACTGTATGGAAATTCTCAATAGCAGCATGGAGTCTGGAACTGTGCCCGATAGATGGCAATAGGCTCGCCCCCTATTACATAGGACTTAATAACAGCATCGTCGAAATGTGGGTGTACTTACGCCTCTGCCTATCCCTTCGGAGAATACAGGCGTGATGCTATGTTATGCTATGTTATATATATATTAGTTAAAATTTGCAGAGTCGTCTTAGATTTGTAAGGATTAAAGTGTTTTATTTTAACACTATATAAGTTTAACATCTGTAATTACCATATACTAAGAAATAAACGATATTCTATTCTATTCGGGTTCGTATTGCGGAGGGCAGTCAGTAATCATTCGGCAATCGATTTTATTTTAATCCTTTTTTATGAATATTTTGATTATTTCTGCCATAATATTTTGATTATTTATGATTGCTAGATATGGATTTTGTTGTCTTATAGTTTGTTCGATTTGTTTAGCTACCAGAAATGTCTTCTGGAATAGACGTAAATAGGCTTTGATGAAGTCTTATCGTGGATGCCCACCCCTTTACATCCGGTTGCTTGCAGATTACGTCGCCTACGGGTGGACAGGGGGTGGCCTATTCTTTGGCGCACACCACACGACACAACAGCATCTGCCCGTGAATAATTAACGCCACACTGCAGTTGCCGATCTATCCAGCGTTGTGACGATTTCCCAAAGGTATAGTTTGTAATTGGGGATATTGGTTTTTTTTGTAATTGTGTTTATTCGATTTTGGTGCCTGTTTTAATATATGTATTTCGATTGTATAAGCCAAGTATAAAAATGTTGTTTTTTGTAGAATTTCTACAAATCAAAAGCATGGGCACACATCTATGTATAAATAAAAAAAAAAAAACAATTATAACATTTTTCTTCAGTGAGATAAAGAAAAAAAAATGTTTAACATTTTGAACTGAATACATTTTTCGAAGTTGTTAAGATTATTTATGGACCTACTCCTAAAAGCAGTCAACATCTACGGCAAGTAATATCCATGGGCAATAAGACAAATTAATATAATTATATATGTATATTGTATACTAGCTGTGCCCGCAACTTCGTTCGCCTGGATGTCGGATGTTCTTAACAATGTATTTTTTAGTGCGAAACGCCATTTAAAAAAATATATATTATAAAAGTTACGTGAAGTTAAGAAGACCAAATGCACTTAACCCTATTTTTTTTCTAAAATAAAAGAATTTTTCTAAAATAAAAGTACCCTAAGTTACTCCTTATTACATCAGCTACCTGCCAATAAAAGTCCCGTCAAAATCGATCCAGCCATTTCAGAGATTAGCCTATACAAACAGACAGACAGACAGAAAGACAGACAGACAAAAATTGTAAAAAATGTTATTTTGGTGTATGTACCGTATATATATTCATACCCATGTAGTAAAAAACGGTTATTTCAATATTACAAACAGACACTCCAATTTTATTTATATGTATAGATGTATAGATGTATAGATATGTACCGTATATATATTCATATCCATGTAGTAAAAAACGGTTATTTCAATATTACAAACAGACACTCCAATTTTATTTATATGTATAGATTGGGTCATAAAGTTAACCTTAACATCGTGTGTATGTGTGGGTGTAACAAACAACACACTGATTCACCTTTAGAGGATCACAGGTGATTACAGAGCAAGTTATTGTAATAATATTGTATTAAACACAATCTGTGGCCTGACAACGCCCACTGCCCACCCACTCATAGTCCACGCCTGACTTATCTCTTAAGTTGCCAAAATATGTGTTATTTGTGACCTGAGGACCCGTCTTTCACGCATGACGTATAGTAACATCATAATATGTATCCGTTTTGCATTAAAAATATGAATATATTAAGAAAAATCTTCAAGGAATTATTCTAGTGGAAAAATGAACCGTACATATTATATTCAATGTGGGAATTAAACTTGTTATCATACCATTATCGCGCAATACTTCGCTGATTGATTTGTCATATGCACATTTTCTCCTGTGCCTTTACACTTTACAGCTTTCTTTTTGTGCTGATATTCAACGGTGGTCGTAGAACTGGAGGAATATTTAAATGTGGACCCTGAATACACCAGAAAACAGAGAACTAGCTATTCAAGTAAACCAATATATCCATCACGCGATTAAAAGTAAACTCAATAGAAAATGTATTGTTTGCAGTTTAATGAAGTAAATGAAGTCTGTAATAACAAAGATGTAAAGGGAATACGATGCAAAATCACACTTATCACACTACTTGATGGACAAAGTGAAACAAATTTCCAGCTAGTTCTCGAAATCCCTGACGATTTTTTCATATCTTTGTACTCAACCTATCGCCTAACTAGAAATACAGCAAGTTAACACTGATTTCTTTTGTAATTAGACAAATTAGGGCGTCAGGGAGTGGGTGACATAAACTGCAACAGTTTATGACTACCCCTATTAAAGAGGGGGTGCAAATGAGCCCGAGGTGGGAGCGACAGTGGAGTATGAACCTTTTATTTTTACAAGAGCAGGCCTTATTGGACTGCCGTGGAATGGCGTGAAGGTATGTCGGTAGACTGAATGTCTGGCGTAACTATGTGATCTTGTGTCTAGGCGTGGGTAAGACGTGAATGTTTATGGTTATTATTATATCGATATCAAAGTTTGATTAACAAATGAAGAGCTTTAGGAATAAGATACTCAAATTACAAAAGTATCTATTATAATTTCAAGTAGCCGGTATATTTTCACGATGGTCCGACAGTAAGTTATGCAAAATAATGAGCAGAGTGTCAGCTAATTAGGTGTCTGCTGTAAAATCTGCTGATGGATACACGTTGGTTAACTTTAGTAAAAAGTTTGAACCCATTTTCACACAGCAATACTCTGAAGAAACCACTCACTACGAGTATAACTGGGTTCATCAATCAGATACTTGTGTCCCTGCGCTATTATTTTGATGGAGGGTCCACACGGCGCTATCGGTTAGTAATCGGTTGGTAACGCGCAAGCTATTTGTTACAAGCAATGGTGATTTCAGTTTCTAAAGTAGTTTAGTTTCTTTTGAACCGCGTCATTAGAGAGTGGTCTACATCTAAAATATTAAATATTGTGATGTGGTTTTGGTGATAACGTTTAAAGAGAACCTCTTCTAGGTTCTCTTGGATGATGATAATGTTAAAGGTAAATCTTTAGAAGCTTTGCATTTTAATCAAAACAGTATGAGAATAAATTATGTCGATGAACTGAATTGATTGATTAAATTACACAAATAGTCCGAACCGTCGGTCTGTGGCTTCACCAGCCACGGCACTGCTATATTCGGCTGTTATAATAGCTTAAATATCGACTGGTTAGTAAACTGGAACAACTGTGTCAAATGTTGCTTCGAAGCTACTGGCTTTTGAAGCATAATTTGAAGCAGAAGCAAATTGCATTGACCCACTGTAGCTTAATGCAATTTTGAACGAGTTACGGAATACATAACTGAGGAGAAAATAATTAACGGAGTTATGTCTCGGGCAGCATAACTTTTAGAGAGAGAGACTATGGGGAGATTATGATCGGGGCACTTGATAATGAATGGGCGAATAGGTACCTACTTATGATTGGTAAATATAGTGCTTTGGTGTTACGGATTTTTTTCCTCCCTCAAATACAATATCGTTGTGCATGGGTGGGTGAAATAGGTACCAAAGCAGTATCATACTTTTCAAGCTGTTCACATTTATTTCTGGTACATTCGAAATTAACCAGTATATGTACACTAAGTTTCTAACTGTATTTCAAAAGCATCAAAATATCAAATTACCGGTTTCGTTAGGAAACTTATCAAATTCAAAACTGTAACATGGCTGTTATGCCGTAAACAAATATGGCATAAAAGATGATGTTTCCAAACAAGAATTCAGTTAAACTCTTGACGTCCAGACAAATTCTACAAGTAGATATCTATAGACAGCACCAACTTATCACATTTCTAAATGAAAATACTTTCGAAAGTCCATTTAATAACGGAGTGCGATCACTCGCTGACATAAAACTGATAATAATCATCGATTTCCCATCATTTTAATTTAAAGCAACGTTGGTTCCTCGGCCCTCCTCAAAAATCCTCGAGGACGACTTTATGAGGAGATTAATGTTAAAACGAAGGAATTATAAGGATCACCAGTAAGCCTCGACGCTTACAATCGATATTTTAGAGGATTTCCGAAACGCCTCTGTTAGTTACATTGGAATATGAAGGATTTATTTTTGTTATGTAATATTGTCTGTGTGTTACGCACAAATGGAGTTTTTTGTGCATTTATTGAAATCGTTAAAATACAAATGAGAAAATAGATGATGATTTATTGAACTACGAATCATGACTGCAAATCTTCAGTAGTCACTACCATTACTCGATCATTCTTATTAGAAACATATAATTGATCAAGTAGTCGCTAGCACAACTGCTAAGCAAGAAATCCTGGGTTTAATCCTCCGGACTCGCAGGACTATTGAGTTACTCTGCTAGAGAATACTCCCTAGCCCTTCGTAGTTTGAAATTGTGCCAGATAGCAATAGCCTCGCCACCATGGGATATGGGACTTAAACGGCATTGAAAAAGTTGGTGTACAAAAGTACATTGATCTCTAACCCTTTGGGGATTACAGGTGTGATGTGATGCATCATGCTACAGTTTTAGGAGGCAGTTGATCAGTCCTTATTAGAACCAACAGCTGTAGTTAATTGTAGAAAACTAGGAGCCGATACATATTTTGCAATATTTATTTTTAAGGGATTGTCCTTATTGACCTTCGAGGTCATTGGTAAAGTCGTGGCAAGGGCGGCTTCTGAGTGAAATCCAGGGTTCGGTTCCTAAGTCGGGTAAAGTTTAGATTTTATAGTAAGAAATTATCGGCAGCAGTTTGACGTTTGGAATTATCCTATTATATGGGACTTAATAAAGACTTTGACGTAATGTGTTTGTACAATAATATTCCTATTCAGCCTAACTTATCTGATGAGTAGTGAAAATCGTGATGAAATTTCAAGACGTGAAACTGTTTCTAATCAAAACCATAACACAGCATGTTTCGTAATCGAGCCAAGCGATTGGATTTTTGTACTCTGGGTCGTGGGTTTGATTCCTATATCTGACAAATATTTATATGATCTATAGATAGTTGATCCGGTCTAGGTATGCGTGGATGTGAGGTTTATGTTTGTAAGCTGTACAATACAGGAGGAAATTGTTGAATAATGTTTTTAAAAAATGCGAATAGCGTCTTTATAATTGGATAATCTAAGATATTATCAACTAAAATACAAATGTCACAAACACAAGGCAAATGTCACTCACAACAACGATATTATAATTCAAACACAACGCTTAAAAGAAACATTAAAAATTTAAAACATACAGCTACTTATAAACTAATTTTCAGCTGAAAATAATATTGTATTTCCAGACAAATTTTTCAACGGAAAACGAGCGATAAAATATTATTTAGCAAAGATCCTGATAAGGAAAATTAAATCCGTCCCGCGGCCGAGTTTGAAGATGAGGGGAGATTGCACTTATCTTTCTGCGGTTCTTTGTGATCTAAATATAGCAATGTGATATTATTATTTAGTTTTATATTTAAAAATACTGGCCAGCCATAGTCCTGATATAGCTGGCCTTTTCAAAGTTTGGAAAAAACCCGATTAGTTAACGGATTCTTTTGACTCTCACTCACGAAATTTAGAAAAATGTTGATTTGTGCTGTATTTGTAAACAATGAATTTTAAAAAGCTTTATCAAAACGTGTTCAGTCATTTTAAAGATTAGTATCTCCAGATTTTTAAGATATAAAAAAATCTTACTTGATAAAATTTGACGATGCGGTTGGTCCAGTGGCTGAGTAACTGACTGTTGCGCTAATTGTCGTAAGATCGAATCCCGCACGAAAAAAAAACATGATTTGACGATAGTTGTACGATGGAATATATCTCTATGTAAAACCACCACGCATGCAGCAATTAATCCAAGTGTGGGTCAACGTTCTAAAAAAACAGTACAGTCACAGTAGTGAATTCTCGTGATTTTGAAATTGATTAATGCTTTCATTAGTAGACAATTATTGTTCTTAACTACTCCTGCACCCCTGTACTCCCTGAAGGCTTCAGTAGATGTGTACTATAGGATCCAGGAATAAAACAGCTGTTAAAATATTAAACTCTCTATTGATCGCAACGAGCTCCCAAATACGATTAATTCAAATAACAAGGCCCATCATTTTATTGTGTCACACATTGACGTCTCTTTCAAATATTAATATTCTTACTCAGAACAATAACAACAAAAACAGAAAAAAGAATGTTTATCAGAATACTCGGTGTATTCTGATAAACATTCTTTTTTCTGTCGCGTACCAGTCTTTGTACCGAAGACTGTATATAAAACCTCTACAGTATTATGTACATCCACATTTCGTCGTTATTCAGTCCGATGTAATAGGGGGCGAGCCTATTGCACAGAGTATGGAACTGTGTCCGGTAGAGCACACTATGCCTGACCTGAGAATCGAACCTAGGACCTCACGCACAGCAATTGCGCTTGGAAATTCTAGGCCAATGAGGCAGAAAAACCTAACCTAACTTAACCTAATGTAATTAGGAGTTTGTTTGTCTGTAGGTCTCGCCTTCTTTAAAAAAAAAAACTTTCTACCATGATCAGTCACCTTTGACGCTGGCGTTCACCTTGTGGTCTACCTTCGACGGCCAACCACTTTATGAATCGTGCTGATTGCCATTTTCACATCACAGTATCACTGATTCAGAAGAAGCAGCTAGTTTTTACTTAAAGTTTCCATGAACGGGTTTAAAGAAAATTGACGTGCTAGACGTAAATCATAAACGACTGCCGAGCATTAGAGCCTGAATTAACTCCCAGGCTGGGCAACATCCTTTTATGACCCTGGACAGAAATTACAGACACACAGAAAGCCAGAAATTCAAAAAATGAGGATCGTATCTAGTTTTTTCTAGATTTTGTCTTGACATGTAATAATATACTACATGTATTCATTGTAATATGAATAGTTTCAGGTATCCTCTCACATTCAGGTAAACTAGCTATTTATTTTTTCAAATAATTGTCACACTAGTGTATCTCCTGTATCGTGGGTACAGTTTACAAACACACATGTTACATGCACGTACATTCACACCCGAAACAATTATCTGTAGATCATATTTTGTTCCGTGCGGGATTCGAACTCTTGACAAGTAGCGCAGAAAT
Organism: Shargacucullia verbasci; assembly: GCA_947562105.1. Lineage (NCBI taxonomy): Eukaryota > Metazoa > Arthropoda > Insecta > Lepidoptera > Noctuidae > Shargacucullia > Shargacucullia verbasci. The sequence continues at coordinate 816,850 of OX387284.1, forward strand.
CTAATCGCTTAACCACCGCGCCGACAGACTCAACAGATTGTTAGCGATATTGCAAGTAATATTGCAATTTTCAACGAACAGAGAAACTTGCAACAATAAAATATCCGTATATAAAAAGTAATTAGTGGTGAACCCACGGCTTCAAGATCTCCAGTGGTATTCAGTGGACCCATTTAGATACCATCTATAACACCACGCCTGTTTTCATGGTGCAAATTATATCCACATTTTGCTGGTGACGTACAGGTGCCATTACCATTTACCGAAGACGAATCCAGGAGTCAAACCTAAGACTCAGAAACTGCTCGCCACTAAACCAAGGTGACGGTCATAGTATTGTATATTTACGTTAACTTTAAATAAAATAATTATCTATATTGTACTCACATATACGGCTTAGTAATCAGCTGAAATTAGCAAAACAAATATTTCTAATCACATCGATTATATTATGTATTTATCAATGATCGATAAATATTACCTATATAAAATGTCTAAAAATCATCGTTTAAGAACGCTTATTGTAACGTGGAACAGAAAGTCGATAAATTGAAGATGCCTATATACATACCTATTGAAAGATTATATGATGAAATAATTGTTTTAGAAGGTACAAGAATACATAAGTTGTATATGTGTATAAGTGAGTGTGTATAGTTCATATTAATGTGAAAAAAAGGGATTAACATACAGGTATATACATATACACACTTATAGGTAAGTATTAATGACATGCATGTAACACATAATGTTATCACTTGTAGGGTTGAAGAAAAAACGTTTTTGCTACCATACAACTATGCACAACAGTACTAAGTTACGGTCTACGCAATGCTACAGCAGATCGCTACGGAGTCGCTACGTCCTGCTACGAGTGTGCTACGCATGTGCTCAACCAATAGTCACGTAATTATCAGTGAAAATTGCTAAACATTTTTCACTTTTATAACAAAATGTATCTACCATATTTACGCAGGTATGAACAGGGTGTATGTAGACTATAAATCACATAGGAAACAGGCATGGAGCTGGTATCATAAATATATCGATTTCATGTAATGTCCGTGTTAAAGGATTCCTCGAATAGGACACCGTGTAAGTTGGCACCGATTTTGTGTAATGCAGGTTGCATGTGCAGCGCCGATGTACGGCAGAGCGAGCGAGACGGACGCATGGCCGGCGGCGCGCGAGCGAGGGGGACGCCGGCTGCGGCACTGCCGCACGCTAACTGCCCCCGTGCCGACATCAGGGCAGATCCCCACCGCGATACATAACTAGATGTAGATGTAACACACAGTCTTCACCACTAGGTACCACTGCGATGCACTGGGACGAAGGCTCTATTCTATGTTTTCTAGGGGGACGGTAACGGTCCTGTAACGGAATCTAAAAGCCCGAATCGAGGGGAACGGTAACGTGGGGTCAAGCGTGGCACGATGCGGCGCGGCTATGCGGATCATTCACAGAGCGCGGGGCGTGCAGTCAGCGGTGATAGTAACCATGTCTCCGGGCGTGTCAGCGATCACAGGTTACATAAGAGGGCGGAGGCGGCGGAGGGCGCCGGTCGCGTCGCGGTTACCTCTCTGGCCATCGCGGCATGTCCGCCGGAGGCCGCGGGCGGCGCGCGCTCACGCCGCCATCGTTGAGGGCCAAGCCCGGGACTCGCGTCGCGACTCGCGGAGCACTTGAGCGGCGCTGCGCCGCGTGGGCGGCGATCGATGGGGGCCGCGCGCATGCGCCGCCGGAGCGGGCCGACGACCGCCGAGCGTCTCCGAGCACGGCCGCGGTGGTGCATCCGCCCTGACCCAGTTGTCGCGCACACTGACCCGCTTCCCTCGCTCCCTCGCCGCTTCCAATGGAGCGAGTTAGCGATCGCTCGGATGCGACCTGCCCGCCTGCCCGCCTGCCCGCCTGCCCCTGATACACTCTACATACGTGCACTGATTGCACTATTTAGATAACATGCACAGATAACGCGCTATAGTTTATTGTAGTGTAGTACAGTACAGCCTGGTGTAACGAACCGTAGAGGCAAACATCTTCCTGAAATGTTGCTGTTTTATGGAGAGAGTTCGCTGCTCGTACTCACCTTTACTTTTTTTATTCCTATTTACTTAACGACCATACATTGTATACATTTTGTTTGATAACATAAATATGTACAACTATTGGATCTCCCGACTGCACACCGCGGTCAACTTAATTGTCCTCGATCCAACTTGCAATCAAATTAATGAGCCAACATTGACTAGAGAGACGTGGGCCTACCCGTTACCCACAAACATCTCTAGAAATAAAATTATAAATAATATTCATTCATCTTTTCTCACGTTATGGGTATATCATGTATGTATGCTGGCAAGCAATCAAGCAATAGGTGGATGTCACGCGACCACGATAATCTGATTAGTCGCGTCTAGTCGGAGGAGTGAAATCGCATTAGAGATAAACCTATTTGTGGCCAGCAGCCGTATTACTGTCCCGAAGTTTGGCTACCATGAAATCGTGTCAGAAGTCGAGCCTGACTCTAATACAGTTAACATGATATGAGATTTTGTTTCAGTTTCCATTGAATTATCTGGTTAATCTGCTTACCCAGTTCATAGGCAGTTGGATTAGAAAATAACTGTTGTTCTGTTATTAATTGTTCTATATCGAGTACCTAACAGTACTTAACAGAACAGTACAGGGCTGGGTGACGCCACCCAGCCCTTGTAGCCCAGCGGTTCGTAAGACGTTGGTTCGAATACACGTGGGCCCATGGGCGTACCCAGGTTCTGGGCCAGGGGGGGCAAATCAGGTTTTTATAAGCAACTAGTCAAATAAATAAACATAAATTAAAATAGGTATTTTTTATATAAATTCTTTAATTATACAATAGCTATTATAAAAGTAACTTTCGAGGCTCTTCAGCAAAACGGATGATCTACTAAACTTACTATATTCTCTGAGAATGAGTATGGATGATCAAATTATTTTAGAACGAAAGGTAGGGGCGGTGGTAAAAACTAGGTTTGCGTGAAAAGAATCGCATCTGTCCGAGGTGAGGAATGTAGGTAGGCGAAATTCTAAGTCAATGGTCTGAGAAAGATATTCTCGGTTCCAGTACCGTTGTCTTGTTACCTGAAAGAAAAAACCTACAATATATTCACATTAAGTTATTTTGAGCTAATTATTTTATTAATAATTAATCATTTTAATAAATTTAGTAATTTCGATGGCAAAACCTTATTATTTCCATAGTTTTATTATGAGTACAGTAAAAATTCTTCCCATGTCCCATTTATTTCTAAATTACTTTGTCAGTGTCAACTGAACCTACTGTCAAAAGTCAGCTGCAAATCGGATGCGAGCCGTGTCTCCGCCGATTTATTACTTTCTCAAAATAATCATCCCAGTGTAAATATTTAGAAAAGTTATATTTGTGAATCTTTGAATTCGCTCGAATATTATTTGTGATGTGACAGTTCCTATGAGAAATATCCGTGTGATTCGCTACACGTATCTAAAGAACGGATGGAATGGTACTACTGTGTACAAAGTAAGTATTTGCATAAAAATACTGTTTACTTAAGTAATGAGACCACATGATAACGCATTACGAGGTCAAAAAAGTAGTAGATAATTGACAAACTTATTTTTATTGCGTTGTAAACTTTAGCATTTGTATTTTGAACGCCCACGCAAATTCCGGAGCGTAGGGCCGAAAGGCCGAGGGCCGCTAAGTACTTGGAAGTTATATTTAGCAACTTGGTTTGTGCATTCGTTTTGTAGGTACTACAGCTTCGAAGTTTGGTCCTTTTGCATGTCACATTCGCAAAGTGGTTTTAGAAGAAAAATAATATTTACTGCTATTTTTTGAAGATACAGTAGTTTTAAGTGGATTGTTTCACATATATTTACTTATTAACATACAGACCTAACATGGAATTACTTTTAAATGACATCACTGAAAATTTCTTGTTGTTTTTATTAGTATTAAAAGGTTATCTTACTAGAATACAAGTCAACCTATAAAATTGTTTTATGTTGTTAAGATAGTTGACTTGTATAACCTTCCAGTATTATTTGAGGTCCTGTTATTTACATTTTTATGAAGTGACATGGAAAGACAAAGGGGGTAACTGATATCATACGAGTATACTCCATCGAAGGTAGCAATTTATGAATAAACTAGCTTCAGCCTGCGACTTCATCCGCATAACCTATAGCACTCAGGGAAAATGTAGCTATCTATCAGTGAAAGAATTTTCGGATTCGGATCATTAGTTCTGGAGATTACCCCCTACATACAAACAAACAAATTTTACCTCTTTATAATATTCATATAGGTAAATAGGTCTAATTCCTAGAGCTGGGCTGCAGCTGAGTTGACTGAAAAGGAAAATCTTATTCAAATTGATTCAAATAATTCCAATGTGATTAGAATTGATGATTCAAATGGAAGTGCAACTTGAATATTCAGCATGGTTTGAGTATGTTGATGTTGAAACATGTTTCTAATACAAATGCAAGCCAATATATCAAGTGTTAATTTCATGCATTCATCAACAGATAGTTGAAGCTTTATATTGTGCGGTTATCTTCTTTCGTTGATGATTTTTAACTGAGCCAGTGGTTTCAATTGATTCCAATTGGCTGTGGTCACCAACCTGCTTGCAGCAGCATGTGGTGGCTGGCACAACAACTTTATAAAAAAAAAACTAGGTCCCATATTATTAGTTCAACGAAACTCTCAACCTCTCTCTCAGCAGTCTTAGCCATTGGGCTACTGGTAATGTCTAAAATAAAAGGTCTACTATGAGATATGTATATAATAAGATGATCTGTCTCCTGCAGGTGGCCGGAATGATGCTGGTGCGGATGAACATGCGCGTGGCGCTCGGCGCGCTGTGTGCCGCCGTGCTCGTCTTCACGCTGTTCTGGGGACACTGCGGAGAACTCTCCAGGAGACCTAGTATGATAATCATTTGTATTGGATAAGTTTGAGTTAGCACAGAAAGGAGAAGACTGTATTCTATTAAATAAAATGGCTAGTCTTGCAACTTTCTTAAAGTTTTGGAACATATTCCCAAGTCTGTTGTGAGAGTTAGGTATTTAAAAATCTCTAAAATTCAATATATACATTTCTGAAATTCTTTGGCATGGAGATTCACACATTTAGTTCTAAATTCAGTCAAAAGGTTCAACAGAAATTTGTTATATCATAGCTAAAGCAGTTGTCCATCAGCCACAACCATATATTTTGTCTTCTGTCTCTAAGATTATAGTCTGGCAACACAAATTCTCCATTAGAAAATGACAACATCACCAAAAATAACTATGAAAGTCTTCTGAATGTTGCCACTATTCCGCAATGCAGAGATAACTTTGCTGGAGTATAGCAAACACATTTGCTTTCAGTCAGCTCAGTGCTATCCAACGCACTATCAGAGCGCGGTGTGGACAGCAGCTACGAGATCGAGTGCACCATCAACGGCGAGTACTCCGTCACGTGCCGACGAGACCGAGAGCGAGACGAGGTGTATGTGCCCTTCTCACTCGTGCACAAGTACTTCGAGGTATGTTATCATTAAACCCTTTAGGACTACTCCTATTATGACCTACTCTCGTTCCACAATTGCATTAAGTATGAAGAGCAGAAGAAAAAAAAAACATAGTGTTTCTTTTCATACCTGAAGCTCTAATGTAAGTTTCTTTTGACAAACTCGATTTAACGCATCGAACGCGTGCGGCGCTCCGATTGGTTCGTTTCATGGTTTCCACCAATCGGAGCTTTAGAATATTATCATATAGAATGTCACACTAGGGCCTCTGAACCTGATTACCTAATAAAAATATAATAATTGCTGTCTCCAATAAACATACTATTTCGTATCCTCTTATAAAAAATATATATAACCGAGAAACCGGACGCACTATCAGATTTTATTAACATAGTTAAGAGGTGAGCCATAAAACCAGGTTCATACAAGTTCATTAAGTTTTTAATCACTAAATAAAATATTATTTTCCAACAAATAATCACATGAGAGCTGGGCACCATATTTGTGCCCAATTTGGAGGTAAAAGTAGACACCTTTATTCCTCAACATCACTTTTTGGGTAATCTCAAATGTATACCAACACAGGATATTGCCACACGTCTTCATCCCACAGATCTACGGCAAAATATCAACAGCGGACGGTGTAGAAAAATTCGAATGGTCCCACAGTTACGGTAAGATCTACCATCCGAAGAAGAGATACGACCCTCGAGGCACCTTCACGACCTTCGAGAACTACAACGTGGAAGTTAGAGACAGGGTCAAATGCATCAGCGGAATCGAAGGTGTCCCCGTCAGCACGCAATGGGAGCCCAAAGGGTTCTACTATCCAACCCAAATAGCGCAGTTCGGGCTAGCACATTACAGCAAGCATTTAACAGAGAATGAGCCGAAGAGACGGATCATAGATGATGGGGAGAAACACTTGGAAAATTGGATCATAAGTAAAGATGCTTACATGGCTCGTGAGTTCGACACCTCTGTCCAATCCAACGTGCTCAGGTTTTCAACCTCTGACCACGTTTCGAGTCAAGTGTGGTTGAAGGTGAACTTGTCCCAGGACTTCGTGTTGAGTGTGGATATCCAGATGAAGCCAAACTCCTCGATGACCGTCGTGTTACAGAATAAAGATAAGAAGGAGACGGTGTATCTACATTATGTTACGAGTATGCAGTTGATTTCGGCTCAGGTGAGTTTGAATCGAGTGTTAGAACCTATTTTCAGGTGTTTTGTGGTCGACAACGCGCCTATACATTTGCCTCATTAAATGAATCTCGATAATATATTACAGAAGTACACCCCTATACATATAGATGTTCTATGTAAAATCCATATTTTTTAACAAAATAGAACGGTTTGGAAATTCAACCTATTACGCTTTACGACTCGCCCTCTATTACTTAGACTTAATAACAACAACGACGAAATGTGGATGTACAGCAGTAGGTACATCTCTGCCGAACCCTTCAAAGAATACAGGCGTGATACTATGTTGTTGGCTGCTCCTCTGCAGGAAGACCACATATACTACGGGATAGGCGTGGAGCAGCAATGGAGACGAATCACCAGGGACCTGATCATCGACATGCAGAAAGGCTGGGCGTTGCAAGACAGACCTAAAAGAAGGTCGCCTAGGAATAAGTTCAAGGTAACACCCGCAACGACAATCTTTATCATGAATTCGAATGATGGAGAGGTCCAATATCACCAAAATATTAGTGTTTATTCAATATGTTGAAATTTTGTCTTGTGCTATAGTTATCTAAATGGCCCAGGCTCTAATTTCGTTGATTATTGTATTGGATATTTAATCAAAGTCTTATTTGAGAGGTCTTAGAGACTTGGAGGAGTATTGGTGTAGGTGTGGTTTATGAGACTCTGAGCTGATAAACAACAATTCACAGATTGAAGGACTGCTATCAATGTCTTTAAGTGCCATTCAAGGCCTTCTTTACTATAATTTGACTTACGTTTGTACGTTGCTAGATATCAAGCATAATCCTGAGCGGCAGTGGTTCCCTGGACAACGTGACGGTATCATCGAGCGAGCACATGTGGCAGTTCTACGCGGCGGCTCGCTGGCTGGTGAGGTCGCAGCGCGCGCGCAGTGGCGGCTGGCCCATACCCGTGCGGCGCCGCATGGCCGCCGGCGTCGCTGAACTCAAGCCTGGCTGGTAATATTGGTATCTTCATTAGCAATACTCTATTGCAGTCTTCTGTAAGCATGTAAGCCAAGATATCTAAAATAGCTTCTGTCTGTCAATAGCCTGAGGTTATGTTACTTCTTATTTTGAGGCAATATTTCGGTAATGTTGAATTTAACATCTCAAAGACTTGTAAATCTTTATTAAACCCCATATTTGTGACCCCTAAAGGCATCATCTGCCTACGCATTTCCTAGTTGTATAGGGGTTGATTTCCAGTCCAACCGGTTGCGACTGAATATCAACATTTTACACAGAGCGACTGCTATCTGACCCCTGCCAACTAATTACTGGGAGACACTGATACTCTATAGTATATGGTAGACTGGCTGTCGGAGGTTGGAGGAGGACTGAGCTGCCTTCAAGGGCGGATCCAGCTTTCAAATCAGGGGGGGTCACATGTTTGAAGTCTAGTCGGGACAGGCTCCTATTCGATTACAATAATAAATACTGTACAATCAGTGCGATTAGAAATATTATCAGTGGGCGACCTAGAACCAGCCCGGGGGGGGGGGGGGGGGGGGTCACGAACCCTTGGCTGCCTTAAAGGCAAAGTAAAACACTGCAAACTAGCACTTATATTATTACTTACGCGATATATTTCATCATTTATTGATGAATATTTATATTACCGATATTTTTTGATCGTATTTGAAAACAGTAAAAGGTTAAAACACCTTCAAACTAAATTTCAGGCACTCGGCAATGAGCCAAGGTCACGCGATATCGTTGCTATCGCGCGCTTACTACCGCAGCGGGGACACGACGTACTTGCAAGCTGCGAAGCGCGCCTTGTACCTGCTGGACGTGCCGAGCCATGCTGGCGGAGTTAAGGCTATGTGGATGGACAAATATGTGTGGTGAGTAGATTACATTAACATAGCCTTTTTTTATTAGTGCTGTGAGAACCCGTCATGGGCTATCCTCCGCCTAGGGGGGGGGGGGGTGCTAAACTCACCACGGTGGTCCGCCTCTGGTGGGCCTCGGGACATTAACATGGCCTACATGGTGTGCGTGTGATTGTTATTCTTCTACATTTGATGTTTTTTTTTTGTACTTATGGGGTCACTTGGATGGTTGATAGCCTTGGACTCAGTAGGTGGCGCTGTTGTCGGAATCCAGAAAACAAAATACACGCAGATGACGTTGTAGGCAACAGCTTGTATTTATTTATTTATATAATGAATACACCCACAGTTTATACATACAGAATTAATTTAATCTAATTTAAGGCATTTTTTCATATATAGTAATCGATAACGACGGCACGGTTGGCGCATTGGCTAAGTGATTAGCTTTCTGCGCTACGTGTCGCGGGTTCAATTGCCACACGGAACAAATTTTTGTATGATCTACAGATAGTTGTTTCGGGTCTGTTTGTGTGTGTATGTGACATGTATGTTTGTAAACTGTACCCACGATACAGGAGAAATACAAGTGTGGGGCAATGTTTAAAAAATACCATAATGAGTTAAAGGGACGAAAAGAAATTTACCCATTTGTGAATTTCTTGAATTTAACTTAAAAACAAACGATTATTGAGTTACTGAAATAATAACTCATAAGAAGTCGAGTGGAAAAGATTTGACTCACAGTTTCAAACTCCGTGTTAGTACTGAGAATTTCTATACAAAAAAACTCAATAACACTTTGCCCAACCCGGAAATCGAACCCAGGTCCACACGCTCAGCATTCATTTTTTCGACCACTACACCAATGTGGCAGTTCCATTACCTTTGTGACCATATTTTTCCTTCTCACATTCCAGGTACGAAGAATACCCGACGAAGCCATCTCTGTTCGTTCTAAACGGATTCATCTACACCCTGCTAGGCCTCTACGACCTACACATCATTGAAGGCGAAAACTCCATATCCTTAGCGAAGAAAATGTTCGACGATGGTATGACGTCACTCAAGAACCTACTGCCACTCTTCGACACCGGCAGCGGGAGTTTCTACGACCTCAGACATTTTACTTTAGGAGTCAGCCCTAACATTGCCAGGTGGGATTACCATGCCACGCATGTTAACCAGTTGTATCTCCTAGCAGGGTTGGACAATGACCCCATATTAATTAATACGGCTAAGCGATGGGAGGGCTACATGCAGGGGAAGAGGGCAGCGCATAATTGAGGTCAGTTGTCGGCAGGCGATACCTGTCTTGTTATACTCCTCTCTTGGTGTGAGATTCGGACAAAGACAAAAGTAAAGGCGTTTCAATGACGTCATTGGTATGGTATAAATTCGAATTTCGGATAGGTTTCGGAACTGAATGTACCGAGGGTTGTGTTTGATTCGAATTTTGAATCGTTTAACGGTTTGTGTGTAACGGATGATCCGTTTTTTAAGAATTCTTGAATCTCGACTTCTTCAATAGAATTCAAATTACGTTTGGGTTCGTTGTTACGAATTTAGCCGAAGATTGCCGATGTTACTTTTCAAATGTAGAACTGTAACTGGACTGATTGGGTTTTCGAGAATATGAGCTAGTATGCATTTCGACTGTGTGTGAAGGTTAGTTTAGGAGACAGATTCAAATTGGTGTACATAATGTGTGCAAATAAAGACATATTTTTCTACGACAAAAAGACAAATATTGGAATCAACGTTCTAAATACCCACAAGTTTTAATATACTATTACCTAATTCCGTTGTACAGGTAAAATTATGTAGGAAATAGATTAGAAAATTAATAGAAAACTTTTCAATAAATTTTTTTTTTAGTTTATTTTCTTTTTAAGTAATATTACAAAGAACATATCAAATAAAAAATGCCAATGTGTTTTATATAACAATTCTACCAAAAAGGTAGTTTTATAATATTTTTACAGTCACAGTAGGGCAACAATTTTGTAGTCGGAGAAATTGCACTTAGATCGACTTATCTTTTAATTACTCTGAACTACTTTGATCATATTGTTCAAAAAAGAACAATAGACGTTTAAATGGGCTATGATTTACTAGAGTCACAGAAATCTAATAAAAACAGTGCACAAGACGCCGATTTTGTTATGCACCGTAAGTACACACAATAAGTTTATTTTATACCGGAAACAACAAATAGATGAAAGAAGTGCAGAACTAACAAATTCTCCTCTGAACATCTTTAATGACGTTTTCGTATGCAGATTTTTATATATAAAATTTCGAATTTCTTCTTTTTAACTATTCATATTTCTTTTTTTTTCTCATTGGGTCATCTGGATTGTTCTTAGCTATAGTTAGACCCGGTAGGTGGCGCTGTTGTCGAGATCCAGAATTTTATTTTAATATTCCGACCAAATTTTTTAAAATATTACCTTTTTGGATTTCTCACGCGGATTTGCCACGCGGATAAAGTTACCGCCAAGCAAGCTAGTATCTTTATAAATATAAAAATTAGAGGACACCTCATAAATGAGTGTAAAAAATATACTCGCCATATGTCGACTAACTTTACAGCTCTTTTAGTTCCGTCTCATTCTAGTTTCACCTGTTAGTAAAAGACAAAATTATTTTTCCCTGTCAAGTCTTCAAAGTAAACACTATTATTTATCGGTCGCCGGTGTTAGACTGCGCATTCAAATATTAAATTTTGATTAGCTATTTACACAATCAGCGCCATATCTTTTTAATTAGATTTCTTTGACTAGAGTCGATACATTTTACCTAAGTTATTTCAAGTATTATTATTTTATATTCTATTTTTTTATTTTATTTAACTCTCTGGTTAGTCTTGAAAAGTTTAGAAAAAGACAATGGGCTCGACTTTTCGATCCAAAGACATGTTTGGTACAAAGATAAAGTTGTATTGTTTTTAAGTGATACGATTAAATTCAAAGATGCACCGGTGGAGACTGATGACACAAAGAATTTGTTATATTTATTAATTAAAAATACTGATGAAAATAAAGGTTGGTCTCACTGTCCGTTATGGAGATAACCGTTTAAATTTTATCAATTTTACGTACTTTCAGTTACATTTCACTAGGCTTTATTCCTGACCTCTTGATTATTGCACGGTCATCGACGATAACATAAAAAATAAATTTAGTGCGTTGGTTGTTTGCAGCGGACGCCTGCGCACGTTTTGTGTTATATCATTTGTATGAGTCGTGCTAGATAAAGTGGGCGATACACGAGCTGATTTCAAAGAAACAAAAGCGAACGTAGCGTGTGCTCTCCAGCAAAAACCTGAACTATTGTATAAGTTCTATAGCAGATTAAATAATATGATTCACACTGTATAATTAAAATAGAGAGGCTTTGCATGTAGCGGTAAAACGTCTCTCACAATCAAATCAAACATTCTTCATCGTCGTGGCCATCACCTTATTAATAGTCCCACTGCTGGGACTACTCCAGACCTAATCTTCATACCCATTGATATAATGGGTACTACACTGCCAAAAGTGACTCATAATAAATAGATCGCTTGTATAAACAATACTGGTTGTATTAAGTACATTGATATACTTTAATCGGATATTATGACACCCATGGGAAAGAGAGACTGGCCTATTATTTGTTGGGTATATTTGCTGTCCTATTCTGGAACATAATATTCTCTGATATCTACTCGAATTGGATCAATTTATCGACCGACTGAAATTATACATTTAAATAATAAACGCGATATATTGCCCAGTCTTATTATTTATTACATAACTTTTTTAACTTATATCAGTGTGAAAAAATTGAATTTTTTAAGGAGACTCACGTTTGTAATAATTTTATCTTGTAGTTTACATTAGGGTATAGTTGTAATTTTTGTAGAATTAGAAATATAACGATCATATCAAATTGTACATAAGTTGGCACTGTTATAAGTGGATATTTAATGTAGAGAAAGTAATAACTTTAATATTTTAAGTTGTTCAGTGATTGTGTTGTGCTTGCCTGTTTTTATAATTATTTAACAATAATGTAATTTATACGTTTTTTTTATATAAAATTGTTCTTATATATTATTTATTTAATCAAATATTCTAGTTCAGTGATTTTTTGACGTCTTGCCATGATTTCAAACTATTTATTTATATTTATAGAATTTTGTAGAAACTAAAAAATCTTACTTGTTCGCAAATGCGCCTCAAACTTAGCATAAAATTCAGCTACTGAGGCGTATCGCCACAAAACGTTTTAGAATTTTCAAATGATTTCAGTATTATTTTTAATTGCACCCGTAGTGATATGCCTCAGTAGGAAGATGACGCTTTGAACCCAAAATGTCTTATTATAAATGACAAATAATTACTATAATCCTCATATAGATTGTATAAAGAATTTATATATTGTATATAACTTTATTATAATGCCAATTACGTACTTAGAACATTAGAAGTAGAATGCCAGCTTCGGTATTAAAATTCAATTTTTAAAGAGGTATACGTAATATCTTGCCGTGTTATATTTCGTCTGCATGATGACGATGATCAGATAAAACACTTTTTATTATAACACTTTAATATTTGTAATATAAATATATGCATTTGATTAATTAATTTGATGGAAACATTGACAAGGATTCAAATAGCCAAGTTATTATTCACATAATAATTCTTTAAAGTGCAGTTCGTTAAAACCAAATTAGAATACAATATTAGTTAGTATATTAACATATCATACAATTAATATACAAATATTGTTAATAATGTCAAAACTATCAAGCGATTTTTCTTCTTAGTGACAATACAGTCTACAGTAGACATTTGTAATTGTATAGTACATTTTCTCATATAAATATATAATATCTTAGGATGTGTGGCGGCTGTGATACGGAGCACAAATTTTTATACGCATTACAATTTTTTGGAGTCAATTTGAAAATGGTAACATTTTTTTTATAAAACGCCAGTGTTACTACATCTTACATAGAATCTATTTGTAAAATTATTATTTATCTCGATGATAAATAGTGAAGTGAAACTCTCTGAGGCTACCTGACATTATTCGTATAAAAATACAAGTCTCTGTAGAAATAAATGACAGTTATGTACCAGTGTTGAAAAAATGTTTATGCAATTTAATGTGTGAGTATGTGAAATCAAGTATGTATCTCCAATGTAGGTAATTATAATTATTATTCATAACCAAAAAATGTAATCAGTACTAAACTTAGAATGTGAAACGTGTTTGACAAAAATGTGATGCCTAATTTCTCCGTGCGGTAATGAAGCGGTTAAAAATATGAATATTAAAAAATTCTTTATATCACCTCTTAACTAGTCAAAAAGTAACTGATTCAAAAGTCAGAAATAAGCGTAATACATCACACGAAAGTAAGAGTCCCATTATATAGGGCAGGATAGTGTTATAGCTGATGGGAATGGTAAAGCAAACTTTATCAGTTGGGGGGCTTAAAGTGAGTACACGATAACTCAGCACTCGATTGATGGCACATCTGCACAACACAATAACAAGTGTCCCTGCCAGTACTATTAACATCTTTCAGATTTCAGTCGTTCACTTCAGGTATCGTGTAAATATGTTATGTAATTATCCCATTGATTGGAGCGCAAGTCTTTCCAACAACACGTTGTGTTCATTTGCCGTACACGTCGCGCGGTGATCGAGAAATTATGCGTTGATTTGTGTAAACGACCATTTCTGTTTTTCTGTCATCAAAATGATATCTTGTATGTATGGCAAAAGGTGTGTGGTGTGGTGCGTGGTGCTAAACCTTGAACTTTGTTGTGCGCTTTGTATTTAGACAAGTCAAAATTGAACATTCCATTAAAAAGAGCTTAATAACTTAGTAGTAGTAATGTAAATACTGTTTTTGTTAACTCTTTTGTATTTAACTTGTGAGAATGTGGTGTAATGATGTTATAATAACTATCATGTTTTTTACATTATATATTTTACATAACGATTATAATTTTAAGTACATATGTGTTTAATCGAAATAATATATTTTATTGCTTTGTTTAATAATGTTTTTACCAGTTTTTTTTGTGCCTTTTCGTTCCTATAACATCATTATGTGGTATGAATTAATATTACGAAATAAAATAACTTATTCTGCATTTGTATCGACATTAGATTGTAGTGAGATATAGTGAATGCACTTGTGAATGACAATAAAGCGTCTCAAATTAAATCACTTTATTTTTTTGGTTACAAGTCCTGGGTAAGTTAAGAGATGGATTCCTGTTCCTATAGGTTTCCCTTGATTGTAATTGATCCGAAAAATGAAAAGAACACAACGTAGGCCCCTTTCCGAGCTTCGTAGTGGGATTTTGACAACACGGTAGGCGCAGTGGGTAAGCGATTAGCTTTCTGCGCTACGTGTCGCGGGTTCGATCCCCGCACGTACCAAATGGGTGAATATCATAATTTTAGTGAAAACCCAGAAAAGAAATGTGCAACCATTCAACCAAAACTTACAAAGAATTATATTCACCCTCAAGGGTGAATATAATCTTTTGTAAGTTTATTATGTGTGTTTGTGTTTATTAAGATATTCACTAAAAATAAAGTGTGCCACCAAATCTTAAAAAAATTATATTCACCCAAATATTTGTATAATCTACAGATAGTTGTTTTGGGTCTGGTTGTGTGCATGTGACATGCACCTATGTTTGTAAACTGTAGGTCCATATGGTCCCTACGATACATTAAAAAATCCTAGTGTTTGGATACAAAGATAAAAAAAACACTAAGGCCCTTGTATGATTATTGGTAAATAATTAAATATCAAAACCCGTTGAATTTTTTAGTCTTGGATAATCTGAGTCTCTTCGTAACGTCATTGCGACTAAACCAGTGAACCGACCGCTAGGATATTTTGCAATGAGATCACCTGAGTAGTGTAGAAGGACGTGGGCTTATTTTTACTATTGTAGCAAAACATTATATACTACACGCAGATGAAGTCACGGGCAACAGCATTATGATTTAGATACCGCTTTCTTCATTATGTTCTACGTCTATTCCTTCACCGGTAGACCAGAATTAATGAAGCGAATAATACACATATATCTTTAATAAATTTTACTCACTGGTACGCGCCAGCCTAGATTCGGATCAAACCAAGATATTAGTAAGTCTTTATAAACAATTCTAGTATGCCAATATGTTTAAAGCATAAGAAGTTAATCGGACATTTCCAGTATACTATTGTAGTCTTTGATCGGGCGTAAAAAACATCGTAGAGGGTTAAGTATAATAAAAAATTGAAAATTTTTACTTAAAACAGTGTGGTGTAGCGTGTTATATGTCTGTTCCTAGTTTGAGTGTTGCAAACGTAATAAATAATAATATTGTTCTTTTTCATTGATATTTTTTGTCTGTGCTTTTTTATTGTGGTGCGTGATATTTTGTCAATTTCGTTTCATGTCATTTTTAATGTGCTAATTTCTGCTTTCTCGTGATGATACTAGGCTTATAAATATACCGTGATATTTTTTGTAAACCCTTTTAGCTGAAATGAATGTGTGTTGATACTAATATTATATAAAAATGGGCGATGATACTGATATACAATCCTTGCCCTTGTCATGTCTTCCACCAAAAACTCGGGAATTGTTATCATGTTTGTTGGATACGCCAAAAGTTATTCTAAGTGATGGGCCTGATAAGCTACCCAGGTAATTATACTTTCTCTTACTTACATAAGTTTAATTTCTAAAAACATTTACTGCGTAAAATACTTACCAACTGTAGGAAGGATCTAGTCTTTTTTTTTCATTGCAAACATGAATAATTTTGCAATACATATCTCCAATTAGTACTTGAAAATATAACTTTTCACTTGAGAACTATAGTTTTAGCACTTATACTGTATACAAATGCATAAGAAAATATTTTATATGAAGTTTTTTCCTGTTTATAGATTCTAGGGTCTATTTACTACTTTAGATTTTAATATATGCAAATAACCAGCAATTGGGAGTAAAGTGTACCTATACAGGAATCAAGACATGTTGTATAAAAAAATAATAACTAATGTGGTCTTCTCTCACTCTTCTCAGAAGTGATAACAATGACTCATTGACCTATTATTTATACCTCAACTTTGAAAACATTTAATGTATGTGTAATATTATTATGTTTGTCAACATCATGTATTAAATTTATTAAACACAGCCAGTGCCGAGTGGCCAGACACAATAGATTTTATATTTTATCTTTGTGAATTCATGGGTTATCATCCAAAGAAGCACTACAATATAGCTATAGAGTTGTTTATTTGATTTTTTTTGTACATGTGGTTCTATACAACCTCCTACACATTTGAACATTTGCAGAAAGTTATTGAGAAAAATGATAATATCCATTAAATCTTACATACAAATTGAATTTTAAACCAAACCTAGCGACAACCAACAGGTTTAATTGTGCAGTATTGTATAGGCTTGACAACTTATATTGTATCTTAATAGAATGATAGGTTTTTACCTGTATGAGGCTTGTGCTCATCTGGTTATTCTTTGTGGGAACACGGCTGACAGTAGCTATAGCTGGCCTACATAATTTTTTTATTATGCCATAGGGATTGGCGGGGTTTGGCATACTTAGTCAATGTGTCATCAGAAAAGGCAGAATACATCCAACTTCGTCCTCAAAAGACTACTGCATTGCTAGAAATTTGGCAGCAAGACCGGACAGCCACTGTCGGCCAACTGCTGAGCCATTTGGAGCGTTTGGACAGATATGATGTGTATGACGATCTGTGTCATGATCTCAGAGAATCCATTAAGAATGGTCAACTTGTTGGTAAGTTAAATTGGTACATTATTTCTAAATAGATCCCATTAATTTGTGTAATTCTCAATAAATGTTCTTGTCAAGGTAGAGTAAATTAGTTCTGTCCATAATATTATTTGTTTGATATTCAAAAAATCACTAGTAATATAGTCTAATTTGAATAAATGAATTTTAATTTGAATCAAAGCCTAAAAAAGCAGCTTGTAGTTAGCGCGAGCTGGCATGGCGTGGTTAGTGAAATCATAGGCCGTGGAAAGCCAGCTTAACTCTTTAAGAATTCAAGTGCAATGCTATTAAGCTATTAACATTAGGTACTTGTTTTCTTTTCCAGTAAATAGACAAAACCAAATAGCAATACATGAAAACAACAACAATAACTATGATGTGAACAATGTCATCACATATCATGACCGACCAGGACATGAACAGCAGTATGATGCGTTTGTGTTGTATGCTAGAGAAGACACACAGTTTGTTGACGAGCTGCTGCAGCGTATGACGGACGCAGGTTTTCTGGTAATATAATTATACATATTACATGTTCCTATCATTCCACACACATAAAAACAATTTGAAATACATAGTTATGTATTCCCAAACATAATCATTTCTTTTTTCTTTTTACCCAAATGTAGTAAGAGCGCTGCAACTTTTTATAAAACAATGCTATTCCATATTATTGTGTCCATTGTCGTTTGTTGGGATGGGAATTACATCAAAATATGATATGAATCTGTGCATCCCACATTTTATCACATTCAGCCAATAGTACAGTTACTGTGGGGCGACAAAATATACGCACCCACGCAATGACTATAATAATATGCTTTATCAAATTGTGTACTTATTTATTCCTGTCGAAATACAAATTACCACTTCACAGTCAAAGTTCAAACTGTGCTCTGATAACTGAATTTTAAGGAAATGGGCATATTCAAAACTCAATTATCGTCATCAATCTTATACCCAAGCTTGTTAACTTGATATAAGATTGCGGTATTTGTGCATGCTGTTGGCTTGTTTTGGCCGTTGTAAAATGACTTACGGATTGACTGACTATGGTGCATGATACATTTATTATCGATTGGTTGCTTGAGGATGCTCTCTCCTTACAATGACTGCGGATAAGATTGGATAGACATATTTCTGCTTGATTTTACCATATTAGACATTGGCATTTGCAGTGAGGTATTATTATATTATTCCTGACCACCATTTCCAGCTATGCACGGAGAACAACCTGCAGGCGGGGTACTCGACGCCGTACGCGCCGATCGCGCAGCTCATGTGGGAGCGCTGTCCGCGCATCATCATGGTGTGTTCGCCCGCATTCCTCAACAGCCCCACCAATACATTCTACAGGGACTACGCGCAAGCCGTCAGCATTGGTGAGTCACTGTTACCAACACATAATAATGATGATTTAGGCGGTAGCTAATGTTTCCTAAACAAGTGTAAACAGATGATTCAACTTGTTTTTTTATTCAATTTCGTTTCGGGCGTAGTTTGGTATTCTATCATAAAATCCTGCGTTTTAATATTACAATTGCACATTTCCACCTTTGCCCTTTTTTAGCCATCGCATCACGCAAAATACGTGTTCCGACGTACATTTGCGGAACGTCCGTTATCACTATAGGTATATTTTAGGGCTTTTGGCTCAGTGGTTATACTTATATTAGAAAGGTATTGATCTTATAATTTGGTCAGGTTTGAATAAGTCAACTGTTAGATGGGTGGCGGATAACAAGATTACGAGTATCGAGTTACGTAGCCGCTCCCAGGTGGTTGGCACGTGTTCGTTTATATCTAAGGTTTCATAAGGCTCCAACTTCTACATATTTCAGAGTCAAGAAACCACAAGATCCTCCCGATCATATACCGCGAGTGTCAGCTGCCGTCCCACTTGGCGTTCTATCACAAGCTGTACTACAATGAAGATGGAGAACGAGCGATGTACGACTTCTGGCAGAAGCTGAAGCAGTCCCTCGAGCTGGCCAAGTGCCAGAGGCAGCATTATACCAGCAGGTACACCGAATATTTGTTGAAAATTTAAACTCAATTTTGGCTAGATGACCAGTTACTAGGCATTATGACGCAGCTCAGAGTGATAGCCCCTAACACGCCTGTGCTTTCTGTGTTCTCATTCGCCTTCCCCAATCCGCAGAAGCAATGGCATAACGAGGGAAACCCAGCCGCGAGTGGAACAACCACCAAGCACTAGCACACTCCCGGGTTACCTGGACGACCAGCTGTTCCTGCCGTCCGCGCACAAGAGCACCTCCCTGTTTGACCTGGACTCCCTCCACGTCACGACCCTCAGGCCTGACTGCAACTCTTTGAGCAGTCTCAGCCAAAAAAGCTGTTCCAGCGACGAAAAGAAGAAAAAGAAAGCCAAAAGTGTTCAAGATACATTTTCGCGTCTGTGGAAGACATTGAAGCTGAAGAAATCTAAAAAGGCTATGATGGTCGCTCATTAGGGGATTAAAGAAGGGCGAACACTATGATATATGGCTGCTTCGCTCGCATACTAGTGTGTTATTTTTAAACGGGAATTTAATAATAATTCATTATTGAAAAACTGATAAACTATTGTCAATTTAGGTGCCTAGTGTTAGAATACCAAAAATGCACAAACAGGCAGTTTAATTGGTTCTATCGTTTTAGAAAAAAAAATGTGATCAAAACAAAAGCATCACTTGAGAATGTTTCTATTATTAGTTGTCAGACCTAGGTTACACTAATATTGTGTGTGCCCATCACTGTCTCAATGGTGGGCAGGGTCAAACGGTTCGAGCCTTCGTTCTCCACTCTGACCGGATTGGTGGACTACACACACAGCGTCCCAAACTTTATACACAACCGTGTGCAGATTTCCTTACGATATTTTCCTTTACTGTTAATTGGATTTAAAATCGAACTTATCCACTCGTGAATTTGAGAAGTCAGATGTGCGAGCCCGTTTCCACCTCAGTTACACTATTGCCAGCAATTTCTGAAATATCGCAGTCTAGCCTTTTAGCTTTTTGAATAGCTTCATCATAGGTAAAACTAATAGTTGATACCAATTGCATTTCATACTGAACAAAGTAATATAAAGTAGCTTTTGATTACAAAGGTTATATTTGCTTTTGCTTTCTATACTTATAGACTACTTTAGATCGTTATACAATATTATATATATTTCTCTACTCGTAATGAGGGAAGGGGGAGGTACGCCTCCGTTTTTCCCCAAAAGATTAGTAATAGTTACTATTTCCTATCGCTTTTTACTATAGAACTGCCTAGAATTATAATTGAATTGATATAAATGAGATACATTTTATATGTAAGTACAACGGATGTTACATCTTTGTAATATTGTGATTTCAAATCGAGTCTATTTTATGAGAAAAATTATTATATTACATTATATTGAAGAGAATTATACTAGTTATATGTTAAATAGTTTTATTAAATCGCTTCCATCAAGTTAAATAAGTGATATTTGACAATTTTTATTATAAATGGCGTCATAATACTGGTGATATGGTCTTAGTAAAATTGTTTTATTGAAGTGACGAACGTGTCCGTCAGTTTTTTTTAGAGGCAGGTCAATTTCCTGTATTGTTTGTTACTAGTAATTAAATATTTCGGCCTGCATCAATTCATGTATTGGTAGTTGTTATGCCGTGATATGCTTTACGGTACACTCTGTCGATGAAATGTGATTACACATCAGTTAAAATGAGTATTTTTGTATATATGTCTGCGAAATAAAACTTGAAAATCACGAATTGTAGATTGTTATTGTTAAATATGAATACTATAAACACATTTTAGCGACTAGTTTTGCGCCCTCAAGTAATCCGTTGAGGTCTAAAATTGTTTTATCAGAATGTTATGTCTTTTTGACCAGTTGGTTTCGTTTTTATATTCTTCAGGCGAGCTCATTCGATGAGGTATCTTGAGGTCGCAAATATTTCATACTGCTCAGCAAAAAAAAAAAAAATACAAAAATGTAACATTAAAACGTACATAATATAAGAAATATTTTTGTACTTAATTTTAAGATGAAGTATATTTATACTTCAGCACAATGCATTGCAAGTTGTGATTAATATCCTCTCGTGCCTTTACTGTTAATGATCGATATATTTTATATTTTCTGTAAATATAATATAAATTAGTTAAATGGATATTTTATTTTTTAATGTGATTAACTTGCACTGCAGATGGGTATGTATACCGCAAGTGATTGTCAAACTCAACACACTTGAGAAATGGATTATTGATCGTAGTGTGTTTTGTGCTGCCATCTATACATTGTTAAGGTAATTATGTAAAGATATGACGCGGCATGTTTGACGCAGTGGTTGAGAGACCGACTTCTGCGCTACTTGGCGCGGGTTCGATTCCCGCACGGAACAAATTTTTTTATGATCTACAGATAGTTGTTCCGGGTCTGGGTGTATGCCTATGTGAATATAATTATGTGTTTGTAAACGCACCCACGATACAGGAATCATTACTAGGGTGGGGCAAAGTTTAAAATAAATAAATATTAAAGCTTTTGTATAAAAATGAAAGACAAAAGTAATAAAAATATATAGTTATTATTATGAAATGACATCAACACTGTATATTCTAACAAGATGGTCGTTGCCGCAGCTTGCTAGTAACATATTGTCATCCTCTTTAGGCTTGAAGGTTAACCTTTTTACAGCGAGATGGTGGGCAGCGCTGAAAAATAAATATAAAATGTAAAAAAAATAACAAAAAGATTTGGGCTCGTCCGGGATTTGAACCCGGGACCTCTCGCACCCTAAGCGAAAATCATACCCCTAGACCAACGAGCCACTTGTAAATTCAATTGAAATTATAAGCTAGGTTCTACGGCATACACACATGACGTAATTAAATATCAATCACAATAAGATACCACTATTAACGCCCACAGCGATATTTAAAAATCTGTTCAGGCATTAAAAGGTTATGGTGGAACAAAGAAACTCACATACATACGTGAACCTTAAAAACATTACACTCCTTTATTGGGCAGTCGTGTAATTAACAGGGGCGGCTCTAGCCCACGTAGCGCTTGAGTGCAAAAAATAGCCTAGCGCCCTCTAGTAGGCGCGCGATCAAAATGTCATCAAAATTTGAGTGCAAATGGTGTAATTATAAATGACTAGCTTCAACCCGCGGCTTCGCCCGCGTAGATGACGAACCCACACCGTTTATTATTTTTTTTAATTAGAACAATCCGCTGTTTTTGTATCTAAGTCCCGCGAGCCCCTGAGACCCTGCGCCCGTGTGCACTGCGCACCTTGCACCATAGGTAAAGCCGGCACTGTTAATTTATTAATAGTCTTTATTTACATGAACATAAAATAGATTATGAATTCTGTCACCGTACGCATACCTATTATCTAGCTCCTTCAACAGACTCCAGCCATCGACTCCAAAGCTATACAGCCTGACCCCACCAGTCTCGAACCCTGTAGCGACCACCAAACTATCTCCCCTATATGGCGCGAAGTCTAGGGCAGTGACGGAAGTGTTTGGCAACTCTAGCGGTTTGCCCAGCAGACCGTATTCGCCAAGGGAGGAGTTCGAAGGGTTCGTTTTGGACCAGATGCAGACCTGAAATTGAAGTGGTGATTGAGTTAACGTATTTTTGTGCTGGGGTATGAGCAGATAATGTTTGTTACAAATTGATTCCAATACAGATAAAAAGCCTCTAGAAGATAATTTATATAAATCGTTTATTAATATTATGTATGTACTTGTGTATGAGATAACAGTGATCATTTTTCATTTTTAATAATCACCACCATAGCTTTTTCGTTTGACAAATCATGATTTAAGCTGTATAAAAACGAAACTAAAAGTGGGACTATTATAAACTTATGTCTATTGCAGTCCACAGCTCTTCCAAGTTGACTCACTATATGAAGTCCTCCACATTCCACACCTATGGTGACAATTTTGCAAAAATATCCTTTTCTGTCTCACCTTCCCATCCCTCGAGCCCGTACCGAAAGCCTTCCCATCCTGCGTCCACGCACAACACCAAATGATCCTCGAGTGAACACCATTCGTCTTGTCCGTGCTCGCGACCATGTTTAACGAGTTTGAGTTCTGTTGCCTTTGGTATAAGGTCCACCTTCTATCGCGGGATACAGACAGGAGGTGTTGACTGTCGGGCGAGAAGGCTAGCTGTGTGACCGTAAGCTGGTGAGAGACGAGTTTCTGTGTTTGTTGCCATGTTGAGGTTTCCCTGGAAAAATAAAATAGCATCACGCCTGTATTCCCCGAAGGGTTAGGCAGAAATGTACTATTGTACATCCACATGCCGTAAGTCTCATGTAATTGGGGGCGACCCTATTGTCATCTACGGTGCATAGTTCTAAAGTCCTTGCTGCTACTGAGAATTTCCATACAGAAAAACCCAATAACACTGCCCGATCCGGGAACTCAGGACCTCACGCTCAGCGGTCGCGATTGCGATGACTAGAGACCAGTGAGACAGTCAAAAAGCGCTCCGTCTGTGTGGACAGGTCACCTTGGTCATGGCACTTGTACTTTCTTTCTAAGGCCAGTCCAGACGTTGACCTACATAGTTCTTATACATCTATTGTATCTGATTATTGTATCATACAAGATATTTTAGACTGGGTAACTATAGTGTATCCTGCTGGTTTTTCTCCATGTAATGTACTAATTTAACCAGCTAAAGATTCGCAAGTGTGAAGTTATACTTCTTATTTTTTTTATTTCCACTTTTATGAAACATATGTTACAGATGCACATTTCCTTCTTCTTCTTTCCTTCAGATTCCCAAGAAAATTTAAGAGACATTTACCAGCCAACTTCATGGTGTCGCTTTTATCTGTCGGTGTGTGCGCGCATCGTTAGAAATCACTCTTATCAAGCGCACCAAAAGAAGTATAACTTCAAGAAAAACAAGGTTGTTTTCTTTGAAACTGGACATAATGAAGCTGCCGAGGCCACTAGCCACTTCAACATGGCAGCTGAACCAACCAAGGCAAAGTTATCATGTCCCTGTGTAAGAGGCTTCTGTATAATATCTCGCTATAAAACTAACCATATGAGCACGGCGGCGTGTTCGGCGTTAGTGGCCTTGCATGCTGACGCCAGTAGCTTGCCGTCAGGGCTGGCTGCTAGAGCGAACACCTCGTACCCGTGCCCGTACAGCTTCTGGACCTCGGGCCAGAGCGTGTTCTGCATTAAAGTCTCTTCAGTCGGTGGCTCTGAAAAATGTTGGTAAATTTCGTTTGTTTGTCTTCGTATCGAGTAAATTGCCAATTAAATGACACAATGCATCCAGACTCACAAAAATAGTTACTTCAGCTCGGGAATCGAACCCACGATTTATATTATGATTATGTTAGGCGAAATTATTACGTAATCTTTGCTCCACAGTTCAGACAAAGTTTGGCATCCTGTGAAATTATTCCCTAGGAACCAGAGATTTTAGATTAATTGTCATACAAATAAGCCTTACGAAAAGCTATTTTAAATAACTAGAGGAGTCATCTATCATATACCTGTCATATCGACCGGCACAAAGAAACCATCGTTCTCATCATCAGCGTCCTGCTGCTCCTCGTCTTCGATGAACACCGCCTTGTTTGACAAGCCAAGAGACGGCACCGCCGCTCCTTCGGGACCTGAGTGATGGAAAATATACACGCGAATTATAGGTGTCCTCGAAATACAGTGCAATAATGCAATATTAGACAATTTACATACATATTTAAATAAGGTGGTGGATTGTTCATGAGTCTATGGGCGATTGTAAATACCCTTAATTTTTATGAATTTAAACTGAGATTTTAAAAAAATAATTCATCAATAACCATCGTCATAATTTGAAAATCTAAGTTCGATTTTTAAATTATTCTTAAGAATAATAAAAGATGCATTTTCAGTTCATATATTCAAAATTCATCCTTATTTACATGCACAAAAGGTCGAAAGAGACAGTAAATTAATATAAAGCGGATATCGTGGGTACATATATTTTGACAGATGGATTCGTCTGGAGAACGATAGGCAGTAGTCGGTAGTTCGAATTTGGAAGGCCACATGAACAGACGTTCAGTATCGGTCTCGTCGTTTGGTTTTTGAAATGCGAACGCGTTGTTCAATGGAACCTTTTTAACTTTTTACGCTAGTTTTGATTGTGAATTACTGTGTCTGTGTGTATTAAGAACAATATTTATTTCCAAAGTTTATAACTATATAGTGACGTGAAGTGTTTAGTGCCAGTGCAGGCGGTCATCATGCGGTGGGTGCCAATGCACACATACTAACTCATCAAGACGTTCTGTAAGTATCCCCAGATTATACCCTCATGTAAAAAGTATTTTTTATGACAATCTTTGGAATTAGACTGCATTTACCGTACAATCTAAATTATACGTGGACGCGGCTTTTTTTTTAATGTCTCTCTCAATTTGCTCAGGGAGCTTTTACCGCTTAACCGGGCAAATGGCGAGACCAGAAGGGCCTCCAGCCGAGCAAATCAAATAATAATAAGCAAGGTGTCCCATAGTGGGACTCGAACCTGGGCTTAGGGCATCGCTGGGGGGCAGACAAGAGAGGACTTGCTGGATCTGATTGTGATTATTTAGGGACATTTGATTTATTACTACTGGCTCAGCGCGGGCTGCCTCGAGCAAGGGTCGGGGTGGAGTGGATGCGGCTATTGGTATATTTTAGTAGGTATAACTTTAAATAACACTTTTGTCGTCAAACGTTGATCCCGTTGCAATACAGAATTGAAATATATCTCCCATCTCTTACCTCCGCTATCTCCCTCTAACACGTCTCCAGTGATGTTCTTGAAGTTGTGCACAAAGTTGTGTGGCGCCCGAAACACGCGAATTACCTTCTCTTCGGCAGCTGACGCGTACGTAGTGCTGTTGATGAGAGCCACGGAAGCCATGTCGTAGCCATGGACTTGTGGACGAGCTATCTCGTGCCATTCTGATCCTGCAAAGTAATATTAAGAATACATTAGGTCGTTGTAATACGGTAGATGACTACTAGTCATTTGAGTTACTTTTTATGAGCTGTCAAAAACGACATTTTGTTCTAAAAATGTTTGGAATAGCAAGGCGTGACGTCATAGTTTTTCATTGCCGCTGACATACTTATTGTGTGATTTTGATAAATTAAAAATTGAAAACATCAAAGATAAGCAAGAGATTAAGTTTTACTGAGTTTTAAGAAGAAGAACTATTTACCAAACAAGATTTCAGAATTTATTTTTGATGCAGTCATCTCTCCTATTATTATTAATCAACTATGCCCAATATGGACTCCGATTCCTCCAGTAACGTGGGTAGGGTTTACATACTACCCACATTAAATTAGCACCTATGGTACTTTTAAAGGGGTTGCAGGCGAATTTTAATTCTTTCATAATACTTTTCCATTAATTCTTTATGGGACCAATAGTATTAAAATGTACAATTTTTGGTCGGGGGTTTTAGCTAGTACGTATGTTTACCATTATTAGTGTTCCACGGGGCGTGCACCCTGCTGGTTTGGTCTGCGGACACGCTCATGATGTAGCGCCCCTCGCGCTCCCACCTCACATCTTCTACTGCGCTGAAGTGACCGCCACACACCACTGACGGTTGCCATTGCCCTGATTCCTGAATAAAACAACAAGAAACTCTAGCATTTTCGACTGTTGTCTTAGAGCTAAAGTAAATTTTATATGGGAGATTCAATCCACTTTGTTTGTTTGGTCATCAATAGAAAATGAGTACACACGATCACCTAGTTCTTTAAAAACTTCACGGCATTCACGCCGAAGAAGTGGTACCAACAAAAATTATACCTTCAAAGGTTAGTTGAGCAGTACTGACAACCAGCCTTTCTGAAGTAGAAACCTCAGTAAGGACCGTAGCACGTTCCATTCAGTAGTTTCCGCTTACCTTTGGCTTGACTTTATGTATGTATGAAAGTTTGGATTGCTGACTGACCTTACAATGCTTCCAAATGTGGAAACTTCCATTATAGCCATGTCCCAAAAACGACGAGCCGTCTGGTCCAAACCGGCTTCCATAAAACCCTAATCCATTACCCCCCACTTCTCCTACCCTAACGCGTTCCACCCACGCGCCTTCCCCCTCGCCCTTCTCAGGAGATGACTCTGGTTCCCAGATTATCACTGTCTTGTCTAGGGATGATGATAAAAGACGGTAGATCGGCTTTTTGTTGGTATCTGGAAGTAAAGAAAAGTATATTCATATATTTTGTGAAGACTTTGGACAAAAATCTTGCATATGGAATATAAGTAAGTACTTCATTATTGTTGTTTATCCTATTTCTTCTTAGAGTCAACATTAGAAAGAACTCTAAACCGAATTAAATGAAGGGTGTGAGCAAAAAGGCAACTACAAAAAGTTTTCAGCCTGCAACATCTAAACATGTCTAATTTCTTGTTTTATCGAGAGTAAACTCGAGTCCACCAACCTCCAATCCCTCCCGGCTGCCACTGCACTCCATACACCCATCCCTCATGCCCAGCTAACACTGCTTCTAACTTCACCGACCAGTCCTCTCCGTATGCTGGGAATACCTTCTGTTCGACCTTGATGCCTGTAGTGGGCTCGTGATCTATGTGCTTTTGGATGCGCCAGAGACGGATGTACGTGTCTTGGGAAGCTGATGCTAGCATTATTGTGGAGCTGTCTGTGGAGAGTAGCAAGGTTTTAAAATGTGGTAACTGCAGTTGTGTTGCGCAAGCGAGTTTCGGCCTTGTTCTGGCGTGCAAGGAAAGAGTCCACGAGTGTCAAACCTGGTGATACCTGACATCCTGGGCAGACATACTCAGTATTACAATTGTTGACTGGCTAATATTGTGATAGTTTGTGCCGACTAAAAAGACCTTATTCTATACAGATTATTTGAGCAAAGTAGACCTTTTGCTCAGAAGAAGTAGCATTGCTCTTAGTTGTCAGGCACATTTCGTTAAACATTTTATTATGTATAAACTAAATAAGATAAGGTTCAGAACTGGTCAGTGTCAGATTCTTTCGATTCGGAGATCTATCTATATATCTAACCACATGGCAAGAGTAGCAATCACAACGGGCCCCGCGTATTCAAGGTGATTGTGAGGTGGTACTTATATTGAATTTACTTAATGTAACAAAAACGTGAAACGTTACACCTGTTTTCCGATTAAGGTAATCCACGTCACGTGAGTTCAAAAAATTATTTTTTTTAAATTACTTTTGGAAAGGAATCTTTTACTGTCACATCAAATAGTTCAGTCATGATTTTTTAGTGATAGATAGATATGTAGTTTCACTTGGCAGAAGTAAGCTGAAATGTTATGGTTTAAGTTGACACATACTTACAAAGAGTTTTATCATTTTTTAACTTACCCACATCTTGTACATCCAGCCCCCTGACCCAGTCTTCATGCCCCGTCAATGTATGGACCCTGTGGTACTCATTGCCTACAAACACATGTATCTTATGGTCGTCCAATGCACAGAACAAGATGGGCTTGTGTGACGTCGGTAAGATGTGTGCGTGAAGTGTCAGGCAGAGACCAGAGTTCAGACATATTGTCTGTGTGTGAACTATAGCACCTGAAATAATCGAATAAAGTCAGTTTTTTTATTTCATCATCTTTGTAAGAAGTTTTAAACTATGATTTATAAAGGTTCCAAAGAGTTGAGTAAAAAAATTTACTAAACTAGTAATTATACTGAAAAAAAAATTTAATTTAAAAATTTATTATTCATCATAATATTGTTAGTCAAAGAGTAAAGTAACTGACCATTTTTTCTTTCCCAAACTCTGACAGTAGAATCAATAGACCCTGTATACACCAGCAGCTGATCTCCATTATAAACCCCATGTATACACGTCACACCATCTGTATGCTCTGATAGAGTACTCGTCACCTTCCATGCTCCGTTTACCAGACTCCATATAGCAGCAGTTTTGTCCGCTGAACCAGAAATCAATTCCGTGCAGGTTCCATCAGGTTTGTGGAGCCATTTCACAGTGTTTACTTGTGAGCGATGGTGGCTGAGTACTGTTAGAGGATCTTTGCCATTTAGTTTCTGGAAAATTGTGAAACAAAAATGTTTGCATAAGCAACATGTAATATTTGCCATTTTATAGAACAGTAAATTGAATTAACAGTCTATGTGCAAATAACAAACTTAGAATGAACTACTTTTGATGAAGTAGAAACCTAATTGCATAATTTATTGAGGTAGTCAGATTAAACTAAACCTATGCAACAGCATCTGAATAAAATATGATTAATCATATTTACATTATGTGCTAATTCTTTGTTACATACTGTATAGGGCAGCTAGATCTAAATTGCATGCATCTCAATATCAAAGCAGTATTCCAATGTAATATTTTTACCGTATCATAAACAACAACAGAGTTTGTGGCACCAAAACAAACGAGTCCTTCGCTATTCCAATCAACTACCTCTGGTGTACGATTACACGCAACGGACGTATATATGTGCTTCACGTTGATTTTCATTGTTATATCATTTATAATATTCGTAATAAAACAATAAAATATCGATTAAATGAGAAAAACACGAATTTTGAGGTTACAATTAACATATGGTTGACACATTGTGTATACAGTACGTTCGTGAAATATAAAATTTATGTTTTGAATTTCGATCTGCAGTTTTCGTCATAAAATAATTTGGGACAAAGATCTAATGACTATCATTAGTCATTAGATCTTCGTACCAAATTATTTATCACATGAAATAAGAAATGTAATTTTCGATACACATCCGTAGTTATAGTATTTTAAGATAACTACATTATAGCCAGTATTTTTTCGTAATCGAACGCGTCCTTAATTTTGGCGGCAAAAATGACATTCAATCGATGGTAAAATGTCATCATCGGTCAATCAACTCGTAACATCGTGAAAAATTCAATTTTATTACATTACATTTGTAAATTGTATTACTACAAACAATAACAATGCCGGATGTAATGATATGTGGTATACCTGTCAGTTTTCCATTTGAACCGTATGAATTACAGAAGGCCTATATGGAGCGAGTGATCGAAAGTCTTCAGAATAACAGCAATGCTTTACTGGAATCACCTACAGGTACGGGCAAGACATTGTGCTTACTATGTTCGTCATTAGCCTGGTTATTGGTTAAAAAAGCACAATTACAAATGAATGCCCAAGTCGGCAATTTTTCGGAACACAGCAATTTCAGTGGAGCTCTTAGAGATACTTTAAAATCTGGTGCTGGCAAAACGAAAGACAGTACTTCGTGGGGAATGCCGAAAATCATATATTCATCAAGAACCCACTCACAATTGACTCAGGCAATGCAAGAATTGAAGAGATCAAGTTACAAGCATGTGAAAGCCACAGTTTTAGGTTCTAGAGACCAAATGTGCATACATCCAGAAGTCTCTAAAGAAACAAATAATATGAACAAAGTCCATATGTGTCAATTAAGAGTAAAATCAAGGACTTGTCACTTTTATAACAATGTTGAATCAAAAAAGGAAGATAGAGCTGTGAAGGGTGATGATATATTAGATATAGAAGATTTAGTAACAGTAGGGAAGAAACTGAAGTGTTGTCCATATTATTTATCAAAAGAATTGAAACAAGATGCTGATATAATTTTCATGCCCTACAATTATATTTTAGATCCAAAATCAAGGAAAGCAAATGGAGTAGAACTCCTGAATAATATTATTATCTTAGATGAAGCACACAATGTTGAGAAAATGTGTGAGGAGTCAGCATCTTTGCAGATTAGGACAACAGATGTTGCATTGTGTATTGATGAGATAACACATGTTATGAGGTCGTTTGGAGAGGCAGCGGCCAGTGAGGACCAAATGGATATGACTGTCGATAGCCAGCCAAAAGACTTCACTTGCGATGATTTGTGTATTTTAAAAGAAATGATGCTGGCATTAGAGAAAGCCATAGATGAAATATCTGTTGGCAATGAAGGCACCACCTACCCTGGAGGTTTTATATTTGAGTTACTCTCAAAGGCTGAGATCAGAGATCACAATCAAATGGCAGTCATTAGTTTAATCGAGAATCTCATTCAGTATTTATCAACAGCCAGCGCTTCACCTTTTCAACGTAAAGGTGTTGGCTTGCAGAAAATTGTAGACTTATTGAATGTAGTTTTTAGCGGTACAACACATGCTTATAAAGAGAGAGTCAAAATGTGTTACAAGGTTCATGTCCAGATAGAAGACAAGAAGAATAAAAAGACTGACAGTTGGGGAGCCCTCAAAACTGGTAACTCCAAAACTGCTGAAAGAGTACTAAGCTATTGGTGTTTTAGTCCAGGATTTGGAATGAAGCAGCTTACAGATCAAAATGTGAGAAGTATAATACTAACCAGTGGAACCTTGGCTCCATTAAAACCTCTGACATCAGAACTGGGGATCCCAATTGGTGTCCAGTTGGAAAATCCCCATATAGTAAAGTCCAATCAAATATGTGTAAAGATCATGAGTCAAGGTCCTGATGGTGTACAGCTTAATTCAAATTACCAGAACAGAGACAACCCTAAATATATTTCATCTCTAGGTAGAACAATACTCAGCTTCAGCCGTGTAGTACCTGATGGTCTGTTAGTATTTTTCCCATCATATCCTATAATGACCAAGTGTCAAGAAATGTGGCAGAGTGAAGGAATCTGGTCAAGTATAAACAATATTAAACCAATTTTTGTTGAACCTCAGCGTAAAGACACCTTCAATGCAATAATTAGTGAATATTACAGCAAAATAAGTGATCCCAGCACGAGAGGAGCATGTTTCATGGCTGTTTGCAGGGGAAAAGTGTCTGAAGGATTAGATTTTGCTGACATGAATGGCAGAGCAGTAATCATAACAGGATTACCTTTTCCACCTTTAAAAGATCCAAGGATTATTCTGAAGAAGAAATACTTAGAAGAGCTGAGAATTAAGGACAAACAGTTCTTGTCAGGAGATGAATGGTACTCCTTAGAAGCAACAAGAGCTGTCAACCAAGCTATTGGGAGAGTCATAAGACATCAGAATGATTATGGAGCAATTTTACTCTGTGATTGTAGATTCAACAGCCCCAAACTGAAGAGCCAGTTGTCTGCATGGTTGAGAGACCATATCAATGTTTCAAACAAGTTTGGGGAGACAGTGAGTGAAATATGCAGGTTTTTCAAAAATGCTGAGACATCTTTACCTTCTCCCAGACTTAAACCACTGCTTCCAAATGAGTCTAGTATGAAAGACAGAGATTCAGGTCCAATGCATTCTAGCGGTGTTGCATTTCCAGTTACTAATTCCAGATTGGTGTCAAAATCATCCAGTAAAAAGTCTGTAAGCCAGTATCCTAATTCTAATGAGGTGTATGCAGATTTTACAATGGATTTCTATAAAAATGCTAAGTCTTCGGCCTATGTGAATGAGTTCAAGCCAAACAATACAAAGGATTTGTTCAGTGCAATAGACCAAGATGAAACTCGGCAGTCTCCATCACAGTCTCTAGTAACAATCCACAAAAGAGTTGCAGATAAAGAAGATATTACTATTGTAAATAATGTAGTAAAAAAGAAAAAGTTGAAGATAAAACCTTTTGGCTTTGAGGAGAATTTGAATAGTGAGAAATCAGGCAAAGATGATGAATTAAGTATAGTTGAGAAAGTTCCTCCCACATCATTGATAGATTTTGTAAAAGAAATTAAAGTACTTTTACATGCTGATCAGTATAAGGAGTTCCAGTTATCCATTTCATCTTACAAGAAAAGTGGTGAATACGAAGCTTTTTTGAAAATTTTATCTAATTTATTTGAAAATAGGAAAATGTTTTATTTATTTAAAGGTATGAAGAGGTTTCTGAAAGAGGAACACAAGGCTGTTTTTCAAGAATATTGTGATAATGTTAAATTAAATAACTAATTGTTTAAATAAATTCAATATTAGAAATGGACATCTATTTTATTAAATATAAGGTCTTAAGTGTAAATATGTGTTTGTTTCATTGAAGGGATGATTTTAGTTGATAAAGTAAACACCACATTATATACTCTAACATTATTTATCTACTTAAACTTATACAATTAGAAAACATTTTTGGGAGCTTCATTGATCTTACTGGCAATCTCAACCGAGTTAATTCTCAAAATAGTTTGCTGAGCCCGTTGGAAGTTGATTCTCATAAACTGCTTCCTCCTCTTCTTTTTAAAATGCGTTCTGGTGTGAGACAGGCCTTTAGAGATAACTGTTGCTGTCACATCGACTAGTCCAGGTTGTACTACTGGTCGCCCGATGAGAGAAAAGTCTTTGGTACCAGCTAGCAAAACTTTGTCAAGTTTAATTTTATCGCCAATGTTGGGAGGCCAGTATCCTTCGAGAACAAGAAGGTCTCCGTCCGTCACACGCCACTGTTTACCTAACAAGTGTACGATGGCGAAGTTTCTTGAAGCATTTTGTTCGATCAAGTTATTGCATTCAGCTATCACATCCTTTGTAGTTTCGGGGACGGGCTTGGACTCTATAGGAGCTAAGTTTGTAATGAATCTTGATAGAACGCCAGCTGTAAGGTTATAAATTGTTTATGTAATGAAAAAGTTACAATCTAATAACAATGTGACTGTATTGTTTTAATTTGATACCTTGTCCTCCATTGAATACACTGGCAAGTCTTTGCAAGCCCGCTCTAATTAGAGCCATAATTGTAGGATGTTAGTTGGCTTCTTACAATAAAATTGGTATTTATATTCAATCAAAACATTTCTCTCGTCATAACCTAAAATTCAAACACCACAGATAACACAGACACACAAAAGCAACTCGAGTAGAGACTCACAGAGACGTTTTATATTTCGTTCAGAAAATCGTATACAAAACGTCCGCAGTACTTGAATTTACTTTTTATTTGCTCTTTCCATAAATACAATAAAATAATCAACACTGATTTAAATTAAATCAATTTAAAGAACGGGATTGGATTATCAAAAATATTATTTTCTTCTAATAAACTGGTTTGTCGTATCGCGGTATTATGTGTTAAGTAAAATGAAATGAATCTATACTTATTTAATTATTTTATTTTGGAATACACAGAATTATATTATTATTCTTGTTCTTTTTTTGGTATAGGCACTTAATTGCGGTGATCTAACTACAGTTTTTCAATGCTAAATTCCCATTCTTTACAAAACTACAGAGATGGCGTTGTGACTAAGGCACGTTGATACCAAGATGCCGTGAAGGAGTGAGGATAATTCGACAGATGGCAGTTACTAAGAGAGCTATTAGTTTCTGAATGATTTCCTGCCAAAGTACTTACATTGGTTGAAAATAATAGATCGCAAAGTTACACATGTATACACAAGTAGGTTCAAGTATCTTATGTAAACCCAGTTTTAAGTGTAGGTGTGCATAGGTACTCTACGTAATAATAGGTTAGGTTGTATACTATATATATTATACATGTGGCTATTTCATCACCAAACTATTATGTAATATGTTTATCCTTTTTACCTTTCTTATTTATTTTGTTCGGGTCAAGCATTTTCGTTTTTATAATGCCATTTAAACATACCTACATCAATTAGCTTTCCCCCGGGACTTTTTCAACGTGATATAGGTGCTTAACTGGTACTGAATTTATCTTTGCTTCTTACTCCATTTTACCGCATTCCGCGTCAATATTTGTTAATTACCGGTGCTTCATGCCTAAACCTTATTAGGTATCTATCCCACTTTCAAGCTTTCCATTCTGATATAGGACATAAAGTAGGACGATTGCGTTTCTTGTGGCTAGTGACGATTACCTTAATTTTAACCTCCTTCTCCCGGTTCCTCCTATCCCATCCCTCCTTAAAGGGTTTGCAACGCATCAGCGATCTTCCGAAATAGGGATCACCTGGAACAACGCAACACCCATTGTTGCGAATGTTCAAGGTCGGTGGAGATCGTTTAATAAGGTAGATACAGTCAGTATCAAAAATATGTATACACGTAGCGAAATTCAAACGCTTATACTTATAAAACTATTGTTTAAAATCATAAAATTTAAATGACTATGTATTTTTATGTTTCCGCAGATATTGTCTCAAATTGTTTAAGATTTTAATCACTGTTTCCTCTAAAAATCGCTTTTGCATTTTATGAAGTGTAGGTATACATCTTTTTGATGCTAACTGTACTATCAGGGGACCAAAAAGATTATATGTCCTATAAGATTATAAAAAAATAATCTAGCTACGCCCGTTTGGGCGATGATTAAAATATCGGTTATTCATTTTTATTTTGCAAATATTTAAAAGTATAAAATACGATTTTACTTCTCGCTTGCAGGACCCAGGCAAATAATTCTAGGAACTTTTTCCTATTATCTTACACAAGGCTCGATGAACTTCGTGCCCCGGGCGATTGACCACTTCACGGGCTGCTAAAACCTCCATTTTATTTATCATCCTAACAGGATAGATTTCAGTAAAAATAGATAGGCATCTCTAATTGATAGGTAACTCGTGATCGATAATGTTATTGTAAGTTCATATTGGGTGTCTTACTTTTAGTTAAAGCTAGTTACATAGTTTATTGTTAGTTCATTATTCTTTAACAAAAGTATTTTCCTTGTGTAAGTATAGCATTCAGAAAATACGTGATCATTAAGTGCCGAAAAAAGTAATCCACATTCGCTACGTGCGAGCGCGAAAGTGTATTGAAGCTGTCAGGGCAATGTTCGCGGTAATGCGACGACTGACAGCCAAGGCTTAGGCTCGTCCTTCACCAGAAAGGTTTATTTATTATTCTAGATTCAGACACTCCACAGCCTCTGATGGATTGTAGTAGAAAGCTCAGTAAATTCACCGTCCACATTTAAAACTCCAGCTCCATTCGTACGCGAGTTACTTGATACTTCAGCCGTCGGTTCGTTCGATTTCGCCGACCATCGGGAGGCTTCGGCGGCGTCTGGGGTGCGTTGCCATAGCAACGAACGGGCACGCGGCGCTCTCGGCATAGCGGCCGCAGCCGAAAATAAACACGAGAGCGACGCCTCGCGGACTTGTTGTGGAGCGAGGGGACACGCCACTAGGGCGCTACGGGGGTGTGCGTCGGGTGACGTATGTAATTATCGTTTCAGGTTTCATCGGAGACGTATTGGATTATTCTGATGGGCTTTTTTATGTTAAGATAGATTGTATCTTAGTCTGTAAATATAATGAAAGAGGTCTTATGAGCATACTGAACCTGTGGAAACAAGTTTTCAGTTCGCAACTACGCGGAAGAGGGTACATACGAGAGGTATACGAATGTTTATTCTACGTCAACGAAATCAGTTAGAAGCAAGTTGTAACGCGGGATTTTCCAAGAAACGTACGAAAGTTGCCGGGCGAAGGCTCGCCCGCTCCCGTACAAGACCGCGAGCGGCCTGGGGCGGGGGTGTGCGAGGTACGGGCGGAGTGGAGAGGCCGGTGCGCGCGCACGGCTCCCGCGTCAGTCGCTGGGCGGCGCGCGGCCGGCTCGCGGTCGATAGCTGCACGCTGGCACGGGCACGGCCATGTTGCGCGACGCGTGCACGCGCGAGCGGCCTCGACGCGCTGCCGTGTGAGTGAAGTGTTGTGGTGTGGACACCGGCCCCCTTCTCCCCTCGCGCCGCCACGCGCGGCGCTGCCGCCTCGAGCTTTCGGTCAGTATCAAAGACCAGTGCCTCCTCGTGATGTTATACAGGACATCAGTACCACCTGCGGGAGGCGCGCCAGGCATGCGCTGCCGACGCGTGATTGAAAACAGATCGTCTACACGGTGTGATCCGATTCGTGAATATTTACGGGTGAATGCGCGTCGTGACGTTTAGGTTCGTTGTACACACGTCCTGAAATTGAGCTGGGTCCCGTCGCCCTTTTAGGGTCTAACATACGTCGCACAATCGTAGGTATAAATGTTAGGTTAGGACAGTGAGTACTGATTACGCGCGAAGGAATTCAATCACGTCGAAAGGTTTAGATAACGGTGTACGGCAAGGTGTGTGCTCTAGAATATAAAGCAAACAGTTTCTAATTAATTTTGAGATAGCATCTTGAATTAAAGGCAATATTGGGGAAGTTTGTCAAAAGCGAGGAGCGCCGGCAAGCGTGGGGTACCTAATAACTTCATTTACATTTACATTTAAGGTATAGCAGTGTAGCCCGTAGCTCGTAGCCCTTTGTAGCCCTTCGTAGCGCGTCGTAGAACTATGCAAGACTTTTGTAAAGCTTTTAAAAGCACCTAACTTAAAAAAGGTATTGGTTTTGAGGTAAGTAATTGTATTTATATTGACCAATCAGAGCTTTCGAAAACGGATGACGAGTGATATCCCTCGTCAAGGTGACGAAATGATTTTTTAAACCATTTATGAAGACATTTTTCAAGTCACGTGTTCATATCTTAAAGTAAAACATCCTTACATAGTATAACGTCTTTTAACAACTCACAATGTGGTAAACGTAACCTTGATGGAACATTTTACTTAATCAGCTTAAAGTACCAACTGATTCACATGTCTTAATATTACAATAACAGGTAATAAATATATGTACATATTACATCGCCATGGCTCAACATCGACATGGCAACAAAATTATATTATTAAACATTAAAGTATTCATCCCGGCAATCTGCTGGGAGGATTCAACAATAATTATAATATTTAAATGTCTAATTCACGAATGAATTTTGTAAAAAAAACAATTGAAGTAGGTTAACAGTCATTTTACATATAAAATGACGGCTTGTGACCGGCGTTTACTTGTCTGAGTTGTTTAACTGAAATTAAATGTTTTATTTTTAACTTTTCCACTAGCATTGCTCCTGTACCGTGGGTACAGAAAAACATCACGTGCATATATACACAGAACTAGAAACATCATAATCGAACCGGGGATAATAAGTGAAGAAAACAAGTCTTTAAGCCATAGTGTCGTCATGAGTTCTGTCATTGAATGACGGCATTATAGAGTACTAGCATCCGCTCGCGGCTTCGCCCGCGTGGTTTACGAGCTCGTACATTTTCCGGGATAAAAAGTAGCCAGTGTGTTATTCCAGACTATAATCTATCTCTGTGTCAAATTTCATCCAGATCCGTTCAGCCGTTCTAGCGTGAAAGAGTAACAAAGATCCATCCATCCATCCATCCTCACAAACTTTCACATTTATAATATTAGTAGGATAGAAAGTAGGATTCTCTAGCGTATGGCAAAGGTATTTTATCGTACATATCTTAGTTTGCCAATGGCGGTTGTCACGTGGATAGGGGCGAGTCTATCGCGATAGATACTTAAACACAGAATTGAATACTGATATTTGCGATATAATTAGTTTTACGGAGGTTGTTTGCTTATAAACAGAACCGTTCGTTGTAAACAATTAATTAAATTACTATAACTAAATATCAGTCAGTTTAGACGTTAGGTATTTTGAAATAAGTCTCCTAAGTTGTGATACAGGCAGCTGAATCTATGTTTCTGGGTAACATGGTTAGCTACAAGGATCTAGACTAAATCATAACCTAAAAGTTGTAAATTTGGTCAGAAAAAGTTTCATATAAAGGTTCATCATCATCATCATCAGCCAGAAGACGTCCACTGCTGAACGAAGGCCTCCCCCAAGGGGGGGTTTGCCATAATCCCCACGCTTGGCAGGCGGCTTGGGGATCGCAGTGGCTCACCGATTAGTGAGAGGACGCTGCTGCCCGTCCTCCGGTGTCTGGTCGCAGTTTTAAGACGTACCCGGGTCATGTAAAGGTTACGGAACCAAAAAGTAGTACTTAGAAACTTTGTGAAAATTAGTTTAGATCTGGCAAGGAATAAATCACCAGTATTTCTGTGTGTGCTTTATTTAGAACACATCCTGAGTTCCAGATAAAGAAGTGCACACAAGAGATTAAGAACTATTTACCTAGGTAGAGCTAGAGATAAAATACTCACTCAACAAATGGCATCACAGTTGATAAAAACGAAGAAATAAAGAACTCTTAAAATGAGAGGTGTTCTTTTTGTTTATTAGGTTCACCAACATTGTTTACACTTAAATCATTATAGTTTTATATTAGGACAGTTATAGGTACTACACACACTTATAGGTAAACACAGCATATGCAATATCAAAATTAGAAAGAATTATGATCTTAAAACACTTTTAAACAGTGCGACATGAAATTTCAGTCTATTTTGACAAATATAAAAGTCCTTATTGCGTAACCATGATAATATTATACATTTTAATATTAAATTAAATGTAGATGCAAGCAAACAGAATAGTATGTAGGCGAAATGATTAAATGTATCATTTTGATATTACGCTTGAAGTATTTCTTCGTAGTTCGCTACGTGTTATTGCCGGCTACGTGGCTACGTCGCGCTACGAAATACGTAGCGCTACGGGCGCGGGCGTTATTTGAAATAAATATTATTACATAAGTACTGTAAAGATTTAGCTGTCGTACATTGAATATTTATTTGACGGTGGATAGTTGCTGGACGATATATACATATTTTCTGAAGAAGCGAAATGGAATCACTGATCTAGTAGTACTAGATCTTTTACAGGCTACTGAACAGAGAATATTTTCCATTAAGTTGCGATTAAACTAGGGATGTTACGGAGCTTCGACTCCGAATCCAATAAGTCGGAACCTCCGATTAAAATCACACCTCCAAATCCGGCTCCGGTTCCGATATATCAAAACGGAGGTAAATATCGGAGCATAGACTTAGAATTTCGCTTACGCTAAAAGACCAACAAAGCGTGGAAAAGAGATATCATTTTAATATGAACACTACCCGAGAAAGAAAGAGACAGATGTTAATGTCAGTATGATACAATTTTTTTTTGAAGGATCGGTTTCTATCCTTTCCCTTGCTTTAGTGTCAAATATATCTTATTAATTTATAAAATAATCGTGCAATTATTGGCGATTAGTGAAATTTAGGCAGTCATAATGTCATGTTTTTTTGCCTATTGTAACGTGACAAAGAAAAATAATCCAAATAATTACACGTTTCACAGGTAAATGTGATTTTTTCATCGTACGTTTTGAAACCATATTTTGTGTGCGTACTAGTATTAATTCGCCGAGAAAACAAATTTTACCATAGTATATTAGGTTTTCTTCCGATACGTAGTAATATTTTGGAGATAAAACAAGATATAAATAATATTTAGTGTAAATATTAAAATGTATGCTTACGCTAGGGTTGACTGCAGAAATGAATTAACGAATATCGATAAAAAGTCGATAGATTTTTATCAGATTATTGAATAATCGGGCCTAAGGGAACTAGCTATGGTAATATTATACCTTATCATTATCAGTGCACAAAACAAGTAACTAGTGGATAGCACAAGGATAAATCTTTGTATCATACTTATCTGTCCATAATATTATAAAATATTAGCTGAAGCATGTCAATTTCACCATCAGCTTAATTCGGCTTCACCAACTATTTCTTAACTTGTTAATGCATGAAGCATGGCATCTCCAGCACTTTGGCTATTTTAGGCTTCCATTGAATAGTGAATTACGTGGAAAATGGATACGGATCATAAATAGACCAGAATGGACTCGGATTGTACCAATTGTACCAACGGATTACAATGAAACTATACAGTTTTATTGATATTAGTCTAACTTAAGAACTAAGGCATGTTTCATCTCAATCCGTTGATACATCTTGAGAAGTTAAGACACAGCTTGGGAGGATACTATTGTTTGGTTATTTGACTGTCTGTAGCCGATCTAAAGAGATCTCATTGAAAGTAAATTGTATAATAATGTTTAGAAATGTTGTATATCTGTCGGTACCTGTATTATCAAAAACCAAAATTCGAGCATCCGGACACAGTCACAGGCACGTGCATGAGCAAGAGCGTGGATGCTTGCTGCATACAACATCATCTTAAAAACCCATTATATTTTCACAAATAAAATGATTTTATCTGTTTATTATTTTTTATAAGAGGATTAATTTAATAGCATATATAACTCTATTCATTAGGGCAAGATTTAATCTATCGATACTATTCTAAATTGACAAAGCAAATACACAACCCTATTTTCATCTGACATATCAGTCACTAACACATATGCATATTATTTTTCGGTATCTCCTACAAGCTGTCATTGTTCATCTTTACATTCTAAATCTATGTATCGGAGTTACAAGTTATGACTTGCTATCGCTGCAGCGCTACCGAGCACTTTCTACGTGACACTGACAACTGACAGAGTATAAGTGTTCTGTGCAAGTGATGAACGAAGAGTGAACGGTTTGCGACAAGCTTTTTTTTTTAAACTTTGGCCCACACTAGTTTTTCTCCTGTGTCGTGGGTACAGTTTACAAACATACATGTCACATACACACACAACCCGACCCAAAACAACTATCTGTAGATTATACAAATATTTGTTCCGTGCGGGGATCGAACCCGCGACACATAGCGCAAAAAGCTAATCGCTTAACGATTGTGCCAACCGTGTCGTCAAAGTTTCTTCTTTCTTATTTATTTATATTTTACATTCGTAGATTTGCTTCGACTCCGACTCCGATTTACCTTCGACTCCACGGAGGTCACTACGAGAACCTCCAACTCCGATTCCGCCTCCGATAAATCCACCTCCGTAACATCCCTAGATTAAACTGACGAACGATAAAAACCAATATTTTTTAACCATACCTTGATTTGTGTCGCACATAGATAGCTGAATATGATTCAGGCTCTGAATATTACTTTTTATTTATTCATCAGTTTTATTCGAAGAATTGAAAAAATGAATGCATTTTTTACAACATTAATGTATATGAAATATTTTTCACGTTAAATTTTATGATAGGCAATCCATTGGGCAAATAGATGTATAGTTTTGCAGATAGTTTCGTTTTTAAATTATATTTGTTTTAGTAAATTGGGTTCGATTTTTGGTTAGAAAATGAAGTACTCAGAAGGAACTTGTAGAGTGTACCGGTGATCCAGTTGTCAAGTCATAGGTCGTGGGTTCCAATCTACGTTGGTGCGTAACAGTGGTTTCAATATATCCATGATTTATGTACAATAAGTATCAAAAAGATGTATACGCTTGATGAAATTCAAATGCAATTTTTAGAGGAAATAGTGATTGAAATCTTGACCTATTTAACACATAGTATCTGAGAATAAATAAAAATACATAACCATTCAAATTTTATGATTTTACCCAATAGATTTCCTAGAATAAGCGTTTGAATTTCGCTACGTGTATACATATTTTTGATGCTGACTGTACCTGTTTGTAAAGGAAAAAATCATGGAAAAATCTGAAAACT
Organism: Shargacucullia verbasci; assembly: GCA_947562105.1. NCBI lineage: Eukaryota > Metazoa > Arthropoda > Insecta > Lepidoptera > Noctuidae > Shargacucullia > Shargacucullia verbasci. The sequence continues at coordinate 859,649 of OX387284.1, forward strand.
AATTGAACCTTAAGACCGGGTCCATAAAGCGTGATTTCACAAAAAATCAGCTAGTTTGTATCGGCCGTAAGATGCAAATAGCTCGCACATCGACATTCCGAATCGCAGGCATAAAATATATCCCTGACACCGCTCTATAAAATGTGTGAGTGAGTTGTAAAAATTCTCACTTTCATCCCGTCTTGTGATTTATTGCCCGATAATTTGAAACGGTGTATCGACGAAATAAACCTTGTTATTATATTATTCTACTTAATGTTATAAATGTGAAAGTTTGTGAGAATGAATGGATGGATGAATGAATGGATCTTTGTTACTCTTTCACGCCAGAACGGCTGAACGGATCTGGATGAAATTTGGTACAGAGATAGATTATAGTCTGGAATAGCACATAGACTTTTTATCCCGGCGAAGCTGCGGGCGGAAGCTAGTGTTAAATATATTATGTCTTCATGTGAAACTGTGTTAGTAGTGTGCTAGATAAATGGATGTTCTGTACCGAGAAAAATAAAATATCTTTTTGCAGTATTTGACCTTCAGACGTTTGTTCTGTTAGTATTACAGATCTTTTGCCAAGTGAAAGCTTTACAATGACCAGGCCATTTCTCACTTCGAATATATTTCAAGGGGAACAGAGGCAGTTTGGCGATGATGTTATATGGCCGTATACATATATCAAATATTATTTTCTTTTTATTTTTTGCGTTGCTTTACACTAAGATTTCTCTTGTATCGCGCAAAGTTTGGTAGCAAAGTTTGGTATTGCAGACCTGAAACTATATACCTATAGATCATACAAATATTTGTTCCATGCGGGAATCGAACCCGCGACACATAGCGCAGAGCTAATCTTTTTGGGCATTGTACCTACTGTGTTGGCGATATATCTCCATACGTGTGATATAATTATATCCCTCATTTAAAAAAATTAGTAACAGGTGCCAATACCTCTAACATCAGACATTACGACTGTATTCTCTGAAGGTTAAGCAGGCAGGGGTTTACTTCTACACCTACATTTCGTCGGTGCCGTTATATGTTCACATGTCATAGTCATAAAAATTTGGAGTATTTCTGAGAATCATCAGCCAAAGCCAAAAGACGTTCACTGCTGAACGAAGGCCTCCCCCAAGGGGGGGTGTTGCCATAATCCCGACGCTTGGCAGGCGCCTTGGGGATCGCAGTGGTTCACCGATTAGTGAGAGGACGCTGCTGTCCGTCCTCCGGTGTTTGGCGGCAGTTTTAAGACGTACCCGGGTCATTTCTGAGAATATCCTGACTGTAAACCTACTTTAGTCGACTAGGGAATCAAAGCTTTCAGATTCTTTACATAAATAAATTAAGTAGTTCCATCAAATAAGCAATAAAAAAAAGGTTAACATCCTTAAAACAAAACCATATCGCCATATCTAACCCACAATGACCGTTAAATTTAAACATCGGCAATCATCGCCACACACCGGCTACCTTCGGCCTTCTAACTATACCATTTGCAATGTAAAGCGATCCTTTTATGTAAGGTTTTATGTTTAGTTAATTTGTTTATAGGGCTAACGTTACGCGGGGGAGCCATAGCCTGTTCGATAGCCGTCCATTCAGCCGGGATTAAACTTAATTCTGTTAATGATAATTAACATTTGAGTTTAGATACTGCACGGGTACTGTAGGCTGTGAAACAATTATAGAATTGTTGTTTGTTGCTTTGTTTTGTAAATTCAATTGAATTTGGAGCGGAGTGTGTTGTTGTTCTACTGTTTTAATGCCCATGTGCCTCGTCTGACCCGTGTACTGCTAGAGTTGGCTTTGTGAATGTGGGTTTGTCTTGCGCTAAGAAGCATGATGTCATGAACATTGTGTAGAGAAATACTCTTGTAGAGAAATATTTTCCAAACGGCAAATAATACACACAAGTCGATGAAGTAAAGTTATTTAAAAATAAATTATTACATATTGGTGGTCCCATTTGTGAATATTTGGTTCTCTTTCAACTTTTGCGTGTTATGAAAGAGCCTACCCCTCTAATCTTGTGAGTGCACAAAATATCAGCAATGGCAATATTTTATCAACAAAACATAGCATTACGCCTGTATTTCCTAAGGGGTTAGGCAGATATTGTACACCTATATTTCGCCGATGCAATTTTTGGAACCCATGTAATAGGGGGCGAGTCTATTGCAATTTATCGGGCACATTTCCAGACTCCGTGTTGCTACTGCGAATTTCAATACAGCGAAACCCAATTACACTTAATCCAATCCGGGAATCGACGCTAGAATCTCATGCTCGGCAGTCCGATCGTTAGACCAATGAGGCAGTCTATATATTACAAACTCCCCTAGTATTGCAGATGTAACACATCACACATTGCTTACCATCAGATGTCCCACATTCTCATTTACCCCTGCATCATAAAAAATCACGATAAACTTCATCCTTCGCCAGGTAGTCAAGTACACAGCCCTCAAATATACCAGGGCTTCATAACCAACTAAGAGTACTTTAGGGTCCCTCCTTACAAAGATTGCAATGGCCTGTAAGGCATCATGTAGAATACGTATCGAGGTAAAGGTCTGAGTGCTTTCTGCCATAGCCACGCCCCCCGCCTAAGGTACAAAGTTTTATGTATGGGTAATAGTTTGACTTTTGCACTTATGTATATGTGTGGCAAGTATATTGTTAACAAAGTGATGACGTATCTTATAAAACATTGCATTTTACCTTACCAACCTTTATGTAGTAACGTATTGTATTCCCCGAGGAGTAAGGCAGAGATGTAGGCACTTTTGTACACTCAAGATTCATCGATGCTTTTATTGAGTCCCATAATAACAAGGGGCGAGCCTATTGCCATCTACCAGGCCCGTTTACAAAATCCGGGCTGTTATTGAGAATTTCCATAATAGGCCAATGAGGCACTCACTAATTTTAATTTATTTTCGCTAGTGGATGAAAAGGAGGTTCGTAAATTTTATGAAAAAAAAAAAAACTGGGCGGAGTTGCGGGAATAACAAATATTAGAAAAACGACCAGTTAACTATTAAGCCATTAAATCATGTAGCTATCTTCTTTTTCTTAGTCTAAAAGTAGTTCGAGTATATTTTGTAAAAAGAGAGAACTGCCCGTCGTACTGTGGTTCTTCATAATACTTCTTTTATCAAAGCTCCCTGGATTTGTATCGGAAAAATGTAGCCAATGGGAAGATTCCTTTATTTTTGCGGGTAGAACCATTGTTGTTACAAGAATAATCCTTTAATCCTTCATAGTTAATAGATCAGTACCTCTATTGTGAGAGCATAGACTATATGCTCGCCGGACTAAAAATAATAAAAGTATGAGTTATAGAGTTAATAGTACACTATGACTAATAGTTTGTAAACTCATAGGTACAAATACACTTGCGTGCAAAATAATCGACCCATTCCGTACTCTATGCTTTACACCAAGATAACTAAAGAAAAATCAGTAAGTAAAAAATAACTTTTAATACCATATGATAGATGGAAAGATAAGTTTTTAATAATCGTATTACAATTTGTAATTGAATATCGTTTACCATCTTTACAGGATAAAAACAAGGAACAGTTGAATTATGATTTTTTATTCGGCAATACGAGGTATTGATACGTAAGTTTATTATGTGATTTTTTACAAGAAATGCTTTAAAATTTAGTGAAATGATAAAAAAATTGTGTAGTAGTGTAGTTTATTACTCTGCCATACGATAAAGTTTTCCCACAACTTAGATCTTTAGATCACCCACACGTCAAAAAAATAGAAAGCATTTAATCAAAACTTATCAAAGTCGCAACTATCAAACGAAACGTCAAGCGATGTAGGTTACGTATCGGTACGGACCTCGACCGCATCGGCGAACGCCAATGCCAGACGCATTTGAAAAAAAAAAATTAAAAAGTTTCAGTTGGCTTGCGTCACTGGGGGTGTGGGACGTGACGTCACGCCCGGAAATAGACGGCGGAGGCCGTTGTGCACGCCCTGCGCTCCTATTTCAGTACTCTACGTGGTCAGGTTTTGACATCGGATTGCAATACGTCATGTAGGACTGTGGGATTGCGTAATTAATGATATGAGGGTAGTTTGAGATAGGTAGGCAGGTAATCCGAGTTTCCCCGAGTGTGTTTGTTTTGTGACGTATATTGTTTAATATAAATAGTTTTTGTTTTGTTGGTTGGCGTGAATTAACTTTGAATTAATCTTGAATTAAATTCTTCTTTAATATGTCAATATAAGTACTTGGAACTTTATTAAAAAAGCTTGACAATGATTGTCTCAAATTTTGTATCCCATCTCCGTGCCGCCAGATTACTCTTTCGTTCGATTTCGTTGTATATCACCCACAGCTACAAGAGTTAACAGACTACATTTAAACTGTAAATCAAAAACAAAATGCATCGTAATCGGGCACAGTCCGTTTTGTTGATCACTTGCGTGTAGCTTGCTCGTAGTTTTGCATACTATATGCTTTCTGCATCGAACTGTATAACAATTGCATTTTGCAGTAACCTTGTCCTTTGACATCGACATAACATTTTAATGTTTATTATTAAGGCGTTTATTATGGCCCGGGTACGTCTTAAAACTGCGGCCAGACACCGGAGGACGGGCAGCAGCGTCCTCTCACTAATCGGTGAGCCACTGCGATCCCCAAGCCGCCTGCCAAGCGTGGGGATTATGGCAAACCCCCCCTTGGGGGAGGCCTTCGTTCAGCAGTGGACGTCTTCTGGCTGATGATGATGATGATGATGATGATTAAGGCGTTTGATATCTAAACTTAATTTACGAACACACTATCTATCTATGTTTTAAAAGTAACACTTATTTTTGTCGTTTATGTATACAAATACACTTAAACTTGAAAACACAACTTAAAACTTAAAGTGTCCGCCAGACTGTTTATAAATTGGCCTGTTTGGTGTTATACATAGTTTGTTCAGGTCACGGCTACACTCTCGCTGCATAACGGCCGAATTATTACGAATTTATTCGTCCTTATTTTGTGTTTTATCGGCTAAGGGCTTAATGAAAGTTTAGCCTAAATTAATTAACTTTATCAGCCTAAATTAATTAGCTTCGTGTGTACCGTGCAGATCAGTCGATCGGGGATTTTGCGGTCAGAACTTTGATAGGTGACCATACTTCATACATCGAGACCACTCCGTTCTTTGGAAAGGACGTTAAGCAGTTGACTCCGGGTATCATAATGTATATCTGTGACAGTCTTTATGGGCGTCAGCAGCCCGAAAATAGTCTGATAACCAGTTTAAGCTTAGAGTATTGGTCAGTGTGTCCCAGTAATTGGGTGGTACAAATCAGAAGGCAGCAGCGTCGTGTAAATACTGATATTCAGTCACAACCGGTTAGACGAAAAACCGATCCCAATATTGGGAAAGGTCCATCTTAAAATAGCTTGCAGTTCACGGCTTCACTTTCACCGCACTCCGATAGACGCGCTCTCTATATTTAGATGATTCGACGCTAATTTTAGTGGGTCAGCTGATTGGGTCAGGTTTCAGAGGTTAAGGCTGTTTGAGGTTGCGGTTCAGTGTCAAATAGACTCGTTTTAATATATTTTTCACACAACTATCTAGACCCAGAACAACTATCTGTAGAACATACAAATTTTATTCCGTGTGGGAATCGAACCTGTGATATATAGCACAGCTGTCGACCGCTCAACCGCGCCAACCGCATATTATATCTTAGGGTTAGTAGGTAGTCACTCCTGTGTCCTGTGGGTACAGTTTACAAGCATACATGTCACATACACACACAGCCAGACCCGATAACTATCTGTAGATCATACAAATATTTGTTCCGTGCGGCAATCGAACCCGCGACAGCTAGCGCAGAAAGCTAATCACTTAGCCACTGCGCCAACCGTGTCGTCGAATGGATTATATTATTTAGAGAGGTTATTTTCCCTTCAAGTAAAGTCTATCTATTAGCTCCTTAAATAAAGAATAAGTAAATATGAATGAGCTCGTAGCACAAGGTCGCTACGAGTGTCGTAGCTCGCGTAGTAGTTAAACGATTATTTCGTAGCGGATACGTAGCACGCTACGGCGTACTACGATAATAACTCTTGGGATATAAAAAAGTGTTAGCTTTCTAACGTTTATTGGCTTATAACATGCAAACTTTTGTGATATTGAAATAATGTGATTGTAATTTCATTTCAATTATTCACACTCAGTTTTATTGTATTTATTGCTATGTATCTGATTGTGTATATATAGGTGAATATCCTACTTCCTATCTATCCTATCCTATCCTATCCTACTAATATTATAAATGTGAAAGTTTGTGACGATGGATGGATGGATGGATATTTGTTACTCAATCACGCCAGAACGGCTGAAGGGATCTGGATGAAATTTGGCACAGATATAGATTATAGTCTGGAACAGCACATAGGCTACTTTTTATCCCGGAACAATGTACGGGTTCGTAAACCACGCGGGCGAAGCCGCGGGCAGAATCTAATATTTAAATATATTTAACAATCAAAACAATTTTTATATCATTATAAAGTAAGTAAGTTAAGTGAACTATGAAAGTATCATAATATCTCATAGTACAACAAATTGTGCTTTCGGTTAAGTTCAATTTTTCATTTTTTTCTATACAAACGCGTTATCGTCCCACTGTTGGGCATGGGCATCTTCTAAGAATAAAAAGAAATATAGATCTCTATCGTGAACCTTATGGAGTTCTTCAGAAATGAAATGAAATGAAATGAAATTGAAATGAAATGAAATTATTTATTTTGCAATTAGGATTTCTCAATCACTTTTACACGTCTTTTTTAAACTGGATGGCGTCGGCATTTTCTATATTTTCCAGAAGTGTAGGTTTCCTCATAAGAACACAGTATCGAACTCAGGCCCTCATGCATGGAAGACAATCGTTGAACCACTATTCTACATAAGTTCGGCAAACTTTCAAAGGCTTATCAGACGCTTAAACAAATTAGGATATGTCTTAATTAAAGAGAATACCTGATATTACAACGTCGACAGACCACGTGAAATATAGCAATTTCCAGAAATATTTAAATGGCGAATATCATTATTTATTGCACTAAATTATGCCACTTAGTTTTGTTAATTTGAATAATAATTATTCATCGTTTAATTTACGCGATTAATAAGGAAATGGAGATGTAGTGAGGATGGGGTTAATGTTTAAGTAAGTTATTGCTGGATCAAGGAATTATGTTGATTTAAATTCAGAGTAGAATAAAACAGAATAAATAATAACCTACTCAGTGGTTATATTTTCGAGCCGTTTGGGGTCGATACACTTGGGCCATGGGGTCCGAGTGCTCGCATCTTGTTTAAACATATCACAAAGCGATTAGTCGACTCTACGCGTGACCAGAAGGCTGGATTATTCTTTGGTCAAAGAATCAGCATTGCCATACAGCGTGGCAATGCTGCCAGTCTTCTGGGAACAATGCCGGTTGACAGCGATGCGGAGGAGTATTTTGATGCGTAGGTAATATTTTTTACATTTTTAATCTGTTTAGTGTTTTAGTAGTTAGTAATACTAAGTAGATTTTTATCCATAATACATTGATACAGAATAAAAATATTTTATCTCTACTAATGTTCTAGAGAGGTAAAATTTGTTTGTGTGTAGGTAATCTCCGTAACTAATGATACGATTCTAAAAAATCTTTCATTGGTAGATAGCTACATTATTGCTGAGTTCTATCCTACTAATATTATAAATGTGAAAGTTTGTGAGGTTGGATGGATGGGTGGATGGATCTTTGTTACTCTTTCACGCCAGAACGGCTGAACGGATCTGGATGAAATTTGGCACAGAGATAGATTATAGTCTGGAATAGCACATAGGCTTCTTTTTATCCCGGGAAAATGTACGGGTTCGTAAACCACGCGGGCGAAGCCGCGGGCGGAAGTTAGTAGGCTATAAATTATATATTGCACGTAGGTTACGCGGACGAAGTCGCGGGCAAAAGCTAGTACAAAATAAACGTAAAACTAAACTTTACAGTGAAATCGTAACAGATTTTAAAGGAAGTGGTTAAAATGTCGCGCGATAGTTTCAAATGTCTTTTGTTATGGCCCATGATCTTGGATTCACCGAGATTGGATGTAGTGGCGTCAGCAGTAATGGAGCCCATGAATTTACAATGAGCGGTGTGGTTTTGAGGTGTTGGTCGATGGCTCAGTTTGGGGGTTGGATCATTTGGGTTGGTTAATACGTAATAAGGGATGCATTAAATTGGAAACTTATTATGTGTCAGAGAATGGAAAGAAAGAAAGGGTCGTCAGACGGAGAGAGATAGGTGCGCATTTTTCGTTACTTTTTTACAAAAAAAACTATTTTGTAGACCATAATATAAATATCTTTCCGTTCGGGAATCTAACAACATTGCTGTCGTTTGTTTAATTATCTCCAGAATGGGGAGTGTACTTAGGTACCATCGGCTTTAATTCGGAACAGGAGTCTCCTAATACCGGCTCTTTCTATCTTAATAAACCTAAGTTTAATTTTTTATTAGTGCAGTCGTTTTTAAATTATATATCAATAAATTACAAAAAAGGTGTCACTTAGGTATGATATATAGTAAAAATTCCGTCAGTGTTCCCCGATTCGTTTAATCGAGGAATCTTCAAGGCGAGAGTGAGTACATATTATTTGAGCTAACGCGATCCATTCTCGGCATCATCGTCAGTTACCATCCATCAGGTAATAAAAAATAAAGCCTAAATAAATATTAAGTGAAACTCAGTAATTATACAATTATGTATTCACCAGACATTTACGTCGTAGCTACCGTCGTAGTTACCGCGCAGATCCGTCGATCTGCAAGATTAAGCAGCGCTTGACGCGGTCAGTCTGCCTCGGAAAGCACAATAAGCAGTTGGTCCCGGATCTACCTTAGAGAACTTTGATGAACCTTAGAGTATCAGCATCTCCCAGTTACTGGGTGGTGGAGTTCAGAAGGCTGTCGTTCCGAGTAAGATTGGAAGCCGACCCCAATGTCGTTGGGAAAAGGCTAGGCAGATGACGATGATGTATTCATCGGACATTTGCGAATAATCTTTTAAAATCTAACAGTCCCGTCAACGACAACCTACTTAACTTTCTCCTGCCCTAAACTTAAGTAATTAATCATAATACAAACGGTATTAGGGCAAAGGTTCGATCGCTATACACTAATTAATATACAGTTACATCGCTACTAGTTTCAGTAACGTATAAATCATAGTATCAGGTAATTGGTAAGTAATTGGAAACGGTTTAACCTGCGATTTCTATCGTTTGCGGCGTTTAAATTTTAGGGAACGTTGGTCGTAAATTAGTTGAAATAACCAACGCTTCGCAAATGATACAGGACGATTTGATTTTCCTCTGTAAGTAAATGATAGGTTGGGACTTTATGAACACGGCTTGTTAGTAAACGATTAAAGTTCTACGTTATGTGAAACAAATATTTATATGATCCACAAATGATTGTTTCGGGTTTGTGTGCATGTAACATTTGTTTTTGTAAAAATTTACCCACGATACAGGTGAAATCCGAGTGTAGCGCAACGTTTTTTTAAAGAAAGAATTGTAGCATTTCTCGTCGTTAGAGATATTACAATTTTCAACTGTTTCTTGCAAACATAAAAACATTCTACATATTACAATGCATTGAAATGTATTTATAATATAATAATATAAATATAATATGCTATATAATAATGAGCAATGATAGCCTAGCGGTTGAACGCTTGCCTTCCATGCAGGAGGGTTTCAGTTCAAACCCGGCCCGCACCTCTGACTTTTCGGAATCATGTGCGGATCAGAATTTGATTATCACTTGCGTTTACGGTGAAGGAAAAACATCGTGAGGAAACCTGCACACCTGAGAGGGCTCCATAAAGTTCTTGACGGTGGGTGAAGTCCGCAAACCCGCACCGGGCCAGCGTGGTGGACTAAGGCCTAACCCTTCTCGTTCTGAGAAGAGACCCTTGCCCAGCTGTGGGACAGTAATGGGTTGAATTTATTATATAATAATATGTTATGTATATAATGCTATGTTATGTTATATAATAATTCAATATATTTATGTCCCACTTGCGTCCATCGATATCTAGAGGATTTTTTAGACCTTTCAGGTGAACAGGTTTCCTCGCGGTGTTTTCCTTCACCGTTAATGCAAGTGATAATAAACTTTTGGTCTGCACTTGATTTCCAACTTATACCCTCTGTCTTCTATTCTCTGCTTACATATATATTAATGTGTTCTAGTGGATCCTGCGGGCAAACCTTACTCGTATCAAACCGAAAAGTTAACTAAACAGAAAAGTTGAGGATCAGGTTTTACATAACATCACGCATGTATTCCCCGAAGGGTTAGACAGAGGTGTACTATTATACACCCACATTTCGCCGATGTTGTTATTGAGTTCCATGTAATAGGCTCGCCTAGTGTCATCTACCGGGCACAGTTCCAGACTCCGTGCTGCTACTGAGAGTTTCCATACAGTAACACCCAATAACACTGCCCGACGTGAGAATCGAACCCAGGACATCACGTTTAGCAGTTGACTATGCGATCACTAGACGAATGAGGCAGATAAGTTAAGGTTTTAAACTATTCGTAATTTCTATCTGTCGACTAAACTAAAATGGACAGCATTAACATTTTAACATCAATTGGTCTCCTATAAATATTATTTAACAATAACTTTAATACTTTCCATAAACACTTACAACAAGCTTAAGCAAAACTTCTGGTTTGTATTTAAGACTACAAGTTGTATTCGTTCCCCCGTTACGCTCCTTTTCTGACATCTTCGCGTGTACAATGTTTGGCGTCGTGTTGTCCGTGATTGAATGTGGCGCGTGAGGTTTTTATGTGCGATGCTTTCGATTTCTCTTTTCACAGCATTGTAGCTGTGAGAAATTCTTAAGTAGCTATGATAGATGTTTGGAGGAATGTATTAAGCATATTAATTATACTAATTAATATTATAAATGTGAAAGTAAGTTTGTTTGTTTGTTTGTTTGTTACCTTTTCACGCCTAAACTACTGAACCGATCATCATGAAATTTTGCATATACATTGTCAGGGGTACAGAAAAGGACATAAGGTACCTTTCATCCAGAAAAAGTATTGTTCTTGAGGGAAAGAACAATAACTTTCGATGGTCACAATTGCTTTAGGACGCTAGATGGCGCTACGAAAAATGCATGGGTTCGTTATAAATGCGGGCGAAGTCACGGGCTGAAGCTAGTAGGTTAATAAACCCTTCCTTTAGTATTTTTTAAAGCGACTCTGGCCTTTTATATTTGTTGTCATAAAGTAGTAAAAAATATGTTTGAAATATATTTAAACGCGTAACTTTTGTTGAAAGAAAGGAAGCACAATTTATTCTTGAAATTAATTTATCAATGAAGATAACGATTGCTTTATAAACATTACACAATTTAATGAAGTAACGCTATTCTATGGTAGGTAATTAATTACAGAAAACTCTCTGTAAAAATAGACCTTGACCCCTGAGTTTGTGTCGGCGTTTCTTCTCTGGGATAGTCATAGGAAATACCGACGCCATCTAGTTTAGAAAAGACGTGTAAAAGTGATTGAGAAATCTTAATTGCAAAATAAATAATTTCATTTCATGTACCATATACATATAGTTAACGATAACATACGATTCGCTATAATAAAAAAATGCTATAACAAAAAAAAAATGTTCCTGTCTTCCATCTTGACATAGTCTCTCCACAAAATATTTGTTGAAATAACAAAACAATTCTTTACACAAGCAACTCTTCAAACCGTGTCCTTCACAAAACAAAACAGCCGCCATTTTTCTAAACTCCAAACTTGATAAGAGCCCAACGAGTGGCGGAGGCCCAGCATCACCGCTCTGCCTTTTACAAGACACTTTCTCTTCAATCCGCCAACCGGGATAGGTCCGCGAAGAATCCACTTCAACCGTCCAATTTATAAAGACCTTCGCAACAACGCTCTACTCCCCCTCGATGAAACATTTTATCTGTTCATAAGAGGGAAGGGGAGGCCCATTGATTCTGGCCACGTCGAAGAGGTTGTCTGATAAGGCGGCCCTCAAGCGATGCTCGCCTTGAAGTTGTAACGTACTGTCTTAGATAATGGATCTGAAAGGTTGCGGTACAATCGAGTTAGGCGCCGTGCACACTGTTAGGGTGTCTACTGATACTATGGGTGGAAATAAAAGGATATGGGCTGAAATATGGGTCTAGGTTGTAAAGAGGTTATTGGGGAGGACTGGGGAGGAGGGATTCTGTATTTAAATTCGTTATCGGATTTTAAAGGTGTTTATCATCGCTTGTTAGTCTGGTTTTAGCTGGGTGGGTAAGAAAGGGTCTTATTTAGTGACATTTAACGTAATAACAAGACTATTTTACTCGGATGTCTAATGAAATAAAACCAGAATTCGATTCCTCATAAAATTTGAAGCTAGCCCATAGATTCATAAATTTCATAAGGCTCCATTTAAATCTGTTTATTAAATTTATATAATATTATTCGTACATACACACTGACCTGTTCTATCAGTATGTAAGGACAATTATAGAGGAGTTGACGGCACGGTTGGCGCAGTGTGTTGAGAGATCGACTGCTGCGCTTGGTGTCGCGGGTTCGATTCTCGCACGGAACAAATATTTGTATGATCTACAGATAGTTGTTTCGGGTCTGGTTGTGTGTGCATGTGACATGTATGTTTGTAAACTGTACCCACGACACAGGAGAAATCCTAGTGTGGGGCAATGTTTTTTTAAAAAAAAAAAAAAAAAAAAAAAAGTTATTCATACCAGAGACGAAAGACGAGCTAAAAAAACGGTAATAGACAAACAAAGACGTTAGTATGCAGTCATAAGATGTAGATGAATTTCAAGAGATAGGTACCATGAAAGCCATGACGAAGAAACATATATAGGCTATTTTTCTTCGTTCCATCATTTAAAAAACAAAACACTGTTGCCATAGGTCAAAAATCTCATATTGTTTTGACTTGCTGCCCATTAAATTTCACACTTAAATGCTCAAGAAATAAAGTTGTTATTCATTTGTATGTATCAGTAGTCGCATCGTGAATTTTACAGTCGTCGTTATCGTTAATACGTGAGTGATATAAAAGTGGTGTGTCGTTCAGATTTGAGATGTTTCGTTGAATTACTGGGACGGGGGAAGGCTGATTACAATGATTGTTTAAAACAGATCGTACAGTAACAATAATAATGGCAATTTTTACGTTTATTTAATAATTAAATTGCTTCATTATTACTTAAATTATGAGTTTATTTAATACTGCTTTATTGGTCTAGTCATCGCAAGCGTGACTGTATAGCGTGAGGTTCTGGGTTCGAGTTCCGGGTCGGGCAAAGTGTTATCAGGTTTTTCTGTAGGTATGGAAACTCCCAATGGCAGCACAGAGTCTGGAACTGTGCCAGGTAGATGGCAATAGGCTCGCCCCGTATTGGGACTGAATAACGGCATCGGTGAAATGTAGGCGTACAAGAGTGCACCTCTGCCTAACCCTTCGGGGAATACAGGTGTGATGCTATGTTATGTTGAATACTTTACTAACAATATTGTGAAAAAATGAATTTGTAATTGATATTCAAATTTCCATCCAACAAGCATTCAAAGGTTCTGCAAAAAAAAAAAGAAGGAATTGCTCTTAAACTCTTTAAATTCCAAAAGACTGTTTAAAGAAACTTACATTGAAACTAGATAAAAGCAAGCCATATACACGTGTGGTGTTCAATATGTCCCCAGACGATAGAGTACTTCAAACCGCTAACATTTGAGGTAAAAGTATCGTAACTAGGCAACATTTGAGATCTAGGTGTTCGGTGCATTGGACCTAAAACACGGGAAAACTTGCCTCAATTGAATACTGATTCTAGGCAGCAATCCATTCTGTTAGTGTCTTGATTAATAAATCGACTAAAAATAATTAAACAGCAATAGGCTTGTGTCATATACATTGGTAATTAAATAACAGTATTTGTTAAATGTAGGTGTACAATAATATGTACAGACAGTATCAAAAATATGTATACAGGTAGCGAAATTAAAACGCTTATTCTTAGAAAACTATTGGTTAAAATCATAAAATTTAAATGACCTTGTATTTTTATGTATCCGCATATACTATGTGTAAAATTGTTCAAGATTTCAATCACTAGTTCCTCTAAGAATCGCTGTTGAATTTCATTAATTGTATACATATTTTTGATGCTGACTGTACACTTCTGTCTTATCATTTGGGGAATACAGGCTTCTAAGTATTAATGACTATAAGACATGTCATCATCATCATTATTTCGATCATTGTCCTGCCCTACGCCTATAATGCCTAAATGGATAGATATAAGTATAGTTTACACCTATATTTTAACCATGCTGTTATTGAGTCCCAAGTAATGGGATGGCCTATAGCTATCTTTCGGACATAGTTCCAAAATCTGGACTGCTACTGAGAATTTCCATACAAGAAAACCTAATGACACTGCTCCACTCGATAATCTAACCCAGGACACGACAGTATATCACTAAATTAAAAATTTCAAATCAACATTACCGACATAATAATATCATATCTTCAATTTCTTCTAAACATTACCTTCTTCTTTAGCTTAAACCAAATTTAAACTAGTCCTAACTCAACAGTCTCTTATAGTTGTCGCACATGCCGAAGATAGGCATTAACTATGCAACGCACACAGCCGTTCAATCCATAATTAATTGAATTCTTGCTCGAGATCAGCCTCTCTGATTGTTCGCAACCGAATTCTGTGAGGTTCTATCAGGTGCTGACATATCTTCACGAAGTTTTATCTCTCATGAGCTATTTGAGATGCACATTAATTTAGGAAAAAAAAAGAGAAGCATCGAAATTTTAACTATTCTAAATTCTAACTACTTATTACCATATAAAATTACATACTTATATATATATATATATATATATATTTACACATTAAACAGATTAAAAATTTAAAAACTTTACGCGTCAAAATACTCCTCTGCATCGCTTTTGAAAGTAATGCCATCATTAGAATCCATCTTAAAGTGACATTGACAATATTAAAATTAACGGTAATCTCACATCAAGTTGTGTTCGAGTATCTGGAGGAGTATTTATTGAAATCGTAAGTAATTAAGTGAAAGTAGCTATCAGCCCCGGGCTTCTACACAAAGTCAACAAAAAGAGCTTTTCACATGTCTGCAATACTTCTTTACCTAATTCTAGTTTCACAGGTATGCTGGAAAAGATTTTTTAATTATATTTTTTTAACAGTTAGTCATGTCAAGTGAAATTTTAAGATACGTGTCAACATAAAGATTAAGTATTTAAAAGATAAGTCGACGTGTTTTTAATAGTTCTAAAGAATTCTTAATGAAAATTCCTTTTCATTAAAAAATCTTAAGAACTATCACAAGTTTATTGGAATTAACTTGACAAGGTTCAGAGAAAATAATCCCTTTTCATACACTTATTAACTTAAGTCATCTCTTGACGAAAGCCTGTTCGGACAGGAGTCTTATGGACTACAGAGAGCAAGGTAAAAGCTCCTCTCACTTTGGCGAACTGTTCGAAACTATTATAGTTTATTACAATATTATTTTAAAACGGGGGTAGATGGAAACGAATCTGCCTCACAAAGGGAGTGACGTAACTGCGTCAGTCTGCGTTTGACCACGATCAGCGCAACTTGGTCGAAATATTGAGTGATTATAGCGTAAATTCGTGTTATTTTTTTAATATAATATTTAAAAGCAATGCCAAAGGAGTTTGGGTTATTTAAGGTTTTTCTAAATGGCGTATCTCCAAGGTATTCTTATAAAATTCGATATCAGATATACTAATGATTTTTATAAAATATAGTATAAACGGGGACGCCATTTTGAAAAATAAAAATGGCGGTAGATTTGCCAAGCATGATAAAATATTCAAACGCTTATTGTGTTATATCCGTGTTCCACGTACGGCATCACTAAAGATATTTCGCTTAAATAATCTTCAGTTTTTATCTCGTATACATCTTAATAAGCTGGTTCATTCTACGAAGAAGCGGCCCACTATTTTGTGTGGGGTAGCTGGGTTTCGGGCTCGCTAATTTACTCATTATTTTATACTCGTATATGGTCACGTTTTTAACTAGCATGATGATAGAACTAACACTAGTATTTTAATGTGCATTTGCTCAGTAGTGCTCAAGACAAAGAGTGGGGTGCGTTTTGGATTGAGCTATCTATACAGGTTATCTAACCCTACTCTGCCCGTAGGATATTGTGTCTTCGTCTCCGATATATCAAGATTCGTAGAAAGAGCGCGTAGTCCCGGGGGAGCACGGCCTCTGAGATACAACCGATCCGTATTCGTCACTTCAAATGGTAAAAATCGCGTTCCTTAAGGTGCCTGTTCACAAACATACATGCTAGTGATAATCAATTTTTTACACATGATTATTAAGGCGCTGGATCCAGAAAGTACTTAGGTTTTAATTAGGATATTATTTAGGTTTTTGTGATTCGCGTTTTGTGTAAATTTGCTCATGGCATTTTATAACTGGACAAGCAAATTAAAAACGCGGTAATGTTTGTCTAACTTTTCTTACGTAGCAACCTTTTATTATTATTACGTAATCAATATATAAAAATACAAAAAAAATATGTAAACAGGCAACTTTACGTCTATGTTATCTCATACTTGTTAACGGATCAATAACATTATTTCTAATCCAACCATAATCTTTTCAAAGTAAACGAACTATAGCATAATCTAAATCCTTCACTATTCATCATGAAAAACATGAAACAGCATATCATAGCCTCTCCCTCTTATCTGCAACTAGTTAATCTGCATTCACATACCTACAATCCACATTCCATCTCATTCAATACGTAATAATTTCTCCCGACAGTTATCGCTCAACGATTTGACTGCGATTCTAAATCGTGCAATGAATCGTTGAAGATCGCGATAGATCGCAGCGATTTGTCGGGCGCCCTGAGACGGCTTTACATAAAATTCGCCTCGCCCTCACTTGGGGAGGATACAATTTTGCACGAAAAATTGATTCAATTTGGTTATATGCAAAACGATTTTAGTTTCGTACGCTCGACGCGATATTGTCTCGTGTATCTATTTTGTTTTCTGAATTTCTCTTCAAAGGTGGGGTTTGTGTTTGATTTTTGCTGTGTTCATGTGTCGATGTACTATCATGCCTGTACTGTGCGTAGGCTTGCAATGGAGGTGAGCCCTTTGTCATTCACTGGGCACAGTTCCAAAATCGAGCTGTTGTCGAGAACCCTAATAGAAAAACTCAATAACACATTGACTTGTGATTCGAACCTAGGACCTTGTGTGTTAACTAGATTAATATATCATATGCACCAGAAAGTGTTTATAATTTTGAAGTTCTAAAACGAAACTAAGAAATTCATTAAGAAATCCAGTGTCAGTAACTCAAATGACGTTATTTATAAAAAAAGATATAAGTTGATAGCAAGGTTAAGTGGCTAAGTGATTAGCTTTCTGCGCTACGTGTCGCGGGTTCGATTCCCGCACGGAACAAATATTTGTAAGATCTACAGATAGTTGTTTCGGGTCTGGTAGTGTGTGCATGTGACATGTATGTATGTAAAAATGTACCCACGACATAAGAGAAATACCAACGTCTTTTTCAAAATGAAATATAAAAAGGTTTTTTTTTTTTTTTTTTTAGTACGTTGCCCCACACTAGTAATTATTTCTGTATCGTGGGTGCGTTTACAAACACATATATTCACATACACAAACACCCAGACCCGAAACAACTCACAACTCACTGGCTGACTAATCTTGAAATTTCAGAAACTATAAAGCCTAATATCTTGAAATTTAGGATATATGCTCGTTATAGGGCGTGGGTATCTACTAAGCAAGGGTTTTCCAAAATCCAACTCCTAAAGGGTGTAATGGTGGTTCAACGTTTTACAATAAAGCCCGCAAAGCATAAAATTACCATCCTTTATTTAATCTTTTTATCTATGATCTCAAATATGACGATTATAGGAACGCTAAAGTATACACGAATCAGTGCCGTTAAAACGAAAGCCGTCGCATTAATATGTAAAATATACGAAAAGAAATATTATCTTTGCTTAAGAAGTTGAAGACTTAAAGAATGAAGCGAAGATGAAGAGAATAAATATTACTTTAAGTTTTATTCATGTAAATGTAGAGATTGAAATATTAATGGAATGTTTATTGGATATAGTATTTATGTATAAGTTCGTTGGTCTAGTGCATTAGTTCCCAAAGTGGTCCAGGTGGACCCCAGGGGTCCACGGGAGAATCCACGGGGTTTTCGTTGGCGTGACAAAAAATGGGGGTTTACAATTCAATTTACAATATGGTAGAAATGTAGCGGTAGGGGGTCCACCGGAACCAGATATATTTTGAAAGTGTGGGAACCTCTGGCTAGTGGTTGCATTCCCGAATGCTGAGGATGACGGCCTGAGTTTGATTGCCGGGTCGTGCAATGATTTTTGTTTAGAAATTATCGCAGTCAAAAATTGTGTTTTGCAATAGGCTCGCTCCCTATGACAGACGTGATGTTTGATATAATGTTGAGAATGAAACAAAGTTACAGTACCTCTATTATGAGTTTTTTACTATTTACTTTCATAGTAAATGTAAATTTTCATGCAAGCGATTTTAGTTCTTAACTTGGTTACATTAGGGATTAGAGTCGCTAACATGACATCTCTATAATATAGTAAATCAAAACTTTACTATGACTAGATGCCACATAAGCGATTCTAATCCCTAATGTAACCGAGTTAAGAACTAAAACCGCTATCATGAAAATTTACTTTACTTTGATAGTAAATAGTACGAAAACTTGTGTTAGCGGTACAGGTTGTAATATCGTTAAATAATCATTTTAAGCCCATTTTAGCAACAAATTCTACTTTCAGCTTCAAATCACTACAGAATATTGCACTTTACATAACTCTAGTACTCTTCTCCAAATATTTGACGTTGATAACATCAGTGTGCTTGCCACATGAAGTTAAAGGGTCAATGAGCAAAAAAGTGCAGCTCTTAAAAAATAAGCCAGTCGCCAACCGATACAAACAGCCTTTCACAGTACAGAAAACTCGAGAACAGTTTTAGCACCCGGGCGTTGACGCCTAAAAAGATAAAAAAACGCCCCAAAATGCCCCAACGCTCCTTCGTTTGTTCATAACAGCCGGGTTTGCAGCGCACACTGACTTTTTACAGCGCCCTTACCCGTCACTGGGGCTTTTTTGTCGTGTGTAGAATAAGCCTTGTTCTCTTTGTACGTTCCTCTGTATGCCATATTTAGGATTTGTTCGAATATTCAGAAACAAGTGAAGATGGTCTTTTTCATTTGATTTTCGAAGGATTTAATTACTGCTCTGGATGTAGTTCGTTTGTTTACTAGTCCTGCTAGTGCCGTTCAATTATTTTGCGATCGATATGACAGAGCCAGATAAAGCGATATGATACAAAATCGTCATGAAAACTGAAGTCACGATAATTCACAATTTGTGCACTCTGATCTTTCAGTATCCACCAAATTGTAGGTTCAAATTAAAAGATTTAATTTTTATTATAACAGCCTGTAAATTGCCACTGCTGCAAATAGGCATCTTAATAGCTTATTGCAGTGATTGGTTGTTAGGAAAATGCACCACAATTGTTAAGCGAATTGCATCTATGTACTTGTACGTGTGTTTCAATAATGAGTTGGTCCAATGCAGTAAAGAACCCGTTCTTCTTTCTTCTTCGTGCTTCCTACGATTTGGGGATCGAATCCAGAACCTGATGCTCTTTATCAGATGACAAGAATTTGCCCGATGACAAGAGATAATAGTGAACCTAGAATCGCGATGTTTTAAGACATCCTGTAAAGGCCCAGTTGTTATAAAGCTCTTTGGCTATGAGAAGAGAAGAGAACCTTTGTCAGAAAGGCTTACCACTTGTTACATGGGACTAAAAAACTGGTCAGAAAGATGTGGGTGTACAACAGTACACCTCTACCTAACCTAACGGGAATAAAAACGTGATGCTATTTATTATGTATTGAGATTTCAAAATCCCGTAAAATCTAGAAACATAAATCATTTTCAAAGTACGATATCCACGTGTTGGAATCACGTTGTTGTATGTCTATTTGTTGGAGCAGCAGCTTGTGTGCCCAAGGTTTGGATCAATAAACCTTTTGGTGAGGTTCGTGTGTTCTGACTTAGATAAACAGAGGATGTGCCGCTGCGGCGCCTGACTTCTTGTGTATGGATGTACGCGGCACATTATTGTGGAGGTGACATGTTGACATGAGGTAACTGTACAAACAGCGTGGATGCCATTTCTTTGTATATCAGAATACAAAGAAAACGCCATCTGGGATTTTTCTAGTAGTATTTTTCTTTAGAAGTGTTTCCAGAATGTTCTTAATGTTTTTTTTTTTGAGTAGAATTGTTTTGTTTGATTGATACGTATTTTATTGAAAACTAGCGACCCGACCCGGCTACGCACGGGTGCAATTTAAAATTTTCGATTTTCCATAAATTTTCTTTCATACAAACCTTGTTCTGACAATTATAAATACATCAAAAAAAGAATTAGCCAAATAGGTGCAACCGTTCTGAAGTTATGCGCTTACATACATTTTTGGCAATTGATTTTTATTTATATACATAGATAAACAAACATTGAACACTCATTTCACCGATGCTGTTATTGAGTCCCATGTAATAGAAGGCGAACCTATTGCCATCTTCCAAGCACAGTTCCAAACTCCGTGCGGCTACTGAGAATTTTTATACAGAAAAACCTAATAACACTTTGCCCGACCCGGGAATCGAACCCAGGACTTCACGCTCAACAGTCGCGATTGTCACCACTAGACCAATGGCAGTCAGTTGCAATACAATTTATATTCTGAACTTTTCTGTACTGTTTTACTTGGATATATGATAAGAAGTGTTCGCTCTGGGCTCTAGGAAAAATTCCTGTATCGTGATTGCGTTTACAAAAACTTATATTCACATAGACATACACCTAGACCAGAAACATCTATCTGTAGATCATACAAATATTTGTTTCGTGCGGGTATCGAATCCGCGACACGTAGCGCAGCAGTCGATCTTTCAACCACTGCGCCAATCGTGTTATCGTTCATTATTAAGAAGAGACAAATAAAACAGTGCCATTATCATAAATTTTGTGAAACATAGGTACAAACATGGAGATATTATTATTGCTTATCCATATTCGATATTATGTCTCAGTTGCCATTTTTAACACTCAGACCCTTCGTGTTTCTACTTAGATATAAAGTTCCCATTTGACAATATTCTTGTATTCGTGGCAAGGATTAATTAAAACTGCCGTGTCCATCGTTCCGCGCTCCGTGTTCCAGTGGCATGGAGCCGATCAATCAGGCAGGCAGTCACAGCTGAAAACAATATAGGGGGTCGGTCTACATGAACACTGTTTGTTTTATATACTGCCTGCGGTGATGTGGCTATCATTGAGAGCTACAGCTGTGGGTGGGCAGAGTTCCCAGTGGTTTGATGTTAAATGTAATATATAAAAACACAAAGGAGGTTTTTATTTATGTGCCTGCAGATTGGCTTGGTTTGTGTGTTCGACAATATAGCATTGATGTGTATTGGTTGTTTTACAGCCATTTTTATTAACATCAGCCACCTGCAGTTTTCCTAGAAATTCATCACAAGTAATGCAAACCAGAAAACCTAACTATCTTTATCTATCAGTTTTATATATAATTATCTATGTCTACTTATTATCCTACTTCCTACTAATATTATAAATGGGAAAGTTTGTGAGGGCGGATGGATGGATAGATGGATGGATGGATGGATGTTTGTTACTCTTTCACGCAAAAACTACTGAACAGATTTGGTTGAGATTTGGAATAGAGATAGCTTATACCCTGTATTAATACATAGGCTACCTTTTAACCCGGGTTAAAAATGCACGGGTTCGTAATCAACTCGGGTGAAGCCACGGACAGAAGCTAGTTAAAAATATAAGTAAAACAAACAAGAGAAACTCTGAGGGTATGTATACTATGTATCTTTTACATTATATAATAGGTAATAAAACATATATTGCACTGGCCATAGTAAAAACTTTACTACCTCTTTGGTCTAGTGGTCGCAAACGCGACTGCTAGGTGTGAGGTCCTGGGTTCGATTCCCAGGTCGGGCAGTGTTATTGGGTTTTTCTGTATGAAAATTCTCAGTAGCAGCACGAAGTCTGGAACTGTGCCCGGTAGATGGCAATAGGATCGCCACGTATTACATGGGACTCAATAACGGCATCGGCGAAATGTGGGTGTACAATAGCACACCTCTGCCTAACCCTTCGGGGAATACAGGCGTGATGCTATGTTATGTTATGTATAGTAAAAATATACCTAAAAACCGAACTCCTAAGCTCTAAGAATACACATACCACGCCATGCTAGAACGTGTGAAACAGATTTCAGTAACTATGCAGTAAGTTCTCCGTGTCCATCGTTAGTTGTTTCAGTGTACATTTGCGTGAAAACGCTTGGTTGTCACCAGTAGTGCAAGTTGTCAGCCCAAACTGCACACGTAGACACTGGAAGTTGTTTAGCAACGACAGATCGCTTTTGTTGGCGACGTGCATGAGAGTTGCTTGGGGCTTTTGGAGACTAATACCTATTGTATTAGGCATTTTCAGAAACCAGAGCTTGTAGACTAGGAGACAATATATATTCTAACTGTAGCGTCACAATATATTTTTGAAAATTTAATATATGTTTATAAAAATATTTCGAACTTTGTCAAACTGTCTGATACTCATTCTTTGAACACTAGGAATAAACACAACCTTGCTGTACATGCTACGCGCCTCCACAGAATAAGCAACTCGTTCATGGGACAATGTATACGCTTTTACAATAAGCTTCCCAATGATATACGTAATTTAACATTAAAGAAGTTCAAAATTGTAATTAAATCTAAACTTTGTAAAAAAGGATACTATAAAATTTCGGACTATTTAGATGACAAAAACGCTTGGGATTGAGCCGCTCTTTTTTTTTTATATACAAATTTTGCCATTAATTATTATATTATTTACTTCATTATTTTGTTATTGTAATGTCGTTTAAATTGAAATTATTTCTTATATATAACCGCTATACATTGTAAATGTGAGTGAGATCTAGGCTGAGCCCTCTTCATTTCATTAATTCTCACGATAACTGATGCATGCTTGCACTCTGTTGCGACAGGTTAGCTCAAATAGTTATGGCACTTTCTTCAAAAGGCTATTCCACCCTATATTTGTCTCACATAAACCTTTACATCAATACAATCTGTCTGGACTTTAAAATAGACTTTGACCCCTGAGTTTGTTTCGGCGTTTCTTCTCAGGGATAGTCATAGGAAATGCCGACGCCATCTAGTTTAAAAAAGACGTGTAAAAGTGATTGAAAAATCCTAATTGCAAAATAAATAATTTCATTTCATTTCATTTCATTTCATTTCATTTCAATTGCGCGAGAATAGAAATGTTGGAAAATGTTTGTAAATAATGTAGTGGCGAATTCTGAGCTATAAATAAATGTAATTTTTAATTTAAAAAATTGCCCCACTCTAACAATTATTCCTGTATCATGGGTTTACAAACACAAGTGTTTACATGAAGAAATATTCAGACCCAGAGGAATTTTCTGAAAGGCATAGAAATACAAATACAAATATTTTGTTTTGTGTAGAAATCGAACCAGGGACACCTAGCGCAGCAGTCGATCGCTCAACCAATACGTCAAACGAGCCGGTTGAGCTTGAAACGCCATTACAAAAACCATGTTAGAACAGGTACATAGAGCTACAATGATAGTTACGGCTGAAATAACAAAAATAAAGAAAATTAAGTTCTCAATATTAAATGCAACAAATAACCTTTATAACGTAATTCGATTGTCAATAAAATTTGCATTTGTATACACATGGTGGAAACATACAGATATGTAATTGGTGCGGGCACGAGACAGTACAGCCAAGGTGCTAGAGAAAGAATCATAATCGCTTGGCAACTATATTGTTTGACTTCTTTTATTTAGATGTAGTTAACATCTAAATTAAGTTTAAGCTTAAGGTAACAACTTCATCCGCGTGGTATTGCAACCAACGACCTCATTTATCAAGAAAAACAACTTTTCTAAGACCTTTTTTTTACTTCCACACCCAAGAAAACAGTAGCACTTCAAGACAAACTGTTTTAACACAAAAGGTTCTCTGAAATTCTAACAGTGAAAGAGATAAGTTGCATTCATAATAAAAATGCTTAATATTAGTCAAGACGTAAAAAGCATATATCCATTTTTTCGTGTTAAACGCAGGACAATTTCGAATTATAATATGAAGAGAATGACATCATTGATGGTGTATTAGTTTTCCTTGTTTGATCATCACATTTAAGCGAAAAGCTAAATTATTCTATGCGTGTCCGCCGCACCCGCTACTCCGGTGTGTTTGCACCACAACTGAATTACTGACGACATCATAAAGTGCACACGATAATATGCACTTTTCCCCGACATTTTACTGCCTCATAAAATTATGGAGGACCAAAATGTGTCTAGTACTATAGTATATTATACGACGCTTTCACAACTCTTGCTTGAAGGAGGAAAGTTGCATAATAAATTTTGTCACCGAATTATTTAAGTAATAAACTAGGTATAGTTAGTCACGTAAGTAGATGAATTTTTCAGTAAGTAATTTTTTTAAATTAATTATTCATATTTTGTTAAAAAAAAGTTAAAAAGTTACTGTAAATTGTTATAATTTTTTTTATAAAACTAATGTTTCTCCTGTATCGTGGGTACAGTTTACAAACATACATGTCACATGCACACACAACCAGATCCGAAACAACTATCTGTAGATCATACAAATATTTGTTTCGTGCGGGAATTGAACTCGCGATACGTAGCGCAAAAAGCTAATCGCTTAGCCATTGCGCCAACCGCGTCGTCAAATACGATTGGATACAATACCAATTTATACATGAATTAGTATTGTATGTTCAGCTACTTTGGCATCGTCTAAATTTGGCATCGTTCTAATTTATTTATACAGCTTGTCTTATCTGCGTGTAATTTTCGGAGATCCTCGACTATTTTAGACTCAACCAATGGTGCTAATCTTGAGCTTCACTCAGATAGAGGTCAACAGACGAATTCAAAAGTTATCATTTTTTAAAATAATTAATCATTGGCCCCCACTAATTTTGAGATAGATTACTGTATCTTAGGGGAACCTTAGCCGCTATAGCTACAGGGAAACTATCTTTTTTGACAGTCGTTAAATGTAGGAGATATTTTGTCCAGCATTCACAGATTTTAGAAAAAATGTACCTACAGTCTGCAAGAAAATGGGCAACTTTTTATTGATGTCGATACTGATTATACTAATGAATACTAGAAATGTCGAAAGTCGGTAACTACTCGTCTCAAAAACCCACCCTGTACATTCATATATCAAAAATTTAACTGACTCGTAACCCATGTATTTTTATTCCATGGGTCTGAATACAAAATGTATAGATGTAACTTAACGTGTACAGTGTATCAGTAAAGTACTAGGTTTATAGATAGTTGCTTTTCATAAATTTGCGACACTTTGGTCGCCATTTCCTCCCGTTACTATTTTTATTATTCTTGGTAGTGGGAGCTGATGAATTTTAAATTTTGTCTTGCATTACCTTCCAATAAAATGTTCCAGCTGCTGTGAAACGTTTAAATTATAGACGGGTCACGTTCACTTTAGTTTGGGCTTACTTTGTGGAGGATCTAAATACTTGATATTTTTGATATATCGACCTGATGGCTGGGCTAAATACAATATTATATGATTCCTCATCTGTGAAGGCGGCACGACATATCGGGATGGCTCATGCTGTAGAAAGATTAGCCAGTCTCCCTTGTAGGTTCTATTAGAGCATTAGTTCCCAGAGTGGTCCAGGTGGACCCCCAGGGGTCCACGGGAGACTGGACGGGGGTCTACGTTGGCGTGACAAAAAATGGGCGTTTACAATTCAATTTACACTATGGTAGAAATGTAGATGCAGGGGGTCCACCGGAACCAGCTAAATATTGAAAGTGGTCTATGAGAAAAAAATCTGGGAAGCTCAGAGAGAGCCTTCTAAGTACGCTAAGAACAAATTCTGCAGTCAGCCCTGTTATACCAATTTCGCTGACTGGCTAATCTTTTTACCAGGAAATACCTAATATTATGATATATCAGATAAATGAGTTGGATTGCGTCCATCTTGGCAATTACCAATTTTAGATCGTAACCATATTAGACCATGTTTCTGGTTACATAATAAAGTGTACGTAAACAATCTATATATATAAAAATTTAATGCTGTTTATTGGTAAGCGAATCATTTGAAAACAGCTGGACTAATCTGGCTAATTCTTAGTGAAAGAAAAATTGGAAAAGGTGCTCGGAAAATTAGACATGAGGTCGCGGGCAACCTCTAGTTCATATTAAAAACAAAACATTTGGAAAGTTTTTATGTCAACAACATCAAGTTTTCTTCACTAAATTATTAATTTTATGATGTTAAACACTAAGCAGCAAGGATACGAATACGTGCAAGAATTTGTCTTCTAAGATACACGGGCAGGCAGTAAAACTAAATTTTTTGACGCCCTCTTAAATGGGTGTCAAACGAATTAACGACAGTCAACCAGCTGCGTTAACACAGTCGTAAACGAGACGGGAGAAGAGGAGACGGGAGAAAAAGAGAGTTATTTTTTTTTGTATTTCTTATTTATTAGTTTCTTAGTTTTTCTGAAAACATGATTTTGATTATCATTATTATTGTTTGGTTGACTGCTTCATTGGTCTTTGTCGCAACCGTGGCTGTTGAGTGTAAGGTTCTGGATTCGATTTCTGGGTCAGGCAAAAACTTATTCGGTTTAACTGTTAGAAACAATTTTCAGTAGTAGCCTGGAGTTCAATAACAGCATCGAAAAAATATGGGTGTACATTAATACACCGCTACCTAACCCTTTGTGGAATACAGGCGTGATGCTGTTATGTGATCATTTTGATAAAGGCTCTGTTTATGAGTTCACAGCTTCTTTCACGTATGTACATCATATTTTCGAGTATAGCCGACAATCGATTGGTGTAACTGTACTATTTTGGACGAGTGAAGATAATCTGCGTTTTGGACCTCAGATAACCCAATCGACTTGTTTACTATGTATAATGTATAATCTATGTACTTAAGAGTATAGTTTAGCTGCCGGCTTCTGACAAAATTGCCTTAAAATACGCGCAATATAGGTATTTGGGCGTTAATGTTTCTTACATCGAAATCTTAACGAATTAATTTGATTTTGGTCTCTATCATTTTATAAGATTATAGAGAAGGCGTACACGATTCGTTTTTTTTAAATTTTGATTAATTTAATAATTATCACGATATAACTATCAGGAAGATTTTTAGTTAAAAAACGCATTTTGAGGGTTAATTATTTCTCAGTCAATAAAAAATAAAACGTGACTACCTAATTTTTCTTATGTCTATAACATATAAAAAATTCAACGATCAACATGAACTTATTTTCATGTTTAGTGGCGTGAAAACATTAACACATTTTGTATGAAAACTTTTAGCTAAACTATTGTCTTAATGAGCTCTGACATTTACCGCTATGTTGTCCTATGTAGATTTACAATCGACTTATCTGTCTACACCATGTATATGCTATTTACATATACAATTTGCTATGAATCAAGATGCTTAATCACTAGTAGTTTAGGCCGTCTACTAACTACTTAGTAAATTAAGTATGTGGAAATTCTAAGGGATTATGAGCTAAACTTTTATATTTTAAAGATGTTTTTAATGCGCTTTTAAATGAACCTTTTTATGGGCTAGATAAACCATTAGTTTTTAAACTAATTTTATTTTAGACTTTATCACATACTAGCTTCCGTTCGCGACTTCGCCCGCGTGGTTTACGAACTTCTACATTTTTCCGGGATAAAAAGTAGGCTATGTGCTATTCCAGACTATAATCTATCTCTGTGCCAAATTTCATCCAGATCCGTTCAGCCGTTCTGGCGTGATTGAGTAACAAATATTCATCCATCCATCCTCACAAACTTTTACATTTATAATACTAGTTTCCGCCCGCGGCTTCACCCACGTGTTTTACGAACCCGTACATTTTTCCGGGATAAAAAGTTGAAAGATTGAGTAACAAATATCCATCCATCCCTCCATCCTCACAAACTTTCACATTTATAATATTATAGTAGGATAAGAAAGTTTATTTTTATTATCATCACAATAGAAATTCTCAATAGCAGGACGGAGTCTGGAACTGTGCCCGGTAGATGGCAATAGGCTCGCCCCCAATTACATGGGACGTAATAACTGCATCATAACACTGCCCGACCCGGGAAACAAACCCAGGACTTCACGCTCACCTCTGGTTCTGCGAGGCAGTCTGTGTCTGATAAATAAATTTCAAAATTACGAAAATTTCATCAACTTGTGTCTTTAACAGAAACATATTCAACCTGGTCATTCGGACTAATCCCAGCCTTGTTTTAGACGTACCTATAGATATCCAATCAGCTTAAGAACGTAGCCTAACCGGTTTAGACACTGGATACTAAATGATCTAGACGTTATAGAAACCTCGTTGAAACGTATTTTATCGTTTTAGGAGATTGGCTTGATTGTTTTGGACCTTTAAACGTTGGATTTTTGGATTTGTAATTATGGTGGATGGTTAATCGTGTCCTAGGTCATTCACATGCAAGGTGCCGTATGTCCTCTATAGGCCATCGTCACACGGTTTTCTAAAATCCTATCCTACTAATATTATAAATGTGAAAGTTTGTGAGGATGGATGGATGGATGGATATTTGTCACTCAATCACGCCAGAACGGCTTAACCGATCCGGATGAAATTTGGCACAGCGATAGATTATAGTTTGGAATAGCACATAGGCTACTTTTTATCCCGGAAAAATATACGGGTTCGTAAACCACGCGGGCGAAGCCGCGGGCGGAAGCTAGTATATTATATGTTTAATAGTAATGTAGCCATCACATGGATATCCTTATGATGATTAGACAATCTTTTTGCCACGGAATGCTCAGTTCCAATGTGCGAGATCAGTCTGATGCATTATTACCTACCCTACAGTTTTAACTGTAGATTCACATTTTTTTACAAATCGTCACAGTTTTTAGTTTAGTTCCCCAAATCTACAGTTTATTCCTTAGAGCACACCAACGCCATCTGTTAATGTCATCCCGTCTGTCATATGGTCCATCTGCTGTCAAATTCTCGCCCACAACTCTTAGAAGTACTTAATTAAATTCAATAGATGGTTAAATTTATGGCTTTTATTTTGCCGGAAAATTTCATATTTATAACACATATAGCTAACTTATCTCGTTGAAATTTTCTTCTTTAATTGTAAAGTATGATTTATACTGCAAAATCGATTAATTTTGCAAGTTTGTACATTCTTACTTGTAATTTAAATAACGAAATAAACAAAAATTGTGTAACTACACAATACTAAGATGGGTAGGATGCGTAGGAGGAGGTGTAGAGGTAAGCAGAAAGCCCACATATAGCTTCCAGAGACGTCTATATTACACTTAGTATGCTATGTTCCGTTTGATGTCCGCCCCCTTACCCGGGCTACGTCGCGTCCAATTAATGTTTACCTTTGTGTAACAAAATATCCTTCAGACTGACATTAGATTATGCAGAAATTACGTGTTGAGTTGCACGTTGCATCTGATATTATTATCTTCTGTGATGCGTGGGCAGCATCCCTTTGATTATTCGGCGTTTAATGGTTTTAGGATAATCTAATTGTGTTATTATCTAAGCTTACCGCTAGGTACTGGACATAAGCCTATCCTATTACTAAGGTAACATGGCATTGTGCTGTGCTTTACACGTGGACATATCCTTGAGTAATCAGCGGCGTGCACAGAGTTTTTAGACAGGGTAGGCAGAAAATTTTAAAAGCTTATTTACCAATAACACCTGCTACATGTTGGTATTGGTTTGTCGTCTTGTCGATTAAATAATGATGTACGTGATTTGCCACCTCAAATATAATAAATATTTATCTGAGTTATGTATGGTAGGCAGTGTCTTTTTGTCTTTATGAACCGCACGCCACTGTGAGTAATGGTTACCTCTGTGGGTGGTTTGGAAAATCTATTTGTGTTATCATCAGCCTATTGCAGTAGGACGGCATAAGCGTAGCATAGCAGTCACCAGGCTGCGCTCGGAGAGTGAGGTTGTGGTAGCAATTGAATCCTAGTAAGCATATTTTTTTGGTGTACAAGTATGAGACTTAACTTGCATAAAACAACTATGACCGTTCATTGTAGCTGTTACTGGAAGCCAGTGATTATTGATAAAATAGCTAATGATTGTTTTCCTTTTGTTACAGGATTTTTTTCAATAATGCGGCAGTTTCATGGAGTCTAGCTTAGGCAATACGGAAGCCGGTAAGTCAGTTTTTATTCTATTAAACGAAGTTCACGCGTATAAGATGTGTATAGTTTTATAAATATTTTGTATTGTAACTTATTAGGATTCTACTTCGTTATTTGACGTCGTTTGAAACTTCATAGGCTGTAATATTCGCTGGCGAAAGTACCGACTGATATTAAGTCACGCCTGGTTAGACTGGGCTCCCAGCATAGTTCTATGTTTCGAAAGAACCATACACTTACACAATTTATTGTATTCTTTTCCCTTTTGACAACATTGTCCATGATTTGTCCTTTATCGTGTGTACAATTTACAAACATACATGTCACATACCCACAAAACTAGAACTGAAACAACTATCTGTAGATCATACAAATATTTGTTGCGTGCGGGAATAGAACCCGAGACTCTTAGTGTAGAAAGCCAATTACTTACCCTAGCCACTGCGCCAACCATGCCGTCAAATCAGTCAAATTAATATAAAAACTCGATATATATTCTTAGCGATTAATAATCCAAAATTTCCATCACATAAAAGGTCGCCTCATAAAAGACTGTTATCTTCACATTAAACCTCTGATTTTTCCGCTAAATCATCGTCACACTATTTTCGTTGGCAATTTTTTCCGATCCACCTCGCTTGGCGGCAAGGGGGCTGGCAGTAAATCAGCCATCAATACAATAGCCCCCGACTTTGATGGATGGATTCATTGTGGTTGCAAGATGTACTAATGTGATTCTTATATTATTCTGATAGTATTTTAGTAGTTAATAGGGATTGTTAAACAACAATCTCTGGATTTATCTTAATGTACATTGCGACACAACTAAAAAGTCACTTCGGTAAGCTCCGTAAATCCGAACACTTCCGAACTGCGAATTCAAGACCACGAATGTTTATTAGTGCTGCATTAAAAAATGATCTTTCCGCTGACGCAATAAGTTGTAAAATAGTGTAAAGTGGTGATTGTCATTGGTTGTTCGGTCAGTTACATATTTCACTTATTACTTGTGTTGTACTGTGACGTCAGAGTAAATACGTCATAATCTGATCTAATTGACGACGTGGTTGGCGCAGTGGCTAAGCGTTTAGCTTCTGCGCTACGTGTCGCGGGTTCCATCCCCGCACGGAACAAATATTTGTATGATCTACAGATCATTGTTTCGGGTCTGGTTGTGTGTGCATGTGACATGTATGTTTGTAAACTGTACCCACGATACAGGAGAAATCCTAAAATGGGGCAACGTTTAGGAAAAAAAAAATCTATCCCATAGTACATATTATCGATCATCATATGAAACTCAAACTTAAAACTTTCTTATTCGTGTTAGCCATAAAAAGCACTTGCAAATCGTTTAGCTGGTTCAAATAGTCATTCCACGGAGAAGGACCAGCAAGAAACTCCATGGTTACTCTTTTAAAGTATCGTTTGTGACACAGTATATGGAAGATGCGTAAGAACAATGTAGGTCAATGTCTGGACTGGCCTTTGGAAGAAAGTACCAGTGTCATGACAGATTTGAGCGGACCTGTCCTTACAGACGGGACGTATGCATCAGTAATCGTGTAGCTCAAACCTATTTTAGGGAGAACAACGACCGGAATCGATGACTTCTGTATGGTGAGTGTAGTACGCAGTCCACAGTTGGGCATATTTTTCCCCTAACTTTCACCACAATATCCGGACTCGCCGTCCTCATCAAATCTTGTTCTAAATATCTGTTGGTCATACATATACCAATTGTTCTGTGCGGTAATCAAACTCGCTATCTATATGCAAAAAACGAAGGTTTTCAGTACCGTGCCAGTTTAGTTAGACATAATATTTCTTAAAAGATCTCCTTACTTTCGGGCAAAACTCCAAGTTTCCACAAAATACTGCCTACGCTAGTGCCGCCCCTCTTAACGCCTGACCAAGCTTGCCCATTGCCCAGTCTCTAGAATTACCATTACCCATTACTCTTCTTGGAGCACGATGGAGACTTATTGAAGAGGTTAGTTATGAGCTATATTTGTATAGTGTTAAATACATACTATAGGTATTGTAAGTCAGGTTTAATGACCTGTGACTAATTATCTAAACGCAACTGTTGTCTTATGAATATGACGTCCGTCGTAACTATGGATTGAAATAATGTTAGTTCATCCTTTATAATAAGAGGAGGTAATTTGATTCTTGTGTGAAAATTGTAACAAAATCAATAAATAATTGACGTTTTTTTAGTCAGTAGCTAATGTAAAGAGTGTACAGTACAACCCTTAATATACAGAGTGGATAAACAAACGTGACGTGCAGTGAAAGTACCTTAAATATTGGTAATAGAAAGATTTATCCACCCGGTATAGATAGGCACACAATTTTGTAACAAAATTTTTAGAACAAACATATCTTTTACTCAAACATACTTTTTGAAACTGCATTAACTGTTATAAATATAAGCCATGCTTTCTATTGCGTTAATGCTGCAAATAACTTGAGATTATCCCGTCACTCAAAACATTAACGACAGAAAGAGTCGGGTCGACATTCTCTGACCGATACCACACGTTAACAGCCATAATAATTAAATTAACCAATCAATATTTCTCCACCAAAAAACTGTTTAACAATATATTAGTAGCAGATACAACAACACACATCACGCATCACCCGTCACGCCACAGTGTAGGTTACTTGTTACAATGACAAACTATTAATTTAGTCAGCTGGCGCTGTCGGCGCGCACATTGTACAGTTAAGCCTATTCTATGTACATCATGGCGGAGACAATAGCGGATTAGCAGGACATGCAGGTTCGTGATAAAACTTGGGAATTAATTATGCTAGGACTGGACGCTATTGTGGCGCCGCGTTGGATATGAAATGTTTTGACGCTAGCTTCGCGACGTGATGTGGATTAAGTTTTTGGAAATATTGTAGAATTAAAACTAACTTAAATTATGTTCGTGTTACGAAATAAAAAGTAACTAGACAGATAAAAGTGTAATGAAAAAGGAATTCACTCTTGAACTAGCGGTCATAAGCGTAACTGTTGAGCATTGGGGTCCTGTGTTTGATTCCATAGCGATTGTATGGAAACATGACATTACATTATGACAGTGTTCCCCTAAGGCAGAGGTGTACTATTTATACTGCCACATTTTGAAGAAGTCCTATGTAATAGGGAGAAGTTCAAAACTCTGTACTATCCATTAGAATTCCACTTGCTTTGGTCGCAAGCGCGACCACTGAGCGTAAGGTCCTGAATTCGATTCCCGAGTCGGGCAAAGTGTTATTGGGTTTTCTTCTATGGAAATTCTCAGTAGCAGCACGGAATCTTGATCTCAATAGGCTCGCGCCCTATTACATGGGACTCAATAACAACATCGGCGAAATGTGGGTATACAATAATACACCTCTGCCTGACCCTGCGGGGACTGCAGGCGTGATGCTATGTCCCTTTTTAACTATAAAAATTGTTGAAGGCTTGAAGATTGACAGTAGCACTGCAAGAGGTAGCAATCATAACAATATATTGCGACCACAGGATGAGAAAATTGTATCGGTACCTTAAAAGGCTTTTATTCAGCACGATAGCACGGCCTGCTAGCAGGTCGCAGTGGCTTAACGAGTGCCTTTCTGCTTTACGTGTGGCGGGTTCAATACCCGTACTGAATAAAATTTATAGGTCGTGTGTGTGCATAAGAAGGAAAAGGTCGGAGCAAATAAAAAAAATATAATGTATATAGTATTTCCGTTACTGCATAATATTATGTAGAAGGACCTTATTGGTGATGTCCTTCAAAAGGGTCAGGTGCACAGTACCCACAACCGGCGTTCATGTATGAAGCGATGCATGAATGTAGATGAAGCAAAAGGGTCGTAGCACGTGGCGTTCTGTGGTTTCTGCCTACCCCCATGGGAAAAAGGCGTGACTTTATGTATGTATCATCATTTATTTATTTATTTATTTTTTTAAAAAGGTTTCCCACAGCTTGTGTGTACAAGTTACTTATTACTATGTTTTAATTAATAATCTCGGTCTTACACACTAGCCAATTACGGGCTAACCAACATTCGTAAAGAATAGTGACAATAACAAAAGCTTAGAAAAAATTGATTAAATTACTAGTAAAAAAATGTAAAATAAAAATACATTTGAGCAAATAAAGAAACAATACAAATGAGTTGAACATTAAAATAAAGATATCATGTTGTTTACTTAAATTATGGTAAAATGGAATTAAAATTGTGAAATATAGTTGATTGTAACATTATTTTGCAATAGTAGTTCATTTATTCATTCTCATCGTGGGTTCTCTGGGATTTCATAATTTTCAACCGACTTCAAAAAAAGGAGGAGGTTCTCAATTCGGCTGTATTTTTTTTTTTTTTTTTTTTTTTTTTTTTTTATGTTTGTTACTCGATTACTCGAAGACGACTGGACCGATTTCAAAAATTCTTTTTTTATTTGAAAGGGTATGCTTGTCATTTGGTCCCATTGTCATCAGGTCAGGACCTGAAGGTGGAAACCCTGAGAAATCGAGGGCATCTCTTGAAAATTGTAGGCGAGCATGGGCTAAAAACTTGATATTTATGTGTATATCTGATGAGACTACAATACTATGGAGGTTTAGGGCAGATCTGATGATGGAGACGACAGAGGATCGAGGGAACTCCTCAACGGTACATCTTAACTACCTCGTGTTTGGGCTTATTTTATTCGTGTTGACAAGATCTTTACACCGAGATGGGTAATGACTGCCACTGCAAGGTCCGTGATGCAGGTGCAGTACAGTTTAGGGAACTCCATAATGGTTGATAGCAGCTACATAGTGTTTGGGCTTTTTTTATTCGTATTGATGCGCACTTTAAGCCGAGATGGGTAATATTGCAGATTCGATGGTCGGCTAAGTAATTTATTTGA
This sequence comes from Shargacucullia verbasci, assembly GCA_947562105.1. Lineage (NCBI taxonomy): Eukaryota > Metazoa > Arthropoda > Insecta > Lepidoptera > Noctuidae > Shargacucullia > Shargacucullia verbasci. Next base: position 895,181 of record OX387284.1, read on the forward strand.
TTTTAAAATCACATAGTGCAATACCGTCTAAGGTTTTCACTCGACTTGGGGCAACATACATTTGACCTTTGTAAAGTTTTTCAAGAGAATCGTCTTTACTAGGTCTACCCATCACTCAAAATTGTAAAATAATTAAATTTTTTAACAAAAAATAAAAACCGACTCCAAAAAAACTCAAAAACAAAACTAATAACTAAAAAGCAAAAAATAAATATTTTATTATACAATATAGTAGTTGAAGAATATTGAAGTCGGTGCCAAGTAAAACATGCAATGATAAACCGACACGATTGGCGAAGTGCATGTGTCGTGTCCGACGCATAATTCGCTCCGCACTCGACAATTTCTACGTGAACCCGTTGTTTCAATGTCGCTATTATAGCAGCAAGGTATATTACTTTTATGTTTTACTTGGCACCGATTTCAATATTCTTCAACTACTATATTGTATAATAAAATATTTATTTTTTGCTTTTTAGTTATTAGTTTTGTTTTTGAGTTTTTTTGGAGTCGGTTTTTATTTTTTGTTAAAAAATTTTCAATTTAAAGGAGTTCATTGAATCGTGGTTTATGTCAGCATCTGGTACAAACTTCATAAATGAGTTAAGCTCTCTACAAATTCTGGTTAGAGGTGAGTTTACATCATCATGAGCCAGAAGACGTCCACTGCCATAATCCCCACGCTTGGCAGGCGGCTTGGGGATCGCAGTGGCTCACTGATTAGTGAAAAGACGCTGCTGCCCGTCCTCCGGTGTTTGGCCGCAGTTCTAAGAGGTACCCGGGTCGTGTATCTTATGTATGTATGTATGTATAATATTATGTAAAGAATATAAAAATGTCAAAGACCACACAAAAATCTTGAAGTAGCTCCCAAGTTGAAAGTGTGCAACTTGGAAATGCATCGGGGCGGAACAGAACATTCTGGTTGAATCACAAACATCCAGTCAACATGTTTTGACAGTAACTCGTTATACGATTCTAGGAAACTTTATAATATGATGCAAAAGTTGTACAGGCAAGACTTCGCTTAACAAAGAGATAATATTCATACATACCGTTTATAAAATTGTTGTTAGTGATAATTCAGTTTTTTACCGTCCCACTGCTGGAAAGTGGCTTCTCAGAATAAGCTTTATCCTTAGCCTTGTGGCTAACAATAAAGCTTATTCCATATTAGCCACACAAAAATTTCGTCTACGTGCTTTTCACATCACATGTTTTAAAAATTATAATCTTAAGACTAGTTTAACTAAAAGTTTTCATAAAAAATGCGTTAACGTTTTTACCCCACTAAACATAAGCTGATATTGTTGATTTTTTTATATGTTATAGACACAAGTAAACAATAGGTCGTTACGTTTTTGTTATTTTTTTATTGTTTATAGATTGAGAAATAATTAACGCGTTTTTTTTAACTAAAAATCTATCTAATACTTATCTCGCGATAATTATTAAATTAATCAAAAATTTTAAAAAAAGAAGCTTAACGTGTCGACCTAGTTTATAATCTGACAAAATGATAGGCGCCAAAATCAAATTAATTTGTTAAGATTTCGTCATAAGAAACGTTAACCGCCTTGAACCGTTAATTGCCTTGAAATACGCGTAAAATAGGTGTTTGGGCAACACCTATTTTGCGCGTATTTCAAGGCAATATTGTCAGAAGCTAAACGATACTCTTATTGCAACTGCGTAGCGGATCAGAGTTCGGCTACGAAAGCGTAACTGGCGTAGTGGTAGCAATACTACGCTGGCTACGTCGTAGCAACCACCTAACAGTCAGTACCCATACTCCCAATGAGAATGCAAACGTGTCTTGTTGTACAGCCACATTAGTTAATATGTGGAGATATGGTACTGAACCACTCCTTGATGTTACTGGAAAATTAGTAAAATTCAAAAAAACTTTGCCAAGTTTCCACATCAAACCCATATGACTTCACAGCAAGTTGTAGACAGTTAAATGAATATACATTTTATAAAAAGCCTTCCAAATTAGGCTTTTTTGGCAGCAAAGCTGTTCTCATGCTATTTACTTATGCGGCCACATGTCCGCACATGTTTATCGTGGTAAGAATTTTTTGTCGGTCAAGGTGGGAATAAAAAAAGGCGTTTTTAATTTTAGTTTTTTTGAATTACATGAAAACCACTTCAAGCTCTTTTACTTGTATCCTTATATAATAATAATGTATAGCACAAGTGAACTATACGTATATTGCCCCTTGCGCTTACCTGCTAAAAGAAGTCTGTAGATCTTATAGGGCCTGAGACTTCGTGATAATTTAACAAATGGACGGAGTAAAAAACTGTATTTTTTTACCAGACTGACATTATAGTACGACACTATAACTGTTTTAGGTATTATCAATGAAATTCACAAGCTTTGGCGTGTCATCACCAAATTTAGAAAATATAGAAAAATAATAAATAAATTCAACCAATTACTGTCCCACTGCTGGGCAAGGGTATCTTCTCAGAATGAAAAAATATTGAGATTGAAAATGTTGATACTTAAACATTTTTTTGCAATATCTTTTTTCGTTACTTAAATTCTGTTTTACGTATTGAATACGGTATTATTTCTGGTAATTAAAAAAATAAGAGTTTATACCATATTCGATTGCTCCTCATAACTTGGGCAGAATGAAGGTAGCTTATATCACAACAGACAAAATATAACCCTCGTAAGTTTCATCAACAACCAACAATTCAAGGTCTTGTATTAATCGGTGTGACTGCCCGCCATTTCTCGTACAATCATATCCTATCTAACTCATCGCGAATGATCATTCAAAATGGCGGCGCCTGTTTATCTGAGAACATTGGTGCAAGGCTCATTTGTCAGGCGGATCACATGTGATGGCAGCGTGCCACTGACCCGTTCAGAGGGTAAACAGTGCACACTCATTCATGTATATGTATGGGTTTGTGTGTTGGTAATAATGTGGGATGTTCATGGTTAATGTGCGAAGACAGGGAGGTTAGAATATGGTTAGTTTCATTGTCTTGTGTACTGTGGTTAGTGTTATCGTTGACACTCTCCCAAATGGTTATATAATTGCTATAAATTGCATGTAAACAATATGATTAAAGTAATATTAAGAGAATTAAGAAGAAGAAGAATTTAAAAATTAAAAAGAATTAGCCCTACCTGCGAATTATTATTAAGGTGAAGACAATTTGGGCTTAAACCGGTTGTATTTTCTTTGTCTATATCAGAGCTTCCCAGACTAATTTTCTTAAAGACCACTTTCAAAATTTAGCTGATTCCGGTGGACCCCCTTCAGCTGCATTTTTACCATATTGTAAATTGAATTGTAAGCCCCCATTTTTTTTTCACGCCAACGTAGACCCCCATCGAGTCCCCTGTGGACCACTGGGGGTCCACCTGGGAACTAATGGTCTATATAGAAACATTATGATAATTTCACGATCCTTAAATACATAATTCTGAACAGACAATATCGTTCACGACCAGATCACGATTGAAATATAATACGATATTAATTAAAGGAACGTTCGTATAGTATGAACTCTCTATCGTTTCACATCCCAAGTATTTATGAAAGGAATGTATCCTGAGTTTGATTCAGCACTGCATATAATTTAGGTCTCACCCAGCAGGTCTCGATTCAAAATGTACATAATGTTGCTAACTTGGTACCTATGGAGCTACCGTTAATCAGACAAAGGTGCTGTTCAGGCATAAAGCGCTTTAAGCTGCTGGAAATGCGCCGGTTTCCAGTACTGGTTTAATGTACTGTAATTAAATGTAGCGGAATATCTGGACTAAAGCGCTTACTGTGATCGCTAGTAGCTCCATCTTTTGAAATTGTTGAGATCTCCAAATGATGTTGTTGATGGGTACACAGTAGTGGAAGTTAATTAAGGACTAGGACATAAGTTATCAATTTGATCTTGCCAAGAGATTGACAATCAATGACTCGGCCATTTAACTAAAACTACAAACCAGATTTTCGCTTTGTTGTGAATCAAGACATTGGATGGAATTCCCTGCCAGAGTCTGTGTTTCCTGATAGCTACAACCTGGGAGTCTTTAAGTCAAGAGTGAATAGGTTACTTCTAGGCAAGCGTGCTACATCTTCGACCACATCATCGCTTACAATCAGGTGAGATAGTGGTCAAACGCATGCCTATCAAGAATAAAAAAAACGCCCGTGCCTTGTTTCCAAAGAGTTGTTATCGGCCAGGGCTAGATGCTCTTCCTCATACTTTTAGCATACCCCTTACCACATCTATGGGTAAAGAGACCTACTATTTACCTATACAGTAACACCAGGGACAATACCATTAATAAAAAATCACTTAGCGACTCACAAACTAGTTGTTAATACACTTCCAAAAAGTCAGACATTTCAGATTTAAATTTGGCAACAAACGTTACATTTGTGTAGGTCGTAAGCAAGTTCCCGGTAACTTGTTCCAACCGCTGGAATGAGGTGTTAAATACCGCCCCGGGCCGGCCCGTGCCGGATGGAACCGGATAAATCCGACGTAAACTGGAACTGTGTACCTTTAATGTACATAAATTCGCTAGCTTGACGGACTGGTTGGATGTTGCAGCGCTTTAAAGCGCAGTTAGTATGTTTTGGCTGTAATTAACACTTGACTGTGTGGTTTCTGGCACAAAATTGTCATATTTTTGTGGATGTCTTCAATGATGGTAGCTGCTTGCCTACAATAACATACAATTGTCGAGGTCCTGTATTTTTGATATCTATAGCGGTATTTATAAAAATATCCAAATGAAAGTAAACCCTATCAGTATTCTGTACAGTCAGCGTCAAAAAGATAACATATAGCGAAATTCAAACGCTTATTGGAAAGATATTGGTTAAAATCATAAAATATAAATGACCATTTATTTTTATGTATCCGTAGATACTGATGTATGAAATTGGTCAAGATTTCAATCACTATTTTCTCTAAAACTCGCTTTTGAATTTCGCTACGTGTATACATCTTGATGCTGACTTCACGCAAAGAATAGTGATAAAACGATAGATCTAGGATTACTAGAAATAATCCTTATTTCTTATTGACGACGACGACGATTTCAACCATGACGACACGTTTGGTGTAGTGGCTAAGCGATTAGCTTTCTGCGCTAAGTGTCGCGAGTTCGATCCCCGCACGGAACAAATATTTGTATGATCTACAGATAATTGTTTCGGGTCTGGGCGTTTGTGTATGTGAATATATGTGTTTAGTTTAGATTATTGGATATTCGACGAAGTCGATACCTTACCGATGTGTTATTATTTCAGTTATGAGGTTATTTGGTATTAATTGGTTAAAACACCGCCAACTCTAACTCTGCCAAAAAGGCTAGTAACGTGCCACTTTAAAGAAGAGTACACACGGCTTGCGCAACAGCATAGATCTAATTCGCTGATGCATCGTTTCATTTCCCCAAAATGTCCACTCCTATAAAATAAGGCTTACATAAGACCCTTTTAAAAAGCTGAATGGCCCCTAAAAGATGACCACCAGTGTACTTGGCATCGTGCCTTCTGTGCCACGGATGGAGTTCAAATTGTAACTTATGGCATTTTCGCTGTACACCGAACGAGGATGTGTTATATCGGGAAATTTATTTTTGTGAAAAAGCTAAGGTATGTTTGAATATGAGAGAAATGTATGTGATTATTTCTATAATTAATATTTTAGAAACGTATTAAATTATTCTTTGTATAACGTTATTAGCGACCCGCCCCGGCATCGCTCGGGTAGCAGAGCATATACGTCTTCATTTTTTTTGTCGTAGTTTTGTATCAGCCTTTTACGTCGAGCATTTACTCGGCGTACGCCAGTAAAGCTCCCAGTCGGCACGATTTTTTCCGACATCTTCAACTATCAGTGGCATATTTACACAAAACCTTAACGAATTAAACACTTAAACCTTCCTCATGAATCACTCTGTCTATTGGTGAAAACCGCATAAAAATTCAGTAGTCGTTCAGTAGTCTTTGAGTTTATTGCGAACAGACAGACGGACGCGGCAGGGGACTTTGTTTTATAATATGTAGTGATATAAGCTTGTTTTATATTCTCGGCAGCACCGTCACTTACTCCATAATGACATAACAGGTATTACGCCTGTAATCGCCGAAGTGTTAGGCGGAGGTGGAGTATTGTGCACACAGATTTCGCCGATGCCGTTAAGTTTCATATTGTACACCAGTCTATCGGCAGCTACCCGACACGATTCTAAACTCCGCGCTTCTACTGAGATTCTTCTAATAAAACATCCCAATAATATTCCCCGACTCAGATCAAACTCAGGACCTCAGGATCAGCATCTGCGCTTGCAACTAGACCAATTTTCAGAAATAGTTTAATGCAAAATCTCTTTGACAATGTACAATATTGAATATTAAAAAATAAGCCTACGGATTTACTCGAAGTATGATCAATCGTGAACGGGCAGGGGGCAGGGGGACAGGGGAATGGGGAAGTAAGGCATAAAACTTGGAAAATCGGACGGCATCCGATCCGTGTACTGTCAATAATTGATAATGGATGACGTCATTATGTCAGCTAGTGATTGATTGGGTGTTCCGGCCCGCGCCGAGATGCGGACTGCCACAGTGGACACAGTGGGTCAAGTTTTATATTATGTTCATAAACAATTAATTTTCGTAAATGCATTTGTTTTTTTAATTTGATTAGCTATGAAACGTCATGTAGTTTTATTTTCTATTTCTATATTTTTTTAACACTGGCAATAAATCCTGTATCGTACAAACACATACACAAAGACCCGGAACCGAAACAAATACCTATCTGTAGATCGTACAAATATTTGTTCCGTGCGGGAATCGAACCCGCGACACGTAGCGCAGCAGTTGATCGCTCAACCACGTGGTTGTAAGCGCGACTGCTGAGCGGCCCTGGGTTGGATTCCCGGGTTGGGTAAAGTGTTATTGGGTTTTTCTGTATGGAAATTTTCAGTAGCAGCACGGAGTCTGGAACTCTGCCCGGTAGATGGCAATAGGTTCGCTCCCTATTACATGGGACATATGGCATCGACGAAAAGTCGTTGTAGAATAGTACACCTCTGCTAAACCCTTCAGGGAATACAGGCGTGATGCTATGTTATGGGTTATGTATTTTTCAATATAGAACTAAATGTTGGCCTACTGTTCTAATATATACTATGTAACGAATGATTTAAAACATTATGTCTTCCAAGCTCTTTTAACTTTCATTGTTCACTATGAGATATTGATATATAGACTCCATAAATTATACCATGGTGAAACATTCCCCCATAATGGATGGGCGTACCATGAACTATAATGGGCCGGTGGCTACAAGAAAGTGCTATACAAAGAGCGTCTGATCGAACATTATAAATGATACACGTTTATAGATAATTTTCGTTTTCGTTTTTCTGTTCACTTTGTTTTAATGGAAGTTTGGAACTGATGCGCTATTAAGGCAGTCAAAATTTTCTATAAATCTTCTTCTATGTACTATTTACTTTTCTATTATTAATATACTATATTTAAATTCTTAAGTTGTCTGTCTGTCTGTACACTTATAAATTGGAAACTGACCGGCTTTAGTGTGATTCACTGCAGTGCTACATAGGAGTTTAGTTTTAATAATAAATATTTCATTACGCTACATCTCACAGAATTTTGATTACTTTCATGGTCATTTGTAATCCACGTTACCTAAGTCACAGTCATAGTGTAATAAAAAAGTATGTATATTCAAAAAAAATACGCTGATGAGTGCAGTTACGCGTTTGATATTCTACGATTAGGGCACGGTTTCATCCCTTACATGTCGTACTAATCTAGCCGTGTGTGTATGTAGATGCACCCACGATACATCCGTAAAAAATAGTATAAAAGATACCTCTATATAAAAAGACTTGTCCTGACTGACTGATCTCTCAACGCATAGCCTAAACAGTTGGGACTAGAAATTTGAATATTTGGCAGTAGGTTCCTTTTAAGAGGTCAGCATACACTGAGAAGAGAAATTCCATATCCAAGGGGGTAAAATAAGGAATGAAAGATTGTAAAAAAATCCGTACCGTCATGTTTTTAGTTTATTCCATAAAAATAGTATTTGGCCGTTTGATTAAAAAATTAGCAAACATGCGTTTAGGTATTTTCGAAAAATTTACCCCTAAAGTAAAAAATACCGTCAATAATTTCACTAATGTATACATAGTGGGACATAGGTATAAAGGTATATAACTCGATTTCTACGCGAACAAAGTCGCGACCATCATCTAGTTAGGTATAAAGATAAAACCACACTTATTATTGGACGAGGTATTATAATGGATGCTATAAAAATACATACAGAACAAAATAAACTACAGAAATAACCCTTTTTACTTTCATTATATAACCATAACCCTTCAAATACCGATCCACAATTCTAATTTAAACGTAATCTAAAGCTTAGAACAAAGAAAGAGGGAATTCGGCTCGAACCTGCGACCTTTGTGAAACACAAATGAGGATTAATGGTCCCTTTACGTAAGGTACCTTCCCTTGTACCTGGAGATTCCGACGTAAGTAAATACATTTGATATGTTCCGATAGCGAGGGTAAGGCGAGGTGGCACTGTAAGCTAAGATGAAAATGTATAACAAAAATTGGGACTATATTTTTACATGAAGGATTATGAAAACAGTAGCCTAGGTTGTAATACTGATGTTTTATAAGTTTGTTGGAGCATTTCTGGTTTAGTGAAAACTAAAATAAAGGAACAAATATTTTTCAGGATTTGACAATCTACCTTTGCCGGTCTCAATGGCTAGTGATCGCAAGTGCGAAAGCTAAGCGTGAGGTCTTGGATTCGCTTCTTGGGTCGGGCAAAGTGTTATTGGGTTTTTCTGTATAGAAATTCTGAGTAGCAGCACGGCGTCTGGAACGGTGCCTGGTAGATGGCAATATGCTCGCCCCCTATTACATGGACTCAACAATGGCATCGCGCTAGTCACCACTATAATTTACAGCCCTATTAATGTAATATGGACACTTGATATTCAGCCAGGCGTTCGTCAAAGTGTTTCGTATTAATTAATAACATCCAGAACACAGGACTGCATATTAATGTGAAGCATCCTGCTGGCTTAGTATTAGGAACGGACGCATTCTAGTAAGTAGTAAGTAAACACAAGGTTTAGCCACAACTTAGGTAATTCATAATAATTATAATGATGTAACAGAATAACTGTACCGCTATCACGAGTTTTCTTACTATTTTCTATCATAGTAAAGTAAATTTTCATGAAAGCGATTTTAGTTCTTAACTTGGTTACATTAGGGATTATAGTCGCTTATGTGACATCTAGTCATAGTAAAGTTTTGATTTACTATTTACTATATTATAAAGATGTCATTTTAGCGACTCTGATCCCTAGTGTAACCAAGTTAAGAACTAAAATCGCTTGCATGAAAATTTACATTTACTATGAAAGTAAATAGTTAAAAACTCATAATAGAGGTACTGTTCGTTCTTCTGCCGAGAGTTAGCCGGTCTGCAATGGCGGTATCGAGACTGACTGTCCAGGGTACGTCAGATGATCTCCGGTATCATCACACGTGGTAGCTCTTTCCTTGTACACCAAAATACCAAGATATACATAGTACTTATTAGAGAGTTATTACATAAATACCGTTGTGATCTTCTCTTTCTCTCTCTCTCGTGCCAGTAATTGCATCATGGTCAGCCTACCTTGGACACGATCCTCGACCATTTCATTAACGTAATAACGTGAGCAAAGATCTGTATCTGACGTTGAATCAGCAAAAATTTGCTTAAGTATCAAAATAATAAAATTATGTTACAATTTTTATTGAATCGTGGGTATAGCTTAGAAAAAAAACTCACTGTACACATACTAATAACCATGTGGGGTAGCTTGTTCCGTGTGGAAATCAAACCCGCTACCTATACCGCTAAAAGCCCTGGAGCAGTCGAGCCGTGTACTGTAACTGATACCAAAAGAGCCCGTAACAAACTCGCTCCTCTCTCCGTTTCACCTCGCTTAACCTCACATGAATAATTCCGTGAGGTACTGATTAAATATGCTTTTTTACAAAATCGGAGTCTTAATACCGGCATGTGGTTTATCATGTATTCCCTGTACACCTGTGCTTTGACGTTGACTGAAGGGATGAAAGCTTTGCTATCTCGAGTGTATCCACTGTGTTATCTAGTAAATTTTCCTTGATTTGCATTGATAAATGTTGCTTTATATTACTGAGGTTTTGTTCGTTCAGTTTTCGTCGTCAGAAGACGTCCACTGCTGAACGAAGGCCTTACCCAAAGGGGGGGTGGTTGCCATAATCCCCACGCTTTGCAGGCGGCTTGGGGATCGCAGTGGCTCACCGATTAGTAAGAGGACGCTGCTGCCCGTCCTCCGGTGTCTCAACCGTTGTCAACCGTAAAACATAGGGGTCGATAATTATTACTATTGCCTGTGGGTGCAATCCATTTAAAATTATGCTGTATATATGATCGTTTCTTCTCAGGGATAGTCATAGGAAATGCCGACGCCATCTAGTTTAAAAAAGACGTGTAAAAGTGATTGAAAAATCCTAATTGCAAAATAAATAATTTCATTACATTAAGTTGAACATAGGCGTGCGCTATTAGCTGCACAGTCCATTCAAAATTTGGCAGTATATGTGTACAGATAACATGAAACAATATGTTTATTCTTCACATGATAAAAGTAGCGTTTTGTTTTTTTTTATTTTATTTCTTAAATGAACTTGTCCTCCTTCTGAATAATAATTCCTGTATCGTGGGTGCGTTTACAAACACAAATATTCACATGCACAAATACCCAGACCCGGAACAACTATCTCTAGAACATAAAAATATTTGTGTCGTGCGGGACTCGAACCCATAACACGTAGCACATGAGTAGATCGCTCAACCAATGAGCCAAACGGGTTGAGTACAAAAGCAAAAAAATAAAAACTCCTCTGCCATTTTGTTTACAGAACAGACTACGAGTTATCGTGTTATTGTTAAACATAAAAGCTTTGTTGCCACTGCACACACGATTGACTCAGCTAAACTGTCTGCCTATAAATTACTATAGAACCATTACTGACAGTTAGTGCACACAACATTATGTTCTGTGGTTTAGGCGAGCGTACACAATAAGTAAGTACCTAGGCAGCTAAAATAACAATACTGCTTGCTAACGACACAGCATTACGCCTGTAGACCCAAAGGATTAGGCAGTGATGTAATTTTGTACACTCACATTTTCGCCGATGCCGTTATCGAGTCCTATGTGGTAGGGGGCGAGCCTATTGCCATTTACCGGGCATAGTTCCAGATTCCGTGCTGCTACTGAGAATTTCCATACAGAAAATCTCAATAACACTGCTCGACTCGGGAGTCGAACCCAAGACTTCACGCTTAGCAGTCTCGCTGGCGACCACTAGACTAATGAAGTAGTCTAGGTGAAAGAGGTTTGTTTTATTTTATTCTTGTCAGATATTGCTTTTTATAAGAATAATTAATCGGTGGAAGCCAATTACAAAAAATAGAAAAGGCTTTATATTGATGATTGTTATTGTGGCCTTTTAAAACAATCTAACAAATATCATTTATCACATGTATTACAGTAAGGAATATTTAAAAAAAAAACGTTGACCCTCACTAGGATTTCTGCTGTGTCGTGGGTACAGTTTACTAACATACATGTCACATGCACACACAACCAGATCCGAAACAACTATCTGTAGATCGTACAAATATTTGTTTCGTGTGGGGATTGAATCTGTGACATGTAGCGCAGAAAGCCTACCGCTTAGCCACTGCGCCAACCATGTCGTCTGATTGTTTTGTAACAAAGAAATAAGTAAATATTAAAAGTTTTAAAACCTTTTCCATAATTTGCAGGGGAATCAACAGAACACATAATTATTGAACATGGTAACTTTGTGTATTTATGTCTGTGTCTTTGTATATAAATCTCACATATACACATACACAGAGTTTAGGAATAACTTTATGTAGGTCATTTTGTTCCATACATATCGAACTTGCGACCCATAGCACACAAAACCAATCAAGCCGTCAAAAATCCGCTGATGCACAATAATCGACGAAGTTACGACACTCAAAAGAGTTCCGTGCTTCAAGTCTCACATATAACGCTACAATAGCCGGGCAAACTCGTTACAGGCCCAATGACTCTCAGTTTTAGCCGATGGCGTGCCTCCATTAAAAGTTGGCCCCTTTATTTAGCCGACAACGGCTAAAAAAATGAAGATCCCGTCTAGTGTGGGGTACGTGCGCGTGTAATCGCGGGATTAAAGTCAGCAGCTGTCGTAAACGCGGGATGTGTTGGTGTTTATTTTTAACGCAGACTAAAGATTAAGGAATTATATTTCTTTATCAAACAATTTTCTTTTTCCGTTTATCCTGCAGCAGTTTGTTCTTGCAATACTATACATATCGATTAAATACATATGTCTTGTTTTAAGATTCATATAATTTATACTTAATACAATAAATTAGTGCAATATTATTTCTCAATTTGGATTTATTTTGTTTTTAGCATTAGCTCAAACATAAACAGTTGCATGATATGACATTCTCTTTTAATCTTTGTCCAAAAGTTCCGTACTTTTAAATCCCGGTCGCGGGATTTATATGATCGTCCCCAACACTAATTCCGACGAACAAGTTTAAGCCACCGCAGTGGAAACTTGCCGTCGCGACGAACGACTGGTTTTTGTTCAAATTTGCGTTTTTATATATTCTGTAAGTAGGCCGGGATATTGTGTGGACTAACCGTCTTGTACGTAGCCTAGTGATGTGTCTAATAGTTCGGGACGGGATAAGATTGAATATTTTTGTTTGGTTGTAAGGATGTTGAGAATAGATCTTTGTATTGAATCATATTATAATTATTGTATAATCGGTAGTCCCATATAATTGTGGGTGTATGTACAAAATTTTGTATATAACTTATAGTTAAGTTATAATGTAATTCTGGTAATTTATATTGAATCCAGTATTGTTATACCAAGAGGATAGGTATAGAGATTTATACAATAGTAGCCCTCTACCTATCTCGTCGAGGTATACAGGCGTGATGCCATGTTATGTTGCATTTATACTATCTGGTAACTGTGTGATATTATCTTTGCTCACACGAGTTTAAACCTTAAACACGTAATAAAGAGAACCAGATTATTCTGCCAATATAATAACAAAACTAATAAACACTAAATACATGTTTCACACGAATAAGTACGTGACTGTGTGCTCGATTCTATTCTAAGGCGTTTTGTAAACGTTAGACTACTAAATGTCTGAAAACATGTAAAGCCAGCTCATGCAATGTATAACCTTTGATGCCACCTGCATATTAAACCAAGCCAGAAAATAAAATACACACCCAAAAAGCTACAGACGTTCTCAAAACACGATATTTTGCACATTGCCCGGTACCCAAATTGACCGGGCAAACTGCATACACGTCTGACTACTGCATTATTGAGTACTGCTCTACTGCACTATCACCTGCTCTTGTGTCGTAAACAATTTTATTTTTTCACTGCATAGGGTGTTTTATTTAAGCTAGGCCGTGTGTTACATCGTCACGTAATGCAGGGTAAACAGGATGTTCGCTGTTCGCAAGTTTTAAATTGTGTTGTGAACTTTTTTATGGAATTTAAAACTAGTATTGGTTATGTGCTCTACGGGGATGTAAATACGTGCTCGTTAACACGGACTAGTTGTAAACAAGTTATTCACTTTAGCTATTCGTGGTTAGTGTAGGCAGTTGTATTATAGAATTTGGTAGGATACTTTCATGGATTTTCATGATTTTTGTGTAACAACTGATGCCACAATTTTGATTTTTTTTTGTATTGTTTACAACCATACATCTCACGAGCACACACAATCAGTTGCCATACAAATATGTGGTTCGTAAAGGTATCGAACCAGCATCATTTAGCCCAGAAAACTTATGACTTAGACAGTGTACCGACCGTCTTATTCGTAACTATTTTATAAAATCATATAATTAATAAATTAAACTCTTAAATCATGGCGACTAAACTGTATAGAGGATGACTGATTTGCAGGTGAACGAGTAGTAGTAATTACATCAAAATATTTCTGTCAGAATTGTAACATTGTTGTATCTAGCCTTGATATAAAATGCTTTTTCTTTCATTTTCACTTTCACGCTTGTAATATTTACGTTTGGAATGTTACGCTACGGTGTGAGCGAGTCCCAGTATGATTGACGTCACCGGCCGCAGGTCAGATCATGCCAGTTTATACCAAGTTACGAGAAACGCCAGCCTCACAGGGATACTTATGTCTACGTTAATTTTGTAGCTGCCAAGTGCTCGTGCTTTAATACAGCATAATGATTGTGTTTTTTTAAACTTTACTCAACACTAGGAATAATTCCTGTATCTGTAAGTGCGTTTACAAACACAAAATATTCACATGGACATACACACACACACCCGAAACAAATATCTGTACAAATATTTGTTCCGTACGGGAATCGAACCTACGATATGTAGCGCAGCAGTCGATCGCTCAATCACTTCAACTGTGTATGGAAAGGGACGTCAGCCATTGCAAGCAGCAATGTTTCCACTATGGCATGAGGGATTGCCACGTGAAGCAATGAGAAGCCATGAGAACAAGAAGACAGTTAGAATTATTACTAATTGGCTCAGTAGTGTGTTACACAATAAAACAATAGTTACTATAGAGGGGTTTTGATTGGCACAATGGTTGAAGCCCTTGGGTTTCTGCATTGCAATCGCAGGTTTAATTCCTGCTCTAAACAAATGCGAATCTTTGTATCAATAAATTTGGGCTATCTCAGTGTGCTGCTGGATATAGGCCTCTCCCAAAGCGATGAAGGAATTATCAAAAGCTGAAATCTTTATGTTGAAATCACTACAATAAAAAAAGGAATAAAGTTAGGCGTTCATGTGTCGTAACTCTTAAGCCTAACTCCAGTGTATCGTCACATCTTGAAGAAAGCCTTGTATCATAAATCCTAGGCACAAGATGTAACCTCATATAATGGGGATGTTGTCAGAATCCCTAACTTTCGGATCTCGTGACTAAATAAATCTTCATGTCGTCAAATATGTTGCGAATATAAATGTTCATCGATTTAGTTGTTAGTTTTGAAAGGGATAATAATATGACCCGGGTACGTCTTAAAACTGCGGCCAGACACCGGAGGACGGGCAGCAGCGTCCTCTCACTAATCGGTGAGCCACTGCGATCCCCAAGCCGCATGCCAAGCGTGGGGATTATGGCAAACGCCCCCTTGAGGGAGGCCTTCGTTCAGCAGTGGACGTTTTCTGGCTGATGATGAATAATATTAGCATGTATGTCTAGAGCCTTGTTTTGGTGACTAAGTTGTATGTGTACACCCGTGTAATATTTTTCTTTGGTAATTTCGTTGGTTGTCCTTCCTTTCATTGAGGAGGGTCTGTGTTCAAACACGGCCTGTACTTCTGACTTTTCGGAATCATGTGCGGATCAGAAGTTGATTACTTTTTTAATTTTCTTTTCTCTTTTAAGAAACGTTGCTCCACGCAATGAATAATTCCTGTATCGTGGGTGCGTTTACAAACACAAATATTCACACGCACAAACATCCAGACCCGTAACGAATATCTATAGGTCATACAAATATTTATCCCGTACGGGAATCGAACCCGTGCTCGTAGCGTAGCAGTCGATTGCTCAACCACTGCGCCAATCATGTCGTCACGTGGGATGTGTATACACATGTTAATTTTTACAATGATAATAGGTTGTCGTGTGTTCCTAGCGGTTTAAATGTCTGCCTTTCATTCAGGAGGGTCTGTGTTCAGAGACGGCCCATACCTCTGACTTTTCAGAATCATGTGCGGATCAGAATGTGATTATCATTTGCGTTTACTGTGAAGGAAAACATCTGGAAGAAACCTGTACACCTGAGAGGGCTCCATAAAGTTTCCGATGATGTGTATAGTCCGCCAACCTACATTAGGCAAGCGTGGCGGACTTAGGCCTAACCCTTCTCTCTTTTTCTTCTTTTTAGAGCATTTAAATAAAAGCTTGTATTTAATTCATTAATTCTTCTCAGCAAACCCTTTCATTTGATACCCATATTATGGGAGTGCTTAAAAATAACTAGTCCGCCATCTTGGGCGGTCCGCCATATTGGATTTAGAGTAAAATTATTTTATTTTCGTATTTTTCTCAGCACACCATCTCATTTGATACCCATATCATGGGATTGCACAAAAAATAACTACTTAGCTATCTTGGGCCTTCCGCCATATTGGATTTAGAATGACGTCACTTAGGTAACCATGCATTGTCATCCAAACTAAACGTGTATGCAACATTTCATTTTCATCGGTTGATGCTAACTGCTTTAAAATTCAGTTGCAAGATTTGACCCGAACATACTTACATACAAACATTGCAAGTTTATAAATGAAATAAAAAAGCTTGCAAAATTAGTCCTATGGAGAAGAACCAACAAGAAACCAGTAAGCAAACGTAGCAGTCCTCACTAATTATTATTACAGTAAATACTGACCAGGATACACGCCTCCATTCATCAACTTGAAGTCTTTTGCTCTATATTTCTCCTATTCCAATATAATTCACAGTTGAAAAACTGTTTTCATCCCGGTATCAACAAGAGAATATATTCGCTAGTACTTAGCGTAAAAGCCTTGGCAATAAAACTCAATGACATAATAAATATCCAAGAATTATTTCCAAGAAACAGTCCGTAGATAGAATAACATATTCTTTTGTGCTTAGCTTCGTTAAACTATGGCAACTACTTATATACTAAGCATCACGTTTGTGTTTCGGTTTATTTAGGGTTAGGAAGAGGTGTACAGTCAGTACACACACATTCTCAAACATCACATTCCCGAACTCCGAGCTGCCATGGAAAATTTCTTAACAAAAAAGCTCTGTAACAATTCCCGATCTGAGAATTGAACCCTCTCACTCTCACTCAGCAGCCGTACTTGCAATTCAAAGAGCAATAAGATATTTGTAACTTATTTTAGACATGGATTTAGTTTTTTAAAATAGGTATTGGAAATACGCTCAAATGAAGGAATATTATAAAGCTATTTATTACATAAAACCTTATTCATGAAATGTGGTCCACAAAAAGTACACCTTTGCTTACCCTTTGAGGATTCCAGCCGTAATGATATTTTAAACTGTTACAGGGATGCAGTAGCTCTTCACGATCCGTTCACAAAGTTACCATATATTGTTACTTAACTGTGTATACACGAACATAGTAGTACTGTCAAGTTAGTGTAGCGATTTAGCACGCACGTCGAGCTGCTTAATTACTCTACTAAGTTGTCAATGTGGAGCCGGTCGTAGACACATACTGGAGGCGATAGCTATACGACATATCACTATAGTTATACTAGTGCACTGTTCTGTCTGTCTGTTTGTTACTTTATCACGAGTAAACCACTGAACCGAATCAAATGAAATTTTACGCACTGGTAGCCTGGGTCTTAGTGAAAGACATACGCTTATTTTTATTATTGCAGCATAACATTTATTAGATAATAAATACAATATACACGTAGACGAATTCACGGGCAACAGTTAGTGTGATGTAAGCTTACGAAATTTTCGTAATTATGAAGTAATTTTGTCAAAGTAAATAATTATTGTTCTTTAACAATCTGTACACTAGCCGATAGTTACGATATTCTTCAATAATGACAGACAAAAAGTCGTGAAATTCATAAGTTTAGTCATAAACATAATTACAACTTTGAACAACGATAAGCTATAATTGTAACTGACTGTACTCTCGAACGAACATACAACATACGTATATAGATATATACATGGTCACCAGATATAAATTTAGTAGAAATGTACTACTGTACGCCCACACTTCACATGTGCATATTATTGAGTCCCATGTAATAGGGGCCAGCTTATTGCCATCTACTGGCCACAGTCCCAATCTCCGTGTTGCTACTGTTTCCATACAGAAAAATCCAATAACATTGCCCGACACGGAAATCGAACTAGAATTGTTATAACAACACAACAGATGAACATTTTGTTATGTCAATTGTTTAACGTTTACTTATATATGTTTAATATTTATTGGATTCGTGTTCGGCTTATGACAAAGATAATATTCGATACATCGAATATTTTCTGTGCCAATTATTATTATTATGATTATCTCGAGATAACATCCTATCCTAATCCTAATATTAATATTATAAACGCGAAAGTTTATAATATTATATTAGGATGTGTGTGTTTTGTGAGGATGAATGGATGTATATTTGTTACTCTTTCACGCAAAAACTACTGAACAGATTTGGTTGAAATTTGGGATGAAGATAGCTTATGACCTCGATTAACACAGGCTACCTTTTACCGAAAAGACACTGTTACAGCGGAATGGTCAGCGTCACTTTAAACCGTGAGTAACACGTAACACCGTAGGGTGCAGCTATCTATACTAGTATTATAAAGCTGAAGAGATTGTTTGTTTGTTTTTTTTTGTGTGTTTGAATGCACTAATCTCTGGAACTACTTCTTTTTGCATGTTTATTTATCGAAGAAGGTTGTAGGCTGCTTTTTATCCCGAAAAAATGCACGCTTTCGTAATCCACGCAGGCGAAGTCGCGAGCGCAAGCTAGTTGGAAACATATCGGTAGTGATGTCGCAAGTTTGGTGTCTGACTACTACGGTCTATAATGATAATATAGAATATATTATATCAGTGGAATATTAGATCGGAATGTGATTTCGATTATTGATTGAGGCCCTTTTCTTGTGCTTCGCGCATACATGCTTATTCTTCTCAGGGATAGTCATAGGAAATGCTGACGTCATCGTTAGTTTAAAAAAGACGTGTAAAAGTGATTGAAAAATCCTAATTGCAAAATAAATAATTTCATTTCATTTAATTTCATTTCATTTCATTTACAAAGAAATGTCATTTATAGAGCTTGGTAAAAACAAAGTCTCGATACTGATCTTTGTTCAGTCGGTGTATTTATGGTAGTTAGATATTTGCACTGCAGAATAGCATCACGCCTGTACTGTAAGAGTTAGGCAGATGTGATAAAACGCGGTAACTATGTAGCGATAAGCCCACCCCTCCATAGTAAAAAGAGATCTACCCACAAACCACCTTTTTATAATTCTTTGCCAATACACAAAAAGTGAAGATATTTTTTTCCTCAAGTTGATGTTAGTGTAAGGGTTAGGCAGAGTTACTATTCTACCCACATTTTTCCAATTCGATGTCGTTATTATATCCCATGTAGTAGGAGCGAGAGGATAGCTATCTAGTCAGTACAGTTCCAAACTCCGTGCTGCTACTGAGAATTTTCCAACAGAAAAATCCAATAACACTTTTCCTGACACGGCCATCGAACCCAAGACAAGCTCAGCAGCCGCACTGGCGACAATTAGATCAATGAGACATTTATTACATTATGATTATCATTATATTAATACGTGAAGCAAAAACTTTGCAGCCTTTTTTACAAAAATTACGCGGACGGAGGAGTATGAAAATTGGCACAGTTAAAGTTTATATAGAGAAGGAGTGCAGAAAGCTAATATTTTATATATAATATGCATTAGAAATACATTAAAATAATAAAAATAACACTCACTACCATGCGTTTGACACACACACATTGTTTACGTGTTTACGTTCATATTGAAAATGTCAAATGTCAAATCAATGTCGCTCACAACTGACTTAATAGAACAAAATAAAAAATAAAATATAGGTATGCAATGAGCAATAACTACAGAGGTATATACTCTTTGACAAAAGAACCTTAAAAATGTTCAAACTTAAAAAATGATACGGTCGAATTACAGACATTAGACAACCAGTAGTCAAATATTATTCTCCATTTTAATTTTCCTCACATTTGTAATGAAAAGCAGTGTATTAATTGGGCAAAAGTATCAATTTATTTCTCGATGTATGATATCATTGCAATCGCGCACTAGTTTGATATTAATCACTTTCAACATTCAATCAAGAATATACTTACCAATCTACTGTACAAATATTGATATTTTTTAAAGTAAGCGAAACCAGGCATCTTGGCGGCTCACCCACGAGGAAGGAGTTCAAAGCCCTCATATATGATTTCTCTGAACTAGGTCTCAAACAAACTAGTGGTCATATAACGACATAAGTTTTTCTATTACGAGTCCAACCTTGTGACGTATCACGTATTGTGATGGCCAACGAATTGCCATACGTCATCATTAAGTGCATGAGTTGCGAACACTTTCGCATAGTTTGTTGGCACAGACTCCTTTATGTTTGTTCCCTTCAGTTACGGAATTTATGACGTTCAAACGTTGAAATTTTATGGTGGTGCGGAATGTTTTATTATTGCGTCGGAGTTCTGTTGTGAACTGAAAAATATATGAAAATGGAATGTGTAGTGTCAATAGATTGTGATCTAGTATACCATTGTGATTGTATTATATTAAGTTATGTAGGTCTGCGTTTTAAAGCCTAATAGGGGGCGAGACTTTTGAATTTATAGTATTTACTTTTTATATTATATACTTAATTACACTTTGGCTATCTTAAGAACAAATTCCCATACGGAACAAATATTTGCATGATCTACAGATAGTTGTTTCCGGTCTGGGTCTTTGTGTATGTGAATACACACCGTGCCTCGGAAAGCACGTAAAGCCGTTGATCCTGCGCCAGATCTCTCTCCGGTCGTGTTGGATTGCCGTCCCATCGGACTATGAAAGTGAAGGAATAGAGAGAGCACCTGTGTTTGCGCACACACTTGTGCTCTATAATATCTCCTGCGTAGTTGGCTAATCTCCGGTGAGATTGGCCGCCGTGACCGAAATCGGTCAGGAGGACATTATTTTTATCTTAAGAATCGAATCCAGGACCTCAAGTTTGGTAGCTGTGCTTGTGAACACTAGATAAGGTGGTAGATGTATGGAGGAACCAGTTTCAATTGAGCCCCTCCATTGAAAAAAAGGACCATCCGGCCAACGTTTATAAACTACAGTTTTAGGCGTATGAATCATACATGACTCATGGGAAAAAGTCAAATCAAATCAAATCAAATCAAAAGTCATTTATTGTGAGACAGCAGTTACAAAAGATGTTACTTCTATAATATAAATGGTACTCTCACTGCTCAACCATGTCAGGCGTACAAAATAAAATTACATTGTAAAAAAATGATCAAATTTATATAAACAAAATCTCGATTAAAATATTTGCATACAAACACTAACAGCACGGCTCGTATTAATATCTAATCTATCTAAGTCCGAAACTTAATGCGATAATTGCAAATTTGTATTTTAAAATACAAATGTGCAATTATCGCGTTGATATAAGTTGTCAAAGTATTGCCATACCTATTACGTATTACGTCGGCAAACTTTATTTATAACGATGTTAAAACTTTTTTAATCAAACAAATTCTAAATTCAATTTGATATAAAGTTTCACTTGCATTTACAACTACTTAATTGTTATTCCACACATTGAATGCGTGTTGATGGGAATTAGTGCTGTCATATTCAATAATAGGTATTAACATACGTAATTAAGCCTAATGAGTTGCAATTGTTAAAATATTTACATATTTATGATGCCTTCAGTTGTAGAATTTTTATAATGTTTCGGCGATTTATAGGCAATTAAATTATGATTGATTTGGAAGAAAAAGAAGAAGAAATCTTTAGATAGGTATCTTTTGTTTGGCTAATTAAAAAATCAACCTTGGGAAAGACAATTATATCAGATGGGTTATGTCAGACTCTCGAGAACTTTTCAGATAACTCATGGTTGCGGCGCAGGATTTGCTTGTGGAGTTGCTGAATCCTCAACAGTCAAATAGGCCCAATTTTCCCACACGTGAATTTTGTAACAAGAGGCCAATGTATTATCAAGAAGATGTGTAGCAGAATGCTTCTATGTCAATAACAAGATACCTATATAGATTCATCTGCCACCCATCCAAAGCCCGTCCGACAGAAACTTTATATCTGCATAGCAGTTATATCTTCTTTCATTTTAACCACTATATAGTTTTTGTACCAGTATACTGAATTCAGTATGACTTCAAGAATATTTTACGTAATACTCTGTAACACTTACATGGAGTAGGCCCGGGAAATGTATGCCTCTTGTGCACCATTCTGCAAACTAGCGATCAAAATGCACAGTGCACTCTTGTAGCAGCCCTGGGGAGAGGATTGCGCCATCGAATGAATTCTGTATGAACTGCCACCACTTTGTAGCGGAACACGGAATTTTTTAGCTCCTTGGAGAATTGAGGATGACTAGGTATGGTTATTTGGTCGGTTTTGAATATTATTTTGATTATTAATGATTGTTAATCTGTGACAAATCACATGTTTTGTTTCTGTCTTTTTGAAACTCTTTTGGGAATTGAATTAACATACGCGTATAGGTTATTCTATAGATTTATTTTAATGGAATAATGTATTGCAGTGATAGCCTAGCGGTTGAACGTTTGCCTTCCATGTAGGAGGGTCTGCGATCAAACCCGGCCCGCACCACCGACTTTTCGGAATCATGTGCAGATCAGAATCAGAACTTGCGTTCACGGTGAAGGAAAACATCGTGAGGAAACCTGCACACCTTAGTGGGCTCCATAAAGTTCTTGATGGTGTGTGTAGTCCGCCAACCCGCACCGGGCCAGCGTGGTGGACTAAAGCCTAACCCTTCTCATTCTGAGAAGACCCTTGCCCAGCAGTGGGACAGAAATGGGTTAAATATTTTTTTATTGTCCATCAAATTATTGTCATGGGCTTCTTGGCAATATACTTTGATATCTAAGATTGAGATTGCCTCATTGGTTTAGTGCTCGCAAGCACGACTGCTGAGCGTGAGGACCTTGGTTCGATTCCCAGGTCGGTTATTTGATTTTTCTGTATGGAAATATGCAGTAGCAGCACAGAGTTTGGAACTATGTACTAGTAGATGGCAATAGGCTCACCCCCTATTACGTGGGACATTATTAGGGATGTTACGGAGCTTCGACTCCGAATCCGATAGTCGGAACCTCCGATTAAAATTACACTTCCGAATCCGGCTCCGGTTTCGATATATCAAAACGGAGGTATATATCGGAGTTACTTGCTATCGCAGCAGCGCTACCGCGCGCTTTCTACGTGACACTGACAACTGACGGAGTAAATGTGTTCTGTACGACTGGCGAACGAAGAGTGAACGAGTTGCGACAAGTTTCTTCTTTCTTGTTTACTTACATTTTACATTCGTAGATTTGCACCGACTCCGACTCCGATTCACCTCCGACTCCGATTCTGCCTCCGATAAATCCACCTCCTTAACATCCCCAGACATTATAACGATAGCGGCGAAATATGGATGTACAAAAAGTACACCTCCGTCTAAGCCTTCGGGGAATACAGGCGTGATGTTATGTTATGTTATAAAAATAAATCATTTATTTGCGTATAACATTGTACAGAAGTACTTATCTACATACTTTGCTAGTAAAATACAAACAATGCTTAATGTACGGTTATATCAACAATAAATTATATTTAACTATATATGACTTGCCTTTAAGAATAACACGTACGTATTTTCAGAAATAACAAAAATGTCTTATACCGGGTATCTCATTGTTCTTCAACCTAAATAGTCCAATTCTCCATTTACAAGTAGGTAGGCACCTAAAACTCTTCAACCCCACATTCTCAGGATTATCTTGGAAAACACAAATCTTTATACTCCAATGAACTTATTAACAAGTCTCAACTTGTCCGAAATATCGTTGTTTGTTGTCATTCACCGACAACTTGTGAAGAGTTTGTGCACGTTCTACCAATCGCGGAGTTTTCAGACTTTTCAGCTGTGTGTAATTAAAATTAAACACTTTATAACAAGCCGTTCGATGCCTTTTTAACGTGAAATTAAACGGAGCCGAGTTAATTGCTTTTTTAGTTAATTTAAATTTTGGAAACAGTTGTAGCTTTGTTTTTTAATAAGTTAATATAGCGAGGCGGCTAAACTTGATGAACAATGAGTATATATTAAAATAATTTCATGGTTCTGTTTAGCATACATTAATCAATGAAAAAATGGCATCACGCCTGCATTTCTCGAAGGGTTAGGCAGAGATTTATTGATTGTACTTTTTTCCGATTCCATTATTAAGTCCCAACTAAATAAGATTGCCCGACCCGGGTGTCGCACCCAGGATATCCAGACCGTGCAGTCTCAAACAATGACGGATCCAACAAAATTACGTGTTAAAAATTAAGGAAATCAATACTTTGGAAAATGACACTTAGATTTTAATTATTCTTCATTACCTGCATATGGTCTCATGAATAAAACATATCTCATCTTACCCAGTACCGCTATCATGAGTTTTCTTACTATTTACTATCAAAGTAAATTTTCATGCAAGCGATTTTAGTTCTTAACTTGGCTACATTAGGGATTAGAGTCGCTTATGTGACATCTAGTCATAGTAAAGTTTTGATTTACGATTTACTATATTATAGAGATATCATGTTAGCGACTCTAATCCCTAATGTAACCAAGTTAAGAACCAAAATCGCTCGTATGAAAATTTACATTTACTATGAAAGTAAATAGTAAAAAAACTCATAATAGAGGTACAGATCGGAGTAAAACAATCCTAACTAAAATCTTTTGAAAGATACTATTTTCTCATTAGTAGTGTTCGATCTTAGCTACCAATTACATCCACCGTTAACAGAATCGACTGGCTAAGCAAAAAGACAGTGTCTGAAACTCCAATTAATTAGTTCATCAGTAAGAAAAAGTTGGGACAGTCGCACGAATCGCAGATACAATCACTTATCTAAACTAGTAGGTGTAGTTAATTTATTTCTTAGATATAATGGTTAGTCTAATCTGCACGTCGTAAAATATTGGGTAGGAAGAACCATTTCTGAAGGTTGTCGGAGTCAGCTTTCTTATAAAGCACTTCTGTACTATTTATACACAAATTATATACAAATTTTGGACCCATATTTCATCCCCTTTGGGGCTGAGTTTTTTACGAAGCTAGGGAGCTCCTAAGGTGCCATTTGTCAGAACTCCAGGCTTTATTAATCCTATACATACTGATTTACATCAGGCAAATCTTCGGCTTCATGGACGATCCTAGACGCATCCTGGGCAATCAGCCTCCATACAAACCTTGCTGAGTGGGTGATCGACCTCGGCTCTCACATGAGAATCACTCATGCGCTGACACAAAACCAACTACGATGAATTTCTATACATGTGTAGGGACTAGAGACACTGCTGACATTAGTTTTATAAATGAAATGAAATGATTTATTTTGCAATTAGGATTTTTCAGTCACTTACTTTACTTACACGTATTTTTTAAACTAGATGGCGTCGGCATTTCCTATGGCTATCCTTGAGAAGAAACGTTGAAACAAACTCAGGGGTCAAGGTCTATTTTAAAGTCCAGACACATTATAGTAAGGATTTATGTGAGACAAATATAGGGTGGAATTGCCTTTTGAAGAAAGTGCCATAGCTATTTGAGCTGACCTGTCGCAACAGAGGGCAACAGAGGGCAATAGTCAACAAAGGTTATACTCAGGCTATTATATATTTATTTATGTACATAAATGAACATACCAGGAAACAAGATGATATGAATGTAAAAATTAAACCTGAGCACAAAGGAATTAGTTATTTCATAAGAAATTTCTTCCAGTAGCCTCGTATTTATGTTTTGTAAATGTACCATACATAGGTACTCGTATCTTTTTCTTTTTCTATATAATACCCATTCATATACTAGACATATTTGCTTCCCTCAAACTGAAATTTTAATGTAGTCCCATTTAATTTCGAACAAAAAATAATTTTCAATCCGGCGTTGCGGCGTTGTCGCGCCACGTCGACGTCGACGTCGCGTGTTTCTGACGCGTCATTACCGCCTTTGTGACTAACACGGTGTTGCCTTGCCGCCTTGTTGCCTTGCTTTGCAGCCTTGTTGCCGTTATTGTTATATTTAGAAAACATTTCGCCTTTTGATTCGTGATGTAATTATAAGTACGTTGGTGTGTGTTTCGGGCATAATTTAAAGTGGGATTAATTAAATTTGAGCAAATTATATATAATAACGTGTTTTTTGTAGTCGTGTACTTGTAGGCTATAATATATTTCATTATTTCTTTTTTAAAAAAAAAATTACCCCACCCTAGGAATAATTCCTGTATTGTGGGTGCATTTACAAACACGTATATACACGTATATATATTCACATACACAAATACGAAACAACTATCTGTAAATCCTACAAAGATTTGTTCCATGCGGGAATCGAACCCACAACAAGTAGCGCAGAAAGCTAATCGCTTAGCCATTGTGCCAACCGTGTCGTCAAATGACAATTTTATCATTTGCTTTTGATATAACAAATGTACATATTTTGGACGGCTAACCGTTCTCATTCCGAGAAGACGCCTGTACTCCAGTAATCGCGTGGATTTATTTATGTATGAATCCAAGAACCACGTTTATGGTTTCTTAGATTTGAAATTACATAAGTTAGTTAAGTAATACCTAAGTAAGGGTATACCTAACTGAAAACAAAAGAGGCTGGTCAACTTTTATTATGCTTATCTAAGCATCCTATCCTATTCTACTAATCCTACTAATATTATAAATGTGAAAGTTTGTGAGGATGGATGGATGGATCTTTGTTACTCTTTCACGTCAGACCGGCTGAACGGATCTGGATGAAATTAGGCACAGAGATAGATTATAATCTGGAATAGCACGTAGGCTACTTTTTATTCCGGGGAAATGGAAGGGTTCGTAAATCACGCGGGCGAAGCCGCGAGCGAAAGCTAGTAGGTTTATAAAATAACTTTATATGTCAAATGGCTTTCAACACTTTTAACTGTTATTTGTGAAACTTCTTTCTTATTGTGTAGTAAATATGTATTTACCGTTTTTATATAAATACTAATATAAAAATCTCTGTTTGTTAAAGATAAAGAATTTTATTTGCAAGAAACATGTTTTTTTACAAAGATGTTAAATGATATTGGCAGGTACATCATGTCTCACCGTATAAGCTCATGCAAAATATTTTTTATTTAAATTAATTAGGTTCAATCAATCTACAATAACTTATATCAAAACGATTACAAATAGGGAAAGGAACACGTTAAAAATGTTCCGGTATTAAGTCTTTTTTTTTGCCTTTTTAATGATAAACAGACTACATAGTGCCATAATGCCAAACTATTGTATCAGATGGTAGATGGACAGATGGTAGATCGACACAGGTTTTTTTTTTTCGCCTCCTTCTTAAAGTAACCTCATAGTTAAATACTGTATCTTAAGATACAGGTAACCCTACTTAGTTTAAGAGGCAGGGCTCAACAACATTGTACAGATTTCTGCAGCATAAATTATTAATTGTTTATTACATTTCTACCAACTAGCTGTAGTTTATCTTAAACTTAAGTTTCTCAAGATCTGTAAACCTTTGTAATAAATAAAGATTTATTATTATTATTATAGTAACTTCAACATTAAAAACATATTCTCCTCGGAGTTGTAAGTAAACAAAACTTAAAGACCAGAAGGGCAAGGCAAACCGTAAATTTTTCCATCTTTTAATAAAAACAGAAATATAAAACCCCACTCAAGACGAGTCTCCTTAAATTTGCAATTTCAACATTAATCCTAAGATACGTAAGCCTTAACGAAATTTTTCCTAATTAAAAGAAGGTACTGTTAGCGCAAAAAGAAATGGTTATTATATTAAAAATAAAGAAACAATTATCTTACCTTTTTAGTAAATAAAAAAGGTTTCAGATTTGTTTTTGTTTAAAAAAATTGGATCATTAATCAAGGTATTAGTGGGGTTAAAGAAAAAAGGTCGAAAGTCACCAGCCAGGTGGAATGATCAGCCAGTCACAAGGATCGTTACGGAATGATTGCGCTGGGTGCGCCATTTGTGCTGCGTGTCCAGGGTGCGGTGTGGGATCATTTAATGTGAGTTCACTGCTGGACTTTCGAGGTATTCCTCGAAGCGCCACCGTTTTGAGGCGCACCTAATGAAGCGCACCTTTTTTATTCCTCGGAGCGCACCTTTTAGTAGCGCTCCCGATAGCAATTAAAAATATTAAAATTTTATTCCTTGAAGCGCACCCACGTTTAAAAATAGAGAAAAGCATGAAGTAAACGATTAAAATTATATCGATGATTTTTTAATACTCGTTTGTGCATCATCATCATCGAAATTGCTTAACCAAAAGTCCGAAATTGAGAGAAAAATATGTTTTTGCTTTCGGCAATATAATGTGTATTCGAAGACCAATGTTATTGTGTATTTAAAGAGTAAAGTGTAATCAAAGAGGATGTTATTAATAAATAAAACGCATAGATATAATAATAAAGGATATGCGTATAATAATCACATTGCAGCATAGGGCCTACATAGGTAATAATTACAAGATTACTTTTTGTGGTGTTATCGTAAATACAGTTTTATACACGTATCATTAAAAAAAATGAATTTAACGTTATGAAAATGTAATATGACATAGCAAAAACAGCCGTCAACATGACGGCTTACATTATAGCAATGCAATCCAAAAACGAGTGAGTAAGCGAGAAGGCACATCACATAATGTAAGGCGACATCTAGCCTGCTAAAATAAAATAACGTATTTTACTTATTATATTATCGATAGTTTCAGTTAGTGTCCTATCTCTATTCGAAAGTTAATCATAGGTGCGCTTCGAGGAAAAAAAAGTAAATATTTTTAATTGCTATCGGGAGCGCTACTAAAAGGTGCGCTCCGAGGAATAAAAAAGGTGCGCTTCATTAGGTGCGCCTCAAAACGGTGGCGCTTCGAGGAATACCTCGGACTTTCGACTGATAAAACTAGCCAAAATCAACCCACAATCCGCTCACTGTATATACTAAATAGCAAAACGCCTTTATACCCCAAGGGGTTTGGTAGAGGTGTTCTAGTTATCCACGTGTCGCCGATGCGAGTAATACGTAATACAGGGCGTACCTATTGCCATCTACCGGTTACCGTTCCATACTCCGTGTCTGGTGATTTGCATACAGAACAGCCCAATAACACGCTTGACCCGGGTATCGAACCCAGGGCCATAATCCTATGCTACTAATATTATAAATGTGAAAGTTTGTGAGGATGGATGGATGGATCTTTTTTACTCTTTCACGCCAGAACGGCTGAACGGATCTGGATGAAATTTGGCAAAGAGATAGATTATAGTCTGGAATAACACATAGGCTACTTTTTATCCCGGTAAAAGTACGGGTTCGTAAACCACGCGGGCGAAGCCGCGGGCGGAAGCTAGTAATATAATAATAACGACACAGACAAATGTAACAGATTGTCTATTGTCTCCTTGGCGTCACTTAACGGGTTAAATAAAAACATCTTTGATAAATTCTCGATAGCTCATAATTATAAGTCAAAGTCTAAGTCAAAGTTATTTATTTCGACTAGGCTTTAGCAGGCACTTTTAAAAAGTCAAGACTCTAGGTGCACGGTTCCAAAAGGGGGTAGGTCCTATGGAGAAGAGACGGGCAAAAAACTATATGGATACTCTTTTCAAAAAATTAAAAGTTAATTTACAATTAATAATCTTAAGTTTAACATGCATTATATAAGGAAAAACTATTTTATCAAAACGTTACATTGCGTAATGAGGTAATACAGTACAAGTTATACAAGTTATTGTGTAAAAAAAGCCATACAAACAATAATATAGTAACTTATAAAATACAAGTCAGTGAGACACAACTGACTACTTTCTTACTAAAAGAACAATATAACGAAAGAAATAATCTAATCCTCTCATTTAATTCGAAATCGTGGAAACGTATGCTGTTCAAAAACCCTCCTTAATCCCCGAGAATAAGGTTTAAGCTAGCCTCATGAGAAAACTACGACATTTAGACTCAATCTGCGCTTCCATGAAACGATCAGCGAAATTACCTTTGTAGATAGTAAAAAGTCATTTACGAGAGGTTACCTACCTTGGAATTCTTCGATATCCTATAGAATCGGTTGCACTCTGTACATTGACGTGTTTCTACTATTAACACTGCAATAACACGTGCACGATACGCAATGAATGCGAAACATGCAATTCGGTTGAAATACGATTCTAATTTGGAACACTTTTAGTATGAAGATTATTTTTGACAGGCGTTTGATATTGTGACACTTGAAGAGGGATTAACAAGATGGCCGACATTGTAAGCGTTGGATTTGTATGTGAATCGCTTAGAATTAGATGAACATGCGTTTAAACGGAAAATACAATGTATATATTTTAGCAACTTATCAAAATGTCAAATTTTTGTGACTGATTAACTTACTGTGAGAAATTAACAAACAAAAAGCAGATCGAGACCGTTGCGATAAGGTATGTTCATGATGTTATTTAATTTATACAGGCTTCATGTTAAACCCTGTAAAATTAAAAAGCAACGAGCATTGGAGTCGTTCGTATTAATTTTGTCTTACTTTTTATATTGAACTATTTTTCATAATATACTCAGCGTGAGATCCTATATTCAATTCCCGGGATGGTCAAAGCGCAATGGTTTGTTTTTGTATAAAAATTTTCGGAGTTAAATATTGTGTCCGGGCTTTGGCAATATTCTTCCCACCTATTACATGGGATTCATTATCCGTATTGCCATATACATATACAGTATCTCTGTCCAACTCTTCGGGGAAGACAAGTCGTGATGATATGTGAAATATTCCAAAAACGAAAACAATGAACTGTTCAATACTATAATATTTACAGTTTCATTACTGAAATACAGTAAATATGTATATAAGTTTCAATTTCAAAAGTAAATATATCCATAGATTGGGAAAAATAACAGTACCTATAGATATTTTATTCGTTCTTAATTAATATATTGACAGTATGTAGAGATAAACAGAAAAACAATACAATATTTTTCTGTTTTATTGTTATAAAAACGACGTTCAACATTCGACGGCATGGTTGGCGCAATAGTTGAGAGATCGACTGCTGCGCAACGTGTCGCGGGTTCGATTCCCGCGCGGAACAAATATTTGTATGATCTACAGATAGGTGTTTATTATTGCTAGTGTGGGGCACTGCCTTATTGGTTTAGTGGTTGCAAGCGCGGCTACTGAGCGTGAGGTCCAGGTTTCGGTACCCAGTAAAGTGTTACTAGGTTTTTCTGCATGGAGTTGCAAGTGGCAGCACAGAGTCTGTGTCTGTCTCGGTAGATGACAATAAGCTCGCCTCTGCCTAAGCC
The DNA here is from genome assembly GCA_947562105.1 of Shargacucullia verbasci. Classification (NCBI taxonomy): domain Eukaryota; kingdom Metazoa; phylum Arthropoda; class Insecta; order Lepidoptera; family Noctuidae; genus Shargacucullia; species Shargacucullia verbasci. The sequence goes on from OX387284.1 coordinate 926,590, forward strand.
TTCAGGGAATATAGGCGTGATGTTATATTTTTTGCGCAGTGGTTTAGCGGGTTGAGTGACCCACTGCTGCGTTATGTGCCGCGGTTTCGATTCCCGCATGGAACAAATATTTGTATGATCTACAAAATTCATTCATAGAACACTATTATGTAATTTTGTCTTACATTTTAATTATATGTTTAATTAATATTTAGAGGTTGTACTGTATCTTATTTTCCTCAAAAAGTAAGAAAGAGTTATAATCTTTAGCTAACCCTTCACCGATAGTATCTTCAATCTCATATTACTTCGCAATGTCATGCCATGTCCTCATCAAGACTTAAAGTTTTCACACATGCATAGAAATGAAACATAAATACGGCAGTGATAGCCTAGCGGTTGAACGCTTGCCTTCCATGCGGGAGTGTCTGAGTTCAAACCCGGCCCGCACCTCTGACTTTTCGGAATCATGTGCGGGTCAGAATTTGATTATCTCTTGCGTTTACGGTGAAGGAAAACATCGTGAGGAAATTAAGGATATGTGTAGTCCGCCAACCAGCACCGGGCCAGCGTGGTGGACTAAGGCCTAACCCTTCTCATTCTGAGAAGAGACCCTTGCCCAGCAGTGGGACAGTAATGGGTTGAATTATTATTATATTTTTTATAGCAATGAAAACACTTCCATGAAATATATAACATGATTTTATTACTGTTATAAATAATGTATTCTTCTCAATATTTCAGTTTATAGCTCGTTATACACACCGTGTACTAGTTAACAGTCTACCTGTTTCACCTGATTAGCATTCGAGTTACAGATAACTTTACCACCCACTATACTTAAATTAACACTTCATCACACTGTCGTCACTTCCACATAAGGGTCCGAGTTCCACTCAATCACAGAATAGTTGCTCCAAACGAAATTCCCTTTTATTGACAGTGGTGCTTCGAACGCCAGATACAGAATCGCTTTTGCTCCTTTCTCGTACATCTTCGCTGATTTTCTTCCTTCACGACTGTTCAAGTTTCCAGGGTTTACACAATTGATGACAATACCTTTGTTTGACCATTCTCTGTGTTGTAGAAACGTCAGTGCGTTTAAAGCGACTTTGCTTACTGCATGGACGTTCATGCCCCATCCTTCTGTCTTCTCTGATCCTCTTCTAGCAGCCTGTTCGTACTCTTGTAGGATCGCTACTAGTTCATCTTCAGTTAAGTTTGGATCACTCATCCTTTTCCTTATTTCGTCGTTCTCTATTGTTGCTAGAAGACCAGCAGGGCCAGATACGTTGATGACTTTTGCGTTCTCATTTAGCAAGGGATAAACAAGTTTCCCAAAGTTTATGTTGCCGTAGAAGTTCACACTGAGCGTCCTTCTTGCTATTTCAGCGTGTGATATCTTCTTTTCTGGCACGTAGTCCGTCACATTGATTATCAAGTCTATTCTCTCATCCAAATCTTGGATGTAGTGTCTCACTTTGATGATGCTCTTCGTATATGTCACATCCATTTGCAAGAAGTTCAGATCTAGGTTTTCCTTTTCCAAGTTCTTGAGGATGTTGAAACCAGTAGTTTCATCTTCAGCGGTAAAGTATATCTTTCCATTGTAGTTTTCAGTGAGTTTCTTCAGAACTTGGAAGCCAAGGTTACTGGCGGCGCCAACAACTAAAGCCACGTCATACATGGCAGGCGATTCTATATAATGTGAGTTTATCACGTTATCGCGCGATCAGTTATGTGCGTTATCACCTCTGACAATGTTATGTTCCGAGATAAAGTTTCAGCTCGAGATAAGAGTGACACAGTTTTAGATACAGATGCTGTACATAGTGTGTATATATGGTGAAGATAGGGGTTATTTTGAATTTTATTATTCATACAGATATTCCTTTGGAATATTTTCTGTTCCCTAAGGTCAGACGTAAGGACAGATAACTGAACATTAACCACGGATTCAGCTTCCATTGTCCTAGCGTGATCATTATGTTTATCGTTTCCAAGGTCTATGGGAGGCCGATAATCAACAGCGGCAACTAGGGCCTTACATGCGGATACACTTCCACTCTACTTGTACCAGATTTCAAGCCGTTTATCCTCATATTATGTATATTTATCCTGTTTGACTCCATATATTTTATTCCCTGAAATTCTTTATGAAGTTCGTATCTGAACGATAATACCTATAACCCTTATATTTTTACAAAAGGAAAAAAATATTCGTATACAAATTTAATGGAATATTATTAATCCGTGGAAGCCTCATTGAATTTAAAAGAGGAATATTAAACTCTCGTGTAACGAGTAAAAAGTATCATGTGTAGCAACCATGCTTTGTACAATTCCTGATCATTATCCGTCGTGTACTGGTGGATATTGTGTTGCAAATAGATAACTGGAGTTTTTGTTTTGCTTTCTACAGATAACTGTAAAGAGGAATATATTGTATGAGAAATTTGATGCGTTTTCAATATTGTTGTGCCTGTTAAGACTAATCTAAGAGTGTTTTTCTTTATGTTATGTCTATAATAGTCGTAAGCACAACTGCCAAGCGTGAGGTCCTGGGTTCGATTCCCGGGTCGGGCCGAGTGTTATCGGGTTTTTCTGCATGGAAATTCTCAGTAGTAGCACGGAGTCTGGAACTGTACCCGGTAGATGGCAATAGGCTCGCCCCCTATTACATGGGAATCAATAACAGCATCAGCGAAATGTGGGTGTACAATGGTATACCCACACAGGTACACCTCTGCCTAACCCTTCGGGGAATACAGGCGTGATGCTATGATGCTATGTCTATTTGTTCTGTGTAGTGTACTTTGAATTAAATTTTAATTGATATAATCTTTTTTCATGCATTAGCATTTTGGATTTTAAGAAGTGAAAAGGATAGATATTTTTGATTAGAACACTCTAGGATGGATGTATTATGCTGTGACGTAATCAGGGCTCATATCAATATATATATTAGAATTTTTAGTCAAAGTGAAAAGTAAGTTTAAGGCAGTTTTTTTTTTTTTTTTTTTTTTTTTTTTTGTGTTGTCTCTCGCAGTTAGCTCAGGGAGCTTTTACTGCTTAACCGGGCAAATGGCGAGACCAGAAGGGCCTCCAGCCGAGCAAATTATATAATATTAAGCAACACTGCTAAGGGTGTCCCATAGTGGGACTCGAACCTCGGCTTAGGGCGTTGCTGGGGGGCATACAAGACAGGACTTGCTGGATCTGATTGTGATTATTTGGGGACATTTGATTTATTACTACTGGCTCAGCGCGGGCTGGCTCGAGCAAGGGTCGGGGTGGGCAGTTTTTATTCATTTATAATGCGGCTTTGTAGGCGTCAAAATTTCGAGAATTTAGTTGCACAAAATGTTTGTTGGTCGATTTAATATGTATATAGGATCTTATATTTTAATTCTTACAGATCAATAATGGTTAAAATTTAGTCTTATATTTGTGTTACCTCACGTATTCCGTATGGGATTGCGCAGTCGCACTCATTCGTTTACAACATCAATACGGGCGGTATGGATTCAAAATATCGACTGTGAACTGGCAACATGTCCTATCTCGATTTAATGAGGATTTTACTTGGTTATACTATTGTAAACTATTTCATACCCGGTAGCGTTGCAACAAGCATATTTTACTTCAATCAAAATAAGACGCCAAAATCGAATTTATACAATTTGTACTAACATAGTTTATTTTTAATCCTGTAATGTTGTCAAAAATGAGATAGTACCAGTTGCCATTTCACAGTAGATATGCCATTAAAAAAAGCGTTCTGCCTGACGTCTTGCCTTTCGGAAATGTGCTTTCTTTTACTGATGTCCATTTCAAAGGAGTCTTAATCAGACATTAGAAACCCGTGTTGTACACCTCATCCTTGAACGACGCTCGTTAGATAACAAGATAAAAATATAACAATCAAATTCCTAATTAATCAGTAGCTGTAGTAAATAGTATCATCGTATTGCGTGATTTTGATAAGGTGCCATTTTATGATGTTGATATATTGATAATATTATTAAAAATAACAAAACTCATTACACTATATGTAACATAACATAGCATCATGCCTGTATTCCCCGTGGGGTTAGGCAGAGGCGTACTATGTACAGTCAGCATCAAAAAGATGTATACACCTAATGAAATTCAAAGATGATTTTTAGTGGAAATAGTGATTCAAATATTGACCAATTTTACACAGTATCAGCGGATACATAAAAATAGATAGTCATTTAAATTTTATGAATTTAACCAATAGTTTTTCAAGAATAAGCGTTCGAATTTCGCTACGTGTATACATATTTTTGATGCTGACTCTACACCCACATTTCGCCGATGTTGTTATTAAGTCCCAGTTAATAGGGGGTGAGCCTATTTCCATCTACCGGGCATAGTTCTAGATTCCGTGCTGATACTGAGAATTTTAATACGGAAAAACCCAATAACATTTTGCCCAACTCGCGAATCGAACCCAGGGCCTCACGCTCAACACTCGCGCTTGCGATCACTAGACCAATGGCGCACTATATGTAAAATAAATAGCCCTACAGGCTCAATAATCTGGATTCTAGACATTACGGGTGATACAAGTACGTAAGATTTTACATTATTACAGTGTAATCTAAAAGATTATCTAGCAAATATAGTCCTTGGTGAAATAAGTAATAAAAGTTCTTCGATATCACGATAATGGATTTTAGTTTCGTGAATTAATGAACTCGTAAATCGAGCACGACCCGGGTACGTCTTAAAACTGCGGCCAGACACCGGAGGACGGGCAGCAGCGTCCTCTCACTAATCGGTGAGCCACTGCGATGCCCAAGCCGCCTGCCAAGCGTGGGGATTATGGCAAACCCCCCCCTTGAGGGAGGCCTTCGTTCAGCAGTGGACGTCTTATGGCTGATGATGATGAAATCGAGCAGAAATTATGTAAGTGATAACAATATCGTGAATACTTAAATAAGTATTATTGTTAGGCGCACGTAAATATTAAAATCTCTTACTTTTATTACCTAACATTTTTTCTATTGAAAAACTACAAACGATATAAGCAGTACACAAAGTGGCGTGCACAGAGTTTTAAGACAGGGTAGGCAGAAAATTTTAAAAGTTTACTTACCAAAAATACCTACTGCATGTTGGTATTGGTTCGTCGTCTTGTCGGTTAAGAAATGATGTATGTGATTTGCCACCTCAAATATCTTATAGAAAATATTTATCTGTGTTATGTAGGGTAGGCAGTGTCTTTTTGTCTTTATGAACCGCACGTCACTGAGTACACATGATTATTGAAGCGTGAGCGTGAAAGTTTGATTCACGTTAGCAGTCGAATTATTGTTTCCACAATAATTATAACCTAGCATCACACCTGTATTCCCCGAAGGGCTAGGCAGAGGTGTACTATTGTTCACCCAAATTTCGCCTATTGTCAACTACCGGGCACAGTTCCAGACTTCCTGCTGCTACTGAGAATTTATATGCAGAAAAACCCTATAACACTTTGCCCGACCCGGGAACTGAACCCAGGACCTTACGCTCAGCAGTCGCGCTTACGAACACACGACCAATGAGGATGAGGATTTTTTTAAGTGCTTAACACATTTATTAAGTGTCTAATTACCGTGATACACACTCGAGATCCTTGAGATCATCGGAAAACTTAAAACTAAAGATGCCTATGCACTCCACAACATTTTACGACCATTCATTTACCGTACAGGCTACTCGATTATGGAATGCACTACCTGAGACTGTGCGACGTGCTCAGTCGCTGGTCTGCTTTAAACAAATGGTAAAAGATCATTACCTGGCCCTGTAGTTGTTATCTTCTATTCTGTGTATATAATATATTTAGATTTATATATGTATATATATAATGTATGAGTAGGTAAATGTATATTTCTTATATTGAGATATTTGTTCAAATAAATGTTTATTTATGAGTTAATATTCGTACACCGACCATTACCCTCTATATTTTCTTCCATGATTCTTTCCATGCACTGGTTGTCTGGAAGAAATTGCTTTTAGCGATAAGACCGCCATTTGTACCCTATGTGTAAAATGTATTTTCGCTTTGTACTTTTTCCTTTGGTGTACAATAAAGAATACTCTATCTATCTATCTATCTATCTATCTATCTAATTCTGTAAATAACCTCTCGATCTTGACCATAGTTAACGAAAGCAAAAATGTATTAAAATTATGTGCGCGCGTTTATGATAGTTCAGTTGGATAAGAGCGCATGTTTTTTTTTTCATATCAATTTTTGGCTTCACATTACCAACAACGTAACGTTAATAACGATTAAAACTCGTACATTTAGAAACCGTTTCGTTTTATGTAAATTATTTTTTCACTTTACGTTCAAAAATGCAACAAAAATTGGCAATATTCCTGTTCAGTACTACGTATTTAAATCTACGATCATATGAACGATACTAAGAGTATAAAATCGTTGTAACTGAAACTACAAATATAATTTAAAAATGCTACAATTTTATAATACAATGCATTGGTTCGTTCTCATTCATACAAATCCCGTTTCATCCCCTTTCATCCCGTTTCACCCCGGTCCGGGATGTGCCTCAAAGACATCAATAAATATTTATTGGTTCTTATAAATTTCCCCTGGCCACCTACAACTAGCTCGGTGTTATTTTTCAATCAGTTTTTACATGTAACTGGTTTTTCTGTAAGAGTAGAATGTAAGTTTGTTTGGGCTTTTGTGAAAGTTCTGTTATGACGAGGTGTTGGGTTAGGTTCTCGGATGGGACAAAATTTGGTTTGTAGATAGGTATCTTACGTACGTAATGACGGTTGACTTTTTTTTATTAGGGGGGGTGCCGGACTCCTAACGGCTAAACTCACCACGGTAATCCGCCTTTACACCATATGGTGGGTCTCGGAACTCTTAGAAGACCGCTCCGAACCCCACCACGGTGTCATGCCACCCATAAGGCCATAAAGAGGTCACCCCCTCGTGCACGTCCCGGGGGAGACTGTAGAGAGGTCCCCCTCGTGGGTGCTGTGTGCACGGCGACATGGGACAGCACCGTGTCGCCGTCTTCTCAGGGGTCGCTAGACGAGAGCGCTAGCAGAGTCCCCACTCTGCGCGCTCGCGACCCTTGACGGTTGGCCTAGTGGTTGAAGAATTGGGTTTCTGCGCTATGTGTCGCGGAGTCGATTTTTCTAAGTCCCAATTGCTTTGCGATACTCCAACCATTGCTTATTCAGTGGTGGAAAGATTAGCCAGTCATCAAGGTTCTTTATGGTGGTTGATGTGTGGCCAAAGGTAGATAAATATCGCCACTCGCCGAGGCTATTTACTTGCACTACAAAACATTTAATTATCATAATAACAATTGTGTGAAGTCTTATCTGGCTTCTCCTAATTATATTTAATATAATTACACAAATTAAACAGAGGTAATCGTTTCGTATATTATGCATATTGTGGCTAATCATAGGTAATTATGATGACAGATGCTAAATAGGATGTAGATGCAATCAAATGATACGCGGTAATTCCTTTGTTTAGACATTACTGCTCTATGACTGTTATAATTATCAAAATATGTCGTCAAAGCAGTATTATGATATTAATTGGCTTCACTTAACAATGATCAAGTTTTTGTTAAATACATAACGAATACCCTAGTCGATTTTTTACACTAGGATTTATGTTTTTAAACAGTTTACATTTCACGTGATTACACCTAGACTCGGAAAAACAATCTGTAGGCCATACAGATATTTTTTCCGTGTAGGAATGGAATCCGTGACACGTAGCACAGTAATCCATCTCTCAATCACTCCGCCAGATCTGCCGCTATTACTGTGGAAGGTCAATTCTGGCTTTCCCCAAACATGATTCTACAAAGTATTAAAGTAAGTTTCCACCGAGGTCATTCACTGTCCATGCCTCTCAAACAACTAGATGACAACATCTCTACGTTTAGTGTTTATTATACAATAAAGCGCTCAGCCAGGAGTGGGAGACTCGGAGTCGACTCGTAAACACTTCGATGGAGAGACGTTGGATTTACGACCTAAGGGTCATAGATCTTGTAGAGCGTGTGTTTATGATGGATTATGGGTACGTTGTCTGATGGTGATAAAGTCTCTTTTTGAATTAACTTTAGGGATAATTGAAGGGTTGTATAGAGTACAGTGTGAATTTTATTTAGGGGTTAATTATAAAAATAAACTGACTGCCTCATTGGTCTAGTGGCTGCAAGCGTGACTGCGTAAGATCTTGGGTTCGATTCCCGGGTCGGGCAAAGTGTTATTGGGTTTTTCTGTATGGAAATTCTTAGTTGCAGCACGGAGTCTGGACTGTCCAGTAGATAGCAATAGGCTCGCCCCCTATTACATGTGACTCAATAACAGGATCGGTGAAATTTGGGTGTATAATAGTACCCCTCTGCCGAACTCTTCGGGGAATACAGGCGTGAGGCTACGTATGGAATAAAAAAAAAAATTAACGACCGAAAAATATATTAGCGATCGACTGCTTCGCTACGTATGTAGCTAAGGAGAAATACATATTTGTATCACATATAGATAGTTGTTCCGGGTTTAGATGTTTGTGCGTTTGAATATTTCTGTTTGTAAATCCAATGCTGCTATATGCCTCTGTATCTCTGGATAAAGTTTGACGATGAAGCCAAAACAAAAAAAATCGAGATTTTTTTACATATTTTTCTAAACCTATAGCTTCACAGTTCTTTGTTTAATAACGTCTAGTTATATAGGTACTTTTTGGTTCACATAATAAAGCTGAAATTTCTGTTCTTCCGTCTGTGTATTATGTCTTCAAACCAAAACTGCTGAACCGATTTTTGAAATACTATCCATTTATAGTAAGTATATAAAATACTCATCTAGTAAAATATAAAAGTTAACACAGGCGGCGCCGCGGGCTTCGGGTACAGTTAGATTTAAATATAATAAAGTCTGCTAAACTTTTTTTTTATTATCGTGGTGAGAATTCTTCCTGGGCTATCCTCCGCCTGGGGCGGGCGGAGAGTGTGCCGGGTTCCTACCGGCTAAACTCACCACGGTGGTCCGCCTCGACACCATATGGTGGACATAGGGAACTCTTAGCTGTCAAGGGCATTTCCCTGAGGGCAGCTGTAAAACGGCCACCCCTTCGTGCACGTCCCGGAGGAGACTGTAGAGAGGTCCCTCCGTTACACTCAGGGACCACACCGCGTCGCCGTTTACTCGGGGCGTAGCAACACGAGAGCGCTAGTAGAGTCCCCAAAGTCTGCTTACCTGCATAATATCCAATTATCCCGTAAATACCAACATGCATAGTACACTCACTTACTACCATAAACTTTTATTGTTTAAAAACTGTCCCTGCGAGTTTCGTCGTAATATTTTCACGTTTCACTGACTCTTTTGAACGTTTTATTTTGTTTTTTTACTCAAATAAACTACATTACTTACGCTTTGTGACTTGTGGACGAGTTGCTTTTTAATTTTGTAGGAGGAGATGTTTGAAAAATGGTGTGTTGGCTTCGCGTTTGGGACAGATTGCGCGCAGAGGACAATGGAGTTGTGTATAAATGAAGTGACAGCTGTTATTGTGTTACTGCCTCGCTACGTACCTTAACGATGGATGAAGGATGTCTACCCGCCTGATAATAATACTGAATTTGCCTTTCATGCAGAATCCAAAAAAAGGGTTCTAATATTGTATCACGCACTTATGTATGCGAATTTTTTTTTGTGGAAATGAAATTTATTTTTAAAAGAATAGCTGAAGTCATGGTAGCTCAACGGTTAAAGTAGCTAGTGTACTCGATGTTCGTAGGTTCAATTGTTCACGTGGCACAACCTTTATATACATAAAAAATATATAATATGTGTTATTTGACAAAATCGAGCCCCATCATAGATAGACAGATACGAGATAGTCGCGGGATCGATTCTCGCACAGATTTGTGTAAAAAATATAACTTTATCGAAATATGTAGTTTATCTGAAATCTGTCTATACACTCGAAGCCCGCTCGTTGCAGTAATATAATTATTCCGGTACTTTATTAATAGTACACGAACGTACAATTAATTAAAAATGCACGTGTATATTCGATATAATTGATACAATTTTGTTTCGAAAATATTTAACTACATTATGCTTTTCACATAAATTCGTGACGTAGGTTAAAGGCTTGCAGTCGGCTTAAACAACAATTTGCCAAACTGAAGTACATTGCCCTTTATTTATTTTACTATATACTCGTACTTGTATTATTCAACAAATATGTATATGTAGGCCATAATACATTTGAACAAATACTCTATAAATATATTCTACGTGAGGGAATGCATCGCGTGGTATGTTAACCCTAAAATGCGAGGGATAGTTTACAACGCCGATAAAATGTTGTTTGGTTGTTCGGATAACACATCACTGTGACTACTTTTTTTTAAGCTTTATACGTATTGATTTGATCTCGGATTTTTCATGATGTTTATGGGTGTATATTTTTAATTTCAAACTGCATAATATTTTCTTATCATTTATTTCGTAACACTTGTGTAATTCATCAATATTATCATCTCATAAAATATAACTTATAACATCACGCCTGTATTCCTCGAAGGATCCTCGCTATGCGTCTTCTATCGCCTATATTATGGGGAGTGCTCCGAGGAATTGTTCGGACTGATCCCTGCCGCCTCTTTCCGCCATCTTTCTACGCGACAGCAGTTCCATCACCATCATTTAGATGGTTGGCAGTCCACAACTTTGCGTTTCTCGCGAAACTTTCTGCCTCGCACAACAAAACTGTGGAATGAACTGTCGCCTGCGGTATTTCCGAACCGATACGACCTTCAAAACTTCAAGAAAAGAGCGTACTCCTTTTTAAAAGGCCGGCAACGCACTTGTGACTCCTCCGGTGTTGCGGGTGTCCATGGGCGACGTTAATCGCTTACCATCAGGCGATCCGTCTGCTCGCTTGCCGCCTATCGCATAAAAAAAAAGGATTTGACAGAGGTGTGTCGTTTTAAACTCACATTTGCAAAATAAACAAACACAACTAATTAATATTCAAACTCTATAAAAACAGGTGGAAAGATAAATGTATTTAGAACGTGCGTTCATAAACCGAAGATTACGTCCAAAGCAAACAGGCTACACTCAATACAACTTCATTGCGGGTAGATGTGAAATAAAATCGAAGGGGGAAATATTGAATAGGTAAAAAATAACGCGTCATCGGAATGTTAAAATTGATTTGGGATTCGCTCTCCCCTATTGGTTGATTCAGTTGTGAGTTGAAAAAAGGTGAATATATTGTGTGTACGGTATTTTAGGGTTATCGCTGATCTCTTGAATTTAGAGATATCGTTGGGAGTTATTTCCTGGAACCAATTAAAAATGATTGTTAATTTAGAAAGTTACACAGAATTACAGAAAGCTACGTGAGTAAATTTTTTTCTGATAGGTTAATTTTAAATGTCTGCAAAGCTCTTGCTTTACACACAATAGATTGAAAGGGTTAAAGGTAATATAAAAAGGTATGCCGTGCAATTTCAATCCATAACATAACATCACGCATGTATTCTCCAAAAGGTTAAACAGAGATTTGTAATATTTAATCGTACACTCAAATTTCGCAAATGTCATTATTGAGACCCATGTAATGAGGCGAGCTTATTGCCATCTACCGGGCACACTTCCAAACTCCGGGCTTCCACTGAGAATTTTTCATTAGAACCACTGCTCGACCCTGGGTTTAAACTCACCTTACGCTCAGTAGCCGCGCTTGATACATAGTACTAATTTAATTAATTAATAATACTAATTCAAAGAATATAATTATTTTCCTTCTATGTCGAACTAAATAATTCTCTCACCTCACACACCGCCCTAATTTCACTTCACTCACCCCAACATACCTCCTTCGTTACACATTTTTAAACAGCTATGCTCCGGCATCGAAGTGTTATCCGTGCTGTATTTATTGATTTATGTAAATATGATGCTCCACGCGCGATGGAAGGAAAACATACGAGCGACTGCTACTTATCATGTGTAAGCTAACTACGGGCTGCACTGGAGGGTTAATACCCGTCAATATTTATTCACAAGAGTGAGTTTTTTATTACTATTGTTGGACGTTTGGAGATTTTTTATGTAGGTAGTGAGATATTTGTATAATTGGGCAGGCTATATGGGGACTGAAAGACGAAATAAATGATTGTCTTAAGATGGCAAAACATACTCATATGCCTTAATTACTGGGATTATTAATTTGCTAGCAAAGCTTGGTGAATATGGTAAGACATATATCGCTTTATCGTTTTTATCATGCATGTATTCACTTTAAAATTGTGCCTAACCCAGGCACAAATTTGTACCTACTATTTATGAGCCCATATTTATAAAGTACTATTTAATAGGACAGAAGAATACCAAAAATAATAATAATAATAATAACATTTATTTTTCAATAACTCAGCAAAAATAATCCTCTACCAATTCAAACGACGTATTAAACAATACAGTTTATGAACGAATATTCTGTTTCCTGTTAGAAAAGTTTTTGCAAACAAAAACCGGCCGAAATTGACCCAGTTTGGGGTTGAACAATATTTCGAGGAGGTATAGAAATGATATATGTATGTAGTTGTATATAATCCAGTGATTCAACAAATATTTACTGTGGATTTATAACTGAACCGCTTTATTGTTTAAAGGTAGGCAGAATCGTAATGTATGAAGGATAAAATTAGATGATCATTGTACGCGTGAGTCTTTTTTTGGATAAAAGCTTGCAGATATATATATATATATATTTTGTAATTAATTAGTAAAGCGTAACTTGATCGATTAGTGTGATGGATAAATAAGAAAAATAATTACGTACTTTGATATATTTGCTTCAAAATTGCAACAGTAATTTATCTATTGACTTTTCAGAAAGACCTATTACACATAATGAACTCGACGAAAAACCTTCTGATTGGCTGGGTAATCACATTTTGCAACCATTTTACCAAAAACATTATTTAATTTACGGGACTATGCTATTAGTAAACGTATTTTTTAAATCTGCTTGCAAGTACCGAAGGACCAAAAAATATATTATTTTGGTCCTAATCCTTTGCTTGCTTTTGCTATCAATCTGTTGTTTTGATGTCGTTAGCCGACGATTGCGTATCACAAATCCGAGTTTTCCTCGACCCCGACCGTAGTTAAGCCAAAAATGTATGAAAACAGTGTGCGGATTTTTGATAGTAGTTCACTTATTTTTGGCTTGACTGGTAACTACAGTCAAGGTTGAGGAAAACGCAGTTTGGATACGGGTCACTTGGATAACTGACTCATGTACTCAGCAAACATGCGCATTGCGCACGCCTACTTTCATTATTTGCCTCAATTTCTACATGTACACAAGTATAAAGATTGTGCCGTACGTATTTTTATTTTTAGACTTTCCTTATCGGGTGTACGAATTAAGTAATACCCAAGACATTTGGCAACGCTCGAGAAACATATAGGTAAAACGTGAACATGAGGCTTTCCATCTGATATTCCAAAATGGTTGGCTATCGCCAAAATCATTTTGGAATATCAGATGGAAAATTTGATAATAATTAGTATACTTTCACTTCCTGTTGATAAACTCGCTTATTGTTTATCTACAACTTATCTACCAAAATGCGTTCAAAATTCTGTTTTCCGAGAGTTTGTTATTTAGAAGATACAGTCTCCGATTCATTACTATTAGCTAGATTTTGTGGCGGTCATATTTTTATCTGACAGATATCACGTCTACAGAATCTGTTATATTTCTATCGGAAAATTTATCAACTAGTGGTAAAATAGACCCTGAAATGTATTGTACACTCAAATAATGTAACATTGTGCATTTTAACCACCGTTTAGGTGCTTTCTTTTACACCTGTTTATTCACACACGATATTTTTACGGCTGATTGATAGTGAACCTGGTATTCCTCCAGTATTCGTACAGTACCCCTAGTGTAAGTTTCTTTTAACAAATTCGATTTACTATATCGAACGCGTTCGGCGCTCCGATTGATCCGTTTCGTGCTCTCCACCAATCGGAACGCCGAACGCGTTCGATGTAGTAAATCGAAATGTCAAAAAAAAACTTATACTAGGGGTACAGTATACAAACACATCTTACATACACCCGGAGTCGAAACAATTAACTGTAAATCATCTTAAGTCTATACAGTAAAAATATTTACGGCTGATTGATAGTGAACCTGGTATTCCTCCAGTATTCGTACAGTACCCCTAGTGTAAGTTTCTTTTAACAAATTCGATTTACTATATCGAACGCGTTCGGCGCTCCGATTGATCCGTTTCGTGCTCTCCACCAATCGGACCGCCGAACGCGTTCGATGTAGTAAATCGAAATGTCAAAAAAAAGTTATACTAGGGGTACAGTATACAAACACATCTTACATACACCCGGACTCGAAACAATTAACTGTAAATCATCTTAAGTCTATACAGTAAAAATATTTTCAGTAATTAGTGTACTAACATAGTCTACCTAATCCGAAACTTCCTTATAACCGTTTTAATAATATTTCTATCATTATTAGCGTACAACTTGGTGTACAAAGGACCAATTCGATAGAAGCTGGGCTTATTATACGCGTGTCAGGAACAAGTCTGATTCGCAACTCGCAACAGTAGCAACTTCGTGACAACTTGACAGACTTTAGACAGCGTTCGCAACATCCCATGACATTTTAGAGTTAAACTTCAATTGCGAAATTGTTTTGGGAATTCGGGATTGTTGTTTTAACATTTTTTTTAAGGTTGGTGTAAGTTTAATTACTTAAGACGGTTAAATATTTCCAGTCTTTATTTAGGTTACTCGGGGAGACACCTATTCAACCCTTTAAATCCAAAATCCTTCTTAAGGTTATAGGTGACTTCCTTGGGCACCTATTACTGTGTACTTTCAGTGTACTGGTAGATTGAGCCACAAACTCGGCTGTCCTGACAAAACCTGCTGATGGTGGCGGTGTGTGTCGGGTCATTCGGTTCCCTGCAATATGGTTGAGCTGAGTGACGCTGACACATACGTCATACTCGTGAACGGGTGTTGTCTGCTGCAACTGGTCAGCTCATAGCCGTCATGGCAGTACTGTCAGAAATTTTCAGTTAACAGTTTGTTTCATAATTGTTTAGTCTAGACCTAGCACTACATTTTCCTCACATAATTTTGAGGAAATAATGTATTCATCAATATATTGAATGTTAAATAATCAGAATTTAAAAGAGTAACCATGGAGTTTCTTGCCCGTTCTTCTCCATATGAAAACAACACTTTGGAACGTGGCAACTAGAGTCTGACTGTTCATAAGTGACTTGAACTGGTCTACATGAATAAAAAAATATGTTATTATTATTATTATTAAAATCACCTGTGTTCAGATCCAAAACATATCTAATGGCAATGTATTGTTTATTGAAATTAAAAATGTTATAAAAATAGCTTTAGGAAATATCTCTAAAAGTCGGCGTAATAATACTTTTGCAAGGCTCGAATCAAAAATTAAAAGGCGATGTCTTGTTGCTTGAGTAATATTATCATTTCACTAGTAAATATATTTTCTTTCTAGTAACATTCTTGTTTCAAATGAAAATTCTATGTGTAAATGTAGATACATTTACTTACTAGTTACCTAAGTAATTTAAAATGTTTGCAAACCTATGTATTCCTTGCACCCCGAGCCGCGACACTTTCAATTGTATTTTAGTATAAAACATGATTACTCTTTCATTCGTTTCTTTAATAAACTGAATAAAGAGCAAACATTTAACTTCAATAAAATTATAAATTAATAAAATTCTGCACAAACAAAAAGAAACTTTACAACAAGAACTAATTATACACTTCTCTGTAAGTTTACATACAATCTTCGTCAAACTCTATATAATAGACGCTTTATTGCAGACAGATGACGTCAGAGGCAAAGCAACGACGATCTCTGTAAAGGGTTAAATAACTGTTTCAGAGAAACTAGTTTATTATTCGCAGATAGCTCTGTAACCGTGTTTCGTTGAAAAGATCCGACTTCATTGCAAGCTTCAATTGGACGTACGTTTGTGTGTTTGAAACTGTTTCTGTTTTATGATGCTTTTTGGCGCTGCCTATTTACTTGTTTCTGCTCCGTATTTATATTTCTGCTTATGTAAAATCAAGCGCTGTTTGAAAATTGTACCGCTATCATAAGTTTTTTACTATTTACTTTCAAAGTAAAAGTAAATTTTCATGATAGCTATTTTAGTTCTTAACTTGGTTACATTAGGGATTAGAGTCGCTAATGTGACATCTAGTCATAGTAAAGATTTGATTTATTATTTACTATTTTATAGAGATGTCATGTTAGCGACTCCAATCCCTAATTTAACCAGGTTAAGAACTAAAATCGCTATCATGAAAATTTACTTTTACTTTGAAAGTAAATAATAAAAAACTCATGATAGCGGTACTAGACTATTAAAGTGTGAGGTATCTGAATACCTATGGTTGATTATTAAAACCCTTATTAATCGGTTATTGTCATCATCATCATCATCAGCCAGAAGATGTCCACTGGTGAACGAAGGCCTCCCCCTCAAGGGGGGGGGGGGGGGTTGCCATAATCCCCACGCTTGGCAGGCGGCTTGGGGATCGCAGTGGTTCACCGATTAGTGAGAGGACGCTGCTGCCCGTCCTCCGGTGTCTAGCCGCAGTTTTAAGACGTACCCGGGTCAGTTATTGTATCTTACCGTAAATAGAGTACGTATCTACTTTACTCAGTTTACAAAGTTCAAATGGTAATTAACTTTTCAATTGACAAACTACGTAATACAAACGGCTGGCACTCTCAATATATCAACTTCCAATTTGCCTTTAAAATACAAACACCCAAGTTAAATTTTAACTTAACCGCTATAATTTAACCGGTCCGTTAACTTAACGTGAGTTCGTAACTGGCTGCAAGATTGTCACTTTAATTAACTAATAAATAACTGAAGTCGCGTACAGAATTTAGTATCAAACCATAGACAATAATTAATAAATTCCTGTTAAAGTGTTTCTCCACTGAAGGTGCGAAAGCGAAGATATTTTGAAACTATAAAATAAAGTCATATATGACATATGTAGATTGTACAGTCCGTGTTTTTTTATATGTATATTATATAATGTAATGTTAGATTGTTTACAATATTATTGTGTCGGTTTAAATGAAGCAGTAACTGATATCCACTGAAGACACCTCAAAATAATGTACAAAACCTGTTTATTTTATCTACTCTTTTGTGTGTTCTATGTGAAAAGACACACAAATATTGTAAACATTATAAGACGGCAAAGAAAAAATAATGGATTGTAAGTTTTACAGATAGGAGGCTTTATTTCAGAATGTGTTTAAGAAAATTGCCTCATCGGTCTAGTGGTCGCAGGCGTGACTGCTAAGCGGGAAGTCCTGGGTTCGATTCCCAGGTCGGGCCAAGTGTTATCAGGTTTTTCTGTGTGGAAATTCTCAGTAGCGGGACGGAGCCTGAAACTGCAATCTGCAATAGGCTCGCCCTGTATTTCATGGGACTGAATAACGGCTTCGGTGAAATGTGGATGTACAGTGGTACATCTCTGCCTTTGGGGAACCCTTTGGGGAATACAGGATGCTATGTTATGTGTTTAAAAAATAAATTATTTTACGGTTAAGGTTCATGTTTTTACATCATACCACGCGATTACCAACGTAGAGTGGGCACGGACCGTGATTTTGCAATATCGCAGTACTGAAGGTCTAGTGAACATTGTGAATTTTATTTGTTCGCATTTTTTCATAAAGCCGAATTTTGTGAATCAAATTGGTTATTATTCATTAATAAGTGTCTAGCAGGTTTTTATGAAATAAAATAAAAACAAAAATAAGAGCTTTCATTCCACAAACACTCAGAAAATGTATTATTCATAATGTTAGTCCGAAAATCAAAACAAGAGACACGAATGAGACAGATCTCTAAAAGAATAATTAATAAACATAAATAATTGTATTTCAAAGAATAGATATGCATTAATATACTTATGAATTTAGATGGTGCTTAAATTATTCAAAGTCTAAAAGATTTTACGCTAAGCTGCAATATGTAAAATTAAACATGTCTGACTGATAAGCATTGACCAAATTATACAGGGTTGGTTGTTTTTTATTTTATTGTATACTAGCTGTGCCCGCGACTTCGTTCGCGTTGATGTCGGAACTTAACAATGTATTTTTTAAGTGAGAACAAATGCACTTAACCCTATAATTTCTAAAATAAAAGAATTTTTCTAAAATAAAAGTAGCCTAAGTTACTCCTTATTACATCAGCTACCTGCCAATAAAAGTCCCGTCAAAATCAGTTCAGCCATTTCGGAGATTACCCTATACAAACAGACAGACAGAGAGACAGACAGACAGACAAAAATTGTAAAAAATGTTATTTTGGTGTATGTACCGTATATATATTCATATGCATGTAGTAAAAAACGGTTATTTCAATATTACAAACAGACACTCCAATTTTATTTATATGTATAGATAATTGTGCCATTGTTGGGTGTACATTGTAGCTAGTGAGATTTGTATATGCAACCACTATACAGGAAAATTGAAAGGAGTGGGGCAAAGTCCAAAAAACCAAGATTTTATATTAGCATTTTTCAGACCTTAGTTGAATTCTTCTTCTACACAAATGTTTAATCGTTTTATGGTGACGGTAGCGTTCGTGGTAGTTCATAAGCTAGATCGGCTAGTGTACTGGACCAGAAGGTCGCAGTTTCAATACCTGCTCACGGTAAAATTTTTCTTACCACAGTTTATATCTTCATACTTCACACAATTTCCGCGCCTCGAAAAGCACGTAAAGCCGTTGGTCCTGCGCTTGATCTCTCTCCGGTCGTGTCGGATTGTCGTCCCATCGGACTATGAGACTGAAGGAATAGAGAGAGCACCTGTGATTTAGAATACACTTGAGCTCTATAATATCTCCTGTGTAGTTGGCTAATCTCCAGTGAGATTGCCCGCCATGACCGAAATTCAGTCAGGAGGACATTATTATATCTTTAAATTTGCTTCGCAGGCGTAAAAAGTATAATATAACGAGTAACAAAATCATAATCTTAGCTTTTCTTCCATGCAAATTGCGAAACTCTTCTCGAGTTAAACTTACACGTAAAAGCTAAATAGCAAGTCAAAGCTATGCTGCTTACTGTCGCGTAGCTGTAGCAGTAGAGGCGGGCCCTTGCGAAGTTGCGCGATAAGCCCTTGCTTGAGAAACACTTAGTAACTTTTGTGCCTGGATGAATGAATTATGTACCTTTGCTTAAGGTTCGAATTTTGATTAATTTCTCGTGAATATTATATAAGTTGGAATACGTATATTTTGGTAATGTCTATACAGGGTGGCAATGACGGTGAGATATAAAATAAAATTATATATTTTAGTATCACGTTCTGAATGCCTACATAGAAAAAAATACCTACGCTTACTTATTTGCTCAATTATAAGTAAATATAAGAACTATGGTTTTTAATTAAAATTCAAATCAAGTTTTCTATTAAAATCTACTAGCTCACTATAGCAGATTAATGTAATTAAAAAATGAAATTAGATTTGTTTCAAAGAAAAGTAATCGTATTTAAAGTTGAAAGAGAAAACAATTATCGAAATTACATTAATATAAACAATACTTAATTTAATTTAACGAATTTCAATTAGTACCGCATATGAGAATTTTATGAATTATTAAATAACATAACATTAAATCGCAAGGGTTACACAGAGGTGAACTATTGTACACCCACATTTCGCCGATGCTGTTATTAAGCCCCATGTAACAGGTGCATATTGTCATCAACCGGGCACAGTTCGACACTCCGTGCTGCTACTGAGAATTTCTAAATAGAAAAACTCAATAACACTGCCTTACCTCAATTTGCCTCGACCCAGGACCTCACGCTCAATAGGCGCACTTGCGACCACTAGACCAAAAATAATAATAATAATAAAGTATTTACTTTCTCATCATCACAGTAATAACGACATTATTATAAAAATATTCGTAAAATAGAGAATGTCTGAAGTAGGTAGAACCTGTATTAAAAATCATCAGGCTAACCCTCCATGGAGACGCATAAGTAATGAATTTACATTACACTTTCAAAGCTGCACCGCACTTTGATTCCTTATTATAATTTAACTTAAAATTACTAACATAATACTGGATGTAATCGTTTACATAAAACAGGGAAAAATAAAAAAACGTTTCTTTTTTTATAAAGAATAGGAGTTTGGACTTGTGTGTTTGGACGTGTGTGTGTTGGTGTGTGAGTATGGGTGAGTGACTGTAAATATGTGTGATAGTGTGTGTGTGTTTCGGTTTCATTTTTATTACTAGAAATCTTATATTAAATAAATATTATTATTATTATTTTTTCGAAACAGCGTAGTATTTTTTATTTCCTAACATGTAACGGAATAATATTCATCAGTAGTTACCCAATCACCAGTGTTAGTTATGAAATCTTTTGATCCTCGCTCGCTTCCGTCTAACATCCGTGTGTAATCCGGATAATGTTCCGGAACCGGGTGACAAGTTCCAACAAGTTTCAAACTGATTTGTCTTTAAGACGGCTTAGATTGGACAAATTAATTTTCCATTGTTAGAATGGGTTATAGCTTTAATATATTGTTAGGCCTGTGATACCGCGCGTGAAAATTAGTTCAGGTAACTACGGTGATTCTCATTATGAGCAAGCCTTTTTCTCCTTGGACGAGCACAAGTACAAATCAACACATATAACATACCATCACGCCTGTATTCCTCGAAGGGATGGACACAGGTTTGTATTATTCTACCTGCATCCACATTGCGCTGCTGTTATTGGGTCTCATGTAGGGGGCAAGCCTATTGCAATTTACTTGGGCACGGTTCCAAATTCTGTGCTGTTACTGAGGATTTCCAAGCATAAGAGCCCAATATCACTTAGCTAGATCCGGGAACCGAACCCAGGACTTTACGCTCAGCGGTAGAACTTGCAACTAGTAGACAAATGAGGTTGTGTCAAATATTATTTACGTATAAATAGCTGCTAGGTGCCCGTCCCGGCTTCGCACGGTTGTACAAATGAAGAAAATGAGACCAAATCTTCCCTTTACAGTACCTTACTGTCTTTTGTTTCACTCACTCACTTTTTATATGGAGATTTTCACTTTTGCGTGCAATTTTTCAATCTTTTTCTTTAATACAAACCTTGTCCTGACAATTACAAATGCAACAAAAAAAGAATTAGTCAAATAGGTGCAGCCGTTCTGAAGTTATGCGCTTACATACATTTTTAGCAATTGATTTTTATTTATATAGATTATAATTACTTACTCTGGCAGGAGTCATCTCACTTGCAACACAACTCTGCTTCACATAATTTTAATTAGTACGTGTAGTTAACATACGTATAATTAAAACGGATCAACCGTTAAGATTTAAACCATCATCTTTTATCGCTTATTGTTTTCTAAAACTGCCTCTCACATTCCTGTATTAAGTAAGTGCGCTCGCACCGGATAAGCTAAAGAACCTCAAGGCGGTTATAACCGGATATCCGCTTTGTAATATTCGATTTAAATGCATGCTGCGGCAGCCACCTGGCCGTACGTGTATACTAAATAGTGCACATAGGTGCCCCGGGTCAATCGAGTTAGCATGTCGGCAGATATTCTGTCTTGTCTCAGAAATCTTTAGTATTAGTGACTTGTGTATTCAGCTGCGGTTTTGGAGATATTCTTTTAGTATTAACTTGACTTTTAGCTACCAAATTACTGCCTAATTAGGGGCTTTAAGATTAAGGATTAAAGCTGAATTAATCAAAATAAATTATAGTATTGGTTAACATTTTCTTGTTGGAAATCTTTTCAAAGTAGGAATTAGGCTTTCATTTTTTTTAAGTAGCAAATTGAGATCGCTCTAGATTATATAGGAATAAAATATACAATACTACAGTAAAATTATACAATACTATTTTGAGATGAGCGTTTGAATGAAATTTCTTTAATTAATTTAATTGGCTTGCGGCCGTTTAATTAAAGTAATAAATAAAAAATAAACTATGATTTACATAATACTGCAATGATTCTACTAATCAGATCACTAATGTAAACGTATAATAAGAAAAAAAAAACACAAATGTCGCACAAATGTTTAAAAAATCTATTAAATGTGAGACATCCATGATGTTAGGAATTTATTGGTGATTTGAAAATAAAACTAAAATCATGAAAAGTGTATATAATAGGTAAGTAGGTAGGTATTTCTTAAGTACTGTCAACTGTTAGTGCTATTTATTTAATTGAATATATTAATTTATGTATTAGCTATCACTAGACTCTATTCGCGTGGATAAATTTTTCATTCATACTTTAAACTCCTATTTGACTGATTGAAAGTCTTTGAAAATCCATTCTTAGTCTTATAGGGAACCTAATTGTTAAATTTCAGACAGATTTCAGTGATTGAGTGAGTGGTATTTCTCTTTTATATAATATATATACTAGCAGACCCTAAGGGATTGTAAGAGTTTTTAAAGAGTAGAATATAAAAAAGGTCGGGAAATAGAAAAATAAAAAAATTGGTTTACGGTTCATAACTATAGTTGGACCTGGTTGACATCCAGGTGACGTTATAAGTACAAAAAAAAATCATGAAAATCGAGCCAGCCGTTTAGGAGGAAAATAATTATGAACATACGCACACCGTAATTTTATGCATAGATTTTCATTTCAGTCGCCCCAACCTTCTTGAGCCCGTTTTTTAAATATAACCTCTACCCACATATTATAAACAGTTCCTGTTTCCTTATTTCTCATCTATTAAACGTCAAACGCAAATCTAAAATGATGCTGGTTCATTGAACAGCCGCCATCTTTGATGTCATAAAACAAGCAACCGTTTTATAAC
The DNA here is from genome assembly GCA_947562105.1 of Shargacucullia verbasci. Taxonomy (NCBI): domain Eukaryota; kingdom Metazoa; phylum Arthropoda; class Insecta; order Lepidoptera; family Noctuidae; genus Shargacucullia; species Shargacucullia verbasci. The sequence goes on from OX387284.1 coordinate 949,576, forward strand.
CAATATCTTGTTGGAGAGGGTCAGTGTGACGTCATGCCATCGATTACCGTCAGTGATAAACTTTATAGGGATTGTGTTAACACTTTTTTGGGTTTATAAAGTTGTTAGGGAGAAGAGGGTAGTTCGGTACAGTTAGCGACATAAGTCGATGAACGTTTTGTAATCTATACTTATAATAAATCTGTAGAGAGGTCAATTCTGTACATGAAATATATTTTCAAAATAACTATCAGGGGGTGATTAGTGATCGATACTGATGCCAAAAATGCAATCAGTAAAATTTTTGTCTGTCTGTCTGTCTGTATGTTCCTTATAGAAACAAAAACTACTCGACGGATTTTAACGAAACTTGGTACAATTATTCTTCATACTCCTGGGCAGGTTATATTATACTTTTCATCACGCTACAATCAATAGGAGCAGAGCAGTGAAGGGAAATGTTGGGAAAACGGGAGAAGTTATTCCATTTTTTAAGCTTCCGTCGCGTGTGCAGCCTTAATGGTTAAAGCTACATAGAAATCATATACGAAAGTTAATCTGTCTGTTACATCAAAACCATTGAACCGTGAGGAAGGACATACGCAATTTTTTTTACAAAAAACGACTGAAACGCGGACGATGTCGCGGGCAAAAGCTAGTTCTGAAATAAATTTATAAGTCGATTAATTAGGTAAACTAATCAACTTATACTTTCTTAACTAACTATTCTCGTCTAATATGTTATCATTACCTAGATGAGAAAATTTAATTTAATCAACTTATCAGAAAAAAAAAACACTCGAATTTTGTTTTACAAAATAATTCAGAATAGTCCCACAGCTAGTTTTCTTTGAAGCTTTCAGTATAATAGTTTTAATTTAGCATCTTTGCTTACGAGTGACTTGTTTACTTTCTTTTATTTTTTCAGTCCCCTTGAGATTCCACGTCTGCGATAAATTCTCTCAGACTAAATTTGGTCTACCTGAAAGCGAAAATAGACGACTATTTTTAGAAAACTTTAATGTGATTTCTTTTTGCTGATGTCTTAAAGTATTAGATTGGGATGATGGTAGGATTATGGTCGCGATGATGAGAATTGACTCGTAATACCACGTAGGTGGGAAAATTGACTCGGTAATAGGGTAAATATCCTTGATAACATAGTTTTATGAACATTTTTATTTAGGTAACTGGCTTATTGGTCTATTCATTGCAAGCATGGCTGCTGAGTGTGAGTTCTAAAATGTAAACTATACTCTCTATACTAAAATGAAAGTACGTTTTATTTTTCAAATTGTCGGTATGTTTCAGGGCTACATAACACGGTCCCCCGTGGCCTCGACTTTCAAGCATGATATCATTGAGCATCTCTGCATTATAGTTTAATGTGTATTGAGGTTGAATTCCACAAAATCTGGCTATAACAATGAGATGCCATATGAATTAACAAAGATTTAAACTGTCTGAATTTTAGATGATTTACATTCCATTGCTACTTACACAACTTTCTACTTTAGTGATATGTTATCTACGTTGATTTTTGAGTGACTACTATAATAAAAAGGCCTTAAATTTTTATTGGCGTTTCTATTTCCTTAGCAATGAACGATTGACATATATTTATAGAGATGATAATTTTGAAAAATATATACCAGTTATTGAAAAGCTATGTTAAAATATATTATGTATTTGTAAAAAGGATCAAGAGATTTGTTCGTTCGCTGTATCGTTAATAATCGTAAACTAAAAGTGATTGCCAATAGTCCTGGGTCCCTAGAGTACCTACTTACGATACTCTGAGTACCCAAGGAACATATAAAATATTGAAAGTATCAAAGTTTCTCTTTGAAAACGCCCTGTGGCAAGCCGCCCGTAAAATTAATATTGAGTTGCTGTGTATGTACCAATTTTGGTTTTTGGATTGATGTTTTGAATGTGATTGTACTCGTTAGTGAGTATATTTTGTTTTTTTTTTGAGAAATAGTTTGTTTTTGTTTTCTATTTCTGTGAAAAATTGAGCTGTTTTGTTTGTTCAGATAACAGTATACACTTAATGAAATTCAAAAGCGATTTTTAGAGGAAATAGTGATTGAAATCTTGACCAATTTTACACATAGTATCTGAGGGTACATAAAAATGCATAGCTATTGAAATTACATGATTTTAACCAATAGTTTTCCAAGAATAAGCGTTTGAATTTCGCTCCGTGTATACATATTTGATGCTGACTATATGTACATGCCTTTACTGAAGTTTAGACCAAATACAGATGCAGCTACCATAAGAGGTCCTGTAATGTACATATGAATGGTACTCTCTGTGAAATGTTACACTGAAAATATCGTAGGTATATACACTGCATTCGGTGTGAGTGTGACGTCTAACATACAGTCGAGTTTCACAAGAATTACATACCGAAACCCTCAAAAACTTTGCCTGAACCGGGAACCGAACCCAAGCTTTTATGATCAGGGTATGTGTCGCACGATTCGACATAAATCTCTATTAGAGATAGTCTCCTAGAGAAAAGGAAACGTATCATTTCGATTGCTTCCAGTCATTAGTCGTATATTCAGCGTTAAAAGTTAAAGATATATCTCATTAGATATAACAAGAATATCGCTACTTATATCCGCGATGGTGTTTTGATGTATCTCGATTTCGACAAGATCTTTAATGACTTGAGAATTTTCAGTAGTCACGCTTACGAACAATAAACCAAAAATAAAGTCTTAAAAAAATATAAATATTGTTCGTACAATAGTATGGGCTCAAATATATGCAGTCATATACTTCATAAATGGTACAGAGCAAACTGGAGGTAACTGCAAACTGGTCAGCAATATTACGGCTCTGTCCAACTTTTGCCACATTCGATAATCTGCAAGTTTTTCCCTGCAGCCCGATGTGGGTCAAGAGAAAACTCGGAAGGGGCGCGTTAGGAACGCTGCACGCCTGCGGACTGTGTTGCGACAAAAAATTTAATTCGTGTTTAGTAACTCGTGTAGGTCTTTTGGGGGAGGTTTAAATGTAAATCATTTCAATATTAATATTTTTTATGTGAAAATGCATGTTAAGATGTAAAATGGGATAAAATATTTTCGAAGTATTCTCGTCCTGGCGTTTCGGCATTGATTTTTCAATGAAATATTAAGAACGTATAAAATTATGTCTTACTGATAAACTTAAATGTTTTACGGTTCCATTGTAAGATTAATACATATAATCTGCCAAATGTAATTTAATTTACCTGTTATACATTTAATTACTTCATTATTAGCATTTTCAAAAAAATTAGCATTTGCAAAAGCGTAACACATAGCTATCCTTAAATAATTAAATACATAGAAATCAACAACATCAAAAAATAATTTTAAAATCATGTCGCAAAATCTCTCATTTGTAGTCGCCCTTATTACCCACACATTTGTATTCCAACTGTATTGTGATGCATCTGTGTGTTCTATGACGGGTGCAATGTGTGTGTCGATATCCCGGATTGTTCATGTGTGGGTGCGAGAGTTCCCTACATTTTTGAGTGTACGTTTTACTCATGTAGGAATATATGAGTAATGTGTATGTGTGAGTGTTTTTTCTCGTCGTGTGTGCATGTGTGTTCGCTCTGCGGTGTATGGAGTGCCGTTTGAGGGACCCAACAACTGATGGATTGTTTTTCCCGCTGGAGACGTGATTCGCTTTATGTATGAACTGTTGTGTGAATATGGCGTCGGTTCTTCCCCATGTGTTATTAATTATTTAGCGTTTGTATGTGCGAGGGGGACGCGTTTGTGGTGCGATTAAAATTTGATGGGGGCCTAAAAAGTGCGATGTGTCGTTCGATTGTCGGTGTATATAATAATACATACTTACATAGCTCATCTCTCATCATCTCTTTCGTGATAATGTGACGACAAAATTATGTCACGGCGTTAATTCCTCAAATTTTCTAGGAAATAGGTAATACATAAGAACATTTCAATATATCACTTAGCTTATACAATAAATAATATCATTGCAACCTTAGTCATCGGTAGAATATGTAGACATAGCTTGATTCAGTTTTTTTTAAGTTTGGTTCACTATCTTAGGCATTCATTTAATATATTTAACTAGCTGGTACCCGGCGCCTTGCTGCAGCAGTAGAAATAATTGTGGAATTGCAGAAATGCTCTTTCAAATACATTTGCCGGTACGCCATCTACTGGAAGTCAATTGTACTATGCTTATAACCTTCGCGCAAGTGCAATCAATAAGTTGACAAAGTTTTATCACAATCAGGTGAACGGTATGGTAGCGCATAAAATACGAACAAACAAATAAACAAACGTATCCTATTATATCCTATTCTACTCATCCTACTTTATAATATTATAAATGTGAAAGTTTGTGAGGATGGATGGATGGATCGTTGTCACTCTTTCACGCCAGAACGGCTGAACGGATCTGTATGAAATTTGGCACAGAGATAGATCATAGTCTGGAATAACACATAGGCTACTTTATATCCCGGGAAAATATACGGGTTCGTAAACAACGCGGGCGAAGCCGCGAGGGGAAGCTAGTTTTTATATAAATTCGATAACAAGGTTAGATTTATCCGCTAGTTGACGATGCGATAACAGATTGGTGTTTAGTCTGAGTATATACGTACATATACATATGTTTGCACACGTTTGACCTTTGACGTAGAATAATTTTAACCGTATTCTTGAGTCAAAACAAGCTTTAATAGGACAATGTTTATTTTCGTTGTAGCAGTGATAGCCTAGTGGTTGGACGCTTGCCTTTCTTACAAGAGCGTCAGTTCAAACCCGGCTTGCATCTCTGATTTTGTCGGAATCATGTGCGGGTCAGAATTTTATTATCACTTGCGTTAACGGTGAAGGAAAACATCGTGACGATACCTGCACACCTGATAGGGCTCCATAACGTTCCCAGTGGTGTGCGTAGTTCGCTAACCTGCATCTGGTCACCGTGGTGAAAAAGGCCTAACCCTTCTCAATCTGAGAAGAGGCCCTTGTCCAGCAGTGGGACGGTAATGGCCTGGATTTCCGGCCTTATGAGTTTTATTGTGACCGAATATTCAGCGTAGCATAATTATATGCTACGCTGAATGTTCAGCATCATCATCAGTCTAGCTTTTTCTCAACTACATTGGGGTCGGCTTCCAATCTAACCGGTTGCGGCTGAATATCAGTATTTTACACGGAGCGACTGCCTTCTGACCTCCACCACCCGATTACTGGGAGACACTGATACTCTAATGATAGACTGGTTGTCAGACTTTTTGGGCTACTGACACTCGTAACGACTGTCATAGGTCTTCGTATGACACCCGGGACCAACTGCTTAACGAGCTTTCCGAGGCACGAAGGGGTCTCGATATGTGAAAAATGGTCACCCATCCTAGGACTGACCGGTAGCTATCTAGCCCCTCTATTATATTAGCCGTAACCGTGGTATAATAATTTATAATCTTGTTATCTTCTTGCTGGTCAAGATTTAGTTCTATCGAGGTTATCACTATTTCATTTATACCTACTATTAGAATGTTTTGTTCGCTTAGATAACGTTCCTGGAACTGGAGTATGAGGTTTTCGTAAGAAGAGAATAGCGATTCTTGTTGTGAAGTTCTTGGGTGTTTTTGAAGGTTTGCACATCACAATCTAATTTAGTATTTTTTCCTTGAATGGTTGTATCTTTTTCTGAACTTATTTTAATCGAATTTTTATTTTGTTTTGGTTCATATTTAACAGTAAAGATTTCATTTTTAATTTCGGTAATATCAAGACTAATTTTGGCAGTGTTTTCTTCTTGTTATGTTTTTAAAGCTTGTGTAGCGACTACGACTCGCAACATGGCAAAAAATAAAGCGTCATCTATCGGAGTGAAGCTACAACAAAAAACCCTGAATCGCACTATGAGAGTTTACAACGATTCTAACACATACACGAATGTCTGAGTTCAATCGTCGGGCATCGGCCCGCCAGGTTGACCACCTTGCCTGGTCGGAGGATCCTCCCTTTTCAATGAATGAACACCATACCTCGTTCCCCCATACTTGCATCCTTTTTATTAGTTCTTTTCGGGAATTAGAAAATTCTTCATGAAAATTACTACCTTGTTTTGGCTGTTTCTTTTTTTATTGTGTGATTTTTTTATCCGATGGCAACTTGCGTAGGTGAGAAAAGACTCACTTCTGCTATCGCTCATGATCTTTCCGCTATTCGGTGATCGCATTGTACTCATACTTACTAATGTACAGTTGTCCAGAGAGCGTGCGAATATATCAACAATATTGTCCGTCTCGTTTACCCGAGGGGGTGAGCGGGGCGCCTGCGTCACTCACTATACTTTATTTATGAGTTTGTCTAATTATTTCGTCTAACTATTTGCAAATAAGCTTTGATTTAGATTAACCTCTTTATTTAATTGTTACGTTTGCTGACAAAAATACTAGGAGTACTACTAAACGACGGAGAATATGTAAGTGCACTGTTTACTTTAAATAGAACGACTTAAACCAATAATACTACTTATATACAATTTACTATATAATAATAATGTATGTCCTCCTGACGATTTCGGTCACGGCGGCCAATCTCACCGGAGATTAGCCGATTACGCAGGACATATAAGTGTGTGCGCACACACAGGTGCTCTCTCTGTTCCTTCACTCTCATAGTCCGATGGGACGGCAATCCGACACGACCGGAGAGAGATCAGGCGCAGGACCAACGGCTTTACGTGCTTTCCGAGGCACGGTGTGTATTCACATACACGCAGACCCAGACCCGAAACAAATATCTGTAGATCATACAAATATTTGTTCCGTGCGGGAATCGAACCCGCGATACTTAGCTCAGCAATCGATCTCTCAACCACTGCGCCAACCGTTTACTATATATATTATCTATAAATGAGTAACACAGTAATTCTTTCCAAAATACTTCATCTTCTTCCATGCAGCTCCAAACAAATCAAAGTCTGACTTTGAGATCAGGAGAGTATTGAGCGCAGTTAGTGTCCGAGGTATAGGCAATGCCTGATTAACCACGTAGCAAGAGTAGCAAGTGCAATTGCCCGCGCAAAATGGGGCTCCGCGTATCCAAGCCCACCTCCGCCTCAGCGTAATTTTTTGGGTGAAACTTACGAAGGAAATATAACACAGAATTTCATACGGTAAACGCACAAGTTCTACAAAAAGTCACTTTATACTTAAGAGGCAATAGCAGATCAAGGGCCCCCGATAGAATTTGCTACGGGCCCCGCGCTTGCTTAATCCGGCACTGGGTATAGGAAACTGAGAGTGCGCAACAGCACGACATGAAGGGACTGCTTATAATGAATGTCTTCTGCTGCGACATCAATTATTAGGGACAAATAACTGACAGTCTTCACAGGTCGGGAGCATCGATGATCCTTTTTATTTAGCATGTAATGATCACTTGAACATCATCTATATATACTTTATCTCAAAATATCTCTTCTCTCATATTTTCAGTTTTTTTGCTATACCTGTTTCATTCTCTAATGTGACCTAACTAACAGGTAGAGAATGAGAATTGAGATATCGACTCTACCGACTGTATACCTATCGCTTTTTAACCTTTCTTTTTCTTTTCAGATTCATGTCATGCGCTGATTTCATACGCAATGCTATCAGTACCAAGTGAGTAAATCTTTTTTAAATTAATAAATTCAATTCGATACGAGTATATTTTCCTTAATCTTATGTTCTTAAGCAATTAAACCTTAGGACCTCGTACATTTTGACTAAACGGGAAGGGTGTGATTTTTGGGACAATTGTCTTGTACAGTCAGCATCAAAAATATGTATATACGTAGCAAAATTAGAACGCTTATTCTCGAAAAACTATTGATTAAATTCATAAAATTTAAACGATTGTGTATTTTTATATATCCGCAGATACTATGTGTAAAATTGGTCAAGATTTCAATCACTATTTCCTCTAAAAATCGCCTTTGAATTTCATTAAGTGTATACATCTTTTTGATGCTGACTGTACCTACGTACGGACTTCGCTAGTCATACAATGGCCAGCCAATGTAAGGAAATTATTACCTTCGTAATAACATTATCTGTTAACAACCTAATTATTAGATTCGTTTCAATAAAAGTCTAGTTTCTTCTTTCGTGTCAGTATGTACTGTACAAGAAATGCTCATGCTGCTGTGGAAATATAATTCAGTCAGTAAATAGGGGCTGCCCAGGCTGCGCTGACATCTTGGTATCACTCGTGACTTTCCCAGCACCCACCTCAAGATGATTATCAAAGGAAATTTGTTACTGACATTAAACATTAAACGAAGGGCCGCAAAAGCCTATGCATAGAGGTAGTATTAATATTGTTTTAAGTATTTGGTACCACTTTGCTTTCGTAAACTTTTACTTACATGCCATGGAAGCAATAGCAACACGGAAAATGTTTAGAAAACTGTATTCCACGACAGAAATGAATGAAAACGAAACTTCTGAAACACACGTAAGTCCTGTCGTTTGACAAAAACTTTGTCCCATGTTACGTAGTACACAGAAGTGATTTCAACTCTAAAGCTTTCATAACAAGGCTTCTTTTAAATACGAAACTAAAACCTCGTACAATATCTGATAGGTAATGACTATACATATTCTTAAATCGATTCAGTGTTGACAAGTAAGCGTGGTATATTTTAAAAACCACTCCGCTTGACGATTGGAACTGCGCAATGGAAATGGTTAACACAACATAGCATCACGCCTGTATTCCCCGAAGGGTGAGGCAGAGGCGTACGCCTACATTTCGCCGATGCTGTTATTGAGTCTCATGTAATAGGTGGCGAGCTTATTGCTATCTACTGGGCACAGCTTCAGACTCCATGATCTACTGAAAATGTCTATACAGAAAAACCCAATAACACTCTGCCCGACCCGGGAATCAAACCCAGGACTTCACGCTTAGCAGTCGCGCATGCGGCCACTAGACACAGTAATGAAAATGGTTGAACTGTCAAAATTGAATCGAAGCGTGTATTATTCTCCTGATTTAGAAAGGAAATTGCTCATGCATGCCATGATGAGTATTCAGTAAGGCTTGTATCGGGGCTAACTGCCCAGAGTGCGCCGAATTCACGTAGGTAACGTCACAAGGGGAGTATTTCAGGTTTAGTTGGAGATGTACCATATAGGTATTATACACATGAAGTTTGCCAAAACATTTCCAACACTAGGAATAATTTCTGTATCTTAGGTGCGTTTGTAAACCCAAATATTACAGACACGAAGGCCCTGAACAACTGTCTGTAGGTCATACAATATTTTGCAGTCAAATTATTCGGTTATTATTATTACAATTTTTCCATGCTTACGGTTGCCCTTTAAAAAGCACTAATTGTTGCTTGACCGGGTACATTTCTAAACCTGGGTTATAAGTGCGTAAGTACCCAATTTTATTCTTCCAAACTTGAAAACAAGGACCAGTAGCCGCGCGTATATTAAACCATAGCCGCGGGTCAAGTATTATGGTTAATTTATGCTGCGGCTTCGCAAGTTGTTCCGTTAATCGTTTCGCGCAAGTATAAGTAGATCTGTCCCCGAGGACCAATATTCGAGACTAGATGAGAGATTGTTGAATAAATTATGTGGCGGTTAATTGATGCAACTTGATTAATTGTTCATAGTTGTTGTTCTTGGGTAATGGTATATAATAGAAACGAATCGTTTAACTCATCGAGTACTTGTTCTTTTTAATCGTTGCTATAAACGTGTATTTATCAAACATAAGTCAAAGCTTTTTATTTCTAATAGGCATTAGCAATCATTTTTAAAACGTTGCATGGTTCCAAAGTGGGTCCTATGGAGAAGAAACTCCATGGATCCATCCATATCACATGCACACGCATCAAACCCACGATCCGTAGTGCAGAAAAACAATCGTTTAGCGACACTGCGAATCGTGTCGTTATATAAACCGAAATGTAAATAATTTTCTCAATTAGTAAAGTCACTTATATGTAGATGCAGATGGTGCTTTTAAAATACAATTTTACCGGTTCTTTGGGGACATTGAAAGCATTTCACTTCTCTGAAGGGATTTTAGTCATGAGGTTCTGGAGTTATGTTCTGGAGAGACCCACTTATACTTGCACAAACAGATTAACTCGCATCTAACGTGCAACTACATAAATTAACCGGTACTCTTGACCCCTACTAAAGTTTGCATAAGATTTCATTATTTTGATATCTAGTTATAGTAACTATTTCTCATCTGCAACTCCTCCAATGTTGTGTATGTAATTACATATTATTTATATAAAAAATAGCCTCATTGGTCCAGTAGTTACGTGACTGCTGAGCATGAGGTCCTGGGTTCGGTTCCCGGGTTGTGGGAGTGTTATTGGGTTTGTCTGTAGAGAAATTCTCAGTAGCAGCACGGAGTCAGGAACTGTTCCCGGTAGATGGTAATAAGCTCGCCCTTATTACATGGGACTTAGAAACAGCATCGGCGAAATGTCTGTATACCATAATACATCTCTGCCTAAACTTTCGGGGAATGCAGGTGTGGTGATATGATGCTATTAAAAATGTTTCCGCGGTCGATTACTCAACTACTGCGCCAATCATGCCACCATACATATACAGGGCGAGTTTATCATAGTTATGTCATTATTTCCCAGAATATGATCCTTATTAGCGACACTAGCGGATGGTGTAATAATACAGCGTGTGTTTTTTTTCCAAAATCACCTGGTTCGATTCCTGGCTCCGAATATTGTTTTATAAAAAATCCTATGATTCATTTTTAGTTTTCATCAAAATCGGTCTCGAGATTCCTTTGAGTATTTTTCGATATTCCATATCTAGTTTCGGATTTGGTCATCCACGCTCCCTTGAAAAATTCACACTCATATTCTCCATACTAGGATTTCATCGTGGCTACATTTTATACGACGCAACACAAACGACACAAACTTCCAGATCCGGAATAATTATTTGTTCCGTGTGGATTTCGAACCCACGAACCGTAGCACAGAAAGCGTATCGCTTAGCCAATGCACCGACCGTGTCATATTAAACTTTATAAAACGTTTATTAGTAATATATCCAGTAGCATAGAACAGATATTAATATCTTTCAACTTCCAAGTAAATAGAAATTGTTGTGTAGTTATAGCTATACCGAGTTACACCCACACCAGAGCACAGTGGACCGTAAGAACACAAAGAATATAGTAACACAGAGGTATATATGGGGAATATGAATATTAAGAATATTGCGAGGAGCCCGGCCGGCGAGGAATTTAATATATTCCAAGCTAATAAGTATCGGTGACAGAATACATCGTTTTTATTGAACGACAAATATGAGAAGCGTTGGTGTTGATGTAATGTCCTAGGTTCTGTTTTCATGTTGTTCAAAGTTGCTCGTTGATAAGCGGGTTGAGGAATACGCTCTTACAGAATATCGGTATCAAGTTGTAATTTGGTGAATTTGTCACTCTTCACATACCTCATCTACCATTTATTTATGTATATATGTGGCTGACCCGGGTAAGTCTTAAAACTGCTGCCAGACACCGGAGGACGGGCAGCAGCATAGATTATACACTTATACTGATAGGCAGCAGCGTCCTCTCACTAATCGGTGAGCCACTGCGATCCCCAAGCCGCCTGCCAAGCGTGGGGATTATGGCATACCCCCCCTTGCGGGAGGCCTTCGTTCAGCAGTGGACGTCTTCTGGCTGATGATGATATGTATGTATATAAAAGCGAATTACCATACCATTAATGAGGAGCTCTTAGCTACATAGCTACCGCGCAGATCGGTCGATCGGCGATGTTAAGCAGCACTTGACGCGGTCAGTCCTTGGATGGTTGACCATTTTTCACATATTGAGACCCTTCCGTGCCTAGAAAAGAATGTTAAGCAGTTGGTCCCGGGTGTCATACGAAGACCGATGACATTCGTTACGGGTGTCAGTAGCCCAAAAAGTCTGACAATCAATCTAACCTTAGAGTATCAGTGACTCCCAGTTACTGGGTGGTGGAGGTCAGATTACAGTCGCTCCGTGTAAAATCGACCCCAGTGTCGTTGGGAAAAGGCTAGGCAGATAATGATTTATAAGCGAATTACCACTCACTAACTTATCCCGAAATTTCGGAATCTGTAAGGCCTAAACAGGTAAGTTCCTTATAGGATATACGTAGTGTATGTTCAAAAACTCAAGACCTAAGGAAATGGCAATTTAATTTATTAAAGCGGGCAATAAATCCAGCCATTAATGTTCCACTGCCGGGCACAGTCCTCATTCAACAAAATACAAACACCTAAAAATATTCGCATCAAAAATCAAAGCTAAAAATAACGTAAGCACATCATATTCCCCATTATGGCTTCGAATTCAGTTAAATATTGCCTTTTTTAAGACGTCACATTTTTATTAAGACGACAAACACCTAATGAGGGTAGGCAAGTTTGAACGTTAACGGTTCGTCGAGCACGGAGCGGGAATTTCGCGAAACGACCGAATTCCTGATTGCTGCAGCAACGTGGATTTTTCGTGTTTACTTATATCGGATCTTAGGAGGGTTGGAGGAGTTCAGATTCTAGGAGGATTTAACAGTTTGATTTATTTTTTTGGTCGGGATTCCTACTATTTACCAGCTGTTCCACAATGAGTTCAAGATAGCCACTGTGGTTTCCGTAGGTGATCTACAATCCTCAACCTTTCCCCTAGAGTTCAGTAGCCTGTTGTGGTATTTAGCCCTGCTGAAAGAATGCTTATTTTGATCCGCCATACATGAAACACGCCGTTACAAGTGTTTACTCTGTCTTCTTCTACTGTCGTGTTGGCACGAGTCATTACGCTACCACCAGTGGTGACTGCCCAGAGTGCATCAAACGATCTTAAAGTGGAGGAGTGGAACGCTCTTTCCTTGTAGCTGGTTAAGTCTAGTTCAATTAGTAGAGCTTTAGTTTTAGCTAACAAAATGTAGTTCAAACAGAAACATTTCCACAAAAACATAGACCGTAATAAAACCTATTTCACGGTATTTAATGCGCTACCAGTCACGCTGGACGTGTTGGACATTTATCGACACATCGAGTGTCACGCATTCATCACTCCGCGTGTGTTAAATAACGCCGCTAATTCCGCAGTACGCATTATTTTGTGGATTTGGCACAATAGGGTCTATATTTCATGGGTCATTATGTATTTATATAACATACACAATATAACATCTTCATTCCCGGAATGGTTAAAAAGAGGTGTACTACATTCTCATTTCGCTGATGCCGTTATTTGGTCCGCCTATATTAGAAACGAGCCTGGAAAATAAAAACTCCAAGAAGCTACAAAATAAACTTTTAAGAGCGAAAATCATTAATACTTTGCTGGACTCGGGAATTGTATACAGGACCTCAGGCCTGGCAGCCACTCTTGCGACCACTACACCAATGAGCCGCTAAGATTCTTGGCTAGGTTTGGTTCTTTCCTAAATTTTATCAGTCCAACAATTCTATGCTGTGTATGATTTAGTTCGTTTCTAGATTTTATAAACTGAAAAATTTGTCACCTTCGGCACTATTAACAGCAGAACAGAGGTCAATCAAGATGTGGCAATATTCTTATCGTAAATGGAGTTTCCCAGTATTTTTCCTTAGGAAACGACAAATTAGAACTGAGACGCTCATTAACTGTAAAGATTTGAGCCATGAATTTTGCACGGCCATACCATAAACAAAAATATTGACTTAGCTCTTTTGGCACTTACAATATGAAATATTACATTTTACAATAAAAAAAAAATGTTCTACTTTATCCACTAGAGATGCATAATATTTTCATTGTTTCAATACAATTTACTGATATTTAAATATTATTGGCATCGGGAATTGTAAAAGTAGTGATATATGTGCGCCATTTTCACAATGGCGGACGCAGACGTCCATTTTAATTTGAACATTTCACGTTGTAAATATATGAAAAGGTTGATGACTCGATTACATGATGTAAACTTTTATTAAGGTTTTACGTGTATTATTGAAAATCGATAGCTACGTAAATTTCTTTTGACCGGTTTTCCGTCTGTAATGTTCAGTCCTGAGACTGGGCAATGCCTCCCGTGAGAAAAGAGATGACTGTGAAAAAAAAAATTTCTTTCTTGATGGCATATACATAACATAGTATCACGCCTTTATAAAAAAAATAGTCGAAGCCGATAGGAGATGAGTCTACTGCGATGTAATGAGCATATACAAATTCTGAGCTGATACCGAGAATTTCTAAACGGTAAACACTTTTTTTTAAATTGCCCCACACTAGGATTTCTCCTGTGTCGTGGGTACAGTTTACAAACATACATGTCACATACACACACAACCAGACCCGAAACAACTATCTGTAGATCATACAAATATTTTTGTTCCGTGCAGAGATCGAACCCGCGACAGCTTAGCAACAGCGCTTAACGCAGAAAGCTAATCGCTTAACCACTGCGCCAATCGTGTCGTCGTAACATATTGTCCGACCGGGGAATCACCCAAGACCTTGCGCTCAACACTTACAGCGCTTGCAAGCACTAAAACAATGAGCTAATTAATGCCCCTGCCTTACCCTCGCCAAAGAAGCGAGCGGCTTTATTGCAATAAGCCGAGAGCATTGAAAGCTCATTTGTCAGTCACTCACGGCAACATATTCGTCAATATTTTCCGGTCTAGCAAGTCAGCTAGCACCATATATTAAAAATCCTTACCCAATTTTATTAGGCGTCATTTTTTCTCAACTATACTCTCATTGTATACATACCGGGCCAAGAGGGCATACTTCAGCTGGCTATTGTTGGTGATTTCCCGTACATTGTCACCGACCACTTGATTTGAGCTCCCTTCCTCGTGTCGCCGAAATAGAACGCCTTTGTGTGAGCCGAGGTGTTGGCGCAGGTATATTATAAACCTTTTGATGTACCGCCGGTTCGTTGCAGTACATTTTAGTATTAAAAAGGTAAACTTTCAAAGGCCTGACACATTCAATTTGTTGATAGGATATTGCAGGCTTGCTAGGCTGTGGTGGTGCAATTTTATGTGTGTTTTGAATAAGACAAAATGATCTGTGGTATTACTTGCCTTCTCGTTCTCGTACTATCTCTCTATTCGGTTCGGCAGCCGTACACGGCCTCCACATATTTAAGTGTAAAATTATAGAAGTAAACGAGGATATTTAATTTATAAAGCAGTGTTTCCGGTGATTTTGTAAAATTGTTCTTGGAATAAATACATACAGTTCAAATAATTCGAGTGTTATTCCACAATTCTCAACGATGTCATTTTGTTTTTACTATTTCCAAGTGTTGTGTGATTTCTAGTCGTATCTATGTAAAATATTTAGATAACTGATGGAACATTAGGGATAGTAGATAGTACCTAATAGGCTTACCCCTGATGGTTCTCGCCACGGATTTAATAACGACATCTGAGAAAAGTGAGTGTACAATAGTACACCTCTGCTTGACCTTTCGCGGAATACAGGTATGGGTAATTAATTTTACGGAAATGTAATTAAATGCTTATAATTATGAACATATTGGCTTTGAAATTTTCAGTTGAATCGACTAATAAACATTTGACGTGTAATGACTAATTAGTGAAGACAGGCTTTATATATATTATTATTTAGTGGTTGAATATGTGGTGTTTCGTTTTAATCTGTAATACAAATCCTTAATAATAATACGATTATCAGTTTATTTCAATTAGCTGCACGGTATGTTTAATAAGCCTGTCAGTGCACTGTGCAAAATGATTGTCGTCCAAAAACGAACATTGTATAGCGTTGTTAATATATGTATGTTGTTGCAAATCACGATCGCGCGTCGTGACTTTTATTGGCATGGAGATAGTGTTTTATATTCGCATATTTCTCGTCCGCTCATTGATTGAAATAACTTGTTCTACTGTTTATCTTAAATTTCTCTTACATTTGTCACTGATTAATATAGCAAGGCTAACTCCAAATAGGTCGTTTTTTTTCACTTTTTTGACACGCAGAGAACAGAAACCTGTGAAAAGTCTACCGTGTGTCACTGAAAATAATAAACGTAACTACATTTATTAAGAATAAATTGCTCTGCTTTACCAATAGACATAATTCTAGACAAAGTTCCCAATAAAGTCAAAAAAATCGTTCTTTTTCTCAAGATTATGGGATATGAGATATGGACTACGGGATACTCTGTTTGGACATTAATCAGTTACTTTTTTTTAATAGTCCGTATATAACGGAAGTTCCAATATATTGTTTCAATATAAACCTGCAGGCTGCCGATAATTTTTCTATTACCTGCCCGATAACATGCCCTTGCTGCCCATAAATGGAGGGGCTGTTAAATTTTAAATTAAACCGCATTTGATATCGCAATAAAGCGGCCTCATAAACTCGAGGGCGCTAACACTGGGGCGACTTCAGACGATAAATTCACTTCATCTCAAAAGTCGTAGCTTTGTGTGAGAAGTAAGGAAGAAAATTACTTAGAATATACTTTATTTGTTTTTATTATATCTTCACAAGATTGGCGTCAACATTACATCCGGGTCCCTTGTAACAGTTTGGTCTTATCAATAATTTTACTTTTCCAAAGGCAGGGCGGTATTTCTAATATGTATAGAGAGTTTGACATTAACTTCCCTAGATGGGGTTGATATCGATATACTGAATGACTGATGAAATCCTCACGATGACTGATCCATGCTTACCCTCTGTTGCAACAGGTCAGCTCAAATAGCTATGGCACTTTCTTCAAAAGGCCAGGTTCTATATTTGTCTCACATAAATCCTTACTATAATCTGTCTGGATTTTAAAATACACCGTGGCCCCTGAGTTTCTTTCGGCGTTTCTTCTCAGTGATAGTCATAGGAAATGCCGACGCCATCTAGTCTAAAAAAATACGTGTAAAAGTGATTGAAAAATCCTAATTGCAAAATAAATAATTTCATTTCATTTTGATGGCAATACCTAAGTATTTTTATAATTTGATATATTTACAGTGTGATGTCTTCAGAATAATGTAAACCTTATTATTAAGCAACTAGAGTTTAATTGAGATCTCGCCTATGGACCTATTGATATGTTATTCTGTTGATATTTTGGTAATGGAAATCTTTGAGCTTCCCCACCAAGTCATCTAAGAAAAATGCTGCACTAAAGAAGAATAACACTGGCCAAGAATCAAGAACTCCAATTCTAAGACCATAAACTTTTACGTTACTTTTTAAAGTCCCGTTCTAAAGATAAAGGTGACATTACCTACGTAACTTTAGAGTGTAAATCCATATAATTTTAAATCAGAAACGCCTTTGTAGATAACTTCTGACATTATTAGAAATATAATAATAATAAGCTAGATAAATTAATAATAATAAGAAAAATAAATTCCGAAATATTGTTTGGTAAATAGTTTTCCTTCTAAAAACTCAGTAAAACTTAATCTCTTGCTTATCTTTTGCGTTTTCAATTTTTAATTTATCAAAATCACACAACAAGTTTGTCAATGGCAATGAAAAACTATGACGTCACGCTTTTGTATTCCAAACATTTTTAGAACAAAATGTCGTTTTTGACAGTTCATAAAAAGTAACTCAGATGACTAATGGTCATCTACCGTATTGGGCTTATTAATATCCCACTGCTGGGACCCAACGTGCGTGACTGAGCGTGAGGTCCTAGGTTCGATTTCGTGGTCGGGCAAAGTTTTATTGCGTTTTTCTGTATATAATTTCTCAGTAGCAGCACGGAGTTTAGAACTGTTCCCGGTTGATGGCAATAGGCTCGCTCCCTATTACATGGGGCTTAATAACTGCATTGGCGGAATGTGGGTACATAATAGTAGATAGATAGATAGAGATAGAGTATTCTTTATTGTACACCAGAGGAAAAACTACAAAGCGAAAATACATTATGACAATGACAATAGTACACCTCTGCCTAACCCTTCGGGGATACAGGCGTGATGCTATGTTATGCTTATGTTTTAGCTCAACGGCATCGGTGGTCGAAGTCTAGGAAAGTTCATACTACACCCTAAACATTAGCCTTGTATTTCATTCAAAACGTTTTTTTTCTCTTGGCTCTCTGTTATGTACATTTTGTTCCTCAGCGTCCAACAGCTGAAAAAGCGTCACAATCCGTTTAGTTTTTGCGCAATGCCTGAATAAACAGATGAATAAACAAATTCTAAAACGTCACAAATAATATTTTGTATATTCCAGATAGTTCTTACAATTAATTGATTATAACTTAAAACGTTTGCAGTGCAAATGAGATGCAATAAAAATATATATTGTTTACGAGTTCTGGGATCTTTATGTAGCTTAATGAATTAATGTAATTAGTCATCAAATTCTTCAATTTTATTTTTAGGCTTGTCCTTCTTTGTGGACTAATTACATCGTTTCATCACTAAAAACAGGTAAAAGTATTTCATTGTTTGCATAAAAAATACTTTTATTTAAAGAAGAATACCTATATTTAGAAAATCGGTACTAATATTTTCAAATGATTTTTTTTTGGTTATGGCTTCGCATCATATATTTACCTACTATGGATATTGTTGAATTCTTCTTTGAATGTATTCGATGGCGAAATTGGCAATAACTTATTTTTCTTTTTAACTCTTTATTCTGCTATATTAAGAAAATGTTTAGAAGATATCAAACCATTCGGCTAATTAACGGTTACAATTCAACATTTTTAATTACAACGCAACGGTCAATATTTGAAGTATCATTCCATAAATAAACAAATATTCCTACATAACACAATACAATCATCCCGAGAGGCAACTAGCACGTTTCGCTCGTGTGTACTGGCCCGTAACAATTGAACAAACTATATCTCGCATTGCTTTACAACATATTGTTTGTACATACAGACAGCTTATTACTGATAATTATGGTGTACTTTGTAGTGTAAAGCATGTAGAATTAACCCTATTAACTCCGAGGGGATAGGCAGAGGTGCATTGTTGTGAAATTCGACAAGTTTACTATATCTCCCGCGTCCTCTGCTTTGACAAACGTCACATACATGTACAGCGTTGTGAGAAGCTGCTGCCGGGCATGATAGGGGTGGTGAAGGGGAACGCTCAGTGACAGATTATATTTGTCAAAGAGTATATTTCGCTCATAAATGTAAATCTTATGTCGCAGGGCTTATTATTACCTCGTAAACTTTATGCACACGAAGAACAAGAAATAAAAATATTTATTTTAGTCTTGCACGATAAATATTAATCGAATGCATGGCAGTTACTTCATTATGCAAAGCAACATTTTGATAAATTTGTTCTTTCTCATATAATGCATGTTAAATTTAAGATTTATTAATTGTAAATTAACTTTTTATTTTTTGAAAAGGGTATTGAGTTTCTTGTCGGTCTTATATCCATAGGACCTACCTCCTTTTGGAGTCGTGAGCGTAGAGTCTCGACTTTTTAAAAGTGCCTGCAAAGACTTTGTGAATAAAAAAAAAACTTTGACTTAAAGTAGAAATAAATAAAATAGTTATTATTCTTTGTGTAAAAAAAAATATTCAATCGTACAATATAAATTCGAAAAATTGAAATAAAAAAGTATTTTTTATTGAAATAAAATTTATCAGTATCTGAAGTTCGTTATTGTGTATCCACGTTCTCATTTTGTTATTCTTGACATATGGCCGTATGCTTTGATACCTTTGCCTGTCCAAATAAAGACAAATAGGGATACAAAAAATGCCTCTGACAAGAGATGAGACACGGTGAAGGAAGTTCGAAATTCAGAATTGCGTTGACACGCAATAACTATTTTACTGTGAGGTTCTATTGTGGATATATTGCTTTAAATAAATATTTAATTGTTAGTATATTTTCAAATATATACTAAAAAATATAAATTGCTTGTTAAAATATAAATATAAAACTATTTGTGCAATATTGGCGTAAAACTGTACAAAGCGTAAAAAGCGTGGGTACATAATTATGAAAAAGACACGACAAAATGAAGTGAGGTGTTATCTACGAAAAATGCCGGTCACCATATTGGTAGCGTACACACATAAGGTTAGTTTATAATATTTTTTTCTGTAGATCTAAGAACATAGTATGATATTACGGTACTATTGTTTACCCATAGTTTTCTGATGCTGTTATTAAGGCCCATACCAGCAGAACCCTTGCAAAGCCAGTAGCGATGGCTTTCGGAAGGGGTCGTGGGGGTCATGAAACCTCCCCAAAATCGTACACGTCAAATTGAAAAACCTCCTAAAAATGGGCAATTTACGTTTTTTTTTTTACAATATATTAAATTCTTGCTTAAAGCTTCTAAACAATGAAATTAAAAATAGGTGGGTGGTGGGTGTTTTTTATTTATTTATAATATTATATATACGTTTTTTATTTAATTAAATTCTAATTTGCTCAACTTCAAAATCCCCTTTCAAAGTCATTTTACTGTTAATAAGACCCACCTTGCAAACTATTTGGCTGCGTCCGCGCCTGTGCAAAGCGAACCTATTTGCATCTTCCGGGTACATTTCCAAACACTCGTTTTATTAATATATAAACGTACAAATCTATTAATCTGGAACCCGCAAATACCATGTTACCATAAACATGTAGGCATCAACAGCACGTAAGGGTATAGAGTACATATAGACGTTACAAAAGCGGTATTTCTCCTAAGTTTCTTTGAGCTTTTACTCCTAGATGAAAATGAATAAATAACGATCTTTCTTATTTTACTAAACTATCCCAACGGACGCTAAAATATGTATGTATGAAAATAACGCCTCAGAAGCGTCGCCGAGGGACCTTGCATGTGTGCCAACTATCCAAGTATACATTCTTGTATATTTGGTAACACGTGCAGGGTTGAAACAACAAGTGTCTTAGGAGAATATGTGGTTTATATGTATACAATGCAATTGATAGTTGGACTATTGAATAACACGGTAAGTAAGGTCATAAACAATATTTTGTATCGTTCGGGAATTGAGACTGTGAAACGTTTAGAAAGGCAAGTTCTTAACCACTGCGCCAACCATGTTGTCAACATATAAGTATATATTTAATATTTCTTCATCTTTACAACACCCTTTTTTCCTCCAAATAGTATAGTTTCCAGACACCTAAAATCAATACTGTTTAGAAAGTCTTCAAGTATTTATCGACTTCATATTTTGCCAATTAATAGGTACTATTAATATACACAACCATCTTAAATGTCCCAGGGATTTGAACATGTGCTCGAATTATCCTAATAGACATAAGTGAATACGTGCAGCAAGATAGGTCTCATAAGGATTATTGTAGCAGTTATGGGGATAAATAGATATCTGCAGGACACAGACATTGAATTGCTATGGCCGCTAGATGTTGAGCGCTTTATAAAACACCGATGGGATAAAGTGCACGATAATTATTATTATTGAAACCGGAGCAATGAGCCGGTGTACAAAGAGAAATAATGCGTTTAATAATACTTGTTTAGATTTGCTATTTTTTTTTCTACGACTGTTTTTGTGTTTGATTTCTAAAATAAATCTAGGTTCCACTAAGCTTTGTCACAAATAAAAAACGAGTTATTTGATATATTTTTTTTTGCTTTAAGTGCATCTAATAGCAAAACAAAGGATCAAATGACAAAAAAACTCTGTATATTGCTATCCACAGTTAAATGTCTCTTGGGAATTGAGACACAACGGTCGTCTTAGTATTCGGGGATAAAGAACGGCCATCACTCTTTTATTTACATAATATAAGTAGTAGATAGTTCTCTGTGACTCCCAAGAATTTAAAATATAATATAGTTCGCGTCACTCTTTTCTACCAAAAGCATTCCTTTGCATGATAAAATTTGAATGAAAATAATAACGTCCGTTTCAGGCGCCGTCGGGGGATCTTGCATGTACAGGAACTACCCAAATATGCGGGGGATACACTGGGGAATACGTGGAAGTACAGTATGGTTTAGACACAAATGTCTATGGGGATGCCTGGGTTTCGAGGAATTGGGAAAGCTAGAGAGAGATTTGGGTTTGAACGTCGTGTCTTTGATTTGTTTTAGACCTTTGAACGTTTCTGCAAGTATTACTAATGATTCACAAATTTACATAATATATAGTTTGTAGACAGGGTAGGCAGAAAATTTTAAACTTTATTTACCAATAATACCTACTGCATGTTGGTCTTGTTTCGTTGTCTTGTCGATTAAATAATGATGTATGTGATTGGCCACCTCAAATATCGTATAATAAATATTTATCTGAGTCATGTAGGGTAGGCAGTGTCTTTTGTCTTTATGAACCGCACGCCACTGATCAGGCCTGTACTCATATTTAGGCACGTGTATGTCATGTGTTATACATTTCGCGAGTATTGTTAAGCCGGCTTCTGACTAAATTGTCTTGAAATACGCACAAAATAGGTGTTTGGGCGTTAACGTTTCTTACATCTAAATCTTATCGATTTAATTCGATTTTGATCTCTATCATTTTGTCAGATTATAAACAAGGGCGAACAGTTTTGTATTTTTCAAAATTTTGATTAATTTTATAATTGTCACAAGATTTTGAGGGTTAATTATTTCTCAAACTATAAACAAAAAAAAAAAAAAAAAACTAAACAAGAACGTGACGACGTAGTTTTAACTTGTGTCTATAATATATAAGAAATCAGCAAAATAAGCTCATGTTTAATGGGGTAAAAACGTTAACGCATTTTGTATGAAAACTTTTAGCTAAATTATAGTCTTTAGTATGTGATAAGGGGCGAGCCTAATGTTATCCGAGCACAGTATCTGCAAGTTATGGAAATGATACCTGGCACATATTTAGTAACTTTTACAACCATAGACACGGTTACTTTTAGCAAAACTTTCAACTTTAAACAGTCACATTCCACACCTAATCCAGTATCGTTGTATAGTATTTACACACACACACACACATACAAACATACCTATAAGTATTTTCATGTACTTTTACGTGTGTACGTGGGAGATTGCAGTTTGCACGCTCCAGCACCTGCGTGAAATCGCGAGAAATAAGGTTAAGAACACAACGTGGGCGACCTGTTAATCGTTGTATCAGTTTGAAATGTCCAGAGGTTTTCTTAATTTTTGTGCCTAATTGGAAAGTTTAAATAGAGGTGTACTTTGAACACCCACATTTAGTTTCGTTGAGCGAGCCTATTTCTATCCACTTGCTACAGTTCCAGATTTCGTATTGGTACTCAGAATTTCCATACAGAAACACTCAATAACATTTTGTCTGAACCGGGAATCGAATTCAACAGTCGCGCCTGACCCCTAGAATAGTTAATCTTCGAATACATATACATAAATTTAACTTGAATATACAAAAACGCATTATTTTTACTTATAGACCTCATGTATATTTTGTTTTGTGGCGCCATCGAAGTTATCACTCTTGGGACAAGTGCCCCATACGAAGCTATGAGGGAATATGTCATAGGGGCGGTTTGCTGTCATTTCTGTATTCAAATACTGCTCATCATACATTTTGTGGGCCTATATATTTTTCCATGACGTGCTTGCAAAGCATCGATATGAAAAACAAAAGAAACAGTTTAGCGAGTATGAGCCGCTTGCGTAAATTACTAATACTTATAAGAATATGGTATTTTATAAACAGACAGAATTATAGTATTCGAAGATAATGACAGTTGACGACCTCGTTTTAAACTCCTAATTATTGCTTAGCACTAATTATTCGCCAGCACAAAATATTTCAATTTGTTTGCATGGAAAACTACGGAGATTAGTTACGGGTCTATTTTGCTTTTAAAATAATATTTTTCTGACTTTAACACTTCCAAAAACAAGAAGTATAGATCTTGAAAACTACGTGACATCTACTAAATAAATCTATTCTTCATATCCGAGTGTGCCACCGCCTTTACGTCGGACGGGTGGTCTCTCGGACGTGCGGAAATTGCTGGGTCTTAAATTATACACACGTACCTACAGACAGACGGTTCACTCAAATATAACACCTTTCACAATGTGGAGAATATTCTGGGAGAATTCCTACGATCACTCCGGGTTCGCACCGAAATGGCGGCGAAAATATTTGGCCTGTTTAAATTTTATACGTTAATATTTTGTGTACATTGCAAGTGGGGTACGAGATAAACGTGTTTAGATGTCAAAATTGCACGAACGAACGATGTCTCGATGGTTTTGACACGCGGAAACAATGGTAGAATAAAGAATGGTGGAAAGATATTGATAAAACAATGGCAACAAAATAATACGAGGGATGAAAAAAAAATCTTTTAAAAAAATATAGAAATAATTTTTATTCAATGTTTCATTGACCACGTAGTTACAAATAGTCCTGGGTTTGTCGTTTTCTGTTTTCCCAAGTCAGATTTCAGTAAGTGAGCCTTAGTGTAATGTGCACCCACAACAGGACCTCAATCATATCCTTTGGGGAATACTGGCGTGAAGCTATGAAGTTATATAGGTACATACATATTTTTTACAATCCTACTTCCTACTAATATTATATCCTATCCTACTAATATTATAAATGTGAAAGTTTGTGAGGATGGATGGATGGATGGATATTTGTTACTCAATCTCGCCAGAACGGCTGAACGGATCTGGATGAAATTTTGGCACAGAGATAGATTATAGTCTGGAATAGCACATAGGCTACTTTTTATCCCGGAAAAATGTACGGGTTCGTAAACTACGCGGGTGAAGCCGCTGGCGGGAGCTAGTAGCCAATATACTCTACGCAACTAATTAATTGAGGAAACATCTTTTAATCGCTAGTGTTAACGGAGCAACGACTGAACGAAAGGTAAATAGGCAATAAAAATCAACTATTAACGGAACATAACGATCGATTAGCGTGCGTTTTAGTTACAAGACTAAACTATGGGAGGTGCGTAATATGTATCAGATAATTTACATTCAACCACAAAATGATGTATACACGTAGCGTATTCAAAATATAATTTTAGAAGAACTAGTCAATGAAATCTTTAGATATATTTAAACAGGATATCAGAGGATATATGTATAAGATTGATTGGCTAAAATATTGTTATTTAAATCACAACTTTTTGGAAAATTCTCTCTTTTCTCTTGTTGTATACATCTTTTTGAGGCTGACTGTGCATTGTAATCATCCATTTGAACAACATATGATGATATGATGAAAATCGTTTTAATTTACACTTAAAAGACTGACACGCTTGATTGGTATAGATGGATAGATAAATGGATTAATTATGTAGAAATATAGTTATGAAATCCGCACAGGGAAACTCGAATGGCAATAGACTCAATTGCCATTCGAGTTGTCACTGACATTTTTTTAAACAAAATCTCTTTTACATCAAACAAATTGCCTGTTTGGCCAATTTGGGTCCTCACACTCAGCAGTTTCGATAAAAATTAGTTGTATATTTTTTTCAATTGGTTTACAAAAAACGTGTGTTTGCTCAGTTAGCAGAATAATGGCACAGTAGCTACATATATATATAGGTTTATACATATAACGCGCTATAACGCGCTTATGTAATACTAGCTTCCGCCCTTGGCTTCGCTCGCATTGACTACGAACCCATGCATTTTTCGGGTCACACGTAGCGCCATCTAGTGTCCTAAAGCAATTGTGACCGTCGAAAGTTATTGTGTTTTTTTTCTGGATGAAAGGTACTCTATGTTCTTTTCTGTACCCCTAAAAACGCACATGCAAAATATCATGTTGATCGGTTCAGTGGTTTAGACGTGAAAAGGTAACAAACAAACCAACAAATTTACTTTCTTAACATTTATAATATTAGTTAGGATAATATAGTAAGCCTATCCACAAAAATTATACAAGTAATTTATTCGCTACCAAGCTAATAGCATGCACTACAGGATGTTGTCAGAGTATGTTGTCAGAGTATGTTGTCGTTAATTAACAGGGCAAACACCATGTACATGACACGGTTATGGTAAACAAATATTGTATGTAATTAGTTTCATGTAAATCGCTAAGGGTTTATTTAGAATATTGTCCACATATTACATATTAGCTTCCGCGCGATTTTGGTTTGAGTAAAATGGAAGTCTACAAAGTGGCTTTCACTGCTCAATTTTACTCTGCCCAAGACAGCATGGGCGGTACACTTACACTGGTCTTTATTTATGATTGAATTCCTAAGTGATTTTAGGCCTTCAGTGTAAATTGAGCATAAAATATTCCTTCAACTACAATATTCCTTATACTCCACTGTTTTAATGAGCGTCTACCTAAATTCTACGAATAATGCAAAGTTGTTCGGAAATAACTTCTGACCTTTTCGCATTTGACAAAAGGTCACATTTTGACCTATTTGATCCGCATAGTTTTGCTAACATATTTTTCTGTGTATGTCTATACTACTTTTGAAAAGGTGTATGTGGATGTGGGTATGCTGGAAAGTTATGGTATACTTTGAGATTAGGTCTTCGATTGGCACTAGTTACCATATGGGTAGCGCTCATGCCTTAGTGTAAGTAGCCTTAATGTAAGCCAGTCATCAATGGCGGCTACGCTGACTGCCCAGAGTGCGCCGGGCGATTTCAGGTATCATTACTGGTGGAGGCTCTCTCCTTGAATAATTGTGTAAATAATCGAATCTTACTTAATAGAGATAGAGGGGCCATTACGCTTCCGATGTTGGGCACGGGACGCTTCAAAATGAGATACAAGAGCTATTAATTTTCCTTTAATTATATGCCAAATGACAGAATCTTTGAATTGGCAATGTACGGGCAATATCTCTGATACTCCATACGCGGCTTTGACCAATTAACGGGGGGAGCTTTTGGTTGTGTATATTTAGTATGTTTTTTTAAACGTTTTTTTATTAAGTAAATATAAATAGGAATCTACAATCAATATACATCAACAGTAGAAATGTTATTGTGTAAAATTTTCATTTATAGTCTATATGTAAGACATTTCATGTAAAGCTAATTTTTGTAAATTTTGTCGATGCTGTTATTGAGTCCCTCCCATGTAAAAGGGAGCGAGCCCATTGCCATCTATCGGGCACAGTTCAAGAGTCCGTGCTGCCACTGAGAATTTCCATACCCAATAACATTTTGCCCGACCCGGGAATCGAATCCAGGACCTCAAGCAGCAGTCGCGCTTGCGAACTTTAGACAGTTAATTGACTTTTATGTATTTAAAATCAATGGCTAGAGAAGAGTATTTTGATTGAGTTGAAAATCCAATTTTAATATTGAGATTGCAACAAACTAAAATGCCAGTACAAAGAACTCTTTGGTTGCTTACATTTACGAAACATGACACTTTACGAGGTTTTATCAAACAATATTTCTTGTGTGTACTGATGTCAGCAATCTATTTTGCCTTCACAAATATTATTTTGATTCAACAATGATGAATAATGTTTGTACATGATTGTAAGCTAGTTTTAACTTTACACTATGTGGTCGCGTCTCGACGGAGTCAGTTACCGGTCACCACACGGTTGATTTGGTCGCAAGTCGGGTGGAAACATCGCTTGCCCTTGCTATCATAGAGCTAATTACTAATTTATGTATGAACTTGGGCTAATTTCGACGCCACGGTTGGCGCAGTGGTTGAGAGATCGACTGCTGCGCTGTGTCGCGGGTTCGATTCCTGCACGGAAAAAATATTTGTATGATTATTGTTTCGATGATAGTTGTTTCGGGTTTGGGTCTTTGTGTATTTGAATAAATGTTTTTGTAAACGCACCCACGATACAGGAATTATTCCTAGTGTAGGGCAGTCAAAAAAATAAATAAAAAATAATATTTGAGGATTTGTTTTCGGATAATTAGACTATTAAATGTAAAAAGGCATCATTATCTACTACGGCATGAGTGAATTCGTGTGATAACTTGTGCTGATTCAATAGAAGTAACAATTGTAACTAGTGGGGTACGAACCCCGGACAAGTTCGCGCAGTGGCTAAGCGATTAGCTTTCTGCGCTACGTGTCGCGGGTTCGATCCCCGCACGGATCAAATATTTGTATGATCTGCAGATAATTGTTTCGGGTCTGGTTGTGTGTGCATGTGACATGTAGGTTTGTAAACTATACCCACGATACAGGAGAAATCCTAGTGTGGAGCAAAGTTTTTTTATAGAAATAAAAAAAAGGAAGACAATTTGAAGGCCCCTGAGCAGCCGGTCTTTGTCGCTAGAACATTCAATATTCTTACACAACACCAACTTATAATCACTCCCAGACATATGTATATGCCAGTCTCATTTATTGGTGGAACGAGAATTTGCGTCGCGTGCAGGTGTCCGTCGTGTAGCGGATTCGATTTCCGTCTGTACCAATGCCCTCCGGCCGTGTCGAGGCACAATCAATTTGTGTCGCCTCTGCTCGAAAATATTGCTACGCTACCCTTTGGTGATTTTAGATTGGAAGTAAATGTGTCTGGGGTGTGAATTAGTGACAGATCGGAGTTTAAAGACATTATAGAACCAAGGTTTAGGTAAAAATTAATCATCTTCTAAAAAAATGATTAGGATTATACTGATGGCTTGGTGTAACATTGTTGTAATCTTTTTTCGTTTCCAAACAAATGACAGTGATAGA
The DNA here is from genome assembly GCA_947562105.1 of Shargacucullia verbasci. Taxonomy (NCBI): domain Eukaryota; kingdom Metazoa; phylum Arthropoda; class Insecta; order Lepidoptera; family Noctuidae; genus Shargacucullia; species Shargacucullia verbasci. The sequence continues at coordinate 978,196 of OX387284.1, forward strand.
AGTATAAACAGCGGCGTGCACAGAGTTTTTAGACACGGTAGGCAGAAAATTTTAAAAGTTTACTTATCAATAATACCTACTGCATGTTGGTGTTGGCCCGGGTAATTTTCGTAAAAAGGGGTTTTTGCTTCACGTATTAATATAATGATTGATAAACATTACCTATATTATAAGGGTTAGCAAAGGTGTAGTATATTATTATGGTTTTAAGTCTCATGGAATAGCGGGCAAGTTATCTATCGGGTATATTTCAAACTCATGCTACCGAGATTTTCTTAAAGTCTGCGCGGCTTGAGAATTGAACCTACCTCATGCTCAGACGACGTATTATGAGTTTAAACTTTATAAAATTGAGAATTTACCAACAGGTTATAAGTTGTTTTAGTTCGAACAGTGGTTGAGCGATCAACTTTGACGACACGGTTGGCGCAGTGGCTAAGCCATTAGCTTTCTGCGCTATGTGTCGCGGGTTCGATCCCCGCACGGAACAAATATTTGTATGATCTACAGATAGTTGTTTCGGGTCTGGTTGTGTGTGCATGTGACATGTATGTTTGTAAACTATACCCACGACACAGGAGAAATCCTAGTGTGGGGCAAAGTTTAAAAAAAAAAAAAAAAAAAAAAAAAACTTCGTGTCCTGGGTTCTATTTCTGCACGAACCAAATATTTGTATGACCCGTGTTGGTTGTGATAGGTAAGATAATGGATGCTTTGGGTATTTGTGCATATAAACATTTGTATTTGTAAATGTACCCACGATAAAGGAAGTACTAAAAAGAGCAAAAAAAAGTTCATGGAATATTTTATTTTTATATAGGATTAATTAACATTTATATATATAAAGGACTGCCTCATTGGTCTAGTGTCCGCAAGCGCGACTGCTAAGCTTGAGGTCCTGGGTTCGATTCCCGGGTTGGACAAAATTTTATTGGGCTTTTCTGTATGGAAATTCTCAGTAGCAGCACGGAATGGAACTGGGCCCGGTGGATGGCAATAGGCTCGCCCACTATTACATACGACTCGATAACAGCATCGGCGAAATGTGCGTGTACAATAGTACACCTCTGCCAAATCCTTCGGGGAATACAGGCGTGATGCTGTTATGTTATAATATACTTAAAAGCTTCTATAAAGCCCTATAAAACTACCACTGAAATTAGTTCCTCGAAAATCGTTTCCCTTGTCAAAATTGATGTATTACGCAGTATATACACATGTTCTGTTTTCTCTTTTCGTCTTCATTCTTATAAATAGACATACTGAAAATTATATTCTCCGTGTATCATGCTTCCCTCGTAAGGCGATAAAGCTTAAAATGATTTTCTGAAACGTAAGATTTATTTCCTGTTATTTTTATTTTATTTCTCCGTGGGGAGAAAAACTTAGAAAGGATATTTATCACGGCTGAAAATAAAATCTGTTTATTTTATTCCATACATATAATCCCCTAAAACCAAATTTATAAACGCAAATATATAAAAATATTTATATTAAAGCGTAATCTCAGGTTCTATATAGCCTATATACACAGGAACTATACAGCTATAGAGTCACAGGAACTCTAAAGCGCCTCTTAAGGCGTTTGTACTATAAATTATTTGTCGAGTCGCAGGCAAACTAGGTATTATATAGAACTAGCTTCGCTCGCGTGGTTTACGAACCCGTAAATTTTCCCGGGATCAAAAGTAGCCTATGTGCTATTCCAGACTATAATCTATTTCTGTACCAAATTTCATCCAGATCCGTTCAGCCGTTCTGGCGTAAAGGGTAACAAAGATCCATCCATCCATCCTCACAAACTTTCACATTTATAATATTAATATATAGTAGGATTAAAGCGTATTTCAGAACAAAAAAATATAGAGCGCAGTTACACCAAGCTGTTATTTTAGTAATAAGATGATTAAACATAAAGCTTACGCCGCACACACGAAAGTACAAAAACAAAATGACACAAATAACGTCTCCACTCCTTTTCCAGTGCCAAAAATCGTTCAGAACAATCCGAGACGTGTCTAAAATTGTTCGCATCTCACGTTTTTTCGCCCACAATCAAAGAGCTATCATTAAAACATTTACAGCTAGATATTCGGATCGCGTATGAATGCCACCCCTCCATCAAGGGGGCGGGAGGGTAAATTCCGCGTTACATACAATTTTGTGCACATTTTTCTTCATGTTATGAGTTATCGCTTTTAAAAGTCTTTTGTGGGTTAGTAGATCATTTTAGACGTTGATGTTTGTTGCTTGCAAGGACTTTTATACTGTAAAAAATGAACCATTACAAAAAGAAAGTTAATTTTAAGGCTTTTCAAATTGATTTGAGTGGCTTTTGGTACTATCGTTGAGCGATTTACTGTTGCGCTGTGTGTCACGGGTTCCATTCCCGCACAGAACACATAATTGTATGATCTACAGATACCCAGTGGTGTGTTGGTGTGTATGTTTGTCCATGTGTATATTTGGTATGTATTACATACGATATTCGAATCAGCAATCCATAGTGTACAAAGCCAATCTTAGCGATTCTGTCAACCATTCCGTCTAACTTTAATTATAATACAACAAAAACTAAATGTCATAACACCAATTTCCAAAATTCATGCCCAAGAAAAAGACAAAGATGATTTTTTTCTTTTTATTTGTTAAAATAACGTTAATTAATTAATTAATTCCTGTATCGTACACAAACACATATATTCACATACACAAACACCCAGACCCGAAACAACTATCTGTAGATCATAAAAATATTTGTTCCGTGCGGGAACCGAACCCGTGACACACAGCGCAGCAGTCAATCGCTCAGCGATAGTACCAAAAGTCACTCAAATCAATTTGAAAAGCCTTAAATTAACTTTCTTTTTGCGCCAACCGTGCCGTCCTTGAATTGTTTTATGTATTAAAATAACTTTGCTATACCTTATTACAAACGATTTTATTTGGCTACATAATATTTATATTATGATACGGCAAAAATAATTTTATTATTCACGAGCTAGCAGATCGTTTGAGGGACGGCTATTGACAATATTTGAAGACCAATACAATATTTATGTAATTTATAAAAAGCAAACTAATAGTATTATAATTTTCTTAGACAAATATTTGTGGTACTGATACCAGCGTCTCGAGAGTAATAATTGTGTTTAGTTTAAATATGTTACTGAAATAGCTGATGTTATGTTTTAAATAACATAAATGTTAGCTGCTATTGAAGGGGTAGGCAGAAAGGTACTTTTGAAGACACAAAAAATATAAGAACAGTCATTGGTTCTTTCATAATATAAAATGATAAAGCTAAATGGCAAATAATATGTGATAGTGTTAATATAATCTATACATATATATATACCGATGCATGTTTTCAAGTAATTTATATAATTACTTGTCCTGACTGACTGACTGAGCCTAAATAAAATGTTGGCAGTTGATGCCTTTTATGTTGTAAGCACTAAGAAAGGATTTTTGGAATTTTACCCCTAAGGGGGTAAAATAAGGGATGGAGGGTTGAATTGAAGTCCGTAATTAGAAAAAAAAAAAACCAAATTTCATAGTCTTGCCGCTGGTTAGAAATAAATGTACCTACACGTGTATCGGCGTTTTTTAAACGAGCCTTATTTTAATATTATATACCCACGCAAGCGAAATTGTGGGCATCATATTTATTCAGATTGTTACTGTCCCACTGCTGGACATAGGCCTCTTCCCTCAGCTCAGGTTTGCGGATTACGGAGCCCTCTCAGGTGTACAGGTTACCTCACGATGTTTTCCATCACCGTAAATGCTTTAAAATTGATAACATTGATCTTCACATAAATTCACAACCATAGGCTAACTGCGTTTTACATTCGTAAAAAGCCTGAATAAGGCTTGAAGTGTGTTTGATAAATCGCAAAAGTGTTACCTGAGTCATCGGTACACGTTACTTCTCTGCCTAACCCTTTTGATATTGCAAGCGTAAAGTTTTATGAAGTAAAACAGACGTTTTGTAAAGTTTTATGTACTCTACTGAAATATTATTAAGTTAGGTATATAATCATCATCAGGCAGAAGACGTCCACTGCTGAACGAAGGCCTCCCCCAAAGGGGGGGGGGGGGGGTTGCCATAATCCCCACGCTTGGCAGGCGGCTTGGGGATCGCAGTGGCTCACCGATTAGTGTGAGGACGCTGCTGCTCGTCCTACGGTGTCTGGCCGTAGTTTTAAGACGTACCCGGGTCATAATATATATATATAATACCTGCCGTTAAACTTTGGTATACGTTAACCAGTTTCCTATGACGTCATACGAAATGATAGGTGGCTAGTGCACACGAATAGCGATGCTGTACATTGTTTTGTGTGCAATATATTTAGTGCACACGAGGTGGGTGAGCGCAGGAGACCTTATGTCGTAAAATATAAAAGTAATTTAATGTATTCATTTAAAATGTTCCAAAAACAAATTTTGTTTCCAATAAATGTCAATTAAAAAAGTTCAATATCACTGCAAGTTCGTAAAAAGCTCAGCGTTAAGATATTTATTTGTATCTGTATTTTTATTTCATACATAATCATTTAATTTCAACTGTATAAAACGTAGATAAAGTGTTAATTGTTATATGAATAAACTATCAAGCGTCAGTAAAAAAACAACACCATTAAACTGCGTCACATTGACGCTGACGTCACTGGTACGCTACCCGGTAACCAAACTCGCTACCAACTCGACTTGCCGGCAAAAGTTCGGGACGCGAAGTACGCCCGGGCAGGGCGGGGCTCTGCCGCGCATGCGTACCCCACCCGTGTATTCCCCACTGAAATACGATTTCCCCCATAATTCTGGGAACAATTACTTGTTGAGAATTTAATTTTAAAGTACTTGGGAAATGTATTTTGACGTCGAGCACCTTTGAGGGCGGAGTAATGATATGATTTAACGTATTTTTAGGTGAAATATATGTAGAAAGCACATATTGAATATTGATTAAATGTCAATCATACAATATCATAGAGCAGGAGTTGTTTATATGTCTTGAAGACTGTCTGGGACGTAATGAAAATATAAGTATTTGATTTTTTTTTACTAAACTACAGCCCAAACTATTAATATCTATTGGCACCTTTAACTGAAAAGAAAATTCTACCAAAAACGTGAAATAGTAGAAATTTTCTAGTAACATTGACGGATGGACGGGGGCAACCCAGTCAGTCCGCGGCAGTCGGCGGCCGACTACGGCGCACGACGCACGCGTCATGCTCGGCCGATTATGACACGAGAACTCTATGTCTCTCGCGCGAAATGACTGTGCCCGAAACCAGTACGTGATGTTTGGATAGACCGAAATACAGTGAGAGTGAGTGTCACCATATAAAATAAATTGTTTGAAATTTTCTAAAGTAGTTTTGTGAACACAAAAATGATTTATAATGACGAATCTGTGGTTTTATAGTGATCATCGGTGAGTAATATGTATTTGAAAATTAATTATTGTAATTTTAAGAAAGTAGGTTGTATATTTTTTTTGGATGTCCGTTTAATAATTGTTATTTACAATAAAATGAGATATTCTGATAGAATAAAATAATTAAAGTTTATAGTACACATGATAATATAAAAAGTAAGTTAGTTGATACTAAGTGTGAGTAATTTCGTTCAGTTTGAGTATTTATTGAGTATTTCAAAAAGCGAATTAGATTTTAATAGGATTTAATTTATTAATAAAAATTTCTCAACACGTGAATTTAATTAAATCAATCTTTCGTATATTTAAAGAATAAAAAAATATTAAAACACTTTCCAAAAATATTTTTAGTTAGAAATAATTTGCAGAAATTCTCAAAATTCTAAGTGAATTTTTCCGTTCTGTTGAAGCCATATAGTGAATATTATCGCTAACCGCACCGGGTAGGGCAGAAAAGCGGCCGTAGCAATTAACCTACGCTCTTTAGCGTAACCGTAGCGGTCTGTACGAGTTGCGTAGCAATTAGTGCTACGCCGTAGCAACATAGACGCTACGTTACGTAATTATGGGCGTTTAGAATGATGGTCGGATGATGAGGAAAAATTGTTAGAAATTTTTAATGGATTTTATGATGTTAAAATATTTTTTGTGAACGGAGCCGAGTTTTAGATTGTTTATAGATTAATATAAAATTGCCTCGGGGACCATATATTTTGAATTATTTTATTGTTTGAAATTTTTTTGATTGAAAGTGTTAATGCCTATTCGGGTAACAAATTACTGTCATAAATACCCAATCACTACCCTTCTCAGCTTAAAATGTACTTTTGCTAAGGTAGCAAGACCGAACTCACGACCGTTCGGTTGAGAATCAAAAGCCTTCACAGTTGGGTCTACTGCCTATTGACACATCATACACAGAATACTCAGATTCCAATTTATCTTCCATTTAATGAGAATACGAAACAGAAATTAACTCATAACGATTAACAAAGCATGTTGAAAGTGAATTTTCAGCTGAAAACCTTTGCCACGAAATACATACGGACAAAACAATCCGTGCCTCCCCAGGAACTAATCTCCGTAGCGATTAGTGCTACGGTGCTACGGCGTAGCGCGCTACGTTAATCGCATACAATGTAAATGCGCTAGATTTTACAGTATTACTGAAATTGTTACATGTTGTTTAGAACTCTTTGAGACTTCGTTTTTCTTCATGTTAGAATTAAAGAGTTTCTTTTGATAAAGTAATATTTCGATTTAAAATGATGACCGCCAGGCAATCTATTTTACCTGTTGTTTTGGGATGAACATAGTTAAAAATGATTGATTTTTTACTTTTTAACCGTTTATTGCTACTTTCCACTGAATTATAGTTAACATCTTATGAGAACGCTATCATTAACCAGTCACCGTCAAAAAAAATAATTAAAAAAATTACTTCAAATCGTCTCACTTAGTATGAAAAATCACCACAAATCAAGTCTCAAAAGTAAAAAAAAAAAAAGCACTCATAAAGAAATTCTCTAACCCCCGCATAAAATAACACTTTTCTAGCAGATAACTCTTAACACCAGGTAAATTGGAACATTTCTCGTGTTATTGTCTAGAAACCTGTTACTACCAAGTTATGGCCTGACGTGCTACTTAACGATGGCGTTTACCACCTCCTGACGCATTTCTAGACGTTACACATACCCTAGCTTGGTACTTAAATGCAGAGGCACTTAGCCCACAATTGGCGATAAAAGAATGTATTTGGCAGGCTCATGTTGGCTTTTATCGGTGAAGAGTTTTCTTTTATTGTGAGTGAATACAATTACGTTTTTTGGGAGAATGTTCCTAGTTTGTCTTATATAGTTATAGTACATTTTTTTCGGAGATATACTGTGTTAACAAAAATCATGCCTTATTAAAGTGACAACGCTAAACTGTGCTTTGTGTTTTTCTATTTTAAGCATTAATGACAAGATTGAAAGTATTGTTGCAGCTAGGTTGATTGTTTGATCATTAATCTTAGGATAGATAATCCTTAAGAGTGTCACTCTTAAGGATTATCTATCTAAATCTTCCAACAAAGTGAACAAATCATCGCAGTGGTAAAAATAAAATTTAGATCTCGAGAAGTTTTAGGAGAGGGTTAGAGTTTACAGTTATAGCAGAGCAGCTTTATAATCAAATAAAAAAATATACATAACTGCTATAATCAGCGGCGTGCACAGAGTTTTTAGACAGGGTAGGCAGAAAATTTTTAAAGCTTACTTACGAAAAATCCCTACCTTTGCCACCTCAAATATCTTATAATAAATATTTATCCGAGTTATGTAGGGTAGGCATTGTCTTTTTGTCTTTATGAACCGCACGCCACTGACTATAATGCATTTAAAAAATCTTACACATGCTTCTCCATTTTCCACAGCATATATTCTAAAGCCCTCTTCATACACATATTTGTCTATATAAAAGATTTACATAACACTTACAAAGACAAAATAAAAATATCTAGTTCTCGTCTTGATCTCCAAAAAGTATTATACAAAATCTTCTTGGTGGCAGAAATCTGCCGTATTTTCATAACAGCATTACGCTGGTAATAAAATTTTGGGGCTGCCAATATCAGGGGATCATAAATTGTCATTCGATAGGTGTGAAATTTTCCTATACCTTGTAGATGGATGTAGATGGAGATACAATTCAAACCGTATGAGGAAAATGAAAAAAAAAAAAAATACTCCTAATGTTTTTATAATTTGTCTCATAAGATGACTTTTAAAGTAACGGAATGCGAGTTATGTCTGCACCCCTACCGTACCCTTAAAAAAATACATGCGTAATGGAACGAAATCTTCTAATGATAAATCTTCCAACAAAATGATTAAAAAATAACCCACATATTTTACCTGATGCGACCCATAAATATGATTCATAATTTAAATAACATAAAGGTTACGAGTAGGGTTCGCAAAAACATTGAGACGTGTAACCGTACGGGAGGCCCGTCAAGTCAAAATTTACGACGTGATTTTACTGCTCACTGTACATGATATTGTAGGCCTATTGTAGTATTATTACTTACCCGTCTGTAGTACATTGAGACATTATTTTTTTATGTCTTAATATGTTAAGGCAAGTAAGAAAAACTTTCGTTTCAAGATAAGTGGGACCACATTTTACGACTGATTCATATCGTGTGTATAATATTTGTGCCAAATCCGTAATTGGTATAATTTGCGCAGTTTTAAGTACTGTTTTAGATAGTTGACAAAACACCGGTATTTTATGATTTTGAATTCGGTTAAGTTGACGTATAAGACTTCAAGAATATTCCCAAAAGAGGTAGTGCAATGTGATGTTTTTGATAATAGGTTCACTCGAGTAATATCCCAATTTACGATGAAGATGTGATATGTGCATGATTTTCCCGTGGCTCCACGTGGTTCTTCCGATCAGATCAAATCAAATAATATATTGTGATTCACAGGTAACAGAATTAAAAGTATATGAAAATTTCATCTAAACCCTGAAAAAATCTTAGTGAAAAATCTATTTGCTTGTGGACACAGAGAGATGGCACAAACATATAATAATGATGAATTGAAGCCCAAATTCGTTAAAGAAATATGTATGCTTAAAGATAGCTAGCATTCAGACTTTCACTTTAGGCTTTTACCTCTGAAAATGCGAAGTCGTAACGGACACGATGTAACCTGTCACATAAACCAACACTATCAAAAGAAACTACCGTTCACTGGTTAGCTTCACGAGCCTCCTTTACACAAAGTGGGCTAACCACAGCCTGAGAACACACTGTTACAATTGCCAACTTAAACCTCACCTTACAACCAATAAAATATTTTTACAAGTTTCCGCAATCGTGTGGGAAGGCTGTAATAAAAGGGCGAGGCCAATGCCTCTGGCCTCTGAGGGCCGTAAATTACGTACTAACATGGCCTCTGTCATGATTGTCTCATGGTACAGAATATTGGTTACTTTCTTTGTACTTCGTTAGGCCGTTGTTTGATAGTAAATTGGGTCGTGTTTTACGAAGATGGAATAAAAATATTGGGGAGTTTGTTTGTTTTAGTTATTTTATTGCCTGTATATTTTTTCGGATAAAAACTTTTATTGTTAGATTTGATTGGTGAAATGTTCGAAATAATTGGAACCGTGAATAAATGTGAAGTTGGTAGGTATGTAAGCTTTGAAATCGCTGGTGGGGATATGAGGTCCGAATTTGAATATAGACGGGTGTTGCTATATCAAATACAGATCCAATAATTTCATGTTCCTACAAGTTGCGACTTAAAATAAATGTATAAACTTATTTCCATTTCAGTTTGTTGACTGTAGACGGGTTTGTTTAAAAATCCGAATTTTGATTTGGTTGTTTCTGGCATGAACTCTCTTATGAAAGATAGTCCTAGAGGCGAGTCCAACTGCTCAGAGTCTGCAGAATGTACTCACGAGAGCATTCAGTGAAGGCGATGTGGTAAAAAACCAACGAATCCATACATTGTGTGTCTATGCGCATGACATAACCGTTGCTCAATAAAAGCAATTTAGTAAAATGTGATATTTGTTTAGATAGTCGTAACGTGACGCACGCCATGTCCTTCGTAAGAATAAAATGCATTGACATGCTCCACGAGCTATTTTGGGGTTGAAATATGGGTAAATAGGTTGTACAGGGTTATATAACAAAGAATCCTACTTCCTACTTTAATATTATAAATGTGAAAGTTTGTGAGGATGGATGGATGGATCTTTGTTACTCTCTCACGCTAGAACGGCTGAACAGATCTGAATGAAATTTGGCACAGAGATAGATCGTAGTCTGGAATAGCACATAGGGTACTTTTATCCCGGAATATGTACGGGTTCGTAAACCACGCGGGCGAAGCCGCGAGCGGAAGCTTAGCTATATATAAAACACGCTTGTATTTAACGGAGGTTTAGACGGAGTGTACTTTTGTATAGGTACACTCACATTACATTAGTGCTGATATTAAGTTCCATGTGAGGGACAAGATTATTGTCCTTCAAAAATAATTTAAAGCTCTAGGTTGAATACCGAAAATTATTAACAAAGAAAAACCCTTTGCTTGACCTGGGAACCGAATTCGGATTCTTACGATCAGCAGTCACTGAATGAATCCACCAACATTGGCAGTATATTTTTTTGATTAGGCTTTTGTAAGCGACTTCATCTGCATGTATTTTGTATTTATTATCTAATTAATGTTTCTCTGTAATAGTAAAAATAAGCCTATATCTTTTTCCGAGACCCAGACAACCTCTATGTAAAATTTCATAACGATCGGTTCAGTGGTTTAGTCGTGATGAGGTAACAAACAAACAAAGTTACTTACCTGCAGAACGTTTTTATCGTTATTCTAATGAGAATATACAGTACTAGCTTCCGCCCGGCGGCTTATTACGTAAAAAAGCGACAGCAACGCGACAGCCACGCGACATCAATCTCACTGTCATCCAATACATTATATGTCACAAAAATGACGTTTGACAGAAGTTATCGCGCGATCTACGCCTGTCGCTACATCGGTAATCAGGCTGCGGCTTCGCCCGCATGGTTTACGAACCCGTACATTTTTCCGGGATAAAAAGCCTATGTGCTATTCCAGACTATAATCTATTTGTGTGCCAAATTTCATCCAGATCTGTTCAGCCATTCTGGCGTGAGAGAGTAACAAATATCCATCCATCCATCCTCACAAACTTTCACATTTATAATATTAGTAGGATATTAATTTGAAACAGTTATATACGGTTCGTACTTTCTTTATAACCTACAATGTGAAATGAAATAACATGTAATTATTCATTTTGCAATTAGGATTTTTCAACCACTTTTATATGTCTTTTTAAAGTAGATGGCGTCGGCATTTCCTATGACTATCCCTGAAAAGAAACGCCGATAAACTCAGGGCTCAATTCTACTATTAATATCCTACGATTCAAATATTTGATAAGATCTTTTGATAAAGGCGCGCTTAAGCTATGCGGAAAACTTCGCGGCATAATATTCTTTCCAAACTTATTAACATTCAATCACAATGTACAGTCAGTCTCATATTTTACATTACCAGGCGACGGCGTTCAAGCACACGTAGGTACATAATAAAATGATTTAGATACTTCATAATAAAAACGGGTCTTGTCGCGTAGCGTATGGAAGTGTATGGAATTAAATTACTGTCATGGCTCCTTTTACCTCTGCGGAGTGTACTAAATTAAATTGGCACATAAAGGCTACTGGATCCGTATTGTACAGTCAGATTCACAAAATTGATGAGAACAGCAATTGCACTAACTAGCGGGATGCGCGGGCGATTTGAAGTGTTAGTCACAAGCATGATTGCATTTGTTATTGTATCGAATGCGTGGGGGCAACGTTCTTTTTTGAATCCATCTGTACCAATAGAATGCAATTGTTGAATTGGATTTTCAGAATTGGATTAGAATTATATGCTAGTGATGTAGTAGTATTTGATGGATATCTGCGGGTAAAGTTCTTTTTTGAATCTTTTTTTAACAATAGAAATGGAGTTGTCAATTTTTTTCGGAATTAGAACAGACTAATATGCTAGTGATGTAGTAGTATTTTAGGGATATGTGCGGGTAACGTTCTTTTTTTGAATCTTTTATTAACAATAGAAATGGAGTTGTTGAATTTTTTCGGAATTAGATCAGAATAATATGCTGGTGATGTACTCATAATAGTACCTATTTCATAGATAAATGTCTCCAGGTTTGTTGCTAGGGGTCTTGATTGCTACTTAAAACCACTAGATTTAAATCATAAGTGAATTTTGACAAGTTTATAAGCTGATTAATATTAAAAGGATTGCTGATGCGACCGCACGTTAAGGTACTGGTGAGCGAGTACATGGTCGTTTCAGCGTACAGGTGGAGGCCAAGTACACTGTTCCGAATCATCAAGGAGTGGTCCGCCGTACGGCCCTATATCAGGAACAGTACATAGGTGGATAAAATATTAGAAGCTCATCTTTTAGAACGTACTATAAGCGGAAAGAAATTACATTTTCGTAATAGAAAACATTATGTCACCTTGACTAGAGTCGTTTTGGACACTGGATGGTTTCCAAATGTACCGACCATTTTATATTGAGCCCTCCGATCGCGTTGATTATTGAGATTGAAGGAGAAATTCTGGCGATAAAGATAGGGAAGCAGGTCAAGTTGTGTCGGTCAGTATTCAGATATGTAGAGCGTGACGTATTGTCCGTTTCCTTTTTCGTAAATAAGGGTTGTATGTACAGATAAAAGCTTTTGTTTGTTAGTATCGAATTAACTATTTTCTTGGCTATAATTACTGTGATTTAGGTTTTTATTTTTCTGGGTAAAACCTTTTAGAAAATTGTGTAGGTTTTTTCTTAGAAATTCTTAGAAATTAATATTACCGTAAAACTTTTAGACAAAATTAAATTAGATATTAGTCTGGAAACTTAATTGTAATATAAATTGAGTTTAGATAAGTTTCGTATTTATATTCAAGAAAAAATATAATTCTTATTTTTTTTATTAATCTTTTTTATTTAAGCGGATTAGTCTGAGCTGTTTTTTTTTGGTCTTTTTAGGAGTTAGGAAAAAGACCAGAATTTTAGCAAATGTTATTGTATTGTAATATTTGTAAAACTATAGGTGTTATTTAGCGTTGTGTATTATAAAAAAATATCCTTCAATATATTATATACTAACTGCCGCTATCTCTCCTCGAAAAGAGTTTTTTATTAGGACAGAGACTCACTTTTGCATTTCATGATATCAGTAATCCAGAAAGAAATGTTGTATGAAATTATATTTTAGTATACAGTTAAGCCGTATATTTTAATACATATAACATAGCATCAAGCCTGTATTCCCCGACGGTTTAGGCAGAGGTGTACTATTCTACACCCACATTTCGCCGATACCGTTATTAAGTTTTATGTAATAGGGGGCGAGCCTATTGCCATCTACCGGGCACAGTTCCAGACTCCGTGCTGCTACTGAAAATTTCCATACAGAAAAGCCAATAACACTTTGCCCGACCTGGGAATCGAACCCTGGACCTCACGCTCAGCAGTCACGCTTGCGACTACTAGTCCAATGAGGCAGAAACTCGTGCAATTTAGTCTAGCAATTACATCAACCGACCCCTGACACAGATCTCAAAGCACAAACGCCGGCAAAACTCAGCGTCTCAAGTCAGTACAAAAGATTTAATATTAAAAAACATTCGTTAACATAAAACCTATGTAAAAGGTCACAATACTGAATTAAAATGGAATAAAAAAGGGAACAATCTAGTATTTGTGGCGAAGAATACGATTATTTAAAACTGTTCAGTACAATAGGGAACAATTTGTTTATATTATGTACTGCAGCTGATGGATGGACGGATCTAGTTGAGACGGTAAGCGTTAAGTCAAACAGGGCAGCGTTGGCGGGTTGCCGGAAAAAGATTATAGAATTGAACTATGAAATGCTGATGCTAGGCTTGATAGAGAAAAAGAAAAAGATAATAAATTCAACCCATTACTGTCCCACTGCTGGGCAAGGGTCTCTTCTCAGAATGAGAAGGGGTAGGCCTTAGTCCACCACGCTGGCCCGGTGCGGGTTGGCGGACTACACACACCGTCGAGAACTTTATGGACCCCTCTCAAGTGTGCAGGTTTCCTCTAGATGTTTTTCCTTCACCGTAAATGCTAGTGATAATCCTGAATTCTGATCCGCACATGATTCCGAAAAGTCAGAGGTGCGGGCCGGGTTTGAATGCGGACCCTCCTGCATGGAAGGCAAGCGTTCAACCGCTAGGCTATCACTGCCACAAAAAGATAGCAACTGTTTTTTTGTATAAGCAACAGGGAAAGCAATAGAATGTGAAATTAAATTGGATGAATAACGTTATTCTTTTAGTGATCTCAGTGTGCTGTTCATAGAGACTAAAAGAAGAAGCATTCAGGAACTCTTTTTATTCTTATCCTCTCTTCATAATTTCTGAGCCAGAGAAAAGAGAGACATCTCTTTTTATATCATCGTTACTGGGATCTTCCGAACCCTGAGTTCGTCGGTAACACCTGAGGCAGTCAGCCTTGATAAGATCAATTCTGATTGAGTAATCTTTCCAAATAATGGGTAATCCTCTCTTGTGCTGAATGACATAAGAAGAAAACAGGGATGTATTTCTTCTTCTTGTTCCGATTAGACAATTAGACAATTCCGCTTGCGTCTGCGTCTTAATCCTGCGGTTCTCTCCTCAGCGGTTGATTGCATTTGTTGTACAATTTTAAGATGGACAGGCTACTGTCGTGTCGTTGATAGAGGCATTTGCATCGCAGTGGCTTGATTAATAGTTTTGTATCGTAGAATCTGATTTGAATAATAAAACGTACCCCGTAAACGAGACTGGTGGAGTAATTACTGCGAACGTGTTTGGTTTGGACACGTATTTGAATTGATACGGGTAATGTTTTGTCATTTTTTTGAACATTTCGAAGGAGGCTCTTTTGTGTCTAAAAAGTGTATTGTTGTTAGTTGAGGAAGCTTTAAGAAGGTATGTGTTTGCTAGGGATGTTTTTGGGTCGATACCAAAATTATAATATGATGTGTAAATACTTACACGTAAGTTTTACGTACTATATGCAACCAAAAATATCTCTTTTTGCCTCACTATCAGAAATAATAATTTTAATAAAATTATCCAATGACTGAGAACCGAAAAGAATGTGTGGATTTTAGATATATATGGTTTCATTTGAATTATTATCTATACCTAAGAAGGTCGTTATCTTAAGTGACGTAACACTGCTATGAAAATCATCTCAAACCAAACCCTCCAAACCAGACACCACAACCCAACTGATTAAACCTGCTCACCTCTCACAGCTCACAGCGCATAATCGAAAATATCCGAATGTTTATTATTCATCCACCGGCAAGATAATCAAAGGAGTCAATCAGCGCTGTGTAGCCGTCAGTGGAGCATGCCCGCGGGGAAACAAATGAATTGATTAATCGCCTAGGGCCGAATACGTAATCAGGGCGTGCTTGTGCTTCTGCACCGGTGGCGACTCATGGAGACTGATTGAACTTGCTTCTTGGGGATTAAGATTTTGATAATGTGAAGGAACATATAATTAACACCCCAGATACTATTAGTATTTTAACACACACGTTATTTTGGTTTATCCATATAGCTATATATAATTTTGGTGCTCAGAAACGGTAAAATAATGAGGAAATAATTTGGAAATATTAAGTGTCTGGGAAGCTAGTTATAGTTGAGTCGCTAATAAAAAATTAAGTTTTAGGTTGTTTGTCAAATTAATTATATAAAATACTTTTATTTTTTCTGAATTTACTTCAGATATCTTTTTATAATCACCTTTTTATATATTGTAATATTCTGTTTGCAATTCAATGAAAAATAACTTTTAGGTATTTTTTACCGCATATGTGCGTGAAGAGATTCGTTTCAAATTCCACGCGACGAATTTTCCGGTACCCGTGAATTTTCCTGCGAAACTTTCTTGTGTGTCTTTGAGTCATACCTACATATAGGAATATACTCTCGAAAGCTTGTTTCGCCTTGCAAAAGCTCGGTCCTCAAAGATAAAGATTTCTGGAATCTAAATTTGGAATAAGATCTTCATTTCAAGTTACCTATGTACCTAACTTAGTTTTGTTTAAGATGTTTGATCAAAGTTTTTGTCCAATAAAAGGACCTTTAAGTTAACCCAGACAATGTTTGAAACCTTTTAAAGTGCCTCTAGGGCTTTAGACAAGACTGTATTATTGCTAACTTTGAGAAGACGTCAAAATCTATATTTACAAATGTCTGTAGACGATTTTCTGAGAACATTGCGCCTTAGTGTAATCAACGAACACTGATTTGATAATATAGATATGGACAGACTATCCCCTTATTTATTTGTTTAATATAAGGGAGCGTAAGGTTATTTTGATGAGACTAGGTTAGCTAAAGTTTGTAATTTATTATAACGTTTTTTTTATGAATAAATAAGTATTCAATGGTTCGAATTCTAATACTCAATGAGAATCAAAATCATAATCTATTAATCTTTAATCTAATAATGTGACTTCATTTTTTGCGGAAAAAATACAAATAAATATACCTATTGAATATTTTAGTCGCGTTAGTCTGCATTTCTAGATTACATAACGTAATATCGCAATTGTATTTCCCGATGCCTATTGCCATCTACCTGGCACTACACTTTTTCTAAATTATGTCTGTTTATCCCTTTATAATTAAATCAATAAGGTGCGGTCCTTAGTATTCGTAGCCTGGGGCTAGGTTCCGCAGATCAATATCAGTGGTTTGTATTGGCAATGTCCACAGCCACATATTGTAATAACGTGGTCACACAATGAGTGGTAACAGGTTGCTGTCCCTGCGGTACTATAGCCCGGAAGTAGATACTATAGTAACCTATAATCCTATATCCTGTTAAAAGTACAAGCCGCGAATCTTCGTGACTTTCCGTACAAATCTATGTACTCTAACATAAATTTTTAAGGGCTTGCACTGTTCATTCTTTTACTCAACTTATATTATGTGGCGACTATACTTAACTGGGTCGGAATATATGGAGGCAGTCAATTTTTAACTACTGATTTTTTATATATAATAGTTTAAAGTAAATTCAGTTCATGATTTAAAAAAGATATTACTCCTTAGGTTAGTGTTATCGTAAAAACGCAAATACGTGTTTCAATAGGCCTCAACAGACTTTAGCAGAAACCTTCGCTTTCTTCCAAATTGAAGCTACGATCAGGGTAGAATTTATGTATGTATCTAAGTATGCTCGTATACTTTCGTCGTTTCAACATATCTAGCTTTTTACGGCGCGGTTGGCGTAGTGGTTGGGCAGCGGTGTGGTGGGTTGGATTCCCTACAGATATTTATACTGGGTCTGAGTGTATGTACATGTGAATATTTCTATTTGCTAATGCACTCGCAATTCAGGAATAATTATAAAAAAAGCTTTTAGTTGAAGCGTTATATTTATTAAAGCTTCAATTGCTGGTGATTAGAAGTAAATAACTTTAATTATTCAGCGCACTTAACAATAATATCTTTCTAAATCACAGTACTAATCTTCAGCATTCCTATCTCAGATAGAAAAATCTATACTTATTCAGTCTAAGCTTCGAATCGCAGTGGATGGACTCAATTGCACAACCCGCGTCCAGACCAATGCTACTGATAATCTAGACCGGTTTTAGTACTGATTACTGACTGAATCGTTCGCGGGGCCTGGCTTGGGGTGGGGAGTGTCCTACAAACACGGATTGAGATGGCTGGGCCTGACGCCCGCGGCGCGGATGGGAGGTCCAAGTTATGAGTGAGGAACGGTTTATTGAAAAATAGCTGTAGGAATCTCGCTCTGTGAGGATTTGTTTCATAAAGAATTTGCTATTAATGATGTTGGAGTTTATTCTTTTGTTTATGTTAAAATACATTCTATTGTGGGTCACCGCAATCAGCGAGTGAGGAGTATTTTTATGTCTTTAAATTAGCAATTTATCAAGTTTTTACAGCATTATGAGGAATTTATTGTGCACGTAGCATGTAACAAGCTGTTTATTTTTAACGACACGGTTGGCGTAGTGGCTAAGCGATTAGCTTTCTGCGCTAAGTGTCGCGGGTTCGATCCCCGCACGGAACAAATATTTGTATGATCTACAGATAATTGTTTCGGGTCTGGGCGTTTGTGTATGTGAATATATGTGTTTGTAAACGCACCCACGATACAGGAATTATTCCTAGTGTGGGGCAACGTTTTTTAAACAAAAAAAAAAAAAAAAAAAAAAAAAAAAAAAACTTAGCCCTAATATTAATCTTCCAATTTACACGTAATATATCGCACGTGGCGTCGACACGTGATGTTAAACTTGTGTTTCTCTTATATCGTAAACATTGATGTTAACGTGAGTGACTTGCTGTCTTCAAATCGATTCGTAAGCTGGAGTATTTTTGACCTACTTAAAAACAGAGAGATTTTCCATTTGCAACGTATGTAGTGTACCTATTTATAACTTAATAAAATACGTCCACTTTTCGGAATGCTGATTATTAAGTCTTATTAGTAAGCAACATATTGCTAGTAATAAAAAGACCAAAAAGTACTTCGCTTTACCTGGGAGTCGAACTCTAGAGCTCATGTTCACCAGGCGCGCTTGCAACTTTGCATCAAGCATTTAAGTCATCTGAGCTTTATGAAAGACTGGTTGTGTTTGCTTAGTGTATTTGTGTATGTGTATTATAAAGAGGTGAAATTTGTAAGTTTGTATGTAGTGAGTAATCTCCGGAACTAATAATCCGATTTTAACCCTTAATTTGATCGTGTGCAATATACAGAACATCAATCAAAAAAATATACATAAAAAATATATTTTTTTAACTATATTTTATTTATTTTAATTCCAATCGTTTATTTGTAAACTAATGTAATGTATATAAAATTACGAGTAAGATGCGCGTGCTCTTGGCTGGTTAGTCGCCGCTGAAATGTCAGGAAGGAAGGACGTGCCGCAACAATAATTTTTCATATTTTTTTCTCTTGCCAGATTAAGGGCTAAAAATTCTTTCGCTGATAGATAGCTAAATTATTGCCGAGTGTTTTAGGCTATAAATTATATATGTAGGTCATGCGAACGAAGTCGTGGGCAAAGGCTAGTATACCACAAATAAGTACAGAAACATCTCCGCTTTGCTCTTACAGCTTGCGGCGCAAACCGGAGCGGTCTGCGCTCACTTGAGACGGGCTTGATTATGTCGGGTCACGTGCGCCTGGATCACTGTGTGCGCTGATTATTACTATTTTTATATACAACATGATATTTTATGTAGAACATGTTGAAAATATATCTGAAGAAATCTTGTTACGATATTTCGTTTCGAAAGACCAAGATTTTCACGATGACGTTTCAAAGTTTGGACTGTTATATTAAAATAGAAGAAAATAAATGTGTAATCGTATCATACCCACGATCTGGGCATAAAAAGGGCATACTTGTTCTGAGAAAATCTCTCAGAATATAAAGTACGTTATAGTTACGAATGGCGCAGTAGTAAGGTGTCTACTTTTGTTTCGAGATCAATTCCTGCGGCAACCATATTCGTTACCTGTATAGAAAATTTTTTTGTTTTTTAAAAACTTTGCTCCACACTATGATTTCTCCTGTGTCGTTGATATATTTTTACAAACATACATGTGACATGCACACACAACTAGACCCGAAACAACTATCTGTAGATCATACTTACATATGTGTTCCGTGCGGGAACCAAACCCACTGCGCCAACCGTGCCGTCAAAACTTTTGTAATATAACTTTTTCAACCATGTATACACCCACTGTGTGATGTCTGACTACTGCCGGTTAAAGACATATGGTGGTCTCGCGAGTTACCTATTACCCCGTCAGGTCCAATGTAGCCTAGGTAAACCAGATCTGAGTTTGAATGCTCAACTTAGGGGATATCTCCTATCTACCTATTGCTGAAAATAGCACTCTTTCCCCCTGCCACTTTCATCGTTCCACTTAAATTACGAAAAGTACCTTTTCTAACAAAAATACGTATGATTTCTTAACAAAACGTCACAGTTTATAAGTATTTCTTTCTCTCAATGGAACAAGATGGGTTCCGTACCCAATACCCTTGTCAACAGTTAGATGGGTCAGGTACCAATATTGGGTTGACTCCTGGTCCTCTAGGCTTCGGTATTGATTCAATTGTGCGGAACGACTTGATTGATTATATTATTAATGTAATTCAATTTCAATTCAATGCTCGGGTGATATTTGTTTTGTTATGTGACGTCTGCTCTTT
Organism: Shargacucullia verbasci; assembly: GCA_947562105.1. Classification (NCBI taxonomy): domain Eukaryota; kingdom Metazoa; phylum Arthropoda; class Insecta; order Lepidoptera; family Noctuidae; genus Shargacucullia; species Shargacucullia verbasci. The sequence continues at coordinate 998,528 of OX387284.1, forward strand.
GGGATTTGATGTGGATGTGGGTTTTGATATGCGTACATTGAAGGTAATTGTGATCAGTTGCGTGTGTTTCATAAAGACAAAAAGATACTGCGTACCCTACATAACTCAGATAAATATTTATTATAAGATATTTGAGGTGGCAAATCACATATATCATTATTTAATCGACAAGACGACGAACCAATACCAACATGCAGTAGGTATTTTTGGTAAGTAAGCTTTTAAAATTTTCTGCTTACCCTGTCTAAAAACTCTGTGCATGCCGCTGGTCGTGATATGAGTGTTTTATGTCATGATCGCGGCAGCTGGGTATGTGTCTGTAGAAAAATATAGGTGGAATTAATTGGTTACACTAAGAACGGACCAAATTATAAATAAGTAAAAAAGAAATAGAATCCAACATTTTAAAAATTCATTCTGTAGGTTTAGACCGCGTTGTCAGGGTAAACGCAAGCAAAACTAAAACAAAACAAAACACCAACGCTACAACTGAACTTCTTTTAGACCAAACACAACAGGCCCGCAGAACAAAGGTGGAAATTCAGCATGAATTCCAGTTAACCCTACAACTCTGGCTAAAATTTTCATTCATCAAAACAGCGAAACAACTCATCTATTTTGGCCTAACACAAGCCTGTGACCACGGTTCAAATATTCACCTGGCATTTAGCGAAGAGGCTTTGTAACGCCAAATAGTTGGGTCCGAAGCGTACGTATTAATCCGACGGATAAACCGATGGAATTTAACCTCTGCCACCAATCGATATCGTTTGAGGGTTAAAATATAACTTTGTGGGCGAAAAAGTATTTGGTGTTGGGTCAAAGGAATGGAAGGTGTGAATTGATTTGTTGCTTTTTCTGGAAAAATGTTCTTGTTTCGTTACGTTTCCATGTTTCAGGTCTTTGAGTACAAATATTGGAACTTACACTTATTTTTATTTAAAAGATATGCCTACTTTAGACTGGCTCTAGATAGATAGATTGGCGCTGGTATCAACAATTTATCAGCACCAAGGCAACAGCACTCGAGAAAAGGAAGTCATATATTTTAAGCACAGGAAAAGTGACAACCATCATCATCAGCCAGAAGACGTCCACTGCTGAACGAAGGCCTCCCCCAAGGGGGGGGGGGTGCCATAATCTCCACGCTTGGCAGGCGGCTTGGGGATCGCAGTGGCTCACCGATTAGTGAGAGGACGCTGCTGCCCGTCCTCCGGTGTCTGGCCGACTAATGTTTTTTTATGGATTTGACGTGCTTCAGCGTCGAAATATTTTAAAATTTCAACCTTATCCCCTAAAATCCTAAGCACTCACATTGAAATTTAAACAGGCAGCGACAGGTTCTAAGCCAGTTATAAAAATTACAATATTTACACGCCGAACGTGTTCCAAGCCAAATAAAAGTTTATGAGAGACGAAAAATAGATTCCGCAAAGGATTATAACCCCATTACTCAAATGAAACGGTAATCCCATTGTTGTACCGGACTTTTTATTTTTATAATTCATTTTGTCCTACGTATTTTCGCGAAATTTTATGTCGTATGTTTTCATTATGACACGAAAATACGGAAAACCTTGCGGAATAGCAAGTTTTCTACATATTATAGCGCTATCTGATAATTCGTAGAAAAATTTATCTTTACGTGTCAAATTCAAAATATGCTCAAGGACTTTTTCTACCTAGTAAATACCTAAAACTCAGATAATTACGTCGTTAAAATCTGTTATGATGATAAAAGTAATTATTGTGTAAGTATATATTATGTAAGGTAATTTATTAAGTTTACCGCACAATGCATAGTGCATACACGTATGTAAATAAGAGTACAAATACATAAAAGCTCTACTACCACTAACACTGAGGATCTAAGTTCGAACCCAGCACGCTCCTTGACTTTTTCAAATGAATATTCAGCTATAGGTGAAATCTAACATCACGAGGAAGCCTGGTGTGAATAATCCGCCAACTTGCAAGTACCTATATCTGGTGTCTTATGTGTTAGTGCTATGAAAATACCTACTTTTAGTTCCAAACATATCTAAACAACTAATAAACCAGTCTATAATGTAAAGCACCTTTATAAACCCTACATATTGTATCAATATGTAAATTGGTGCAAACTTATGATTAGTTATTGGCAAGCTCAATGGCCTACATTATAGGCATGCCGACCTTAACGAGCCGACACAAAGCCGAAAGTGGAAATTCCTAATCCGGCACAAGGAATCCAATACGCGAAATTCCTGTCGACATAAGACAAAGGAGTTAATTTTACACAGTTCATTACGAGTTCGGTAGTACCGCGAATTTCGCGTAGGTATGTGATCACGTTAAAACGCGAAATTTGTGCACGTGTTTTTAATGAAGAGGAAAGAACTGTTATTTTAATAGATTATTAAAAACAATTTTCGCAGTTATTTTTAGAAAGTGTGAGAAATAATTTAAGACATTAATTAGTCGTCTGTAATTTTAAATCGCACTTAACTTTCACTTTGTCCATTTTATCCGCCCTCTAAGACACTTAACGGCTTATTCGGCGGCAAATAAACTAAAGAATTTGTTAGGTAATCGACATGAACTCATAATTTCAAACACGGTTATAATCTGTAATAACGATTCATATAAATATGTATGTATATATACATATGTATTGTTTATGTAGTTTATATTTATATTTATGTTGCACCGCGAACTACCCTTTCTCTTTTTGCCTGCTACTCTGTCCATCTTAAGGTTGTATGGCAGAAATCGCGATAAGACCGCCCCTTGTACATCTCTATTGGTTTCCATTTTGTATATTTTTTCTGGTTCTGGTGTGCAATAAAGTGTATTGTATTGTGAAATATGTATAAATTTATAGAAACGTATTTACAATGGATAAGCAATGGAAATTGGCGCACCCGTTGTTATTATGTAGTACATACAGTGTATCAACAACTTACAGAGTGCCCGGAGCGTATAATTTAGCAAGCAGATATATTATTAATAATGTTCAAGTAGATATGCCTCTGTACATGTACAATATATACATATATATGTATATAATAATATAGCATCTCTATTATTAGTTTACAAATCTGTACACGCTAGCGACTATCAAATAATATTAGTATGAAACTAATATGACGCCTCTAGCGGATACTACGTTAAACTAAAAAATGTACACACAATAAATTCCATTGCTGGGCCAGGGCTTCTTCTCAGGATGAGTATGGTTAGGCCTTAGTCCACCACGCTGGTCTGGTGCGGGTTTGCGAACTACACACTCCATTGAGAATTTTAAGGACCCCTCAGGTGTGTAGGTTTCGTCACGATGTTTTCCTTCACCGTTAACACAAGTGATAATCAAATTGCACACATAATTTCGAAAAGTCAGAGGTGCGGGTCGGGTTTGAAGTCAGACCCTCTTGCAAGGAAGGCAAGCGTTTAACCACTAGGCTATCACTGCTTTAACCATCACAATAATACTAATATTATTTATTTGTCGCTAGTAATCTATATATATATAAATTGATATATATAAATTGTAATATTTTTCTGATGAATGGAAGAAGATTTTATCAGTATGCTTGAAGTGTTATGAGAAATCCGTGTGCTAACTGCGTCTTAATTATTATAGTTTAAACGTTAGTCTCAACGTTCATCATCTACCTAGCCTTTTCCCAACTAGATTGGTTGCGGGTGAATATCAGTATTTTACTCGGAGCGATTACCTTCTGACCTCCGCCACCCAATAACTGGGAGACACTGATACTCTAAGGTTACACTGGTTGTCAGACTGTTTGGGCTACTGACGCTCGTAACGACTGTCATAGGTCTTCGTATGATACCCGGAACTAACTGTTTAACGTGCTTTCCGGGGATCTCAATATGTGAAACATGCAGATCGCGATTGAAATATCGTAGTTCGACGGAGCCGCGCGGCAACTATCTAGCGAGCCCCTCATTCTTTCCTCAACGTTATGTGAGGAAAATGTAGTACTCGTCTCTAGACTAAACAAACTGATTACTATAATATCTATATATAACGCAGTTTTACTCCACCAGCAACGATTATTTCGGAACAGTGCAAATAACAGCTATTATCAGTAACATTAATTACTTGGAGTACATATGTAACCAAATTTACCCGACAGTACACGTCAGTAAAGACGCGTATAGCAATCTATTCCGCGTTCATTTGTTGCGGTTGTTTAAAGGATATGAGTATTAATTACACCGATGTATTTGACTATCGAGGAGTTATTCGTGTTGCCTTTAATGATGGTGGGGAGGTAGCGTGTTGATATTGGAGTTGCGGAATTTGTTTTGTGGGGGAGTTCATTTTAACCTTATTTTCCTCAATGTGTAAGAGTCTTGGCATTTGCAGGCGTTATTTGTGTTATACCTGTTATGATGTTATTGAGTTTGGAGCTACTAGAAAAGGGATAAGTTTTAGCAGGACGATAGGATAGGTGAAATTAGTTGGTGTGTGTTTTATTATATATGTCCTTGTCTTTTCCATATTAATGAAAAGAGATGACATTATATTGTAAAGTCATTTTAGTTGGAAGAAAGTTATAACACGATTATGAATAAGAGGATATGTCTTGCTGCATATACATATGTCAAGAGTGTGATAGTGAAGCAATAAAATACGAAAAAAAAATTAAGGGACGCCATCTTTATTGATCAAACTGCAAAACCTTTCTCCGGTTAATTAAAGTAAAATAAATGTCTTCGGATCAATCTCCATAAATTCATGAAACTGATGTTTAATAAGCAGTGGTGTGAGAAATCAGCGTAGAAGTAAATAGGGTAATTACAAACATCAAATGATTTAAGATCAAAGACCAAATATGTACAGATTCGGTAGAGAGTAACTTAAGATGTCTTAAATTTGACACTTAGGACCAAATTATGTAGCGTTTGTAATAAGCAATATGATCGTTTGACATGGTGTATTTAATTTATGTTTATGCTTAGATTTATTTTGATTTATGTTAATATTATTGTCGGTCTTATTAAAGGAATAAATATAGTTACAAAAATGATTAGGCAACGAATTATTATTATTTGTCCCGTCAACATCATCTGTAATATTCAACCATCTTCTAAATCAAACTTTAGTCGAAGTTGTAGAAAAATAGTTAAAAAGAAAAACAGATTTATGCCTGTACGAGTATTTATATTGTGTTCGGTCTTCGTACTCTATAACCAAATCTCATGAAGAATTGATAGTACCTAACACAAAGAAAATAACCGGCAAAGAAAAACCGAACGCATAAAAAATCCTCACCCCTTCCCCCATTTATATAACCATATAAACGTCGAAGCAACATACAAAATAGGACAGAATACAAAATCAAAACTCCTTCGAACCCAGTATGAAGTATGAACAACGAAGATGGAATAACAAAACTCCGCAACAAAAATATGACTTCCTCGGGTGAATCAACTTTGTTATTATCTTTGAGCAAAACGTTACACACGTGTGGTTAATTATTAAAAAATACAAGAAAAGTCGAGGAATGAGGTGTGCTTTTGACGAAAATGGAAGATGGAATATATTTTGAATAGGTGAGGCGTCTTTTGAGGTTGGAAATTTTTCCCATGATAGGTATACGGTTTGTGCTTTTAGCAAGGGAAATATGTTATATGCTGCCATTTGTAACACATGATTTCGGTACAAATATCAGCGAATTTTAGGGTATTATTTGGCTATACAGAAATATGGATACTTCTAGAAAAAGTGCGGAGTTTTTAGGTAAAATATACAATTTCATAATCTATACATAAATAAAGATTTGTCCTGACTGACTGATCTATCAACGCACAGCCTATACAGCTTGCGATAGAAACCGAGATTTAAGTAAGTAAGTTCCTTTTATGACGTAGGCATTCACGAAGATATTATTATTATAAGGACTTTAAGAAATTCCACCCCCATGGGGTAAAATATGGGATGAAACTTTGTATGGAAATCTTTTTGTTAGTTGTGGAGTTTCTTTCCGGTTCTTCTCCATAAGACCAACTTTTTGCAATTGTGCAACTAGTCGTTAAAAATTAACGTTTCAAAAGTGCCCGTAATAAGTTTATTTGAAATAAAAACAATTCTTTTCTATGCTATTAGGTAATATTTAAATTCTTTTATAAAAATCCTTTCATCCATCCATAGCTGTTCATCAATTCGTTAGCGTTAACGTTGACACTCTAGACACGTTAAATTGATTGATTGATACTGACCATTACTAACATAGCTTGCAGTGTTCGCTATAATGGGCGTGTCACCACAAAAACGTAAGGTGTGAATAAAAACCTGCTGAAGTTCTACCATTGGAAAATGTTATCGCGTCGTGAAATTCACACGTATATTTAAATTAAATGGGCATGGCTTAGATGTGTGTGAGGAGGGAAGCGATTTGGTGTTTGAGATGTCTCTTGGGTTTGCACCGCGATCGCGTATCCTTTTTTGTGAATCTGAATTTAGTGCTCACTGGTCCTAAGGTACGAATAGGCATATTTTTGAAGTGAATATTTTAAAAAGCATCGCCTTAAATTAAATTGACAATATATAAGATTGTTCTTACAAAAATCGATAATTAATCTTAGAAATCAAAATTCTAAGTTAAAGAAATGTTAACTGGATATGTCTTAAATCTGCACGTAAGTCCTTATATATACTTACACCAAAGACCCGCCGTAGGGTAGGCCTACAGTTAAATTAGTATTAATATTGTCTCCATGCAGGGTCAAGGCCTCCCTAACCTCCATCCGCCCCTTTTGATTTATAGTCTTCTGTGGCCAATCCTTACAATAGGTGTCTATTTCGTCTTGCCACCTTCTAAGCCTGTGCGACACCGTCTAAAGTTATTTATTTTTTATATAGTATTTCCCATCCCACATTAACTTTACAATACACTACCGCTCCGCCCCTTACTCAAATCGCGTCCGTAATCACACACCGGTAAATCAACACATGCACCCAGCAGACGTGAGACGCGAGAAATTCGGGCGCTACTTAATTAGAATGCAGTGCTATTTTAACAGTACCATACATTTAAAACATAGCATCACGCCTGTATTCAGCGAAAGGTTAGGCAGAAGTGTATTGTAGGTACACAATAACACTCTGATCTTTGCCATTGTTAACAAAAATATCGAATTTATTATATAACGGTTTGACCGACATGGAACATGAATTTAGGAGATCGCCCAGCAACCGTATTTGCGATTTTTAGTCCAACGATTCAGTCTACACTTGAATAAAACAAGTATTTTATGTTTGTATCTTCAACGAAAAGACGTGAAAATGTTTTGTGCAGTAAAGTAAAAACACTTTTCGGGTGGTTTATTTCGTATCCGTATTGTGTTTTCAGGTGTTGTTTTTCTGATAACTGGTTTCTTTTCGTGGTGTATATTTTAGTGCAAACACACTACAATTTTATTTATGTATTTTTATTCCATTTATTTCATTCTTCGCATTGAAATGCTAAGTGACGATGCGGAAGATGTGAATTTTTGAGTTGAATTTTTATCCATAAACGACGTTTTAAACGAGTTGAACTCACTCACTCAAAACTAACAGACAAAGGCAAGCTGCGTTCAGTTTCATTGTCTTCATGGCAGCAATAGTAACCGAATTAAAGTCCTAAGTATCTGAAGAGGCAATTTTATGTATCTATGAAAGAAATATCAGTAGTAGGAATGATCCTTAAGCTATTCATCAACCAATAAACGAGAATATTACTTTATTATCACATCTCTCGTAACCCATAAATTTTATTCCAGACTAGTTTTTAAAACTCCAAGTGGTAATAAATCCCTCAACACCACACACCAACCAGAAATTTTTCAAACAGCAACACTGCGCACATTTCTATTTCTACAAAAAGGTTCAAACCTATTAGATTAATAACTACACTTATTTAATTAGAACTTCTATCGTGGTTAGCACCTGAGCAGTAATTAATGTGGCTCCGACGTTTATTGATAGCGGATTCAAAGTTGTTAGAGGTTCGAAGCCGTGGTTGTCAAATTTAGGGGTAAGAAGGGGTGTAAATGATAATGGTACGGTTTGGCAGTAATAGAGATGTTGGTTGTAAACTATTGAGTGGTTTTAAAGTCATTACGTTTTACTGATATTGTATTCCAGAGTAAGGGAATGTAATAGGTATATAAAGAGGTATAGTGTTTTGGCGTATGTGTGGATTAGATTGGAAGACGATGGGTAAATGATGACACGGGTGGCCCAGTTGAGCGATGGAATATGTTACGTGGGTTCGTTTCCCGCACGATACAAATATTTGTATTGACTCTAGTTAGTTTTAGTGTTTGTGCATATGAATATTTGAGTTTGTAAATGCACCCACAATGCAGGAAGTAAATAAAGCATGAAGTTCTTTAAAAAAATATTTATAAAAGAAGCTAAGACGAATTCTTGAAAATATGAAATAAAATATGATTCATCATCATAAAACTAGTGTGAATGAGATGTTCCTGAATAGTCCATGAACCACTTACTCCAATGCCCTATGTACCCTCATATGGAAGACTCAACCTCGCCGCTGATAACGGAACAGTGGTGGCCACTGGGGTTAAACAATTTAATGACCATTTACACGAAAAGAAAAGAAGAAGAAGATCGTAACAAACGTAAAACGCGTAAATCTAAACCGTTTAGGTATCCCAGTCTTCCAAGATGTGACTGCAAAGCCCCAATTATTTCTGCTGTGTCTGTTATTGCCTAACATCTCCAAAAGGCACCTTAACGCTACAATACTTATCTCAGTTGTTAGATTTACATTCTGTTATATTACTACACGATTGAAGTCTTTGATGTTGGTTTTATTTCGTGTTCAGTATGTACAGATCCTGAGTACAGTTGTCGCGTGATTATGAGCCTCTGATCCTATTCTGGCCTTATCGTGTAGCTATTAAATTTATGGGAGACTGTTGCCTATTGTAAGGTCGTCTGATAAGTACTGTTGTTTGAGTTATTGTGACATTATAAGGCATTATCATTATAATAACAGGATTATTTCCTTTTGTAGTTCATGGATACGATCATAACATAAAGCATCACGCCTGTATTCCCCGAAGGGTTAGGCAGAGGTGTTGTATACTCAAATTACACCGATGATGATATTGAGTCCCTTGGAATAAAAGGTAAGGCTATTGCCATTTACCGGGCACAGTTCCTAATACTAGGTTGCTACTGAAAAATGTCATGCAGAAATTCCCATTAACACTGCCCGACCCGGGAATTATACGAGGCAGTCAAATTTAAATAATATATTAAATTAAAATTGTTCCTAATGTAATAGAAAGTAAATGTGAACAAAAAAAACTTTTAATTTATTTTACCTTCCAATAATTTCAAATTACGAACTAATTATTTCAGTTCCGAAAAATAGCAATAACAACTCCAATAAAATATTCTCAAGATAACCGCAGTACCAAATTACTTCACCACCGAGACTCCGCCCCAATTTCCAACTTCCAATAGCCCACAACCAACAGGCAGTTATCTTCAATCTTCACAATATTGACACGTATTAGGTAATCCAGGACACCATTGTACCACCAAACAGCACAGACGAATAATAATGGGCCGTCTTTTGCTGAATTAAAGCAGTCTTTGTAGGCGACATCTTTAATAAGCTTAGGGTTCTCGGGAGACGTGGGGCTTCGAGACGGGCGGGAGATTTAGTTGTATATTTTTAATGTTATTTCCCTTTGTGGAGTTTCGACTGAATCTAGAATGATATCCATAAAGATATATCGACATTTCTGTAAGATTTTTGACTCATGACTTCATTGGTTTGGTCGTGGCAAGCGCTTTTGCTGAGTGTGAGGTGCTGGGTTTAACTTCCTCAAAATGTTATTGGGTTTTTCTTTGCATAAAAATTCTCAGTAGCAGCACGGAGTTTGGTGTTGTGCCCGGGAGAGGGTAATGGGTTCAACCCCTATTATATGGGACAATAACAGAATTGGCGAAATGTGAATACATAGTGATGGGTTCATGGCGTGATGCTTAAATCCCCGTATCTAAGGACCAATACCTATATTAGGTTTCAATTTAATAATACGATTGCCGTTTTAAAAATAAAGTTTGACATTTCGTGTGTTTGATTTTTGGGCAAACTTATCTTAGTATTATACATAACACACCACCTAAGCATCATAACATTAAGTACATATATACTGTATTAAATCACTTAGTATGTTCACAAGAATTTTAGTGACCTCAAAGAAATGGCGGAACGAACTGGACACATTTGGCAAAGATAGGTCTTTGCCTTTGCCCAGTAGTGAGACAGGCTAATAGTAACAGTAGTAAATTGGAAGTCACACTCCCACGGTCTAAATATTCTTACATCTCACCAAAAATACACACAGAGAAAACAATGTTTCAACTATTTTGTCTCCAAACCGCCAGTATATCCGCTGCGTTAATGGCCCCATACTAATTATGCAATCAAAAGGAGTATTTTAATCGCATTATTAAGACAAATACCGAGAGAAGTGAATTGGAATAGAACCTTATAGCACGGATCGTTTAATGCACGCCGTTATAGACGACCTAACTTAATAACAATTTATTCTAAGATTGTTTCCATAGCTGCTGAAAATGAAGCACAAATTATTTTAATTTGAAACACACTCATTGTCTTGGCGTTCTCTTTTAAGTGGATTATTTCTAGGATTTCACGTCGCTTTAAGGAAGGTTTCTTTGGTTTCTGTTGCAGAAATTGAAATAATCAGTAAATAGATATGCTATCTGCATTTTATAACGGGGCCGGTCACCGGTCCATACAATGCAATACAAATTAAACCTAATTCTGTGGAAATATGTCACATGTTTAAACGTGCACTCTCGATTTTTTTTTGTGTTCCAATAAATCATTGCTCAAACGCTGTGGATAGTCAATAGTCATGCGCCTTTACCACTTTTTATGGCTATTATTTGATGTCTGCAACCATTCTACACAAATTACTATGACGACCAAAAGTAGTCATAGTAATTTGTATACAATGGTTTTATACATTTTGATCCCATAAATGCTTAATTCCAACCTTTTATGTTCCCCGAAGTAATTGTACAAAAATAGAAATGTATAAATATATATATATATATATACTACTAGTACATTTATATTTATGTATACATAATCATGATTACATAACATATTATAGCATCATGCCTGTATTCCTCGAAGGGTTAAACAAAGGTTTACTATTGTACACCCACATTTCGCCGATGCCGTTATTGAGTCCCATGTAATAAAGGGCTATTGCCATCTACCGGGCACAGTTCTAGACTCCGTGCTCGTACTGAGATTTTCCATACAGAAAAACCCAATAATACTTTGCCCGACCGGGGAATCGAATTAAGGACCTTACGCTTAGCAGTCGACAGACCAGTTCACATGATTAATCTAGCGATATTACGTGTGAGTAAAAATTACAAGTTCAACGATCCTTCTTGAATTAACACATACATAATGATGTCAAGCTAAAACAAAACAAGTATCATAGCATGCAACAGAACTCAAAATACAACCAAATCTCACAAACAAATATTTCAACCCTAAACCCAAGTCTCGGATCTTATAAAAACGAAACAAACTTACTTCTTCATACTTCTTAAACAACAGACTTTGTTTACAGTCATGAAAATTTGCGTAATTCTTCGTTCAGACTTCTGAAGGTTACTATGAACACCTTCCAGACTGAAACTGTAACAATATTACAATGTTACTGTGCCGGCAATGTTACAAATAAGATTTGTACTTGTTACAACAAGTTTTTGAACTCGGAACGAATTATGTTTTATTTATACATTCCTGTTTCTGTGACAAGTTGAATAGTGTTAGGGAGTTAGGCGTTTGTTCGGATTTAAATTTTTGTTTTGTAGTAGACGATTGTAGTGATACAAAGGTACACTTAAAGCATTATACTGTTTTGGAACTGCAGAAAGAGAAAGAAAAAATGTTTATTGTGTTGCTATCGCTGTAGATTGGACATAATCCTACTAATCCTAGTAATATTATAAATGTGAAAGTTTGTGAGGATGGATGGGTGGATGGATGGATGGATCTTTGTTACTTTTTTACGCCCGAACGGCTGAACGGATCTGGATGAAATTTGGCACAGAGATAGATTATAGTCTGGAATAGCGTATAGGCTATTTTTTATCCCGGTAAAATGCACGGATTCGTAATACACGCGGGCGAAGCCGCGAGCTGAAGCTAGTAATATATTATTATTATATTTATGTTTGTAAACGCACCCACAATACAGAAATTATACCTTGTCTGGAGGAACGTTTTTTTTTAAATAAAAATAAAATTATTAATTATAGAAAGACACCCCACGCCAAACTACAGAACGCCAAGTGATTCTGACATGTCTCAACATATAACTGTTCTATTAATCCCCGTAACCAGCTTTGCAACCACAATCCTCCGGTTGTAAGGTAGTATGTGTCCACAGAGGGGTCGCTCGCAATCCGTTAATGGGCCTCTGTCGGCCTCTGAATAATGTCCCTTTGTGACGCGCCCACAGATCTCTAATTTGTGTTGTATATTTGTTAGTACGTCATTTGAAGCATGATACTGTGTTGTTATTGGAACTTTAATGCATATGAACAAGAGTCCAATTTGCTTTACTTGAAAAACATCGAAACTGGCATTGAACTTTCGGGTTTATCTATATAATAAATAAGAATCAGTTGCCAAAAATGTATGTAAGCGCATAACTTCAGAACGGCTGCACCTATTTGGCTAATTCTTTTTTTTTGTATTGGTAATTGTTGGGACAAGGTTTGTATGAATAAAAAATTTTGGAAAAATCACCGGTTATACGAAAATTTGGATGGTATTCCTAAATGAAAATCTCAATAAAAAAAAAAATAACCCGTGCGAAGCCGGGGCGGATCGCTAGTTATAAATAAATATTATGTGGATTAGAGTGATTGTTGGAAACTGATGGATAACATTATTTTTCTAGGAGATATTGACGTAATTGTCTGCTTGCAAAGCTAGTGATAGCTTCAAAGTCATTTAATAACCATACGCCGAATATTTGATTTCTTCAATGTAGCGTTGTACCTGCAAGCTTAAACGAAAATATAGTGATATGATAAAACACACTGTTACACATTGCTCCCAAATAATTTATAAAATGTATATATAGTTTTACCATATTTATTTACTCAATAGAAGATTACATACCAAAGGACCAAAAAATTACATTAATACGAGAAAATGGGAATCATTTAAAATACGTCGTACCTGAAGACAAAAATGTGGCAAGCTTCACATTTTTGTTGAAAAGCAACCTAAATGTTATTGAGACGGCTGTACAAGCTGCATTGTTGGCAAAATTATGAAAGAAATCTTTTATTTTCACTAAAATAATGAAAAACCTCTTTCAGAGAACGTAGCAGACGCTTTTCGTGTTATTTCGACTGTAAATTTTAAAGCATTTTTAATAATAATAAGTATTATTTTTGTACTTAACTGCCGGTGCCAGATTCTTTTCGGGAATGATGGAGACAGTGATGAAGTTAAAAATTCTTTTTCATAGACTTGGTAAATGAATATTATTATACAATAAATTAATAGCAATACTATTTATCAATACTTTAAGTACACTATATCGAGTTCTTCACATTGAGTTCGAGCAAGCGAGTTTAAAATGTCGGATTTATTTTGGGTCACACATATTTTCACTTCTTCATTGACATTAGCAGGGTTCTAGTCATCGGTACTTCTGTTGTTCGTCTTTGGTGTCAAAAGATTAGCCAGACGGAAATTATGATATCGAATTTCACGGTTTTTGTCACTCATGGAGATTTCCTTACGTAACAGTAAATGCTACTATTTTCATTTTTTGTGTGACTGACTGTTATCTAATTTTGAGTTCCAAAATGACTGGAACTTGAGTGATATATCCACAATGTATAACAATAGCGTGAACGGACAGTTAAGACAGCTTAAGCCCTGCATTACCATAAGCACACTTCCAACAATTTCAATTAAACCAACTTGAACATCAGTGTAATGTATTTGCGATTACATTAGACTCGGGTCCAAGACCAACACGAGTACTCGCACTCGCACCTGACTTGTGTTTGTGTTTGGAAGCGGATCCGGAAGTCCGGAAGTGCGGATGTAAGCTCTCGGGTAATTGCGAATTTATTTTTGTTGTACTTGTTATAATTATCTGAAGAAAATGGTAGCGTAACTTTTAATATACTAAAATTAGTTCGTATATAAGGACCAAAATAAAAATGATTGCAACCAGATTTTTAAATCAGTTCTATATTTTGATACCAGTTACCACTTGAATATGATTATAGGGCTAAAAGATGAAGTCATGACCAAAATTATCTAAATAACATTTTAGTTTACTTTTTTTAAGTAAATCCTTTTCCTCAGTAAGATTTTCTCCTGTATCGTGGGTGCATACACCTAAACATATTTGTAAGCCATACAAATATTATTTTGGTCTATGAGGTTTAAATTGATTTAGGGATCCCGTGACGCAGAAAGCCAATCGCTTAGCTACTGTACCAACCATTCCGTTAGTATCGAAAGATGACAAAGTTTCAAGTCTAGGCAGTAGTACGTAGTTCAGGGATGAAAAAAAAAATATATAGTTAACTTATCATAGAAATAAATCAAAGAAAGATATGTATGCGTCGTCACGCGCCACGGTTTACGAGATCAATAAACTCGCCATATTAAGAAGACAAAGTATCTTTGTATTCTGTATAAATACTCCGACACCTAGCAGTGCCAAGTTTATAAGTATACATAACAGCATGACGTCTCTATTCTCTGAAGGGTTAGGCTTAGGTGTAATATTGTACACCCACAAGTTATGAAGTCCCATTTAATACGGGCGAGCCTATTGTCAGCTGGCAGTCATCATCATCATCATCAGCCAGAAGACGTCCACTGCTGAACGAAGGCCTCCCCCAAGGGGGGTTTGCCATAATCCCTACGCTAGGCAGGCGGCTTGGCTATCGCAGTGGCTCACCGATTAGTGAGAGGACGCTGCTGCCCGTCCTCCGGTGTCTGGCCACAGTTTTAAGACGTACCCGGGTACAGCTGGCAGTATTACGAAATAATTCCAATATCACTTTACCTCATCCGGAGATCACGTCTATGACCTCACAATCAACAACCGTGCTTGCGTTCACAAGATCACTGAGGCAGTTATAAGTCTATTCTATCATTAATTAGTTAAAAGCAGCAATAATTCCAGAATGAACTGAAGTGTTGCATGTGACAGTTTTCTGGCAGGATTCTTAACTTTCAGACTCCTGAAACGCACTCCTAAGATCAAGTTGTAATTAAGTCAGACTCTGGCAACTCGCCAATCGGAAGTTAAAAGGATGAACGATGTACCGGAAAAATATTTAGAAGAAAAGTCCAGTTTAACGTATCTGTAGTACGAGAAACGTAGACATAATGACAGCATTTCGTTGCGTTCTAAAATGATTTTATATTTTCCTATTTCATATAATTTTTTATAAGTTGATGTCCCACTGCTGGGGAAAGGTTTCCGCCGTAGCCTTCCGCTCCTCTTATGGTTTCTCCACCTTTGGTCAGTTTTCTGTGAACACACGGCAGTATTTCCTATTTTGTTCAAATTCAAAAATCTTTTATCGAAATAGATTAGTTTAGACTAGTACTTTTTGATACCAACATGCATATATAAAATATTATTACGCTATTTCTACACATTATCAAGCCATTTTCTTCAGTACATATGGCGATGAAAATTGAGGATCACTAAAACACCAAATACACGGACATTCACGTCTGCTACAACACGACCAAAACATGTATAACGGAGAAAATATGACAAATAGGACGTCAAATACAATCCCCAAAAAATCAACAAAAATCTCTCTATTTCATCTCGAAGCTAGACTTACAAAAACGAAAGTGCCAGACAATTTGGCGGGTCGGTACTGGTAAAAACTGGAAAAAAGTTCTAGACAAGTGGCCGGATAAACGGGAGACGATAAAACGGTTTGGACTGACGGCAGATCTGTAAGCAACGCAAAGTTTTAGACAGATCTGTAATCTTGTTATACAAAATTGATTCTTATTTTCTTTGTACGTTTGAATGAAATTATTATCGGAAATGTGTGAAGTTGTGATGCCTGTGCTGACTTGTGTCAGATTTTTGTGGGTTAGAAAGGTGACGCAATGCTGACAGCATTTTTATCTAAATTTTCTTTCCGGGTTACACTCGAGTTAAAACTTGATAGTTATAGTTAAAGTGTAAGTTTTTTTTATTTCAAATAGGCCCGTTTCGAGTTCTTTTTAAAAATTCGAGAATTTAAGCGCACGGTTACCAAAGGCGGGATATGGTATGGGTGCCTATGGAGAAGAGACCGACAATAAATTGCATGGATACTCTTTAAAAAAAATAAAACATAATTTACAATTAATAATCATACATTTAACATGCATTATATTTAAAACTTATCTATGTAGTTAACTGATAGTATGCTTTAATATGCAACATACGAAAATACTAGTTAATACATACTAAAGATTATAGTATATGTATTTATCTGCAGGATCATCAGCTACATCCACATATATTTATACTTAGTTTTGTATAACTGAAGCATTTGAATAGAATCCCTTTGTTCTCTTACGCTGTAGTAGCGAATATTTCTTTGCATAAAATTTACAGTTCTCACGGTTCTTTGTGTACAACTAAGTGTGCAATGAGATCCGGTACTATAGATTAATGAGTAAATAGTGCAATGGGTATCAGAGTAACAAATAGGGAGGTAGATTTAGATTAAATTCTATATTTTTCGTAAGTGTATTGTAACTTAGGTGATTATCTCTGAAATTAAGTGATTCCTGGTCTTTATGCATTATTAAGAAATTTTACAAACTGTACAGATTCTCTTCTTCAAAATCACATTGTCATAAAAGTTTTGCCAAAAGTCTAAACCCGGCTTTTCACATTATTCAGTCCCAACAATAATCTTAGCAGCAACATATTAGTCACTGAAAGTCAAAGATACAACATTATATTGTGTTATTAGCCAAGTTGTGTCCTTTGTTCCAATGTAATGGCACTAATGTCACTCGACTACACTAAATTGCTTTATTGCTCAAATTTTATTACTGTTTTTACGACTGTGTAGTTTATAGTTCACCTGATGAATGAATGCATTAATTGTTTATGGTTTTGTTCGGTGAATTGGGTTTGAAGTTTTACTTTGTTTGTTTATACTCAGATGATAGACAAAACACAAAAAAAAAACGGTGAAAGGCAGGTATTTGTGCTGCAATTCAGGTTTTTTTTTTAACTTTGCTCCACCCTCTGATTTCTTCTGTATCGTGGGTACAGTTTATAAACATACATGTCATATGCACACACAACCAGACCCGAAACAACTATCTGTAGATCATACAAATATTTGTTCCGTGCGGGGATCCAACCCGCGACACGTAGCGCAGAAAGCTAATCGCTTAGCCACTGCGCTTAACGTAGCGTCAAATTATGATTGGCTATATCGGAATAACTCCTTGAAGTTAGGTAGAGGAGTAAACTTATATCCTCATTTCGCCGATGTGATAGGGAGCGAACTTATTGCCATCTACCGAACTCTGAGAATTTTATAAATTTACGTTTTTGCAACATCTTCATGATGTCAACTTTGGACATAAAGCTGCGCTATTTATTTTATTCATCATCATCATCAACAGCCAGAAGACGTCCACTGCTGGACGAAGGCCTACCCCAAAGGGGGGGTTTGCCATAATCCCCACGCTTGGCAGGCGGCTCGGGGATCGCAGTCGTTCACCGATTAGTGAGAGGACGCTGCTGCCCGTCCTCCGGTGCCTGGCCGCACTTTTAAGACGTACCCGGGTTATTTTATTATCAAAACGAAATTTAGGCATGGTACTTCTTCAGTAATAAATCTATTCACTTTTACTTTTCTTTTCAGTCCATTTTGCGCAAATTTCTTAGTTCATTATTCTCACACCTATACGCATGACAGGTTCATCAAAATTCTTCGTTCAAACAAAAGAAATGTCGCTGCCTATCGCCGATCCGAATATCGATGGTCCTTTGAGTCGCAGTACGTTCTTTAAGAATTGTTCCTTCATTTCCACTTAGATGGCGGCTCTGGCCGAATATGATTAATTCATCAGTCATACATCTTTGGAGTCGAGTCAGCGTTTGACTGGTAAGGGGCGATTTGCCTAATGAGGTGTTGTGAGTTTTTGGGGATCTTTTTTTATTTGAGTAGAACAGCATTTGTATGCAGTTCGGGTTTTCGTTTAAAGAGATTTTTGCTTTTTGTTGTTGTAAGTGTATTTAAAACAGGTATTTTTTGATATTATCTAATTTATATGGCTTCTAGGGTTTATTTTTAATTCATGATAATTTCGTAAACAATTCTAGACGTAATATAATATTCTTCATCAGAATAAATTGTCTTAAGCAATTTCTTTTATTATTAGTTTATTTGCCCGAAAAGACATTCAGTATCATTATTCATATCAGTCATAAAAGTCACTGGTAATGAAGATTAATGTCTATTTTTATAACTTTTTATAGTTCTCCTTACAAGTTGCTTTCTTAACTTTTATAATTACAAGATTGTTTCCAAGAAAAGTTAAGATTCAATGTCATGATATTTTCTCTCTTTTTTAAGGTTAGCTCGGTTAACATGATAATTACTTTTAAACGTTTTTCTGCGTGAGATAATGTGATGTCAAAATTATAGCGTGGCGTTCATGTTTGTACAGTAGGTCGGCGGTAACTTTAGTATATACTGATCGGTCTTAATAAGCTTAATATGAGATAATCTAGCGCATCCTGGACAGGCTTCCTTAGTTGCACCATTTTTTTTCTTTTCTTTTTTTTAAATGTTGCCCCACCCTTGGATTTCTCCTGTATCGTGGGTACAGTTTACAAACATACACGTCGCATGCACACACAACCAGACCCGAAACAAATATCTGTAGATCATACAAATATTTGTTTCGTGCGGGGATCGAACCCGCGACACGTAGCGCAGAAAGCTAATCTTAGCCACTATGCCAACCGTGTCGTCAATTGTCGTCACCATTAGAGACTGGCTTATCTTCCGACTACGACATGAATAACTCTCGTGCGATGCTCGTAAAAGAATAAAGATTACACAGTCTGGTTTAAGAATCTCTACCCTTCCTCTTTCCGAAGTTTGTGAACTAACTAATCTCAATTGTCAGACGTTGAGCTATTGTACCTATTTAAATTAGAGCCTTTGTAAAAGATGAATAGTGCTTCAAAACATTTTAATTGTCATTTTCAACAAAACACGTTAACAGTACAGTACAGTACAAAAAAACCCATTCACAAAAATAGAATCGAGCGATAATGTTACCAAAACAATTTTTAAGAGTTCAACCAACAACTCTTTTGTCATTGATTCGCTGTTTGGCATAATATTATGGAAATATTTTGGCAGGGTCGTCGGAAAGTGTGTAAAGCAGTTACACAACAATGTCTTAGAACCCCTAGCACCGGGAGACGGGACCTTTTTAGGGGATCTTCTCTTTATCTGAAGGTGATTTTCGCTAGAGGGTCGCTTTTGGGACAAGTTTTGAGAGGATGCGACTTTGTTTCGAAGTGTAGGCAGTTTGCTTGGCAGATTTTAGCTCTTGATTTTCATGTTGGGAGAATGTGTCTGAATGTATTAATTATAATGTTCATTTTAATTTTTTGTTATACTTAACTTATAAATATTTTATGGTTGAAACTATGCTAATTTAAAAGTAACTAATTGAGTTACTTTTAAATTAGCATAGTTATTTCATTATAGATTCTCGCGATAGTAATCGAATTTAGGTTACGTTATTCATTTATAATAATATAATCCTCAATTACCAACACAAGTGAATAGAATTTACGCGTACGAAAGGACCAAATATCGGCACCAAAGTTTTTTTTTTTAATCAACTCCGCTGCCTCTCCTTCCTCGATCCTTGAAGTCCGATCGTCCGCCAGGGTCCAATAAACTGACAATTCAATTACAAACAACAGGCCGTACTCCGCTGTTTCGCTGATATTGAGCCCCGGACCGATTGATTCAGACAATCCTCCACTCGTGTACCGAGCTTTTTTTCTATTCTATCTGCTGCAAACTCAATTTGACGTTCGCTATGTAGCGTTTGATTTGGACAAACATGTTAAGGTTTATCTGGATGGAAAGAAAATATGGGGAGGTTTCGTGGAAGTGGGTGGAGACGCGTATTGCGAATGTCAAAGTGTTTTGTGGAATTATGTGTTTGAGAATTGAAGGGAGATACATTTTTTGATTTAAGAATGATTTTGGCAATATCTAGGGTTCCCAACTTTTTGTACGAGAAATAAAGTTATATTAAGGTCGGAGAACTAAAATGAACAGTATTTTAGAAAAGTAAACAGTATTTTATATTTTGACGTTTTTGGAGCTTTTTGCAAAATTTAACAATTAATAATAATTTTTTAAATATTACTTTTTTAGGTTTTATGGCTCGGAATACCAGCGGTCATAAAAACAGTATTTATACTGTTTTTTTGTAGTACAGTAAAAATATTAACGAGCGAAAAAAGTATGATATTGCTTGTAACTGTATGGTTGGGTTATATTATCTTAATCGATAAAATTATTTTGTTAAATTGACGATAAATGTTTTTAATTTTAGGCACTTAATATTATTATTATATTTATGTACTATTAAGAACTGTAATGACCCGAGTACGTCTTAAAACTGCGACCAGACACCGGAGGACGGGCAGCAGCGTCCTTTCACTAATCGGTGAGACACTGCTATCCCCAAGCCGCCTGCCAAGCGTGGGGATTATGGCAAACCTCCCCACTTGGGGGAGGCCTTCGTTCAGCAGTGGACGTCTTCTGGCTGATGATGATGATGATGAAGAACTGTAATTGTCCCTAGGTAACGTTCATTAATAAGGGATTGAATAAATACTGGTGTGATACTAACTCATCAGAATGATATAAGAATGTTGACATTTCATTTAACATATTTGCTTACCATAAAAAAGACATTTAAGCTGTATCTTTAATAAACGAAAATATCTTGTAAAAAATAGCTGCGTTCTATCTTTAATTGGAAGGCAAGATGATATAGCAAAGGAAATGTCTATTAATATATATTCAGTCTAAAAAAAAGTATGTTTCAAGGGTTACATAGCGACAAACTTACATTATACATCATGATGTTAACCGAGTATCGATTAAAGTAATCGATACTCGGTTAACATCATGACCAAAACGATTATGAGTTCACTTCAAAAATGTCTCGCTACAGCTCATTCTGTCACCGCACCCATAGAAAGTAACATCTCGAACATGATATTTCAAGAATTCTTTTTCACCGAACCATTGCCAAAAATATTTAATGCTTTTTTATCGAATTTCTAGTTTGAAACACATGCCGTATTCTTAAAGGACAGTTTTTGTATGCGAAAAATATACTGGTGTACAAATTTTGTATAAGCTCCTTTTGTTTCGAAGTTTAGAGACGAGAATTATAGTGTTAATAATCGAATCAGATTAATTGTTTTGTTAACTAAAATATTTTAGAGGGATATACATATTATATTAGAAATTTATTTTATGCTCAAAATTGTAAATACAGTTTCTTTTTTTTGTTGCTATTATTTTCTGTGAAATTCATGAATATTTTTGTGTGTGCCAATTGTAATTTCATTTTTGTTAATTCGATATTTTTATTTGGCACTGCGGAATAGGATTTGGAAACGATTGATGCGGTCCTGAGTCACGAATTTTATACACCCCTGAGTAAGCCAGGAACAGGCGATAACTATAGTACATAATATGTACGAGTATATATGTACTTATCACCACATCAGCCAATAGATGTGGGCATCAAAACTTGAAGAAAGTTAAGCGGGCGGGGCTGAAACTATTCATCGAATTATAAGGAATAGTATCACAGAGGCTGGTCTGCGTAACTCGATTCTGACGTTTCTGACGTTTCATTACATATTTTGATGGGTGATCTGTCTGTACTTTGTAGGTCTAAATCGAATAGGCAAGGATTTTGTTTTCACTGCGGTGACAGTACAAGTAAACGTGGAGTATTGTCGCCTTGTCTTGTAAAACGGCCATCGTAGACACTATCTGCTCATTTAATGAAACAACCCCATGATGACTGCTAGAATACCTGTCTCTTTCTGTTATTATAATTTCAGCACATTATTAAGTCAAATTTCTTTGTCCACCAGGTGAGGGCGACCGCGGGGGCGAGCGGCGACGCGGCGCAGGCGCAGCGGTGTCGCGCGGCATGCGGCGCCGCCCGCTGCTGCCGCTGCTGCTGCTGGCGCTGCTGCGCGCGCACGGCCTGCTCGCCGCGTCCGGAGGTGAGTCACACATTTACATAAATCAAAGAATATTATTGATAAAAATATTATTTCAAAACTATTAGGTGTATAACAAAAAAATATATTTTTGCTCACAAAATAACAGCAAGACTAGTTACCTGTATTTTGACGTATTTTATAAATTATATGCGCTATTGGAAGAACACGGCGTGAAAACAATACAAAGTTAAGCAAAGTCAAAGGAAAGGCAGATTTTCGTTTTTACGTGTGTGTGTATGGTGATAAAATACAATAGATAGGTAAGGGTTCGTCAGTTCTTTCGTCAGTCGGTAGTTAAAGCAACAGTCAAAGAATTTAATAAAAAAAAAATATATATTGCAAATTTGAAATACGACATGTTGTGTATGAAATATTTACTAGGTATGTAGTTCTTACGCATGACTTGAATATTACTGATCAATATAACGAGAAATATCAGACCAAACAACATTTATACGTATGTAGATTTTTAATGAATAACATAAATCTAAATATATATGAATTTGTATAATTTGTAGAAGCAATAGAATTCTGCAGCATTGATTAACAAACAGTTTTAATTTAACATTCAATATTGAAATAACTATTTGTAATTAAAATGTAGGTCAAATGAAAAGATTTTTCTCTTATTTTTGTTCGTGATTTTACTAAGTGAATTATAACATGACTAGTTTCCGCGCGCGGCTTCTCCCGCGTGGTTTATGAACCCGTATATTTTTCCGGGATAGAAGTAGCCTATGTGCTATTCTAGACTACAATCTATCTCTGTACCAAATTTCATCCAGATCCGTTCAGCCGTACTGGCGTGAAAGAGTAACAAAGATCCATCCATCCTCACAAACTTTCACATTTATAATATTAGTAGGATTAGTAGGATAGGATATGTTACATAGATATATTCATAGTAAACATGATCCTAAGACCAGTCTTACATCCTTTCCTAAGAAGCACCTAACTTACCTACCCGTAGTAGAACAGTGATAAATGGCTGGATGCCATTACTTGACCATGACTAGACTCGACTCCCTGGGCTGCATTAACGTAATTCGCTCCATGACGAAGCTTTAGATAGAAGATAAAAGTAAAAGATTAGTAGTGAACCATTAGGATTATTGTGTTATGAAAGTTATTGGGTATTGATTTAGTCCTTTGTTCTAAGGGGTAGCTTTTTTAGTCAATCGTCGATTTTAGACTGAAGAAAAGTTCGTCAAAGATTTTCATTTTTTTTTACAATTTAATTTTTCTCACTACTTATTACTAACTAATAAACAGATTAAAGATTTAAATGATATAAAAACATAACACATCCATCAAAATACTTGTGTCATTGATAGTGTGATACGACTATATATATTAAACTGAATATATCACCACTTAAATTTTGTTTACAGTTTCTATAATCCTTGACAACTAATGTCGGTAATCAAATAAATCAATAATGAGTTATTGAGATAATTATAGCTCATATTGGATATCAATCATGAACAGCTAAATTAATGTCGTTCAGTGAGTAATCGTTTATATAGGTTATAGTATATCTATGTAAAATGGCTTCGTATTATATTTTTATACATTATAAATTTATAATTTTCCCTGGCAGATGCATCCATTTTTTCCGCCAACCCCAGATCTATGTACTACCAACAAAAACAATTCTCACCTAGTCGAATATTCGTACAGCCATTAGACTAATCGTCGGCCCCAAATAAAGTATTCACCGAATTTGTTTCGCACAAACACTGAGGGCCCAATCAAACAAATGGCCGGTGTCAGTGCAGCGCTGAACTAAACTGTGGCGCTTCACCGCGTGCGCTGTAACCGCTTTGCGGTGCGACTCGTAATAAATTGAGTGAGCTTGGGTCTTGAATTGGGGACAACACAGAGTAAAGGTCGATTTACACTTTGACAAGCAGAGCCAGCATCAAAAGTCGGTAAGTGATATAGTATACATTACGTAGATCACGTCTGCAGTCCCTAAAAGGGTAGGCACTGGTTACCGATGTCATAATTAAATCCCATGTCATAGCCAATCTGGTGCCATCTGCCGGCCATAATCAACTTAGATTTTACTTTGTATGCTAAGACCGAGAAAATGAAAAATAAAAAAATTACTTAACACAAAACATGTGAGCACTAGAATTGAGACGTATGTTTTGTGTAAATGAAGGGAAATTATCGATTTGGAAATGTTCAGTCGAGTTTTATTATTATTTTATTCATAATATTTTTTTGTGATTACAAGATGGTCGACTCTCTATTCTGTGGAGGTGACAAAATCTCAATTGGTGTCTGCTGTCATTTTGATATGATCTTCCATAGGAGAGAATTGCTAATGCCAAGTAGCAAGATTCGTAACATTTTCGAAGAAGCTCTGTCTATACACCAACAAATTGTGAAACTCAGAAGACTTGCGAAGAGTCTTGGTGAATTGCAAAAGAAAGCAAAATAATTACTACTTCTTACTGCAGAGTGTGCATTGAACATGTAGTTTATTATCAGCGATGTTGCCGTTGCTTTGTGGCCAGACTTGGGGACAAATTGAGTGCACGGGTGCTGCCTGAGTCTAAACAAATTATTCTAGAGTTCAAGACGATTTCTTGTTTTTGTTTAGCTTAGGCCAAGGCAAAGTGTTCGACAAAACACATAACATAACTTCACGGCTATTTTCTTCGAAGGGAGCAGAGGTATTATTGTGCACTCACATTCCGCCGATGCCGTGTAACACTATTGCCATCTACCCAGCAGAGAGCAAACACATTTCTATAGAAAATTTTCATGAAAATTTAAATTGCCATTTACTTTTGATTATATCATATCTATTTCTTTTCATAAACTATCCTTTTATGCATAGTATCTGTACAAAATGTAATTATAATATTTCATAAATTAATATCTGTAATTTCGATGTTTCACCAGATGTTTCTGCCTGGCGTCCTGCGATGGCTCATTTTTTTTAACCGAAGTAATATATATCCTTTTTAACTTCAATCTAACCTTTGTACATGTCATGGGCAGTATACATTGCATTGCTCTATGCTTTATAGTCTACTAGCCTCCGCCCGCGGCTTCGCCCGCGTGCTTTATTAACCCGTACATTTTTCCGGGATAGACTATGTGCTATTTCAGACTATAATCTATCTCTGTGCCAAATTTCATCTAGATCCGTTTAGTCGTTCTGGCATGATTGAGTAAGAAAGATCCATCCATCCATCCATCCTTACAAACTTTCACATTTATAATATTAGTAGGATATACTCAATACTCAACAGTCAAAGACAGCTCTTCAGGATAAATGTTCTGGTTGACGTTGACAAATGAAGCGCAAGAGTCAGTTTGCTAGTCTGGTGTGCTGGTCAAAGGAATAAAACAAAGGGTTACTTGTACGATGTTACCTTTGGACTTGTTTTATTATTGCTGGTATTGTTCGACTTTGAGAAATATTAATCGAGACTGTTCAAGGATATGCAAATTTTAAGAGCTTATACATAAGATAGCAGAGATAGCCTAGTGGTTGAACGCTTGCCTTCCATGCAGGAGGGTCTGAGTTCGAACCCGGCCCGCACCTCTGACTTTTCGGATTCATGTGCGGATCAGAATTAGATTATCACTTGCATTTACGGTGAAGGAAAACATCGTGAGGAAACCTGCACACCTGAGAGGGCTCCATAAAGTTCTGGACGGTGTGTGCAGTCCGCCAACCCGCAGCGGGCCAGCGTGGTGGACTAAAGCCTAACCCTTCTCGTTCTGAGAAGAGACCCTTGCCCAGCAGCGGGACAGTAATGGGTTGAATTTATTTTTATACATAAGATGGAAATAGGCTCGCCCACTATTAGATAGGAGTTAACCGGTGAAATGAGTGGTATAAAAAGTATACCTCTCCCTGATCCCTCGGGGAATACAGGCGTGATGCTATGTTATGTTATGTTACATAAGCTGTAGATGTCTCCCGAAAATTCATGATATCCCCAGATGATATGGTTACAACACAAACACTCAGACCCGAAACAACGAGCTGTAGATCATACAAATATTTGATCCGTGTGGTTATTGAACCCACGACGTGCCATTTAGACAACTATGCCATTTATCAATGCAAATTGGTCGAGCCAGTATCAAGCGTCACGTGTTTAACAGCTGCATGAGTATATAGGATGGGTTTAACTGCTTCTACCCTTTCATCACTTCTTCGTAACCTGTGTTACATTACTCATAGTCAAATTCAAAAGTTTTTATTTCAATTGGTCCTTTGCAGGCATTTCTAAAATGAAGAGACTCTAGACGGTTCCGTAAGGGAGTAGGTCTCAGTATACTCAGCAAGTGACTTCATGTGCTTGAGTGCAACAAAAACAGTTCGAATTTCAAAGAGGATGATCAAAATGGCCTCGTCTTGGATCAAGAAATATACTTTATATCTTGGTGTACCTGACATGAAGGTGATTTCTATCAGCAAATCCGCAGCAGTATGTTAGGCGTCAGAGCATGCGCCGTATAAATCTTCTGCGGTGGCAGCAAAGATAAATGGAGTGTGGCAGTGAACCTAAGTAGTTGATAAGTAGAGCTGTGAGACTTGGCAATCGACACGCTATCAGTTTAATGTAAAATGGATGTATAGCACGGTTCTGAGTTGGTAGAAGCTAGAAGTAAAGAAAAAAATTCAAAATTTCCCAAAATTATAACTTCAGATGTCTCTTGGAACACATCACAATACTATGAGTTTCGAAAATAGATTTTGAAAAACAATACCCAAAATAATACACTTTAAGTTTTATCCCATTTGAATCCACGGCATTTAGGTCTTCTAGAAGAGTTTCTATATTGTGTTATTCCTCATAAACGTGATGAGAACGTAAATTAAATAAACAATAGTTTGTATCAAGACAAAAACAATCCTTGTAGACTGGCTAATTTTTCCACCACTCTACAGCACTAGTGCATAACAGCAAGCCCAACAGAAAAAATGGCACTTAGGAAGGGCCTCTATGTATTCCAAAATGTTAGAGAAAATGAGATAGTAAAATTAAATTACAGTTTACATAATGCACGTCCTCCACAAATCAATAGAACACGATTTAAATCGATCAATAATCGCAACAAAGAGTTTTAAATCGAACGCTCAATTAATGCCTATGTAACGCAATCCGCCACGCGATTGGCTAACAGGATAACGTACATTCTATTACACGAACGATTGGAATTAATTCCCTAAATCGCGTGTAAGCTGATATGATTGCGTAAATTTACCCCAGTGTGATGTTATAATGTCTAAGTTTGTTAACTTGATGTATGTTTTCTCGGAAGTGCATTGATATTTATTTGGGTATTAGGGTGAAACTACATGAGTGTACACGGGTCTGAGTTTCATTTGGTTTCATTTGAATGAGCCGAGAAAGTCTTAGGGCTTGAACAGATGGACGCCTGATGAATACAACAGTTTAAAGTCTAGAATGTATAATATATTAGCGAACCCAACAGACGTTGTCCTGTCCGAACCTGTCCTAGAGCTTGGTTGCGGCCTATTAGGTCCAATTGTGAATCTAAATCATCCAGGGACCCACTCAATTACACAAAATTTCATCCAAATCGGTCCAGCCGTTTAGCATGAGTTCAGTGACATACACACGTACGGAAAAATCATATATATAAAGATGTATGAGAATTACACAATACCAACTCACTACTATTTATTTATTTATATTTTTGCATACTTACAGTTATAATAGTTAATTACGACTAAAATGTTGTGTCGGTGATCAGTCGACCGTCTGCTAGAGCCCTTAGCAATTACATAATATTCCATGTTTTCAAATTCAACATTCACAATGCATTAACATTTCAGCCCGTTACTCAAAGAAAAATCATACTTCCTCTGGCGCACAATAAATCCTCCCGTTTTACATTTGGCTGACTCCCCAATGTCTGCTCACCACACAGATAACCTTACGTGAAGATTTAATAAAGAATCTTCCAAAAGAGCTCATTCAATCCCTAAATCTTAGTCATCGAAACTTTTATATGTCGAGGAGACGAAAAAAAAAAATCGGTCCTGGATTATATCTTGCGCAAGGGGTAGTAAAAAATACGAAAAGGGATGATTTAATGTTATTGTCTCTGATATTCGTTATTACTTAGGTTTGAACAAAGGATTTTTTCGGATTTATTTCATGTCATTATTATATATGAGAATTTTTGCATGCCAATGTGTAACGGAAAGCATAGATCTGTTTGTCGCGCAATTTATGGGCAGCGGCGTGCACAGAGTTTTTAGACAGGGTAGGCAAAAAAATTAAATGCTCACTTACCGTAAATACCTACTGCATATTCGTATTGGTTCATCGTCTTGTCGATTAAATAATGATGTATGTGATTTTTCACCTCAAATATCTTATAATAAATATTTATCTGAGTTATGTAGGGTAGGCAGTGTCTTTTTGTCTTTTTGGACCGCACGCCACTGTTTATGGGTCCTCTCGCTTTGCACTGAATATTTTCACTGCTGACCTTAGTTTTTCTGTGACCCGCTATTATAAACTGTTATGGGATGATATTGTTTAAATTTCCATTAACTTTATATTCTTCAGAGGAGTCGTATATAACATTATTTTTAACTAAACCAGAACTTAGTTTGTTCAGAATCAGTAACAGAACTGATTGTAATAAATACTCAAGCACACACACATTCAATAACACAACAAGCTTGTAACCTTTTTTTTTAAACTTTGCCCCACACTAGGATTTCTCCTGTATCGTAAGTACAGTTTACAAACATACATGTCACAGACACACGCGACCAGACCCGAAACAACTATCTGTAGATCATAAAAATATTTGTTCCCTGCAGGAATCGAACCCGCGACACCTAGCGCAGAAAGCTAATCACTTAGCCCCTGTGCCGACCGTGTCGTCTTTGTGAGTTTGTGAGTTTTCATTGTACATTTTTTTTTTTTACTGGCTCATAATTGAAAATATTTGGCACTAAAAATAATTTTGTACATTAGAGTCGGCTTCCATACTAAACTACCTTTGAATATAAATATTTTACAATGACGTAGTTCCACAAGCTTTAGTATAAAAACACGTCTCTATAACAACCTATACTTAAATTTCATCGGAGCAGGCTATTATTGTTGGAGCAGACATTTTACCGAACCTTTGTCTGCTATGACGTCATACGTCCGTATGAACAGAATTCGAACGGGCAGCTAGTGATGTGCGCAATTTACCGAATACTGACACACCGACCATTATATTACGTGCATGACGTTTGACGAATGATGCATTGTTTTGCGTCTATTAATTGGACTGAATGGGAATGTATTGAGGTAACCATTTCAATCTAGTACAGAGGCACTCGTTTGGCTTTGGAAGATATATAAGGACGATTAATTTAGCATGGCATTGCATCACGCCTGTATTCCCGAAGGGTTAGGCAGAGGTGTACTATTATACACCTACATTTCCCGTGTCCCATGTAACAGGGGGCGAGCCTATTGCCATCTACGTGGTGCTACTGAGAATTTCCATGCAGAAAACCCAATAACACTTTTGACAACCGGGAATCGAACCCAGTAGCTCATGCTCAGCAGCCGCACTTGCGATCACTAAAACAATGAGGCGGTTAAGCATAATTAGTACGTAAAATAGATTTTCATACGAATATCTATGTATGACAGTCGTTACTGGTCGTCCGTAGCCCCGAAAGCTTGACAATTTAACATTACGATATCAATATCTCCTGGTAATTGGATTGAGGATCAGATAATGATACTCATAATCTTTAAAATAATGAAGAAAAAAAGCAGGATTGTTCAGGAAGCCAGCAATAAATCATTACCAAATCTCTCTATTTCCCAGGCAATATTTCTCTGCTTACGTGGAAAAAGTAAACACCTGACACCATATTTCCTGTAAATCCGTACAGAAATTAATCACACAAGCCCCCCAAACACCATAAATTATCCAAAAGAAGTGTATTACATAACAGCAAATTTATATGTCCCACCGCTGGGACTCGCAATCGTCCCTGGCGCCTCACCAGCCCCCATAAATCCTTCTCGTCGTATTTTATATTTCCCTGGTACCGCGAACGTGCTAAATTGATATTTACCTGCCACCTTGTATCAATAAATATAATTTAATGCAGAAATTGCAAAGAGTAAGGGGAAAAAATGGTGAGGTGTGTGTTGGACATGCTTTTTCGGTTCTGTATGTAGTGAAACAGAGTACGTGAACTCGGAGTCTAAACATTTTATTTGAAACTGTGGGCCAACTTGTCTTGGACTGTCCTGTTGCTTAATATTATAATTTGAATCCTAACTCCAAACATTTACTGTAAAACTATGGGCCTATCAGTCTTGGTGGTGTAAAGATTTTGTTTTAAGGTCTACGACAGGGAGACATTGCTCTATATCAAACGGATTGACATCAAACTTGTCATAACAAGTCTGTCAGGGTTCTTTGGTCTTTCGGCTACGGAACCCCCAAAATAGGAGTGTCTAATGAAGCTTTGTAGCTTATTCTTTTGTTTACTCCCTTTCGCTTAGTTATAAACTCAACCTTAAGATGTCTGAACAACTAATTAAAAGATAATGAAAAAATTTGAAGTGAGAAAGTATGTAAATGAGTTGGGGAGTGCTTGAGGCTGCTGAGTTAACAATTAATTGTGGGCAGCTCTGAACCAGCCTGATCCGGATTATTGAGTAGGTATATTTTAGTCCGTGGTTTTTATGCCGGCTTTGTATCTAGGCGGACAGATAAGTTAAACTTGTTTGGTTTTTAAAAACGTCGCCCATATCTGGATTTCTCGCGTAAAGCTAAAGTTTTGGATTCATTTCCAGTCCTTTAATGGTGAGAGAGAACATCATGAGGGTACCGGCATCTCCCGGACTCTGACCACACGGCACTGACCTCTGGGGCGCATTACAGCCTAGTCTTATGACAAGTAACCATATGAAGTTTTCTCTCTTCCAAAGACAAAGAATTAGGCATGGCTAAACCATTTTGATTTGTGTTCTTTTATTAAAAAAAACGTTGCCCCACACTAGGAATAATTCCTGTATCGTGGGTGCGTTTACAAACACATATACTCACTGACACAAAGTCCTAGACCCGAAACAACTATCTGTAAATCACACAAATATTTGTACCGTGCGGGAATCGAACCGGCGACACGTACACGTCGCAGAAGTCGATCTCTCAACCACTGCGCCGTCTGTTATCTATCTATGATATTCCAAAAGAGTAGACGTGGATATTTTGACCTCATTTTGGCTCACCTTTGCTCATTTTGACGCGTTAGGTTTACACGTGTTTTATGCTATCTTCAATTTTCCTCTCTAGAAATACATTGTAACATAGACCGAAATATTATTCTATTATTGTTACACACATTTAATATTAAATTGAGCTAAGTAAAGGTTTTAGTTTACTTTGTTTTGCGGTTGAACTAAATGGATATCGATCTGTTCAGTGAGTAAGTATCGTATGGGTCCAGAATAAACACCTTTATGAATAGAGCTTTTGTTTTATGTATAACAATATAGAATAATATATATCTATACATAGTTATCAATGTATATCATATCTAAAATTAAATTAACTTTGAACGCGGTGGTTGTTTCGCGACGTAAAGGTTATTGAAACTAGTTAACGTTACAATAGCGGGTAGCTCGTTTCACCGTTCTGAAATAACCTGCTAATAACTCGAACACGTTGCACTCCAACACAACGCGCACAATGTTTCGTTACACCTACATCGCTAAACACTATCGGGCTCACGCGACCTGTAGTTCAGTGCCGTAGATCCCGCTATTGGTCGCTACTAAAGAAGCGTGTTTCAGTAACCGCTACTGATAATCGGTAGACAGTTTCGATTCGTTATCCAGGAAAGCCGCTACAGCCCACGATAGCCACAGCAGAACACGCCCAGCTAGAACATATTAGAATTTAGGGTGGGGGGGACCATCAAATATGGTCTGAGAGAACGTTTGGCTGCAATATAATATCTTGATAACTTATGCGGATACTGATTAGAAAGACAAGAGGTACCAATAATTGTAGATACAATTATCTATTGAAACCACACTTGTACAGTCAGCATCTAATTGTAATTGAAATCTTGACCAATTTTACACAGTATCTGCGGATATATAAAAATACATAATCATTTCAATTTTATGATTTAACCAATACTTTTTCTAGAATAAGCGTTTGAATTTCGCTACGTATATACATATTTTTGATATTGACTGTAGATAAAAGATCGATAAACAATATTTCTTTATTTTCAATATGGAGTTTCTTACCAGTTCTCCTCCATAGGACCAACTTTTTGGAACCGTGCAACTAGACTCCTATAACGTTTCATAAGTGCCTGTTTTAGGTTTATTTGAAATAAAAACAATTCTATCTATCTAATAGATTCTCTATTGTGTCTACTGTGTACTTTATACCTATATGTATACTGGGCAAGTGGACAATGTCACGCAGCTTATTATTTTAGTGACCAGGGACTTGTGCTCGTATAATATTATAACAACGTTTTCACATAATATCGATTTGTTTTCTCTCACGTGTTCCAATTAAGGTATTGTTTTGTTGGGGCCCATTAATCTCTATGTATGCAAATGTGAACATGAATTGCCAATTAACCGCACGAACTTTTCGAACGTGAATCTGTGTACAATGTGTACACGTACCTACCTATGCTGGCACTTCCAAAGGTTTGAAAGCAAAGCGATGCTTTGTAACTGAGATTGATACTCCGGCCGCGTAATTATTTTACGATTTTGAACCGTAATTTCACCCCCTTACGGGATGAATTGTGGACAATATTTCTGAGTGGTCGCTTACACCCTGACTTAATAGCTCCTAAGATTTTGTGAATAGTGACTGGGTGAGTAATTTTCTATTATCTATCTGATTATCTGTCTGAAGGACTTTAAATTAAAGGCAATAAAAACTCTATCGACAGGGTCATGAGAAAAGTAACAGACTTTAACTTATACATTTCATTCGTTTCCTAATTATAATAATGTCCTCCTGACCGATTTCGGTCACGGCGGTCAATCTCACCGGAGATTAGCCAACTACGCAGGAGATATTAAAGAGCACAAGTGTGTGCGCAAACACAGGTGCTCTCTCTATTCCTTCACTCTCATAGTCCGATGGGACGGCAATCCGACACAACCGGAGAGAGATCAGGCGCAGGACCAACAGCTTTATGTGCTTTCCGAGGCATAGTGTGTATTCACATACATAAAGACCCCGACCCGAAACAACTATCTGTAGATCGTACAAATATTTGTTCCGTGCGGGAATCGAACCCGCGACACGTAGCTTAACAGTCGATCTCTGAACCACTGCGCCAACCGTTCGTTTCCTATTGGAAAGATTAAGCAGCAATTTTCTATACCCGTTGGAAAGATTAAGCGGTAAATTCACGCGCTTTAACTGAAATACGTAATAATTTGCATATATGCCTGGGTGATGTAATGTCGGTATCGTCGCAACGTGATATGGCGGTCCGTCTGTCCGCGTGCATCAAAAGCTATGTTTCAGAAATACGCTGCAAGACGTAAGCTAGTAGCAACCATAGTCAGTGTGTCTTGAGCATTGCATTATGTATTTTTTTAAATCGTTGCCCCACCCTATTATTTCTGCTGTATCGTGAGTAGAGATTACAGACATATATACGTACTACCCATACAGACAATCATAATGATCATCTAATAGTATTTAGTCTTGATTTTGTTTCGTGAAAGACATTTTTTGAGATTATACGTTTAGTTAATCCGTTATTATTATGGTAACGGATAAGCTTATAAGATAAGCTTCAAAACACCACACTGCGCTCCAAAACGCACACGCAAATCACTGACGTGGCTCGAAAAGCCGCTAAGCAAAAGTGGGATTGGGCTGGCCACGTCTGCCGTATGCCGTTTGAGCTGTGGGCCAAAATAACCACGCAATGGAGCCCTTTTTTCTTTTTATTTTTGATTTGCGTGGTAAGAACCCATCATGGGCTATCCTCCACCTGGGGGGGGCGGAGGGGTGTGCCGGACTCCTACCGGCTAAACTCACCACGGTGGTCCGCCTCGACACCATATGGCTGGGCCTCGGGAACTCTTAGAAGACCGCACCGAAGCCCACCACGGTGTCGTGCCGATCGGCACTTCCCGGAGGGAGTGACAACAATGGAGCCCTATCACAACAAAACGGCGACGCGGTAGACCGCCAAAGAGATAGCGGGATGAACTGAACATATTTGGAAAAGACTGGTCATCTTTGGCACAGAACAGAACGGTCTGGAAAGCAAGGGGGGAGGCCTTTGACCAGCAGTGGGATGTGACAGGCTAACAGTAACAGTAATAAGTTTTGTCTTATATTCTCTAAAAATGTCTTTAGATGGATGTAAAGCAAATATTATGGTATGATTTTTGTTTGATTTTAAATTTGTATGAATTCCTTAATCTTATTGTTAGTTGCTAGATATTTGACGATTTGGTTGGTCGACACGGTTGGCGCAGTGGTTGAGCGATCGACTGCTGTGCTACCTGTTTCGGGTTCGATTCCCGCACGGAACAAATATTTATATGATCTATAGATAGTTGTGTCGGGGTAAGTCCTCGGGGTAATTCGTGTTTGTAAACGCACCCACGATACAGGAACTATTCCTAGTGTGGGGCAATGTTTTTTAAAAAGAAAAGCAAATTCTTATTCTTGTTCTAGCTATAGAGCTTAGCGTATTTGCTCCTCATCCATCTGGCATTCAAACAGATATGACCAGTCTTGCCAGCATAGCATTTTTGCCATATAAAATCCATATGTTATCTGCCATTTTAGGGTCTCCTCGTTACAATATTCTCTTATGATTATCCGCATTTAATATTCCATGCACCGCTCCGCTCACACCTTGCGGCATACAAGAATACCTCCAAGACGTGCCTGGAGCATTGCCAGCGCGAGAGTGCGAGCTTGCATGCCAAAATGGAATCCCAGCCATGTTCGCAATGATAACAAAAAACAAAAAAAAAATACAAAGAAACTTTCAAATGTTATTTTTATTGAAATTTATGATTTTCTTCACCTCTTTATGAAATTTATTTGGTGGAGGAATTTAGTGTAGTTTTTATATCATGGGGTTTATGCTGAGTGTACTCTTGAAGTATATTTATTTTTTAAATTTTGCCTCTCACTAGGAATAATTCCTGTATCGTG
Organism: Shargacucullia verbasci; assembly: GCA_947562105.1. Classification (NCBI taxonomy): domain Eukaryota; kingdom Metazoa; phylum Arthropoda; class Insecta; order Lepidoptera; family Noctuidae; genus Shargacucullia; species Shargacucullia verbasci. Next base: position 1,034,159 of record OX387284.1, read on the forward strand.
GGTGCGTTAACAAACATATATATTCAAATACACAAACACCCAGACCCGAAAAGACTATCTGTAGATCATACAAATATTTGTTCCGAGCGGGAATCGAACCCGCGACACGTAGAGCAGCAGTCGATCTCTCAACCACTGCGCCAACCGTGCATAATGCGACGACCGTGTGTATTGAGTGTGTATATTATACTTGGACAAAGGATGTTTATAAAAATGGGCTAGGTATACCATAAACTCTAATGTCATAGGCCACATAATACTATTTAAGATGATTTGCAACTACTTTTGTCTGTAAATTCTTTCTGTATAGACCTTTAACGTAGTCACGAAACCAAGCGATAGGCAAATGGCTCTAGATCTATCAGCTATAACTCATTCATGCATACACTCTTATTATCATGGAGTTTCTTGCCGGTTTCTCCATAGGACCAATCCACTTTGGTATTTGGTATTAGATTTAGAACGTTTTAAAGTGCCTGCAAAGGACCATTTGAAATAAAAAACTTTGACTTTGATATGATGAATATCATGCCATATTGACGATCGCTAAGTAATCGATTTTTGTTATATTTATTTCTTCTGATGCGCTTGATGAGAGTGAATTTTTACGATGCGCGCGCATGCCGACAGATAAAAGCGACACCATGAAGTTGGCTGGTAAATGTCTCTTAAATTTTCTTGGGAATTGATAGCTATATTCAAGGTAGCTATTGAAATATTTGTACATCTGTAACATGTGTTTCATATCAGTGGAAATAAAAAGTAAAACTTCTTACGTGCGTTCATAAGTACACAAACACTTATTTTATTAAAAAAATCTGTAAAAAGAATTATGCTCAATAACTGTACATACTAGTAATAACTGCATTATGGTGTAAAAAAATAATAATTTATGTCCAAACATACATTATTTAGAATCTTTCTTAATATTTATAATAAGGCAATTCGAGAGTTTTAAGAGACTCCGACCGGTACATTTCCGAACTTTAAAACTCAAAGCCATTTTTTTCTAATAAGTATTCCCTTCCCTTTGATGTTCGCGACACCAGGAATCACGACACACTGAAGCTGTTAATAAAGTTGGAATGGAAATTGATCTTTAACGGAGAGTACACGTAATACCGCCAATGAATTGAAAAATGCTCATGGAATTTGAGCTTTCAGATAATACATTGAATTAATGTAGATATGTTTTTTAGAGTCCTCGTAAGGTCCTGTGTTTAATTATTCGCGCGTTACTACTGCCTCAAACCTTACGTTTAATCATCGGCGTTATTTTATATTTTTATTTAATTTTTCCTTCATTTCATTTCTTATATTATATAATTTAATGATGAAATTTAAGAAAAACCGGGATGCAGTATTGTAGTCAGAAACCCCAATGAGAATGTTTAGTTATAATAGGGTTATTATAACTAAACATTCTCATTGGGGTTTCTGACTACAATACTGCATTCTTTACCTGAAAATATCCCCTTAAAAATAAAAATATTAGTATAGATAGATTCAACAATATAAATCTACAATGTCTATAATAGGATTTCGTAATAGCAACACCATGGGGAGTCGAGAATGAGAAAAAATATGACCTCCTTATTGGTACTATTAATGAAGTTTGCAGCAAGAAGTGAAGATTTTATATTAATAAAATATGTATGTAGCTTTAGACATTTTAATATTTTTATAGCATAGCAAACATATTAATTGACTAAGTACACATAGCAAGTTACATAAAAGAAATAAAAACTCCGATTCACATAAATAAACCTAAAAAAAATCAACTAGATTAAGAAAATGTAGATTTCTCAGCAAGTTCACTGGCTGAGTTCACTCCTACCAATATATCAGCTTCAACCGGAGCCAATCTCGAATTATCGTATCGACCGACGGCTCCGCTGCGATCCATTAATCAACGGATGGGATGTAGCGAGCAATGTAGAGCGACCATTACTTTATTGTCTGCCAGGTGCACCGCTTCGCGTCTGTACGTGTACATTTATCAAAGTTTTAAGATAAGTAATGATTTTGAATTCAGTACTCATCTATCATCATGGCGGTATTAAATGAAAAATCCTTCATGAATGATCACTGTAAGTGCTTTTATATAAATATCATCGGTTCGTTCTTCGTGAATGGAAAATAATTTGACAAGGTTCTCGGTAGGGTGTTATGGATAGTGCCATCCACGAAGACACGCCCCAATATTTTTGGTCGAGGCTTTCCAGCTGACCGTAATGCTCTTTCGTGATCAGTTAATATTTCGTAGTGTGCGTGTGCACTCATAGGTAATTAGTGTGTATCGACAGAACTAAAACACTAGCGGAAGGTTGCACACTTGTACTGTAAGCAATTAGGAAGAAGAGTGGGGCGCGTCTTCGTGGGTGGCACTATCTGTAGTGGGTTTTATTTTTATTTTATATGTAGATTCTGATGTAAATGCGCTTATTGCTACATAGCAGCCGGACAGATCAGTTAAGCAGCGCTTGCTGAGATCAGTCCTTAGATGACTGACGGTTTTTCGCAGATTGAGAAGCTTCCGTGCCTCAGAGAGCGGTTGGTCTCGGGTATCACACAAATACCTATGACAGTCGAAGGGTCAGGCAGGGGTGTACTGTACACCCACATTCGCCGATGCTGTTATTGAGTCTCATGTAATAGGGGGCGAGTCTAGTGCCGCCTACTGGGCACAGTTCCAGACTCCGTGCTGCTACTAAGAATTTCCATACAGAAAAACCCAATAACACTTTGCCCGACCTGGGAAGCAAACCCAGGACCTCACGCTCAGCAGTCGCACTTGCGAACACTAGACCACTGGGACAGATTTTATTTTAACCTCTAACTAAAATAACATGGCATCACGCCTGTATTGCCCTACGAGTTTGGTCCAGGTATATTAGAAACCCACAATTCATCCTATGTGGGGGTGAGCCTATTGTAATCTACGAGAGTTCTAAACTCCGGGTTGCTACTGAGCATTTTCTGGCACAAAAACCTAATATTTGCCCTGTCCGATGATAGAACTTGGGACCTTACGCACAAAAACCGGCCTTGGAACTACAGACTAATAAGGAAGCAGGGTGTGAACGTGTAAGCACTAGGAATTATTCCTGTATCGTGGATGCGTTTACAAACACATATATTCACATACACAAAGACCCAGACCCGAAACAATTATCTGTAGACCAACAAATATTTGTTCCATGCGGGAATCGAACTCGCGACACGTAGCGCAGCAGCCTATATCTCAACGACTGCGCCAACCGTTCCGTCTGTTATATTTTGCCTGCCGAATGCCAAAATTAAAGTCAGAAAAACAAATTACCTTTTTTTGTGATGTTACATATGTAAAGTTCAAATCTCGTCTTATATATGAGCGATATTGCCGACGAACATATATTTTACATTATATTTTAACACGTCGATGCCGCGTGTACTTGACATCAAATAACTCAATATTCCGACGCCGGGCGCCGAGGCCGGAGTTTTTGTCAAAAGGTGGAAAATTTAATTTAATTTAAAATTAATTCTCCACGGGAATATAATTTAGTTTCCGTTTATAATATGTTTTACTTTACGTCGCTGAGCGAATCTGGGAATAGGAGAGAGAAAAGTGTTTATTTCTGCTTACATAGTGAATACATACGTATAATACGAGTGACTTATTTATTTATGAAATATAAGCTTATAGTATAAACATCCAAATCGCTTATATCTATACTACACATACAAAATAAAAAACATATAATCACAGATAATTAATTATTAACATACACAATATAGATTACAAACACACAATTTTATAATGAGATCTTTTTAGTTTTTACTTTATCATAAATTAACTTAATTTTAAAGAGTAAGAGTGTGTGGTCGCCGTTTAATATTGTCTATCGTTCTTATAGAGTGTTTTTGCTGTAAGTCAGTGGAAGTGTTAGTGAGTTGGCAATTAAGGTTCTATATAGGACCAACCCACTTTTGGAACCGCGCAACTAGAATCATAACGTTTTAAAAGTGCCTGTAAACTAAGATTTTAAGACTGGCAAGATTTACTTATGTCTATTTCAATTATCTACATTTTGCATGCCGAATTAATTAGGCGAAATATGTGAAACAAATTATAAAATACGAAGATCTGTAAATCCACCGTATTTCACGCAAAATAAAGATTATTTCTATTTCTATTTCTAAAGATCCAGTTGAAATAAAAATGTTTGACTATGACTTTGAAAGTGGCTGAGGTCTTACGTCTGGTCACTCGATAAGTTTATTTTAAATATAATATCACGCTGGTTTTTCCTAAGGGTGATGCCGAGATGTAATATTATTGTACACATACATTTCGCCGATGCCACTGCTGAAAATTTCCATACAGAAAAACCCAATAACACTACCGACCCTTATATCGAACCCGAGACCTCACTCTCAGCAGTCACACTTGCGATAACTAGACAATTCAGGCAGTCATTAGACCAATGAGAGTCTATTTTTTACCGAGATAATGCGGTTTAAATCGAATGAGGCAATGAGTTTGTCTAACGCACCCTGGAGAGAGCGTCATAACGAACCACGACTGGCTTAGACAAGCCAGAACTCATGACAGAAAAAACTGTTCCTTATTACAGAGTAATAGTTGCAAAGAGATCCAAAGTACAATTCTCAGATAAAGCAGTTCAAAAGTTAGGATACTCTGTAAGGAAATTCTTATCAATCCCGGGGTTCAAAATATGCCGAGTAAATAATGATAGGCTCCCATCACTAGGGACCTATACATCATCGGCAAACTGTGGGTTTACAGTAATACACACTCTTGTCTTATCCTTTGGGAATATGACGGTGATGTGATTTAGTATGCATAGGTTCTTTTGATTTCAACTTCGTTACCTGCCTGGTTTAGTAAGAAGTGCGGGTGCTGATTGTGGAAACTTGGGTTCAATTTCGAGGTTGGGTAAGTTGTAATTCTGATTATTAGGTGTTATTGACGTGGTGTTGTCTGGCAGTTTGAGAATGTCATGCTCACTTAACTGTCCTACTGATGGTGGCGTGTGTGTCGGGTCGTTGAGTTCCCTGCAATATGGTTGAGTTGAGCGATGCCGAGACACGCGTCATACTCGTGAACGGGTGCCGTCTGTTGGGACTGGTCAGCTCATAGCTGGTATGTTAATCTCATCAGAATATTTGTTATTAATTTAAAAATCAGGCTTGTTTAGACTTTTTTTTATACATTGTCCTCACATAAGTTTTCGAGAATAATGTATTTAAACAAAATATTGTAAGAAATTCTGAATTTAAGAGTAACCATGGAGTTTCTTGCCCGTTCTTCTCCATTGGAAGTCAACATTTTGGAACGTGGCACCTAGAGTCGTAACTATTCTTAAGTACCTGTATATGGTCTACATGAATAATAACATATCTTATCTTATCTATTCTGGTGACGCATTTTTATCACGAACAGTATATTAAATGGGTGAGCAGGATAGTGCATTATGAAGACATGATTGGGTAAAAAAATATATAATCTTTGTGTCCTTAAATTGCCTTCTATAATACTGGGAAAGGAGGATAAATGTATGGGATGGGATGGTTGGATGGCTTTATTACCGGGATGAATCATTATGCTGAAGATTGTTGATGATTAATGGAGCCATGAAAATTGGGAAAATGTATAAGAAAATTTATGAGCTTTGGTATCAGTGTGATCAAGGTTTGAGGTACAGATTTGAAAAATATACCTGTATTTTTCTTTAATTAGTCAATTTCGAGTCTCGTTCTCGAGAGTGTACCGTATAAAGTCTTTTGCTATGATAACTTTCTGATGTCGTTTTAAAGTGACTCCTGCATTAATGCAGTACTTACCACAGAACATAACATATCATCACGCCTGTATTCTCCGAAGGGTTAAGCAGAGGTCTACTATATACCCACATGTTGCCAATACCGTTATTGAGTATAGAAATTCTCAGTAGCCGCACAGAGTCTGGAACTGTGCCCGGTAGATGGCAATATGCTCGTCCCCTATTACATGGGACTTAATAACGGTATCGGCGAAATGTGGGTGTACAATAATACACCTCTGTATAACTCTTTGGGGAATACAGGCGTGATGCTATGATGATGATGATGAATATTATATTTTATATTTTTTTTTATTATTATAAACTTATTATTATAATTCTATCTCTGTCTCTGGAAACGAAATGCACTATTTATATTAATTGTACAATTGCCATCACTTTTACTAGAATATATTTTTTGATTTTGCTGAGTATGAAGGTACTCTTTGGGGCCGACTGTACACAAGAAATAATAAAGATACATCTACTTGATAAAATCCTTATACGACGTTCACAACACCCACGGGAAATTGGGCTGTTTTGTTGCCCCGGCCGGGGAGGAAAAAACAAATTGGTATTAATACTTTGACTAAGAAACCCAACAGCAGATTTTAAGGTACGAGTACATATTTGACGTACTTCAAAAAACCAGAAGGACTTTCTTATTTTTTTTATTTACTACATATAAATCTCTAATAGAGATTGATGTCGAAGTGCACGAGAATTGCCCCAGAGATGGCAGTTAAGTCGACTTACATTTAAAAACCTATCTACATATGAGTGTATCGGCATTTATCGAAAAGAATTAAAGCATGGGACATCCATTAGGATAAGTTAATAAAGCTTAGAATTTTAAAACATAAAAACCATTTTGCTCGAACCAGGAATCGAACCGAGGACCTCAAGTGCAGCAGACGCGTTTGCGACTTTACACTTATAAATTAATTACCAAAAATAATATATTTCTGATACTCCCGAGGAAGATGATAAAAATAATTCACGGCACGAATGGCTCAGTGGCTAAGCGATTGGCTTTCTGGACTACGTGTCGCAAGTTCGATTCCCATACGAAACAAATATTCATTTTGTATGATCTACAGATAGTCGTTTCGGGTCTGGGTATGTGTACATTTACAATACACCCACGATACAGGAGATATCTTAATGTGGAGGCAACTGTTTCAAGAATAAAAAAAATGAATCACGCACGTTCCCCCTGCTGACTGCCCAAAAGATAGCGTGACACTTAAATATATCAGCCCTCTACACATACTTTTACAAGAATATTCCAATAATGTTTAATTAATTAGAAAACACTCACCATTGGTCTATTTTGTGCCCTAACTTGTGAGCCGTAAAATACAATTTTATCTAGCTAACATCTTGGAGTAGAAATTGAAATTTAATTGGTATTTGCCTTGTAATCTCTGTAGAACCCGGTTGAGACGCAATCTTTAAAATATTAATTGAATCTGTTAAATTGAAAATATTTCCTTTGGTTATTCAGGAGAGGAATGGCATTGTGTATGAATTTCAATAAAATAATGAAAAATCAGTGCGTTTTGCTTATAGAAATACAATATGACGAAACTGTTGGCACAGTGGTTGAGTGATCGATTGCTGCGCTATGTGTCGCGGGTTCGATTCCCGCACGGAACAAATATTCGTATAATCTACAGATAGTTGTTTCGGCAGCCTGATTACCGATGTAGCGACAGGCGTAGATCGCGCGATAACTTCTGTCAAACGTCATTTTTGTGACATATAATGTATTGGATGACAGTGAGATTGCTGTCGCGTGGCTGTCGCGTTGCTGTCGCTTTTTTACGTAATTAGGCCGCCGGTCTGGGTGTATGTTCATGTGAATATTTGTGATTGTAAACACTTCTGTGTGGCAATGTTAAAAAAATATAGAAAATCATATAATTTCTGTATTATTATTGAGTCCCATGTAATACAAGCATGCATGCAAGCCTATTGCCATCTATACGATACAGATTCCAATTCCATGCTGCAACTGAGAATGCAGAAAAATCTCATAACACTTTACCCGATCCGGGACTCGAAGACTGGACCAGGAAGAGTAGTTGTTTAATTGCATTCAATATGTCAGCTTACACCACTGTATCATTCGCTAACAAGTTCCAACACAGCAATCTAAACTAGTGCAACTACACAATTTAACAATCAAACTTTGACCGCGAGTCAAATAGACGCAGATTGTTAAGGAAGCGGGCGCAGGGTTAACTGGGAACTGATACCATCTTGTAACTGCAGACAATTGGAGACTACCTGATCCGTTTAGTTGTATGGGGTTAACAGATATAGGGGTTAGTTGATGAATAGTGTATTCATGATATACTTGAATACACTAAGCTTAGAAGAACCTATTCCATAATTTTTATTTTAAACTATGTCATTAGGAATAATTCCTGTATCGTGGGTGCGTTTACAAACACATATATTTACATACGCAAAGACCCAGACCCGCAGCCTAATTACGTAAAAAAGCGACAGCAACGCGATAGCCACGCGAGAGCAATCTCACTGTCAGCCAATACATTATATGTCACAAAAATGACGTTTGACAGAAGGTATCGCGCGATCTACGCCTGTCGCTACATCGGTAATTAGGCTACCGAAACAACTATCTGTAGATCGTACAAATATTTATTCTGTGCGGGAACCCGCGACACGCAGCGTAGCAGTCGAGCATTTGAATATGTACCTATGTAGGTATATTATTGCAGAAACTGAAAAATTTCAATTTTGATGTTAACCTTTCCCAAATTTACACAGAACAGGCTTTAGATGTGTGTTGACGTATTTAAATAAATATTCAGACAATTTCGTGATAGATTTTGAACGTACCTCATAAGTCCTACATCTTTGTACAACACTTAAAAACATACATACGCTCAAAATATATAGTAAACTAAAAAGAAACAAGTACATACTAATATCAGAGAAGAATCTTAGTCATTTCATGTTCCCATTAAAGTCTCCCAGAACTAAAACATAAACTGGCATAGACAGTTCCCTTTTTCATCCCTGTCCACATAATTTAACTTTATTTTCCCAGTCCCGTATAAAAAACTAGATCACAAAACGAAACTGAGAGTGATACTTGAAACCATTAAGTGTTCTACACAGTAAAAACAAAACGTATCGCTAAAGGAGGCGAGAAGAACAATTTTACAGCGTCATAAACACGAGCAGCTGGTAAAAAATGGATATAAAGACTGCAGTGGATATCAGTTAGGAGATTTTTATCCGGACTTTTTAAGTCTAGATTTGGTATACCGACGGCACGGTTGACGCAGTGGTTGAGCGATCGACCGCTGCGCTACGTGTCACGGGTTCGATTCCCGCACGAAGCAAATATTTGTATGATCTACAGATAGTTGTTTCGGGTCTGGTTGTGTGTGCATGTGACATGTATGATTGTAAACTGTACCCACGATACAGGAGAAATCCTAGTGTGGGGCAAAGTTTATAAAAAAATAAAAAACAGTTTTGTTTTGCAGAAATGTATAAAGCTTTTAAGGATTTATATGTTAGTGATACGAAAACTGTTGGATGGATACATATTGTAGTAGGTTGGTGTCAGAATATTTATAACATACTATAGGCAGTGCCGGATTAAGAAAGCGCGGGGCCCGTAGCATAATCTATCGGGTGCCCTTAATCTGCTATGGCCTCTTATGTATAAAGTGACTTTTCGTAGAATTTGTGCGTTTACCGTATGTAATTCTGTATTATATTTTCTTAATAAGTTTCACCCAAAAAATTACGCTGAGGCGGAGGTGGGCGGGTTTGGATACGCGGTGCCCGATTTTGGGCGGGGCCCGTAGCAATTGCTACTCTTGCTACGTGGTTAAGCCAGCACTGACCATAGGCTATAGGATCAAGTGCCAGTAGAAATAGTGAGTAATGCAGCCAGTACAACAAAGCGTCTTTATCTATCTATATAAATAAAAATCAGTTGCCACTTGTATGACGTAGCATCACTTGAGAACGGCTCGACCGATTTGGCTGATGTTTTTTGTTCATTCATTCATTCATTCTTTTTAAAAACGCTGCCCCACACTAGGATTTTCTCCTGTATCGTGGGTATAGTTTACAAACATACATGTCACATTCACACACAACCTTTTTGTTGTGTTCAAAATTATCAGGACATGGTTTGTATGAAAGAATTTTTTTCGGAAATCCACGGATTTTTGTATGAAAATCTGAATATTTTCATCATTATTAATTTGCACCCGTGCGAAGAGGGGACGGATCGCTAGTTTAAAAAAAAATAGGTTAACTTCCAACGTGCAAAAAGTGTTTTTAAAAGTAAGAAGACTAATAATTAAAAAAAACAACAGTAAAAGGTTTTTTTATTGAGTTGTCACTCGCAGTTAGCTCAGGGAGCTTTTACTGCTTGACCGGGCAAATGGCGAAACCAGAAGCGCCTCCAGCGTAGAAAAACAGTAAAAGTGACGAGTTTCAGTTCATATACCTACTGTAGGTAGCCGGCATCGCATCCAAATAAAATCACACAACATTTACTTTTAAATTTTCAACCATAATTTAATAAATGCGAAAAATAAAGCTGCAAGCAATACATTTTCATGTTTACCATTTTTCTTTGATCACGGCCTGTCAAAGACAATATTTACGTCACAATTTTTGACATGTACCGCGAAATACTTTGATGTTTCACTGTTACATAATATTGGCCGTTACTCGATAAGAAGTGGGTGAAATTAAATAAATTTACCGATAAAAGCGTATAATGGAAAACAGGGTATTTATAAGTGGTTGTAAGGGGGTATTTAGGGGGAGCGAATCGGCTTGTTTAAAAGGTTTTTGTTATATTTTGAAGATCTTGTTGATATAATTTATCTGGAAAATAAATTTTGTCTGGAAAAATGGAGAATATCGAGTAGAATGTATGATATAATAATATTCATTTGTATGCCTCATTGGTTTAGTGGTGTGTGGAAGTGTGCCTGATAGATGGCAATAGGTTCGCCCCCTATTCATCATCATCATATATGGGTGCCATAATCCCCACGCTTGGCAGGCGGCTTGGGGATCGCAGTGGCTCACCGATTAGTGAGAGGACGCTGCTGCCCGTCCTCCGGTGTCTGGCCGCAGTTTAAAGATGTACCCGGGTCGTTGACGTACCCATCGTCCGCCCCCTATTAATGGGACTCAATAACGGCATCGGCGAAATGTGGGTGCACAATAGTACACCTCTGCCTAACCCTCCGGATAATACTGGCGTGATGCTATGTTATGTAATTTGTATGTTTGTGGTATATTTTTATTATGATATACTTTCCCCACGGTCACTTGAAGAGCTCGATGAGGAGAAATGTTTAAGAGAGAACGCTTATCAGCTGATACGGCGAGCGATTTAAGCGTAACCTATCATTTCCAGACCCGGGTACGTCTTAAAACTGCGACCAGACACCGGAGGACGGGCAGCAGCGTCCTCTCACTAATCGGTGAACCACTGCGATCCCCAACCGCCTGCCAAGCGTGGGGATTATGGCAAACCCCCCTTTGGGGGAGGCCTTCGTTCAGCAGTGGACGTCTTCTGGCTGATGATGATGATGATGATATCATTTCCATAATATATGTTAAAATTCCATGGCATTCCTGGCACTTAGGCAAAGCGTAAAATACTTTCAAGTGCTGGCACATTATTTTTATTGTTGGTACTAACTTAGGCTAACAACACGAAACAACAAGGGTTACAGTCCGTCAACCGCGCTATTAAACTGCCGAACATTATTAGATATAGCTTCGTCCGGACAGTCCGGACCGTAATAATGGTCACCCTGTAATAGTTTGCGCTCATTAACACTGTAGTTATTGTCCTTTGTTTTGTAGCACGAGTAGTCACCGGCTTAGTACAGAATGAATACTTATACTGAACTTAACCGTTTTTCTGTAATTGATGTTTTTTTGTGTACTTTTTATTATTAGGACTGCCTCATTGGTATAGTGGTTGCAAGCTCGACTGCTGAGCGTGAGGTCCTGGGTTCGATTCCCGGGTCGGGCGAAGTGTTATTGAGTTCAAATTCTCAGTAACAGCACGGAGTGTGGAACTGTGCCCGGTAGATGGTAATAGGCTCGCCCTCTATTACATGGGACTCAATAACAGTATCGGCGAAATGTGGGTGTACAATAGTACACCTTTGCCTAACCCTTCGGGGAATACAGGCGTGCTATGTATGTATGTTTTTTATTAGGAGTCTGTACATTGATCTATAGAATTTTTTATTACTGTTTGATTAAAAATTTAGCTTGTCGATCTATTGGTGACTGTATTTTTTTTTTTTACAATACGTTGCCCCCCTCTAGGTTTAATTCCTGTATCGTAGGTGCGTTTACAAACACAAATAATCATATGCACATACACTCAAACCCGAAGCAACTATCTGTAGGTACAAATATTTGTTCCGTGCGGGAATCGAACACACGACACGTAGCGTAACAGTCTATCGCTCAACAACTGCGCCAACTGAGTCGTCAATATGGGTAATATGGGCAATATGGGTAATATAGGCAATATGGGTAATATGGGTAATATGGGCAATATGGGTAATATGGGTAATATGGGCAATATGGGTAATATGGGTCTAAAATGGTAATATTGTACATATGTACAGCATGGTTATGTGGCAATATTACCCATTAATTCATATGGATTGGTGATTGAAGTATCCCAAAGCATACAAAAGAATGACTTCAGACTATCCTCAACAGACTTTTCACTTGGGAGATGAGATCTTTTTGGGGATAGGTTTGGAGTTAACGTTAGTTAAGTTATGATGACACGTTTGGGGTCGTGATTCACTACTTGTTGCGGGTTCGACTCTTGCTCGAAACAAATATTTTTTAGCCTTAGGTACTCCCTCCGAATTTTTAAGCATGTGAACATTTATTTTAGTAAACGCAAGAATAACTGTAAGAGGCGGAATTTTCTTAAAAACAAATGATTAAAAACAAAAGAAAAACTGATTTTACCCAGTTTGCCTCCTCTGAATATCCACAGAATATGACTCTATCTGCGACAAGCCATTGTATGGACCGTGCAAGATATTGCCATAATCACCTTCCATGATAGCTCCATCGTGAGGGTCCCTAGTTTATGCTAGTTAACTATATATTACTCTTTATTGCGACGTTAACGCGAAGGGTATAAGCAGTTTAGCAGGTCGGCTAGTTGTTAGTTTACGTCGGTATTTTTGGAGATGGATGATGTGATAAATCCTTTTGTAAAGTGTTAGGTGGGCAGACAGTTTTGTATAATGTTGCCTCTATTCGTTAGAGGGTATGCAGATTGTTCTTGTACACAGACATTTTGCAGTTGGTTGTTTTAGTGCCAAATGGGGGCGAGTCTGTTGTTATTTATCGGGCATAATTCCAAATACCGGGTTGTTACTGAGAATATTGATAAATCAAACTGAAAATATCGGTATTGGCGACGTGTGAAAGGGTTTTGTCATTAAATGAGTGATTTTAACTTACTACAGCATTACGCCTATCGTATCCTACTAATCCTACTAATATTATGAATGCGAAAGTTTGTGAGGATGGATGGATCTTTGTTACTCTTTCACGCCAGAACGGCTGAACGGATCTGGATAAGATTTGGGACGGAGATAGATTATAGTCTGGAATAGCAAACGGGCTACAGTTCATCCCGGAAAAATATACGGGTTTGTAAACCATGTGGGCGATGCCGCGGGCGGAAGCTAGTATTTCCTAAAGCGTAAGAGTACTGTTTTACACCCACATTCAATTAAACCGCGGGTTTAGAAAAAAAACCAATATCGCTTTGTCTACCACGAGAATCAAACCCGCAGCCTAATTACGTAAAAAAGCGACAGCAACGCGATAGCCACGCGACAGCAATCTCACGGTCAGCAAATACATTATATGTCACAAAAATGACGTTTGACAGAAGTTATCGCGCGATTTACGCCTGTCGCTACATCGGTAATTAGGCTGCAGATACGCTCACGCACTACAGTTTTTTTTAAACAAATTCTATATTAAGAAGACAGTATGTGATTATATATTCACCCCCCAATAGTCCTAGGTCAGAGGGTCCATTGCCCTCTACGATTAATATCGAGAAATATCTGAGAAGACCCAGTCACCTACATTTTTGCTCGCGCCGTCGAATAGAATCTAATTGGAATCCCTTGATGTGCTTGAAGAAATAATTTCTACAGATATTTGCCTCAGATTGAAATCAAGATCGTATTCTAAAAATAAATTTTAATATTATATCTATAATAACGAGAACAGAAAGATTTTATGTTTTTGTCATTTCTTTATTGCTAATTGCAATGTTTGCAACTAAATGCAAGTCGGTATTATCTTAATCAATATTTATTTCTAGGGTGAATCTCCCAATTATCATCCACGCGTTATTTTTCTCGCTCCGATCTTGAAAATTCTTTCAAGAAACATAAAAGAATCAAGAAACTATTTTGATTAAAAATATTTGTCTTACTAATCAACATTGTGACACCGTTCATTAACTATAGCGTCAATCAACACAATTTATAAAGACAAAACGCTGCAATTGAAACGGGCAAAATAAACTGTAAGAAGAATCCCTCCAGGGACAAAAGAAACTGTTACAATCTACCCGACGAAAAGGACCAGGCGAGTTGAGCCGCAGTTCTTTAAGCTTTTCTTGTGGCTGGTTGTGGAGGAGGGGTCTGCTTGTAGTGGCAGCAGTCAGAAATGTAGACAATGGGTACAGACATTAATAACTTTCTTTGTTACCGTGCTCCGTCCAAGTGATGAGTGTTCAAATTAGGGTACCGAGGGGTAGGTTTTTGTTAGAAATATTTTATGGTTTTTTGGTCATTATTTTTGGATATTTTTTCCCAGAGACGTTTGTGGATATATCACGTGCTTCGCGATTTGTAATTGAGGAAAATGTGGTTTTTGATTTTTCACCTGTTTGCCCTTTTTGTGGATCAAAGTGGATTTTTTGTTTACCGTTACCGTTACCAAATAATGTTGGTATTGGAAGCTACATAAATAATATTACGCTTGTAATTCTGTACGGATAGGCGGGTAAAGGTACAAAGGCTCTATAACGTAAATAAATACGGTTGTTTGATTTAAACTAAGAGGAGCTCTGAAAGTAAACCGATATAAAAAGATGGTAAAAATATTTTTTATAAAAATATCCAACCAGTTTATAAATTATTGTACTATGTAAATAGTTAATCTCCGTTAAACCTCGTCGGTTATTATTTTGTGTATTATTTCGAAGAAAGAAAAGTTTAATAGATCTAATGGTCAAGCTCGACTGTTGAGTCTAACAAACACCGGATTGGACAAAGTTTGAGAATTCTGATTAGAAGCACGGAGTTTGAAGCTGTGTCTGATAGATGGTAATAGGCTCGTCCCCTATTACATGGCACTCATTCATCATCATCATCATCATCATCGGCCAGAAGACGTCCACTGCTGAACGAAGGCCTCCCCCAAGTGGGGGGGGGGGGGGGGTTTGCCATAATCCCCACGCTTGGCAGCGGCTTGGGGATCGCAGTGGCTCACCGATTAGTGAGAGGACGCTGCTGCCCGTCCTCCGGTGTCTGGTCGCAATTTTAAGACGTACCCGGGTCGTGGCACTCATTAACGGTCATAAAACAGTACAACTGTACACCCGATAGGTCAATGAAAAGCGTAATACTTTGTTGCATGATGTTAAAAAACTTGATCATAATTATCCACCAGTATAACAAGGTGCATGGAAAGCGCCTCTACTGGTTGACATATATATATGTCTCTCAAAAATTCAACAAAAGTTTCCAGTACTCCATTGGTACATCACAATAGCTAGTAGTAAACGCAAATCCATAAAAACTGAAACCTCACGGTCAGTGAACTCCAGGAATAAATTCAAACCTCAAAAGAAAGAATAAAAAAGATGCAAGCCAACAAATAAATACGCTATGAGTTCATTCATTTTACGGAATGAATGAACGTATGGAGACAATGAACGAAAAAAGAATGGTTGAGCAAACAGGAGTCACATTCAGCAGCTCCTTCGTAAATAAAATTAAAATCTGTTGCAGAGAAAATTAAATAAGCCTGCCTCGAAAGTTTCGCTTTGTGAGTACTGAGTTTTGAAGTAAGCAAAGGCACATTGAGCTGAAGACTGTACAGAACTCATAATAATATATGCTGTGTGTAAATACAGTTTTTCATAGTTTTATTTTTATGAGAATTTGTTGGAAATTGGCTAGCAGGTTATATGGGGCTTTACCCTGTTTCCGTATTTTCTTTCTCTTGAGGAGTCTATGATTTTTCAAATATGTTCATTTCGTGTTTGACGAGACTTATGAAGTACATCAATACAAGTGTTATTTGTAACTATTAATTACTCATTTTGCGTTTTTTCTGTAGAATATGATGGCTTAAGTAAAATCTGCGGGATATAGTTAGATCTACAGGGCGTTCTTATAAATTTCCTATTATGTTTTAATTGCTAATACGCTTTCTGATGCTAGAAACTTTAAATGGTATTCGCTCCAAAGCACAAATATCTTTCAAACCTCGCCGTCTATTAGATTTTTAGCTTATTTTAATTTTTCGACTGCTGAGCGTAAGGTCGTGGGTTCGATTCCCGGGTCGGGCAAAGTGTTATTGGGTTTTTCTGTATTGAAATTCTCAGTAGTAGCACGGAGTCTGGAACTGTGCCCGGAAGATGGCAATAGGCTCGCCCCCTATTACATGGGACTCAATAACAGCATCGGCGAAATGTGGGTGTACAATAGTGCACCTCTGCCTAACCCTTCGGGGAATACAGGCGTGATGCTGTTATGTGTAATTTTTTGAAAACGTTGCCCCCACACTAGGATTTCTTCTGTATCGTGAGTATAGTTTACAAACATTCATGTCACATACACACATCCAGACGAAACAAGTATCTGTAGACCATACGAATATAGAAAGAAAGAAAGAAAAAGCATTTATTCCGTATCAGTGTATATATATAATATAATATTTTTTCCGTGCGAGAATTAAACCCGCGACACCTAGCACAGAAAGCTAATTAGTTAGCCACTAGTATGATAAAACCGTAACACTGTGCTAAGTCAATGCTTGAAGTAAACATGTTGTTTGTTTCTATTTCTAAACCTGACCTTATTTACCCATTGTTATATGAAACAAAGTATACTTAGATCAATAGTAATATATAGTTATATCCAATGGTTCAGTATTTTTCCACAAAACAGACCTACAAGCCTGGAAACAGCCAACAAAGTTGTTCTAGAATTTTATTAATTTTAATAATTATATTCTGCCGTTTTTACGTGTATATTACATTGTTTCGGCAGACGCCATGGAGTTCCATAGTTTTCCATAATAGCCCAAGTAGTTTGTCTCCATATATTCTGCAATAGTCCAACAAATCCAGGGATTGTCTTTGGGTGCATTTCTATAGTGCATACAGGGATAATCGCTGGGGATAAAAGCTGTCTTAAAGGGCCTCTACGTGTTGGCCTCGGCCCCACGCACGCCTTCCAAAAGTCCGGGACTCTGTAGTCCCGTGCAAGGAAAAGACATACAAATAATAATAATAAAGCCATTTATTCCCAAATAAATTACAATATTTACCAATATTAAAATTAACTTAAAGATTCATGCATTATTAATGTATGTAGCTAAGTATCATAACTTATGTTTTATTATAATTATTAGCATTCTGATAGATTTAAAGTACTATATTCTGGGGATCCAATTTTGGGCAAAGGCCTCCTCCATGCATTTCCATAGTTCTACCTTTGGCGTCTGTTGGGATTGGTCAGCTCATAGCTGCCATGTCAATCTTATCAGAATATTTGTTATTAATTTAAAAATCAGGCTTTTTAGTTTTAGTTTAGACTTTTTTTTTTTTACATTGTTCTCACATAAGTTTTCGAGAACAATATATTTTAACAAAATATTGCAAGAAATTCTGAATTTAAAAGAGTAACCATGGAGTATCTTGCCCGTTCTTCTCTATTGGAAGTCAACATTTTGGAACGTGGCACCTAGAGTCGTAACTATTCTTAAGTACCTGTATATGGTCTACATGAATAAAAACATATCTTATCTTATCTTATCTTTGGCGAGTCTGGTCCAACTGGAAAGAATAATTTTATTATTCTTCCTGAAAAATTGCACTTAAGTAAAATAGTGCCCTCAGTTACATCGTGTTACGTTTATTGGGTCTACAATAAAACTCCACAAATTCTGTAGAAATATACGCGAAGGGGAGTTTCTTAGTACACGATTACATGAATAAGTGAACAGGTATCAGTAAGGAGTACTTAGGGTAAATAAAATATTATTTTTTTATTGGCCAACCCTTCATAGCCGGCTTGTTTGCTGTTGCTAGGGGCTTTGTTAAGTGAGGTTTACGAGGTTTAGATTAAGATGGGTTAGCAAGTATACTGTAACGCTTTTATGGATGAATGAACCACTAACCACTACAAAGAAGGCTCATTATAATAAACATGGAACCTCTGCAGTAGCACGCAGTCTGGAACTGTGCCCGGTAGATGGCAATAGGCTAATATATGGGACTCAATAACGGCATCGGCGAATTGTGGGTGTACAATAGGACACCTCTGCCTAACCCTTCAACGAATACAGGCGTTATGCTATGTTATAAGATTATTCAATACCGCGCAATCACACTGCCACCGTTACCGTCTGAATGTGTTTGAACGATTTCATACTAACATTACATAACTGTCAACGCTAGCGTTATTTGTAACGCCCACGTGACCGACCCCTTAGATTTTCACATGCCGTAGTGGAAAGGCCCTATAGTCAGTCACTGCCTTTTGCCTAGGGTCGGCTAGACGCTCTTCGATATTCTCTCGGGTCAGTCGGGGAGGTTTAATCCGTGCATCCAACAGTAGATAGTTATCATGTTATCTAAGTAAGTGACGGCACGGTTGATGCAGTGGTTGAGAGATCAACTGCTGCGCTACGTGGCGCGAGTTCGATTCCCGCACGGAATAAATATTTGCATGATCTACAGATAGTTGTTTTGGGTTTGGGTCTTTGTGTATGCGAATACACACCGTGCCTCGGAATGCACGTAAAGCCGTTGGTCTTGCGCTTGATCTCTTTCCGGTCGTGTCGGATTGCCGTCCCATCGGACTATGAGAGTGAAGGAATAGGGAAAGCACCTGTGTTTGCGCACACACTTATGCTCCATAATATCTTTTGCGTAGTTTGCTAATACCCGCTGGTTGGACCCGGGTACGTCTTAAAACTGCGGCCAGACACCGGAGGACCGGCAGCAGCGTCCTCTCACTAATCGGTGAGCCACTGCGATCCCCAAGCCGCCTGCCAAGCGTGGGGATTATGGCAAACCCTCCCTTGAGGGAGGCCTTCGTTCAGCAGTGGACGTCTTCTGGCTGATGATGATGATGATGATGATGAGTTGGCTAATCTCCGGTGCGATCCGGAATTTCGGTCAGGAAGACATTATTATCTAAGTATGATAAAATTCTGCGCAATATCCACCTCATTTAACCCTTACACAAAGAGACTGTATGCTGAATGTGCGAAACACATACAATAAACTCCAACTCTTGCTCCCTAAAGCGAAAATGCGCTGAAACGGGAGCGAAACGAGAAAAGTGTGTGAATTATATTTTATGGGGAGGGTAAACACGCTCACCTCTACAGTAATACTCTCTGGGGTGCAGTAATAAGTTACTTTAATGTACATTCGCGTATCATGATCTAGATAAAAAATGCAACAAACAGTGTTGGTAAACATGGATGCCAGATACAATGTAGCCAGAAAAATGGTCCAAAGAAATAAAGCTATACCAGTGTTTCTTAAACTTTTTGCAGTCACAGACCACTTCCAGAATTTCTAAAATTCCACGGGCCCCTGTCAAAGAATATTAAAGGGAAAAAAACATGTGGATTAGTGTAGGTACTGTCCCCCCGCACCTCGGGCCGCTCAACAGTAGCCAGCAAGAGCGGTTTTAAACAAACTATGCGTTAGTTTGCTACACAATTTTCTAATTAATGTTAAGGGTTAATTGAGCTGCTGCGGACCCCTATCACACATTTTAGGAACCTCTAAGGGGTCCGTGGACCCCACTTTAAGAAACCCTGCTATACACACAGCATCTAAAACCTCTCTGTACTTGTAAGAAGTTACCGTTTAAACAAAAATTATTGAAAACATCGCGCATGAGTGAGCTTATATTGAAAATGCGCACACACTGATTTCATTGGTCGTGAGAAACCTAGAATAGGGGTATTGAATGATTAAAGATAGGTCTATTGTTTATCACTAACTATATTAAATTTGTACCTTCTGGTTATAAGGTACTGGGAATTTTTTAAAAGAAAAAATTCAATAATACTGCCGAAGGTACAGTCAGCAACAAAAAGATGTATACACGTAACGAAATTCAAACGCTTATTCTTGGAAAGGTATTGGTTAAAATAAAAAAAACAATGATTCCATGTATTTTTATGTATCCGCAGATACTATGTATGAAACTGGCCAAGATTTCAATCACTGTTTCCTCTAAAACTCGGTTTAGAATTTCGCTACGTGTATATATCTTTTTGACGCCGACTGTACACGGGTGGCGCAGTGATTAGGCGATTAGCTTTTTGAGCTTCGTGTCGCCGTGTATTTGTGTGATCTAGAGTTACTACAAAAACAAACTCAGGCTATGGCTTCTAGAGAAAACATTTTATTCTGTTAATGACTTATTCTAATCGTATTTTATAACATGACATGTCTACTGTTTATTATGATCTATTAACTTATTTGTATAATCTAACAATTGTTTTTATTTTTTAAATATCTTATTTATGTTTACTCGACATTTCACATGCTGTTCATCAGCTAAATAGATGAGACTAACATATGTTAAGACCATATTTCTACTCTATTTTTTAGTGAAATAAATGAAACTGAAAAAAATGAATTTGAATCTACTTGTTTCGGGTCTAATTGTGTATGTGACATGTATGACTGCCCCTAGTACATAACTATTTTTTTTTTTTTAAATATTGTCCCACACTAGGATTTCTCCTGTGTCGTGGGTACAGTTTACAAACATACATGTCACATACACACACAACCAGACCCGAAACAACTATCTGTAGATCATACAAATATTTGTTCCGTGCGGGAATCGAACCCGAGACACCTAGCGCAGCAGTCGATCTCTCAACACACTGCGCCAACCGTGCCGTTAATTATATATTGGTTTCCATTTTATGTAGAGGTATATTTTTCTGTTTCTGGTGTACAATAAAGTGTATTGTATTGTATGTTTGTAAAATATGCCTACGATACAGGAGAAATTATAGTGTGGAGTAACATTTTCTTTTGAAAAAGAATTGAATTCTCACTTCTCTCTTCATTTTCACACCAATTATATTTTATTCAACACTGTCATCCTAAATTAGGCTTTTATGGATTAATGAATACTTAGTCGGAGATTAGTGACCGATAAACAGCAGGTTTTCTATTGTCTCGTTTGCGTGACGTCACTTAACAGATTAAAGCCATGGACCACACGATTATTCTAACGACGTGGTCTATGGCCATTCCAGGACCACGCGATTACAGTGAGGTGTTTGAGGTTGTAATAACAATTACCATTTTATGCTGAAACCAAGGTTTCTGAGCTCAAGAGTAAGGTGATCAACGGGTCACGAAATTAGTAGCACTTAATTCTACACTCAACATCACGCTTGTATTCTTCAAAGGGTTAGGCAGAGGTGTACAGTCAGCATTAAAAATATGCATACACGTTGCGAAATTCAAACACATATTCTTGGAAAGGTATTAGTTAAAATCATAAAATTTAAATGAACATACATATATTTTTATGTATCTGCATATAAAATTCCACACTTCGGGCGGACACTAAGAATTTTTCTAACCGAAAATCTTAATCCCCCGTTATTACAAAACAAGGTTTATCTTTAGACCAAGTTTAAAACCTTCAAGTCGGTGTTTGTATTTTTTACTTTTTTTCTAGGAAAAAATTTCTAATACAAAAATGACTTAAAAAGCTGTTGTTTTAAAATAGCCTCACACTAGGATTTCTCCTGTATCGTGAGTACAGTTTACAAACATCCATGTCACATGCACACACAACCAGACCCGAAATAACTATCTGTAGATCATACAAATTGTTCCGTGCGGGAATGGAACCCGCAACATCTAGCGCAGAAAGCTGATCATTTAGCCACTGCGCCAACCGTGTCGTCTGATCTAAAGATGAACCTTATTTTATAATAATGGGAATGACATTTTACCCTATCCGGGAATCGAATCAAAGATCTCACGCTCACCAGTAGAACAACAACTAATAGCTCAATAACTATCAGTTTCAAGTTAACAAATACAGATTGATTTCACAGAAGCCTTTGATAAAAAATCTCGTATATTTTTAACAAATAACGATTTTGTGTAACTGAATATTGGAATCCGACGCAATTTTGTTCAATTATTCACTTCGTATTAAGCCCCTGTATCTGCCGAATAACTTGTTACAACTTGTTAACCTGTCGAATTCCACTACCGGACAGAGGGAAATATAGTTAATTTTTTTTTGAGACCCGATATATTTTTATAAAAATATTTCATTTTTACTAACAACTGGCTGGATAGTGGACATCAAAATTTCAAAAATAATGCAGGCTGTACATCTCGAAGCGACTATCTGCTACGAAGATTTTACCGTACTCTGTTCTTCGGCTACGACGGCGTAGCAAGTGTAGCGTAGCTATCATATTGTTGGCTACGCCGTAGCAACAGAGCTACTTCATTTTTGTGCCAGTGCGCTTTCTATTATATATCAAAAAAACAATTTAACTTTACTTCAGTGACAAACAAATGAAAGTGACAGAACATAATCTAGCATACCATAGCATCACGCCCGAATTGTTTGAAGGTTTAGGCAATGGTGTATTTTACTTCAACATTCCGGCGATACAAGTATTCAGTCACATTTAATAGGGGACGAACCTATTGCCATCTATCGGGCAGTTTCAGACACTGTGCTAGTGACAATTTTCTTACAGAAAAAACCCATTTTTTTTTAAACATTACCCCAAACTATGATTTCCCCTATATCGTATATGTATCGTGGGTACAGTTTACAAACATACATGTCACATGCACACACAACCAGACCCGAAACAACTATCTGTAGATCATACAAATATTTGTACCGTGCGGGGATCGAACCCACGACACGTAGCGCAGAAAGCTAATTGCTTACCCACTGCGCCAACCGTGTCGTCAAAAATTTGGCAAGTAGGTTCCTTAAACTGTGAAAGCATCTATCTATTTACTAAAGAAGGATCTTCCAAACTTTCCAACTTATATAAAATAAAGGTTCAAAGTACGTATGATAAATTGTTCTACGCAAACAGAACCGCACTCACTGCTAGTCTATAGATAATTTCCAACTCAGCCTCTCCACTGAGTTATTTGAAATTCATTTCATACTTAGCTCTGAACGAGCTCAGTTCAAAGATGCACTTTATTATTTTCCGTTTGCGTTCCATGTTCCACATCGTACCATTTTATTGGTGTCGCTATGTTTTTATTTCGTCTTCATTCCTTTATTGGCGATTTAAATGGATTTATTATTATGAAGAATGGATTTGTTCGGTCGCTTTTGTGGGTTTTCTGGGTTATGTCAAAGTCAAAGTCCAAGTCCAAGTCCAAGTCCAAGTCCAAGTCCAAGTCCAAGTCCAAGTCCAAGTCCAAGTCCAAGTCCAAGTCCAAGTCCAAGTCCAAGTCCAAGTCCAAGTCCAAGTCCAAGTCCAAGTCCAAGTCCAAGTCCAAGTCCAAGTCCAAGTCCAAGTCCAAGTCCAAGTCCAAGTCCAAGTCCAAGTCCAAGTCCAAGTCCAAGTCCAAGTCCAAGTCCAAGTCCAAGTCCAAGTCCAAGTCCAAGTCCAAGTCCAAGTCCAAGTCCAAGTCCAAGTCCAAGTCCAAGTCCAAGTCCAAGTCCAAGTCCAAGTCCAAGTCCAAGTCCAAGTCCAAGTCCAAGTCCAAGTCCAAGTCCAAGTCCAAGTCCAAGTCCAAGTCCAAGTCAAAGTCAAAGTCAAAGTCAAATAATTTAATTTCGAATAGGCCTTTACAGGCTCTTTCAAAACGTTGTGATTCTAGGTGCACTATGAAAACTGGTGTTAGTTTTTTTTTGTAGTGAAAGTGTATTGGGTCGTTGTGCTGCGTTGTTCTTCTGTCTTCTCTATCTTAACATTCTAAAGGTGTCTGTTTGAACAGTTATAACTTAAAAAGCTGTAGACGAGTTTTGAGGAGACTTTAATCATAGCTGTATCTAGGGATCTAGCTGTAATAACATTATTATAAATTCGAGAGTAACTCTGTCTGTTTGTTTGTTACCTCATCACGACTAAACCACTGAACCAATCGTAAAGAAATTTAACATCGAGGTACCCTGGGATCTAGAAAAGGACACTGCTTATTTTTATTATTGCAGCAAAACACTAATTAAATAAAAAATACACGCAGATGAAGTCGAGGGCAACAGCTAGTAATAAATATATAATATATTACATTTCAATTACTTTTACAAGTATTCGTAATCAGACAAAGTCGCAGGCGCAGCTATTCAATAAATAAGCCCGCCTGGCAACCGCTTCTCCAATTCCTGGGCATTATTGATCAAATATTCACTCACAATACGTCCCGAAAATATTTCGTTAACAAAATAATGCTCTTTTCGTGTTTTGTTCTCCATTTTTGATAAATGCCTTTGAATTAAATGTGTCATGGGTGATGGATGTCTCTTCAGGTAGAGTGGCGACGCAAAATTGTTGTATACGGTTTATGTTTGAGTTTTTATATATTTATTACGGTTGGCACAGTGGTTAAGGGATCAACTGCTGAGCTACGTGTCGCGGGTTCGATTCCCGCACGGAACAAATATTTGTATGATCTACAGATAGTTGTTTCGGGTCTGGGTACACATCATGCCTCGGAAAGCAAGTAAAGCCGTTGGTCCTGCGCCTGATATCTCTCCGGTCGTGTCGGATTGCCATTTAACTGTCTATTATATGTGATAACTGGACACAAAAAGGTTAAGACACGTAACAGCTAAAAGTAAAACAAAATTTAAACTCGCCCTCTGTTACAACTAGGAATTTAATGAATTTAATATATAAGATCGTTACCGTTTCATATTAAGTTAAATTTTCACTGCAGAATTGAAAACCATTCAAACTAAACCTTAATGAAATAAACACATCGTTTCCGAAAAAACAGAGTCCCCTATCTCTGGAGAGAAAAATGCAATTCACGTCCCTAATACCAGCCTCGTAAAAACATCCCCATAGGAAAGTCGTTTATGTTTTAATTAAGAGGCCCTAGGAAGGAACATTGTAAGGGATTATTAGAAAACAGTATTACCAAGCCGTTCGGACCTTTTTTCCGTTTACAGCTCGAAGGAAAAATAAGATGTTGAAGATTCCTTCAAGGTTTTGGAGACAATGTGTATTGTATTAGGGAAAAATTAAGGGACAATTTTTGCTCAAGTATTTGGGTTGAAAGGGAGGAAGAGTTGAAAGAAAAAATTGCAAGTAAAATGTTTATAGGTCTACTCAATGTCAAATAGGCTAATTAGGGTGTTTTCTGGGTTATAACGTACCATGACTATTAAGTTTGAAGTATTTTTTTTTCTTGAAATTTGCCCAGACTTTAGCTAGAGACTGTTGTCAGTTTTAGCGTTCTGAAAAAGCTATAGCCTATATTAGCGAGTTTATTTTTCGGAGATATCGCCAATATCTTGCTTTAATCAAGGCATATAGTTTAAGGCTATTTGACTGCTGTGTGACCTCATTGGTCAAGTGGTCGCAGGCGCGACTGTGAGCGTGAGGTCCTGGGTTCGATTCCCGGGTCGGGCAGTGTTATTGGGTTTTTCTGTATGGAAATTCTCACTAGCAGTATGTAGTCTGGAGCTGTGTCCGGTACATGGCAATAGGCTCGCCTCCTATTACATGGAACTTAATAACAGTATCGGCGAAATGTGGGTGTACAATAGTACACCTCTGTCTAACACTTCGGGGAATACAGGCGTGATGCTATGTTATGTTATGTTATAGTGCCTTACTTGACATTTAAAGAAGCAAGATTTTCGTGAAGACGTTCTGGCCACCTGAACCTGTGAGAAATCTGCAGCTGTCATTAAAAAATATCAAGAACATCTTACTTAACCGCTCCAAACTCATACAAGACCAAAATAAAATTCCAAATTTCATATAACGTTTAAAACTCGTATGAAATCCCACAAGTGTTGTGTACCGAATAAAAATTTCAAAAGCCACGCACCGGCGGCGGCAGGTCTTAGGTTAAAGCCGGGGTTACCGTACCGAGAGCCGCGGCCTCAAACTTTGCAGCATAGCAAATGAGTTGTTGAGACGTCTCAGCTCTGTGTGTGATCTATGTAGGTCCCTTGTTTTATTTGAGAAGGCGAGTAATCTAAAGTTTCTCGAAATATATGAATTGTTATAAGCTTGTTCATCTTCAGTCTACAGTGGAGTGTGAGTTTTAAGTAACTTGAATCCAGTGTCTTGTATTACATATTTTCGGTAAGTATATTATGTATAAATTGGCTCGAGGTACATGGTGACATATAATTTATTCGTACTTAATTTATTGCATAGTTTTTTCTTTCTATATGCTAATAAACAAACTGCCCCAAACATTACTGAATAAATAAAAACAATATTGCAGAATACCAACACTTCACATCAGTGTCTACTGGCAATGAGCCACAGACATATATTATATTCGCAGACGTGACAGACGTTCTCCTGCCCGAAAAGAATTTTAGATCTCGATCGCAGCGCCACCTACCTGATCCAATTGGGAATCACTAAAACACATCCAAAAAATAACTTATCCAAATCGGTCCAGCCGTTTACGAGTTTAGAGATATACACACGTACAGAATAATTATATACAAAAAAATATATGAACCGGGATATAAATCTGTCGATTAATTTATGGTATAACTTCAATACCGTTGTAAAATCATTTAAACATTTTCAGTTTTATTTATAACTCTAGAAGAGGAAGACGTAAGTTCATTTTGCAGCTAGTTTTGTCCCATAAATATAAAATTTCTGCTCAGAAAAAAAAATCTCTTCTACTAAAAAAAATTAAAAAAACGTTACAAAGCCACAGAAGTACTAGCACGTACCTAACCTAACCATTTACCAGTGACATTCGAGAGGCTCGGCCGCGAGCCTCTTGCAGATAACCCCTTTATATGAAGGGTGCTTGCGCAAGTGGCTACTTGTTACTTGCAGCTTTTATATTGGCTACGTGTTATTGGAAAGCTGTGATAGAAATTGATGTTTGAGGTAGAATTTTCAGGTCAATTTATGTTTAAAAAAAGATAGTCGTAGGAATGTTGAAACTTTTGAGTTTTACGCCACGATTGGAGCAGTGACTGAGGACGGCTTTCTGTGCATTGCGTCGCGTGTTCAGTTTCTACACAAATTTAATTTTGTGTGATCATAATTGTTAGAAAGGATATCAAAAATATGGTTACTAGCATTGTCTATGAGGAACTATGTACACTATTGTTTGTCTGTGGTCTGTACGTTTTATGAAAAAATAAACCCTTCTTCAATTAACTGTCAAACTGCGTGTTATTATAATAATATTCTCGGTTGTGTGCATGCCTGTTATATGTATGATTGTAAAAAGACCCACGTAGAAAAAAAATAGGTTTATTAAAAAAACAAACATAGATTATTAATAATGATGTCTTGATTCTTGTTTCGGAGTTCAATTACACAATATACGCGAACATGTGGCTAACAGCCGTACACCTCTGCCTAACCCAAAGAGAAGTATAAGCGTGATGGCATGTTATGTGTAAGCTTTTTAGTGATAGGTTTCAGCCCCATCCGTCACTTCCACAAATTGTGGCGGATGAAAAGTTACAGATTTATTATTATTTTTATGGCCACGCAAAAGGTTGAACGTTTTATTTTTACATTTCACTCAATCAACATAAATATATGTTGAACGGAGAACATAAATCCACAATTTATTTCGCTTTCATCGTATACCATCAATAAATATATTTTTATCTGGTATTCTTTATACTTTTTCCTTAATTGGGAGAGCAATTTATTTATTTTTCCTCTTCCTAATTTAAGTTTTATACAATATTTTAATTGATTGATTTATTTTTGATGGGTTGTTATTTTTTTGTGTATTTATGTATTCTTTTTATTTCAAAAAATTGTGTTCGAAAAAAATAACATTACAGAATACCATCACCCTGTATTCTCAGCTCATGATATAAAAGGTTAGTCTACACTCATTTTTCGCTGATGCCGTTAATCCCCTCGTTAGTCCCTAATAGGGATCGAGCCTAATGCCATCAGCACCATTCCAAACTCCGATATTACTGAGAATATTAGAAAAATGCAAAAAAGACACTTTGTCTATCATTCTTGTAATTGAAGTCAGGACCACTTTCATCGCCATTATCATTTAAAGCCGCCGTTCTTCTATAGCTGTAGGCATTGATTTATAGTCAACTAGTTTCCGCCCGCGGCTTCGCCCGCGTGATTTACGAACCCGTACATTTTCCCGGGATTTCATCCAGATCCGTTCAGCCGTTCTGGCGTGAAAGAGTAACAAAGATCCATCCATCCATCCATCCATCCATCCTCACAAACTTTCGCATTTATAATATTATAAAAGTAGGAAGTAGGATAAGAGACATTATGAACTATCATGACGCTTAAAAAATATTCTATACTGCATCGTTCTTGTGTCTCTACTGCTTATCTCCTCCATACCTAATTAATTAACACCCGAATCGAAAACCTAAAAAACGCAACCTGAAACCTAAATAGACCTTGCCCAAATTACGTGCACAACCGGTGTACAAACTGCACTTTCGAGCGTAAACTTTAGCTCGCAAATTGGTCGCCAAGGTAAATTGATACTGGCCAACAAATTATCGGCGATTCCCCTAATCACTGAGGCGTAGTTACTGCTGCCACTGGATTAGCAACCGGGATGGTTAATGCTCGAATTATGGCGATAAAGTGCGGTGCTACAAGTTGGGGTGTGAAGGAACAGGTATTATGAGTTGCATGATATTAGTAAAGAACGGGTATTATGAGTTGCATGATATTAGTAAAGAACGGGTAATATGAGTTACATGATATTGGTTCAAGATGA
The DNA here is from genome assembly GCA_947562105.1 of Shargacucullia verbasci. Lineage (NCBI taxonomy): Eukaryota > Metazoa > Arthropoda > Insecta > Lepidoptera > Noctuidae > Shargacucullia > Shargacucullia verbasci. Next base: position 1,063,259 of record OX387284.1, read on the forward strand.
GCGCGTGGTTTTTTAGCCTGTAGGACCTCCATAGGTCTCGGAATAGATCACACTCAAAATTCAAAATTAATTTGTTTAAAATAGATTATAATACTAGTGTTTTTTGTACGTCAAATATATAATATTATGGATAGAACTAATTCTACAGCCTCATAGGTGTAGTGGTCGCATGCGAGATTGCTATGCGTGAGGTGTTGGGTTCGATTCCCTCTCGGGCAGTGTTATTGGGTTTTTCATTATGGAAATTCTCAGTAGCAACACGGAGTCTGGAACCGTGCCCGGTAGATGGCAATACGCTCGCCCCCTATTACATGGGACTCAATAACAGCATCAGTGAATTGTAGGTGTACACACCTCTGTCTAACCCTTCGGGGAATACAGGCGCGATGCTATATTATGTACTTACATAATTGTTGTTCGAGATCAATGTATTAATTAATATTTTATATTTAGAGTTAGTTCTTCTCTATTGGAAATCAACAGTTTGAAACGTGGCAACTATAGCCTGACTATTCATAAGTGCCTGTAAATGGTTTACATGAATAAAAATATATTTGAATTTTGAATTTGAATTATGTTGTTATAGTGCCTTACTTAACATATAAAGTAGCAAGATTATCGTGAAGACGTTCTTGCCTTCTGTACCTATTAGGGATTCTCAGCTGTCATTAAAACTCAACAAAAACATCTTACCAACAATTTAATATAATACTTTAATTTAATTTAATTTGTTAATTTAATATAATACAATAAAGTGTAAAGTGTTATTTCAACAATTATACAGGGTGGAAGGGACATCGACGCACAAACGTTTACCATGCATTCAGTACATGATTCTGGACCCCTCAGCGTTAAAATTTTTCGTCGGCTTTTCCTTAATTTTTACGTTTTTTTCTGCAGTTTTTTTTAGTTCAACCTGTATAAAATCATTATTACCATCTAACCCATTGAGATTTTTAATTAAAAAATAATAAATTCACTATTTTCACAAAAAACAGCAATGCAAATAAAACTCGAAAGAGCTACCTGATCAGCTGTTTCGAAAAGTTCACTTGCGAGGTCAACACCCGCCTAGTACCTACACACGCCGGGCGGCGCGCGCGCACTTATTCTCTTCAAAGGCGCCGACAAAGGGCCGCGGCGATAAGCGGTCTCGCAAAAAGCTATTTCGACAGTCCCGATGAATCTAATAGACGCGTCACACAGTACCTCATACTGTAATAATCTCTATTAAAGTCCTATTTACAACTTTTATTTAAACTCATTATGAGGGATCATTATTTTCCTAAACCTTTATCGATTTAAGTAAAGAAGAATTAAAGAAAGATTAAATAAGTTTATTGTATTTTTCAATCAATTTTTGGCATCAACATTAACCTTAGTTTTAAATTCTATTCAACAATCTAATTTATTGTTTCATAAAAAAATAGATCTATTTTCGTAATTATTTTGTGAGTACGTACAACTTAATGTGATTGTAAAGTCTATCATTTTATTGATCTGTGGTTGGTCTAGGCATAGTAGGCACCGTTGCGGCAAATTAAAAGAAATTTCGGTTTAATTCAAAGAAACGTCGGTAAAATAAATTTCTTTTGAATGTCGCCGACTTTATCAAATTTTTGCCAGTTCCTAGTTTTCGTTGAGCGCAAACGGGTGTGCTGTTTGTCGTGAATTCGTGTTTAAAAGTAATTTTCTGTGCTTGTGTTTTATTTGTTTGAGTCACAAAGTCAATCAGACTTTTAAAATGCTTTGGTGAACAATACTTTAGTGCCCGTGACTACGGGAATATGCTCATGTGCAATGGTGTAGTACGTGGGGACGCGCGTCAGGCACTTCGTATTTAAGTGGAGAGATATCCCGGAGCTGTAAGTTCATTTTTTAATGCCTACATTATTGGATCGCTATGTACTTGCAAGCAACCTTTTTATTTTAAATCCTCATCGGAATCGCTATTTTATGGGAATAATCTTATTAATTGTTTTTTTTTTTCCTTATCTTTGTTACTTAATAAGTATCTATCATCGGTTATCAACACTAATCAAACTTGATTTTATGTGGTATTAATGTTGTCGTTAGGCATACGTTCTCGAACGCCCGCGGCCGCGGCAGACTTACGTGTGAGTGGTACTTAGTTAGTTAGGTATGTACAGTGCGCGCGGCCGCGCGCGCCAACATTCACTGCGGAGCGATGTGATCGCGTTGTTTGCAATACATTGCGCGCTCAAAAATAACAATTTCTGTAACCGATCATTAGCGAGATTAATGACTTTAATAATTTGAATTATGGCATCATGTGTGACCTGTCCTCGACGTTTGCGCGTCGATGTCCCTTCCACCCTGTATATTTGTTCTTTCTAAAACCGGTTTTATATTTGAGAGCGGTAGAACGGTGCCAGCCATTTAATCCGGGTGTAGCGTGTTACACTATATCCGGTACACTGACACGGACAAAGCTGTGCTTTATCCTTGATACCGTGCTTTGTGGGTGGGCAGGAGTATACAACGCTTGCAGTACTTCACGGGGCTTAGTTACGTTGGTATTTGAAAGTGTTAGGTCTACTTAAAACTGTTAGTTCTTTCATGTTATGCGGAGTACATATGTTTTCATGTTTAAATTTATAGCAAAAAAGGGCGGAGAATTATATTTGGACTTTAATAAAAAGGCATTTGAATTTGTGAAATTTTATTTTTTTAAGAGTATAAAACAAAAACAAAAAAAAAAAATGAAAGTTATTTGAAAAAAATAATAATAATTCAACTCATTATTGTACGCGATTGGGTATGCGATTGGTCTCAGAATTCTAAGGGTTAGGGCATACAAAACAACAAAACAAATGGTGGGTTAATTAAAAAAGCTCCCATAAAAAAAAAAAAAACTCCACGCATTTTCTACCAATAACAAAAAAACACTATTTCACCCATAAACATTTATGAAAGTAATTCGGAGTTTAAACAGTGTGGACTGAAAAATTATCCCTATTGTCTCCCGCCGGTAGAATAGTTCCAGCTCTGAATTTCAGGACGTTTTCAAATTTGCCTTGCGTACAAAGTCAGTGAGATAGAAAATCACATTTTGTCGGATCTGCATGTGGACACTGCTTTATAGAGATATGAACTCGCCACGTTTTGTATTATTTCATTTTATTTTATTCGGAGCTGGATGATACGTATGAAACGTATGGGCCGGAATATATGTTAGATGTCGGTTTTGTAATGTATTGGAAAAAGTATGGAACATTCTTGAACAAGCATGACTGCTGAGCGGTCTTGGGATCGATTGTTGGGTCGGGCAAAGTTTTATTGGGTTTTTCTGTATGGAAATTCTCAGTAGCAGCACGGAGTCTGGAACCGTGCCCGGTAGATGGCAATAGGTTCGCTTCTTATTACATGGGACTAAATAACGGCATCGAACTGTGGGTACAATAATAAACCTCTGCCTAACCCTTCAGGGAATACAGGCGTGATGCTATGTTATGTTTAATTTTAACGACATTATTATTGTAGAGTACTGGATAATTATTGTAATTGTATATTATATTAATTAATAAATGAAATTTACACTCGATGTGAAGTTACTTGGGTGTCAATCACACTTGCTATAAAAAAATATTTACAAAAGTAACATAATATATCTAATGCCTGTATTCGCCAAAGGGTACACTTACATTTTAACAGGACAACCATCTCCGAATCACATTAAAAACTGTGAGCTGTTAATAAGATTTTTTCTAACCGAAAACCCAATAGCACTTTGACTTGCACGACCTAGAAATCAAACCCAGGATCACACGTTTAGAACTCACGCTCACAAACACTAGAACAAAGAGTGAATTAATCAAAATAAATAGTTCATAGATTGAACACAATACCGCTCTTACAAATACCAACATAACAGTCAACGAACCTAAATGAATAATATTGCTATGCTACCAAAATTCAACAACGAACTCAAATAAATAAAAAAATAAAATTCAGGTAGGTAGGTACACTCACTTTAATATCCGCATCCTCTAAAGCCTTCCATCAATCTTCAAACATAGATTTAAAACGTAATGTATTAGGAATTCTCCTTTTGATCGTGAAGGCAGCTCAAATCCTACATGTGTGCTTTTGTGTACGTCTATGAGACTCGGGGAGTAGGGTCGCCATGTTGCAGCGATATTACCGGATAATTCTTGTTTTATGGTATCGGGTTAAGAGTTTCTATCGACCCATTTCAGGACTTTTAAGATTTTCATAAAAATGAATAATGTTAATAGAGATTTCAAGATATAGTTGTACGAATCCAAAATGGCAGTCATTAATAATAATAAAAAAATATCTCATCATAATCAAATGTCCTTACAAACTAGCAGTACTTATTTTTTTAATAGTTTATTTTGTGTTTTACTATTAAGCCAAGGCCTCCCAATTTTTTTCCATTCTTCCACATTTTAAGCAACTTATTGCCATCTAATTCAATTAATGATAAATAAAACAGTATTATGTCCAAACCTTTTTACGGAAGATACTCCTTCATAAAGTCAAAATTATGTTGCTAAAAACTGTCCAAAGAAAATGTAGCCTTCCGCGTACTTTCCACCCTTGGTTGTTGAAACAATGAAGAAGAAAAGTCTAATTTTTGCGTCCCCGGACATATGATCTACATTTTTTATGTAAAAATCAAATATTTAAACTCAACACCATTTAAATGTTTACCATATTTGAGGAAAAATTAAGTATTGGAGCAAAAATGGTTTAACTAAATGCACCGAGATGTTTGAGGAAAATCCATAGTCGTAAACTATGTAAGTTGGAAAAAACAATAATAATTTATGACTTACAATATGATTTGAGTCTATTGTAGACTCAAATCATCAGACTTATATATTGTTCTAGAATTCCGACGCAAAATATTAAAAAAAAAAAACAAAAAACAGTGTATGTATAAATAAGAATGGGTTCATATTGATTCTTGTCGATTTCCATACTAGATCAAAGTTCATACAAAAAAAAACAATTATCCAATTTTGCAACGCAGCTAATTAGTCCTTATTTCTAAAGTTTAATTCTCTGCGGATATTATTGTATGTACTTATGACGATTTAATCTTCCTGTTTTTTAGCTAAACAGGACTATCCATGTGACTTAGCGCCGCATGGTCCACCTACACGGTAACTGCGATGCGAGTGCGGTTTGCGGGTACTTCCATCGTCTTTGTAACTGGCATTTGATGGGAACTTACGTTTGTGCGATTAAGTATTCGTCGAGTTTATATTTATGTGTATTCTCAGTCCCTGCGATTGTTGGTTTATGTACAGTTGAGAATCGATTGGACTGGTTTAGACTTTAAGCGGTTTCGAATAGTCGGCTTAGGATACATATTTTTCGTTTTAGTGTGCGGTTTTTTGTTCTTTCTGTTTGCTTTGCTCTGTGGTTTCTTGTTAAATGTATCATACGTGAAGGTTAAAATTTATTTCAAATATAACTTAGATAAAATTTATAAAATACCATTATTATTAAATTCCTAATAATATCATACAAATGAAATTAAGGTCCTCTCGTGTTCTCACAGTCAATAAATTTTAAATTATACGAGTGTGAGAGTTAAATTAACAGAATTTTGAGCTTGACTGGCATTGCCTCCTTGAGCGACGATTGCGCAGTAAATAAATAATTATTCAAATGGTCGAATCCAATATATGTTTAACTTTATTACGTGCAAATACGTCACATTTTTACACGCGCGCTTCTCGATGTTTTCTTCTGCTGCAATACTCATGATTTAAACGATTCCTTATTACGTCCTCCGTACTCTGGACAATCAGCAACGTTAGATTTTATACTGACTGGCTAATCTTTTATCCATAACATCACGCCTGTATTCCCCGAAGGGTTAGGCAGAGGAGTACTATTATACACCCACATTTCGCTGATACTGTTATTGAGTCTATTGCCATCTACCGGGCACAGTTCCAGACTCCGTGATGCTAATGAGAATTCCCATTTCCAGAATAACTCAATAACGCTTCGCCCGACCCGGGAATCGAATCCAGGACCTCACCCTCAGCAGTCGCGCCTCAGCAGTAGACCAATGACGCAGGCATTTTTTAACCATGACTTAAAATATTCCCCATGTGAAACCTCATGTCAACACAACGGAGTTTTGTTCGAACAAAATTGTACATTTTCCCATATATATACGAAATATCCGGAGTCCATTTTTTGTTCACAATTAAGAGGAAATGGATTTGTAAGGGGCAGCTGATATTTACAGTAAATATCTCGTTACAATGAATTATTGAGCAATTACGTCGCCCGATATCAAAGAGATTAAATTTTTCGTTGAATAAAACATATTTCGTTCGGGTCGAATTAGGTTGTGCCTATTGATGCAAATTACCGGTTAATGTAAACACATTTTTAATACGGTTTTGTCGCCTTGTTACTTATTATATCTGTCGCCTTGTTTAGGAATTTTTCATTTGTATTCTGTTCCTTACGTACCGTAAACCTATCAAGCCACGCAAATTAGACACGATAGAAACTATCATTTGCGTGGGCAATTCGTTAAAAAAGTGCTACCAAAAAAAAAAAAAAAACTTTAGCCTTGCCCACCCCGGACTCGAATCCAGGACTTCATGATCAGCAGCCGCGCTTGACTAGACTAGTGAGGTCGATCGTTGATTTATTTTTGCATTTTGGAAATCCAAATAATGTTGTCAGTGGATCCAATTTAACTTAGAATTTAATGTAATTAACTTGTTGGTACTCAGCGCGTTGCTGACGCCGAAAAAATAATTGTGGAATCGCAGAAATGAACTGTCAAATACATTTGGCGGTACGACACACGCGCGCCCCCTACTGTAAGTTAACTGTACTATGCATATAACCTTCGCGCAAGTGCAAGCAATAACTTGACAAAGTTTTATCGCAATCAGATGAACGGTTTGGCAGCGCATAAAACAAACAAACATTGATTTATATATTAAGGTTAATAGTTAATTACTTAGCAATACAACAAACTAACCAATTCATATTTTGATAGATTTATACCGCTTTCCTTCCACGTCTTCTCCAATAAACAACACCATACATTTGATTAGTTCTAGGAAATGGATATTTGGCACGCAATGAACCAAAATAAACTGAGTTATTATACCAATATTGTATATCATTTGCTGAGTTTCGTATCCAATTAGAACTAATGATGAACTTTCTTGTTATAGGTACGTTTGATGAGAAATATCAGGCGATTTTTGGTATCGATCCAGAAGAAACATACGGTTAGTACCTGTTTTATAACAATATAATCAATATTGTGATGCGTCTGTGTATATTTTATTATTTGGCTTCAAACATTGATGTACTTTATTCGTGTTGTGTACCATCTTCTTGTACAATATATAGTTCCTTGTAGACACGTTACGTTTTACATTAAAGTAGGACGTACGTTATCTGTCAAAGATTCAGCATTTTCTACAAACCCATAAACAATCGCAGCTCTATAGCGTGTATCCGAATGCATCACAAAAGGATACGAGTATACGTTTCTATTCCATTTCGCTAGATGTAAGATAAATCGTCCGTCTTAGATGAAAGCACTCTATATCTTCGACTGGCAGCAGTTTGCCAATAAATTCAAAATCAATCTAAATGGCTCTCAGTCCTCAGGGCCATGACTACTCTGACGCTTATAAATCACACAGCAACCAGACACCATTTTCTTTTTCGTTTCATTTTTGAATTTGAATTTTTGGACGCGTATCCGAATGCAATTTGTTTTGAATTATTCGATGCGATCTATGTATAAATTTCATTTTTGTCGTTGCTTTTTTTACGAATTCTGGCATCTGATTCTATTTCGCAGAATAGCTCTCTTTAAAGGTCAATCCTAGATGGGCATGGAATAGAAAGGTCAATAAAACGTTAGAAGTCAGTGACATTTACAGCCCACGTGATCGTTCAATAGGTAATAGGTAGGAATGTCAATTTCTAAATATTTTCGATTGATAAATTTATTATTTACGTCAATGCTTGTATAGTTAAATTTATAGCTTGTATGGAAATCTCCCAGCCAAGCCTGACCTACACATTCTAGACCTAAATATTACATAATATGTTTCTATCTATGATGGTAAGTGTGGGGTAGGGTGGTCCATATGACCAACAAACCTTATGTACCCCAATTTATCAAAGAACACTTTGAAATGAAAAAAGAAGAAAATATTTTTTAATCCAATTTGTAGAGGCTTTCGGTCCAAATATTACTATGTAAAAATATACAATTAGTTTTCGAAGATATCATTGTGAGTTGCAAATACGAAATGTAGGGAGGGATGTAATTGTTTTTTTCTTAAATTGGACGGTTGCCAGACAAAAATCGAGATCCATCGGTTCAAAGTGAAGAATTAAATTGTTTTCTTTTTCGCTTGTAAAAATAATTATTTTCGAGAAGGTTGGTATCGACAGCTCAAGGTCAGATCTGAGATTCGATTTAAAATTGAAGACGGGTTGCCAGATTTGAAATTTATTTTTAAATTGGGTGTTGCTCGTTTAATTTGAGATACAATTTAAAGCAAATACTGATGGTATTTGTGAAAGGATTGGGTGTTAATCAGTGAGGCAATGTTTGTGTTTGTCGCCATTAATGTACCACAGAAAATAAAGGCTGTGTCAAAATTGGTATCGTGGTTTAGGCCAGATTATTTATCTATTCATATTTGGGACAGATAAATGGCGGTTCGGGTGACCTGCCATATATATTCACTTATACACAGATGTGAAGATTTCCACACAACAAGCTAGTAGCAAGTAGTAACAGCGACAAAACTTTAGATAAATAGTAGTGAATCTATTTTCAAATAACTCAAAAAAAGCTTAAAAAAAATTTACATAGAACACCAGAATTAAAAAAAAAAGCTACAGTGTGAAGCTTAGTTCTGAACGTTAAAATATTATACAGGAAAAAATAGCCATCTCCTGTAGGTAAGGAGATGGCTATTTTTTGCTTTATAATATTTTTTAATATACTCAAAAAATACTCGAGAATATTACAAGTCATTACTTAAAACAGACTTACCGGACCCGCTCTAGAGGGCCTTAAAGACCCTCTTTACGTAACATTATGCCACCGGAAGCATATTTTTTGTACATAATTTTATTTTCAACCCTTCCCGTGTTCAGTTTATCAATTACGGTAACCCTTTTTTCTCAAAACAATAACGCACCCAGCCTTTTTTTATGCCAATTGGCATAAAAACTTGGCATAGAAATTATAATATTATGCGAATTTTATAAGAGTGTGCGCCGTCCGCGTTTAAAATATTTAATAATATATATTTTTGTATTTCTTACGGCCAGTCATTAAGATTTAATTTCCTTTGAAAGTTGATCTCGTTAGAAAGATATAATTCAAAATCTTATTAACTGGTATTTTGTGCAAAAGCAAGTATTACATAAAATAGTATCAAAGAATGTTATTTCGTCGTTTTTACGTTTACGTTATGACATTTCTATTCAACAAAGGCAATTGAAAAGAAATGTCAGAAAAACCGAAAAATAAACAAAAATGAATTATTTTTGAAAACATGATTAGGCAATGCTAATTTTTAAATAAGAAGGCAGTGTATTTATGAGAGTTAAATAAAGCGTTTTTGAAAAAGCTATTGCCATTGCTGTGTTTCACTTTCATTTTAAAGCATGTAGTCTAGACTATTCCACTGCTAGATATACCTATTTTATAGATAACTTGGGTGTTTTATATATTATAAAAAATGATTTTGAATAACTAAAATAACATTACATCACGCCTGTGTTCCCCGAAGTGTTAGGCAGAGATGCATTATACACCCACATTTCGCAGATCATATTATTGAGTCCTATGTAATAGGGGGCGAGCCTATTGCCATCTACGGGCACAGCTTAAACTCCGTGCTGCTACTGAGAATTTCCATACAGACAAACCCAATATCATTGCCCGATCCGGGAATCAAACTCTTACCAGTCAAGCTTGCGTAGTAGTCGCAAGCTTGACTGGTAAGGGTTTGATTCCCGGATCGGGCAATGATATGTCCTATGAGGCAGATGTATAAAATATTATTTAATAATAAGCGGAAGCTAGTACTCAATAATTCAAGCAGCATTACGCCTGTAGAACCTAAAGGGTTAGACAGAAGTATACTATTGTACACCCACGTTACCCTTTTCGGGGAACCCAAGACCTCGCGCTCAGAGGTTGCACTTTCGGCATCTAGACCAAAGAAAAAAATTTATATAAATATATAAATTAGTTTTCTTTTGTTGAGTTAGTCTAAGTAAGTTAGTCTTTGTTTTATCTCATCTATCTTATACAACTCTTATATTTATGCATGCAGAGTTTACCTTTAAGTGATTGTTACACTGTTATCTTAATATTTACATGTTACTTTTGTCATAAAATTTGTGTAAACAATTGTTGGTGAACCTTAAATAAATAAATAAATAAAAATAAATATATTAACGAAATCACTCTTTGAAGTCAAATCTGTCACACGATACGTATGTACATTACAAAAACATCGTTTACGTAGGTCAAAAACATTGTATGAAATTATAATTGTTTTTGTATGACGAGCTTTTGCCTCGAGATATTGTTTTTGTGCTAACGTCATAAAGGAAACGCTTTTATGGACTTTCAATTTGATATTCGTGTTGTGTAAATGTGACGTGTTGCTTGTGGTGACAGATCAAAGATTAAAAATATGAGAATTTAATGAATTTCTATAAAAGGTTGAAGCAGAAAAAAGAAACGTCATATACATATTTATTTCGCTTTCATATGACGGATATGTATTTTGTAGTTTTTTTGAAATAATACGAGTAGTCCAGGTAGAGACCCGGGTATGTCCTAAAACTGTGGCCAGACACCGGGGGACGGGCAGCAGCGTCCTTTCACTAATCGGTGAGCCACTGCGATCCCCAAGCCACCAGCCAAGCGTGGGGATTATGGCAAACCTCCCCCTTGGGGGAGGCCTTCATTCAGCAGTGGACGTCTTCTGGCTGATGATGAATACGAGTAGTCAAAATTGAGTCATTAAAGCACGGATATTTTATGAACTAATTTTTGAAGTATAGTTTCAAGTCATCTTGTTTGGCCGTTAAGGTTCAAAATACTATACGGTGTTGAACCCAATGCTGTAAGCAAATATGTTTTTTATTTTTATACGTTTCCTTTCTAAAATGGGCCTTATTTGTCTATTGTTATATTTAAACATAAGTATATATAGGTACCTAAACTTGCAGTACGCATTAAGGACCCGTTTCACCAATTGCTGATTTAGTACTAGATTTATAACTACGTGAAATTTGATTAAATTTAATTAATTTAATAAAATTCAGATAAATTAATCGTGTATTCCTACGCAATTTTTTATGGGATCCATTACATTGTAACTAAAATGGCCCAATTCTAAGGATCAAAAGACCAACATTTACACATACTATACTAATTTTATTTCTAACAAAACGTAGTTTTATTTAATATGTATTACAGTGGCTCACTGCTTATCCCCCTAAGCTGTGGTCGCAAAGCTAAATCCAGTTCTCCGTCGCGACCACCACCGTATCCTTTTGTAATCCGCTTCTTAAAGCTATTCTAGAAAAATCTAGCTTTACAATATTACCTAAACGACTGCAGTTATAAGTTTAAAGTGAGTAGACTGGTTCGAGTTTAGTTCGTGAAAATAGGATGAATGACAACTTTTAAACTTTCGGGTTGAAATATTTTTTGAGTGCGAATTTTGGTACTGATGTAGCGATTAAAGGTCTTATGTGAGAGTTTCATAATGGCATTGTGGCGTAGGGGATGACTTTAAAATGAAACCGCAATTATAAATTATACTCTCTGTATTGTTCGCACAAGCAAACCCAATCATCATCATCATCAGCCAGAAGACGTCCACTGCTGAACGAAGGCCTCCCCCAAGAGGCGGGGGGGGGGAGCGGGGTTGGGTTGCCATAATCACCACGCTTGGCAGGCGGCTTGGGGATCGCAGTGGCTCACCGATTACTGAAAGGACGCTGCTGCCCGTCCTCCGGTGTCTGGCCGCAGTTTTAGGACGTACCCGGGTCCAATAAAATTCTCAATAATAATTAATTCTAAAAATAATCCATCACTGTATCCTTTCACACATTGACATATTTTCAAATCCTTGTTTTTTAATCACCTACCAATATTTGTATCAAAGATTTTAACTTCTTAAATGAAACCTCTACAGTATCATGAAATTATGATTTATTTTCCGTCTTTTTTCGTCGCCGATCCCATCTATATTCTCTGAATGTTTAGACAGATGTGTACTACTGTACACCCACATTTCGACGATGCCGTTGTTGAGTCCCATGTACTAGAGGACGAACCTATTATCCTCTACTGGGTGAAGTTATAAGATTCCGCGCTGCTACTGAGAATATCCATACAGAAAAACTCAATAATACAAACGGTCAGCAGTGGCACTTCGACCACTACACCAATGTGCCAGTTATTAGCATTACAAATGTAGAGACTACTACTCGCAACATGGCAAAAAGTAAAGCGCCATCTATCGGAGTGAAGCGACAATAACAAATCCTGAATCGCACTATGAGAGGTTACAATGTTTCTAACACATATACGAATGTCCGACATCAATCGTAGGGCTTCGGCCCGCCAGGCTAACCACCCTGCCTGGTCGGAGGATCCTCCCTTCTCAATGGAGGAACACCATAACTCGTTCTTAATAATAAAATAAACTACAGAAGAAAAAAGTAAACAGTTCGCATCAATTCCAAGTGTTGTAATTCGGTAGATATGTCAGTACAATTCCACCAAATATCATTTTATAAAAATATATAAATCACCTTATCATCCATCCCTTTCACACCTCACGAGTGAATGAGACAGCGCGCATCACTCAGGGCCACCCTTTAAACGATCTTGATGGCCCATTAACGGGTCGAGTTATCGTGAGTGACACTTGAAACAAATTGGGCGAGAGAGCGGGATCCTTAGGCATCACACACATGTCCTGCTGATGCCATAAATTATTAGAGCGCTGTAATAAGGAGACATTATATCGGGATATTTTGCCAATTTTTGCTGGAATTGTACTATTTGTTTACTGTTGAAGGTTTTTGTTAAGTCGTGAGAAGTAATATGTAAATGATTATCATGACTGAAAAAATTGACAGTAATTCAAGTTTTTTAAAAAGAGGACGAAGTGGTTACGGCCTGTTCGCGCAGTGGCTAAGTGATTAGCTTTCTGCGCTTCGTGTTAGGGATTCGATACCCGCACGGAACAAATATCTGTATGATCTAGAGATAGTTGTTACGGGTCTGGTTGTATGTGACATGTATGTTTGTAAACTGTACCCACGACACATGGAAAATTTGAATGAGCGGCAAATTTCCAAGAAAAATATGAAATTTAAGTGGACTCGGTTTCTCAGTCCTTATAAAAGAAGCATCTAAGCTAGCTATGTATCAATATTATTGGAAGAACGTTTTGTGTAGAAATGGAAGAAAAAATGCCACTGAGCGCTTTCAAAAATTATAAGTAGCATTATTTGACATAATCGTATAACTGAACGGCTCGGTTGGCGAAGCGATTGAGAGATCGATTGCTGTGTTACGGTTCGCGGGTTGGATTCTCGCACGGCACAAATATTTGTATGATCCACAGATCGTTTTTCCGGGTCTGAGTGAAATTCTATGTGAATATTTGTGTTTGTAAACGCACCCACGATACAGGAATTATACAAAATGTGAGATAACGTTTACAAAAAAAAAAACTCCCCCTCTCTTCTCTCTCTCTCTTCTAACAAGTATTAACGAAATCGTTCCAAACGCTTAGGAATTATATATTTTTATGAAGCATTGGAGTCAATTTACTTTACATAAAAAAAAAACTGACTATAGTTAGTAAAACCTACATATTAAATATCTCTTAGTGTGATATAGGGCCTAAGTGTCCCTTATAATATACTCGTACCTAGATTGTATAGTTAGCTCTGAATAGGGACTATTTGTTATACCTATTGAGAACTGGTTTGATAATGTATTATGGTAATGTGAGATAACAGTGAATATGTGGTTACTAGACTACTAACAGTACATCTAGCTACATGCTTGATAATACTAAGTATGTATAGGCCTGAATATATATTGTATTAAGCAGCGGCGTACACAGAGTTTTTAGATAGGGTAGGCAGAAAATTTACAAGTTTACTTACCAATTAAATTTTTTAACAAAAAATAAAAACCGACTCCAAGAAACTCAAAATCAAAACTAATAGCTAAAAAGCAAAAAATAAATCTTTTATTATACAATATAGTAGTTGAAGAATATTGCAGTCGGTGCCAAGTAAAACATAAAAGTAATATACCTTGCTGCTATAACAGCGACATTGAAACGGGTTCACGGTAAAATTGTCGAGTGCGAGGCGAATTATGCGTCGGACACGACAAATGCACTTCGCCAACCGTGTCGGTTTATCATTGCATGTTTTACTTGGCACCGACTTCAATATTCTTCAACTACTATATTGTATAATAAAAGATTTATTTTTTGCTTTTTAGCTATTAGTTTTGCTTTTGAGTTTTTTGGAGTCGGTTTTTATTTTTTGTTAAAAAATTTAATTATTTTACAATTTTGAGTGATGGGTAGACCTAGTAAATAACAAACATAAAAAAAACATATATACATAAATAACGAGGTTAAGAAATCTTCCTTCCAATACTTGAACGTCGGAAAACATCTCCATTTAGGATATCCTTAAACTGTTTTTTGTCTTCACTATCGAATCTGCAATATTACCCATCTCGGCTTAAAGTGCACATCAATACGAATAAAATAAGCCCAAACACTATGTAGCTGCTATCAACCATTAAGGAGTTCCCTAAACTGTACTGCACCTGCATCACGGACCATCACACCATCTCGGTGTAAAGATCTTGTCAACACGAATAAAATAAGCCCAAACACGAGGTAGTTAAGATGTACCGTTGAGGAGTTCCCTCGATCTTCTGTCGTCTCCATCATCAGATCTGTCCTAAACCTCCATAGTATTGTAGTCTCATCAGATATACACAAATATCAAGTTTTTACCCCATGCTCGCCTACAATTTTCAAGAGATGCCCTCGATTTCTCAGGGTTTCCACCATCTGGTCCTGACCTGATGACAATGGGACCAAATGACAAGCATACCCTTTCAAATAAAAATATAATTTTTGAAATCGGGCCAGGCGTCTTCGAGAAATCGAGTAACAAACATAAAAAAAAAAAAAAAAAAATATGCAGCCGAATTGAGAACCTCCTCCTTTTTTTTGAAGTCGGTTGAAAATACCTACTGCATGTTGGTATTGGTTCGTCGTCTTGTCGATTAAATAATGATGTATGTGATTTACCACCTCAGATATTATCTAATATTAAATATTTATCTGAGTTATGTAGGGTAGGCAGTGTATTTTTGGTATTTAGTAGAGGGGTAATTATAATGATATCATATCTATCTTAATATTATATATAAGAAAGTAGGTTTGTTTGTTACCTTTTCACGTCTAAACTACTGAACCGTTCATCACGAAATTTTGCATATACGATATCAGGGGTACAGAAAAGGACATAGGGTACCTTTCATCCAGAAAAAAAGTACTGTTCCCGATGAAAAGAACGATAACTTTCTACGGTCACAATTGCTTTAGGACGCTTTGGTCGATTGGTCTAGTGATCGCAAAGCGCGACTGCTGAGCGTGAGGTCCTGGGGTCATTTCCCGTGTCGGGCAAAGTGTTACTGGGTTTTCTATATGGAAATTCTCAGTAGCAGCACGGAGTCTGGCACTGTGCCCGGTAGATGGCAATAGGCTTGACTCCTATTACATGGGACTTAATAACCGCTTCGGCGAAATGTGGGTATACAATAGTTCACCTCTGCCTAACCCTTCGGGGAATACAGGCGTGATGCTATGTTATGTTACTTTTACTGTTAGCCTGCATCATTTCACTGTTGGGCGAAGGCCTCCCTCTATGATTTCATTAAAATAATTATTCAAAACTAGCGATAGAGACCCGGCCCAGCTTCGCACGGGTGCAATTTACTAAGGAACAAAATCAAAAATTTCATACAAAAATACCATTCAAATTTCCGACGATTCCGGTGGATTTTCCAAAAAAAAAAAAAACTTACATAAAAACCTTCTCCTGTCAATTACAAACACAACAAAAAAAGAATTAGCCAAATAAGTGCAGCCGTTCGGAAGTTATGCGCTTAGCAACACATTTCGCGATTCATTTTTATTTATATAGATGTGTGAATAAACAGTTTATTTTAGGCCAACCGTGGTAGCCTAGTTCCTTTAACGTACAACAATTTAGTAAAATTCCAAACTTTACTATATAACCAAAATACCCCGGCATTAATAACATGAAATATTATCTAAATTTCTGGCAAATTTTCAAAATTAACCAAACCTAGCTGCTTAACTTCATCACTTTAAAAAAAATAACTTTAAAATTCACTAAACCAACTTCAAAAGTAAGCCTTTATTTTTAAAACTAAGTAAAACTACGGTATTGTTGCCGAGTTTACTGCTAAACTTCGCCTAGACATAAACTGCAGTACTCACCTGCCGAGATTTTAAGTGCATCTGAATTCTTAATATCCCGAGTTGGTCAACAATTTTATAGGCAGTGAACATTTTTATGAGATTTAAAACGAATTTTACTGCACTGCAAGGATCTGTGTTCGGTTAAAACATGAATGTGTAAAAATAGGTTTATCTCAGTTTTGTTGTTGGATTTGTAGCTTGTTTTGAGATATTTTAACCTCGGAGATATGACAAGCCGTTCTGTCACGTAAGACAACTTGAGAAGGCACATGTCTGACTTTAAAGAGTTCATGAAAATGTATTTTGCATTTACTTAGATTTGAACCTGAATACAAAATACAAGTATGTAGATATTTTTCCGGTATGTAACACTTTTACTTTTAAATTTGAGCCTGTGTTTTGAATTGGTTTCATATTTTAAAACATGCATGCTGTGGAAGCCAGCTCAATACTAATTCATGTATTTTTAAAATATGTCATACTAGCAGCCCGCCCCAGCTTCGCTCGGGTAGCATGGGATATACGCGAACATTTTTTTTTCTAAAACGATGGTTTAATTAATTTAGACATTATTTTATAATATGTACCTAGTGATAGTGATATTTGTGTCAACCTTTTGTTTCATCGCCTAGGTTTTCGATTAGTATCATTGATACCGTGAGTTGGTTTGCCATCCTTGCAAAAGATAATTTTTATTTTTATATTCTCTGTATTCAAAAACCTCTTTTTTTAATTGATTACATGCACTTTTGTCTAAACTATTAAAACTTAAACCAAACCAAATCGATGACGCTGCAAAAAATATCAAATTAGCAGTCTGTACCGACTACGGTGTCTATCAATATTGCCATTTTCTTTTTTAGCGCCCGACGAAATTAGAGCAGGCTCCCAGCGTTCTCCAATATACCAATTTTTATCAGTATAAAAGCTTGTGAAAATTCAATTATGGATCCAATAAACTTGTCAAATATCAACACGAGGGGGCGCGGTACGTCACGATTAGGGTCGCCATCCGTTCGTCGGTGTTACGGATTTGTCCTGGTGGAGGACGAATTATTTTTGATCGGGTCACTGGGTGAAGGTGAAGGTTTGAAGTGAAGATGTAGAAGGTTCAGATTCGTTGAAGTTCTCATGTGAAACTAGAATAGGTAAAGTAAGTTCAATAAGAAAAAAAATTGAACAAAAAAAAACTGTTATTAATGTACCTAGTTATCTCATAATTAACTAATTCATTCTTTTATACCTTTTGAGTTAGTTAGTAAGTTAGTTTTTTCTGATCGTTTATCTACGCATGAACTTTATAAATATCTTGAAAGACTAAACATGATAAAATGTTAAAGGTCAGAAAGCTCCTATTCCCGATACTGTCTCCAATATTATTTACTCATGTTAACACCCTACTGCTAGAGCGTGATTTTACATTTTTTCACCATCTTTGAGCTTGAAGTTTGAAACTTTTCGTATTTCATCCGTTGATTATTTCATCATTTGCCAATCATTTTGGTTTGAAACATTTATCTAAATTTTCCGAATACATACATAGCTATGTTAAAAGATTTCAACATGTGCAGATTGCTTTATAATAACACATCGAGTGACGTAATATAGATACGATACCTAGTAATTTTACTGTCCCGCACCTGGGCGTCGCGTCGGCTTGTTTTTAATGAAATAAAAAAAAACACGGTGTATTTAATGTGGACTTTCTTTTATAATACGTAAACGTATTTAAGTAATGATATAGTGACTTATAAACACTCATGGTTAACAGTTCGAATCTTTGTCAAAGGACGCTAATGCGGCTCTTGGATTTGATACACATAATATAACATAGGATCACGCCTGTATTCTCCGAAGGGTAAGACAGAGGTGTACTATTGTACACCCACATTTCGCCGATGCTGTTATTGAGTTCAATGTAATAGGAGGTGACCCTATTGCCATCTACCGGGTACAGTTCCAGACTCCGTGCTGCCACTGAGAATTTCCATACAGAAAAACCATATAACACTTTGCCTGACCTAGGACCGTTTACAAAATAAGAAATATACACTCTATTACAAAATAACTGACATATTTTTTATTACACTATTCTCCAAAACTAAAAACATAAAACAGAATAAGCAGGTACAACTTATACGTGAAAAACGCCCCATCCACTCTGATAAGCAAATTCGTTCGGATCCCGTATATATATGATTTCTGCCAAGTAACACCTGATTCAATAAAGCAAGACAGGTAGGGCCCGGATAACAAGATTCCTGACATCTTCGTCCCTTTTTATAATAAAATTGGAAATCCTACTCAATAAAGCTCCAACCGGCTGGACAGGAACTTGGTCCAATTAAACAAACTGAAGATAGAAAGAAATTGTTTGAAATTTTAATCCCCTTTTGATGTATAAAGGATTTTTATTCGTCTTTGAATTTTTTATTAGCCCCTCAAGTGTTTTTTGTTTTTTTCTATTTGGAGATGAGGATCGAATTAAAATTAATAACGAGATGGATCGAGGACAGAATCTTTGTTTCATCGTCAGGCAACGTGGAGTGTTGTTAGACATGACATTTTAAGTAGCTAACCTTTGATACTTATTGTGATAGTGATATCACCTAAGATAGTAGTTTAGTTCAGGGTACATGTAAATCTATCTCAATCTACTCAACACAATGCAGTTTCTGCTAAATAATATACATACATGCAACAAATTCAAATTCATATTATTTATTTCAGGACTATCAATCTCCCATCTACAGTTACAATAAAAAAAATTAAAAAACCAAACACAATAATACATAATTTATAGTCATGGAAACACCGGATCAGGAACGCAATACATGCATCCTTGTCCAGTGTTCCATGAAGGCGCAGTCAGTGTCCATTCTCCCCGCAATGAGTTGCAGGAAGCTATTGGGACTGCCTCGCAAGCGACGCATCAGGGACGCTATTCTTTTGCGATGTATCGCTGTGAAGCCATCCACTTGTACGTCTGCGAACATTCCTGATGCCTTGCAAAAGCGTGCCAACCCCATCACGATCCTGAATGCGTTATTATATTGGACTCACAGGGCATTGTAAATCTTCTGCGTATGCTTTTTTTACAACAACGCCTTTCTGTAGGAGATAAATAATA
This sequence comes from Shargacucullia verbasci, assembly GCA_947562105.1. Classification (NCBI taxonomy): domain Eukaryota; kingdom Metazoa; phylum Arthropoda; class Insecta; order Lepidoptera; family Noctuidae; genus Shargacucullia; species Shargacucullia verbasci. Next base: position 1,082,993 of record OX387284.1, read on the forward strand.
TTTTCTTCGTTTTAAGTAACAGGTAAATACTTATGAGTAATTGTTTCTATGAGTTAGTAATTAAATAATTGATCGTTATTATTTTTTTTATTAGAAACTGGCGCGATCTTTATTTCATCATCAACATCGTTTGGAAACCAGATCTTGGGCATGAAGTAATCCAGTATATACGTATATTATAGTTCATATTAGGGCCCTCAAATTACCCATTAAAATATCTTCAAGAAGAAATCTCGTGGCTATCTTACCTACGTAACTTATATATTCTCTAGCGTCTCTAAAACCAAATATTTCACCACTACCAACCAAAAACTGCATTCATATATTCCGAAAACTAAATTCAAAATGGCCGCACTTGATTTAAAACTGCAAACGATCTAAGACACGGCGAAACTTGGAAAGTATGAGAATTTTAAAAATCTCTTGAAACACAACCCTTCCTTAGAAGAGAGTAACTTAATTTTTAAATGGCTGCTAGATAGCACGAAGAGTTTTGTTTGATCTGATTTCCAATCTTGGTGTATTATGAGTTAGTTTTAAACAATATTTTGTTCAGCTTCTGCTTTTGTGTGATAGCGTTTATCTTGTGCGTAAGTTTTTTTATAAAAGAGTATCTTACCTTCAGTACTTTGTTCTCGGGAACCTTTTTTTAAGGCTTATGATTCTTCTTCTTTTGTCAAATCGACACGAGCTATCACACGGGAATCGGTCATGCCGTATTGATGATGGAGTCAGTTATAGAAGCCTGGATTTTTGTTGTTCTAACCACTTTATCGCCGATATTCTCTGAACGCTAAGATATAAAATAATAAATAGAATATAATATGTTGATAGCATTGGTCATCTAGTGCAGGAACGAGAGATTTTTTTTTATATGTTCAAATTCAATTCAAATTCAAATAAATTTTTATTCATGTAAACCCTTTTTAGACACTTATGAATAGTGAGGCTCTAGTTGCCAGGTTCCAACGTGTTGATTTCCAATGGAGAAGAACGGGCAAGAAACTCCATGGTTACTCTTTTTAACTCGAAATTTTACATACAACAATTATGTGAGTGCAATGTAGTTCAAAAGAGTTTAACTTATGTAAGTCTGAAACACCAGCCTGATAATATAATTATGAAGAATATAAATATTTACTTTTGATAAAATTGCTATGGCAGCTATGAGCTGACCAGTCCCAACAGATGGCACCTGTTCTCTCTACAGACTTATCACCCGATAAGCCTGTAGAGTCTCACTCTGGCACAGAAGCCTTTGAATCGCTTGGGCCATTATGCGGAGACCATCTTATATTTGCAAGTTATATACATCACAATTATTTACAGTGCTATCGACCATTGATCATAATTTCATGAAGATGATCAATTCACTTTGCACAACTTATAGGATCACCTATATTCCCTCAGTTAAGAGGTAGGCAGAGGTGTACACTCATTATCCAACTAAAACTAAAGCTACTTGCTCACCTGGGCACTAATATCTTATTTGTCCCTTAATACATATTAAAAAATAATAACGTTTCCCTATTAACTCACAATGAGGAGGAAATTAAGTTAAGTATAATTTATAGCTATGATTACGCTCCTGGCGTCGTTCGCTCATTACAGTAATTTTACAACGTTCATATAATTATTGCCATAAATTTTCCACTTATTATGACGCGGTGTTATATAATATACAACATTATTTTTAGTATATATTAAAGGCGAAACACGTGTCAAACATTTTAATGTATAGAGCCTTTAAAAAAAAACTAACATAGTTACAAGCTTGTGTTGTCTTGTTGTCGTTTCATAAACTTAGTCATCCTTAGCTTCTGGGCGATTAGAGCGGCGTGGTGAAGTGGGGTGAGTGCGCTGTCGCATGCCTTCGTGTCATGTGTTTTACCATACGCAGATGACACGCGCGGATGAAAGTTCAGTTAGTCAAAGAATTTTTAAATATTATTTGGACAAAATATTACATGGTATAAAAATACTGACCCGGGTACGTCCTAAAACTGCGGCCAGACACCGGAGGACGGGCAGCAGCGTCCTCTCACTAATCGGTGAGCCACTGCGATCCCCAAGCCGCCTGCCAAGCGTAGGGATTATGTCAACACAGCAGTGGACGTCTTCTGGCTGATGATGATGATAAAAATATTACAATCGGTTCTGTTACTGATTCTGAATTTTATCTTTCGGAGAATATACCCGTGATAGTATTATGTTTAACTAAAATTCCTTGCAAGACAAAGCAAATGAGCCACCTATTTTGAACCCAATTAATATCTCAATGCGAAATTAATTATAACATTACCGTTAATCCCTGAACTTAGCCGATTCACATGCATATCTATTAGGATGGGCTTATGTGCCTAAAAGGGTCGTACATTAATCTTAGCACATATCTATTGCGACAGGAAGACTTTTAGGTTTCAATGAGGTATCATTTGGAGACCTGAATATCACGAGTGGGCATGATATGTGGTTTACTAATAGTTTTGATAGTAAACTTTAAAATGTCTCGCTGAGCTCCCTACATAGTCGTTAAGCTTAGAGATGTTGACGCATGTGTCATGCTCGTGAATGGGTGCCGTCTGCCGGGACTGGTCAACTTGTAAATGCCATGGCAATCTTATTTAGAGACAATCTTATTATGTTTATCATTTCTTTCCTAGTATTCTCGCATTCTCTTACTATAACAGTGTGCAGTGTACCAAACAATGAGTGTATCAAGACTGAAGAAAACTTGAAAAAATATATTTTTTGTCAACTTTTGAATACATTTACCCTGAAAAATTAGTTAAAATTGTCACGCCACAAAATGATAGGTACATTACCTCTGTAACACAAGAAATTGCGAATATGATTAGTGCGCAAATCTTTAGTACGAATCACGAAACTTCGAATATATGTACTATAATACACCAGTTTACACTACAGAATAAATCTTACGTCGAGTTTTCAATTTTATGCGACGTAAGCATCTAGGAACGAACCCTGGTGTGAATAACAGTATTGAAACAACCAGTGAACAGTATACTCGCGTACAGTACGCTTGTTGCTACTCTAGTTCACATAAAAATCTTGAAATATTTCTAGTTATTGAAAAAAAAAAATAGGTCTGTAGGTACTTAAAAATTCGTACAGGTCGCTAGCACATCTACCCTTGAGATGCACTAATTATGAAATAGGTTAAAAAAAATCGGCACATAGAGCAAAATATACAAAGATCGGAAAGCTTTTTTGACATTTTAATAATTATAATCATAACGTATAATTATACGCTATATGTTAGTACTAAATAACCGCTTCAGAACAGTTAAAGGAAAGCCCAGGTGGAGCATATTTTTTTGTTAAATAAAGAGCCAAACCATTATTCAATATGTACACTCACAAACACTTACAATAGCATACTCATAATGACACGTAGTCGGGAAAAGCGACAATTGGAGCATCAAACTTGAATTTACAAAAACATGATGAACTCGACAGTACCATGAATAAAGAAAACCGTCGAACAGAAGGAACTATTATAACAACCCATGAGTTAGGAACGGTACAGGCGCGCACACGAGGCGCAGTCGTCGCGATAAAAGCACCGCGGAAGCGCAGAGTGCGCGGTAAACGACAGCCGCGTCCGTTTCCTGTACAGTGCGCGAGGTGACGCTGTGTGCGACTGTACTTTTGTTATACTCGTGAGTTAGTTCTGCTGTGTGCGATTGTACTGGAGGTGAATATTTACGATGGTCTTTTTCTTGGATATGATGGGGAATGGTTTTGGTGTCAGCAGTCTTCAAATTGTATAATGGACGTAATATTAAGCTAGCTAGCTCATTGGTCTAGCGGTCGTAAACGTGACTGCTGAGCGTGAGGTCCTGGGTTCGATTCCCGGGTCGGACAAAGTGTTATTGGGCTTTACAGTATTGAAATTCTCAGTAGCAGCAAGGAGTCTGGAACTGTGCCCGGTAGATGGCAATAGGCTCGCCCCCTATTACATGGGACTCAATAACAGCATTAGCGAAATGTGGGTGTACAATAGCACACCTCTGCCTAACCCTTTGGGGAATACAGGCGTGATGTTATCATATGTTATATTATCATATAAATATATTTGTTGATTTGCAATCGAATCGACAAAATTATCGATTTTGAAATATATATATATATTTATTTTATTTTTTAACTTTGCCCCACACTTGGATTTCTCCTGTGTCGTGGGTACAGTTTACAAACATACATGTCACATGCACACACAACCAGACCCGAAACAACTATCAGTAGATCATACAAATATTTGTTCCGTGCGGGGATCGAACCCGCGACACACAGCGCAGAAACCTAATGGCTTAGCCATTGCGCCAGTCGTGTCGTCAAATCGTGTCGTTTATTAATGTAATTAACTTAGTCGTGTTACTAAATAAATAAACATCATTAACGTCTAAAATCTCACTGAAATATACGTTTTTTTATCAGTATTAAGTTCTTAAACACGTTACTCGTATTTCGGTGTCCGTACCAAGCTTTAGATTAACACATCGTACGTTTCGGCGTCCGTATCAGGGCTTAGATTTCCCAGAAGACTAGTTGAGAGTTTGTCTCGCTGCTTGCCCAGATAGTTGTGTATCTGTTTATATGTGGAAAACTGCAAAGTACTTAAAACTTTAACTTAAGTTGATCTTCATGTGGACGCAGATGGATGAAGGTTGCAACGAAGATATTGTTAAGAGTGTTTTTGTTTACTTTGGTGTATTTTTGATGAAAAATATATCTTTGTTTTGGTGAAGTTAGGTTGTTATGTTAATGAAAAAAACTGAACTCTCTTTATGCTAAAGAATATTTAATAGTTTTTTGAAATGATAGTAAGTGTCAAAAAACTTCTTGTCAATTTGCTTGAAAAACAATAATTTAATATATCGTAGAAGTTGCTGGTGATAATATCATTTATCGTTAGACTCGGACGGCATGGTTGGCGCACTGGTTGAGTGATCAACTGCTGCACTACCTGTCGCGGGTTCGATACCGGCAGCCTAATTACGTAAAAAAGCGACAGCAACGCGATAGCCACGCGACAGCAATCTCACTGTCAGCCAATACATTATATGTCACAAAAATGACGTTTGACAGAAGATATCGCGCGATCTACGCCTGTCGCTACATCGGTAATTAGGCTGCCGCACGGAAAAAATATTTGTATGATCTAGAGATAGTTGTTTCAGGTCTGGGTCTTTGTCTTTGTCTCCTGCCTGATCCTTTATCATCTTTTAAGACACCCACTCAAAAAGACTTGGTTGCATTTTTTCCGGGTCATGCAGCCAACTTATCACTCCCAAAGACCAGACAGCCTTTCGGTGCTGTTCAAAAATGTTGACACACTTTTAATATGTGTACCTTTTTACATCACTTTCTTCTTCTATCGTGTCGGCACGAACATGGGAATTGCTAGGGTAGCGGAAACATTTGCCAGTCAGCAAAAAGCCCAGGGTGCGCCAGTCGATCTCATATTTCGTCAGTCAAGATCTTTCTTTCACCTCCTTAAAGATACCTTGTCATAAGCAAAAAGGTCCCTACTCAGCAAAGCGAAAACTTGGATTGTGAACGAAGATGATGACGTCACAACCTTACCAACTCTAATGAAGCTGATATAATTTGATTCGCACTGCCCTAATCCGACACACAACAGCATTAATCATCCATAATCCAGAGCAATTATATCACAAAGACCAAGGATTTATTAGACAATCAAAGGGAATAATTTCGGACGACGATTATTTCAAGTGAAGGTAGGCCCTTGAGGACAGGATCTCGAGTACCAGCGTTTAATTAATGGAACCCTCAGAAGGTACTCCTCGGATTTAATTGAAGTAAAGTTGCTTGAAACATGTGCGAGATTTCTGGGAGAGTGAAAAGAATTTTGGGATCTTCAGATTATACGTCCATCTTAATCTTAGGTTAAAGCGTTCGGAATTTCAAAAAGGTGAGCTCATTAAGACGGGGGTGTAAACGAGAAGTGACAGTCCCACTTTGCTGTCGTTTGCTGTCTATAGCATAACATCACGCTTATTACCAAAGGCTTCGGTAGAGGTGTGTAATTGTATGCCCACATTTTGACAATGCCGTTAAAAAGTACCGTGTGGGGGGTACCCTATATTCTACTATCAGGCATAATTCCAATGTCAACTGCTATTGAGATTATTTTACAGATATATCCAGTAACACTTTACTCGACTCGGACATCGAACCCAAGATAGCATTCTCATCAGTCGTATTTGCATAACATAGGTATTGCACACAACATTGCATAACTCGTAATAATGTGAGACTGAAATGTCCACTCGACGATATATTATGATTTTTCCAATAATATTTGTAATAACCTGTATTTGTTATTGAGATTAGTCAATAATCAAGGATTAAACAGCAATGAATACCTCTTTATACACACGCAATAAAAAAACACATGAAACATTTAAAATAACATTATTCACCACAGCAAAATAGAAATTTAACAAGGAAATTAAATCGCCATTTCCAATCGCGTGCGGAGCGTTTAATATAAAATAAACTAAATGATATACGAGTGTTTATTTCGCCAACAACTTTGGTATCTGGTGGCGGCCTCATAAATCGTCACCGGCTTACGAGGCGGTATTAGCAGCACGATTTAAATGTATTTATATAGAGTTATAAAAATGTACACTTAAATTATATTCTGGGTGTGCACGATTGAATACATAACGTTTGCGCTTTAAGTTTAAATATTCATTGATTTACTGCTCTTTCTATTTATGGTTTTAAAAATGTATCGGGTAATTTAATTTGAACCTTATGTCAGTGTAATTAAAGTCAAATAATGCGTCATGATGAAATTTCCTTTTTCCGAAATTCTTCTTTTATTTTTTAAAAACGTTGCCCCATCGTAGTACAAACATGCACACACAACCAGACCCAAAACAACTATCTGTAGATCATACAAATATTTGTGCCGTGCGGGGATCGAACCCGCGCCACGTAAAGCAGAAAGCTAATCGCTTAGCCACTGCGTCAACTATATAAATAATCTATATATTATATAAATAATCCTGCGTGTATTGCAAATACTGATTAAAAAAGGATTATCTACTAAATATTGATTCGATGTTTAGTTACTAGTTACTGGGTAAATATTCTATTAGATACGTATGTTGGACTTTTGGTGCTTATGCGCAAGAGACTTAAGAAGATACAATAGAAAATCTATTGTTTGTGCGCACAAGATTATTCATTGGTATTTATCTCACCCAAAAACAATCTAGGTATATTGTTTTTAAACCGTTACTCCACACTGTTTTTAATTCCTGTATCGTGCGTGAAACACAAACCTGCAACAAATATCTATCGTTCATACAAAAATATTTGTTCCGTGCAGGAATCGAATCCCCAACAAGTACCTAGCGCAGTATTGAATCAAGCTCAGCGTCAACCGTGCCATCCCTCGTAGGTGTTTACCATATTCAGGAACAATTGATGAGATAATAAAATCGATGTAAAAAACTTCAAAATCCATTCTAAAAATATATCCAAATAATCTTCTTTCAAAATAAGTCAGGTCAGGTAATATTTTGTATTCATAAAAAATGTGGTTTCACCGTTATTTTTCAAGCTCTGCCGATGACACAAAGCATTATATTTTTACACCGGAGCTAAAATAACAGTGGAATATAAGAAAATCCACTTTTTATGCGGTCTGGGTTACGAGCGAGCGCGGTATTAAAGTATGTCACAACAAGAACCGTCGTAAAATATGCGTGATTTAATTTCCTCTTCAAATTTTGCAAAACACTTTTATAGGTTTAGTGAAGAGTATACAATAACATATTCAGTATCATCATAATCAGTCAGAAGACGTCCACTGCTGAACGAACGCCTCCCCCAAGGGGGGTTTGCCATAATCCCCACGCTTGGCAGGCGGCTTGGGGATCGCAGTGGCTCACCGATTAGTGAGAGGACGCTGCTGCCCGTCCTCCGGTGTCTGGCCGCAGTTATAGGTCGTACCCGGGTCCGTACCCGCTCCATATTCAGTATGGTTTGAAAGTATCAAAATTAATTTTGAAAGCTAGTTCTGTAATAACTATTTACTTCACTTTACGGAGTTTCGGAGTGAGTCATGTCTTTTTGTCTCATTTTCGTCCGCATTGATAGTCTGTAAATTTGACAAAATCGAAAATTCAGGTCAATGATAAGCTACGACCGCGTAGTCGGCGTAGCATCAACTTTGCTACGGCGTAGCAACAGCTCAGTTCCTCATTCATATATCTAAAGGCACAGCAGCGTGTCAGCCAAGTTTCAAATTCCGGATCAGATTATGATTTTTAAAAATCTATGCATTTGTCTATTGTAAAGATTTCTTGGGTACCTTTAGTAAATGGCAATTAGGTGCGCCCCCTATTACATAGGGGCAATTAACGGCATTGGCGAAATACTATACAACAATATATCTTTACCCAATTCGGGGAATACATACGCTATGTTATGTTTTTATTGTTGTATTAATTTATGTAATATCTAGGTTCCACCCGCGGTTCCGCCCGCGTGGATTACAAATCCGTGCATTATTTGCGCGACACTCTAATTTTTTTCTAGAATTGTTGTTGAAAAGTAAAAAAAAGCAAAGCTTAACAAAAGCTTAAGTTACTCCTTATAACATCAGCTATCTGCCAGTGAGAGTCCCGTCAAAATCGGTCCAGCCGTTTCGGAGATTAGCCGAAACAAACAGACAGACACACAAAATTTTTAAAAATAGTTTTTTTTTTATGACGATTACTCTATATACTTTCATATATGCATTTAGTAAAAAGCTGTTATTTTGACATTCAAACTGACACTTAAATTTTAATCATTATTTATTATTATGAGCCGGTTGTGTTCCACTTCTGGGCAAAGCCCTCCCTCATCCCTAACTATTTGTTTAGATACAATCCGCCTCAGCCCGTACTCCGGCCAGCAGGTCAGGCCGTGGACCTCAGACGTGAATTCAGCGCATTATGGCGTTGACACGGGTCCGTGAAGCTTACCCGGCGTTATATAAATGTTGCCTCTTACTTCTCATTATTGACACTTTTCGCTTGCAAGCCAAATATTTTTATGACGGTCGACAGTTTATAAACTTCCTTGTTGATGAATATTTTTTTGGGATATATTAGTTTGTAAAGTAAATTATTGTTATATAATTTTCATATTTGTCATCACGCTTGTATTCCCCGAAGGGTTAGGCAGAGTTGTATTATTGTACACCCATTTTGCCGATGCCTTAATTGAATCCCGTGTAATAGGGGGCGAGCCTATTTCTATCTACCAGGTCACAGTTCCAGACTCCATGCTGCTCCTGAGAATTTCCATACAGAAAAACCCAATAATACTTTAGCCGACCCGGGAATCGAATTTAAGACCTCACGCTTACCAGTTGCGCTTGCGACCCAAAACAACTATCTGTAGATCATACAAAAATTCGTTCCGTGTGGGAATCGAACCCGCGACACGTAGCGCAGCAGTTGATCTCTCAACCACTGCGCCAACCTTGATGATTGACGATTTTTTTTTCTACAACATGGTCTGTTCCCATGTCATTATAATATTCATGTGAACACCAGAGGGTCCATTTTTCATTGACATTTTTGTCTTAACGGTAATCAAAATCGAAGAAAGCTCATAATATGGATGCCGGTATCCCCTTTTTCCCTTGAATTGATAATCCTACGTCCTATCTTACTAATCTTACGTCTTCTGGGCCCCAAGTTGATAAACAGCGCTGTAATACTGCTTAACAAGCCGTATTGCAGCATACAGCTGAACAAGGGGTCCCATTGCTGGCACCAAACACATATATATTATATGTTTGTCAACACGGTTGGCGCAGTGGCTAAGCCATTAGCTTTCTGCGCTATGTGTCGTGGGTTCGATCCCCGCACGGAACAAATATTTGTATGATCTACAGATAATTGTTTCGGGTCTGGTTGTCTGTGCATGTGACATATATGTTTGTAAACTGTACTCACGACACAGGAGAAATCCTAGTGTGGGGCAACGTTTTTAAAAAGAAAAAAAAAGAAAAAAAATGTTATAATATAATAATATTATAATAACTCTGTGTGTACTAGTATTATGTTTATTTTCTTGTACTGTATTTTTTTTGTTTTTTATTGTTGTGTGCCTGCAATAAATAGTTTTTCTTTCTTTCTTTCTTACTACTATTATAAATGCTAAAGTTTGGATAGATGGATGTTTGTTACTCAGTCATGCCAGAACGGCTAAACAGATCTGGATGAAATTTGGCATAGGGATAGATTATAGCCTGGAATAGCACATAGGTTACTTTTTATCCCGGAAAAATGTACGGATTCGTAAACCAGGCGGGCCAAGCCGCGGGTGGAAGCTAGTTGTGTGAAAACATTAGACTCCTGTCTGTAACCTTTAAAACTAGCTTCTCATACAGCTGTTATTTTAACTGCTATTACTCTTTTCAGCTTAGTTTTAGAGCTCCTTAGCGTTTTATCTCTGTCAGTTGTTACGATGTTTTTACTACTTCAAATGTAAAGTATTCACTTGGGATATCTCTATACAACTGTCTGTTATATACTCACACGGCACTGACGGCACGGTTGGCGCAGTGCTTGAGAGATCGACTGCTGCGCTATGTGTCGCGGCTTCGATTCCCGCACGGAACAAATATTTGTATGATCTACAGATATTTGTTTCGGGTCTGGGTCTTTGTGTATGTGAATACACACCGTGCCTCGGAAAGCACGTAAAGCCGTTGGTCCTGCGCGTGATCTCTCTCCGGTCGTGTCGGATTGCCGTCCCATCGGACTATGAGAGTGAAGGAATAGAGAGAGCACCTGTGTTTGCGCACACACTTGTGCTCTATAATATCTCCTGCGTAGTTGGCTAATCTCCGGTGACCGAAATTCGATCAGAAGGACATTATTTTTTATACTTAATCTAAAGTTAGGGAGCTGGTGGTTTACTGAGCTACTTGTAGTTTTTTACTACTAATTTAAATGCATTTGGCAGCAGTTCACCTGATGGTGAGTGACAATGCTGCCGAGGATGGATCACGCAATCTCAAATAATGCCTATTCACTCTCGCCTTGAAGATTCCTAAGTTGGTTGATTTTTAGGTTAAACTGGTTATTTTATATTGTTTAATCTATATATATATATAAATGAATCCCTATTTTCCTTGGTCATGCCATAACTTGAGAATGACTTTACCGATTTCATTCATTTTTTTTTGGTTTTCTAATACTTTGTAGAAGCTTCTTACGGAAAGGAAAATTACGAAATTACGCAGAAAATTGGAAAATTTCAGAAATCTTTGCGACTATTTTAACACGGTTGGCGCAGTGGTTAAGCGATTAGCTTTCTGCGCTATGTGTCGGGGTTTCGATCCCCGCACGGTACAATTATTTGTATGATCTACAGATAGTTTTTTCGGGTCTGGTTGTGTGTGTATGTGACATGTATGTTTGTAAACTGTACCCACGACACAGGTGAAATCCTAGTGTGGGGCAACGTAGTTTATAAAAAATAACGGTCAATTATTAGAATAATGGATCCAGAGATTAAGGTTTCAACTCACCCGTGCGAAGCGATGTCGAAATACAATCTTGCCTCATCGTATGTACAACATATTTGAATACGTTTATGACGATTTTGCAGAGAACCTTTTGCGATTCGACGTCGCACCTTTGTTGTGTAGGGGCCTTTAGATGGCAGTTATCTATAATAATATTATAAAGAGGTAAATTTGTTTGTAATTTTGTATGTAGGGGTAATCTCCGGAACTAATGATCCGATTCTAAAAATTCTTTCACTGGTAGAAAGCTACATTATTCCTGAGTGGTATAGGCTGTAAATATTACATATTGCACGTAGGTTATGCAAACGAAGTCGCGGACAAAAGCTAGTATTATATATAATTGATATTAAGCCACGTTTAGTCAGTGGACGTAGCCGGGAAAATGCTACGAAATCCTTATATGATAAAATGTACTGACAATATCAATGAACAAATTACCTATATACCTAGATATGTAGGTACTTGTATCAGTATTAAGATGGCTACGGTGCGGGAGTGCAGGTAGTAAGATGTAGTTAGTCACGCTCGACTCACTGCAGTAGAGCTGCTAGAGATGTGTGGCTCACTGGGCTAAGTCGTGTTACTGCCGGCTGGAGTAACATACTGTTATGTGTTATCCTATCCTACTTAATATTATAAATGTGAAAGTTTGTTACTCTTTCACGCTAGAACGGCTGAACGGATCTGGATGAAATTTGGCACAGAGATAGATTATAGTCTGGAATAGCACATAGGCTACTTTTTATCCTGGAAAAATGTACGGGTTCGTAAACCACGCGGGCAAAGCCGCGAGCGGAAGCTAGTTTGGTATAAACCCACTTTTTACGTGCTTATAAGGAGTTAGAATATTATAAAGCCTTTACTAAAGTGTTTGGTCGATCGCTGTGCTATTTGTCGCTTGTTCGATTCCCATACGGAACAATCACCTATTTGTATGACCTACAGTTAGTTGTTCCAGGTCTGGGTGTTCGTACATGCACCTATGATACAGGAATTATTCCTCATTTGTGGCAAATGACTTAAACCTGTCCTTGTTATTTGTATACCAATAGATAGAGATGCCAATATATTTTCATTTACTCCACATACTGTACTTATATTTCTTGTAAAATAAATTATATTATACATTAAATAGTGGCTTTTTATGTTAAATATCGATTGAAAATCTTTATAGGTATTTATTTTTAATGAAATATGTTATACATTTATTATATATATTTCAAAGACGAAACTCATGAGTCTGTTCATAAGTTAGGGTGCGTATTTAAATAAAAATGACAAATTTAAATGATAAAATAAAATTGTTTATAAAACCGCATAAAAAGAAAACATTAAGAACGCATACTCCGCTGTTTATTAGCCTTGTTAAATTAATTTCCGTTATATTATACGATTTTTAAAAACCTACAAAGGAAAATTGTTATTGATTCATGAAAATCGAAAATTGTGGATAGTGACTTTTGCTTTTGAGGTTGGCATTTCGTAATTTTATATTTTTCATAGTACTGTTATTTGTGCCAATTATTACATGTTCAATTACGTGACCATGTTTCAGCATGTTCAGACAACTGACTACTTTTGCTACGTACTGTAACATGTTCGATAGTCAACAGTACACTAACTGGACCAATAATGAATCAACAAACAACAGACTCTCCACCCAAACATGGCCATACATACAAGACAAACAACAATAATGAGAGAAACACAAGAAACACATAAAAAAATCAACGCGCGTCCAAATCGTAACGCGTTTGACGCGGGTACGACGCGCCATGACAGCACTACGTATGACGTCACAAAAACCGGTAAGAACCAGGATTTGGCCGACTTTTGGATGTGGAGTGACGGGTACAGTATGTTAGTTACGGAAGTTAATGGTGGGGCATCATGGAATATGCCTTTTGTATTTTGGAAGGCGGTTTCTGGACGAGAGTTGGTCAATTTAAATCGCCAAGGTTTTTGTCAAGTGGACTTCACCTGATTGTTGCTGCAACGCATTATATAAGAAAAAAATGTTTGAAATTTATCGAATGTTGCGTTTAGTTATGTGTTATTTGGAAAAGAGATATAGAATAATTTAATATAATATCCTCCTAACCGAATTTCAGTCACGGCGGCCAATCTCACCGGAGATTAGTCAACTACGCAGGAAATATTATAAAGCATAAGTGTGTGCGCAAACACAGGTGCACTCTCTATTCCTTCACTCTCATAGTCATAGGCAATCCGACACGACCGGAAAGAGATCGGGCGCAGGACCAACGGCTTTACGTGCTTTCCGAGGCACGGTTTATATTCACATACACAAAGACCCAGACCCGAAACAACTATTTGTAGATCATACAAATATTGGTTCCGTGCGAGAATCGAAACCGCGACACGTAGCTCAGCAGTCGATCTCTCAACCACTGCGCCAACCGTGCCGTCATATACATACAATAGGTATTATTGATTAATGAACTTTAATTTTTTTTTGCCTACCCTGTCTAAAAACTCTGTGCACGCCGCTGCTATGGAGATTCCTAGATGAATTCCTCAATGTGGCCTTTTTAGGCGCTCTGTATTGTAGCAAGCAAAGTAATTTAAAATATCTCCATGGAAAAATTACTCAAATAAAAAAATATAGTCATTGGAGTTCTTTTTATATAAATCCAGTCCCAAATATTTGTTCCCCACAAACTTTAGCAATTATTCTTTAAAAAATTCGCACCACAAGTAGTCGAAAGCAAGCCCATTAAAGAAACAAACTAAACCATTACGGTTGTAAGGGGCAGTTCGTTTTCATTACGCAGTTAAGAACAAAGGGGATTCGAACCCCGATGTTATTGCCTCTCAATGGTTAATGAAGCTGCTTTTAATATATGTGCAATCATTGGGCTGCGAATGGTTGTTTTTGGTGTAAAATATTAAGGTCCCTGGTTCTATTTTGTCTTTGGTTCTAAGTAAAGTAAAGTAAACTTTATTGCTTATGATTGAATAGGTACAATTGTTGCCGTAATCTGAAGCAGTTGTAAAAAGAATCGTCGAGTCCATTATGCAGACAGCCTTTGATAGGACCACTGCTGAATTTGGGATCAAAATCGACACGAAGAAGAATAAAGACTAACACTGTCTGGTCGTTCCACTACGTCATGAGCGAGTCCCATGTGATTGCGAACACCGGTGGTTACGTGGTTAAATTCGGTTGCTGAGTGTAAGGTCTTGTCCGAGTTTAGTTTTCAGTAAGATGGCAAAATAGCTTCTGAATGGCAAATGGTTATATATAACATCAGTAACATTAAACTCAAACTTAAACACAATTCTTTTTTTATTCGTGTAGGCCATAAAGGCACTTAAAAATCGTTTAGCTGGTTCAAATAGTCATTCCATGGAGAAAAACCAGCAAGAAACTCCATGGTTACTGTTTTAAAATATGGTTTATGACACAGTATATGGAAGATGTGAAAGAACAATGTAGGTCAACGTCTGGACTGGCCTTCAGAAGAAAGTACTAATGAATGCCGATGGAACTATATAAAGATGCCGTTGATAGTGCAGTTCTTGTAGCTAACTTCTAAGATTGCCATCGGTTTGCCAAGTCAAAGAAAAGAGAAATTTTTAAGCGCATTACACCTCAGCCTTATGAGGGAAAAGAAGATAAAATATAGGGATGGTAAATCTGGCAACTATTATAAAAAATGTACTTAACACGGTTGCCTATTCGGGCTGTTGTCCAGCGCTACCGTTAAAATAATACCTTCATTTAATTACACAAAGTTGTAATATTCTAATGCTTTAGATGGCATTAATTAAGGCGGCTATCAAAACAGGCTGTATTTAACTAAAACAGCCTCCGACCCAATAAGCAGGTCGCGTTTATTTACAAAATTAGGCCATAATATCGTGTGAAATATCATTGTTTGCGCACCTGTCCGTTATTTGGAGCAAATTGGGCGTGAGGCATTGGGGATTAGCCTTGCAACTTAGCGAGGCTATTTGACATTGTTGTGATACAAGCCCAGACTTAAAACTTTCTGTATTCATATAGAACTTCAAAGGCACTTACACATCGTTTATATCACTCAGTTAATCCTTTAAAAATAATCAGCAATAAACTCTCTTAAAGAATTGTTAGTTCAGGTATAATGCAAGTCAACGTCTGGACTCGCCTTTAAAGTAAATTGTGTATTTTGGATTCGTCCGTTAACTTGTTCTTCTTTCGATCGATTGTTTCGTATCGAGACTGACTGCCCAGTGTGCGCCAATTCATGGCATGTTTCTTCCCTCCTGGAGAAATTTTCTTTGCATTCCATGTCGATGGCAGAATAGAGATCATATTGTTTTTTTTTTTTTTTTTTTTTTTTTAAACTTTGTCCCACACTTGGATTTCTCCTGTGTCGTGGTACAGTTTACAAACATACGTGTCACATACACACACAACCAGACCCGAAACAACTATCTGTAGATCATACAAATATTTGTCCGTGCGGGGATCGAACTCGCGACACATAGCGCAGAACGCTAATCGCTTAACCACTGCGCCAACCGCGTCGTCAAAATTGTCAAAATTGTAGCGATTACTACTTGCAACATGACAAAAAGTAAAGCGCCATCTATCGGAGTAAAGTGAAAATAGCAGACCTGAATCGCAATAAGAGAGTTTATAACAATAACAATTCAAATACAATATACGAACGTCCGACATCAACCGTCGGGCTTTGGTCCTTGCCTGTTAAGAGGACTTTTCAATAGGGGAACACCATACCTCGTTCCTCTATACTACAAAAAATCTTATTGTTACATTTCTTGAAGATATTGAAGATTGATTAAGGAACGCTATATACTTTGATCTTCACTTTCTAATCTTTGAAATTTGCACTGTAGATAGGTTATTAATACTTCATTTTTTTATTCACTTTTTCCATTCTAAACAGGTTTTGGCGTACCGAAAGACCGAACGTTAAATAAAATGGTGGGCTTAATACTATACCACAAAGTTTCGGACCCTTTATTCAAATCACCCCAAAACAGACATAAGGAACATTTCCATAGTAATAATAATAATTACGATCTTGGCATTATCTTACCATAAGACCGGTTTCCTCATTAGGTGGGATTTGAATCCATAAAGGACGTATAATTACCATGGCACGTGTATTGTGTGACATACTGTCAAGTGAGTTAGAGCAAAACGCATCTTTTTTTCACTTCAATACATTAATTGTAATAAATGTGCATAGCTTTTGTCTTTCATCTTGTTTGGTTATATTGAGTCCTTGGAGGCGCTGCATTCTGATGGGGTGTGGCGTCTTATTTTAACTTATCCTTAAAAGATTTAGTTATAAGACTTTTTTGGAGGATGAATGAATGAAGGATTTTAAAAAAATCGTGATACAAAACTTTCTCTATGATGTCTTAAACAAACCAAAGATTATTATTGGTTAGGTTTACATAACATCATATCATCACGCCTGTATTCCCCGAAGGGATAGGAAGAGTTTCACTGATGCCGTTATTGAGTTTCATGTAACACTGCACAGGGCCAGACTCTGTGCTGCTACTGAGAGTTTCCATACAGAAAAACCCAATAATACTTTGGCCGACTCGGGTATCAAACCCGGAACGTCAAGCTCAGCAGTTGCGCTTGCGATTACTAGACAATTGAGGCAGTTGGTTATGTTAAATGTTGCCAATTTGTAAGTGAAGCAGCAAAAACGCCTCGTCAATAAAATTTACACTTGGCAAGTATTTACGTATCATGCCTCATGCACACCGTTCCCCATAAATAAAATTGCCCACCTTCCCCAATATTCGGTGATAATATGTAATTTTCAATAATACGAAAATCAATACAGGCTCCGTAGCTGCTACGTACTAATTGAGTCGCGTCCGACCGCTGGCTAGTTGCCAGCAGTTCAGCTTTTCACTTCAACGGGATTATGCGGTTCTCTATATTGAATTCGATTGCTGTTTTGTTTCCCAGTTTTCGAGTTAGAAGTGAATAGACTTTTGAACTTAGAGCAATTGACATTTAGCAAAAGTCTTGTACATTGTTATTGGCTATTATTCATTTTATTGCCATTAATTGCTTTCATTGTTTCTCTTTTTTAAGCTCTTGTCTTGATAATTTTAATAATTGTGAAGGAATAATAATTAGTATATCAAGCAATGTTTATGTTGTTATACCAGGCTAAAAAAATGTAGCAGATCACACTCTTGCTTGTCGCTTTTTACGATACTCGTGGGAAGAGATTAAGAGAGGATCTGAGATTTACTCTGGCAAATGATGATGAAATTATTATTTTTGGAAATAAATCTGAATTAATAGACTTTATTACTGGAACTGAAATGAGCCAAGTTAAAGTCTTAAAGAATGTGTAAAAACAGGTTTTCCAAGAATTTCATTATGGTTTATTATCATTCCTATAATTTCCTTTTTATCTCCACCAAAGCAGGATAAAAATATGCAAGAGCAAATCCGTCCAGAAACGCCATTACCCAAGAATTTTGCGCACCAACCGGCCAGAGTGCGAAGTCAGCGCTTATAAATTCTCGGCCTACCTCGGGATTAAGCCGAAGACGAAATATCTTCATTGTGTTTTATTGCAGCCTTCTCTGAGGTTTTGACGGTATATAATTTAAATTATTCCATTATGAAGACGACCATTCCTCTTTGGATGAGCTCCCGTAATATTGTCGTTTGCTTTATCTTTTCTGGTCGGTAGCTTAGAAGACGTGGCTTTATATTTTGAAAAACTAAAGACTGAGAAGCACTGGGTGGTGTCTGAAATCGTCTCTTTGGGAGAATTTTTGTATGGCATTTTTATGACATCAACCTTATTTGGGTGTTGTGTTGTGATGTTTGTTATTGTCGTTACGCACTTTGGACTTTCCTAACCCATTTGATTCAGATAATAATTGTATAAGACCAAATAAATATTGCACTATACTAATAAAATATCTAACTAAATGGCGCTTTTGAAAGCAATTATCTCCGCGCGTTTAATTTTTATTAGATGTAGGAATTTTCCACTCGATAAATCGGTTTGTAAAAATAAAACCTAAATTTTAGCTTTGACCGCGTTTGAACTTTGTCGGCTTATAAAATATTTTCATAGAGTTTTTATTTGGTAAAGAATGAAGCATACCGCAAGGGATCATTTTAGGCCCGGTGCCTATACATTTGTACAACTAATCTATTTTCCAACTCACTCTCGTCTCTCGACATGAAATAATTAATCAATCCACACTGCACGTATGTTACATTATGTTACGGAAACCACATAGCTTTTAACATACAACCCATTTTGCCTTTAAAGTAATGCCAATAGAACACATAAATTATTTATTAGGTAGCGGTAACGAACTCCAAGCGGAGGAATTATAGATCTCTGCAGCTCTAAGAGAAAAGTTATTTATTTACATTTGGGACGATTCCAATGTATTGTCAATGCGGCAATTTGTTTTCCCCATTTCGCTTTCTACATTAATTCAAGTGTCAGCTACAATTTTGCCACCGTGTTTATTATTCTTGTTTTTAACAATAACTAGTTTTGATTGGAGGCGTGGTGTAGCGATATCGTCGTTAATTGCTGTTGGCTGGCATTACGCCAGTACTGCATTGTTGTAGCGTGAAGATACCGAACAATATTTTTATTGTTTTCGATGGCTCAATACAGTTTTAGTAATGTGGGTGTGACTGGATTTTTATATAGGTCTGTGAATACTTTCTTGGCTGTATATCTTGATTTTATTCAGCCTTACAGTGTCTTGAACTACTACAGTATCTGATTTCAATAGAGGACCGAACCATGTCTGACTGCAGGGGTGCTAACTGAGAATCATCGCTAGGTGTTACGTCTAGCACATGCTGAGTATTTAACCTGTTTGGTGTGAGCTTGCTTGATAGCACATTTTTAGTTATTGCTAGTGGTTATTCTTCTTCATTGTATCTTTTTGTTTTTCTTTATTATTTTTGTGTTTTTAATTCTTTCACTATCAAACTTTAAAAAGTGAACCGTTTTGTCTTCTGCTTAATTATTTAATGTAAGGTTATCAATAAAGTCAGCTTTGTTGAAATATATTTGGTAACAACAAAATCCTAAATACAATAAATGTTATTTGGTAATATTCTCAATGTTATCCTCTAAGGGCCGAACAAAATTCAAACTCATTGATACTGTATGAGAAATCCCCAACAGCTATTAGCCTTCTAATTGGCTCTATAATAGTAGATACTTAAAGTTTCACTTTCAAACCACTTATAGATTCTAAACTATTAGTAACCTTTAGTTTAAAACAGTAGTAAAGTTAGCTCACTGGTGAAGATTAAGCAGTTTTATCATTTCTTCTTCTTTGGATGACGTGGTAAATATTAGAGGGAATAAAAATATCAGTTTTGTTGCTGACGGTCACTGATACTTTACGATAAAGATGATGAATATTATGATAATTACGAGATTTTTAATTTTCCTTATACTTTTTTTTAAATTTGAATCTATTTTCCAATCATTCCGTTAATATAGTGTGGAGTGATGATTTCATAATTGATACAAAACCGTGGTAATACTTAGATTATTTACGTTCTTTGACTGATAATTTTTATATTGTTCTCAAAGTCTCGCTTAATTGTTACTGTCTTCAGCTAAAAATCAACCCTGCAGTTACCCTATTAGATACAAATTACTTCACCGAGTCTGCTATGTCAAATTAAACATTAATATTCGCAAACCAAACCAACGATCGTACGAAACGTGAGTTAACCTCAATTTCGAAACAGCCTTTTGAAGCACGCATGCTTAAACCCAAAAAGCTTACCTCACTTTTACCCTTACCTTAGCCCCTACTATGAGTTTTACGGCATCTCGTTGCTAACTTTTGATAGCCGTTATAAACGTTACGATAACGTTTCACGCGCAAACTCAGCGAAACGATGGCGGATGAGTGCGCACCTTTTTATTTGGCAGTTTGTCTTAAAAACGTATTATAAAAGACATCATAATTCCTAGTATCTAATGGTGATGGTATGGTACAGTCAGTGACAGAAGTTGAATTTATTGTTGAACTAACTATTTCTCGATAAAGTTACGGTATTCTATAATGATTAATTAGTAATTAGATAGTGGTCGCAAGCGCGACTGCTGAGCGTTTGGTCCTGGATTCGATTCCCGGCAGCCTAATTACCGATGTAGCGACAGGCGTAGATCGCGCGACAGCTTTTGCCAAACGTCATTTTTATGTCATATAATGTATAGGCTGACAGTGAGCTTGCTGTCGCGTGGCTGTCACGTTGCTGTCGCCTTTTTACGTAAGTAGGCTGCGGGTCGGGCAAAAAAAGGTTTCTGTATGGAAATTCTCAGTGGCAGTACGGAGTCTGGGACAGTGCCCGATAGATGGCAATAGGTTCACCCCCTAATAATGGGACTCAATAACAGCATAGGCAAAAAGTGGGTGTACAATAATACACCTCTGCCTAACCTTTCGGGGAATACATTCGTAATGCTATGTTATATCATGTAATAAAATAAAGTAATAACATTTGCTAGCTTTCATTCATAAAATATATTTTTTAATGAGTGAAATGCCCAGTTACTTTTGTCGCTGTCTGTACTAGCAGTGTGGTAACTTGTACCGATAATGTTTGGATTCGTGTTATATCGGTACGTTAATGTGTTTATGCTTCAGTTATTTTCTGAAAGTGTTTTTTCCGCTCAGCTGAATGTACGAGAGTTTATTATTCTGTTTTGTTGCGTTTTAGGATAGTTTTGTGTCGTAATGTTCCAGCAGTTGAAATATGACTTTGAAATATTCCAAGCTTTTATTATAGGATGGGGGAATTATTTAATTTTCAAAATTGTAGGTTGATTCTTTTGTTTTGTTAAACTTTTGAAAATATTTTTTTAAATGATATATCGATTGGAACTGGCAACATGTCCT
Organism: Shargacucullia verbasci; assembly: GCA_947562105.1. NCBI lineage: Eukaryota > Metazoa > Arthropoda > Insecta > Lepidoptera > Noctuidae > Shargacucullia > Shargacucullia verbasci. The sequence continues at coordinate 1,104,513 of OX387284.1, forward strand.
ATCTCGATTTTATGAGGATTTTACTTGGTTACCAATAGCCTTATCCAATAACATTCTGAATTATTTCATACCCGGCAAAAAGCATATTTTACTTCAATCAAAATTAGACACCAATATATATCTATTTAAAAACTATAAAGTAACTTTCGACCGCGTTGTATGCACAACTTGGTCGATAGTTTCTTCTTAATCCTGTAATGTTGTCAAAAATGAGATAGTACCAGTTGCCAGTTCACAGTCGATATGTCGCGGGTCCGATCCCCGCACATAAGAAATATTTATATGATCTACACATAGTTGATTCGGGTCTGGTTGGGTGTGCATGTGACGTGTATGTTTGTAAACTGTACCCACGATACAGGAGAAATCCTAGTGTTGGGCTTCGTTAAAAAAAAAGTACAAATCAAAAAGAAGAAGATTATTTTGAATCAAAAGGTTTTTATGTTTAAAAATTCGCTTTATTAAAAAAAAAAAACATGACTGTCGTTCTATAAACGTCATTATACCTGTCACTGTCAGTTTCATGGAGATGAAAACAGAATTTGAAGCTATTTTAGTTTTCAAATGTTTATAACATGATTATGAAGGAGGTTTAAGTAATAATGGAGGTGCTATATTAAATTAAATATTGTTATAAAATATATATAAACTTAATTTCATTCAAACAAACAAAATTTTGAGGTTTTGAATTTCAAAACTCGTTTGTTACTTACATTGTGAGGTTTCACAAAAGACCGGAATCCAAAACCAACAAATGTATTGAGCACTCAAAATTAATTTAAAAGTCGTTTCAATGGTTTAATTATTTTGAGTGAACTTCCCTAAAATTATTTTGGTGGGCTACCTGCTGGTAGAGAAGTTTAGTAATAAGTTTGGTCTGTAACTCGATTACGTAAAAAGCAAACGAAAACAGTTGTAATTGATGGGGCGCTGTAACTTTTGACCAAAGCACTCATGTGGTCGAAACTCGGCGAACATTTTAATGTAATTTCTAAAAATATTCAAGTCGCATTCCCTGGAATATTATTAAGTAAAAGGTTTTACATACATACATAAAGTCACGCCTTTTCCCCATGGGGGTAGGCAGAAACTACGGAACGCCACGTGGTACGATCCTTACATAACCCTTTTGCTTCATCTAAAAGGTTATTTTTAAGTAAAATATTTTACTTTGGATAAAAATTGGATTGATTGGTATTTGTTAGTGAAACTTGGTACTGAGAATTTTCAAATAGAAAAACCTTTTAACACTATACCATTAATGCATCTGCCAAGGCATAAATAGTTTAAAAATATCCCATGCAAAACTCGTTTCAAAATAACCGCTTTTTTATTTATAAAAAAAAACGTTGCCCCACACTATGAATAATTCCTGTATCGTGGGTGCGTTCACAGGTATATATTCACATACACAAACACCCAGACCCGAAACAACTATCTGTAGATCATACAAATATTTGTACCTTGCGGGAATCGAAACCACAACACGTAAAAGAGAGATCGACTACTGCAGTTAAACTTTTAACCACTGCGTTGACCATGCCGTCAATTTTCATTCGAACAAATAACTCGAGCGAGCCAAATTCTAGCAACATCCAATTGCCAACCATGGTTAATATCACAAATCGTTATGAGAACCGGATATAAAAGGGCTTTCAGATAAATAAACAACGGATATTGAGTTTCATCAATTTTGGATGAATTGGGCCAAGATAAATACGTACGGCCTTCATTTAAATCTCCTTATGTCTTTCATCGTTTTCTCATTTCATACAATTTCGGGTTGTTTTCCGATACGGAAATGATAGAACAACAGACCGTCTGTTTATCTTCTCGGAAAAATAAATAGTTGTCTTTAAAATATTTTTATTTTAAACGTTGCCCCACACTAGGAATAATTCCTGTATCGTGGGTGCGTTTACAAACATGTATTCACATACACAAACACTCAGACCCGAAACAATTATCTGTAGATACAAATATTTGTTCTGTGTGGGGATCGAACCCGCGACACGTAGGGCAGAAAGCTAATCGCTTAGCCACTGCGCCAACCGTGTCGTCAATTTTTTTTGTTTTAAGCGTTTCGTTTTAAATTTTACACTATTTTCTATAATAGTTTTTCACCTCACTTATAAACGCTGAATAAAAGTATGTCAAGCTTAGCGGTCAATTTTTTTTATTTTTTTTTTTATTTATTAATAGCAACTGAAGCTATGACGACTATTTATTAATGAAAAAGTTAATGTTAAATGTTAAAGTTTATTATGTTCGTGCTACTCTCAAGAAAAATAAATCCTTGCAGCATTTTTTTATAATAGGTAACCTGATTTAAGGGATGCAAGGAAATAGCTTCCATGATGAACAATTCCGCAGATCATTCGGCATTATTTCTCACGGCTGCTGAACTTGAGGTAAAGTTTTCGATTCCCAGATCGTGCATGTTATTGAGATTTTCTGAAATTCGAAATAGCAGCTCGAAGTTTGGAGCTATGCCCAGTAGATGGCAATAGGCTCGTCCCCAAAACATACACTTAATAACGGCATCAGCGAAATGTGAATTTACAAAAAATACACCTCTAACTTCCCTTCGGGGAATACAGGCTTCATGCTATCCTAACTAATATTATAAATGCGAAAGTAAGTTTGTTTGTTTGTTACCTTTTCACGTCTAAACCACTGAACCGATCATCATGAAATTTTGCATATACGTTGTCAGGTGTACAGAAATGGACATAGGGTACCTTTCATCCAGAAAAGGGAAAGAACAATAACGTTCGACGGTTACAATTGCTTTAGGACGCTAGATGGCGCTACGTGTGACCCGAAGAAATCAACGGTTTCGTAATCAATGCGGGCGTAGCCGCTGGCGGAAGCTAGTGTTTTATAAAACCCACCATCAGCTCTTAACAAAATTTCATCTATATGGTAACATAGTATTACTCATTGCTTGTCTGACTACTGAATATATCTACGCGATCCCTATTTCACAGTCTACTTCACATAACACGTGTCAGAATTTATTATAAAGTTTCAAACAAGTGAAAACTAGCAACAAACATAAATAAAACACAATATAACAGTTAGAAATCCTCCATGATTACAGAACACGTTGTTTGCGTACAATTGTAACAAGTTCCCATACACAGTTTGATCCTCTTTTAAACGTTCCAGTTCTACAAACATCGCTTGATCCCAATTTAAACCGTGTTTCTGGTGTAAATATTGGAAGTTACAGATTTCATTTCCTCGCACAACGATGGGCGCTTTTTGTAACTCATTATCGTTTGGTGCTGTCGGTTTGCGCTCGGGTACCGTCGGCAATGTTCGGGGAAATCATTTCTCATGAGGATTTCAAGCGTGGTGAAGAAATATGACCCGGGTACGTCTTAAAACTGCGGCCAGACACCGGAGGACGGGCAGCAGCGTCCTCTCACTAATCGGTGAGCCACTGCGATCCCCAAGCCGCCTGCCAAGCGTGGGGATTATGGCAAGCCCCCTTTGAGGGAGGCCTTCGTTCAGCAGTGGACGTCTTTTGGCTGATGATGATGATGATAATGAAGAAATGTCTTTAGAAATTTTATTTCTTTATCTGTGTGATATAATTAATTGTCTTAATAAGTCCTTATTCAGATACTAACGGACCCGGCCTAATTATACATATGTAACTGTCTTGAATCTGAATATTTATTTATATTTTTCATAACTATCAGGCTTGAGTTTCAGACTTACATAAGTTAGACTCTTTTAAGCTACATTGTACTCACATAATTGTTGTTCAAGATCAATGTATAAATTAATATTGTATATTTAATTCTGAGTTAAAAAGAGTAACCATGGAGTTTCTTTCCCGTTCTTCTCCGTTGGAAATCGACACTTTGGAACGTGGCAACTAGAGCCTGACTATTCATAAGTGCCTGTAAATGGTTTACATGAATAAAAATATATTTGAATTTGAATTGCATTTGAATGTTGTAAGCCAAATTGGCTAATAAAATCAGTAATTAACTTCTAATATTACACATAACATAGCATCACGCCTGAATTCTCTAAAAGGTTAGGCAGAGATGTAATTTAGCATACCAACATTTCGCTTATTCTGTTATTGTTCCTCATGTTATTGACCTCACGTGATAGGGGTGAGCACGGGGGCGAGTCTCTTGCCATCTATCGGGCACAGTTCGGAACTCCTCCTGAGTAATACTGCTGCTGAATATTTCCATACAATAAAATCTAATAACACATTCCCAACCCGATAACCAAACCCAGGTCCTCACATTCAGCAGTCATGCTAGTGAACATTATACCAATGAGGCTGTCAATATTAAATATATTTTTCAGAAAAAACAGCAAGTAAATTAAAGTGTTTAATACTAATTAAAAAATAAAATCGAGCCATTCCCTCACTTAGTAAACGGTTTTGCTCTTATAACAATTGTTCGGTAAATTCCCGATTATAGCGCCCGCCCTCCAAACCGGAAACAGCCGAAGGGCGGGCAGGAAGTTATCATCTACAGTGTAACACCTCGACAGATGTATAATATAAATTATTTTTTTAATGCTTTTTTTAATTTGGAAACTTATATTTTCCTTTAATATTTTTTGAGGTAAATTGAATGGCAATTTTTGCCATTATTAAAAGATTTATTTTTTCAATTAGACTTAGTATTGTTTCACACTGAAGTGCGAGACAGAGGTCAGCAGCGTGCACAGTTTTTAGACAGGGTAGGCAGAACATTTTAAAAGCTTACTTACCAATAATACTTACTGCATGTTGGTATTGGTTCGTCGTCTTGTCTATGTGATTTAAATATTTATCATAGTTATTTAGGGTAGGCAGTGTATTTTTGTCTTTATGCACCGCACGCCACTATCAGAGGTGTACCATTGTGCACCCACATATTAAGTCTTGTAATGCGCACGCTTATTCGCATTTACTGGGCAAATTCCGGCCTGATATTGAGAATTTTCAAAAACACTTTGGCCGACAGCGGGATCAAACCCAAGGTCTTATGATTCCATTGCAAGATAACTGGAACATTCCCAAGATTTTTGTATCCTTATTTCGGCGGTGGACCTCCTCAAGTCTTATTAAGATACATAATAATTCTAAATTATTTTCTAACACAATATCACTCAACATTGAATACAAGGGTCACAGTACCGAATATAGTTACCGTAAGGCAGGATGACCTAATTACCCCAAATTACCTATTATTCGTTCCTCAAACGCTTACGGAAATAAGGTCGTTTGAACAATAGGGAATTAGTACCTTGCATCTGACAAATAACGGTCCAAGCCAAGCTTCCTATCTTTGACGGGAACTTATTTTTGACGTAAAAGGGGGCAAACCAACAGCGTAGATTATTCGCCCCCGGCTGTTTTTGGGTTTAAGAAACGTACAACGAATGGTTTGAGACAAAATGATCTTTATTGAAAGGCGTTAAAGGATGTTTTTGCGTGTAATTATGAACGTTATAGTCACGGCGTGGTTGCTATAGTATTGTTTGATCGTATCTATACAGATAGTTGAGTAAATGTAATTAACTCTTGCAATTAAATGTGTTCATTTGTTTAAACGGTTGTGGCTTGATGAGACACTTAGTGAACAGAAATTATCCATCAAAGTACACAGTGACAATTAAATAGTGGCGAAGTACTTGAAGATATTGCATTTAAACTAGGGATGTTACGGAGCTTCGACTCCGAATCCGATATGTCGGAACCTCCGATTAAAATTACACCTCCGAATCCGGATCCGGTTCCGATATATCAAAACGGAGGTATATATCGGAGTTACAAGTTATGACTTTCTATCGCTGCAGCGCTACCGAGCGCTTTCTACGTGACACTGACAACTGACGGAGTATACCTATGTGTTCTTTGCAACTGATGAACGAAGAGTGAACGAGTTGCGACAAGTTTCTTCTTTTTTATTTATTTATATTTTACATTCGTAGATTTGCTCCGACTCCGACTCCGATTCACCTCCGACTCCGCGGAGGTCACTACGAGAACCTCCGACTCCGATTCCGCCTCCGATAAATCCACCTCCGTAACATCCCTAATTTAAACGAGTAGTTTATATAGGTATGTTTTCGTTCCAAAAGCATATTCTGCGTTTACTCTTTACTTCATATTATACAATATAATCTAGAGAACTGTGCAGATTGTATGGCTATTAAGACAAATTAGTGTGTGTTTATTTAGACGGCAACGTTACTTACGTGTCGCAGGTTCGATTCTCAAACGGACCAAATAGTTTTATGACCTCAGATGTATGTATATTTGTACGACAGTGTCAACTCGCAGGTATGACTCAAGATTTTTTTTTTTTTTTTTAACTTTTCCCCACACTAGGATTTCTCCTGTGTTGTGGGTACAGTTTACAAACATACATGTCACATACACACACAACTAGACCCGTAACAACTATCTGTAGATCATACAAATATTTGTTCCGTGCGGGGATCGAACCCGCGACACATAGCGCAGAAAGCTAATCGCTTAACCACTGCGCCAACCGTGTCGTCAATAAAATCCACTTTGTAGTATTAGTTGTGTATTTAAAAGTATGAGTAACTCACTGACCATCAATGCAGGCATTGGTCTAATGGTCACAAGCGCGCAATGGCAGATAATTTGCAATGCAATGGTATGTTTTCTGATTGATTATCGTAGAAACAAAATAATGATCACAAAAAAGTGATTCTTCGTATTCTGAACGGATAAAATAAAAGTTTATACACCTTTGTTAATGTGTATGTATATGCTTTTAAAAAATTTAATTTAATTTTGCTCAATCACATGTTAAGATATCACAGAAATGAGAACTCGAATTTCAGTTCTCCAGATAAAAACCTCATCCACAATTAAAAAGTAAAATTAACACCCAAAAAACACATCACCATCGCAAACCATGTGTATTTCTACGTCAGTGGCTGTAACGACACGTATACGGAACGTGTACGACTGGTAATGTATTTTGGCGCGGAGCCAAGATTCCTGCAATGCCTATGAGATCGGCTTTCCATCCGATTTGCGGGGCGATTCAACCCGCCAGGACTATTCGGTAAGCTCCACGATTGGTTTCACTCTGTGTTAGACGTGACCTAAATCTATTTAGAGTTTAATTATAAATATCGCTTCATGTATCCGAGCACTTCTTGGGATTTATTTTGACCTTGATTCTTCTAATAAGTACATTTTTATTTATTTACGCATAATACATAATATTATAGAATGGACCAATGGATTTCAATTACTATTAAAAATTACTTTACTATAACTATTTTAATTACGATTTAAATTAGACGTACAATTAAAAAAAAATACAATTATAAACACAAATACAAAAACAAAAATAATAAGAAAAAAAAATAATTAAAATAGTTCTTCTACATTGAGTTACTAAGAATATATAGTGTTATCGAATATACAGAGTGGCGACAACGATACGATATTAAATGGAACCCAATTTTTGGTATCACGTTATGAGACCGGAGGACAGGCAGCAGCGTCCTCTCACTAATCGGTGAGCCACTGCGATCCCCAAGCCGCCTGCCAAGCGTGGGGATTATGGCAAATCCCCCTTGGGGGAGGCCTTCGTTCAGCAGTAGACGTCTTCTGCCTGATGATGAAGATGTTATGAGACTTAAATGTTCTCGTCACCCTGTATTAGATGATGACGTTTTATCATTATCTTTGATTTTCACATTAGAATAATATTAATGTATTTTAAGTGTTATATTATAAATTTAAACATGTAAACGAGTTAGCTACTAAAATACAGATAGATAATTTTAAAGCAGAAACGAAAGTAAAGACGAAAAAAAAAAAACAAAAAAAAATGGATATTACTTTCAAAAGTTACCCTGGCTAATGAGCATTCCCCGTGTCATCTGGATAGTTGAAAACCTCGTTTTATAAAATGACATACAAGAGGTCGCAGTGAAGTCGTTTCGAAGCAATACGCGTCGAGGGAAATCATGGAATCGACCTCCTGATATAAGGCTTCATTTATAAGACGACATCCTTGCTTACTTGCTTACATAAACAGCTACTTGGTGATATTTTTGTCGCAGAGTAATTGGAAAAGTGGAACCCCAAAATCCTAAGACAATTTCAAAGCTTTGTAATAAGTTATTATACAGATTCTACTTCATATTAAGGTGATTGCAAGTAAATCTCACGTTTTATGCGAATGCTGATTGGCCGGTTCGAACATTTCAAATTGAGGGCGCGACGGTACTGATTGGTTATTATAAATTGACTGGTGTATTGTTCCATTTGGTACTTAAGTAATTACTGAACTTATAGAACAAAGAACATTATTATTATTTGACGCTTGAAAGAACTAATAGCACTCAAGAGCGAATTCGCCCTGAAATAATCTCGCATCAAATCTTTACAATGTTCCTGAAAACAAATAGAATTTCGAAATTAGAATTTTTGTATTGGCCTGATTTTCGTGATAATCCGCTTTTTCCAGATATTCTGCGACATCCATAAGCTGTATTAGGCCCCATGTTTGGCTTCAGTAAAATGGCCCATTCTCTTTGACACTAAACAATTCTGTTATGATGGAGTGGACACAATATGGAGATTATGGACTGAGTTTGGGTAACTAAGCACTGCTATTTAGAAAAAGATAGTAATTGTTAAATTATGAAGAGAATTAATAGGTGGGATTTCAATGGATTACGTAGATTAATTTGGTTCGAAAGCTTTAAAGCTGAAATCGGCAAATATCATAATTTGATCATACTTAAATTATATTTTATAAATGCCTTACAAGTAATGAAAGGAGTAGCTAAAAATAAAATTTTATTTGCGATCTCGTGCCAATTGTAACACTGTTAATTTAGGATAACAAAAAAGGCAATTGCTTCCATACGCTGACCGTTTTAACATGCCTGACAATCTCTCAAAACAAAATTAGTTAACAATATGATCAAAGAAACATCCTATAGAGAAAAGAACACCCAACGAATTTTGCATTACATCGATAAAAATAAATGGTGCATAGTCGTTTCTTCGTAGACAAGTTGGCAAGCCTAAAAAGGCCACTACGAAATGGACACAAATGCGGAGTGCTTGTCTTGCAAGTCGTAAGCAACCGAAATATGTGAGGCATACAAAGCATACAAAGTGATTTTTATGTTGAAAGGGAGTCGCATAGTCTTATGGTAAGTACCGGGCATAGTCATCCACATCGAGGGAGTTACGTAAATGTTGCCAATCTCCTAAATATATTCAGTACCCGCATCCTATAGCGCTGTGAGCTATGATATTAGGGAATCTACTTTAAGAGACTTGTCGGTCAAAGACAAATGCGCTGCAGAGTTTGGACAAATAGAAACGTTATTTGCAAGCCATTTTCAAGGAAATCGCTTATCTTAAATCAGTTTTAAGGGTATACTCATGAATAATATAAAGTATGATTAAAATTAAAACGGTTGTTTATCCATACTAAAATTCTTGTTAAACTTTATAAGTTTATTATTAAGTACATCGTAAATATATCGGATTTTTGGTATGTATGCAGGCAAGTATGGTGGCTAAGTGTGTGGTTCTAGGTTCTGGTTGGGCCAAGTGTTATTGGGTTTTTCTATTGGACAATTCTTAGAAGCATTAGGCTCGTTCCTAATAATAATAGACAAGGGCTTCAGCGGAACGTGATTATATAATGGTACAACTGTGCTTTACATAAAACCTTACATCATTACAATCTGTCTGGACTTTAAAATAGACTTTGACCCCTGAGTTTGTCTCGGCGTTTCTTCTCAGGTATAGTCATAGGAAATGCCGACGCCATCTAGTTTAAAAAAGACGTGTAAAAGTGATTGAAAAATCCTAATTGCAAAATAAATAATTTCATTTTATTTCTTTAACCTTCGGAGAGTATTTGTGATACAGATAGAAAAAGATCTAGTTGTATGTCGTCAATCACTTTTTACTAATAGGGCTTACGATTATGTTGGTGTAATAAATATAGCGCTTTAGTTTGTGGATTAGGATGTACGCACCCGTGACGATTTATTAAAATTGGCTACGAGAATATAAACCGAGGCTAAACTAGATTAAGTTTAAGCTGACGGCCTAAAAAAACAGTGGAGTTTCTCTTCAAATTAAATTTTGATTTAAATATAATAAATTCAACCCATTACTGTCCCACTGCTAGGCAAAGGTCTCTTCTCAGAATGAGAAGGGTTATGTCTTAGTACGCCATGGTGGTCCGGTGCGGGTTGGCGGACTACACACACCATCAAGAAGTTTATGGACCCCTGTCAGGTGTGCAGGTTTTCTCAGAATGTTTTCCTTCACCGTAAACGCAAGTGATAATTAAATTCTGATCTACATATGATTTCAAAAAGTCAGAGATGCAGGCCTGGTTTGAACTCAGACCCTTCCGCTTGAAAAACAAGCGTTTAACCGCTAGGCTATCTGACTGCTATCTGTTTATTTTAAACAAGGTTTTATTGCTTATATATTTTGATATTGTATTCCGATCTTCATTTTCCCTAAAGGAAAAGACTTGTCAGTATGTCCTCTTGCAAAATAATCTATGACAGTATCTGAATATCCCCATTTTCCGTCCGGTTCTATGTCCTCCATAATTTATTAACTAACATAAAACCTAACGACAGCAGTTAAAATAATAAAGAAGCCTATTATTTCTGAGATAAGCAGAGCAATGATAGAAACGGCTTTAGAATAAAGTTTATGATCCCTTAAATTGAGCTCAGAAACCATTTCAGATCTCTCAAAATCTTAATACAATTGTAATGAAAGATTCAATGTTAATAGTAAAAAAATGCTAACCAATCAAAATGGTGATTGTCATAAAACCGACGGCAAAGCGGAGTGAATCATTCGCCACTCACTTCATCATCACGCCACGGCAATTTAACAAAAAGCCGAAACAGATATGTAAGTGGATGATAAAAATTGAATGCGATTCACTTTCCGTAATCGTCAGTGTGCTCCGGGGAAATCACGAAGTATACCATCGATGTATATCGCACAGCGTAAAGTTTCAACTGATGTAAATGGGTCAGGGATTTGAAGGGCTTGGTGGAATCCTTCTGAGTAGATCCAATTGTATTAATAAATAGAAGTCCGCCTTTATTGAGTGCCATTGTCGTCATACCGAGAATCTTTTCCGTTTATCTATAAGAAATTACTTCATATTATATTTATCTCGCTTTTCCTCCTATGTAGGCTCGATATATGGTATATTAATATTTTATGATGTTACACTTATATTTCGCTCGTTTTCCTTATAGAGCTAAAATACTCGTGTCTTATTATTTGGTCTAATGGTTCAGTAGGGTTTTAGGAAGTTAAGTGTATAGGTTTCGTTGCCATATAATTCCAAAACTCTCGATTCTTTTGAAAGTTTACAATACAAAAATAATTGCAATATTTGGTTACCGAAACCAGAACTTTAAGCTCTGCAGTAACAGCCAACATTTACACCGTTAACCCTGAATATAAATCATAGCACGAATCCATTCATAAAATGCACTTTTCAGTGAAAACAAATCAACTAACATTTGTTGGCGGATAAATCCCTTTTATGTGACGCGACTCTTCGGCTCGGTTGCCAATTCTGGTTATTGTTTTCACGGCACGTTGACATTGTAATTTGACCAGCAGTGGGCTGTGCTCACCTTCTTGTAACATTGTAAAATGGGAAAATGTTTTTAAGTGGCATTCGTGAAGTGATTTGAGTGTGAGTGTTGTTTGTTTGGGTGTAAGTGTTTCTGTTGGTTGTTTTGGTGTATCGGTTTTATTTGGTTTGCTTCTTTAGTAAAGCGTAAACCTGGCAAATAGAGCATTGGGTAGATATTAGCACGGTTGTCGAGATACTTGTGTAGTGCTCGAGCTAGTAATGCGAATATATACCTAGGTACTGTCTCAGAGAAACAAAGAACAGTTTTTTTTTCTGGTCTTATATACATATGTAAAAAATTTGTAAACCATTTTTATTTGTATTCTGTAAGTTTTATGTGTACTGTGATCAATCAAGATACAGTATTTCTTTGTCCATTCATACATTTCTATAGAACATTTAAATCGTCGCATTGCTCCAGTCTTTTGCCTTTATTGGCAAGAAAACAACGTCACGATCAGCTAACAATGTTTCATTACGAGTCTATACTCTTATTTGAGTGTACCTCTAGCTATCAAATGAAATATCTTCAGTAAAAGCGTTTGTACAAACAATGCAACTTGGTTTTTAGCTATCTGTACGTAGTCAATAATAATGAAGTATCTCAGAGAGTTACAAAGGAGAGCTGAAGACGGTAGTGTACAAAGCTAAAGTTTAATTTAAACCTGGACGTCTGGACGGCCAATCATTGGGTAGCACTTGAAGTAAGACGTGGTTTCATTGTTAGCGATTTTAACTAATTGTGTTACATATATATCCTGATGTGTAGATTTCATTTAAGTTCTAGTTTTTTTGCTCATAATCGCAACTCCATATATTCATTAGTGTACTGGATATCATAGAAAAATGATACACGTACAGCATCCATAATATGTATAGCGTAGCGTAACGTAGCGAAAAAATTAACACTTCTTGGAAAATTATTGTTTAAAATCAATTTAAATGACTATTTATTTTTATGTATCCGCAGATACTATGTGTAAAATTGGTCAAGATTTCAATCCCTATTACCTATAAAAAAATGTTTTTGAATTTGATTGAGTGTATACATTTATTTGATGCTGATTGTAACACACGTGCACAAGTGTATAGTGTATAGGTAAATAAGAAAATTTATTAAATCCACAGTATTTTAAATGCGAAGGTGTCTGTTTGCTACCTCATCACGACTAAACCACTGAACCGATCGTTATAAAATGTTATAAAGGGAATTTGCTTGGGTTCCAAGTATGGACATATGCTTATTATAACTATTGCAGCGAAACAGTAATCCTACTAATATTATAAATGTGAAAGTTTGTGAGGATGGATGCATGGATGGATGGATCTTTGTTACTCTTTCACGCCAGAACAGCTGTACGGATCCGGATGAAATTTGGCACAGAGATAGATTATAGTTTGGAATAGCACATATGTTACTTTTTATTCCGGGAAAATGTACGGGTTCGTAAATAATAAGTACAAAATACATGCACACGAACTCGCGGCTAACAGAGCTAGTGTGTCATAAATATCTTCTCAAAATCGACTCAGTGAATTATATAAGGCTCTTAAAATCTTCTATTTATCAAATACGAAAATATATAAGTATAATTGATTTTCTTCGATGTCCCGCTTCGCTCACAAACGCACCTTTTTCATTTCATTCGTTAGCGTGTATCATTGAAAGCTGTCTTTGTTACGGTGCCAATTGGACCCGATATCCGGCAACTGATCGTGCCAGTCCTTTGTACACGGGCGTTACCTAGGAATGACCTTTAGATATTGGGCGTAATGACGGAGTTGGGACTTGATTAAGGGCTATAAATGGATTGGGCAGGGGTAGGTGTTGTTAGAGTGACGAAGTATTGTCAGATGACCTAATGAATAGGTACATTGTTCGGATTGTGATTTTAGTGCAGTGAAAACAACGTATCGAAATGTTACAGGTTTGAAAAACAAATTTTTTGTTTCTTGAAATGAATAAATGGAATTTCTTGCCCGTTCTTCTCCATTGGAAGTCAACATTTTGGAACGTGGCACCCTAGAGTCGTCACTATTCTTAAGTACCTGTATATGGTCTACATGAATAAAAAAATAGCTTAAAATTTAAGCAATGGGACAAAAAATGATGAAAGCGTAAGCCATTTAACTTTAGATATTAGATTTTTCAGTAAGAAACACACCAAACAACAGTTAATTATAGCTGAATGAAAGCCTCTTCTTACTAAACCTTATCTTCCATTTCCACTTCCACTCTTCGCAAAATATTTATCCTTACAGAGTGTTAGCCAATTTCCCCTGATTATTTCATTCCCCTGGGGCGACTAGATAAATTGGGGCGCCCCAAGCACCCCTACGATTATGCCTTGTAACCTCTTAATATTGATGAGCCTCCAACCATTAGTGAGTTAGAATAACTGGGTTAATTTATTATTACGCTCGTTTCCAATTTGGATTATTTACTCTTTGGCAGTAAGAGTGAAAGTTAAATAATAATCAACTTTGGTCGCCGGTCACTTTCATAATAATAAAGAAATAATGTATTTGTTGCATTAAAATAATAATATAACAGAGCATTACGCCTGTATCTAGTGCAAGCTCTATCGTCCCGCGGCTGTGCAAACTGTTGAACAGCTATAGTGATAAAGTAGATGTCCATTTCGACTCCTTAGGCAAGTTCCGCCGTATCACTTTAAATAATGTTTAAATAATGCGTACTTAATCCTAATAATGTATGTCGTTTTGTGTTTTCTATGTGTGTTTTTATTTCATTCTGTGTTGTTATTTCATTCAAGTCTCAAAATTTAAAGCATTTTTTTTATTTTTCTATTATAAATAGTAGTAAATCTTTAGGATAGTGTTTGTAGCACATTTTAATTGTTAATTTATGGGGCATGCGGTGCTAACCTATAAGAAATTGTTATACTAACCTTAGTTTATAGAATATTACTGTTAAAATGTATCAGTATAAATAATTGTTGGTTGGCCAATAAAGATAAATAAATAAATAAGTATCTCTCAAAGGGTTCGGCAGAGGTTGTACACTGAAATTTCGTCTCTCGGGTACAATAAAAAAATCTGAAATGCTACTAAAAAAAATCTAATAGAGAGTTTCAATAACAGTGCCTAACGCGGCAATTGAACCCTTGATCTCACGTCCAGCACTTGCGCTTGCTATCACTAGACAATAAAGCAGTCAATGAATAATAATATCAATAAAAATTAGAAGGAGAGATAAAAAAAATAAAAACACAATCTAAACAAGTAACACACAGGCACCTCTCTATTATAGTGCTCTCTTCACCAATAACTCGGCCACTGCATTATTTATACTATCATAACTTAAAGTTTGGTACAACGATCTTACTGAAACGTGAACCTGAACCCCAAGTATGCACAAAGGCCGGCTATCTCCACCACAACTGACAAAGTTCGGTTTCACGGTACAAATGACTTCAGAAGTAACTCAACTCTGCGGTCTCCGACGGATAAGCGGATGATAAACCAAACACTTGATGAAAGTTTGAGAACCTTAAGGTGCAGTGGCACGGCAATATAGTAGAGTAATTACTTTATTTCGTAACTAGCTTTTGCTCGCGACTTCGTACGCGTGGAATTAAAATCTGATATTTTCCTGCGGTAAAATGGAGCCTATATTTTAAGTTAGACCTCTAGCAATACATCAGTGAAAACTGCATTCAATTCCATCCAGTAGTTTTTGTGTGATGCGTGTACAAACATACAGATAGACAGACAGACAAAAATTCTAAAAACTGTTGTTTTGGCTTCTGTTGCTCTTATAAAGACCCCCCATATACGTTTTTCTCCAATATCTATAATATACACCCACATTTCGCCGATGCCGTCTCTCGGGAACAATTCCAAACTCCGGGCTGTTATTGAGAATTTCAGAAAACCTCAATAACATTTTGCACGGCCCGAGAATCGAACCCACTCATCAGCCACGCTCGCGACTTCTAGACCAATGAGGCAGTCAGTTTCTACTGACTAAAAATCAAAATTCTTGGCAATGTTTACCTAAATAAAACAGCCGTGTTGTAATATTATTCAATGCAAAGACAAAAACATATACTACACGCGAGAATTTTGGACGGTACGCAGGTAAATATTCTATGAGCGTATGTCTAGTATACGAGTATGATAAGCAGTCGCTTCGCCTTAAATATACACGGATAAACTTCACGATACTTTTTGGCCTCACTAAATCAGTACAAACCAAGTCCAATATCTACTAAGCGCGGCCTACTCCGTAACTTTAAACATGTCTGTTACGTTTAGCTATTGAATAATAAACGTTGTGCCAGCCCAAGGTACGTGACGTACCCGACACGGAACGTGAGGAGCCTTCGGAGACCACCCGAACCAAACACTACCCTAATACGTCACTACCAACACCAACGGAAAATGCACTTTATCATCCAGAGAATTGGGCCCATTCTCATTCAAAACTAATTCGGACTTACGCCTTTTGTGACCGTACAAAAAGTTTTTTCAAAGCCGTGGTTTTCCCAATTTTCTGGGTAATTTTCTGTACGCTACGTCCATTGTCATTTTGAAATGTGTGGTGGAAATAGTCAAATGGGAGTCGTAATGTTAATTTATGACAATTTTAAGGGAAAATACTTAGAGTCTGGTGTGGTAGAAAATTTGGAAAAAAAGACGGGATTATGTCTTTTTAATGAGATTTACGATATAAAACAGTCACTGTCATTCGACCTTGATGACTTTTAGAATTTAATAATATCTTTCGTCTGTAAATAGGATTTATTCAAGATACAAATAAAAAATCTCAGACTCTGAAGTCATATGTATGCCTAGTAGTCGAAATTCGACCGTAATACATTATTTTTTAAAGTTTCACCGTTAATGAGTTTCTGTTATCAAAAAGCTCGTTAGCCCTCTCTATGGTCATTGCATAACCAGTGGCGTGCGGTTCATAAAGACAAAAATACACTGCCTACCCTACATAACTCAGATAAGTATTTATTATAAGATATTTGAGGTGGCAAATCACATACATCATTATTTAATCGACAAGACGACGAACCAACCAACATGCAGTAGGTATTTTTGGTAAGTAAGCTTATAAATTTTTCTGCCTACCCTGTCTAAAAACTCTGTGCACCCCGCTGTACATAACTATACATCTTTCCCCTGACAAATGTCAGTAGTCACTTGAGGCTAAAACTAGGCACAATGTTGCCAATTTTGGGGCAAATAATGACTAACCCCGAAAAGCTGACACAGGCTTGTTAGTGAACGACCTCTCATGACCTGTTATTTTCGTCTCGCTCCTACGCCTTCAAAATTAATTGTACCACAGTCTTCTTCAAATAAATTAATACTTGACAAACTTATTTAATTTGGAGCTATATTTGAAAACAAATCTACCTGTACCTAAATTATAATGAATTTATTGAAGTTAATACAAGCAATATGCAAGTTTCTGTTTTAATTAGACACTCGTGTTATGATGAATATTAAACGAGGTTCTATTAAGTATGTTTCGATGAGAGATTATAGGAACATTACACACACACACACACACACACAAACGCGCGCGCGCGCGCTCGCAAACACACATGTACACACCCTCATACACACCCTCATACACACACACACACACCCTCACACCCTCACACACACATACACACCCTCACACATACACACACACACACAGTCATTTTTATATGAGTAGGTTTTTAATTAATAAGCCACTGCTATCACAGATTTGTTATTAAGCGTGATAGTGTAAGAAATGTGAGAATTACCCAGTTCCAATTTTTGGAAAATGTAAAATGACGTTTTATATACTATACTTGTCTATCTACAGCGTGTATCAGAAAATAGATTTGGGTCGAGTAAGTATTAAAGTTTTGTATGGGACAGCTGATTATATTTTCGCGATTACCGTGTTGGTTCCATTCAGAAAGTTGTTCAGTATGATGGTCAAATCCACGCCCTTAAATATGTCCATAAATTTCTGATGCACGATGTATATAGAGAGGTAAAGTATAATACATCCATATATATGTATGCTGTAGGAACATAAATAGGTAAATATCGGTGATGGTATTCAGATAGGATCCTCTCGTAATGTTTTCAAAGTACAATCACAACTGAGCATTGAACCGCCGGCCGTTTTACTTGACTTTTACCACTCACTACTTTGTCGTACTAAAAGAAAAAAAACTGTTAGGTTATGCGAAAATCAGAATTTCTATATTTTTACGAGATACATCTTTTGTCTGCTCCGGACATGAATCAGTTTGTTTTTCACAATATAAAAGTAAATGCGTATATAAAAAATGTTAATAATATCGTGAGCTAGTTAAATGGCGTTGTAAAACTTGTTTACGTCGCCGGCGAGCTTTGATGGCTAACATTGACTATTTTAGTATCTAATCACTAGTTTTTTTCTATGTGGAAAATTTGCGTTTACGACTTTATTAGGGAGGATCGTTGTTACATACATTAGGCATGTTAGACAATATACAAGTTCTGTTTTGTTGGTTTCGTGGATTTGTCTTTCTAGCATTGTATAATGTAATATATACATCTATTTATATATATATTTTCCTATCTAGTTTTTACAGACATCTGGATGACGATTTTTTTTTTATTCTTCATTCGGATATCCTAGAAAAGAGCGAATAAATAAAAAAAGTCACTATTTTACATATGTTCCAAATTTTAAAAGTGTCATATCTCCGTTGAAGTTTTAACATCACGTATGTCAAAAATTGCAACTTTTTAGGAGAGTGAAAATACTGCATAATTTTACATAGACACGAGTACAATATCATTTTATTTTCATTTCATTTTACGAGTTTCTATTGGATGATGCTTGTTTCTGACTAAAACAACGCGTCTTCCGCTTCTTTAGTAAATGCCATCAAAATGTCAAAACCGCCAAAAAATTGCTTACGTGGTAATAGAACTTCAACGCCGATATACTATATTATATTCTAATGATTTATTCTCTCTCATATAGTACACTAGCTGTTTCCCGCGACTTCGTATGCGTGTATTTCGAAGTTATTTTCTAATTAGTGTTTTCCTGCAATAGCAAAAATAAGCCTATATTATGTTCCTTTTCAAGACCCAGACTACCTTATGTACAATTTCATAACGATCAGTTCAGTGGTTTAGGTATGATGAGGACACAGACAAACAGAGTTTCTCTCGCATTTATTATAGCTGGATTTTACTGATTTGCTGAATAGCTACTTATTAAGATCTCTTGCATCATTTGTATCTAATTAGTCAAGACAGAGATTAAACGCAATTTTAAAACGCAAAGCAATCTTTTTTCTCTGTATTTAAAACACAGATATATTTGTCTTAAGTTACCAAGATTTCCTTTCACATTTTATGACAAAAGTGATAAGATAAAAAATCCGAGTTTTATTTACTTACACCCGAATCAACGCCTCCTAGTCTAAGAGACACGTAACAAAGAGCGAACGATTTCAAAGCGGCGATAAAACAACGACATAATAACGCGTTAAAATACAAACAGACCGTCAACATGATGGGCTTTCAGTAAAACAAATATTTGGCCAAGTAATGGCTGTAACCCAAAGGAAAATAAAATATAAATAAAACAGAACCATGTTTTCAAATATCTGTATTCGCTAAACAAACGTTGGGACGTGAATGAAATAATTTTTGTCTTTAAGTTGATACGTGGATATTAGAGTTGTGACATTGCTTGCTAATGGTTGAATACCCTCAGATGATACAACTCAATTTGAACATGAATAATTTTATACCGTTCGACGTTCGAGAAATAATTTTATAACAATTTATGATGTTCCCGAGTTTATATTTTTTACTGTATTTTTGTCGTGAATGATAAATTGTATTAGTGATACAATAATTAATTTATTAATAGAGCTAGACCCCTAATCAGTGTGAAAAAATCTTATTCAATAATAAATCATTCGACTGTTTTTTAAGTTTCGTGTGTTGAGACAGACAGACAAAAAACTTAAATAACGGTTGATTCTTTCAGAGGTTTTGTCTAGTTGTTGATATAAAGCCGAGCACTGAACTGTTTGGATCGTATTGTATGTTTGGAGTATTGTTGTATCCGTTTCAGACTTACACTTCAGGTATTTTGGTATGATCGGTCCACAAGACAAATACATATAGACACGAAGACAAATGTACGGATGGCGGAAGCGTTAACTAATGGCTACGGTTAGTGTAGAGCTCCTGGACTAGCCTAACAAGCTGTCATTACGTTCGCACTGTTATTATAGAAGGCATGTGGTTACTATGAGCCTGGCCGTGGTCTATCTATGTTCCTTGTCTTTGTCGCCAGCGAGGTTTCTTTAGTTTAAGGGGAGTTTCAAATTACTATCTATTACTCAAGTTTTTTTTTAGTAAAAACTATAACAAGAAAATTATTCATCCTCTTCTGTTGAGTCGGGATGATCTGTCACTTAACATCTGAGAGTTTCTTAAGCAAAGAAAAATTGCCTATTAGACATTGGTGGTACCGAGGGTAACTACCGGAGTGAACGAGACGATTTCATCTTTCATCACTCTTGGAGAAAGAATGAAAGTGTCAGTATATGTTCACATACACGTTTAAACTTCGTCTCTTAACTTCTACAACTTGACAGCTGGAACTTGTGGGGCGTGGTGTATATGTGGACCTCTCTCAGGACAATGTCCGACAGAGCACCGGGATGGAAACAAATGCGTTGTAGTGAACTTAAAGTTATGCTACACTATTGTAAGCATACTAGCCAATACACTGACAGACTGACTACTGCCTCTATCCAGCAGACTGGGCCAACGAAGAAGAGGCCTGTGGATATTTAGAAGTGCACTATGTTTAAAAAGTCTCTAATTGAGGCATGATAACACTGAGATTAAAAATCTTTTAGGTTTTTTCTATTCAGAATGTTGGTACTATTTTCTAGAACCAAAAATCTAGCAATAAATGCTTACAAATATTGCATAAACAATTTTGAGCTCGTCTCAAAGTGTTGTAGTGAACGCAAAGTTATGCTAACGGTGGCTCTGTGAGGCTTACATTATCGTAAGCCGCTTAGAGCAGGCCGAGTCGGCCGATGCAAATGATTCTGCCTGCATTATCAAATGCTGTTTGCAGTTGGCTCAATTTCATGCCGTGTATTCTATTTGTGGTTGTTTTTGAGGGTTTAAAGTATTATAAGGCAGATTTGGTGTGTGGAGTTCTGGGAAATGTACTATGTAAAATGAAGGCAGCCGTTTGCAGTCTGAATTGTGGGCCAAAATATGCACGCAGTGGAACCGTCACACAGCAAAATGTCTGCAGACCACGAATTAGATGGCGGGATGAAATTAACTTACTTAGCAAAGACTTGTCATCTTTGGCAGATAACAGAATAACTTGTAAATCAATTGAGAGCCTTTGCCCAGCAGTGGGATGCGGTAACAGTAAAGTGAAGAAGTTTTTAGGATCCATATAGCAGAGACCTTTGAGTCTTCTTTCAGAATAAGCGTCATTTGTATTCATCACCGTAAACTTTTAGTACATGCTTAGGTACAGATATTTAATGGTTCTAAGTTTGTATTATTGTGTGTGTGACTTTTGAGTGTAATGGTACTTAAAGCGAATCCTTAGGTGGATGTTAGGAGTTTGAAGTTTTACGAATATTGTTGACGATTGTTGACGGCATTGTTACAGTGCTAGTTGAGTAAGCGACTGCACTGTGTGTCGCAGGTCTGATTCCCGCACGGTACAAATATTTGTATTACCTACAGATCGTTGTTCCGGCTCGGCGTTTTTGTGTATGTGAATATTTGTCTTTGTAAATGCAGTCACGTTACAGGATTTTTCAAAGTAAAGGACAAAGTTCGTAAAACAATCAAATAGTCACATTGGCAGCTAACATTTTGCTATCTTTATGTTTGTTAATAGCGCCATCTAGTAGCTTGTACTAACTATATACATTACAATTGAGAAGGGTTAGTCGAAAATCATAAATAGAGTTGGCACTATTACGAATAAGAGCGTTTATACTCTTAGGGCTATTCCAAAGAACGGTTTTAACGCTTTAGATTCTATAACTATAATTATTTTCTATAGGTGCTTAGCTCAAGGAATTATCTCAAGAGAACATACAACGTTAATCTTGTAATCTATGGGTGGGAGTAGCTTTATTCGCGGTACTAAATATATTTTAGAATCACAATTACATATACTTTCATCTTTATAGTGATTTGAGAATATTTACCCATTCTTTATATGTGAACTGTTGTCAATGTTTTTTGCTTAATATTAAAGCAACAAGCAGCTTGAAAATACAAGTAATTGCTTTTAAAATGGAGCTCAAAGCAAACTTAAACTAGATAAAGTATACACGAATCTTACCTTTGCTATTTATTTCGTTCAGAAGCAGATGTTAAAGTTTATTTTCCAACTCGGAAATATAGTAAAAAGTTTTCTACTCGTGAATCTTTCGTATGTAGAGAAACTTAGCTGTATTGAGTGCGCTTAGACAGCCAGTATTGGTTAGCTTGTTAGTTTTTAATTGATGTTCTATGTTCCATTTTTTATTTCAAATTAATTAAAAAGAATTTAGAATTTTTAAATTTTTAATTGAAGAAAGAAAAAAAAAGCCACTAACGACAAAAGAATCAGATTAAAGCCAACTATAAGATTTTATGACTATCAAAGATGCGGATCAAAGGACCAAATAATCGTTCAACGTCCCAGATTCGGCGCAAAAGATCAAAACATCGCGCGATATCTCTCACATTATCGCTCTCTCTAAATACCTTTCAGCGCTAAAACTTAACAAGTCAGTTAAACCGTACGTTTTGCTATCTCAACAATGTTTTTAACAGCCATTCAAGAAATTGTGTCGTAAAACACGACGACGGTATTATGGCGGCAAATTGAAATTTCGTGACTACTGCAAATACATAGCATGTTTAGGTGGTGATAAAATACATAGTTGTACACTTGGTGGGGACTTGTGCTGTTTTTATTGACGGTAAAGTATGATTTTGGTGTTTTGTGTAGAAGAAAGAAGATGATTCAAGAACTCTCCGGGAACTGTAGCGTTAAGTTCAGCAGTAACTCGAAAAAGGTTTTTGATGACGATGAAAGTGGAATTTTAGAGTAACTGGAAACATCTTGACGTTAAAAAACTAACCATACCACTTATCATCAACCGTACTTAATTTGAAGTTAAGTCTTTTGTATAAGAACCTATTATATATATATATATACCTACTATTAATATAATACATACCTACTATTATTATATTAATTACTATAATATATATATATACTATAATATAAATACTATACTACTATAATAAAATATACTATAATTACTATTAATATAATAGTATTATATATATATATATATATATATAATAGGTTCTAGTATATATATATATATATATATATATATATAATAGGTTCTAGTATATATATATATATATATATATATATATATATATATATATATATATATATATATATATATATATATATATATATATATATACTATTATAGTACATATACTATTACTATTATAGTATACAAACCTTGCATTCAAGTTGTTACGATGTTGCTCAAAGCTCTGTGAATCTAAAGGTTGTGTTCAATTGGAGTCTAATCAACCTGCAAACTAGGTGTTCAATTAAGATTTTGATCATGCAGTTATATCACTTTCTGATACACTATCTGATTGTCTATTCACACCTTATTTGACAGAAGATCTACAAAATTTTGTTTCATAAGAGACGGATAATCAAATCTGGCTGATGAACTTTCTTATTTGGATCTAGTACTTTTTTATGTTACTGATATTTTATCTTTTTGGTTACTATCAAATACTTTATTAGTAAGTCATGAAACTGGGCCTTAGTTGAGTAGATTGTGTCGTATTTATTTATCAATATCTCTTATTATACATAGTGAAAAACCTAAATTTAATCATTCTTCAAAGCGTCTATAGAACAGGTTATTTTGAAAGTGTAAAAGCTTTTGAGGACAAACGCTTATTCCTGACAGCAATACATACATCGTAGGTATAAAAGGTAGTAAAATACTTAGTTGCAAAGTACCACGATCATTTTAGGGTTAAGAGGTGATACGTCTTTAGCTTTAAGTGCTTTTGTTAAGATGTTGCGATTTTAGTGTGTTACACAGAATTTATTGTAGTTTGCACGATTTCGTAACATTTATAGTAGATATCCATTGGAAGACGGGATTTTGTTGGTCTCATAGAATCAGTGGAAATTGTTCAAAGAATGTGTTTTAAGAGACGTTATCTTGTTAATATATTTATTTTATTAAGAAATATAATCCCGTGAATTGTTAATAGTAAATAGTTAATTCTTTATTAAATTTTGGCTGCAAGGTCAAGGATGGTGACAGATCCTGTGAACCTTAAGCATAAGACAATAAGAGTTATTTATGAATGGACGTAATGTGGGCCGCGCGGCCCATTGTCGGATGAATAAGTCACAAAAAGATAAGTTTTCAAATGGATTAAGTGGAAATTGAAAATTAAGTAGACGGACGGGATAGAATAGAAAATAGTAGGATGTACTGAACTTACTGGCAAAATTAGATAAAAAAAAGTAACTATAAGTCTTACAACTGATGAGTACAACACATGGCTTTCTTTAGGTCTTTCTACACACATAGGAAAAATACAAATGTAATATTAAGAGCAGTGATAGCCTAGCGGTTGATCGCTTGCCTTCCATGCAGGAGGGTCTGAGTTCGAACCCGGCGCGCACCTCTGACTTTTCGGAATCATGTGCGGATCAGAATTTGATTATCACTTGCGTTTACGGTGAAGGAAAACATCGTGAGGAAACCTGCACACCTGAGAGGGCTCCATAAAGTTCTTGACGGTGTGTTTAGTCCGCCAACCCGAACTGGGCCAGCGTGGTGGACTAAAGCCTAACCCTTCTCGTTCTGAGAAGAGACCCTTGCCCAGCAGTGGGATAGTAATGGGTTGAATTTATTTTTATTTAATATTAAAATAACAATTCATTTATTCAATATGAAGTCCTACCAAACTATCATAAAATTGAAATCTATTCACAATAGAAACGATGAACGGCGAATCTACGGCATATCGAATCGATGACAATAATACTTAACTAAATACTACATTAACAAACCATTGTAAAGGTAACTGTGGTTATTACGGTTACATGATAGGGCCACATTACTGCGGGTTAGAACGTGACTGTAATGCGAGATAGATTCCAAGTTCGCATCGCAGGATATGTCTCAGGATCACGCTCGTTTAACTAACGAGGTGGGATATTGGATGCATTGATGTGAATCAAAAATACATGATACACGTTATTGGGTGGGTTTGTCCGGTCGTTGAACTATGTATATTAATGAGGATACCTAGGTATTTGTTTTTATGCTTTATCTATTGGGTGCTCGATTACCAACTTTGTTATACAACTTGATAAATGTTCAGTCTTTTCAGTATTATGAAAAATTTCTGTGTTCGATTACATGCCTACAGTACGTTTATTTGTAGGGAACTATTGGTCTTGTAATAAAAAAACTTAGCTTTGAAAATGAAGTATAAGTTGATTTACCATGTACAGCAAAACGTGAGTGATAGTAGTACAATCAGCTGGATCATTTCATACAAGGACCAAACTTTATCATCTTCTAGTAAAACTTCACAGACACAGAGCTTATCATTTATGTAAACAGCACATATCCAGTATATTCTCTCTAAGCTTTGCAGCAACGAAAAACTCCACAAAGAAATTCCAAATAAAAAACGTGTGGTCGTAAAAATACCCCTAAAAGGCCAATTATAAGAGCACATAAACTTGAGGGTACATTAACAAAGCATTGGAAGGTATAACAGTAACTTTATGAAGTAAGGTTACGAGAATCCCCTTATAACTGCGGTATGGACGTGAGCTTACTGCTAATGGTAGAAAATGTAACAATCTAAGTGGTTCAGTTTATGGGAAGTTATTTTAATTGTTGGATATGAGGCAGGTTTTAAGGATTTGGATAAAAGGACCAATTCTGGGTGGAAATCCACCCACATAACACTGAAGACTGAACATTTATCAAGTTGTATAACAAAGTTGGTTTTCCATGAGACAGGAGGTTCGAAAACCTTTGTGCTATGCCTATCTCTGAATACTAAAAGACCTAATTATTATCATGCTTGTATTCCTATAAGGACTAGGCATAGGTTTACTGCTGCCAGCGTCTCGTCAATAACCTGGCGCACAATTTAAAAAACCGGATGGCTATTGTAAATATTTGCAAAATTTGCAAAAACACTTAAGTTGGTAATCAAATCCAGAACCTCATGCTCACCAGCCGTTTTTACAATCATTAAAGTAATACTATGACATAGGGTACTTGCATAAAAGCGCAGGTTGCCCGTTTACACGTTGTAGGTACATAATCAAACTGATAATATTTCCAAAATAGAAAAATATTAGTAATATTGTTCAGCTACAACTATAAATTACTGTTATAATGAAACAATCACAATAAACTTAATAAAAGT
Organism: Shargacucullia verbasci; assembly: GCA_947562105.1. NCBI lineage: Eukaryota > Metazoa > Arthropoda > Insecta > Lepidoptera > Noctuidae > Shargacucullia > Shargacucullia verbasci. The sequence goes on from OX387284.1 coordinate 1,130,726, forward strand.
AATATTAATAAAATCATTAATGTCACACAGAGAATGGTAATAAGGAAAATGTCGCAGAAAAAAAATTGAGGATAAAATTTCACATCTTGAAACGTCTACAAGCCTATCTTGAACTTTTTCAAGCCCGGAGCGGTCCAGCGGAGGCAATTTGAGCGAGATTAAATCCCGAGCCCGCCCGACCGTAGCCGAATGAGCAGAGCCCACCCGACCGATTTGCTTCTGTCTTTAAATTCCACCACTTACCTTTATTCATAACGTGATATTGGTTCGGCACGGAATTCGGTATCATTTGAATTTGGAATAAGAATTTTTGAAATTGGAATGGAGATTTTCAGTTTGGATTTTATGGCGTGTTTCGATTTTCTGGTAACCAGGTATTGCATAGAATGAAGGATCCTACCGATGCTTGCAGAGCAATTTTATTTTGTTCTGGAATTGCAAGAAACATCAGTGTATCGAAGTTCATTCACTTAAAGTCAGAGTGCATTATTATTCATGCTTTGAATAACTAAATAAACGTTCTTTGTCTAGAAGCGAGTAGGGAGAGGATTAACATACAGCTCACCGTTAACAGATGTTTTAATTCAGGATTCCATAATTTACAATACTTACGTCCTTTTTTTTAATCCGAAGAATTCGTTGTGTTACTACAGTATGATTTCCATACGGGAATAAAAGCCGCGACTGACAGCGCATAAAGCCAATCGTTTACCTACTGCGCGAATTAAGCCATTTTCTTTTCAGACAATATAATGGATCACTCGTAACCAAATCAAATCTTATTTAATACTTAATTAATGCTTTCCTTATCATTGAAATGATCGCTACCTCTTTATGTACCTAATTTCACATTGTATCATCCTTGGATACATACAGGGTGGCGACAATTATAGTAGTCAACCACGAAATCGTGTTCTTAAGTCGTATACAAATATGACAACGATTCTCACGCATGTTACTTTTTGCATAATATACCGGTTTATTTGTCTCTCTACTTTAACAAAATTGCTGTGCGGATAAAATTAATAATGATATCAGTGATTTTGTGTGTCTAAATTACTGATTGGATTTAATTAATTTTCTGTGCACGGTCACGAAACCTACCAAACACGTAGTATCATTTAGATCGATAGATTTGTTTTTATTTCAAAAATCTTATACAGGCACTTATGAAACGTTAAACTCTAGTTGTTAGTTCTATTGTTGCTTATAGACTCTAGTTTATTCTATGTCAAACTTGCCACCCTGTATTCTAGTATATTATAATCCGCCGCAGAGTTTCGGCCGGCCTTTATTATGGCCCTCGTGGTATGTAGAACAAGTACAAAGGGACTTTGAGTGGTACTCCGACGGTAGAGTTTAGACGTAGCGATATACATATGTCTAGAGTGGCAGGGCTTGTAAGAATTTGTGTTATATAATGACTGAGGCCAACCAAGAAAGATATATATATTATGTAAAATGTCCTTTGTTAGGCAGTATAAATTGTGGTTATAACAGAACAATTGGAGTTTTTAATGAATAAAAATGACAAACGGTAATTAAAGTGTAATATTATGATATAACTGCCTTTCGTCTCGTGTTCGCAACGGCGAATGCTGAGCGTGAGATTATGGGTTTGATTCGTGGGTCGGGCAAAGTTATTTTTTCATTCTTCTGTATGGAAATTATGAGAAACAGCATGGAGTTTGGAATTGTGACTCCTATTACATGCGTCTTATTAACAGCATCGGTGAAATGTGATTTTACAATAGCATACTACTTTTGCCTTATCCTTCGAGGAATATAGGTCTGATGTTATGTTATATGTTTTGTATGAAAAGTTCAACACTATCACTGGCTGAATTTATTTTTGCTCAAGTTTTAAGAACTTACTCAAAACTTACTACTCTAACTAATAGTCTATGCTTACTATTTGATTTCTTACAAATTTTATTATAGTTCCTATAAATGGATTTATTTTAAGCACTTTCTGTTGTACCCTACAGTGTGCATGATTGTACCAAGCTCTAAGCCTATTTAACACCGACTGTACCTACATTATGGAACACAAATTTATACATATAATAAAATTATAGCAAGCCGATGTCTGTACATTATAGATATTGGAGGAAAACTTATATGGGGGTCTTTATTAGAGCAATAGAAGCCAAAACAACAGTTTTTAGAATTTTTATCTGTCTGTCTGTATGTTTTTACACGTATCACGCATAAACTACTGCATGGAATTGAATGCAGTTTTCACCGATATATTGTTAGAGGTCTCACATAAAATATAGGCTCATTTTTACCGCAGGAAAATATCAGATTGTAAATTTCACGCGTACGAAGTCGCGGGCAAAAGCTAGTTAATAATGTGAATATGAAGTACGGCTAATTAAAGATTCCATAAGGGGGAAGAGCTTAAAAACAAAAATTATTCATACAATACTCTGCTAAATTTGCCAGAAAGGTCAAAAAATCTTTCACCTGTACAAAATTACGTTCACGAAGACCGTTGCTCAAGCCGTCCCGATGTTATCAGCGTCCGCAATAAATACCTTTTTGTATAAAATTATAATTTAATTTAAACGCAGTGGTTAGTAATTGGCGAGCTCCGTAAACGCTCCCCTTTTTTATCTGTGCCCCTGAATATTATCTGTGCACGTTTAAAGGTGACGGGTAAATTATAATGTTGGTACGGTTTGTTTAGATGATATTGTGAGAAATTACTTGAAATAGAGTTTATTTTTTATTATGATTGTTATTTTTTTTTTTAAGATGAATACCGCGTCTTTTGTCCCGTGGTTGCCAGCGTGACTGTTGAGCGTGAACTCGTGGGTTCGACTCTCAGGTCGGGCAAAGTGTTATTGGGTCTTTTTGTACGGAAATTCTCAGTAGCAGTACGGAGTCTGGAACTGTGTCCGGTTGATGGCAATAGGCTCGCCCCGTATTACGTGGGACTTAATAACGAGAATCGGCGAAATGTGGGTGTACAATATTACACCTCAGCCTAACCAATGCATGTTAAATCATTACAGTAAACTGAGGCTTTTTGACGTGTATGTTTAAGTGTTACGTGTAGTTAGTTTTGTGTATTTTTTTCTATCAATGTTTTCTAGCTAAAACCAAACTGATGAGCTTCCTACGCTTCGTGTCGTGGGTTCGATTCTCGCACGAAACAAATACTTGTATGATCTACAGATAGTTGTTTTGGGTCTGGTTGTGTGTGTATGTGACATGTATGTTTGTAAACTGTACCCACGATAGTAGAAACATCCTAGAACGGAGCAATGTTAAAAAAAAAAGAAAAATTGTCTAAAGGATATATGTACTCGTATTTTATCAACGTTTACCCCATGTATCCTATAACATAAACAACCCGAATCCAATGACCTTTACTAAAAAAAATACATTCACATAATTAACCTCCATTATTTCTTTGTTCCAGGTAAGTGTACAAAAACCACCCACACAGGTACCCTTGACCCATATCGCTCTCACATCCCAATATCTTACTACCACCCCATCATATTAAACCAGCACAAGATAAAACCCAGAAGATATGGAAAGAGCGAAGAATCCAGTGGTTTTGTTTTAGAATTCCTACGCTTTACCGTTGCCAAGATGTTGGGCAAAGCGTTTGGATTCTAAAACGAAATAACTGGACTGTCAACTTTACGAGAGATACTGAGCTACGACGCTACGGTGCTACGCGCTACGGGCTACGAAAGTCTACGGGAGATGGATAAAAAGGTATTTTTAGATTTTAAAGTCTGTGAATGAAATGTTTCGTATCCGAAATGTTGTTAATGAAGATTTTGTAGTATTATTGATCGGGTAAAAACTCAAAACCGTTACCAGGACCAAATAGAAAAATACTGGTTAATAAAAGCCTTTTCAGTTTACCGCAACACAAAAAGAAATTTACATATAAAACCCAATCGCAAAACACAGTACTAAATCTTTAGAACGCAGCCCATAAAACTAAAACGGTCTAACGAGACGAAAGAACGCGATAAAATAGTGAGAGTTACCGCGAATAAACCGGCAGTTACCGCACTATATTAGTATAGTTTATCTACGTTATACCAATCACATTATCACCAATATATTTACAAAGACTGGCGCTTATGATTTTAGTAATAGGTACTATTGTCTTATAAGGTAAAATAACGCGACTATATTTAGAGTTTAGTACCATGAATTGGTTCATGATCCACTTCACCATTCACCAATCCGTTTAATAGGATAGCGATTATGACTGTGGCAATATTCTCTCATAATTTCTTCCTTCATTGTACTTCTAAGATAAATACACAGAGGTGAAAATGCCATTGAGTTTCATGAAGCGTTTCACCAATTGAACAAGATTAATAAGCTAAATTGTATGTACGGAATCGACTTTGCTAAATCAATGGAATGCTATTGTTGAATTGCACAAGCAGCTAGTGAGAACATAATCAATGCTTTACTCCACAGTTGACGATGATCTTTTGCTATTATTATAACATCTTCTCCGGTTAGAAAGTTCTGCTGTACCCTTCACGGGTTCAAATTAAAAGGAATCCGGTTTTGGGTGGTTTCTTTTTCTGTCATTTTGGCACGGGCTATCATGGGAATCGCTCCTACCGTAGTGGAAACATTAGTCAGTCAACAATAATGATATCGAAGCTGACTACCCAGGGTACGCCTGATGATATCAGGTATCACACATGGAGGCTCTTTTCTTGCACCTTCTACTTTAGTTTGCTGACAGGTCCATCACGCAGAAGCTTTTTCAATCATTTTAATCTCAAATGAGACGGGACTCTATAAAGTTCCACTGCAGAAATACAACCACGCAATTTCTCCAATGAATGTAGGACCATAAGGTCAAGTAAAGTGGAAATAATATGCTTTCCTCTTACTCTTTACACCCCACAATCAATACACACAATGCAAGGCGATAAAACAGCTAAAGCCCAAGAATAATCGACTAGGTTGAAACTTAATGCATTTAAATTTCTCTTAGACCGTAGAAACATTTTCGATAAACTGTTTCGGTTTAGAACGACGCTGTTTATTTCGATGTAGTGTTTTCGAGTGTTTTAAATGGGTTCCATTATTGCTATTGTGGTAATGGGATATGAGTTTTTATGTGATTTGAGTGTACTCTGCGTTTTAGGCTATTACACCTTTATTGGAGTTCAAAATGTAATTTTTATAGTTGGTATTTCTTGAGATTACTGCAAAAGTTTTCCTCCTAGTATTTTAGGCCTGTTTTGTAAGAGAGCGGTCGTTGACGACCAAATAAAAGTTTATATGGCAAGTTTTAGATTGAGTCTTGAAAATAAATAGGGAATGATAGAAAGAGAGCGGACTATATAGTAACAGAATACAAGATTTTGCAATTATAGTAATAGGCACAGGTCGTATGTAGTGATAAAGTTGTTAGTTATGATTTAATACGATGATGACATAAAAGAGTCTTAAAAGAGACTTTTTTCCCAATCATGTCGATCGGGGCTCAACGTCATCATAAAATTTTAAACGGTAAAATTAATCTTTAACAATAATGAAACCTACTAATATTATAAATGTGAAAGTTTGTGAGGATAGACAGAAGGATAGGATAGAAAGTTTGTGAGATGGATGGATGGATGGATCTTTGTTACTCTTTCACGCCAGAACAGCTGAACGGATCTGGATGAAATTTAGCACAGAGATATATTATAGTCTGGAATAGCACATAGGCTTTTTATCCCGGGAAAATGTACGGGTTCGTAAACCACGCGGACGAAGCCTCGCGCGGAAGCTAGTAAATTATAATGGGGTTTGTTCAATTTGTGTCATAATAACACATCTCTGTCTAACCCGTGATTGAATACAGGCGTAATATTAATAGCATTCGTCATTTATTGTATGAAATAATTAAACATTTAAATAGATGTCACATCCAACGCACTATTTCCAATACCTCAACAAACGAATAAAACAGTACCAAATCCTAACTCTTAATTCAGTTAGAATCTTCAGTGCACTTAATTCATGAGAATACAAAAGAAATGTCGAAAACTTTCGCAACGTTTCACCGAGTGACTCATTAAGGGTACAAAATGGTGCTTCTACAGCATAATTCATTTAATTCTGGCTGGGAACAGTGGCTCTTATCTCTAAAGGGATTGGAATTTGAAACGTCTGTGGTAGATTTAAATTTTATGGTTTTAGTTGTTGACGCTGTTTGGGGTTTTGATGGGCAGATTGGGTAGGATATTTCTGTGTTATGGGTAAAAAAAATTCCACTTGGTCCTTTTATTAACTTACTAGGATTTTTTTTTATCGTGGGTGCGTTTTCAAGTCTTAGAAATATTTGATCCGTACGGGAATGGAACCCGCGACGCGTAGTGCAGCTATCGTTAAACCACTGGTCCACCAACCGTTGGTTGAAGATTAGCAGATTACTTCCGAAGTATTCTTCACCTTATTAGCACAAAAATAGGTCTCCAATGTAAGTTAAGTCGTAAGCGAGTCCCGGGAAGACTGCGATCACATGTCACTATGCAACGCGAGAGACAGTCTCCCCCTGGACGCGTCTTTTATTATGTGGGACCGTGGTGGGCTGTAGTGTAATCTCTTTAAAGTTCCCGAGGCCAAGGAATAAGGTGTCGAAGTGGACCACCGTGATCATTTTAGCACACCAAACCATCGGAGGATAGTCCTCACAACGCAAAAGAAAGTCACGACCCCAAAATAAATAATTTTATTTTTACCTTTTAAACCTACTCTCAGTATTCCATACCGCTCCGACCTATTTGCCCCGAACTAAATAATCATACTGACACAATACATACAAAATACTAGACTGAAAACAGTGCTGTCTATTCATGATATTCAACAAAACAATTGCATTGCATTGTTCCCGGCCGCGGCCTGAACGGTTATAATCCCTTGTGATTGAGGGATCACACGACTTGTGGGAGATCAAATCGGATGATAACGGATAACGAATATCATTTGAAAATGTTACTTGTATTGTTTATTTCTTTCTTGCAACCTTGGTATCACGCTTGTGTTCAGTGAAAGGGTAGGCAGAGGTGTGTTCTTGTTTATCCACGTTTCACCTTTCATGCAATAGTGGTATTCCTATCTACTAGACCAGAGGTTCCCAGACTTTTTTCTCATAGACCACTTTCAAAATTTAGCTGGTTCCGGTGGACCCCCTGCTGCTATATTTCTACCATATTGTCAATTGAATTGTTAACCCCCATTTTTTTGACACGCCAACGTAGACCCCCGTCGAGTCTCCCGTGAACCCCTGGGGGTCCACCTGGACCACGTTATGAACTAATGTACTGACATATTCTCAAACTCCGGTATGTTACTGAATATTTTCTAACAGGAAATTTGAATAGAAAATGTGAATTAAGGATTTGGCAGAGCCAGCAGAGAGTGCGATAGCTCAGAGGCTAAAGCAGTTGGTGTATTGAAGGTCGCAGATTCGATTTACAATTACAACACTATTTAATTACTTTAGAAATTTCACTCATGTCCAATCTAGAAATGAAAGTTTAGAAAAGTCTTGTTGGAATTGTCGTAATAGTATAATACATAAAATAGCATCACGCCTGTATTCCCTAAAGGTTTAGGCAGAGGTGTACTTTTCAAAACCCACATTTCGCCGATGCCGTTATTGAGTCCATGTAATAGGGAGCGAGCGTATTGCCGTCTATCGGGCACAGTTATACACTGACACTTTGCACTTTACAACACTTTGCCCGACCCAGGAATCAAGCCCAGGACCTCACGCTCTACAGTCACGCTTGTAGCCACTAGACCAATGAGGAAGCCAGGTTATATAGACAGGATACGGTTAATTTAATGGGCTTACGCAATGGGTTTTGCCCATAAAAATTACCATAACACATTTTCAGAGTTTACGCCTGTCATTTTCTAAAGTAAAACATGATACATCAACCGAGACACCCGGTTCCATATATTTCGACCATCATCAAAGAAATTGCATTTTAATCTTAGTCATTTGTCAATTTATTACACGGGGATGATGTTATTGGTACTAAAAAGAGAGGAATCGCTTCATCTATCTCTCGCTCATAAAATTTGAAAGATATTAAGAGAGCTAGTAAAGTTTATTTGATGTAGCTTCGAAAGGCTTGGGGAGTCGGAGTTCGGAGTTCGCCTATCATCATTGCTTATGTGGTTTTATTGATAAATGTAGGAAATATATATTTATAATGCCATAATTTCTTATAAGAGAATGAAATTTTTGACGTGAAAATCCTTGCAAGCGGTGGCTAATTTTAATAATAATGTCCTCCTGACCGAATTTCGGTCACGGCGGCCAATCTCACTGGAGATTAGTCAACTATGCGGGAGATAATATAGAGCATAAGTGTGTTGGCGCACTGGTTGAGAGATCGACTGCTGAGCTACGTGTCGCGGGTTGGAATCCTATGCGGAACAAATATGTGTATGATCTACAGTTACCTATTTGTTTCGGGTCTGGGTCTTCGTGTATGTGAATCATCACACCATGCCTCGAAAAGCACGTAAAGCTGTTGGTCCTGCGCCTGATCTCTCTCCGGTCGTGTCGGATTGCCATCCCATCGGGCTGTGAGAGTGACGGAATAGAGAGAGCACCTATGTTTGCGCACACACTTGTGCTCTATAATATCTCCTGCGTAGTTGGCTAATCTCCGGTGAGACTGGCCGCCGTGACCGAAATCGGTCAGGAGGACGTTTAGGAAGTATGTGCGCAAATTTATTTCATACAAACATTATCCTGACAGCTACTACTAAAAAAAAAACAGCCAAATCGGCCGAGCCGATCTCAAGTGATGATCTTTCGTACATGTGGCAATTGATTTTTATTTATATAAATAGGGCAATAAAGAACAATACTCTACTTAACTAATACTGTGTCATTTCGGCCAATCAGAAACCTGTTTCATTTACAAATCGACAAATGGAAAAACACGATGACTTTAAATTTATGTTGACTTGATCAGCAATTGATTTATAACACTGTATTTCTGTGATCGCTTAACCTACCGTTTGATAAACGTTATAGATAAAAATATTTAACTGGTAGACAGCATCAAAGGGTTAAAGAGGGCTCAAGCACTCATGCCTTTACTGTCACGTTCATTGTAATGCTCTTAGTGAGAATTTAAGCACGAGGGGCATGTTTTGGTGACATAAAGTACCATTACGTAGGTAGGGCTGATTGGGTGTCAATTCATGGGAATTTTAAGTGTAGGATCGATGGATTTCTTAGTGAAAGGGGAGTGCATCGTTTTTGATTTTTTTGAATGGCCCGTTCAAACTTCAATCAATTGGATGTCAATGTAGATGGGGATTTTGATGTTTATGGAAATTGGATGACGATTTTGGACAGAATGGTGATTTTAGATTTATATAATCGAGCTTCGAGTTCATAAAGTCAAAGTCAAAGTTTTTTATTTCAAGTAGGCCTTTTCAGGCACTTTTAAAAAGTCGAGACTCTAGGCGCACGGTTCCAAAGGGGGTAGGTCCTATGGAGAAGAGACCGGCAAGAAACTCCATGGATACTCTTTTCAAAAACAAAAAGTTAATTTACAATTAAAATCTTAAATTAACATGCATTATATAAGAAAAAATACAAACTTAATAGAATGCTACTTACACAATGAGGCAATACAACATGAGTTAAACAATTGTTTCGAATATAAACTAAAAACGGGATAAACAGATCAAAGCGGATAAAACAGAAATAAAAAAATACAAAAAAGAATAGAAAATATTGAAACATCAAGAATGTCCAGATATGTAAAGTGAATCTAATATAAAATAGAATTAGTAGACACAATGGATAACCAGGGAAGCCACATGTGCAGAAGATATTCAACGCCACACGTCTCTATCGTCAACATAGTCTTTGATCCTATAATATGCTTTCTTTGTGAGAACAGATTTAACGTGGATTTTAAATTTCTTACCGGTAAGATCGGTTACAGTTTTCGGTAGCTTGTTATAGAAGCGTACACCGTGTCCTAAAAATGATTTATTTGATTTAGTCAATCTAAATTTTGGCACCACTATTTTGTGTTTATTTCTAGTATTAATGTTGTGAACGTCGCTATTGATACTAAACATGTGAAGGTTCTTCCGAACGAACATTATATTTTCTAGAATGTAGAGGGACGGTAATAGTCAAATTTTATTCAATGATTAAGTTCAAACAGAAATAAATATATAAAATTGTTAAAATTATTTTTCTGAAATCTCGTGACATGATTTAAACACGACATCCAGAAAAAATGCCACAATTCTATAGGAAACCTAAAATAAGTAGGTAAATTCAATATACTGCACGGTTGGTACAGTGGATGATTAGTCGACTGCTGTGCTACGTGTCACAGGTACAATCCTTGCAAGGAACAAATATGTACGTGTATGACCTACAGATAGTCGGTTTCATATCTGTAGGTCGTACAAATATTTGTTGTCTGGGTGTTTCTGTGTGTAAATATTTGTAGAGAGTAAAACGATGATACCTACAGGAATGATTGCTAATAGGGAAACGATTAAATATGAAACAAAAGATTTATGTCAAAATATTCGGAAGTAATGAATAGACAAGTAAACACAAGCTACTTACGACTTAAATACAAGAGTAACAGCTAGTTGGCGGATCGTTGCAACCGTTTTGCGCATATTAACCGGTGTTTACGACCGTGTTATACACTGTTTTAATGTTTTTACTAGTTTCGACTCCGCCGTTGTGCACAGCCTTAATGACTTGCGGAGGTTTGTCGTTTACTTTTGTTGGATAAAGATTTTTAAATTGTTATAGTTATTTGGCAACAACAGAAATAGGATAAAACTGTAAGATCTTATTGTTTTGTTTTACACTATTTTCCTACTGAAACGTGTGGCACAATCGCCTTCAATTGAGGCTTCATAATAAGTGAGTCGATTGATGACGTAAGTGTTTATGGTACAGTCGGCTACATAAGTAGATAAACATTTTTTAGTTTTGAAATAATAATTTATCAAACTTGATAATTATTGTTGATCCCTAACTATTACGCTAGTGGATTTAGATTTAAGATTTTATAAAGGTTCATCCTTTCATTTCTTTTTTCATTCATACAGCTACTTTTGTCGCTCAGTATATGATATATCATATGACACTACATACTATAATTTACTATTAATGGAAATACTCTATCTGACTTCAATTTAGTAATTTTATTTATATCTCTAAATGTTCCATTACCATAGCCATTGTGAGTTTATTAACTTTATATTAGGCCACACAACTTTCAATGCCATCCACAAACGATACAAAGCAGGAAGCATAAACAATATAGACATGTGAGTCACCATAAAAAAGTTTATTCCTAAGCACAGATATGCATACATACAGCCATAAATCTTAGTTGGCTCCCTGCCAGCCCTCTATCGTTGATATGGTAATGATGTTCATATTAGATATAGATCGGCCTTATGTATTTTGAAACTATTTTTCTAAGAACATTATTTGCAGTATGGTAATTATTTTGTTACAAATATGTGAACGATGAATTATTTACGAGGGGTGTTTTGAGGATTATTGCGTAATATTCATAACATAGTATTTGTGTACATGTTGCTGATGCCGTTATTAAGTCTCATGTAATAGTAGAGCATGAGCCTGTTGCCATTGGATAACTCAAACAGTCCCTCTTTCAAACTGGAAACTTCAAGTCGAAATATGAAGCGAATTTGATAATGAGGCCTAGTCTGATTTTTGGTCCTTCGAGTCGTGATGGTACGTATTGGAGTAAAACAATGTTGTCCAACTTCGATACATGATCTTTAAACTAGTACTGTGCGGATAATAGAAATTTTAAATAAATCGTCTAATACCAAAAATATGCCTAGGCGTATCAAAAAATAACATCACACCAGATCTAGATTATTCGTAGTTCTACCCGGACACATTTTAACGGAGTTTACAGTAGTCAGCTGATTGGGAGGGCCTGGCTTTCTGCCAATCCTCTTTGTCGTAGTGGATGAAAATTTTCACTAACCGGCACTACTGATGTTATCACTTTGCTCTTTTTGTAGGAGTGTGTGGTAGTCTACATTCACGAAATAAGTGTTGATTAGGTTTCTAAAATGTTAAGGTCCTTTTATGTCGAAGAAAGTAATCACGCATGGTTTTATATATCAAAGTCACAGTCAAAAATACTATATTCGTAAAACATAGGTATATAATAAGTTTTTACACCTTCCGCAAAAAACAAGTCTTAGAACATCGACCATAGTAAAAATGTAAACTTAATTTTGATGTAGAGATATCGTCTAATGATTTATCATCACTCTATGACAGTACTCTCGTGTGATAGGAAAGAGGTATCTGTGTACCATATGAAGATCATCACCCCTCCTAGTTTGCAAGTGTTCTAAGCTCCATTTTGTGGGATAAGTATCAAACTTCAAAAAACATAGTTATTAAACTCGAATACCGTAATATTTCTAAGAATTGAAATAAATACTTAAAGAACTGATCTCCATTACCAATTAAAAAGGAAAAGGGTAAATTTTATAAATTTTTGTGGCTTCAAATATTTGCTCATCTCGGATCGTATAGCAAAAAGCCATAAAAAATTATTTAGGTTAAACAAGTTTAGCTTTTTTGCGTAATTAATTATTTACGGGTGTATTATTACGCGTCTTGCTTTACGTCGATTAAGTAGAACCATGATGCTTATGAATTTATTGTTACGAAAAAAAGATTAGAAATAATACTTTTGTGCTATTCTATGTATGATTGTACTAGTCTAAAAAATACTTCTAAGCTTGGAGACTCGAAAACAGTATAATCACGCCCTATGGTTTCGGCCAAGGTGTAGTATTGTACACATATTGCAGACGCCGTTATTAAGTCCCATGTAATAGGCGAGCCCATTGCGATCTACCGGGCGCTATTCCAAACAAAAAGGCTTCATAACGGCATCGGAAAAATGTTGGTGTACAACACTACATCTCTGCCTAAGCTTTCTGAGAATGGAAGCGTGATAAGCATTTTTTAAGCAATTATTATAATCGCAATACTTCCAAAATTTGATTTTCTAAGTATAAACGAATTCTACTCAATAAGAACAGTTGAGACAATGTTTAAGAATTTGCCCCTTTCATGCTGCAACGAATTTATTTTTGAAGGGCTCCGAGAAACAAAATGTTGCCTTATTTTTTACTTCACTTAGTCATGGACAGAATAATAATATAATTATGCTTCCACATGGAGCGTATGTTCCGTCTTTGTTAAGCCTATAGTCTCGGTACCCCAGTAAATTGGGCGCGGTAACCCAATTTCGATACGTCTTTGAAATAATTTCAGACATAACGACATCAGTTAACTAAGGTACCAATCAGGATCTTTGGGTCGATTTTGGATGAATAATTTCTGTACAATTGACCCTTCTAATATGATATTGTTTAGAGATTCTGTAGGGTCTGCATCATATGAGATGTTTGTCTCTTAGAAACCGAAACCCTTTTCGTTTTCTTAGTTAAAATTTGTCATTAGGCATATTAGTTGTTACAAAATCCTTGGGATTTAGGGGTTAAATTTAGAATTTAGTGGTGATTTAAATCAACCTAATTCGCCCTTTTGGATAGTGCGGCTTTTCTGATCCGTGCTTAAGAATTAATTTTTATATGACCTAGATTAATTTAGTCTGTGTCAGAAAGTTTTGTGTGTTTGTGATATTCGAAACAAGAGATAAAATAAAATAAAATTCATGGGTACGTTGAACGATGGCAGATGTGAAGCTACCTTAAAAAAGAACGCCCAGATTATTTATTTACATTCACAGGGAACATTATATAGGCACATATAATGACAGAGGAAGCACATTCTGTTAACAAAATAAAAATCAACATTTTAAGCTTAATCACCCGATCGAGTTGAATTACTGTTACGTTTCCACTGTGACGAAACAACCGATGACGTCATCTATTTAATGCCTCTCTATCTCTCATTTGCGAACACATTAACTGTGTAAAAAATAAACCGTACTGTCAAAAGCGAAACCGACCCAATCTTGTATACATACGGTCTATTTTGGATTGTATATAAAATAAACATGAGATGTTAAGGGAAAATCTATGAATCCCTTTTTTGTATGGAACAAAGTATGTAATATGTGTATAGGTTCATCCATTAGGTGCCCATGGGAAAATAATGGGGAATTGATTCGGTATGTTACAAGCATTTGCATACTTAAATTATTTTGGAACGGGTTGTAAAAATATAAATCCGTATTTAACTTAATTTATGTGTGGGTTATTCAATTTACATGAATTTACGTTATTTGGGATCTGAGACTTGAATTTTTAGATTTTTATGTTACATACAAGCAGCCAGATATTTTATTCGATATTCATTTACGATCATTCCGATTCCGATTCCGAAAAGTATATAAGCAGTTTATTCAAATAAATTTTGAATAAAAACCATACCAAATAAGTATTTGGTCCTGTATAAAAATATCAACGTAATCTACTTAACCCACAAAGTCATTTACCAGAATAATCCGATTTCCAAAAAAATCAACAACCAAGCCATTTAGCCCAAGCCCTTGTATCACCACAGCCCCAAAGGACGTTCTGTTTTCAAAAATATTTCGCGCGTTTACCCCCAGGCGACGCGGCAAACCGTACAACTCCAACATTTTTCAATTATGCGGTCGAAAAGACCAAAAATTTTTCGTCCATTATAACGAACAGTCTCCCCACCCTAATGAGTCTCGTTAACATTAACCACTAATCCTGGTTATTCTAGAAAGGCTTTACACGAATACACGCTTAGTAAATTAAAACTTTGTAGCCGAGTAGTACAGTCGATAATTAGTTGCGTGGTTTCGTAATAAGATTTTCAATTTGCATTGTTGAAACATGTGAGTGAATTACTGATGAACTAACTACGTGTTACACGTGGGTGCTAAATCGGGATGAAGCAGATTTTCTAAGTTTATTAATTTAAAAAAAAATAAGCAAAAAGTAGTTTACTGCTAAAGAGAAGTTATTTACAATAGCACAAAAGCTGACATATATACATGAAACAATACATGAAATATGTACATGAAACAATTACAAATACCTACATTAATTTATTCTCACTAGTTAGTTTTTCTTGGCTTCGATATAAGATATAATATAAGATATAATATAGATATCATCTTTTCAGTGAACAACGGTTTTGTATTATATGTTCTGGTCCTTCTAGTCAACAAAACTGTAACCTATTTTAAGGCGAAAAATCACGCAGCGACTGAGCTTTGACACCCAAATATAAAATCAACCAAAAATTCATATTATAAAATTAGGCCATTCGCAGCCGGTCAGCCACATAAAGGCTGTAACTATTAAAGGCTGCTTACCAGCGCTTTCAGTTCTTGAAGCTGCAAGCACGTTGCGGGTAGGTCTACAAAAGCCCTCTCCAAACGAAACGGGGGCTGGCAGAGTGCCAACAACGCTTTTCTTGTATCAATTTGAAATTTTCACATGCAGAGTTGTTTGTTTTGAAAACTGTGCTGACTGGACTTCTCTCTGTCTAGTGTTGAATGCTGAATGTAGAGATTGAGGTGTCGTGAAGTACTACAGTGATTCATAGTGTCTTGAAATGTGTGAAAATGTGGTAGCACTCTCTTTGGAAATAATATTGTCTTGAGAAATTTGAATACAGGGATAACTAAAGTGTACCTCAAGTTGATCTCTTCGTGTGGTTTTGGTACAAGACCAAATATATCGCCAATTCCAACTAAAATGTAATAAGGGCAGTACTATGATGTCACACAGTAATTTGTATACAGGGAGAACGGTTATTTGTTACAGATTTTAAAAAATCTGAAATCTGCAGTATCTCTAAATCTACTTTATTTATAACCAACCACTCTGGTCCGTGGGGTCTTTAGACTAGTAATAGGTCACATTACTGTTCATTCTGTTTTGTGGTGACAGACTGAATGTTATATTATTTTTTATGTTGGACACTGAAAAAAAATAAATTATTTCCTTCTTTTAACCACAGTCCCGGTTTTACAGAAACGATATACGATTTTTTAAACTGATAATCTTAAATTCGGCGTCGCATATAAACAAAATTAACGGCGACATTCAAGGCAACTTGTTTACACCGAACACAATAAATTTCACACAAGCATTGGCTCAATAAAGTATGAGAGTAGTGTTGTGTTTATTTCCCGGGAACGTCCCGGAATTTGGAGTAAACTGTTTTGCGGGATTCAAGCTTCTAGGTATGTTGTCACAACTGATGTTTATATGCAATGTCTTAGTCATCGAAGTTGCATAATAGTCGAAATTAAAATTGTATTAAAACTTATAGCTTAGTTTTATATTTGTAGAACATAATGTGTATTAAGTCAATATAATTCAGTTTTCTTAACACAACTAACATCTAACTATTTATTTTTTAACCGAAGACAAAACGTTCAGTAAGATTAATACTATTTTCATTCTTAACTTCAAATCTATATTTATATTATTCCTAAATTAATAGTAAAAAATTCTGGACCTTTTCCACGAATAATCTTAACTTTTGATCCGAAATTTATTTAGCGGTATATTCCCGTACCAACGACCAACACTAGAGCCCACAAGAATACGTTTCACACAAGTTATTTAGGATTCTTGTGGGAACATGCCCCTGAATGCTCCGGGGCGTTATTCTGCAAGCGATTGATAGCGAGCTTACAAATTGTTGCTGATAAATCACATCCTTTTTCCCTTTAAGTGAATAAATGCGGAAATCAGCTGGTTGGTGTTGATTTTAGAACAAAACATTAACAATGCTTATATTGTAATGAATGCCATTTGGGGTGCACAAAAAAGCCTCTGCGAATACCAATGCCTAACATAACAAAGCATCACGCCTGTATTCCCCGCCGGATTAAACAGAGGTGTACTATTGTTTAGTGTTTATTGTGTGGTTTACCAAAAATTACACTTAATCTTAAGAAATCAAACCAAGCTATCAACTTTATGGTACTAATCTAGACATAAATAATTGTCTGACTGCCTCATTGGTGTTTGAAAGCTTAACTACTGAGCGTGAGGTCCTAGGTTCGATTCCAGGGTCGGGCAAAGTGTTATTGGATTTTTCTATATGGAAATTCTCAGTAACACCACGGAGTCTGAAGCTGTGCACGGTCAATACGATGGCAATAGTCTCGCTCCCAATTACGTGGGAGTAAAATTATACACCTATGCCTAACCCTTCGGGTATATAGGCGTGATACTATGTTATGTTCATAATTGTTGTTACATAACTAAACATTGTATAAAGTTACTCGCTTAAGACTTAGCAATTATAATAACAACCACAGGAACTCAAGTACACGATACGAACATAATCTTTACTACAAAATAATATCTCATGTCCCCTAATGAAGAAACCGATGGGACGAACCACCAGTTTAACAAGATACTTCGAATACAGTAGGAAAGCTGCTTAACTACACAAAGGCGGAGGTCGAAGGGGGCGAGGGAGGTCTACGACCCTGGTCGTCAAACACAATACATTCGGTATGATGTGATATATATTATATAGGCCAGTTGGGCAGCCTACCATTTTTTTTTTCTTTTTTCCCTTTGGAAAAATGTCTCTTATTAATACGAATGAGATATGACCCGGCAAAATGGATTTTTTTACCTCATGTCGTTTATTTTGGCGGTTTTGTACGTTCAATGAGGAGATGGGCGTAGGAGTAATGGTGTGTTCATTGAAATATATATCCTTTATTTATATGTACAGATTTAAATCATTCCTGTATTCCTTGGAGGGTTAGGCAGAGATGTACTATTGTGTACCCACATTTCGCCGATGCTTTTACTGAGTCCCATGTAATAGGGGGCGATTCTATTGCCATCTACTCGGCCCAGTTCCAGCTTCCGTGCTGCTACTGAGAATTTCCATGTAGGGAAACCCAATAACACTTTGCCCGACCCGGGAATCGAACCCAGGACCTCACGCTTAGCAGTCACGCTTGCGACCATTAAACCGATGAGGCAGTAGAAACAAACAAAGAGATAAATAAAAAATATACAGCCTACTCATGTATTCGAGTAATATATATCATCTATTTCATACACATACTTGTACTATTTTAAGAAATTACTAATCTGAGAAAAACCTTATTTACAAAAAGTCAACCATTCATCAGAAAATTTCATTTACATCTCAGACATAACAACCAGTAAGTGATAAATCCACATTCACATTTATCTCCTATCTGCCTATCTTCTTTACGTACTATAATAAAACTCCAAAGTTGTCTAAACACATAACTTTAAAACTAGTACTCTGAATTTGGTGAGACTTACACTGGTGTTACTTAGAGATCTAGGTCTAATTTACACTATTATAAATGCAAAAGTAGCTCTGTCCGTCTGTTTGTTACCTCATCACTATTAAACTACTGATTTGATCCGAATGAAATTTTGCAAAAAGGTATCTTGGGACCTTTATTTACAAAAAAAAACACTGAAACAGAAGTTGCGGTTATATATATAGTTAGTTAAGTAAATACTTTTCTTCCCAAAGTATTTACAGGTTTTCATTAAGTAATTAAGGTTGAAAATACACCAAACAATATCAAAATATAACCCTTTAGTTACGCTAGTAATCAGTGCACCATATCGCGATTATGGTAATTGAGAATTAAGTTAATTAGTAGAGTAAACGTGTCCGATGGTGTTTTCACGGGACCCATGTCATGGGTAACGTAGGTATGGGGAAGTAAAATGGTTTTATTTCCCATAGGTATTATGGGAGGGCGTGTTATCTGATTCTGAAATTGGAGGTGGCTGTCTTTGGTTTGGTGGTCGCAAGCGTAAGTGAGCGTTGGGTATTTGGTTCAATTATTGGGTAAAGGTTATTGGGATTTTCTGTATGGAAATTCTCAGTTGGAGCTTGAAACTGCCTGGTGAGCAGTAAGCTCGCTCCCTACAAGAGACTCAAGTACGGCATCGGCAACCTGAGGTTGTACAAGAGTTCAACACTGCATTGGTAGAAGAATTTTATAGCATGCAAAAGAAATAAAATGATGGTTTAAATGGTGTAGAGGTGGCAATCTTGTTAAGGGTAATTACATGTCTTCGGTTCGATTCCGTTCTCAGTAATAAATACAGCTGTGATTAGAATTATCTCCCATAAATTATACAGTAGACTCGCTTCTGATATTATTATCATGAGATCTAATGTTTTTACCGAGGAAATGTAGGCCCAACATCTAATTACCGTTTAGAGAAGTATAGATACGAGACAAAATATGAATATATAAATTATGTTGTGTTTATAAATCGCTGAAACTGTTTTAATGAAGAATGCAAACTATTTATGGAAAAATAATGTGTTTAGAAAAACATTAAGCGAAAACTGCACACTTACTACAAACTTCATTTAATTTCAACATTTCGAACAAATATAGCAATACATTTTAACATTTAGTCTCAAAATGCCAACCCAACAAATGTAGTACATTAGTATGACGTCACAAGAACACGAGTTTTATTATTTATTGTGTCTCTTGTGTGAAGTCGCGCGTCGTCTATTCGATTGTCGATCCTCCCTATTCGATTTTATAATCGATATGATTTTATTCATTCGCGAATTCGATGATTTTATCCGTCGCACCGTGAATACGATAATTGAATATGAAATAATTGGTTCGGATTTTGTTTATTGTATTTTTTGCTTATGGTCCAACTTGTATTTTGTAGGCTTTATATATTACACAAATTGATTCGATGTGTTATGAAAATTGGGTCCATAGTTCGTATGTGATTTTTTTAATGCTCTTTGGATGGCCTTGGGTCAGTTGGACTTGGCTCAATTTTATTTTGGCATCCGAAGCAGTGTTTAGGATGACTCCTATTTCGCTAATAACTCCTATTGCTGTAAAGAAATTTAACTCATCGTTATCATTCTTTTGGGTTCGCTATGATTTAAATCGGCGTTCCTTGGATCCGAAACTTGGTCCTAATTGGTTCAATAATGTAGGTAATTAACAGTCTGTCAATAAATAGTAGAAAATAATTTTAAAGAAGTTAAAATTATACCATAATGGAAGTTTTGCCATGATATGTGATGATGATAAATTTAGATAAGAGAACTTATAACTGAAGCTTACAATAATTTTGAACAACTAATTTTAACAGACTGCAGGGTACCTATTTTTGTGTCTCCGGTCTCTCTACCCTATTCTACGTTTATAAAATCTCAAAAACGAATATAACACTGGTCATATAAAGCCCAGTGCCAAAAGTCCCAATCCAACTAAGACGCAGTCAGGGATAAACAGAGAGGGACAATACTCTCGGTTCTAAATGAAATCTGGCCGAGATTCGGTCCATTGTTTGAGCTGCAGGACGAAGCAACTTTATTGTGCTGTAATGAGACGTCTGGCGGAATTGTGAGCTGTTTTCTACTGTATCATGGCAGCAGCCGGTTTGGGATAAGCAGAGATTGTAGTTGGTAGTGCTGTTGGCGTTTTATGTGTTGAAAATGTGATGTTTTGTCTCAATTGTCCAGATATTGGATTTAGGTGTCTTATTTCGGGATTTTATTTGGACATGTTTTTGATGATTTATTTACTAAAAATTTAATGTCTTTGTGAATGATAAAACTATTTTGTTATGGTTAAGAAGCATTTGCAAGCCTTGCTTTAAGAAATGCTTCTCCATACTAATAAAGATATATATTCGTACTTTTTTTTAGGTACTAATATTTTACAATCTTTGGGACCTTTAGATTGATACTATGACACAGATGTCTTAGATGAGAAAAGGTAGACTGGGCCTTTATACACCAAACTCAGTACGCATTAGTGAATATCGAACATCATTTAGAATTTTTACTTTATTCTAGTGAGATCTCAGTTAAACTGGGAGTGCCTGTAAAATGGTCTGTAAATATAATATTTGTGCATAATTCCTCCACAAGTTTTTGCACTATCAAGCATATCATTCATGTAAATAGTTTAGTATTAATCTCAGAGAGTTGAGGGTCGCTTTTGGCACCTAACGTGACCTCTGCAGATATACTATGTATTATAATAAATACATACATATTTAGTAGTCTAGACTAGATTGTCCGGTTGGCACAACTATCGTGCTAACTAACAACCAACAAGATTAACAGCGCTGTACGTCTTCATTTCAGCACATGAAGCATCAACATACACTTACTATTATTATGGAATATATTCTTGTATTTGGGATAACTTCTTATTCATGGCTCGCGCGGAGAAATAACGAAGTGGTGTCAAGCGAGAGATAATCTTTGGTGAACATTTTTCAAATTTTACAAAATATATATTTATTTCATAAAACGTAGTATTTTTATATGATACAACTTAAAAGAGCTTTATGGAGTTGTTATTGAGGCCTGAATTACATTTATCAGCATCAATTCGCATTTTATCTATTGAACATAGCTATATTGTATAAAGATGTGTATTTATGCGAAAGAAGAATTGATGAGTATGCGTCTTCATACAAAATAATCATATTTAATATGCTGCAGATGCTGATAAATGTGATTCAGGCCTTTGGGGCCATGCATGTTTTCGCTTATGAGGTAAATAGATTTATATACCTTTTTATGAATTAAAGATCTTGGATGTCAAGTCTGAATGTTTTTTTTTTAATATTACTATAGATGTAGTTATCATAGATCCTTGTACGGCACCAATATATACCAACATTCAAAATCTAAACAACAATAAGTAACATCATCATCATCATCATCATCAGCCAGAAGACGTCCACTGCTGAACGAAGGCCTCCCTCAAGGGGGGGTTTGCCATAATCCCCACGCTTGGCAGGCGGCTTGGAAATCGCAGTGGCTCACCAATTAGTGAGAGGACGCTGCTGCCCGTCCTCCGGTGTCTGGCCGCAGTTTTAAGACATACCCGGGTCAGTACAATAAGTAACACATAAACGTAAATTGCACTCAAAACTTGGATACTCTTTAATAGTGGAATGTGTAAAAGAGTCTTAACTTCCATTAAACAAATTCTTAAACATGAAAAGTGCTTAAAGCACTCTGTTATTAACTCTGTACAATTACAATTTTAAACTGCATCCATCCTATTAATTTACCACAATTCCGAAGTACCGCTACCGACTTCGAAACAATTTCTTAAAAACCGCATTATTATCGGGTACTTGCAACTTTTAATTTTAAAAACAAAACTGCGGAAAATGTATAAAATCCTCGGCAAGCGAAACTCCATGTGCCGAAGAATCGCGGAGTAAACACTTTTAAGAAAATAACATCCCAGTGAGTCGCTGTGTACATTTTTATAGCGTTGAGGTACGGTTGTGTCGCGAGGAGGGTTCTGTATATTTTGTTGGCCGTTTTAAATGTATTACTTCTTGGGTTTGAGGTTATTGTGAATATAACAATAGGTTTTCATTGAGCAGAATATTATGAAATTTTACTCGCGTTTGGAAGCGTATTGCAGTGAATAGATACGATTTTTGCCAGGTGGCGCCCGCATCACTCAATACAACATATCGACTGTGAACTGGCAACTAATACTATCTCATTTTTGACAACATTAAAGGATTCGGAAGAAACTATCGACCACGTTGTGCATACAACGCAGTCGAAAGTTACTTTATAGTTTTTAAAATATCTATTGGCGTCTCATTCTGCAAAAAGCATATTTTTCGTCATCGAAGTAAAATATGCTTTTTGCAGCGCTGCCGGGCATGAAATAATTTAGAATGGTATAACCAAGTAAAATACTCATAAAATCGAGATAGGACATGTTGCCAGTTCACAGTCGATATGTATATTTGTTTGCTAAAACCTACACGGTCGACTTGTACAATACTTCGAGAATAAGTTGTTTGTGCATTGTTTGTTTGTGCATGTGACATGTATGTTTGTAAACTGTACCCACGTTACAGGAGAAATCCTAGTGTGGGACAATGTTTAAAAAAAAAAAGGTATAAATATTGTGGTTCAGGTAATTCCTACTTGTTTTTGGTCCATTATGTTCGTATTCAAGGCAAGATTTTTTAATTGCGTATAAAAATAAAATGTTTTTTTTTTCTAACCTATAATGACCCACAGCTGGGCTACTTCTCCCCTAGATGTCGTGAAATATTACTCCTAATAAATCCAATGTCTTTTGTAACGTTCGCCTTACCTTCAAATGGGTAAAGTTTTATTCCATAAGGAAAAAAATATGATTTAATACGTAAGCAGAAATTAATGGTGGCAGTACGTGATTCCGAACGATTTCGACAGCCGTCATGTTGGTTTCGTCGAGAGATCTATTTAAAGGGAAATAATTCTGAAATGATATAGGAAAAGACGCTTAGTACAAGGTGAAAGGGTGTTCTGCAAAAGGAAATCGTTATTCGAAAATAAAAACTATATATATTTGAACTGATCTTATGTAAATTCTCTATTAAATGCGAATGTGACCATCATTAAACATGAGCAGTGGTACTTTATGAACCAACTAGATGTTGCCCGTGACTTCATCTGTGTGTGTAATTAATGTTTTGCTGCAATAGTAAAAATAAGCCAATATCCTTCTCCAGGACCCAAGCTACGTCTTTGTAAAATTTCATAACGAACGGTTCAGTGGTTTAGTCATGATGAGGTAACAAACAGTCAGACAGTTACTTTCGCCTTTATAATAGGGTGGATATACGTATAAGTAAATAAAAATATCTAGCGTATAATAGCGTCTTCTATTTTCATTTGCGGATCCCTAAAAATATACAGAGCTGTACAATGACAGAAAACAATCGGTAACAAACAAAGGGAACGTTCTGAGGCATATCGGTACTGTCTTCAGCTCGCCGGCCTCTCATAATATCTCCCATAACTACACCCTTATTACAATAGATGTAAGGTTCAATTTCTAATATCTCTAAACAATCGAAGGTTTGTTTATTATGCTTTATCCTCATAAATATGTAGTTTGATGATGGTCTGTGTGTTAGTGTTTAGTTTATGATTTCGTTGGAGTAATGGCGCGGAAACGTATGCATATTTATATTGTAGTTATTGTTTGTGAAGGTTCTCTTGAAGTTAGGTAAGCATTAATGTTGGTTTTGGAAATGTTTTGGCAGGTGAAGTTTATGAGTCTGTCTTTTGCCGGAGTTTGATAGGAAATGGTCTTGATTTTGGAATCTTAAAAACTTATATACGTTTTGTTAAATATCTTTGCAATCTTGCGCACAATTGTAGGTTTAAGGAGTTGATAAGTAATTGGTCCTATTTTTTGGAAGGGTTGTACAAGAGCCAATTTGTAACAAATTTAACCCAGTTGATCAAGGGTCTGTTATGAATGGTTTAACAGATATTGTAGATTTTAGTTTTAATTGAAATCTTACTACTTGCGACCAAATACTGCTAATTTTGGGAGATCTAGTTAATTCTGAACTATTAATTTACACTTTTGTAAAATCTTAAGAATCAGTAAATATTTTAGTGCCAAAATTATATCCAAAACTTGAAAAAATAAAAAGTTTTATAGGTATTGAAGTAAATCATATTCCTGATTAAGACTTTTGAATAGTCTAATTTAAGATTGTCTTCCGTGAATATCTCCTCCAAAATGAATATAAGTAGGTACAAAATGTTGTTATAGAAACCGTTTTAATACTCGTATAACATCTTGTTGGGCACGTCAGTTTGAATGGAGTCTATTTGAATAGCGTCTGCTGCGCCATTCAGATGGGTTTCTGAACCGAACATATTTTAGCGTTGTTAATAAATATTGTGTAATAGTTTTATTGTGAAGAAATTCCATTTTTTTTATTTAATCCACACTATAATTTCTGCAGTATTGTGGGTACAGTTTATAAATAAACATGTCACATTTGTAGATCATATAAATTTTTGTTCCGTGTGAGAATCGAACCCGCTACACGAAGCACAAAGCTAAGCGCTAAGCCAGTGGGCCAACCGTACCGCTGATTATTACGCACCGATTGTATCGGTTTTATAAATATTGAACAGCACTATATTTAAAAAAACATTGACATCAGGGAGGGCTTTGCATAGCAGTGCGATGTGACTAGTTAGTAAAAGTAACATAAAGCTTGTTGATTCAATTTTTCCTTCATTGATTCATGATCTTTCTAGTCCAGAAAATTGTACTAAACCACAAATATTAGTCTCGGTCCTACGATCCGGGTTTAATTCAAGAAAATGAACGAAAACATACAAAAACATATCACCCTACAATTACCGAAATAAAACTCCGATTGAATAGGAATTCGTTACTCAAACGTCACACGAAAAGTCAGAAACTTACCGAAATTTCCCGAATTTTACCGAACCCGTCAACTGCACTTGAACGATAAAAGTTTTTGCGAAACGGCCTGTCCTACGCGAGGAATGTTACAAATGTGATTTGAATTTGTCATACTCGAGCAATATTTTTTATTGGTAACACGTTTGTGATTCTGAGGCGTGTGTAGAATAGCTGTTTTTCTGATCGGTGGATTTTGTGTTTCTAAGTCAAATGTCTCTTTTATTTTGGCCTTAATGTAGGTTAGATACTTTTTCTTCTGTGTCTTACATTCTCCTGACTTGTTGTGGAGATCTCGTAACTGAAAAAATTGTCAGACTAGTTTCTCTTTGGTACATCAAGTTACATCGGACTTTGAAAGTAGATTAAGAGAAGTTTTCGCCTGCGGTCTTTTCCCCGAATAAAAATATAACCCTCGTTTTGGCAGTTTTATTAAACACTTCTCTCGAATTAGCTATAAAATTGAATCATTTATCTGAACCCAAACTCAATATATATAAATATCATTAAAATCTTCTCTCGCGCTAACTTTTAACATAAAAATTGATTTAACCTAATAAGGTTACCCCTCCACTGAATAAAAGGGACACTGACATTTAAAGCCCGGTTAAAAACGCTGTTCGAAATTCGCCCGGGCGTAACCGGTCACAACCGGTAATCCGGGTAGAGCGGTCGAATTAAAAAGTTGGAGAAATAACTGGGTATTACACGCAACTCGTTCGGTGACGGTTTAATGAGTGGATCGGGTTTTGGGGCCCTATTGTGAAAGGCTGTTTAAAATGGGCTTATATTTTATGCTCCTTGAGCTAATAAAGAGTGACTGAACCTGACCAGAATAATACTAAAAAGTATTGAACGTTAATCAAACATTTTACACTAATCTCTCAGTCTGACAATCCGGTCTAACCGGATAACCGGTATCTCTAAGTATGTAATTGGATTGTGGAGGTTAGATGGGTGTTTAATACCTATTCAGCCGAATGCGGACGCCATTTCGACCTCAACATATGTTAGTTTCTCAGACATAAAGATTACATGTCTGTATTCGTAGAAAGAGAAGTGACTGATCACAGGTACACCCATAATTTGCTGATGGCGTGATTAAGTGCCATAGATGGCAGGTGAGACTATTGCCATCTACTGGACATAATTCTAAACTCCGATCTGCTATTAATTTCTCATTCAGTCAATTGAATATTTCATTGTATTGTGGATGCCGGAAAATACACAATATCTGAGACTTCAGACAAAATGTTAATTCTGTCAATCTGAAATCCAATCCACGCTTACATGGCATTGAGGTTAGGACATGGTAGGTCCCTAAACGCCATATTGCTTATATTGTTTTTCTTAGCTAATTCTTCAAGGGTCTTCATGATGTATCATCACGCCTGTAATCCCCAAAGGTTTAGACAGAGGTTTACTATTGTACACTTACATTTCGCTGGTGCCACTATAAAGTTCTATGTAAATTTGGAAGACAACAAAATCTTACTCATCTGATACCGATTTAATCTCCAAAACTATGGGATATAAAACTCGATGCAACAATTTTAAAAAGCTAATTATGATAAATGGTCTTAGGTGGCTGAGTTTCGTAATTATGGCGGTCGTAATTATACATTTAAGACTTGTGGTTTTCGTTTAACAAGGTACACGGAGTGGTTTTCAAGGCACCATTTTTACTCTCCGTGATTTTGTAACGAAAAATCTAGAACAAAAGCATAGTTTACTACTTGACCAGTTCTCTACGATACCTAATTGTGGTGAAATAATTGATGGTAGCTGAATGTCTAAGTGTAGAAATTTATTCTTGTAAACGAATCTATTGCGTATTGCAAATCTGCTGATTTAAGGGGCTGCTAAAGGAGGATCAGATCGATATATAACAACTAAGAATCAAGGTATCTGTGCGGACCTAAGCAATGGCCTGAAGAACCCTGGGAAGAAGTAAAAAAATGGCCCATTGTAAAAAAAAATGTTGGATGCCTGCCGTCCGGAGCTCCCCAGAAACATAATAGAGATTTTATGTTACTATATTATTTTTTCTATTGTAGTTCCAATTGTGAACAAGTATTCGCAACTTAAACCCAGAGTGTTTTCATAAAAATGCCAACAATAACAAAACGATGAGAATGGCGAAATAAAACACACCCAGGGGAATGATTGCGTGAACAATACAATTCGTTCTTTCATTCATTCGTTCAACTTGTGTGTTCTATCGTTTTATTTTTTTGTTATGATACCCTTAGAGTGACGGTTGTGTCTATCTAATTATTTATCGAATCAACTATTATTTAACTCTCATAAATACAAGACATGACCGTATTCTTAGATATAATTTCCTAGCAGCACTACCTATTTATCGCCTTAGGTTTTAAAGTAGCTGGCTTTGGAATCCATGGAGTCTCATTGAAAAGAATATTATGAGAATGTATTTTGAAATATCGTTTTTTGACGACATAAACGTGGAATAAAACGATTTAGTTATTTTTTAACAAATTTTTATTATTAACAAATTTCTTATTAAGGCTTATTTCATTGCCTCATTGGTCTAGTGGTCGCAAGCGCAACTGCTGAGCGTGAGGTCCTAGGTTCGATGCCCGGGTTGGGTAAAGTGTTATGGGTTTCCAATACATCAACCAAATCCTCAGTATCAGCACGGAGTTTGGAGCTATGCCCGGTTGATGGCAATAGGCTCGCCCCTATTACATGGGAATTAATAGCATCGACGAAATGTCGGTGTAAAATAGTGTATCCTCTTTTGGAAAAGAGTCTTATTGTTTGTAATATTTTTTATAAAAACTGCGATTTCCATATCTCTGTAATACCACAGGCGTGGTGCTATGTTATGCTATGCTGATATAACTGGATGAATTGCACATAGTGTCATCTTTTCAAAGAAGCTCTTTACATGAACCCTAAAATATTATTTTCATACTATTGTTTCTGGTCCTATTACCTCCAACTTTTGCTATAAAGGACCAAAATGCCCAAACGCTTCCTCCAATATATTGGAACACAAAAACTTGTCGTGCAGAGATCTTGTTAGCGTAGCATCGTTATAGCGTACGTCACGGCAGATTGCGTGACACGGCGTTTGATTAGCGTAACGTAATTGTATCTGACGCTCGACTATCGTTTGTTATTGTTTATTTGGAGTAACTAGGTGTTTTAGTAAGAGCTGTTGAATAATTTGAACACTTGTAACTCCTATCAATCCTGTTTTATGGAATTTTATTAGTGGCTTATGTTGATTTTTGGCAGTATTACAACCGCAGTGGCTAAAGCACAGCTTTTTGAGTTCACGTGTTCAATTTTTGCACGAAATAAACATCCATATGACCTACAGATAAATTATTCCAGTGTCTTATGTGGGTTAGTCAATAAATTGGCAGGGCAAATTATTCTCTTTCTAATAAACTTGACATAATATAACACTTTAGTATTTAAGTAAAGTTAATTACTTAATGTCAGAATCCACGACAATAATCTCTTAGCATTGGGCTATTCGAATTTCATCATAAATTTTTATATAATAGTAAAATGGAAAGAAATATTATCGAGTAAAAATCATTAGTTAATGAAACATAAGAATCCCAGACTTCTCCAATAAAGTATTCACATAACGGTCCTACCGTCACCTTGAGTCTCTCTCGATAGTAATTACACTAATTGGGCAAACTAATTAAGTCTTAAATAGAATTAAATGTAAGAAAAAAATCTTCTCCTCCTCATTACAAGATGTCATCTTTAGGGATTAGTATAAAAGCATTTCGGTATTGGAGACACAATTATGTCTGTTATAGCAATCTAAGAGATTAGAATCTGTAAATTCTGAGTTATTTATTACAATGGAACTTTATTTATTTTTATGTGAGCTTTCTTTTATTTCGCCGCCTATTACTAGGACTCAAGAACGGCGTTATACCTACTAGGTATTATTTAATTCAAAATAGAATATAATACTGAATATAGAAGAAAATATAATGTTCTTTTTTTTATAAACCTGTCTCGTGCACTTTTAAAACGTTAATTGTTTGTCGTTTGTTGTTGCACGGTTCCAAAAAGTTGGTCCTGTGGAAAAGAACTGGCAAAAACTACACGGATAGTTTTAAAATAAATTATTCTACAATGTTGGCATAAACATTATATTGGAGAAGCAATGAAAGTACTTGTGAACAAGAAATCTTATTGATTGTAATAATGGACCGTCTGGAACACATCGCTTCTAGCAATAGCAACTATGTACGTTCCTTAAACGTAAAGTTTTATTTAAATAGCAATGTATGTCCAGTATTTATCTGATGTACAGTAAAGTACATATTGTATTGTATAAAACTTACGATTACATTGAAATTTTGATGTCAGAAATGGTGGAAATATTTGATGTCAGATGGAGAATCTCTGCAGACTGTTAAAGAATATCTTTTATATTATAGAAATTTTATATAACGTTAATAATTACGCTGAGTTGGTAATCATATTTGTCCTTGTATTGGGATTTTGGTAATTGAGGATCAAATCTGAAATTTATCTTGATAATACATTATTTTTTATTGAAACTCTCAATAAATATTATCATTGAAATAACATAAAAGTCACGCCAATCGGGTGCTTGACACATCAACAAGTCACTCAAAAGGGGTCCTACTAATTTGTCAAACCACTGCGGCCTACCCCACGTTTACAATAAATTACTCACGAAACTATAATTAAATTTATAATTACCAACTAATAATTGTTAGAACCACATCACAGGCTTAGTTACGATAAAGTCACAAGTTTTAATGAAACATCGCGTTCTGCGCTGGGTGCGCTTACCCTAACAAAATCCAATTTGGAAATTGCTTACGACCGGCGAAATCATCCCTCTTATACATACGATATGTGCAATGAAAAGCAAACTTTATGATGATAGGTGTATGATACAGTTTCATTTGGCGAAGTAAGTGTGGTTGCTACCTGATTTAGGGGCCCTATTCTGAGAGCTATAACGATAATGGTGGTAATTTGAAGACGAAAACGTTCGATGGTAGAAGAATTTCTGTTTTCGTGGTGGGTAGTAAACTGATTTGTGTTGAAGGCAAGGTCGTCCTCATAATTAGTGCGTACCGCAGGCAATGAAGTACCTTCGTTAATTATCTTTTAAGTGGCAATTTACGAGAATTACATTGGTCTTTTGGTCCAAAGGAAAACTAGAAAACCTTTCGTATTTTTTTGCAAATAAAAATATATCAAATAAAAAATAAGTGGAATAAAAAATAAAGGTTCATTATCGTTAGTCTATTTTTGAACCTATTAACCCCAAGGCTTATTTGTGATAGGTCTAGACTAATGCCTATTTAGATATCAGAATTATTTTTAGATATCTATAAAAGGACCGATATCGGTCCTAAATATCAACGAAAATCTTAATCTCTCGGTTAAATATTGCTGACGTATAATATTAGAATACGGCTGCCTGAGGTCAGCAAATCCAAAATGGCGTCGAACGTGACCTCGAAAGATAATAACGAGATGTATAGAGATACATTATGTCGATGTAAGATATACCTATCGAGATTTAATACGTAATTATTAACGGTTCATTCTCTCAATGGTTTTAATGGTAAGAATTTGACTGATGAACATGAGTTTGGAGACTACTGGGTTCGATTTCCAAGTCAGTGAAAGCGTTATTAGGTTATTAAAATTATCATCATTGAGATAATGGTTGCAAGCGCGACTATTGAGCGTGACGTTCTGGGTTCAATTCCCGAGTCGAGCAAAGTGTTATTGAGTTTTTCTGTATGGAAATTCTCAGTAGCAGTACGGTGTCTGTAACTGTGCTCGGCTGATGGGCTCGTCAGCTATTACATGGGACTTAATAACGGGATCGGCGAAATGTGGTTGTATAAAAGTACAACTCTGCCTTACCTTTCGAGGAATACAGGCGTGATTATTGTTATGTAATTATCATCATTATCAGGCTATAGACTCGCTTCTTAAGGACTTAATCACAGTACCGGCCAAATAGAGCTACAACTCTGCCTTGCCTTTCGGGGAATACAGGCGTGATGCTATGTTATGTAATAAATCATAAGAATTTGTTCGGCGTCGACAACAGAGAAAACCTTACACTCAGTCCATAACCAAAGTATCTATAACACAAAGTTGGCGGCAGAACTCGATAACCCGTTAAAACTGTTCCAAAACTCCCAACTCTTCAAAGGTCCGAAGGATCAACGTAAGTCCTAATTATCCGTCGGATCGCTCACCTAACAATTAGTCGAGTTCTGAGGTCTGCAAGTTAATCTAAACCCGTTTGGTAAATCCGTTTATAGAATCGGAAAGTTCTATATAAGTAGTTCAGTTTGATTGATTAATGCTTTTATTTTATGGTGAGGTAAGTAGGATACATCACTGGTCTAGTGCCCGCAAGCGTGACTGGTAAACGTGAGATACTGGGGTCGATTTCCGGGTCAGGAAAAGTGTTTTCGGATTTTTCTGTATAGAAATTCTCAGTAGCAGCACGGAGTCAGGAACTGTGCCCAATTGATGGTAATAGACTTAACAGCATCGGTGAAATGTGGGTGTACAATAGTACGCCTCTGCCTAACTCTTTGAGGATACAGGCGTGATGCTTATGTTATGTTTATGTCAGCTAAGTAGCATAGGATCAAAAATGTAATGCACTGAAAGCACTTTTAGTCTGTTACGTCCCACTGCTGGACAAAGGGGTTCTCGGATTGTAGTATAGTATTTCATTATTATCACATGTATAGTATTTCATTATCATATGTTGTACATTGAATCTATTATGGTAAGATTTAAGCTTACAGTGAGAGAGACACCAACATTTCTGTATCAAGGAAATAAGTTTAGACGGGTTCGACTATTGTGTCCATTTGTACATTGGATTGTCCATCCATTGTGTACATATGTAACGGCAGAATAAATAATTAAATAATATTCTTTACTCATACTGAAACATACGATATTCAATAACCCTGCAACTGCAACGCCAAAATTCAAAACCCAAAAAATCCCAGTCCGGTTCTTCAATCTCAAAAACGTTTCCAAAAAACGAAGCCAAAACAAACCGATTTATCGTTTCGAACAAAAATTCGGGAAAACATTGACACATCTCGTACGATAACGGAGAAAAACCGCACGGCACCGGTATTCTATCACGGTGATATCCAATACGTCTTTTGTCATTTCATATCCGTCCCCCGCCCCCCTCTGACATAATTACGGCCTCCGGCTTCCTTTGGGGATATCCGAATATCGTATTTGAGGAGTTTTTGGGCAGAAACTTGGCCAACAACACAGTTTATTTTAATAGCGTCAAGTTTTCGTTGTGTGGTTGGTAGAGTGATTCATTGGCGGTTCTTCAAGATTGTTTAGACGGGATTATTGGCAAAGAGGGTAGTTCAGAAAATATATTTTCAGATTGATGAAGTGCTTACAATTTAAATTCGGCGAAGGAAATTTTGAGAGAAACTGGGTTTGTTGTTGTTGTTGGAAAATCAGGTTGTGAGTATGCGTGAACTACCGAAGTGGACACGAGTGTCAAGCGCATCACTTCAGTTGAGTGATGGTCACGTCAAGCATTTAGTACAATGTAGCCAATTAAGCATATCGAACCCGCTTTTCAATATTAACCTAGCGTTTTTCTGAAAAGAGCCAAAAAATTTAAAGGTTCTTTATTAAAAGTATGGCAAACTAAAAGTTATTTCATAAACGTTTAACTCTAATCCTACTAAATATTATAATCCTACTATCCTATCCTACTATTCTACTAATCCTATCCTATCCTACTAATATTATAAATCCCACTTAATATAATAATATAATATAATAATATCCTACTAATATTATAAATGTGAAAGTTTGTGAGGATGGATGGATGGATCTTTGTTACTCTTTCACGCCAGAACGGCTGAACGGATCTTGATGAAATTTGGCACGGAGATAGATTATAGTCTGGAATAGCACTTAGGCTACTTTTTATCCCGGGAAAATGTACGAGTTTGTAAACTACGCGGGCGAAGCCGCGAGCGGAAGCTAGTAGACCATATTTTTTGTTCTCGATTTTAGTTCCCCCATCATATTATCAAACTTTTAATGAGTAAAATAAGTGGTTAAGTATAACAATCGTAACTCAAATCACACATAGATAAACTAAAACAAAATCCGAACTCGTTTTTGTAATTATACAGCGGGATTCATGGACGTGACACGATTTTGAGCCAAATGAGTGGTGAGGGGTTGGGGTGTGACGCAGTGGGGCAGGGGGGGAACCGTCCAGTGATTTGTTACCTGATCCGCGTCGAGGCGTTGTGAATTGAGCGGATTTCGCGGGAAATGTATTGTTCGGTCTTTTTGACACCTAAACGGCAGCGATAGGGTTAGGGTTTATCAGTTAGGTTTAACGGATTGGATCGGCTGTTGCAGATAAATTGAATGTCTTAGACGTCTTAACACTTAGTTTTAATCGTTGTGCCTACATTTATAGTGAGTTTCCGATACTTAAAGCCTAACTTAATTGTACTGTAGCTACAACGTAACCGGAATTTCATAATCTAAACTGTAACAATAACATAGCAGTGATAGCCTAGCGGTTGAACGCTTGCCTTCCATGCAGGAGGGTTTGAGTACGAACCCGGCCCGCACCTCTGACTTTTCGGAATCATGTGCAGATCAGAATTTGATTATCACTTGCGTTTACGGTGAAGGAAAACATCGTGAGGAAACCTGCACACCTGAGAGGGCTCCATAAAGTTCTTGACGGTGTGTGTAGTCCGTCAACCCGCACCGGGCTTGCGTGGTGCACTAAGGCCTAACCCTTCTCGTTTTGAGAAGAGACCCTTGCCCAGCAGCGGGACAGTAACGGGTTGAATTTATAAATTTATTAAACTGTGACAAAGCTGACGCGATATTTTCTCGCTTACATTGGCTGCTAGCTAGGGAACCACGAGTGCAAATATCGTTTACAATCCTTTTGTTTGTATTTCCTTTTTTATAGGTTAAAACTATTTTTAGACTATTATAAGTAAACTGGCTGCCTCATTGGTATAGTGGTCAAAAGTGACTGCTGAGTATGAAGTCGTAGGTTCAATTACCGGGGCGGGCAACGTGTTATTGGGTTTTTCTGTATCGAAACTCTCAATAGTAGCACGGAGATTGAAACTGTACCCGGTAGATGTCAATAGGCTCGCGTCCTATTACATGGGACTCAATAATAGCATCAGCGTAATGTGGGTGTACAATACAATTCTGCCTAACCCTTCGGGGAATGCAAGCGTGATGCTATGTTCTGCAATAGAGAAAATATAAACACATATAACGTTGCTTATTTTATTATACAACCTTACCTATAATAACAAACATTCTACATAAAATGTTGAATTGATTCTACTAAAAAACATAAATACACACAAAATGTACACACTTTAAAATCCAATACGAATAAAATTTAATCATAGAAATTGAGTTACAATTTCACGGGGACATGTTAAAATAATTAAACACAGACGTGTCGTACGAGGCGCGACCACAAAGGACATGCTGGTCTGTAGGACACGTACACATCGTACACACTAGAGAGTAATCTGGACCTTATGTTATAGGTGCTATGGTACAAACTCGTTTACAGTAAAAACTATCTCAAATCGAATGCATTTAAAATCAGAACGTGCTTAATAACAAATTTTAAATACCGAACTAAGTTACAACTTTTTTTTATACAACTAAAAATGGCTAGGAAATACTTCTTTGCAATTTTGGCCGCCTGATAGTAACTATTATGAATTGAGATATTTGATAGATCTAAGAAACGTGTTGACCGATTATATATTATATAAATTATTTGATTTCTAGATGAAGGATTTAGGAGTATCGTTTCGCTGCCGGCTTCTGACAAAATTGTTTTGAAATACGCGCAAAACAGGTGTTAGGGCGTTAAAATTTCCTATATTTAAACTTAAAAAATAATGATTTGATTTCGGTTTCTATCGTTTTGTCAGACTATAAAGTAGGTGGACGCGTTTTGTATTTTTTTTATGGAATAATACGGAAGACTTTTGGTTAAAAAAGCGCAATTTAAAGTTTAATTATTTGTCAATCTATATAAACGATATAAAAAAAAAACGTGACGACCTAGTTTTTACTTGTGTCTATAAAGTATAAAAAAAATAAGCAAAATTAGTTCATGTTTAGTGGGGTAAAAACGTTAACGCATATATGTATGAAAACTTTTACTATAGGCTTAACAGTACTTGTGAGTTTGACTGTCATAAGCTCGTGTGTGCTTTGAGTGATTCTTTGATAATTCCACTGTACAATGATATTTGTGCAATCTTGAATCTACTACTTAACATAAATTACAAATAATAACACTTACTAAAGTCCCGCAATGAAACCGTACCTTAACGGCCGCCATTTCGGTGACGTCAGCCGTCACTTGACAGCGCACTCCGTTCAGAAATCGAGTTACGATGTCCAATATTGATACAATTGTGCCAACAAAACGAACTCGACATAACTACAGGAAGGCCGGTAATTCGATTTATAGTGGATACTCCTTGGTGCGGTGAGAATAGATTTAGTTTTAATTTTTTTTTTCTCGATGTTTATGATTACTGATTTAAATGTTTTTTTTTTTTTTATATGAACATAAAATACCTCAAGCATAAAAAAATAGGGAAGCGAATATTTCATTTTAACACAAACCTGATTTACTCCGTTTGTATAAAAAGCCAACAAGTTACAGTTTCGCCACAATTGGCAAACATAATCTCACTAAACCTTAATAAAACTTGAGTATTGTTACAGGGAAAAAATGTGAAGTGGGACTTAAAGTATCAAGATTATCCACTCACAGAATAAACAGGTGCTTATCACAAACAAAAATATATCACAAACCATCAAATTACTTTCGCAATAAATGGCGACATCGCTCAAAACATTCGTTACAAAATATTTCATCAAGAAATGAAGAATGAGGATATTATTCGAAATATCATTCTACCCTCAAAATCACGCTAAGATTTTCATTTTTATCCACAACACGGCTCCCGCGAACAATTCTTTTAGAATAATCTCCATTTGGAGGGCGCGTCAAAATATATAAGATATTGCTTGGAACGCGAGAGACCGGAAAAGATCTGTCGCTACCATCACTGGGATTGTTCCCAGTGTATTGTGTTTTGTGAATTTAAATTCTTTATGTGTCGCTGATTTGAGTATGAATGAAAAGTGGAGCGTATCAGGTGTTGTGACTGCTGCTGAATCAACAATAGGATGGGTTGTTGTGGTGCTCCATGCTACTTTAATTTCCATGGGAGAAGCACAATGCAAATTGCATGCTTGTTAAACTAACATCACCGGCACTGGATTTCTTACCAAGTACTATGACTCTTTAATGGCTGTTGAAATGTGTTCAAGACTAGGATATCACTAGATTGTATGCCAATACATAATAGTTCGTAGTTCACGTAGCAACTTAAATTAAATATCATTTTCACATAACCAAAAATATTTCATTTTCTGTTACCATTACAAGTCATTCTCATGAAAATTCATAACACGAATATCAACAACGTTTGTTCACAATCAAACCACAGATACCGAAATACAATTCCATTAATAGAATCATCATAATAACATTTAAAATGCCGATGACAAAATTATTAACGGCGAACAATACTTAAATTTGTAATCAACAGTCGGATTGTAAAATAACAATGTTCTCCACTTAATTATTGGACAAACTGCAGTAGATTAGCATTTCGTGTACTAAAATTTTGCATATTCCACACACGTAGACATCCAATGGCACCATGACACCAAATTATGTACGTATTAGATTAGTAATTGCTGCGTAAACGCAAAATCTCATTTGTATTCAGAACTGATGGCTCAAAATGTAGGATTTTGCAGATACCCCCATTTTATATTCTAGTGTGTTGCGCTGAGCTTAATGCGATTTTAGTTTGATACGGACATTCGTTTTAATTAGTGAAAATTAGTGGTTTCTTTTGTGTGGTAGCTAATTATGTTCGGTGCATCCTACTTTAATATTATAAATGTGAAAGTTTGTGAGGATGGATAGATGGATGGATCTTTGTTACTCTTTCACGCCAGAACGTCTGAACGGATCTGGATGAAATTTGGCAAATAGATAGATTATAGTCTGGAATGGCACATAGGCTACTTTTTAATCTCGGGAAAATGTACGGGTTCGTAAACCACGCCGGCAAAGCCGCGGGCGGAAGCTAGTTGGTAATAAAGAAGATTAGTTAGATTCGTTAGGAGAAAATTTGAATGGTGATTTAGAGAGTTTAGTTATTCGATAATCAACATACCAACATTGCAACAGAATTAAATATATTTAAAGTGTTACAAATTCTAAATAAATGAAGCTTAGTTAGCCGTAACATATAAGTTATGTCCCAAAAATCCAAATAAAACCGTTTCACAATCAAACTCAATCCTCTCTTAGCGAACCCAAATGAACAAATTAGACCATCCGAACAGTATTGAGCTGTACAAACACAGGTTTTCGAAATCCTTTGAAGTGCAATTTATCAGTTCAATCTACCCCCCATTCCAGATTTATTAACTCGACGGTAGCATAACAAATTATAGGGTGAACTAACAAATAACGGTCCACTGCGTCTCCATTTGTTACTCAATTTATGTTCAAGTGTTCATTCCGCGCTACAATTAACTTCTTCGAACGCAATTAATTTTAATCAGAAACACTTGGGGTGGAGAAAATTAAAGAAAAAAAGCAACTTAACAAGAATGGTTGCGTCCAACGCCCAACTTCACCAAAACAATGTACGGGAAATTAGTTTCGTGATACATTTTCGAGAATTCTAATTATTTTTGGACAATACTGTTGTTAGTCGTGGAATGTTCAGAACCTTAATAAATAAAATTGTTTTGTATAATATTGACTAAGGGCTTACGATAAGAATAGCATCTTAATAATAGCAATTTATAAGGCTTTGTTTATTGTTTGTTTCAAGCTTTTCTGAGAATTTGTATCATAATAATGAACAACAAGGTTCCATGTTAGCGCCAATAAAATTAATTATCTCAAAATCCTTTGGTTAACACCTGAATAAAAATACTATAACATTAATCAACAATACCTCAATGTTATTTAAAATTTCATGACTTTATTCCGTACGACATTACATCACCGCCTATGAAACGAAACATAGATTTGGTCCCACGTTGGGTGCCAACGCCACCTACCGCTCTAAATCACTTCCGGTGTCGTTCAATAATGGACGCCGCACTTCCGGTCTGGCCCACTGTCTGGCCTGGGATATATATGTCTACTAATTGAGTTGCAACCACCGTTGACTACATTATTATAGCATTAATAACGGGAGGTGTTGGCAGGCAGGTACGATACTTGAGAGATATGGGAATAAAAACCGTCTTAAGCTATTAGATGTTTTCCAGATTGTACTTTTCGTTCATAACTAAACTAATCAATGGATTAATAAACGGATGACGCAATTTGTTCCAATATATCATCTATTTTTTCTCTTTTAAATATTTTCTTACTACAATACCCTTACTCCCTGTTGTCACTCTTGTACAGAACAAAAACAAAACATGAAGGAAGATATTTCGAATATAAATTAAAAATATTTACATTTTATCAATTGTAGCAAGCGCAGTTGCCGAGCGCGAGGATTCGATTCCTGTGTCGAGGAAAGTTGTTTCTATTAGCAAATTTTCAGAAGTAACCAGTTTGGAATTGTGCTCGGTGGATGCCAATAGCTTCGCCTTCTATTACAAGGGAAGAAGGAATTAATAATAGCTTTGGGTAAATATGGGTGTACAACAGTACACATCTGCAACTCTTTAGGGAATCAAGCGTTATGCTATATTTTATTTTCATATCCATTTTTTTCACCTGTTCAAAATGCACGTGTTAAAAAAAGTTCTTTGCTTGCTTGTTTTCAGTTATTCGCTTTAAAATATCAGAATTTTCAAAATGTATTTTTTTTTAATTTAAATCTAGCTTTTGCCCACGACTTCGTACGCATGGAATTTAGAATCTGATATTTTTCTGCGGTATAATGGAGCCTATATTTTGAGTTAGACCTCTAGCAATACATCGGTGAAAAGTATTGTACATTCAATTCCATGCATTTTATTGCGTGATGTGTGTACATACAGACAGACAGACAAAAATTCGAAAAACTGTTGTTTCGGCTTCTTTTGTTCTAATAAAAATACCCCTATATTAGTTATTCTCCAATATCTATAATGTACAGACATCGGCCTGTTATAATTTTATTATATTACATATAGAAAGAAGGTCTTCGTCTATGGTACTTTGGTAATATTCAGGACTCTAAAAAAACTGTATAACTTTCAAAAAGTACTCGTAGAACTTAGGTTCTATAGGTGCGTCAGAGTAACAAAAACCGAAAAAAAAATTGGTACTAGGTCTAAAACTAGAAATGGTAATACAATTATCGACTTAGCAAAACAAAAAATTGAGACACAACTGAACAAACTGACATGCATTGAACACGAACAAATAACTTTTGAATAAGTAATAAATCTAAAATGGCGACCAGAGTATCAGCGGCTTAATTACTCAGATCTGTCTAAATTGATTCAAAGAATTGATATCTCATAATCCCTCAGCTTATTAGAGAGATGGGAATAACATGTAATTAATTTTGAGTGTTTTGAGCGCTTACTAATGAGTTTCTCGTCGGTCGCGGTAGAGTGCGCTAGTGTAACTTGCTACTTGTGTAATATATTAGTATATTGAGGGAGTAATATTATTTAGCCTTTGTTGTCGATTTTGATGCTATGATTTATGTTTGGCAGAATTTTCATCATTAAGTGTAGCTTTCTGTACCTCTATTATGAGTTTTTTTACTATTTACTCTCATAGTAAATGTAAATTTTCATGCAAGCGATTTTAGTTCTTAACTCGGTTACATTAGGGATTCGAGTCGCTAACATGACATCTCTATAATATAGTAAATAGTAAATCAAAACTTTACTATGACACATATGTCACATAAGCGACTCTAGTCCCTAATCTAACCAAGTAAAGAACTAAAATCGCTATTATGAAAATTTACTTTACTATGATAGTAAATAGTAAGAAAACTCGTGATAGTGGTACTGTTTTTGTTTCTCGAAGGTTTGTAAGGATGTACTGTATGTATGTACCTAGATACATTTCACAAATCTAGCGTTATTACATGAATAGATAAAAGGCGAGCCTAGTGCCATCTATCGGACAACATTGCAACGAAGTTACTGAGAATTTCATAAAATTACAATATCACCACAGACTTAAATATCAAATTCAAGAACTCCTGCACATTAGCCGCGCATGCGACCACCAATGAGACAGTAATTAGGTAGTACTTTCCAATTCATCAGCTCATCATATTTTAACACCATATATTTCAGTAATGGCGTCATTTTAAACACCTGCAGTTAAACACCTCTATAGTAAAATCGGAGTAATTTATATGTGTAAAATTTTAACTCCCCGTAATTTTCGTGTTGTTTAGTTTTGTAAACATTATTTTACCCCGAACATAAATATGGAAACGTGAAGTATTTATAATATGTAGCGTAGTTTCTAAGTTAAGCGTGCTTGTTGATGCATGTTCTTGTTGAGCAAAAGTTTCGGATATATATCCCAACAATGCGTAACGAGATGTTGTTATGACTTCGAAGTGCAGCTTAGAGGATATTTTTATAGACGCCATGTTTGTCTGCTGATACTTTTTGATAAAATGTCTAGCGCCAGATAAGTTTCAGTTAGCTACTTTGCTTTATAAATAATATAAAGTCGATCTGCGAGGTTAATAGCTACCTTGCAGTTGAGCAGCGTTTACCGCGGTCAGTCCTTGGATGGGTGACCATTTCTCACACATCGAGACCCCTCCGCGCCTCGGAAAGTACTTGAAGCACGTTAAGCAGTTGTTTCCGGGTGTCATACGACTGTGTCTGACAGTTATTACGACTGTCAGCAGCCCAAAAGTCTGACAACCAGTCTTCGTGTTTCAGTGTCTCTCAGTAATTGGGTAGCGGAGGTCAGATGTCAGTCACTCGGTGTAAAATACAGATATTCAGCCACAAATTACACTGGGAACCTATATAACTTACTAATCTTTGTATCAGTATCAAATAATAATGTCCTGACCGATTTCCGTCACGGCGGCCAATCTCACCAGAGATTAGCCAACTACACAGGAGATATTATAGAGCACAAGTATGTGCGCAAACACAGGTGCTCTCTCTATTTCTTCACTCTCATAGCCCGATGAGACGGCAATCCGACACGACTGGAGAAAGATCAGGCGCAGGACCAACGGCTTTACGTGCTTTCCGAGGCACAGTGTGTATTCACATACACAAAGACGCAAACCCGAAACAACTATCTGTAGATCATACAAATATTTGTTCCGTGCGGGAATCGGATCCGCGACACGTAGCTCAGCAGTCGATCCCTCAACCACTGCGCCAACCGTGCCGTCAAAGTATATAAGTATAAAATAATGATAGCATCAAAATACAAAAAAAAATATACTCGCCGTTAAAAGGACTTGTCTCCTACATAAAAAGAGATAGGTATAATAAAATAATCACATTTCAACATTACGTCACTTTCAACTTAACGCTCTTTACGTCTAAAACGATATGAAATTAGAAAGATGTTTTTATAACGCAATTTCAAAGTCAGGATATAATCTACTTACTTGGGTCCACAATATTTGTGAAACAAATGCCTCCCTTGCAGTATCGTAAAAGTTAATGGTGTTTTCTGTATCATTGTTTAAGTCCTTTTATATTGCAATTGGTCGTTATATATGATGGCTCGCTTATTTTGATGCTGTTTTTCTCTTAGCAGCTTGTAAAGTGTTTGGAAGGTACCTGTCGCTTCGTGTAAGCATTCGTTCATAATTCCTTTAAAGGGTTAGACAGAAATGTATTAAACGCCCATATTTTATTGATGCTTTTATTGAGTTCCAAGTGAGCTACTGCGCGAGACGAGCTACTGAGAGTTTGTGTACAGAAAAACCTGATAACACTTTACCCGACTCGAGAATCGAACCCAACATATTATACACTAGACTGATGACGCAATTTGTGTAAAAGGTTTCATGTAAAATATCGAATTGTGCTTAAATATGACACCCTTTTTGTTACGAGTAGAAAAGAATATAACTAGTAATAAATAATTGATACCAAATATTTTTTATTAATAGTCTATAGCTGCCTTTAAAACAATAATTTCTCTACATATTATGACGTATTTCACGCTGAATTTCTTCAATAGAAACAAAGACTAACTCCACTACAAATTGAACTTTTTCAGTTCTAATCTTCTCAAGCTTTATTGTTACACTTAGGGTTGTCACACATACGGTTCAAGTTCACTAAAGTGCAACTGAC
The DNA here is from genome assembly GCA_947562105.1 of Shargacucullia verbasci. NCBI lineage: Eukaryota > Metazoa > Arthropoda > Insecta > Lepidoptera > Noctuidae > Shargacucullia > Shargacucullia verbasci. Next base: position 1,173,493 of record OX387284.1, read on the forward strand.
AAGAAAATTAATAGCCGAGATGAACCCCCATCTCTCAGCCAACGAATTCTAGGTGATGTCTTTTTATATCCCTTTTCAGTCATGAACCAAGGAACTACGAGCTAAATTGCTGTCTGCCAACTTAATAACATTTCAGACTTCAAATTTCAGAGTTGGCAGCCCTGCCACACATATACATTTTACCCCGCACCTTTTGTCTGAACTTCAGCGGCGAAAAACGAGTTAATTACAATAACAATGGGTGTATCCGCGATGAATGGGTTAAAAAAACCAACCCCTTGAATCTACCCCATTGTATAATTTATTTGTGGCAATGTCACTGTCGGTAATTATTTTTTTGTGTTTGCATATTTTTTGCAGCCTCTTGATTTATGATGTTCGTTTCATTTGTTATCTGTGAAAGGAAAGTCAGATGGTTGTATAAATTATTTATTGTTTGGAAAGAGAGATTGGTGATGATTATATTGAGTGACGTCACAAATGATTAATTTTTTTTTTGTTGCAATATTATCAACTGAATTCAAACTGTGTTGGTTCCATTATTCTGTGCCCAGTGTCGATGCTTGTGTCTAGAAAGATCATTCTATATTTCGCACCCTCAGAACGAAAGTGATCTAATTCAAAAATGTAATTTGTAGGAAATGAGCAAGAAAGTCTTCAAAAAAGTATGCATTTTAAGGTTTGGTTGTTCAGGATTTTTGAGTTATATCACTTTCATTTTAAGGGTGCGATTTGTTAACTTCAAATCTCTACACTGTCTACTTATACATTTATCTACCTCACAATGTTAAAAAGCGTGATAATACTGACACAACTCATATTAACACAGACTTAATATCAAACCGTCAATAATTCCAAAATGCTGGTAATCGCTTAGAGGCAGATTATTTCGCGTCGAGCGCAAATTTGACAAACTCCGTAACAAGGCCAGATAACGTCAAAACTTGTAAAATTATTACTTCAAGTATCACGCTGCCGCCGGGATTGGAACACGCTCTTCAGTATTATAGATTTTAATGTCAGTAATTTTCGTTAGGTGAAATGAAAAATATTAATAGTGTGAATGTATATGAAGTGTTTTGTTTTTCGTTTTCTGTAAAGTTATTAATTTGTCACGCTCCATGTGGGTGGGACATGCTCACGATATTTATAGATGTAATGTAACGTTTGTTAGGATAAGTCAGTAATATTAATAGTATATGCAATTTGTCTTATGCAATTTAAGCTGTGACTTAATATTCCTAAATCTTAAATGTAATTAACACGTTCACTGTGAGTAACGTGACAAGCTTTTTTTGTAAATGCCAAGATATCATCGAAATACACATTATTATTTACAAATACATATCTTCACATATAAATATTATATGTCCTAATCATTATATGATTGTATCTTTATTGAACTTGACCTTACTGATTCATTTATTTTTGTGTCTGTACCATTTAATGTCAATCAAATCTAACTATAATAAATAGTTATAATATGCATAATTACAATCTCGATCATCATTTTACTATTTAGTAGTATCTGTATATTGAAATCTGTTTTATTTGTTTCAGAAGCCGATTACACACTGGACGATTCATTTTGGAATGAGGAAAGCCCAGTTGGTGAGTGATTGCATGATAACATACAAAGTGATGAACATAACGACAATAAATTAAAACACCTTACTAGCTAAGCAGAATACTTAAAAATGAATAAATAAGGTGTGAAATCAAAATTCAAAAATTGAAATTGCATTCTTAGATATTGTCTGACTTATGAAGTAGCAGATAATTTTTAAGCCATGTATGTAAATGGTTTCAATCTGTGATTGACTTAGACAACTTGGCTAGAGAACTCGTACAAATTGTTAAATTAAAAAATTAAACCTGTGGCTATATGTTTGAATATGAATTGATTATTTTTGGTGTACAAACTACTAACGCGACACCTGAAATATGGTTTCAATTATTGTCATTATATCGTCACCACTTTGTATGGCATAATTACGTACTACTATTTAAATATAGTTTTCATGCGGTCATCTACAGTTGCAACTGGTAAACTTGAGTTCTTCTTGAGCAAAGAAAATACTGTTAAAACGTTTTAGGGCTGTGATCACCAATAATATAACAGATGGTTAAAATGTAAACGCCCGTTTACGCATACAAAAGATCGTGTTAAACGAATTTTGTCTTAAACATTCGTTATATTGTCGGTGAACATTGGTCTTAAACACACTACGTGACACGTTTACTAAAGAAATCTATTCAGGTTTTCAGTCTTAAAATGTACCTTCAAATCGTCCTGTATTTCGCTCTTCATATACACATGTCGAACTTTTTTCACGGACCAGAAAGCTTGACATATGTCCCAATGAAAGCTATTCAGGTATGAGGACCCCAAATTTCCCTTCATAACACCACATTTCCTTCCTCAATCAAAACCTTCAAAAACATCGACAGAAACACTGCCGACATCGATAAAACCCAAGTTCTGTCGCCTTGTCACTAGCAGCGAGATGTAAAAACGCTCGTCAGCCGGATATCCGGCGGCAGCCGTACATCACAACCGTGCCGGGGCCGGGCCATAACCATTCCAGTTTTCGACTACAATGTTTTTGACGATTTTTATGACCCTTTTTGCGTACTGGTAAAGTGATTTTTGTTGTTTTTAATTTGTTGACTGAACTGTTTTCTTTATTTAATAAATTGTTTTATTCATTTGTTTTTTGCTTGATTTGAGGGTATTGCTCTTTTTTACTGCTTCGTCTGGGTCTTTGCAGATTAATTACGAAATCAAGCTTATTTTGGGCGACTATATTTTTCTAGATATACATATATTACTGTAATAAGAATACCTACTGCTGGGCATGATATATTACCAGAGACGCTACACTGACCTAATTGGCTAGCTCTCTCAAGTGTGCAGATTTCTTCACGATGTTCTCCTACATGATTAAAACAAGTGAAAAGTCAGATAGAAGTAATATAACCACGGATATAAGTACCTAGTAGTAGTCTTTGAAAATATCTACAAAATAAAAATTCGCTTCCAATTGAGTCCCACACTTGTAACACATTATGTACATGTCATTTCAAGGCTTTTACTCTCTTTGACATTTAGATTTGGAACGATGACGCAATTTTGTGTGTTTACTAAATTCGGAGTCACGAAATCCGGGTCAACGCAAGCCCAAACAATCGTAGCTTTGTTTACAAAACGCCGTGTTTGATCACTTTCTATTATTCACTCACGAGCGTTTTAACAAAGGGATTGCCGACGTAGCACCAAATAACTCATACGTTTCAAACTAAAATTTCTGTCACCACATCAAAGCGGATCGAATCAGTTTTGATTTTGCGAAACTAGTTTGAACTGCTCTAAACTGGTTTGAAGCGGTAGCGATTCCGGTTTTCGCCGGCTTCTCACGGTTAGGAGCGTGTGGTTGTGTTGCGGGAAATTTTATTTCGTTTAGAAATTGTTTGTTTTGTGTTTCTCGGCGTGTTATGTAAAAGGTTTGGCTTGAGGTAATGGTTTTGTTTCAAACACCCGATTATTTATGTTCTGTTCTCAACGTTTCTGCGCATGTAAACCTTAGAATGTCAGTTGCCAAGAGATTTATCCGTGTATTAGTTTATGTGCCTATAAAAGCTTTGGAAGTTGTCCAAAGGTGCTTTGAAGTTTGAAGACCGATCAATCTGCTGCTATATGTTACATTATTTCCTTGATATTATATTCAGGGATCAAAGTGAAATGTATTTTATATGTAAGCTGGCTTTAACAAGGTAACTTTGAACTTTAGAGGAAAAATAACAAAAAACTCAACATAACATTGCATCACGCGTAAATCCATAACATAGCATCACGCCTATATTCCCTGAATGGTTAGGCAGAGGCGCACTATTGTACACCCACATTTCGCCGATATTGTTATTGATTCCAATGTAATAGGGGGTAAGCCTATTGCCATCTACCGGGCACAGTTCCAGACTCCGTGCTGCGACTGAGAATTTCATATTCATACAGGAAAACCCAATAACACTGCCCGACCCGGGAATCTAACCCAGGACCTCACGCTCTGTAGTCGTAGTTGCGACCACTAAACTAATGAGGGAGTCTAATAATACCACCACTAAATAATATGAGATGGTTTCCAAAAAAACAGTCCAATAACCAATTATTAAAGTTCTTGACGGTGTGTGTAGTTCGCCAACCCGCACTAGGCCAGCGTGGTGGACTAAGGCCTTACCCTTCTCAATCTGAGAAGAGGCCCTTGCCCAGCAGTGGGACAGAAATGGGCTGAATTTAATAAAAAAATAATTTAAAAAAACCAATTATATGTATTCAAAACTCATTCTTAAATATACCCTATTAATATCAAAATAAGGGTTATCAGATTCCGTATGTATTTTTTGGTCAAAATCAAATATCGTGTAACAACTTCATAAGTCCAATGAGATGTTACAAGTCGATGGGGTCGTGAGAGGTGAATCAAGTCGTTTGTATGCGCGCGATAGATTCTCGATGGGACATTCCAATACATGGCGAGAGGCGAAATACGGAGCGTATGGTGCAAGCTATCAGTTGAGAATAACTGTTTCGGTTCTTGTTTTGTTAAAGATTCTTTATTTATCCAAAAGACCAAAGTTCACTTACGAATAATAATAATAATATAAGCCTTTATTCGGACACAAAATGTACAATTATCTCATTGGTCTAGTGGTCACAAGCGTGACTGCTAAGCGTGAGGTCCTGGGTTCGATTCCCGGGTCGGGTAAAGCGTTATTCAGATTTTCTGTATGGAAATTCGCAGTAGCAACACGGAGTCTGGAACTGTGCCCGGCAGATGGCAATAGGCTCGCCCCCTATTACGAAATGTGGGTGTACATATATAGTACACCTCTGCCCAACCCTTCGGGGAATACAGGCGTGACGCTATGTTATGTTGTTAAATCATATATTGACGACTCTGGTGAGTCGATAACATCGACAACTTGGTCTTTTTGCCCAACTTTGAGAAAGGCCTCCTCCATTTCTTTCCACTCTGTTCTGTTTAGCTCTTTCCTAGTCCATGTTTTCCCTGCTATAGCCTTTATTTCGTCTTCCTAAAGGCGACCACTACCCTCTAATCACTTACGGATAAATAAGGTTAAATAAGTTACAATGTTATGGCAACAGTAATCAGGTATGATCGATGTACTACTACGTGTCTAATACTTATACATGCAAAATTGAACATAAAAAAAACAAACAACAAAATCCTGGAAGTTGTTTTAAACGAACTTCTCATTCCCTGCAAGGTACGATCTAAGTCTTGTTGTTGTTTCTAGTATAGTTTTTTTTTTAAAAAAAAACGTTGCCCCTCACTCGGTGTAATTCCTGTATCGTATTCCTTTACAAACACATATATTCACATACACAAAGACCCGAAACAACTACCTGTAGATTATACAAATATTTGTTCCGTGCGGGAATCAAACTCGTGACTCACACTCACATAGCGTAGCAGTCAATCTCTCGACCACTAAAATGCGTTCCTGATGTCGATCAGAAGATCTTATGAAGGCATGACTGTTGTTTTTGTTGTTGACTTGCTTTTGATTGGTGCTACGCGTGGCGGGTTTGATTTCGGTTCGGAAAAAAAAATTGTTATGGCCGGTTGTTCCAGGCTTGGGAGCAATTTTGGTGCTTCTACATGTATCTCTAGAGAAGGGATAGTATCTTTATCTACAAAAAACTTAAGTAAAATATCATAATACAAGATAGGATCACGCCTGTACTCCCCGAAGGGTACTTGAAGTGTACTTTTTGAACACTTACATTTCGCCGATGCCGTTATTAAGTCCCATGTAATAGGGGGCCAGCCTATTGCCTCTACGTACAATTCCAAAGTCTGAGTTGCTGCTGACAATTTTAGAAAATCTCAGTCACACTTATCTCGACCTGGAAATCGAACTCTTGCTCTGTAGCCGCTCATGCAATCACTAGACCAATCATACTAAAATATCGATTGCGACTAACAACTATTGATTTGGATTGTTTATAGTAAAGAAAAATAATTCAATTGAAAAAATTGTGGTAGAACAAGTTTAATTAAAATTTATTTAAAAATTTTAAACTTATTGTTTCACAGTAAAATTAAATATCACGTATACCAACTATTCAGTTATGTGGTGGCGGCTTAAATCAAAATATTTAATACTAAATTGAATATTAGTATTCTAAACCACCACGTAGCGTAGGAAGTGCTACGAATTCTATGGTAATTAGTTTGGTCTGCCGTAGGCGAAACGTCGGCTACGTCGTAGCCACAACTTGCTACGCTGTAGTTACAAGATGTTGTTGTAGCCACTATTGTTTTACTGTCTCAAATGAATATAGTTTTTTATATAAATATATAAAATTGTTTTTATTTCAAATAAACCTAATACAGGCATTTATGAAACGTTAAAGGACTCTCGTTGCTCGGTTCCAAAAAGTTGGTCCTTTGGAGAAGAACCGGCGAGAAACTCCATGGATAGTCTTTAAAATCTCTTTTAACAATCTTGCCATGTAAATATTTTGGAAGAAGCATGAGAGAACAATGTAGTATAGTTAAGTATCATTTTAACAGCTGATATAATTGAGTAAATATGAAACTTAAAGCTTTTTAACCGCTGAATGTAGCAACTTGATCCGCAACCAATACATATTATGAAAACTGAAAACAGCACGACTTTATCGAAACTATATATGTATTACATTATCGACGAGATTGTTTCGGAATCCAACCCTGTACACAAACATTGTATATCGTTCACATTTCTTGTTAAAAATGCAATGTTTAGCTTTTACAATGTGGTCTTTGGGTACAAATGAGGCGATTTAATATTGAGATTTTATCTTAATTTGACAAAATCGAATCTATATTTAATTTAATAGCTAAAAGAAGACGATGAAGAAAAATAATTATTCATATTCTTAATTTATTAAATAATTGCTCTTCACTTTGATTTAACTTTTGTCACAGTTTTCAAACACACAACCAGATTCGAATAACTATTTTGAATTCATATAAATGTTTAAATGTCTTCTGTACGGGAATCGAAGCTGCTATACGTAGCCATGCCGTCTTCTTACTATCTTCTTTCAAGTTTTCTTTAAAGTTGACATTTCCGGATCATGTCACTGGGTTTATGTTATTTCTATGGGTTGTCACTTTGTTGAAGGCTCTGATGCTCTTCAGCTTAACAGAACCGCTTAAATACCTAGACCAAATTATTTATTAATAAAATAAATAAATTCAGCTCATTACTGTCCCACTGCTGGGCAAGGGCCTCTTCTCATATAGAGAAGGGTAAGGCCTTATTCCACCACGCTGGCCTGGTGCGGATTAGCGAACTACACACACCATTAAGAACTTTATGAAGCCCTTTCTGGTGTGCAGGTTTCCTCACGATGTTATCCTTCACCGTTAACGCAAATGATAATCAAATTCTGATCCGCACATGATTCCGAAAAGTCAGAGGTGCGGGCTAGGTTTGAACTCGGACCCTCCTGCATGGAAGGCAAGCGTTCAACCACTAGGCTATCACTGCTTTTTTAAATTATTTATATTTAAATTTAATTATTTATAAACACGTTTAAATAAAGTGACCGTCTCATAGCTCTCATCTTGTCTAGTGACACTGGTCTATTGCCAACATGTGGTGTACTGTTTCAGGGTCATGCAGCATGATTATAATGTAGACTTTGAGGTTCTGGGTACGACGCCCGTCGGACAATTGTGTTTTTGAGATTTTTCGTATGGAAGCTTTCAATAACTGCCTGGAGTTTAGTACTGTGCCCGGTAGATGTCAAATTCGATGTCGAATTCTCTATTTCACGGGACTCAATGACGGTATTAACGAAATGTATACATGCGTAAATTACTGCTTAACCTCAAGGGGAAAACAAGCGTGATATCATTATGTTATGTTATAAAAAATATGCTTCAAGATACAGTACGTTATGTACTTAAATGTTGGAACGAAAGACAACACAGAACTGTTACGATTTAGATATATATAGGCTGTATCGTATATTTTATTTGTATAGATGCCTTTCTCCCCGAATGTAGTAGAGTAATGCGTACTCAGTAAAAAAACGGGCGTCTATACTGAATATTATCATAACAACTGCGCTAGCGACACTGTATGGTATGTAGTATGCACTGACAGCTTACATGCTCATGAATTCCTTAAATATTGACAGCTACATATTATTTACAAATTAGTTTAAAAGAGTATCCATGGAGTTTCTTGCCGGTCTCTTCTCCATAGGACCTACCCCCATTCTGGAACCGTGCGCCTAGAATCACAACGTTTTGAAAGAGCCTGTAAAGGCCTACTCGAAATAAAAATATTTGACTCTGACTTTGACTTTGATATGAGGAAACAAATGTCATACTTCATCGTTGTGGAAGTCGCAATAGTGAATTAAGACGGAGCTAATTAAAATTTACCAACAAAAACATAGCTTATAAGCTATTACACAGACTGCCTCGATGGTCTAGTGGTTGTATGCGCGACTGCTGAGCGTGAGGTCCTGGGTTTGATTCCCGGGTTGAGAAAAGTGTTATTAGGTTTTTATGTATGGAAATTCTCAGTAGCAACACGAAGTCTGGAACTGTGCCCGGTAGACGGCAATAGGCTCGCCCCCTACTACACGGGACTCATTAACAGCATCGTCGAAAAGTGGGTGTATAATTACACCTCTGCCTAACCTTTCGGGGAATACAGGCTTGATGCTATGTTATGCTATGTAATAGCATAATTAAAATCTCGCTTACACAGTATAACGTCCTTACTTTCATTCATGAAACCTTCTCGAACGACCTTAGGACATTTAAGCAAGTCCGTCCATCCATTTAAGCAACTATTGAGAAATGTTATAACAGAAGCTTTTATTTCCTCCGAACCCTCGTAATAATAATAATGTCCTCCTGACCAATTTCGGTCATGGCGGCCAATCTTACCGGAGATTAGCCAACTACGCAGGAGATATTATAGAGCACAAGTGTGTGCGCAAACACAGGTGCTCTCTCTATTCCTTCACTCTCATAGTCCGATGGGACGGCAATCCGACACGACCGGAGAGAGATCAGGCGCAGGAACAACGGCGACACGTGCTTTCCGAGGCACGGTGTGTATTCACATACACAAAGACCCAGACCCGAAACAACTATCTGTAGATCATACAAATATCGGCAGCAGTCGATCTCTCAACCACTGTGCCAACCGTGTCGTCGCCGAACCCTCGTACTACATCAATGAACCAACTTGTAACACAATTACAAAAAAATCGCTTACACAATAAGTCCTTATTCCTTCTATCCGCCGATTCCAAATCGATTAGCGCACGGGTCACGTTCGACGGCGGCGCGTGGCACCATGTATGAATGTTTGAATTACCATGTGGAACGTATTGACATGTAAATTCTCGTACAAGATGGCGTACAATGTCGCTAGGTGCTGTCGTGCGGGTTTCAGAATAACGATGTTTTTTTTTTAAATTTGAAACGGGAGGTAAATATTCGTGATGGACTTCGTTCTGTTATGTTTTTTTTAAATATAAATTATTAATAATGCAATTTTGGCACAGTTGGCCCAATGGCTATGCGATTAGCTTTCTGCGCTACGTATGTGTTACAGATTTGATTCCCGCACGGAACTAAATTTTGTATGATCTACAGAATAATATTATTCGAGTCTGGGTGTGTGTTCATGTGACATACAGGCATAGTTTAATAAATAATCTTATATGTTTAATTGTCGGTTAGTTAGTCAATCTGTGAGTTGAGAGACAAATTGTTTTACCAAATAGAATTTACAGTTTACCTACAAACTGCCAGCTTTTAACAAAATCAGAGCGTTAACAGGTTTGTCCAATAATCCGTTTTTAATCTTCGTTATAATGCCACCGCACAAGTAGAATACTCTCTCGTTTTCAATAGATATCGGTTTTATTGTGTATTATTAAAGTAAAGTATTATAATTCCAGATTTTCAGTGCGTTTACTGGTTGCTTCAAACAACGGCTCTCAACTCGTTGCTCTTGATTTTTTGCAATAATTTCAGATCATACAATTTCAACATCCGTGTCTCGAATCTCGACCCGAAAGTCTCGAGACCCGAGACAACTAAATTTACAAAAAGTCCCGAGATTTCGAGACACGAGACGTCCCGGGACCCAATCACTAATTTCAATAGACCAAAAATGTGCTCAACCGTAAAGTGATACAGTTTTGCAAAAAAAATTACATTACTTGACAATTTATATATTTAACTTTTCAATTAACGTTTTCAGTAAGTGACTTTATTTCCAGATGTTAAACGTTAAGCGGACGATATCCTTATCTAATCCTAAATTACCTTAAACTGTCAACAAACCTTAGTCCCACAATTTAATTCGTCCTTTTTGCGGCACAACCTTAAAATTAGCGTAGACGTGGCACAGCCGAGAGGCGGAAAATCTCGTAAAGAGAGCGGCCATGCCTCGCTGAGTTTCACGCATTTTGGCTTAGCTCTGTCTTTAAACCCGGGTATATATTCCCGGTTATATATTACCGGGTATAAGTATACAGGATGTTCGTTAAATAGGTTGTACACGGGCCAAATATTTTATGTGTGAAGAATATTCTGAATATTCGTTTGATGTATTCGTAAGTCGTTTGTGAGAAGTCTTAATTATGTAATTTGACGTTAATTATGATTACAGTGTGTTAGAAATGTGTGTTATTGGAGTTGGGTCTTGCTAGAGTTATTTTTTGGGTATTATGATTATATATTATGATACTTTTGATGTTGAAAAGGTTTCAAACATTAACATTTGATATTTTAATTGAGAACTGAAAAGTAATAGCATTTTTAATGCATCACTTCGTCTACAAAGACATCCCCTACATTGTGGGTACAGGTAACAGGTACAGAGCACACACACACACACACACACTCAAACCTATAAATACATAAATATGTACACATAAATACAGAAATATTTCATCCATGCAGGAATCTAAACCATGACATACCGTATCCAGTCGTGCTGTTGAGGTACCATTGATATAGTATTTACTCCAAATGGCAAAGTCTTCACAGCAATAAAGAACAGTATAGCACCATTTCTTCCTTTTTAGGTATACAGGTTACTAGCCCTCAATCCGCATAGAAACCAGGCAGTGATAATTTCACCACAATCTTGCGATAGACCATCACATGTTCGGAACCTATTCACCGCTAACCAAGCCAAAATAAACTCTATTTTACAACCACACAGTCGAGAATCATTCAGCAGGTGTGTTGTTAACTAAAATTTATGCTTTTAGATATCAGTACAAACACATAATACATTACTGTCTACACTACGGGTATGCCAATAGCTGGCCATCTATTTCCGAAATGTAGATCCGATGGCTGAGGTTCCATGTACGGTTTTGGTGTCGTTGATAGCGATAATGGCAATGAAACTGATATTGGGCGTCCTATCTGCGTCCTAAGAGGTGATGTAGGGTTTAAGGGCTGCCCGGAAAGAGCCTTTCTTAGTATAAAATAATTCTCCTGGTCTTACGCCATTTTCTCGTAGGTACAGTCAACAAACATACTTGTCACATGCACACACAACCAGATATAGTCCAGTCAATTAAACCAAAAAAAGGGTCAACCTCGGAATGATAAATAATAAGCTGGAAACTCGTTTAACACTACTATAACCCTTTATTTTGGCATTCTAAAAGTTATCTCAAAAGTCTCTTAGAATATTCGTGTTTTAAGATATTCAAGGTCAATGTCCTAATTTTTTTTTTAATATATCGGTTTCTGTTGCGCCAATGATGTTAATAACATCTTTGATAAAAATTGTAGACCATAAAACTTTCGACAAATTTTGATCTAAACATTTTTTCATGCACCGTTTTTGAAATAGAGCGCGGAGAACGCCACGCGCTCAGCCATACATAGCTTAATGCAAGGTCAATCGTCAGTCCCGGTGAATAATACCTCGTATAAAGTTAGTAAATCACTAAATAATATAATATAATGTATTTACTCGTGTTTTTTCTGCTTTAAGGGGTTACATCTAGTTGGCGGCAGAAAAAGTTTTTTTTTTTTTTTTTTTCAAATAATGAAATTAAAAAAGTACTCGAAAATATACCTTTTACTGTGAAAAAAAAGACAAAGTTCGAAACATGAAATTATTTTCCAAAAAAAAACCACAAAAACACGGTTTTTTTTTTCGGTCGCCAACTAGATGTAACCCCTTAAATATATAATATTAAATTAAGCATTATTAATGTATTTGTGTACAAATATGTAAATACAATAAGTATTTCACTTGATGATTTTTCAATTACAGAAAATAGGAAAGTATTATTAAACAAGCGAGCTGAAATATTAAAATCTCATGGCAAGGGATGTCAATTACCCACAGTAGTCATCCTAAATATTTGAGAGTAAACGCACATTTGTGATATTTTAAAATAATTCATCTTCCGGTTTTATAAAAGTATTGCAACTGACTACGTGTTTTCCTCTCACCGCCGAACAAGTCAACGTATAAAACGGGCGTACAACCTCTCGACAGATCACTACTCCAAAACCTTTTCTTGCGCAAAGCCACAGGCTCGCCCTGGTACGTTCGCAATCTACAGCTCCACATTGACCTAAACCTCCCGACCATCAGTTGCTTCATGAAGAAAGCGTCTAAACGCTTCTTCGACTCTGCTCCCTCGCACACGAACCCCTTAGTGGTATCTGCCGCCAATTACACCCCCTCCCGCATATCTAAAATTCGCCGTCCTAGGCACACTCTCACTTACCCAGACGACAATATCACCATCCATCAGGAGGCGCTCCGATTGGTTAGGAAAACTACCAACACTACACACAACCGACCCTCGTACCGTCCTCGCCGGCGAGGCCCGTAGCGAAGACCCGTTCATTCTCCACTCCGACCCTTGCTCGAGCCAGCCCGCGCTGAGCCAGTAGTAATAAATCAAATGTCCCTAAATAATCACAATCAAATCCAGCCAAGTCCTCTCTTGTCTGCCCCCCAGCAACGCCCTAAGCCGAGGTTCGAGTCCCACTATGGGACACCCTTAGCAGTGTTGCTTAGTATTATTTAATTTGCCTGGAGGCCCTTCTGATCTCGTCACTTGCCCGGTTAAGCAGTAAAAGCTAACTGCGAGAGACAATTAAAAAAAAAAAAAAACTCGACAGATCAGAAGTTGTCTAATCGCAGGTACGGCACGATAGTGCTCTGAACTGTCTCTCAAATAACCAGGTACTGTTTTGTTATTATTATATAGCTATGAAAATCAGGATGTATTATGTTTTATAGCAAACCAAATAGACTCACCTGGACATGAACTACCGTGGCCGACATCGACTACGAACTCAAGTTGGCCGATGCAAAGATAACCTCCACAAGTGGACACCCACTTGTGGAGGTTATCTTTGCGTCGGCCTTTGCATCACTGACAGCTGAGATCTCCAGTGCAACTGCGGCGTCCCTGCAGACAACGGCCCACCTTCCATCCTGCTTTGCGTGTCCTACTACCGCTTGCGGGAGGAGATAATGGTCTAACTAATTTAATTTGCCATCGACACGTTAAGAAGAAGATTAAGCGAATGTATTAGATGTATGTATGTAAAATGTTATTAAATACAATGTATTTACCAATAAATAATACAAATTATTCATAGTTATGGATATTTTAATGATTTACTAACTTTATACGAGGTATTCACCGGGACTGACGGTTGACGTCACATTACGCTATGTATGGCTGAGCGCTTCGCGTTCTGCGCGCTCTATTTCAAAAACGGTTAAGCGCATGAAAAAATGTTTATGAAACTCCTTTTGCGTCCTTTTGTGAAATACGAAACTACACTTTCATACAATAATAGATAAATAAGTCTCATGTTTTGCAGTCACGGTTTTTCAATTTTTAACTGTAAACCGACTTCAATTCTAATTGAAGTCGGTATGGTTATATCCTAGTGAGAGAGAGAGTCGTGAGAGAGACTCGTGTGTTAATGAGCCACTGTTGTTTATTGTTTCAATAAACGGAGTTTAAGCTATAACAAATTCAAAAATTACTTCATAAATAATATTTGTAGGTAAATTAACATCACACAATTTGTTGTTAGAAATTAATGTTTGAAAATATTTTACATAAAATCCTTTTATAGGAAGTAATCAAATTTTGTTTATGTTTAATCTTTTCCTTCCTTGAATGGGGTAAAGAGTTACCCTACCTCAGGTAGGGATGTTTCCTTGCACCCAGCCCCCCAGAGGGGTTGTCCTCTATAAAATCCGCTAACACTGTGCCCCCTACCATCCACAGTAAATCACACAACGTTTGAATTTATTGATTTCGTGAACGCGTTCCCCGCTATTGAGATGCTAACATGTCATGTACACACGCACGATATACGACCTTAACTTCATTATCACAAGAGCTGAATTAATTTAAGCGATGCGCATGTTCATTGGCCAACATTCTGGTGTTTGATAGAACATGACAGGGTTTTTTTATGGTAGGTTTTAATAATGGTTCGTGGGGAGGTGGAGTTTTAAAATATTGTGTTTCATATGGCATGATTAAAACACGCGATTAAAGTCATTCATGATGAATACATCGAAACCTATTAAAAATATACAATCAGTTATTAAAACAAGGAGAAATTTTGTGACAACTCAGTTAGATTCGCTTCACATGTCTGGACATTCTTGATATTCCATTATTTTGGTTTTGTTTTTCTGTTTTATCCGCTTTGAACGTTTCATGCCGTTTTTATTTCTTATTCGAAACACTTGTATAACTCATATTGTATTACCTCATTATGTAAGTAACGATTTAGTAAGTTTCTATTTTGCTTATATAATGGATGTTAATTTAAGATTTAAATTGTAAATTAACTTTTTATTTTTTGAAAAGAGTATCCATGGAGTTTCTTTTCCGTCTTCTTCTCCATAGGACCTACCCCCTTATGGAACCGTGCGCCTAGAGTATCGACTTTTTAAAAGTGCCTGAAAAGGCCTACTTGAAATAAAGAACTTTGAGTTTGACTCAAATTGAAAGCGATTCCAATTGCGAGATTATAACGGATTTACAGCAAACTCTTCTAACCAGTACAAACCATGTCAAAAGCCCAAAAAAACGCGAAAAAACTGTTTTCCTTCCCCAGAACCTGTGTTCGCAACATATTAACATCAACCAGAATTATGACACTCACCACAAGAAGGCGAGTCGTTAAAATTTATTCGTCACATAACCGATTCCGACGTCGTAATTCGCAGCGCATCGCCCGCTCCCCGCATATAAATCGGCGCTTTACGCGAACGCGCGCGTTACGCGGAAAGCGTCGCGTAACGTTACGTAAACGTTTTCTTTGTTAACCCCTAATTGGGATATTTCCATTGTTTCGTATGTGCATATGTTGGGGATATATTTTTGCTGACGTGTTTGTTTATTGTTGAGCTCTTGTTTCGGAGTAGGGCTTCAAGTAGCTTTAAAATTGAACCTTATTAACTGTGACAAAATCGTTACAATTTGGGATTGTTCGATAAACGTAATAGTGCTTTTTCGGTTATAATAATTACACTCATGCGATTTGTCACTTACATTTCACGTAAGTGTTGCAAACAGCTAACACTGCCCACATTCAATTTTGCATAATATCGCCAGTGGTCACATAACTTAACTGCAAGAGGGCAAGAGTGTAATCGTTGTACTCAATTACCTATTGCATACAATTCATTCAATTCAATTGCATGTTACACATTGATGGAAAAAGAGGTATAATATTGATTATAATGTCATCTAGCTGATTTCTTCTTCTGATATGTATATGTATATAATATTTTTTTAAGTTGTCCCACACTATGCATTGTTCTTGTATCGTAGGCGTGTTTACAAACACAAAATATATTAACATACACAATCGCTCAGACCGGAAACAATGTTTGTAGATCATACAATTTTTGTTCCGTGCGGGAATCGAACCCGCGATACGTAGCGTAGAAGTTGATCTCTCAACTACTGCGCCAACCGAGCCACCGTATACTATTGTAAACTCACACTTTGCGAATACCTTTATTAAGTCCCATAAAATAGGGACGTTTAATTATCTAAGGTTGACGCTATCGCCATCTACCGGGCACAGTTCCAAACTCTGGTCTTCCATTGTCATTTTTCTAACAGACAAACTCAATCAATCAATCAATCATTTATTTATTCATTACATTTTGGGTATTACATGCTCACATTTTTTATACATTTGGTACCACCAAAATCTGCCTGAGGAGACGTATGAATATAATATTTAGTCAATTGTTTTTTATTTTATTTTACGTAGGTACATTAAATTAATATTAAAAATAAATAAAAATTAAACAATAAAAATATGATAAAAATTACAATGTCAGCAAATGAAACACTGAAATGACAAAATTAACAATAATATGAATCAGTAGAAAATGTATAACTGTGTAAATAATTAAAAATGTCAAGTAACGGTAAATTAAATGTCAATATAAAAAAAAAAACAATAATTTCAATAATACTGAAACCAGGTCCTCACGCTCAACAACCGCGCTCCCTACGCGCGATGAGGCAATTAGTTAGACCTCATCAGTTTTATCCAATAACCATTTATCCAACTTCTCTCAGAACTTGTTCCTATAAGTGAACCACTTAATCTGCCCCACATAACTCAACAGTACAAGTGGGGGTAGCTCGTGGCTCACAAAGGGTTGTAGCGAAAGCGCGCCTCTTGACCGTTCACTTTGTTACAGAGCCCTGAAAGTGACTGAAACTCCTGAAGTTCATCCATCCATCCTTACTTAGTATTTACGTAACGTAACGTAACATAACGTAAAATAAGTATACTTATGGTGCATCGGATCTATTAAATTACGCATAAACTTCACGTGTGGTCGCTACGTTGCCCTGTGCGGCCAAGCGCGGCTGCTGAGCGTTAGGTCCAGGGTTCGATCCTCGGATTAGTCTCCTCTTGGAGTTTTGAATTGTGCCCAGTGTTAGGTGGAACTTAATAACGCTATCGGTGAGACGTTCGGTACAATACTCAATACACCTGTGCATAACTCATCTGGGAATACAATTGAGAAAGAGATTAGTCGACTCTACGCATGACCAGAAGGCTAGCTATTCTTTGGTCAAAGAATCAGCATTGCGTGCGTAGCGTGGCAATGCTGCCAGTCTTCTGGGCACAATGCCGATTGACAGCGATGTGGAGGAGTATTTTGACGCGTATATATTGTAATGTTTTTTATATTTTTTACATCTTCAATCTGTTTAGTGTTTTTAGTAGTTAGTAAAATTTAATCAAATATATAAAAACACACCTCTAAGAAATAAAAATAAAACGAGATACTGTGTTTATATTTTTATTTATTTTTAAACTTATGAGTATGTGTATTACATATAACTGTTTGGACCAAAAAATATAACACATAAAGTTGTACTTCGACGGGGATTAAAATGCTCTGCGAGAGGTCCACCAAGTTTGACTTTTGGACCACATCGTCAAACTTTTAATCGTTGTTTCGGGATCAACAAAATGTTTGGTAAACAGAAAACTTTCGTTATTCGTATTTCAGTTGGATTTTTAAATTGACGTGAATCATATTCGTTCCGCACGTAATTTAGAAAAACATATCTGCTAATTGCTTTTACAACTTTTAATAGATTATGAAAACGAAAGCAAGAGCTTTGTGGATCTCTGTTTCTTCTCTCTCTTTTCTTCTTGAGGTTAAAAAAGAATCTGAGATCATTCATGAATTCATCAAAATTCTGAAGACTCATCTTCTATCGTGTCTACACGAACTGTCTCTCTACTTATGCCGTAGTGGTAGCAATGGCTAATCTTTCCGCTTATTGTCAGTTTCTCTGAGCTGACTGCCCAGCGTGCACCAGAAGATCTCAGCAATCGTTACTCGTGGAGCTCTCTTTACAGTCCAGATACTGATAATAATTTATAGGGTACTAAACAACCTCTAAATTGTTTGACTTGGGATTAATTGGGTTGCAACGGTAGAGTTTCCACGCGTGACGATACCTGAGATCGTCTGGGACACCCTGGGCAGTCAGCCTCGCTAATACCATTGTTGACTGGCTAATCTTTCCACCATGGCATGGGTGATTTCAATCTGGTAGCGTCTTAACACGACAAAAGTAGAAGAATTGTTTGAGGGAAAGAAGACTACAAAATAACCTACCTATTTCAGTTGCCATCTAAGTAGGTAGGTGTTGTTTTTTTTATACATTTTTGCTTCATATTTAACCTTTAATTCCCAAATTATTGCAACGATTTGCTTGCTTATTTCTTCTCACTCGAAACTCGAAAAGCTCAGACGATAACCTAAACATATTCAAACACAAACATAGTATGTACTGGTGTACCGGTCACGTCAGCGCCACGCAACAATCTCAACTTTAAATAGAGCCAGCCAAGTTCGAAACCTATTCAATGTCTTGTACCAACTTAGTCTGGCCTTTAATCTTTATGTTAGGAACAGACGTTCACTTAGTATTTTATAAGTTAGTGCAAATGACTTGAGTTTCGAAGAGGTTGGATTTTTTATGGTGCTTTGATGCTTGAGGTATTTAAGTGGGATGAATAGGTTTGTTCGTATTTCTTTGCAGTATAGTGATTTATGAATCCTTGTTTAGTTTTATTTCCTACTTGCGACCTGCCGCCGCTTCACATGTGTGCAATTTATTATAATGACGAAAATGAGAAAAATTAAGTTTTATTGAGATTTTCATCCATCCATACCATTCAAATTTAAGACATTTAAGGGGGATTTTCGAAAAAAAAAAGTCTATCCTGTAGACCTTATTCTGAAAATTACAAACACAAAAAAAAAAAATTCAAATCGCTTTAGCCACTTTCGAGTTTTTGCCAGACTTACGCACGGCAAATGATTTTTAAATACATATGTATATAGATTGTGAGTGACATATGTAACGTAACAGTTAAAACAAACAAATATTTTAACAGTTACGAAGGGGCGAAACACGTGTCGAGGATCGGTTTGGGTTGCATGTTACGTTATATCTATCGCACCTTCTGCATGTGCATATATTTGCGGGCGGGAGGGCGGTGCTGTGCATGCACCCAAGCTTGAACTAGTTTGGCGAAATTAAAACTAAATATTCTAGTTGTATATCATGGATTTAATTTCCAATAGGAACTTGGCTGACTGGTTACTAGTTCTCAGAAAAGCAATCAATGTGAAGAAATAACCTGCACACCTGAGAAGCCTCCATAAAGTTTTCGATGGTACGTGTAGTCCGCCAACCAGCGCCAGACCGGTCTAAACCACTAAATCTTAACTTAGAGATACCCATACCCAGCAGTGGGACATTAATGAAGAAGAATAATTTATCATACCTACCGTAACTTAATGAACAAAACACCCATATTTGAATACTTACTAAAATTTACCTCCACTCCTTACAAAATTCCAGCATTACGTCACTCCTCACAATGCACGCTTCGAACGCGGAGCACGCTCACATGAATAACAATATACCTACATACATATGGAGGTAGGTAGGACCACAGGCCCTATCGCTAAATGCAGCCCCATGCATAATGCACGCGTCATCTGCGCGATGCTTCGGGCGTTAGGAGGGTGGGGCGCGTGTTGGAGCGGGGAGGAACGCGATTGAAGAACTTAGCTTGGTTCGTGTAGTTTAGAATTTTGTGAGAAGATAGCATCACGCCTATATTCCCCAGAGTTAGGCAGAGGTGTACTTTTTTATCCACATTTCCATATCCCCATGTAATAGGGGGCGATCCTATCGCCATCTACCAGGCGCAATTCCACACTGTTGCTTCACACTGCTATTGAGAATTTCAGAAATCCCAATGACTTTGTCTAACCTGGCTATTGGACCCAGAATTTTGTTGATAATATCATAAAAAGTCTGAAAATTAAAGAAGAACCAGTTGCAATAAATATTTTAACTTAATACCCATCCGTATATTTTGAGAAACGACTCAAATACAAACCGTTCGGCCTGCATGGCCAGTTGAAGCCTTAAATTCCACTTTTATCAGCGAATGTCCTTTCTGTGAAAAGACCATAAAGATCTGAACGCAACGTCACGCCGTTGTAACTCAGACCAGACCTCACCGATTCATGCGCTCGCTTTTGTGTGGTGAGCGTTTGGTCCAATCTAGCGTTTTACGGTTGCCTTACTGAAGTTACTAGTTTAATGGTCCAGTGGATGTCATCAAACTGTCCTGTTACTCTTGCCGATTACGAGTACATGACGGGGTAAGTATGGATTGGGGTGGGTGCAGGGAATTTTCTACTATAAGCCATTGTGTTCTTTGCAAAAGATAGCCCCTGCCTTTTCGTAGTTATGTAATTTTCTTCTTTCGGTCTGGAAATCAATGGGGAAGGTCTTCACCCAACAGTGAGATGATGCAGGCTGTGAGGACAAAAGTCAGAGTCAAAGTAAACTTTGGAGTGCAGCAAGACTGGCAGCCTAATCAGTTTGTGACAGGCGTAAATCGGCGATAGCTACTGTCAAACTTCATTTTTGTGTCATATATCCATGGGCAACAGTGAAACTGCTGTCGCGTGGGTGTCGCGTAGGTGTCGCGTGGCTATCGCGGTGCTGTCGTGTGGCTGTCGCGTAGATGTCTTTCGCGTGGCTGTCGCTTTTTACGTAATTAGACATCACAAGGCAAATAGATCGGTGGACCTGCATCCACCGATCTATTTGCCTTGTGATTAAATATACAGTATCGCCCTCTACACCTTTATCCTTCTTTTCCCTTCACTTTCACAGAGCCTCCTTTCCTTGTAAATAACACCATATTTAATGTGTACATTTAAAATCATTACCCCATTTTGGATCTTCCATCGCGTAAAACCTTTAGCGTCAAGAGCTACGCATGTAGGGAAGGATGATAATGGAAAACCATGAAAGTATGTTGGAAGTATGGTAATGTGTTTAGTGCCTGTTTCTATCGACACGGATGTGTGTGTAATGTGGCTGTAAGAATATAATGCCCTAATATATAATATTTCTGTTTTTTTTTAAGATCAAATCAAATCAAATCAGAGCGGCGAACAAAGATACTATTAGTATCTTTGTTCGCCGCTCTGACCTCGTGGCGCTAGTGGTTATTCTGTTATAGAGTCAGTATTAAAAATAGGTATATACGTATAGAAATTCAAACTCTTATTCTTGGAAAACTATTGGTCAATTTCATAAAATTCTAATGACTATTTATTTTTAATGTATCCGCAGATACTGTGTGTAAAGTTGCTCAAGATTTGAACAAAAAAAAAATCGCTTTTGAAATTCGTTAAATTATAATTTTATTGATGCTGACTGTACACATATTTAATTATAAATCAGATTATTTATTCCTTAACGGGACACTCAAAAGGGGTCTGCACACGCCAAAAAAAAAGATGGGTAGTATTGAAAAAGGGCAGTTAACATGAACCATGAGATTAGTCTATGGTTGATTGACACATGGGCGACTTTGGACTTAGCTGAGTCCATATGAAAAAACAGCCCTGCTAAAGTTATATTAAAAACACCATTTAGTATTTCTTAGAACTTCCAATATGGCTAGAATTAAAAACACATTAAAAAATTATAAGCTCTAAGACCCTATATGATTCGGAACGTTTGCAAAATCTCAGTTCGTAAGTTTTTTTGTGATGTATTTTTTTAGACATTGCCTCACACTATGGTTTCTCCTGTATCGTGGGTAAAGTTTACAAACATACATGTCACATGCACACACAACCAGACCCGAAACAACTGTCTGTAGATCATACAAATATTTGTTTCGTGCGGGGATCGAATCCGCGACTCGCGCAGTACCTACGCTAATCGCTTAGACACTGCGCCAACTGTGTCGCCAATATGTATCTGTATCTGCATATGTAACATATACAGGCTGTATTTTTAATCACTATTCATTTTTTTATACATTTAAAGAATTCGTTTTTGAAACACACAGTATAAAAAAAAATGTTATTGGATTTTTCTGAGTTTTGAATATATACAGTCATGAGTGTGTTCTTCTGTTGGAGAAAGTCCTAGTTACCTCATCAGTTTATTTTTTACATAGATTTCTTAAGTGCTTATTGTTTTTTTTTTTAGTTTTCTGGAACTTTTCTAAGAAGGTTACTGTTTAACTTTTGATGGTAGTTTACTGCATAAAACTGGTCACATAACAGTGTTTTAATATCATGGTAAATATGTTCTTCATCAAGAAAAAAATGGTGTGGATGGAATTATTGTGGCTCTTTAAGAGTTTAGTACTATTTGTGTCTGCTATACATATATACTTTACTGTATTTGAATCATAAAATAGATCTTGGTGAATGCCAGGTTACCAAGATATTGCCATTGTTTTTTTTTAAACCATTGTCCCACACTAGGATTTCTCCTGTGTCGTGGGTACAGTTTACAAACATACATGTCACATGCACACACAACCAGACCCGAAACACCCGTCTGTAGATCATAGAAATATTTGTATCGTGCGGGAATCGGACCCACGACACATAGCGCAGAAAGCTAATCGCTGTCGTCACATGTAAACGATCATTTTGTATTTTAACAGGATTAAAGTAGTGTATTTGGTGACTGTCTCTATGATTTCAAGGGTTGTGGGTTAGATTGTATACACATGTATGTCTAACAGAAAAACACATTTAAGACCTAATTTAAACTCAGAAATACGCGAATATAAGGTTTTTCATTCCAGAAATTTAGCAATAAATATGTTCAAAAAGTTATTTTTTCTCAAAACTGGGTCAGATTTTGATGCCCCTTTGTATGACGATATAGTTGAGGTATCGCTACCCAATGACTAAAGCCATATCGCTATTGGCTTATAGGCCACTTCACATAGTTTTTCTAGTCTCCTTTTAACAATAATATGACGCCTGTACAGTCAGCATCAATAAGATGTATACACTTAATGAAATTCAAAAGCGTTTTTTATTATAAATAGTTATTGAAATTCTGACCAATTTTATACATAGTATCTGCGGATACATAAAAATGCATAGTCATTTAAATTTTATGATTTTTAACCAATAGTTTTCCAAGTATAAGCGTTTGAATTTCGCTACGTGTATATATATTTTTGATGCTGACTGTACACAATGAGGAAAAGTGCAAAACCTTATGACTTGGTTATCGTGATTTCGCATTTTTTTTGTATTTGACTGTATTTTAGATACTTTTATTGTATAACTGTTCTTCTTTTTTTATTTCTTTTGTGTTTAGTTTTTTATATTGTATAATTTGTGTATTGAATAAGATTGTAAAACAGTTTTATGAAAAGAGTATCCATGGAGTTTCTTGCCGGTCTCTTCTTCGTGGGACCAACCCACTTTTGCCGCGCAACTAGAATCATAACGTTTTAAAAGCGCCCGTAAAGGCCCAGTTGAAATAAATACATTTGACTTTGGCAGTGCGCGCCGCTTAGTCGTCGAGCGTGTATGATATCCACTGATGGGTCAGTAGATATCATACACGCATGAGACAACATTGTAATGTTTTAACATAATATATTAGTACTGAGTGCTTATAAAAGAAAACACACGTATTTCACAATTTTTAATAATGAACATAATATATATTTAAATTTGAATGGTGACAAAAAATCATGCTGTATATGCATAATAGGTCATATTTTATTTTTAAATATCTGTACCGCCATCACGAGTTTTTTTACTATTTACTATCAAAGTAAAGTAAATTTCCATGATAGCGATTTTAATTCTTAACTTAGTTACAGTAGGGATTAGAGTCTCTAACACGACATCTCTATAAAATAGTAAATCAAATCTTTACTATGACTAGATGTCACATAAGCGACTCTAATCCCTAATGTAACCAAGTTAAGAACTAAAATCGCTATCATGAAAATTTGATAGTAAATAGTAAGAAAACTCGTGATAGCGGTACTGTAGGCCTAGCACGAATCTTTTGACGTATAGAAACGTAAACGTATCGTCAATATCAGTGAATTTTGAATTGCAAATACAACCTTCCTATAAGATTTTATGAGGAATTATATGTGACGTACATTTTGTATTATATTTAGATATAATTATGCATGTTGACGATATGCTTACGATACGTGACGTCAAAACATTCGTGCTAGGGTTACCTGTCGAAATAATATTAATAAAAGTGTTTTGTTTTTAAAGATGTGGGGGAGACCTTTGCCCAGCCGTGGGATAATAAAGGTTAGTAAAAAAAATCTGTGTTTTGACTTTGATTTTTTTATTATTTTATTTTACATTTGATTTGATTTTTTATTTTTACAAAGTCTTTATGTTGTTATATATGTTATAAAAAATAACATAACGCCTGTATTCCCCGAAGGGTTAGGCGGATGTGTACTATTGTACACACACACATTTCGCCGATGCCGTTATGGAGTCCCATGTAACAGGGCGCGAGCCTACTGATTATTTCCAAACAGACAAACCCAATAACATTTTTCCCGACACAGGAATCAAACCCAGGACTTCACGCAATATATTTTTATATTTTGTATTAATATGACTTAACTTTTTAAGTACATCGTGTAACTACTATGCCCATCTCTTAGTATTGGCCCACATTTTACAGTGATTGAGATACAAAATGTACACTTTATTATATTACTAGCGTCCCTCCCCGGCTTCGTACGGGTAGCAGAGCATATACCCCTATATTTTTTTTAAACGATGGTCTAATTTAATTTAATATGGATATATTTTAGTAAGGATATATATAACTCTATTGGTTTACGCGGTGCACGCCAGTAAAGCTTTCAGTCGACATGATTTTTTCCGACATCTTCAACAATCATCGACATATTTCAGCCGAAACACAAAACCTTAATGAATTATACACCTAAACCTTCCTTATGAATCACTCCGTCCATTGGTGAAAACCGTACGAAAATCCGTTCAGTAGTTTTTGAGTTTATCGCGTTCAAACATACAGACGTGGAGGGGGGACTTTGTTTTATAATATGTTAGAGATAATTAGGTGAATTATGAAGCGGATAGTATCGCGCAAATAACATACACGGCCGGCCAAGCGGCGCCAGTTAGTAAGCAAAGTATTGTCATGATTCACGAAGG
Source organism: Shargacucullia verbasci (assembly GCA_947562105.1). Taxonomy (NCBI): domain Eukaryota; kingdom Metazoa; phylum Arthropoda; class Insecta; order Lepidoptera; family Noctuidae; genus Shargacucullia; species Shargacucullia verbasci. The sequence continues at coordinate 1,198,657 of OX387284.1, forward strand.
ATGTAGTGACGGGTCAGTCTATAAGTATCGATTATACGTATGGGCGTACAACGTGCTTAGTCTATTTTTTCCTATTGCAGTACCCCTAGTATTGGTGGAGAGCACGAAACGGACCAATCGGAGCGCCGAACGCGTTCGATGTATTAAATCGAATTTGTCAAAAGAAACTTACACTAGGGCCTCAGATATTAGGCTATTACGGTGAAATGAGTTCGAAGCAAATAAAACTGACGTTTAATTTTTTATATAAAATCTTTTAGGAATGGAAAATTGATACGAAATAACATTTTTTCCGACCGGCAACCTAATTACCGATGTAGCGACAGGCGTAAATCGCGCGATAGCTTCTGTCAAACGCCATTTTTGTGACATATAATGTATTGGCTGACAGTGAGATTGCTGTCACGTGGCTGTCGCTTTTTTACGTAATTAGGCTGCCAGGTGATCGAATCCAGGACCTCACAGTAAGCAGACCACTAGGACCACGAGGCAATCATGTCGTACTATCATCGCCATTCTTACCTTTTTTCTTGATTATAAATATGTTTGCCAGATAATTCTACTTAGCCTCATACAATTTAAAATACAACCATGTACCTAGTCAGACGCAAAAAAACTGAATTAACAATGTTCTTCCACGAAATAGGTCATCCAAAACAACTCATTAGGTTAAAATAATTAAAATTGCCCCAGCCAAGCACATCTGGGAACAAAACAGTCATTACACTGCAAGTACTGTGATTATGATGTGACGTCACCCACGTCTACGCACGTCACACAAGCGGTGAGTAATTAAACGATGACGTCATACGCAGAACTTGAATAGAAATGTTACTGGCATCTAGTTTACGGTTAGAATATGTCAGAAAAGTTTGTAAATTCAATTCACCAACACATTCCCGTACTTGTATGCGAATATCCTACTAATATAATATTATAAATGTGAAACTTTGTGAGGATGGATGGATCTTTGTTACTATTTCACGCCAGAACGGCTGAACGGATCTGGATGAAATTTGGCACAGAGATAGATTATAGTCTGGAATAGCACATAGGCTACTTTTTATCCCGGGAAAATCTACGGGTTCGTACTAATTATAACCACATTTTGAGTGACAGAGGCCCAACTTTTGACGTTTCATGTCAACAATTGAGTCATATCAAACTAAGTGAAGTCATTAATTTGAAACCCGCTCGTCGTATTATTAACATAAACAACTTAACAATGTCCTACATTGTTCTTACATTTTTTAATAATATTTTGTGTCACGAACCATATTCAAGAGTAATTGCAGAGTTTCTCGTTAACTCATCTCCATTTCCCATTGAATTATCAGAGCTTTGTTAACATACCAGAACCCTTCCAAACGTAACATAGAATCACGCCTGTATTCCCCAACTGGTTAGGCAAAGGTGTACGATTGTACACCCATATTTCGCCGATGCCGTTATTAAGTCCCATGTAATAGGGGGCGAGCCTGTTGCCAACTACGGGCACAGTTCCAGACTCCGTGCTACTATTGAGAATTTCGATACAGCAAAAAATACACCGATTACGAAATTACATTATACATAATATAAGATGAATGCATATGTGTCAAATAAAAAAAAAACATATCTGATAATCACAATGTAGCGACTACTACTCGCAACATGGCAAAAAGTGAAGCGCCATCTATCGGAGTGAATATACAACTGCAAACCCTGAATCGCACTATGAGAGTTTACATCCGACAGCTGACATCAACAGCCGACATCAACCGTCGGGTTTCGGCCCGCCAGGCTAACCACCTTGTCTGGTCGGGGGATCCTCCCTTTTCAGTGGAGGAACTCCATACCATCATAACAATTTAGGTCAAATCACCGTTCACCCTGTAGGTATAATTAAAAATATAGAACCACGTAATTAATCACATCAATAGCCATATCACATATTAATTACACGACACAGGCTCACACAAAATCCAACATTGTGCCACGCGAACGGTGAATAGATTTTGACAAAACCCATTATGATATGAACAAGCGTTTTACCACATTGTGTATGAAGTAAATTTTAAAAGTTAACGTGTTAACGACATGTTAGCAATGATTAATAATGGTTGAGTTTTCGTCGTGAGATTAATCGGTTTTGGAGTTGTTAGTTGTTGGTTTAAAGGGAAACGAAAATAGTTGATTCAAAAGAAGTTTTTTGTAGCAGCCATGTTGTAAAATCGGTTCAAAAAGATATATACGCTTAGTCGAATAACTTTTCCTAGCCCCGCAATCAAACTTTGAACTTTTAGCAGTCATGAAAGTAACAATTTATTGGTTTTTTTATGGCGCAGAACTTACTATCTTACAATTATAAATAACTAGCTTCCGCTCGCGGCTTCGCCCGCATGGTTTACGAACCCGTACATTTTCCCGGGATAAAAAGCCTATGTGCTATTCCAAACTATAATCTATCTCTGTGCCAAATTTCATCCAGATCCGTTCAGCCGTTCTGGCCGGAAAGAGTAACAAAGATCCATCCTGACAAACTTTCACATTTATAATATTAAGTAGGAAATAATAAATTCAGCCCTTCATCACTACTGGGCAAGGGCCTCTTCTCAACATGAGAACGGTTAGGCCTTAGTTCACCACACTGGCTTGGTTGGTGAACTACACACACCATCGAGAACTTTATGGAGAACTCTCAGGTATACAGTTTTCCTTACGATGTTTTTCCTTCGCCGTTAATTCAAGTGATGATCAAATTCTGTTCCGCATATGATTCCGAAAAGTCAGAAGTGTGCGCCAGGTTTGAACTCAGACACTCTTAAATGGAAGGCAAGCGTTAAACCACTAGGATGTCTTAGAATTGTTCTCAAAATATTGCTTTATTACTCCTTCTATTAATATATAATGTACAAGCTAATAAATATTAGCCCAATATATTATACCTACTTCTGAAACTGTAACACTCAGTTCACCCCCAAGAGGCTAAACCGCGATGTTACATCGCCGCAATAACATTTGTTCCGCCGCTTATCTTTAATTAAGCAATACATCATAGCTAAAGCAACACCCATTTTAAGTTACCAAATATCCCAACAAACCTACCAACATAACACGACCTCCCTCCCCCTTTAATTCAACCAAAATGTGTAGAGATTCAGGAACATGGTTCGGCTTAAAGAGATCTAAGGATACTGGTCGCGGTTACACGGCAAAGATTTAGGGTAAATGTACATGTTTTCGGCTCCATCTGTTTAAAGTTAATTAAGTCGCGTAAGGGGTTTTTGTTGTACGCTGACTTGTTAGTTTTTAGACACTTTTCGTGTTACGAGGGTATGGTGAATGGAAATTATGCTGGTAATTGGTTGTGCCTTTTCCATTAGGAGGACCCATTACGGGACTGTCAACATACTGAAATAAATCGTGAGATTTATATGCAGCAAAATACGGCAGGATATTACGGCGTTTTAGTCTCTGGAAAAAATGATATTTATCACCGAACCTTTTCCATTCTTTCTTAAAAAAATGCGTGTGATTGTGACGTCTTATTTTAAAATAGTCAAGACGCAGATAGAATGGTATGATTTTTATTTATTAACATTTCCCCACACTAGGATTTCTCCTGTATCGTGGGTACAGTTTACAAACATATATGTCACATGCACCCACAACCAGACCCGAAACAACTATCATTCTGTAGATCATATAAATATTTGTTCCGTGCGGGGATCGAACCCGCGACACGGAACGCAGAAAGCTAATTGCTTAACCACTGCGTCAACCGTGTCGTATTATAAATATTGTATTATCAAATAATTATTTGAACATAAAAAAAAAGAAATTAGATAAAAAATCTACGAAGACTGCCTAAGACATCAATATCATTGATGTTTTTTCTTGGTATAAGGGACGGTTGCATTAAAAAATAAGTACTTTAACCCTTTTAATATGTAAGATCTGTGGTTTGATTAATATCGTCTCGCTGACGGGCCGCGCCGTCTCGGCGTTGTTCACCGTATGAAGACCGTCTTCACTAATTATTCAACTATTATTCATACGAGGCTAATTGAGCGGAGTTTAGTTTCAATATTGAACTTCTTGCAACGTTCGTCTATTAGAAAGTACTGAAATCTTGCATAGAACATTAGTCTTAAAGAATTAAGAAACATAAGCAAAGAAACTGTTACGATGATTAGACTATAGACTATAATTATAAATTCAGCGCTCAAATCTGGAATATAGATTTCATAATAAGTAGCTTAATTGACAGCTGTCAAACTAATGCTACTTTGACACCTGTCATGGAGCCATGCTATATTTTTTCAAAGCTAAAGCCTATAGACCATACTATAGACATGTACCAATGGGCTAAGTTGGAAATTGATAATACCTAATGATTTATTGTTACTATTAGCATTGATATTTAGATAATTTGTAATGAAATATAATGAAATTAAAGACGTAGAACAGCAACTTAAACGTTTTTATTCATTTCAGTAACAGCTATAAATTACAGGTATTTAATAATTTTTCTTGTTTCCTGTCTTAATACTAAAATTATAACAAAGAAGAAAATAATTGCATTGAAAACACATAGCATCACGCCTGTATTCCCAAAAGAGTTAGACAGAGGTGTAGATACTATTTGTACATGGTACATTCACGCCGACCGTTATTTTTTTGTCTCTATTTAGCTATTTACTGATCACAATTCCACGCTTCTAGCTATTTATGTGAAGTCTAAAAAAAACCAATGCTCAGCTGTTGCGCATGCGTGCACTAGACTAACGAGGCCGATTAACATTGCATTGAAAACTACATAATATTCTTTCTTTCTTCCTTCTTTTCTTCTTTATAAAAAACGTTGCCCCACACTAGGAATAATTCCTGTATCGTGGATGCATTTACAAACTCATATATTCACATACACAAACACCAAGACCCGAAACAATTATCTGTAGATCATACAAATATTTATTCCGCGCGGGGATGGAACCCGCGACACTTCGTCATCGTCGTAATATTATAACTACGAGTACTATAATATGTTCTCTCGTCTCACTAACGCGGGCCGTCTTTACGCCATTCACCGTATGAACGCTGGCTCCACTAATTATTTCGTACGAGGCTAATTGGGTGGAGTTTAGTTTCAATTATGATATTTCTTCTTTAGAGCGTTCAGTTTAAATAGCTGAGATAGAGTATGACTATATTTGGTTAAATCTTTGTATGGGAGTTTATATAGGACTAGCTTCCGTCCGTGGCTTCGCCCGCTGGATTAATATCATGTTTATAAAAACACCTTCGCAAATAATGCATTAAATTAAAACAAAATTGATTACCATAAAAAAAGATTATAGTGAGTCAACCTGAAAAGATAAAGATATGCAGTTGCAGACACTTTTTAGAACTTTTAAAGGGGAACAATTTCGTCATACATGATTTTTGCGTAACTTTAACCGTTTACGCAGCGTACGCAACGGAAGCTCTCAAAAGGAATATTTTTTCCCGTTCTTGCAACATTTTTCATTAATTCTCTGCTCCTATTGGTCGTAGCATGATATTATATAGCCTATAGCCTTCCTCGATAAGTAGACTATTTAACACAAAAAGATTTTTTCAATTCAAACCAGTAGTTTCTGAGATTAGCGCGTTCAACCAAACAAATAAACAAACAAACTCTGCAACTAATACTATATAAATAAATAAATAAAAAATAAATATAGTATAGATGTGTTCATTACTGTGGTGGCTGGTGGCTGTAGCCATCTAGCGCTGCAGTGGGTCAAGTATATTCACATCAGTCGTACTTCAACGCATCATGCCCGTATTCCCCCAAGGGCTAGGCAGAGGGGTAGTGAGTACCCACATTTCGTTCTTCTTCTCATTTGAGAGCCTTGCTCTTGTAGTTGTAGCTGATGTTATGTCTCATATAACATATTGCCGTCTATTGGACACAATTCTAAACTCCGTATTGCTATTGACAATTGTCTAACAGAAAAACTCAATCACTGACGGACTGGCATCAGCCTAATTACGTAGAATAGCGACAACAATGCGACAGCCACGCGACAGTAATCTCACTGTCAGCCAATCTTACTAATTCTACTAATATTATAAATGTGAAAGTTTGTGAGGATGGATGGATGGATGGATATTTGTTACTCAATCACGTGAGAACGGCTAAACGGATCTGGATGAAATTTGGCACAGAGATAGATTATAGTCTGGAATAGCACATAGGCTTTTTATCCCGGGAAAATGTACGGGTTCGTAAACACACGCGAAGCCGCGGACGGAAGCTAGTACATTATATGACATAGAAATGAAGTTTGACAGAAGGTATTGCGTGATCTACGCCTGTCACTACATCGGTAATTAGGCTGCCGGGGATCGAACAGAAGACCTCAGGCCCAGTAGGTGCGCTTGTGATCCAAGACCAATAAAGCAGTCTTCTATTAAAAAAAAAAATAAAAAAAAAACATCTAAAAATAATAACCTCAATACTTATATTTAAGAAACCTTATGAAGCCACGTGCTCGTGTCGACGACGCGGCGACATCACAAAAGATTTATCCGCCTATTCGCGCATTCAAAGTTTAATTGAATCCTATGAGAACTTAATTGAAGGTACCCGGAATATCCTCTTTGATATTTAAACTTAAGGCGAAGCTTAGCCCGCCAAATTAAAACTTTATTTTGTTTGTCGTATGTTCTAGATCAATGAGATGGAGATGTACGTTTATGACGAGAGTAATAGCGACCATTACTATACTATATTTGCAACTATGTACTTAAACATTTACTCAAAAATCGTCACCATAGCTAACACACAAACTTTCTGCCTCGCACAACAAAACTATGGAATGAACTGTCGCCTGCGGTATTTCCGGACCTATACGACCTTCAAACCTTCAAGAAAACAGCGTACTCCTTTTTAAAAGGCCGGCAACGCACTTGTGGCTCCTCCGGTGTTGCGGGTGTCCATGGGCGACGTTAATCGCTTACCATCAGGCGATCCGTCTGCTCGCTTGCCGCCTATCACATAAAATAAATAAATAAATAAAACACGATAGCGTCACAAAGTGGCGTGCGGTCCATAAAGACAAAAAGACACTGCCTACCCTACATAACTCAGATAAATATTTATTATCTTGTTTTATTTTCTGATATTTTAGTTTTTTTTGTTAATTGATAGTAATTACTCGCAGATAAAATATTAGATATTAGAAAAAAAAAACAAGATAATAAATATTTATCTCAGTTATGTAAGGTAGGCAGTGTCATTTTGTCTTTATGAATCGCACGCCACTGGCATCCCACCTATATTCCCCGAACAATTAGGCAGAGTTGTACTATTGTACACCCACATTTCGCCGATGCCAGTATTGAGTCCCATGTAATATGGGGCGAGCCTCTTGCTATCTACCGGGCATAATGCCAGACTTCGCACAGCTACTGAGAATTTCTATACAGAAAAACTCAATAATACTGCTCGACTGGGTAATCGAACCCAGGACGTCACGCTCGAGAGTCGCGCTTGCGACTACTAGATCACTGAAACAGTCAATAAATAAAGGTCAAAATTCTGTGTAACTTATAAATTAGTCAATTTTGGAAGTAAATAGCCACTATTGCTTTTTATATGTTACTAGCCTCCGCTCGCGGCTTCGACCGCGTGGTTTACGAATCTCTGCATTTTTCCGGGATAAAACGTAGCCTATGTGCTATTCCAGACTATAATCTATCTCTGTGCCAAATTTCATTCGGATCCGTTCAGCCGTTTGGGCGTGAAAGAGTAACAAAGATCCATCCATCCATCCTCACAAACTTTCACATTTATAATATTAGTAGGAAGTAGGATCATTTTAAATTGGTAATAATGTACATATTGATAAATATTATTATCACAATTTCTAGTGCCATAAGTCTACAGTTTGTTAAACCTACAGATTGCGAAAGAAAAAAAATGGAGGGCAAGCGAGCATCGTCGCCTTAATATAAGATTTTACACGTGGCGATAGATCTTTGAAGGACGGATCTGAAAAGATTACGATGTTACGGCGTTTATTAGATGAGGTTTTTTCAAATTATTATTCATTTCTTTTTCACGGAACCGTTTGTCCAATTGTGGGAAGGTATACTTCTGCCCACAGGGAAATACTAGCTCAATTATACAGAGTGGAGCGTCAATCGCCTACACTATTTATCATTTAAGAAGGTGGTCAACCACGTTACTCTACATACTCAAAGCAATAATAAAATAGTACCCTGATTGTTCAGCAGTGCAAGGCAGTCTCTATCTTAAATAGTCCGCAGATCGTTGACTTCAAGCGATCATATTGTCAGGCTATAGGTAGAGTAAGTATGTACGTAGGTACTAAACCTGAGGCCCTTCACGATGCGCCAATAGTATGCGCAGTATCGCGTGATTTTTTTATAAGTACGAGATGTTTACTATACTATTGAGTAATTCAGGTGTTTAAAGCTCCACCCTGTATAGAAAAGTGTATATGAATAATCAACAAGATATCTCCGAGCACCAAGCGAAAATACAACAACGAAAAAAGCTAGTCCAATTTCACAGTCCAATAAAACGCCCTCGTCGGTCCATTCGATAACACAAACACGTCACTCGGCATTCGGCGTTCGGCCTAACCGCAGTTTGTTCCAAATTAAGTTACGGATTACCCGACTTCACTATTAGTTCGGACTAAATGTAAAAGGGTGTTGTGTTTACATATTTTGTTTGTTTTACACCCCTTTAATCCTGGGTCCTAATTTCGTATTCAAGGTGCTGGAATTGCGTATCAATATGCTGGACTCGTTTGTGAGGTTACACGACTAAATTACCAGAAGGAATTTTTGTGGAGAGGGGATCAAAGTAAAAGTATTATTTAAAAGGCGGTTACATACTTTACGGTACTAAAACTGACTCTTTAATGATACCGTGCTCCATCACATAACAAAGGTGTTGTGGTGTTCACTTGCTGATAAAGCGACAGGTAGTAATCAAACAGACAAAAGGTCAGTTGAATAAAAAATTACAGCTACTAACTATATCTAAATGTTAACTAATCAAAAAGTTTATCAGCTAGATTCAATCATAATTTGAGACAATTATATCTAGCGTATTAGTGTGTTTAAACTGTGACAAGATAAGTTACTTTCTCAGACAATAACGCCCCAATATTTAATGTAATATTGCATTGTAAGAGTTTTTTTTTTTGTTATTTCAAAATTGCTGCATGTTCTTAAAAATAACTTTAACTCATTGTAAACCAATATTTTGAAAAGAGTATCCATGGAGTTTCTTGCCGGTCTCTTCTCCATAGGACCAATCCACTTTGGAATCATGCGCTTAGATTCATAACGTTTTAAAAGTGCCTGCAAAGGCTCATTTGAAATAAACAACTTTGACTTTGAATACAAAAATCTAAATAATATAGAATGAATATATAAAATGATGCCAGTAGTACAGCAATACTTTACCGCATAACCGTTACACCTGAAAAACAAAGTCCCCATATCACCGGGATAATCCCGACAATATGTAACATTCTCTCATGAGTGCAGCATCCAGCGTCAATTTAATTACACATCAAAACATCAAGATGGCGTAGCAGTACGCCGCGTTTGTACGCCCCAATTCGCGGATGACAATGCCGGCGTATTCCAGTCACTACGACCAGGCATGCGAGGCTCACGCCCTGATTATTGTGGTCGTAACATACTTTTTGTTTCGTCTCTGATGCTGAGGTTTTGTGTTTTGAGTTTGGAACACAGGTGGGCCGGATCTGAGAATTTTTTGGACAAATTTTGTGTTAATATGTTTTGGTTGGTATAGCGGATTGGTTATAACCTTTTATAGTACGATAAACTAACATAGGGAATAGGTAGATACTAGGTAAATCTATTTAGGTATGAACTCTCAGTGATAAAAGTAATTAATTATTGTACAATCTTAAATATTTTTAAGGTCTACAGATAGTTGTTTCGGGTCTGGTTGTGTGTGCATGTGACATGCATGTTTGTAAACTGTACCCACGATACAGGAGAAATCCTAGTGTGGGGCAACGCTTATTTAATATATACACATATATTTAAAGATAGATAAAAATCATTGATATAATTTTTCAATTAGAAAACTTTCATCTACATCATTAGTTCCCAAAGTGATCCAGGTGGACCCCCACGGGAGACTCGACGGGGGTCTACGTTGGCGTGACAAAAAAATGGGGGTTTACAATTCAATTTACAATATAATAGAAATGTAGCTGCAGGGGTCCACCGGAACCAGCTAAATTTTGAAAGTGGTCTATGAGAAAAAAAGTCTGGGACCCTCTGATTTACCTAAACAGCAAGCCTGTTAGTCACATAGTCCTAAAAACGACACAGGCGTATTTGAGATGGCAGATTCTAAGTAAAACGTGCACACCCAAACGGCGATCGATCCCATGTTAAGTGCCTCATATTCCGATTCATAACAATTAGACCCCAACGCCGACATTAACCATACGTTGAATACGTATATACGAGTACATGAGAGCTCTCAATAGCAGCGAATGAAAGGCCGTGCTAGAACTGCCAATCATTTATTAATAATTAATTATGGTAGCGTGACATGATAATAATTAAGTCAATGATAGGCTTTGTGCCAGTTTTGCTGGAGATAGTGGACTTCGTGAGTGTTAGATATTATATGAGTTTTGATGAAATTTTGTTATTAATTAGTAAGTAGGTAATAAATTACACTAATGTGAGCTAGAAATTGGTTTTTCTGAAACTAGTTGATGTTTTAATAAGCTATTAGATATTGAATTGACGGCACGGTTGGCGCAGTGGTTGAGAGATCGACTGCTGCGCTACGTGTCACGGGTTCGATTCCCGCACGGAACAAATATTTGTATGATCTACAGATAGTTGTTTCGGGACTGGGTCTTTGTGTATGTGAATACACACCGTGCCTCGAAAAGCACGTAAAGCCGTTGGTCCTGCGCCTGATCTCTTTCCGGTCGTGTGTTTGCGCACACACTTGTGCTCTATAATATCTCCTGCGTAGTTGGCTAATCTCCGGTGAGATTGGCCGCCTTGACCGAAATTCGGTCTGGAGGATTATTATTATATTATTAGATATTGCATAAACAATGACAGTCTAGCATTTTAACGCTTGCCTTTCATGTAAGAGGATCTGAGTTCAAATCCAGACCGTGAAGGAAAACTTCATGAGGAAACCTGATGGTGTGTATTAAGTCCACTAACCCATAGGCCAGCGTAGTAACTTAAGGCTAAAATTGACCCGTCTCATTCTAAAAAAGGCCATATCCATCACGGGTAGGGTAGACCTATTACTGTACCCAAAAAAAAAAAGAACTATAAAGTAAAATAAAAGCATTTTAAAAATGTAAAACCAAGACCGTATTCAAAAACCTAACAGCCATTATGACCAAGTACATTATCCACACTTCTTGAACCAAAAACGTCTTTACAAAGTGGCTGGAGGACTATTCAGTGCAAATGACAGCGAATACAAATGATGGATGGAGTTTCTACCTAAGTGGAGTTGGATGCGGAACTATATTTTGCCTTTATACTTTAAGGTGAGGGTCGATGAAGGTTTACATGATTGAGACCTACTAATATACTATTTCGAATATACATATTTTTATAAACGGCACGGCACGGCATATTTTCGGCGTCACGGTTGGCGCAGTGGTTGAGAAATCAACTGCTGAGCCGCGGGTTCGATTTCCGCACGGATCAATTATTTATATGATCTACAGTTAGTTGTTTCGGGTCTGGGTCTCTATGTATGTGAATACACACCGTGCCTCGGCACGTAAAGCCGTCGGTCCTAGTCTTTCTCCGGTCGTGTCGGATTGCCGTCCCATCGGACTATGAGAGTGAATAATATCTCCTGCGTAGTTGACTAATCTCCGGTGAGATTGGCCGCCGTGACCGAATTCGGTGGACATTATTCGGTGGATATTATTCTGCACAGCTTGATTTATGTACAATCTGCATCAATAAAATGTTTTTTTTTTTTTTTTTTTTTTTTTTTTTTTTAAAAAAAACGTTGCCCCACACTAGGATTTCTCCTGTGTCGTGGGTACAGTTTACAAACATATATGTCACATACACACACAACCAGACCCGAAACAACTATCTGTAGATCATACAAATATTTGTTCCGTGCGGGGATCGAACCCGCGACACATAGCGCAGAAAGCTAATCGCTTAACCACAGCGCCAACCGTGTCGTCATGTATACACTTAATGAAATTCAAAAGCGATTTTTAGAGGAAATAGTGATTAAAATCTTGACCAATTTTATACATAGTATCTGTGAATGCATAAAAATACATAGTCATTAAAATTTTATGATTTTAATCAATAGTTTTCTAAGAATAAGAGTTTGAATTTCACTAAGTTTATAAATTTTTTTGATGCCCGGAACGACTATCTGTAAGCATACAAATATTTGTACCGTGCGGGAATCAAACCCGGGACACGAAGCGCAGCAATCGATCACTCCACCATCACACCTACTTCAACATCATTCAACTTAGCGGCGTTACGTCACATGCATCCAGTCATTCGCGTCTTAACTCCACACAACATAGGGCCAAAAAACGAAACATTCAACCACTCGTATCCAGGTTACAACAATATCCACAGGCATATAAAATGTCAAGTTAAACTTTGCAAGTGGCACTCATGAGTTGCTCAAATGAGTTCCAATCTAGCCGGCCGTTGTTGGGTTTAAGGCTATCATAAAGCTCGAGCTTTGCCCGCGTTTATAGCCGGAGGTCTTAAACTTAGAATGCACGTGGCCTTACTTTTTATTTTTGGCCGCAAATTGAATTTGGACTGTTTAGGGTTTGGTGTGACTTTGAAATGTTGCTTTTGTTTATGTAAATTTATACGTACATAGTTTTTCGTACTTGCAGTATGTATTATCGATAATAGTATCGCATTTATCAGCAGATATTTCAGAGTATTATTTTACAAGTATTCAAATATTGTCACCGATGCGTTAAAACCTATTATTCTATTTTCCGTACTTTAAGAGCGTAATACGATGCATGAATGTAGATGAAGCAAAACGGTTATGTAAGGATCGTAGCACGTGGCGTTCCGTAGTTTCTGCCTACCCCCATGGGAAAAAGGCGTGACTTTATGTATGTATGTATGAAGCGGCTTTTGTTTAACATCTCACTGAACGCTATGCATATACGGATACTAAGCTAAATGTTCTATAGGGCACACGAAAAATCTAATTTGACGTAGAACATTTCTTTCTTTTCTTTCCCTTTTATTAAAAAACTAGGAATTATTCCTGTATCGTGGGTGCATTTACAAACACAAATATTCACATGGACATACACCCAGACCCGAAACAACTACCTGTAGATTATACAAACATTTATTTCGTGCGGGAATCGAACCCACGACACATAGCACAGCAGTCGATCGCTCAACAACTGCGCCAACCATGTTCCCGCACCAACCGAATAATTATGACTTTCAGATTGCTGTTCCGTATCTGGGTGTATATGCGTAAGAATCTTATATATAAACCCAAGATACTAAAAAAAAAATCTGTAGTCAACGTCATAAAAAAATAATACAACTATAATTATTACATCATCATCAGTGTCCTTAAATCCGACACCATTTAAGCCTTTTTTATAAAAATATATTGACCAGTCCAATCAAATACTGATTTATATTAATATTCTTAAACTTTTGAAGACGATAATCTAGAGCTCTATTTTCTATTGTCTCAGGTGAAGTTGAGCGGCTGCTACGCGAGTACCGACAGAATCAGGAGTTGGTGCGAAACATCGGCGCGCACTACTACCAGATCATTTACCCGGTGCAGCTGCGACACCACGAGAAGATGGGCATATCGACGCGCGAGGTCAACACTCCCAAGGTAACATTCAATTATCCATGTTTTCTAAATACTGCCCAGATCTTCTGCCTAGTCTGGCTTGACTACTTACTGAGTCGGCTTCCAGTCTAATCTGTTGTTGATGAATATTAGTATTTTACACGGAGCAACTGCCATCTGAGCTCCGTCACATAGTTAGTGGTAGACACTGATACTCTAAGGTTAGACTAGTTATCAGACTCTTCGCATCCAGGGATTAACCGCATGATATTTCGGATGAGATGACTTTTTATGTACAATAATCCAAACCGTTTACAAAATAATGTAAATCACACAATACAAAATGCTATCGTAACACTTTTAGAACCTGGCTTTGTAGTATAATCTAAGAATAATATTTTGAAGGCCTCATCCAAAGTTCGAAAGCCCATTATAAACAATTTAGTCTTCACTTCATTTGTCGATAATTCCTAAATAAACTTCAAAATTGATCTAGAATTTTTGGGACTGGCCTAGATATCCAGACTTTGCCCCAGGGTGATTTCATTAGACTTTTAATCCACTTACCGAGTTTGGGCTAGCTGTTCCGGATACTCGGACTATTAAATTTTGAAGACGCAAAGTTTGTGTTATGTATTTAAAGTGATTTGAGATAACATCTGACTATGGTAGATGTGTGTTTATCTTGCTAAGATAGTTTTATCTTAATGGACTCAAGTAATAGAACCATACGATATTTACAGGTTAACGATTTCAAACATTGACTTTTAAATATTTTCTAAGTAAAAAATACTGAGATCAGTATAGATGGCGGGATGAATTAGATATCTTGGCGTATTTACAGACTGGTCATCATTAGTTCACAAAACAACAGCTTTGGAAATCAAGAAGAAAACGCTATAAAAAGGTGACGCAGTAATAATATAGACATTAGAAATGCAATTAGAAATTTAATGAAGAATGGAAAAGGATGGTGTAAATATTTACTCATCAGTTGAGTAGGCTTTCTACATTTTCCTCCTCATCGAAATTTAAAAGATCCTACGCCTAAAAAACATAAGTGAATACTGCAAGGACAACATCCATGCCGTTTTCATCGATATTACTTTTTATCGCACCCCCACATTTCTTCCTGACGGAGGCTTTTGAGCATCATCATACACCGTCTTGGTATATCACAATACACTCACATTTAACGGCTACCCTCGTTCTCGGAGCTTTAAGGCGCGAAGGCCTAAAGTATCTGGGGTTCAATTACTCGCCTTTACGAGGATATAAAGATCATCCAAGGAACATTCCACCCCACACGGTTGAGCACACAAAATATCCGTTCGGGAGCCAATTTAACTTCGCTCACAACTTGTTTGAAGTTCTGAAAGATTGTTCGATCGCTTCGTCTGCCTTTTAAAGGTCCCAAGTAATTATATAAACATTCTCTTCGCTATTGAGCGAACTGGTGGGATTAATAAGGAAATTGAGAAGATTGGAAGTAATTATGCCTTTGTTTATTATAGGTTCTAGTTAGCAATTTTGGAGTATGTGACTTATAAAGTAAGAGATTGAGAAAGTATAGATAGGTTTGATTATAAATTTCGTGAAATCGAATTAGATAAATACGATGGTTATGGAAATTTTGGTTCTAATTTTAACTAGCTGTGTTATAAGAGCTAATATTAACTTTAAAAGGGTATTCTAATCATTTGTTCTAATTGATTCAGTTCAAATTGAGTTCTTCGTTTGTTAAATATATTTAATGAACGAAGTAAGTTCAACTGAGTACATTCATAACGGCCCGAAGATGTTCCCTGGTGAATTCCGAGCTTTGACTTGAGAATTTCCCTCATAATCTCATGCTGTGAGTATGCAAAAGAATAATCCTGTACCTCTATCACGAGCTTTCTAACTATTTACTATCATAGTAAAGTAAATTTTCATGATAGCGATTTTAGTTCTTAACTTGGTTACATTAGGGATTAGAGTCGCTTATGTGACATATGTGTCATAGTTAAGTTTTGATTTACTATTTACGATATTATAGAGATGTAATGTTAGCGACTCTAATCCCTAATGTAACCAAGTTAAGAATTAAAATCGCTTGCATATAAATTTACATTTACTTTGAAAGTAAATAGTGAAAAACTCATAATAGAGGTACTGGTGGCCATATGATTTGATGCGTTAATAATTAATCTCTCATTAAAAAATCGAGTGAAATCATATTTGTAGCTGGAAATTAAATTGTTATCGATATTCTCAATATCTCTGGATGATGACGATTCTTTGTGTTTTTTGGCTCTAATATCACATAGTTTTGGTGCAAAAGTCTGTACCCATTTTGAAGTTCACTCAGCAACATAAGTAGATGATAATTTTATGATGTTGAAATTAATTAATTATATTAAAGAAAATATTAATTTTAAGAAACCATTACCTGTACATTAATCGATAGTGTATAGTGAACTTGATGACGATATTTTGATATTTAAAAAGTTTTATCTACAAAAACTTATTTGGAAATTGTCTGTCTAAATAATAATAGAATATAACTTAAGACCAGTGATCTATGAGATTCCTCATATCCAAAATTGAACTTCGCTCCTTTCGATAAATGCTAACATTAAAGTTAATAGGATGTGTTCGTCAGTCCGGGGAAGTGAGACTACCTAGGTAAGGAATATCTAGAATTCCCCAGGGTTAAAATGCAATCTACAAAATCTAGACGCTAAAAGCGAACCCGTTTCGCTTTCAGACACTAGATTAACTCTTACAAAGAGATAACTTAAACTTTTGCTGAGATTTTATTTATAAAGAGAAAGTTACTTTTTGAAGCTGGTTATTTTATGATATAGAGATAGTAGGGTTGCAGAGCTTTAGACTTCGGACTTGATTTTATCTGTTAAGATATGAATATCTCAGGGAAAATAAATTTTAATTTTAATTGTTTGGAATTTCCATTTTAGCGAAGAATAAGAAATTCGCCTTTCATACGAGATATATTAATAACGTTACGGTCTGAGTAGATATTTTCGATTTGTTTCTATAGTTTGATTAGAAAGCCATCACACACTAAACCATATATTGTTGTTCAATTTTCTCTATTCCTCGAAGGGTTAGGCAGAGATGTACACTCACATTTCACCAATGTTGTTATTAAGTCCTATGTAATAGTGGGCGAGCCTATTGCCATCAACCGGGCACAGTTCCAGACTGAGAATTTTCATACAGAAAAACTCAGTAACACTTTCCCCGACCCGGTAATCGAACCCAGGACCTCACGCTCAGCATTCGCGCTTGCGACCACTAGACCATTTCTCCACCTTCAATAAAGTTATTATTTATCTCATTTACCACTTGGGTTTTCCCATTAAAATTTCCAAATCTCAAAAACTGGGTGACCATTTTGGGTATTAACTGTTTACTACATAATTTGCAAACTAAACAAATAAACGTGTTCTAACAGTCAGCTCCATATTTGCCTATCACAATTTTGATAACTTCCTAACTACGTACCGAAGTTTAACTTTGAAACAGAAGTATTTTGTGGATTATATTCAAACTTTAATGTATACGGCAAAACCGCTTGGATAATGGCCGAATTAATTTGTCTTTTTGTCATACAGCCGTAGGCAGGGACTGGCCCCGAAACTTTTTAGGGCATAAGACCTAACAATTTATGAACATATTGTATTAGGCTTACAGCGGATTAAGGTGTTGTGTAAGCTTGGGATGCTGGTGAAATTTTAGTGTGTTCTCTAGTTATTAAAGATTATTCAGATTCAAATTCAAAATATTGTAGCGACAACTATTCGCAACATGGCAAAAAGTAAAGCGCCATCTATCGGAGTGAAGTTACAACAACAAACCCTGAATCGCACTATGAAAGTTTACACCGATTCTAACACATATAATACGAATATCCGACATCAACTGTTGGGCTTCGGCCCGCCAGGATGACCACCTTGCCTGGTCGGAGGATCCTCCCTTTTCAATGGAAGAACGCTATACCTCATTCCTCCATAATATGTATTTGCTTAAATATGGTTACAATTCGAGTTACATAATAATATTATTTTAGTAGTCCAGCATATTTGGTCATACCTGCAAATATTTAAGTTTATAACAAGTATTTTTAGTGTGACAATTTGTATTAAAATCTATCTTCCAAATTTCTTTATTTGAGTAAAAGGTTTTTTTAATAAGCTGTTTACGTAAAATTTGCTTGAAGCGTATCATTGGTAGCTCCCTAATCTGAGTTGAGAGTTTATTATATATTTTAAAGCACACAGGATAACAACTGCGCTTGTATGACTCTGTGTTCATTTTAGAAATACACAATTAATTTGGGAATCTTGTTATAAAAGAGCAATTTTCACCAACTTTTTTGAATAGCTCTTGATGCAATTTAGTGAATTTACAGACTTTTCAATATACAGACCAGATGGTCAAATGTTTTGTTAATCATAAACAAATTAATGCTGTTGTTTAGGTTACTGGAAAATTCTTATACTACAACTGGCTGCTTCGTCAGAACCTCTCTTATTTCAGTCTCCAGAAAAAAAATATGACTATAGAGTTCACAATATCCTAATTTTCTTAAAACAAGATCATACAAATAGGTGATATTAAACTGGAATTTCTTAATGCATGAGTTTTACATACCCCCTAGCGTCACATTAGGTAAATTACATTGTAGGATATGCTACAGAATATAAGAGTATATTGTGGTGTACTCAGTATCATAGCAAGGTCAAGCACGATCGTCAAATTAGCATATTCATGTCGCTTCTTACTTATATGCTCAGTGTCAATCGTATATTTTCTCTTATGAGGAAGTGAAGTTCAGTAAGGATTTTTTTTTAGAGTCAGTCTTTAGAGACTTATTTTGTAGTTACAGACTAAAATTATTACCAAACCTATAGAAGTGAGCGTTCAGTCGGTTCATTTCAGTCAGCCAAACATGATACGTAAAAAAAAAGACGATCAAAAGCAATTGCCTAAATCTTTGCTATAAATCCATGAAGAAATGTAAGGTAGACTAAATAGAATATTATTAGCGGGCGCCGATAACCGTCCAGCTTAATGAATTAAATAAATAATATTTGTTGAGATCCTTTAATATCATCTAATTTTATTTGAAGGCTTTTGATCCCAAAAGTATATCATGATGGCTCGATCGTAACCCGATATCTATGAAATTTATTTTCAATACATTCATCCGAACCTCTCTTCTGAATTTCATTCTGATACGCTCCACTTACTTAAGATCTAAAAATAAAAAAAATTCGACATCTAGAATCAAAGCCTTGTTCAGAAAAGGCTTTTCTTTAATTATTATTGTTATCCAAAACATAAAAACAATGTTGACAGTCAAAACCAAACCTTGTTCTAATATAAGAAGGTTGGAAACAATATATTCCACCCTCAATCTCTGCTTATCCCAATATTTTGCTACATACATAATGCAGGAGCGTATCCCAAAGGATATTATGTTAAGACGCGTATATATTACAGCCTAACGATCGCGTGACCAACAAAAGTATAACAATTGAAGGACATACAGACATGAAATATATCAATAATATTAGTAAAGTTATGGATACGACTGGGTCTTCAAAACAATTTGTTTATTATAGATGTTTTCTGGAGCCTGGACCTTCTTCTGTTTTATTGGTTTGTGACCAAAGGTATTATAAAATCTACTTGGATGTATGTTTTCGATAGCATGATTGGCTTAGATGGAATACTAACAGTAGAGCGTGCTCCCTCCGCCAACTATTATGCTGATTCCATGGCCAATTTGTCTTACATCTTCTCTGTAAATTATTTGTTAAATGTATTTTGACATCATATTATTATTTTTTTATTTAAAAGACAAATTAAAATCTTATTTGAATTTAGTCTTTTTATTTAGCACAACTTTAACACTGGGGTGTTTTGGCGGTGTTGTGGGATATTTATATTTACGTCTCTTAGGACCAACTCTTATAAAAAGAATAGCATTTATATAATATTATAAATGTTTTTTGGTTCATACGCGTTTTAATGTTTCCTTAGGCCGAATCAGTATCTAGTCAAAATCAGAAACTGGCAGTTCTACCGCGTAACGGCTGAATTTTAAGGCGATATTAGGAAACTTATATAGTTTATTTTTCCTGGTCATGTTGTTTGGGGGTGACCGTCTGCGGTCTGATTTCCGCCAGGTTAGACCGGCTGTCAGACTTTTTGGTATGCTTATGATACTCGGGACCAAATAATCTTAACTTGCTTTTCGAAGCACAGGGGGGGTCTCGATGTATGAAGAACGGTAACCTATCCAAATCAACGAAACGACGTATCTCAGTAGCTACGTTGCTATGAGAACCACTCGTAAACATGTATAGGTACGTACGCGCACACATGTATTTCACATACACAGGAACGCCGATTCCTTTGACAAAGGCTCGTTTGCTCGAACTATATTTAAAACAAATAGCGTTTGGGCCGTTTCGAGCGAGCTACGCAATACACGGCCGTGGAAAACTCTTTTGATGTGGATAAACGAACATAGTACGGAAATATGGCCTTTTTGTGAGGCAAATAAAATTGGAGTTGGTTCGATGAGTACAAAGGTAATATATACGAGATATTATTTGAAGATAAGTTGCAAAATGGTTTTGGTATCAATTTGTAGTGGACTTTGATTATATTGTTCTACTCAAGATTTTTTTTTTAAACGTTGCCCCACCCTAGGATTTCTCCTGTGACGCGGGTACAGTTTACAAACATACATGTCACATACACACACAACCAGACCCGAAACAACTATCTGTAGATCATACAAATATTTGTTCCGTGCAGGGATGAAACCCGCGACACGTAGCGCAGAAAGCTAATGCTTAACCACTGCGCCAACCGTGTCGTCCGTTAAATACTGGTCAGGTTAATACTGGTCCGTTAAATACTGATTACCTACATGTGAAAGGTCAGGCAGAGGTGTAGTGATGTTCATCGTAGATGCTGTCATTAAGTCCCATGATCTCTTGCCACCTGCCGTGAACAAACTTCAGGTTGCTATTTTCTTCTACCCCACATCTCTTTCTTGACTTGGGATTGAACACACCACCAGTATTTATTGTATATATATATAAACGGGCCCACTTCAATACTCCTATATATATATATATGTATATCTCATGTATTTTAATTTTAAAAGCATACATCTTAAATGCACAAACTCTCACCCGAAACGATAAGCTGTTATAGTTTACAGACAGTTTATAAACAGTTACAGATTTCTTCCAAGCGGGAATCGAACTGAATACTGTTATATGCACTATTCATTAAACTGTGAACGGTCACCGGCACCCACAAACGAACACAAATTTCATTAAAATTATATAATTTATACTACTATATACTTTGCGTGGCTTGACAGTAACCATTCGCAAAACCTCTGCATATATAATTTCACCATGTTTATTCCAAATAGACTTGCACAAGAACATTAAATTAGTGCACCTATTTAAGGCACATCTCTGCAACCTATCCCACCAAGGACGTACATAAATACATACATAACATAATTCTATTTCATTTTCTCCTAAATCCCACTTCAGAGGGTTTGGTAATTACACTCAGAAGATAAACAAGGCGTGGAGGGATTCGTTTACTGACGACTAATATTGTTTACCTAACGTCTGGATCACTAATGCGTCGATTTTTTGTTGGGGTGCAAGGTTTGAGGGACAGCGATTATCGGGGCTGAAAAAGAGCCAAGGAAAGTGTTTGATCAGTCTAGTGGTCAAGCACGACTGCTGAGCGTAAGGTTCGAGGATCGATTCCCGAGTCGGCCAAAGTGTTATTGGGTTTTTCCGTAAAGAAATTCTCAGTAGCAGCACGGAGTTTGTAACTATTCCCGGTGGATGGTAATAGGTATTTCTCAAAATAATGGGGTGAGCCTATTGCCATTTATCGGGCACAATTTACTAACTGATAAAGGTTACGCTATTATGATTAGATTTCTGCGCTACGTGTCGCGTGTTCGTTCCCCGAACGGAACAAATATTTGTATAATCTACAGATAGTTAAATAAATAAATAAAAATATTTATTAATATAAAAAAAATCGTTTTCGTAAGTTGTTTTGGGTCTTGTTGTGTGTGCATGTGATATGTATGTTTGTAAACTGTACCCACGATACAGGAGAAATCATAGAGGGGGCAAGGCTTTTTTTTTAAATGCTTTTGTTCTATGGGCCACTTACATATGAC
Organism: Shargacucullia verbasci; assembly: GCA_947562105.1. Classification (NCBI taxonomy): domain Eukaryota; kingdom Metazoa; phylum Arthropoda; class Insecta; order Lepidoptera; family Noctuidae; genus Shargacucullia; species Shargacucullia verbasci. Next base: position 1,220,784 of record OX387284.1, read on the forward strand.
AGTGATCCTTTTGTAAGTTCGCTTTTGCTCTTAAATGATACCACAGAACACGCAGAGAGGAATAAATTGTCTCCAAAGACAATTTTCATAGATTTACAATCATTTCTTTTTTTAACACAATAAGGAGGCGTTGTTTGCTAATTTTTACATAAAAAGCGTGGGGCGTGTTTTCGAGACTCCAAATAGATTCAATCAGAGTTTTGGAATATTTTTGTGTAAGATTTTCTTTTGTAATATCTTTTCGTTACAAATAAGTATTTATATTGTAACAAAAAAAATAAGAAACGCTTTGGTTGATTGGAAGTTTTATTTACAAGACTAGGCTATACCCGCGACTTTGTCCCCGTGGTTTACGAATGGTCGAAAAAATATCCAAACCGTATGAGCGTTAGTATGATGATACATACGTATTATTAAAGCTAGACCTAATCGTAGGGCTATAGGGCAAATCCCATCAAAATCGTTTCACTGGTTTTTAATTTATACGTGTTCAAACAGAGACAACTTTAGGGGTTATCTACAGTTCAAAATCTATATTTGTACCTCGAGTAATATAACATGTGATTATATAAGAACGTAATATGTGAATTCCCTTTTTATTTCCATTGAGATCCGTTTAAATATATTTTCATTCATTGCAGTAATTTTAAAATAGGTCAGAGAATATTTATTACACGGGTTTTTATTTTCTCACAGCCAATATAATTTACTCTGAGTTTGCCGTTATTTTACCGGCAAGCAGTATTAATTTCATACTTGTTCATCGGTTACTAAGGTGCAGTGGTTAAGTGATTGGTTTTCTGAGCTATATACCGCGAGTTCGATTCCCTCTCAACAGAAATATTTGTGAGTGACGTGAGGTCAATGTGAGGCATCGTTAAAAATTGCATTTCATATATGCACTCACATCCAAGTACGATTTGAATGCCGTAAAAATATTTATTCCATGCAGTGATCGAACCAGCGATACGCGGCACAAATCAAGCAGTCTTATTTAAATTAAATAATGTACCGAATTTGTCAAAAACATTCATGAAAAGCATAATGCCCCCCGTGCTAACTGATTTACCCTTTACCCAAGTTACTGGTCCTCAGATTTTCAAACAAAAAGGTTACATTAAAATACAGAATCAATTTAAAGTTTATAAAAGACGTTAAGGGCTGTGGTGAGAACTCCTGTTTACGGCCAAAAGTTGCCGGCTCCATGCAAATTGCATTAGGCCACCGTCTTACAAGGACAGTTACTCGTGCACCCACCACAATCTTAACTTGTTTATATTTATATTGTACAATTTAACTGGAGTTTTATCAAGTTTTTAACTGCGTAATCTTGCTTGTTACGGACAAGCTACTATTATAGGTTCGTTACGGGATTGGTTTTCGAAGGTGGTGAGTGTTAAATATTTGACAAATTGGAAGGGTTAAGGATAACCGTTAATTTTAAATATATTATGTGTTGCGTAGCGGTTGAACTTGCCTTTTATGTAGAAGGAGAATGAGTTTAAGCTGGGCCCGTGCCTATAACTTTTCGGATTCATGTGGATTTTATTTTACCAGTATTTATTAAGAGGTCGTAGCTACATAGCTACTGCGCAGCTCGATCGATCTGCAAGGTTAAGTAGCGTCGTCAGTCCTTTGATGGGTGACCATTTTTCACATATAGAGACCCCTCCGTGCCTCGGAAAGCAAGTTAAGCAGTTGGTCCCGGGTGTCACGCGAATACCTATGAGAGTCTTTACGGGTGACAGTAGCCCAAAAAGTCTGACAACCAGTCTAACCTTACAGTATCAGTGTCTCCCATTAATCGGGTGGTGAAGGTCAGAGGGCAGTCGCTCCGTGTAAAATACTGATATTCAGCCGCAACTGGTTAGATTGGAAGCCAACCCCAATGTGAAAACGCTAGGCAGATGATGATGATAATGATTAATAATTATTTATTTGACACAAAAGCATTCTCTGTCTAATCGAAGCAAATAAGGGATTATAAAACATTATGGATGCTTAATTTTTATGCGTTTTTAGTCCTTGTGCAACCATCAACGTACGATATAGACTTTAGACGTCTATTTTTAGCAGTGAAATGACAATATAAGGAATTTTATGAAATCTCTAGTGAAACCATGAAATAACGAAAGACCTTGAATTTATCCTATCTAGTTATATCCAAAACTGTTTCACTTCAAATTAGTTCTTTCAAAAAGCTTATTTATATATTACTAGTGATCCGCCCCGACTTGCACGGGTAGCACACAAAATTACCAAAAAGCCAAAATTGTGTTGATCCGATCGCTATCAAACTTGACAGGACACCACGCTGGGCTAATCTGAAGATTATCTAATTATTAACTACACTATAATTCAGCTTGACAAAGACGTGAAGACAAACAAATCTCAAATTGAACGCTTCCATAACACGGTAACATGGCGGTGACGGATCATACGGATTACACTAGTTCTAAGTTTGTTTAGTATCATCTTACTGAAGTACTTTAAAGTTCCAATTATGTGTGTGAGGGATTTACGTTGTATAATAATTTTACATTTCAGTGAGTGTTAGGTTCGCGTTGTTTTCTAGTCTAGACACACAACAAAGATAATGAGGACAAATATTTGTCGTTCAAATTGTTTGAAATACAATCTTAGTGAAGTGTCTCGTGAAGTGTGCCTTCTGAGTGAGTTTACGTTGAGTATTTACAAAATATTTTAGTAAGAGATGGTTTGATGGTTAAAGATATCTGAGTATCTGTATAAACGACATTTCAGGCATAACAAGCTGGAAGAGCAAAGCTTAATTGAGCTATTTGAATTAAAACACGAGGTGGAAAAAGAGGATTTAATATCTTTAAAAGATACTTTATATTTCGCCGATTTATTAAATAATATATCGACTGTGGACTGGCAGGTTCGATTCTCAGGTCGGGCAAAGTATTATGGGCATTTTCTAAAATTCGTAGTATCAATTCGGAGTTTGGAATCGTGGTAAATGGCAATAGGGTCGTAAAAAAATGTAGGTGTACAAAAAAAGTAGACCTCTGCCGAACCCTTCGAAAAATAGGTACTAGGCGTGATGCTATGTTATGTTATGTTGAATGTTCGTGCACAGGACGTAAGTACGCTACGGTTGCGTTACGCATGACTGAAACGTAAGGGTGTAAACCACACAGTCACACTATAGGGAGGGATATAATGTAGGGTTGCCAACCGTCCTGTTTGTCCCAGGTCATGTCCTGATTTTTGGAGTGCCCTGGGTTTTCCTGGATGGTTATTAAGTAACGTCCTGGGTTTTTAAAGAGTCCTCGTAAGGTCTTGTGTTTTATTTTTCGCGCACCACTACTGCCTCAAACCTTACGTTTAATCAAACGCGTTATTTTCAAATTTAATCCTTCATTCATTTCTTATATTATATAATTGCATAGAAGATAATTTCATAAAACATTGTAATTACTATTCATTGAGTTTCATTGACACTGTTTTCTTACACTTCATTATACTGCGTCCTGTTTTTAAACCGAAATGTCCTGGCATTTCCACTTTCAAATCTTGGTTTTCAAAATTTGGGGATGGCAACCCTAAATTAATGTATAATAGTTTAATATTTTATTTTTTTATTACAGGGCAGAGGATATGATTACCAGCAGGGCTCCAGATCGCGCGCGAGGGTAAGTTTAGATTTAATATTAATTGATACTTTCATAAAAATATTACTGCGCAATGTTGAATCGAAGATTTTAAAACGCCAAGATGTAAGACAGCTTTTAGTTACCTTAAAGACGTGATTGAGTTATCAACGACTTTTGAAACAGATTTTTTTGTAAAACGCGTTTAACCAAAATTGGGTTCGCTTAAAATGGCTTCTGTTTAAGCTTTTGTGATAGTTTCTTAATATCGTAGATCAAAAATGACGTGAAAAGTTTAATTATCTTTTGATATTAAAAATATATAATTCATAAAATTAATTATCTATATAAATAAAGTGTAGGCAATATACTTTATTAAAGAGAAAGCCTTTAGAAATTTCGCCTTTAAAGGTTTTCCCTGAAGAGCCATCGAAAGTAATTACTAAGAAAAAAGCGTATTTTTGTAATAGACCATAATAGAACATTGTTTGAGTGCCAAGCTCCAGGGGAGCAATTCTCGCTTCGACTCGTATGATACAAATTGTGCTTCACGCATAACATAATCCTAACTACAATATTATAAATGTAAAAGTAAGTTTGTTTGTTTGTTACCTTTTCACGCCTAAACCACTGAACCGATTATCTTTAAATTTTGCATACGTTTTCAGGTGTACAGAAATGTACATAGGGTACCTTTTATCTCGAAAAAAGTACTCTTCCCGAGGAAAACAACAATAACGTTCTTATGATGATAGATGGCGCCACGTGTCTTTCGCAAGTAGGGTACAACCCGAATGGATTGTCAAATTCTAAATCAACGCGAGCGAAAGCCGCGGGCAAAAGCTAATTAAAAATAAATCTTGTAGGATAGTTGTAGGTATTATCGATTTCAAATTCATTGACATTAACGAAACGGATATGTTTCTATACGTCAAAATATTCGTGCTAGAAATACAGAAACATATTTTTAAACTATGCCTCCAAAAACAAGCCAAGTACTACTCTACAACAAGTATACAAATCGTGTAATTTTCAAAGGGTAGTCAGTTTTTCTCTATTTTCTCGTGAAAACACGCAAGGATCCGTGTTTTGCATGTACAAGAATTCTGTCAGCGTTTTGGTTCACAAATTAGCACAGTGCGCTCCGGGCTGAAGGCCCTTAATTAAACAACAGCGCTGGATTATAGGGGCTGGGAATATATGGGTAAATTTAGTTTTCAAGAAAAAAGAAAATTTAACTATGTAGAATAAAATATTGTTTTCATTTTTAGCAGTTAATTTAAAGTCAAGTCAAACCTTTTTATTTCAACTAGGCCTTTGCAGGCACTTTTAAAAAGTCGATACTCTAGATGCACGGTTTCAAAAGGGGGTAGGTCCTATGGAGAAGACACCGACAAGAAACTCCATGGATATTCTTTTCAAAAAATACAAATTTAATTTACAATTAATAATGTTAAGTTTACCATGCATTATATTATCTTTATGGATTGGATTCGTGAAAATATCAGAAAACATCCAGTATTTACGGAGCGAATGCTGTAGTCATTTATTATACCGTAAATATTGATATAAGAAAGGTATTTGTTCGGCAATGTATATAATTTTCACCTGTTTCATTGAATTCATCTATTTACACAAAACGAGCAAACATTCATCATTATTTAATTAAACCCAATCGACCATCATCAATAGTAATATATTTACAATATTTCTGTATCATCATTAAAATCATAAAGCCTTTAACATAACTAACGCTCATTTTATTAATGTAAAAAATTCATAATTAACCGCAAAAATTCGTTAATCCATCCACGTACCCACTCAACATGGAATTATGATGGGGATTTCATATAATGCCCGGTTGAAGCAATAAATTACACCTGGCGTTTTGAAACGTGTGTATTTAGTTTCAACCACATTATTTAGACGAGAAAGTTAAATGAAATTCGACTTTAGCTGTGTGGTTTTAGAGATGTAAGTTGTCTGCATGTTTTGGGGTAAGTTGGATTTTAGAGGAGCGGGGAGCTATTAGATAATATGATAGACTAGTTTATATTATTAAAACTTTAACATTTCCTATAGTAACATAGAGACATTGTATTTTGTAAGAGTAGCATTCTCAAAGATAAAAAGAGGACGGCCGGTGTTGCAATAGAAGGATTTCTCGTGGGAATTCCGAAAAAACCTTTCTTAATGCCCGTCTGCAGCATTGGTTGTCTAGGTTGTGCCTTTTCTGACAGTCACGGTACTGTTTTATAATTTTATACATGAGTGACAACCCGTCCCGGCTTGGCACGGACGCAATTTAATAATGAATAAAACTGTGAAGTACGCTTAGCAAAAAAGCAAAGGTTGATTGAGATTTTCGTACAAAAATACCATCCAAATTTCCGACTATTCCGGTTTCCGATTGCCCAAAAAAGTTTTATCATACAAACCATGTGTCCAGACAATTATATTATATATTTATGTATATATATATATATAATTTTTATTTATATATATGTACATAAATATATATAATTCTTAATACACACAATTCACAATTATATTTTGATAAACTGCTAGTTTTCCTAAAACTTCAACCACATAAGCTTTTGGTAGTTGATCTTGCGACCTCTTGATAGTTTAGCCTCGACTGCCTCATCCTCGCAAGTGCAAGTCCTGAGCATGAGGTCCTCCATTCTATTCCCAGGACAGGCAAAGTGTTATTGGGTTTTTCTATATCGAAATTCTTAGTAGCAGCACAGAGTTTGAAACTGTGGTGCCCGGGAGTTGGCAATAGACTCGCCCCCTATTACATGTGACTCAATAATGTCATTGGCAAAATGAGAGTGTACAATTAATTGAACACTTCTGCCTAACCCTTTAGGGGGGGGGGGGGGGGGCGTATAGGCATTACGTACTATTTAACAATATGATCTGATGAGATCTGATATAATAAAAAAAAAATCGTTTATTGGAACAGAAACAGATACATTTGTAAACAGATATAAACGATGGCAGCTGCAAAAGTTAAAAACTGCGGCGCAGTAAAAATCTTCATAATATCTTCAATAACAGCCTAAGCAACAGGCAGTTCACTGAAAAACAGGCTAACAAAGGAGGATGTGACAGAATCTCCCCACCGACCAATAACGAGCGGTCATAATGTCGTTGAAAAGGTTTTTATGACTGTCATTTGTTACTATGCCAATCTAAAATCATTGAGAGAAAAAAGTTATAGCTAAAACAAAAACCTCACCTATTTTTCTCAATATTTAATATTTTATTTCGTTCCATAATCTATCTTCTTATAATTATAAATGTGAAAGTTTGTGAGGATGGATGGATGGATCTTTGTTACTCTTTCACGCAAAAACTACTGAAAGGATCTGGATGAAATTTGGCACAGAGATAGATTATAGATTGAAATAGCACATAGACTACTTTTCATCCCGGAAAAATGTACGGGTTCGTAAATCACGCGGGCGAAGCCGCGCGCGGAAGCTAGCCTATCTATGTAAAAATAAATGTGTGTTCGTATGTATGTTCCCTATGGACTGCAAAACGGCTGTAGCAAGTTTAATGAAATTTTAACTTACCTTCAGACTAGCGGGTGATCCTGCGAATTTTGGTAGCGATCAGATTAATTATTTTTTTTTTGGCTTTTTGTTAATTTTGTGTGCTACCCATGCGAAGCCGGGGCGAGTCGCTAGTGTATTATAATGGTGGAAATATAGATGAATTAGATCATTATGGACTCTGTCGGGTATAGCAAGATTAGGAGAAAGGAAGAGGGTTAAGTAGTGATTTGATTGATCACCTATTTATATATACAATTATTATAATAATTATACTATATGTAACTGTATTTATCTATCTATATAAATAAAAATCAATTGCCAAAAATGTATGTAAGCGCATAATTTCAGAACGGCTGCACCTATTTGGCTAATTCTTTTTTGTTGTGTTTGTAATAATCAGGAGAAAGTTTGTATGAAAGAATTTTTTTGTAAAATCCACGGAACGGAAAAGTCGGAAATTTGGATGGTATTTGCGTATGAAGTACATTTTCTTCATTAGTAAATTACACACGTGCGAAGCCGGGGCGGTTCACTAGTTTATATATAAACAACATTGTTTTATACACACGAGTATGTATTTATGTTCTGAATTTGTAATGTTTAATATTGTAATTTACGTTGTCGTCAAAACATTCCTTTCATTATATTTCCGTGACCAAATTTTTAACTTAAAATATACAGAACTTAACCTACTTAACTATAAGTACACGATCATCATACAAACTTAACCCGTGACGTTCTGCGCCAAGTTCTCAGCTTAGACGGAATTAATGTTCCTAGATCTCGAAGCTGGGTCTTGTTAGACATGCAAGCTGGTGCCTTGTGTTCTTACGCTTGTAGATACGCAAATAAATTGGGGTTAGTATTAGAGTATTAGTTGGAGCGAGTATTCACTACATACCTATTGTATGAGATTCTATAACGAATATTGGTACGAACATCCGTGTCGTGTCTATGCCAGTACCGCCTCACGTGAAAAACACCCATCGAGCTATCCCATACTCTATACATACACCTAAAGCCATATCTACAAGCTGTATATTGCCGACTCGTACCGTACAATCTCGTTTATGTACACAGGGGGCGTCAGTCCCGCGTGTTGTCTATACCTAACTTTACGTGTCCACATCTTAGTTCAGATTTACACGTTGAGTGAAGACTTGCTACGTCTGTGGTGCTTGCTGGAATAAATGGTCGAGTCTGATTCAGTTTTAATACGCTCTAAGAGCGGATTTTGTGGAGCGTTAGACCCTGGAAATGTTTCTACTATGATACTATAGTAAAATGTTTTATCCACACGTATTATAAATATGAAAGTGACACAGTTTGTTTGTTACCTCATCACGGCTGAATCACTAAACCAATCGTAATGAATTTTTAGAAGGCGGTAGCCTAGCTCCTTTTGAAAGACATAGCGTTATTTTTACAATTGAAGCAAAACACTAATTAGATAATAAATATAAAATTCATGCAGACGAACTCGCTGGCAACGGCTAGTTTCAAATAAACGTATCTCAGATGGCTAAAACGTGAAAAGGATCCATTTCTACGGTTCCAAGAAGTTGGCCCTATCTTCTAGATAAAGAATCGGCAATAAACTCCATGTAAATTTAAAATCCTTTTAAATTAATTGTATTTCCATCGTGTAAAAACATCATGTGGGAGAAGTATGGAAATATAATGTAAGTTTTTGAAAACATGATGATATCTGGATTCAATAAGCCCTGGAAACTATAGTACCAATTCATAGCAAGCTCAAGTCTATCTGGTATAAAAAATAACACGAACCCATTCAAAAAAATCCAACTATTACGAAACCAGAAACAAACCACCATAATACCAGACTGCATACAATGAAATAAATTACCCAAAGTTATAATAATGAGAAACCATACATATAGTACCTCAGAGAATAATGAATTAATAAGTAAACAGGTGTTAATAAAATCTTCATAATAATAATAGCCTCGCGAGAGTCCGAGGCCATACAATTTTTACGCAGTGTGGTTTGAAATTACGTCATTGATAATATGTCCCAATAGACATTTGGATAGATTGTAATATTTTTTTTTTGGATTGTCTTTAAGGAAAAAAATGGCTGACCAATTATTTTACCATATGTATAAAGTGTAATACTATTTTCTTTTGTTTTATATTATATATTTTTTATATTAACAAAATACTTTACCTCACACTAAATTTTCTTCTGTATCGTAGATACAGTTCACAAAAATACATCTCTCATGCATACACGATCAGAGCCGGTACTATTTGTAGATCAAACAAATATTTGTTCAATGAAACCCGCGACGCGTAATGCACCATGCTGATCGCTTAGCCACTGCGCTAAAAATAGCTGTATGATAACTGATTTCTTTACATTATGACGATAAAAATCTTCACTGGTTTCCATACAGAGGTAATGTAGACGAAGATCGTTTTTTGATACACATATCGCACCCTCGATACACATATTGACCCGGGTACGTCTTAAAACTGCGGCCAGATACCGGAGGACGGGCAGCAGTGTCCTCTCACTAATCGGTGAGCCACTGCGATCCTCAAGCCGCCTGCCAAGCGTGGGGATTATTGCAAACCCGAGGTAGGCTTTCGTTCAGCAGTGGAATTCTTCTGGCTGATGATGATGATGATCGCACCCCCAGAACGAAAATGACCTAAGTCAAAAAATGCAATTTGTGGAAAATGATCAAGAAAGTCTTCAAAAACTGAACTTTAAAAGTATAGTTATTGAGGTCACTTAAGCAAAATCAGAATTTTGAGTTCGGCCGCTTTCACTCTAAGAGTGCGATTTGAGAGAACGATCCTATATAATGATCCTAGTCAGTCAATAGTATTCAATATCGTTATTTTTTCCCCTATCCCATATTCCGACTAAAATAAACACTCCAAACGCCAATAGCAATTTAAAACAAAAAAATCATATCATTCACAGTTTTAATTTTCTAGACGACATTTAAAATATATTTTCATTTATGCGAAAAATATCTCAACGCAACTTAGACTAAAATTAATCAGTCTTCACTATAACAAGTAAAAAAAGTAACTCGTCCTGTTAACAATACAACCTTTGTTTTTATACTTATCTTGTTATTTTCTCTTTTAATGTCGAGAAGTTTCGACTAATGTCCTCAGAAGTTTGTTTTTTATAACAAGAAATTTGGGAGCATTTAAAAAATAATAGATTGCTGTAGTTATGACGGGACGTTTTAGACACAATTTATTTTCTTTTTGTTCAGACAACTTGGGTGGGGACAGGGACGGTTCCCGAGTGTTGTAAGTCGCGACGGAGGGATTATACAAGATGGATGGATGGCATGGTGGGTTTTCCTGATAGTGAAGCGTCAAAAATAAAAACTCAAACCAGAAGCTCAGCGTAATTTTGACGATGAAACTGGTTATAATTGGTTTATTTATGATAACAGACAAGCACTCAGTAAACTTCTTGTAGACTTTTTGTAAGTACTTATAAAGATAGTGTATATTTACTTATTAATTTTTTTATTTATTTTTACTTTAATTACAAATGCCTAGGACCAATTACAATAATTAAAGTTACTATAGAAAAATAACAGAACAACAACAACAAAAAAAGAAAACATTCATAAGTCCCTCTCACAATACTTCAGACACACTGACAAGATCTTCGACCATTAGAATAAGAATTATTTATTTATTTGTAAAATAAATATAGGTCTTACATTATTAGTACTATTAGATTTATTTCTGTAAACTCTATCCGCGATACAGGAGTATCAACGTATTTTTTTATAGAAATAAAAGGATCGAGAACTAAACATAATCTCCCTTTAAACTCACGACGGATTCAACAAAGCAATCAGCAGCGAACACTACATATTCCAGTGCCAAATCGCCCTCAACCAAAAAACATGGCACAAATATTTCCAGTCTAGCATATTTTTAGCCAACACACAACGTACAAAAGCACACCTAAGAGAAAATGATCCTCCCTCCCCCTCCTTAATTACGTCCCCCTCTGAGGTCAAAGCCCCTCGGCCGTAATTATTCCTACCCCCTATTTCTACCCCCAGTTATTTTGCTCGGAGAGAAAAAAAGACTTTCAATCATAGATGTCTTTATGTGTTGAATCATTGATGATTTTGTGTGTGTGAGTGTGTGTGTGTGTATGGGTGTGTGTGTGTGTGTGTTTGAAAGCTCAAAGTAAGTATGTTCGCGCTCTCTCCCTTGTGGGTTGAGCAGGATTAATCAGGGGTGAATTCATGGTTTATGCTTCATTCTTTTTATTTTTAACATAGCGCCTGTATTTCCCGTAGGGTTAGGCAGAGGTGTACGATTGTACACTTACGTTTCGCGTATGTTAACCATTCACATGTTATAGGGAGCAATAAACTTCGGGCAGCTACAGAGAATTTTCCTAACAAAAAAATGTTATTCCATTTTACCTGACCCAGAAATCAAACTCAGGACGTCACGCTCTTCAGCTGCTAGTACCTTAACTCGCAAATGAAGCAGTCAGTCTTTATTTTTCACTATAAGCAATTTTAGGTGTCGCAATGGATTTTTTCTTTTTCTGTATATTTTTTAAGGACATTAGCAATTAGCGACATTACCTCATTGGTCTAATGGATATTTTTGGATCGCTTATTAGGTCGAGAAAAATGATTGTTTTCTTCTGTTTAGGATATTCTTACTCGCATCCTGGAGTATGGAACTGGACACATTTATTGACTATAGGCTTGTCTTCAGCTCGAGTTAAGCTGGAAAGCGAATGACCAACATATTTTGTTATATATTTATTTAGTCCGGAACGTATAAACGTTCGCATCTAATAATATATGTTGTTACATAAATAAAAAATGTTTTTCTTACCTGACCTTTTTATTTGATTCAACAAAATGTTTCTGACAACTTTCGATTAATGTTTGCGTACCAAAGAAAACTGCTTTTGAGAGGGAATAAGGTTAGTAACGGCGCGGTTGGCGCAGTGGTTGAGAGATCGACTGCTGAGCTACGTGTCGCGGGTTCGATTCCTGCACGGAACAATATTTGTATGATCTACAGATAGTTGTATCGGGTCTGGGTCTTAGTGTATGTACACACCGTGCCTTGGAAAGCACGTAAAGCCGTTGGTCCTGCGCCTGATCTCTCTCCGGTCGTGTCAGATTGCCGTCCCATCGGACTATGAGAGTGAAGGAATAGAGAGAGCACCTGTGTTTGCGCACACACTTGTGCTCTATAATATCTCCTGCGTAGTTGGATAATCTTCGGTGAGATTAACCGCCGCGACCGAATCGATCAGGAGCACATTAAGGGTAGCTACCGAACGTAAGATCCGAGGTTTGATTTATTAAGTTGAATTGCAGTTGAAAGAGTTTAGAATTATTCTTCTGCTATGCTATGAACGCACATAAAGATCACTCGTGCAGTAGTTAAAATATTATCAAGTCAGCAATGTTTCCAACGAGCCTACCTGCTACGGTTGTCCTGCAGCCTAATTACTGTTGTAGCGAAAGGCGTAGATCGCGCGATGTCTTCTGTCAAACGTCATTTTTGTGTCATATAATGTATTGGCTGACAGTGAGATTGCTATCGCGTGGCTATCGCGTTGCTGTCGCTTTTTTACGTAATTAGGCTGTTGAACATACTTATATATTGTCATTCTGCCCGTGCTCAAGCTCTGCCCGTGCTCCCAACTATAGCTGTAGCTATAATCAAGTTTTTAAAAAGCATCACGCCTATATTCCCCTAAGGGTTTGGCAGAGGTATACCAATGTACACCAACATTTCGCCGATGCTGTTATTGAGTCCCATGTAATAAGGGGTGAGCCTATTGCCATCTATCGGACACAGTTCCAGACTCTGTGCTGCTATTGAGAATTTCAATACAGAAAAACCCAAAAACAACGTAAATATTTCGCCATCTTGTTTTACCATTTTTCAGGATGAAACCGCCAAAAGAATACCATAAAACAAAAGACCAAGTGTTAACACACCGCCTAACAAAAACTATTCCCCAACTAACCACCTTATAACAAAAACCTAAAGTAGAGTACTACACAAAAATGTCTGCAAGGCGACAACTCTACTTGCAAGCTGATATAGTGCACTGCTTGAACAATTTACTTTGCGTTTCTTGGCAACCCTGCACGCTTTACAGAGTTTTAAAAGAAATTTAAATTACACCCCTCTACGGGTTTTCTAACGATGTAAATTCTTGATAAAATAAGAGTTGTTTGAATAATGTAGTGGTAAGATTGGAGACGGAGTTGAAGAGAGCAAGAGAGGTTTTATTTTCTTCTGATTGATGAGAACCATCGACTTTTGTATACTTATATTATCTAAGCTAGAATAAATATCAGAACCAAGGTCATCGACATAGCTATCAGGATTTGCACGCTACAGTGGCAATAGGCAGGTCACATCGCTCGAAGAACTGATAACCGATGGGAAAGAAAGGTTCTCGAGTGGCGACCACGAACCGAACGACGCAGCGTAGGAAGGCCTACTAGGTGGTCCGACAACATGGTTAAGGTTGCGGGCAACCGATGGATGCAAGTGGCGGAATGTCGCTCGATGTTGTAGTCTAATGGAGAGGTCTTTGTTAAGCAGTGGACTTCTTCTGGCTTATGATGATGACGAAATATCAGGGCATTATCATTATTTTCTGTGACTACCCCTGAGACGAAACGTCAGACCTAAGGGTGAAGATTTATTTTTGTGTTTTTGATTGGAATTCTTCGCCGGTGTCTGTGTTCCCCGATTCGTATAATTTGAGAATCAGGAAAATATTGCACAGGCACAGTTATCTAAGATAGCCGGGTATCAAATGGTACCTGGTAATAGAGAAAAAGATTATTGAGTTTTTCTATTAGAAAAATCTTTGTGGCTGCACGAAGTTTGGACCTGCATCGGGTATTGTAATATGCTCGCACCCTATTATATGGGACTTAATAACAGCATTGGTTCTGCAAGGCTCTACTTAATTTTTTAGGGAATGCACGTGTGATACTTTGCTGGTATTTTGCGTTTTAAAATGATCCTGTTGTATGTGATGATGATGATGTATGTAGTTCAAACAGAAAGCGTAAATGTTCAAGAAGGTGATTTAAGCCACGCAGAGAAGAACTATGATATTATTATATATTATGTTTATAAAACAAACATATCCATTAAAACTAAAATCCACTCAGATTACGAAATTATGAAAGGTCTACTCGCTAGCCAAAAATTCACTCACTCGTTCAGTCTTAGAAACAAGTAGTTTTATTTTGTAACATATATCATTGTTTTCAAACTGTTGCAGAGAGGGCTTTTTCCAAATACACAGGTTTTTCTTCGTAGAAAAATTCGACTCTAGGCGAGATACCTCGTACGTAATATTTTCTAGCCAGACGCGAGGGTACGCGAAAATCTCGTATAACTGAGGTAGGACATAAATTATAGCGATGACAATCTAATTTATTACACTTTGCCTCGGCTATAAATTAGTAGCTTGTTATGTTACTTACAAGTTTTATGTTATAATAATATTACACACACATAATCACGCCTATACTCCCCGAAGGGTAAGCAGAGACGTTCCGTTTACACACACATTTTGCTGATGTCTTTTTTTCCAAACTCCAGGCCACTATTGAAAATTACCTTTCATTAATACCCTATAATATTTTGCCTAACTCGAGACTAGAATCAACGACTTTACGCTAAGCAGTGGTATTTCCGACCACTACGCCAATGAGACAGGTATAATAATAATATCATTACGTACTAAAAGGGTCCAAGCATAACAATGGGACTTAATAACGTCATCAGCGAAATGTGGGTGTACAATAGTACACTATTGTCTAACCCTTCGGGGAAGTGAAACATGATGTGTTCAAATAAAATTCACTTTTACGGTATTTTACGGTTTTCTTGGATAGTATAGAATGCCTCATTGGCCTGGTGGCCTGGTCTTGTGGTCGTAAGCGCGACTGCTGAGCGTGAGGTCCTGGGTTCGATTCCCGGGTCGGACAAAGTATTGTTGGGTTTTTCTGTATGGAAATTCTTAGTAGCAGCACGGAGTCTGGAACTATGCTTGGTAGATAGCAATAGGCTCGCCCCCTATTACATATAGACTCAATAACGGCATCGGTGTAATGTGGGTGTACATTATTACACCTCTGCCTAACCCTTCGGGGAATACAGGCGTGATGCTATGTTATGTTGGATAGTGTAAAAATAATATATTAATAGTATGAATGCCGGGTACGTCTAGAAGCCTCCTGAGGTTTATGCGTTGGATTTAAACATTGGTACAGCGCAATACATTTCTATTGCAAAAGTAAACTTTTATAGCTTGAAATAGTGACAATGTCTTTATGGTAAATTGTTATGTGTTCATGTGAAATTCTCCAATAATAGGCTAGATGACGGCATCAAAGATAAATTCCGAAATCTCATTTAGTAAATAGTTTGCCTTCTAAAAACTCAATTAAACTTAATTTCTTGGCTATCATTGGCGTTTTCAATTTTTAATTTATCAAAATCACACTATAAGTATGTCAATGGCAATGAAAAACTATGACGTCACGCTTTTGTATTCCAAACATTTTTAAAACAAAATGTCGTTTTTGACAGTTCATAAAAAGTAACTCAGATGACTAAATTCAAATTTTTATTTGCGAATATAGGTTTACAAAGGTGTTACAAGTCAATCAGAGAACAGCTACATTCCACCAATAAGGTATGCAAAGTCTTATTAACCTCGAAATTCTTAATTACTGCATTAAAAATAAATAAATAAATTCAGCCCATTACTGTCCCACTGCTGGGCAAGGGCCTCTTCTCAGATTGAGAAGGGTAAGGCCTTAGTCCACCACGCTGGCCTGGTGCGGGTTAGCGAACTACACACACCATCAAGAACTTTATGGAGCCCTCTCAGGTGTGCAGGTTTCCTCACGATGTTATCCTTCACCGTTAACGCAAATGATAATCAAATTCTGATCCGCACATGATTCCGAAAAAGTCAGAGGAGTCAGGTCCGAGTTCAAACCCGGGCTGGGTTTGAACTCGGACCCTCTCGCGTGGAAGGCAAGCATTTAACCACTAGACTATCACTGCTTTCTGTTACTGTTAATTTACTGCATTACATTACAAAATAAAAAGAAACAATAAGATGTCATAAGTCAAATCAAAATAAATTACTAGTAGTCATCTACCGTATTCACATAATCTACAAAATAACAACAATTGTAGCATCAAGCTTGTTTCCACCAGAAGGAACACACATATAAAGTCAACTAACAGATTTTTTTCTATGCCGTAACTATATTATTAAAACTTCAGGCAGACTGCGGCATCTTAAAATAAAAACTGAATAACACCGTAACTAACCAGTCGCGACACCACATTAATTGATCAATAAAGCAGATATCCTCAAAATTATTGGACCCCAAGATACAGACTTACAGTCTAGTTTGGGGCTCACGGGTAAGAATCATACACTGTATACTTTCTTGGGCAGTAAAGATTATTATTATCACTGTGTGTCTTTAGCTTTATTCTTTCATGGGACTACAGAGTCCCGGACTTTTGGAAAGCGTGCGTGGGGCCGAAGCCAACACGAAGAGGCCCTTTAAGACAACTGTAATGAGAATATTGTGTTGACATATCCAACGATTATCCCTGTATGCACTATAGAAATGCACAAAATTATTATTATTATAAATTAATTAAAAAGACATACTTAGCTTCTGCCATCTGGTAACAAAGCAGGAAACTACATAGTAGAACGCACCATCAAAATATCTCTCCTACATTCTTAACACTTGTGTTCTCACTGAAAATATTTAAAAAGCAAACAAAAGGCAAACGGTATCAGTTTTCAATATCCATTGTGCAGGGAATGAAGTCTCAACCTTATCTTAGATATCCGATCGCTGATTGAAATCGACTTGGACGATGCTCACTGCGATGTTTTTTCAATATTTTCCGAGATTGAAATTTGTTGGGGCAGCATTGGAATGCGAATATTTTATACAGCCGTAACATTTTTGAGATTGGAACGATTGGAGTGGATTGGTAATGTGGATTTTTAATATTAATATTCTTCTAACATCTTCTAATTCTCTGTTTTGTTTTGACTGTGTTATTGTTTGTAAATTTATATGTTACAGTCTAAATGTAGAAATTAACAATAAAAGCCAACTATAGTACATACTTTTGCTTATCACACACACACACTTCTGATACAACATTAATACATATGTAATCTGAAATTAGGTTTTTCTCTAGAAATCATATACGTCATGGTAACAGATATATGGAAATCTCAATCATCCAAAAACTGGTCGAACGATTTGTAAGCAATACAGCTTTAAACATGTTCCGAGCGCAAATCGAATCCGTGACACCGTATCTCGGAAAGTCAATCGATTAACCACTGCACCACTCGAGCAGTCAATACTCGATTTTCCAATATATCAGCGTGCATCTCACCGCTCTAAAGCCATGCACACACGTCCGTCTGTCACGTCAAAGATGTCAGATCACGTCAACGTCATTTTCTGCAAGATTACACTTGAGGACACCACGAGCGGTTTGTTTAATGAAGCTCGGACGGTTCGCACTCGCTCCGTTAGGCCATGTAATTGGATGTGTTAACTGGCATGTGGACACAGCTTTAGAATTCTAACGTATGTGTTATTTTTCTTAAATATGTCTTTTTATTTTTGATATACACATTTAACGCAGTTGTACACACAATATCGACTCTGATGAATTTATATCCCACAAGTTGTGAGCCTTTCTAAGAGATAAAACCAATTCTTTACCAAACATGTGACTATATACTTAATGTCTCACTTCCAGAAAGTCAAAATTCGATAGTTTTTTTTTTTTGCATTAACTAGTTTCCTTATTTTGGTTTTCCAAGCTTGGTTTGGTTTGGTTTTGTAGCTTGGCTTTAGTAAATGATGTTGGCAGAATTTATTTATTTTTTATTTAATTAAATTATTGTCAGAAAATTTTTTCTGCAAACCTGCGACCTTCTGGTTTAGTACACCATCCGTTCCAGCCTGTGAGCTACCGCTATTCATTATATTTAACCGTCTTATTGTAACGTGAAGAATTTTTCTTACAACAATAAGTATCTTTATCCGCTTCGCTGGCATTATTTTGTCACAGAATCAATACAATATAATATAATATATAGTACGTTAGTAATATAGTTTCTCAAAAGGAACCTCAAAATCAGTCGGTGAACAATGAATACCCCCAATTAACGTGAAGAGACTGAAGTAAGCCAGTGAACGTTTCCAATTAACGTCAGTCTTTGGGACTGCAGTTGCTAATCCCCTTATTGATGTTAGTAGACTTCGGTAATCTGGTGAAGAACAGCCCTTATAATGTGAGGTAAGAATATTATCAGATCAAGTAGTATGAACTCTTTGTTTTATAATATATAATAAGTCTTTGAATATGGAGTGTTTGAGACAGGGCTTGGAAGATTAGTTGTGGACACGTGATGTTTTAAAACTGTTGTAATTTCTCAAGGTCATCACGCCTATATTCCTCGTAAGGATATGCAGAGATGTAATTCTGTATACTCACATTTCGCCGATGCTTATGGGGCGAGGTTATCGTATATCGGGCATAATTCCAAATTCCAGCCTGCTACTGATTTTCCAATCCGAGGATGTAACTCAGGACTTCACGTTCGGTAGCTGCGCAAATTATACATTAATTTGATAGACATAAAAAATCTAAAATTGTGCTTCTTGCCTTTGTGTTTCGTCTGCGTTCGTTGATTCGTCTCGGATGAATTTCGTGGTGATATAAATTGGTGAAATGAATTGAAGATGGTTTTTTAGGGTTCCGTACCCAAAGGGTACAAACGGGACCCTATTACTAAGACTTCGCTGTCTATCCGTCCGTCTGTCTGTCACCAGGCTGTATCTCAAGAACCGCGACAGCTAGACAGTTGAAATTTCCACAAATTATGTATTTCTGTTGCCGTTATAACAACAAATACTAAAAACAAAATAAAATAAATATTTAAGTGGGGCTCCCATACAACAACGCGATTTTTTTGCCCTTTTTTGCTCGATATCAATAATGGCAACAGGTAAGCACTTGAAATATTCACAAAATACTCAGTTGTATTTTTACTTTAATAATAAATACCTACTGTTGTTTACCTAGTCAATGGTACGGAACCCTTCGTGCACGAGTCCGACTCGCACTTGGCCGGTTTTATTTATTATGAAATTTTGATATCGTTTATATTTGATCTGAAAAATGTTACATGCATGTCATATAGCGCCAATTATTTTTCTGAAACACAACAAAATAATTTTACACTAACAACCTGAATTGCTGACTTACTGTTCACTCTTTCCTTGTCATCCGCAATCATAAATGCAATCCTCAATGACAGTGGAACTATAATGAATCATAGTGACCTAGACACTAAGTACTTTATCGTTAATATGAGTGATGGAACCACGAATGACCCCGACATGTCAGCTGGTGTGATGAATGGGTATGGTGAGCAAAAAAATCTAGTTAGATTGATTACGTATAAAAATAATTATGTTCCTGCACCCGGTATTGCTTGTCGTGTCATTTGAGAAGGGATAGTTTCTTACTATAAACAAAATATTGGTAGAGAGTACTTGCCTTCTGTTATAATAATACCTAGCTTTTGTAGTCTTTTGTTTTATTTATTTATTTATAATGCCAGTACAAAAGCGTCTACCAAAACAACCTTGGAATGGTGCAGAAGTAGATGCACCATAAATTGGAGTGAGAGTGAATTTTTCTTTTTTTATTTGTCTCGACTATTATTTCTGCTGTTATGAGTGTTATTACAGACACAAATCCCATAACCTAGTCTCAAAAATATCTGTAGGTCATACAAATACTTGGCTCGAGTAGGAATAGATCTCGCGGTCAGGCGGTGTCCACGTCAGTAATGGGTGGGTATCGAATCAGAAACCTCGCTTGCAAGTCTGACTCTTAACTTTCGGGCTGTTGCTGCTTTAACGAGGTCCCAAAAGTGGTTACCATGGTACATGGCTGATTTCCACGTATAAAATAAACATCATTCAAGCACAGTTTTACCAGTCGCAAACAATAGACTGATGCGAATGATGGAGCTTCTATAGACCCCCGTCAACCACGTATGACGAATGAGTACGGTCAGCAAAAACATACGCACTATATTAATGATTCTAATTATGACTAGTAACGGTAGAGTGAGACAAAAACGCCTCTGATAGTTATTTAAGAATAGAATTGATTAAGCTAGATTTTTTTAGATCAGATTGTGTAATACTGATTTTCATCATCATCATCGTCATCAGCCAGAAGACGTCCACTGGCCTCCTCCAAGGGGGGGTTTGCCATAATTCCCACGCTTGGCAGGCGGCTTGGGGATCGCAGTGGCTCACCGATTAGTGAGAGGACGCTGCTGCCCGTCCTCTGGTGCCTGGCTGCAGTTTTAAGACGTACCCAGGTCAACTGATACTGATAATATGATCGAAAATCTATTAATCTAATGTTCAGATATATTGTGTATATAATACACAGATAAATTGTGTATATAATATAAAAATTAAACATTCATCACAACGAAAAAAAATAACTTCCAACACTATCACAATTTTTTTAATATAGAGCCTTATTTAGTCTCTGAAAAAACCTCTCAACCAAAATTAAAGCAAATTGCAGGCCATTACTTACAAACTCTGCATTTAACACTGCAGTGTAAAAGATTTATTCACCACTAATAACACTTTTTTTGCTGACACTCCAACGAATGGTCTAGAAAGAATGCCATTATCATTCGTCTTAATAAATATTATTATTTATCCTTATAGCTGGGGTGTGATTGACACGGGGTTCTGTTCCCATCCTTTTAGCAATTATTTATTAATGCCATGGGTATTTATGGCCACTATTAATGAAGTTATGGGAGGTAGTGAATGGCAAGTATTTTGCCATTGTTCTATTATCGATGGGAAATATTATTGATGGGTGGTATGTGGACTACATTAAGAAGTAACCAAGGGATAGGATTTGATATTCTAAATTATAAAAAAAAAAATTAAATCTCAGAAACTAGAAAGTCTAATTTTGATATAAAAAAATTGGAGTTCGCTAAAACTTTTCCAAAATTCAACACTTAAATGGTGAAATAGGTGTTTAAAGTTTGTATAAGAAATCTTTCTACACTGGCGAAGTTCCTAAATATTATTACAGCACTAGCTTGCGCCCGCGGCTTCGCCCGCGTGGTTTACGAATCCGGACATTTTTCCGGGATAAAAAGTAGCCTATGTGCTATTCCAGACTATAATCTATCTCTGTGCCAAATTTCATCAAGATCCGTTCAGCCGTTCTGGTGTAACAGAGGTCCATCCATCCATCCATCCATCCATCCTCACAAACTTTCTTTTCTAACTTTTAGTAGGATTTTTATACTATGTTAATGTTAGCTGTAATACATACTGCGCTTCTTTTTCAAATCAGCTGTTTCACACATTTTGGTCGAGTATATATATTGAACTTTTGTATGAAACAGCTGTTTTCTTTTTCGTGTTTTGCGAGTTGGTCCCGTAGTGAAAATTGTTCATATTCTTGGTTAGAACAACCTGTGAAAATTTGGATACTGATAAAAAATGCCCTGTTTATACCGAAACAAATAGTGATAAAGAAGTTACCTCTTAGCTTAAAATATTAATAAATAAAAAAAATCAACCCATTACTCTCCCACTGCTGAGCAAGAGTCTCTTCTCAGAATGAGAAAGGTTAAGCCTTAGTCCACCACGCTAGTCCGGTGCGGGTTGGCGGATTACAAACACCATCAAGTACTTTATGGAGCCCTCTCAGGTGTGCAGGTTTCCTCACGATGTTTTTCCTTCACCGTAAACGCAAATGATCATCAAATTCTAATCCGCACATAATCCGAAAATTCAGAGTGATAGCCTAGCGGTTGAACGCTTGCCTTTCATGCAAGAGGGTCTGAGTTCAAACCCGGCCCGCACTTATAATATTATACTTCATAAAATAAATCACATCTTCCAAAAAATATATTAGTTTTAATAAGCGCAAGATAAATGTACTCTCGCACATCATTTTTAACAAGACAATAGGGACAAACACAACCTGTAATAACTCACGCGGATTTTTATTATACGTTGGTAAACAAATATCAAATATAAGGAGCCGACCTTTGGATACTTCACCCTAAAACAGTACAACTCA
The DNA here is from genome assembly GCA_947562105.1 of Shargacucullia verbasci. Classification (NCBI taxonomy): domain Eukaryota; kingdom Metazoa; phylum Arthropoda; class Insecta; order Lepidoptera; family Noctuidae; genus Shargacucullia; species Shargacucullia verbasci. Next base: position 1,243,213 of record OX387284.1, read on the forward strand.
AAATCAACTTTGTTGCAACGGAGAAAGGTAAAAATTCATTTGGTGTTTGGAATAGTTCAGCCGGGCGAAGTTGTCAGCATGATTTAGTGTTGGCAGGGTGGATGAAAAATTGTCGGCGAAGCGCACAAATCATCCGCACGCCTATACCGATAGATGGACAGACAATAATTTAGTGTTTGCCGATATTTATCCCCCTGTCGTTAGGTCGTGACGATAATTGGGTTTGTTACACTTTTCCTTTCGATGGTGATTGGTGGGGATTATGAGTGTTTAGGTCGGAGATTTATTCGATAAGACTTTTTCATTGGTCCAGTGGTCGCTTGCGCGGCTATTGACTATAGAGTTCTTGAGTTTAAATCTTAGGTCAGGCTAATTGTCACTGGGATAGCCTGGAGTTTGGACCTGCCCGGTACAAGGCAAAAAGCTCTCCCCCTATTACACGGAGCTCTATATCGGCATCAGTAACATGGCAGTGTACAAATAGTACACCTTTGCCTGAACCAGGGCTGATGCTATGTTGTTTCATTTTTATTACAACGTCGAAAGATCCACTCAACAGAAATATTAAGTAAGCGTATTATCAGATTGTTCTTCCATTACACATCATTATTCATTTGTTTCTTTTCTTCAAGGAGGATGATTTTCCGTCTCACTTATTGGACAGTATCGCTACTTATTATATCAGCACTTCTGAAAACTCCATTAAATTTTTGGCTATTATATTTTGGGGCATCTACATTTTATTATTACATTTATAGAAAGCAACACGACTTTATTCCTTGAAGGATTAGGCAGAGATGTCCCATGTAATAAGGAGGTAAGACTGTACCCATCTACCAGGCTTAATACCGGAATTACGATCCGGAAAAACCTGCTGCTCGACTCGGGTATTGAACCTGACCATATGCTCAGTAGGCTCGCTTGCGAACAGTACATTAATCAGGCAGGTATCCGTAACATATTAGAAAATAGAGTTGTGGCTTTCCATAAAAAGGCAGTGGGACTGTCTAGATACAATTTTCTAGAACTTAAAAATCAGTGGACCGATTTTGATGAGACTTTCAATGCAGCGCTTATTAAGACTGCTAGCGCTAATAATAAATATGTAATATCATGCTATCGCTCATAAGATTTCAGTAACTTTCACGTATTTACACACAGTTAAGGTCGTGGAAACGGGGCTGGTAGACTATAAAAATATAATTAATGGACCACACTACCTGTAGCCCTGTAGCCCGAAGATTTCATAGAGGTATGTCCAGCCTCTGGGGTAACAACAACAGAGAATTAGACTGAATACACTAGGTACTAAAATAATATACTCCAGGCTTTAGGCTACACTCTAGATTTAACCCTGTCTTGTTCAGATGTAGCTTTAGTCGCTGCCTGTGCAGGTGTCTGTTTTTTGTGTAAATACGAGAGTCCAATGTTCCTTGGGAACTTGAAACCTTTGTTTCAAGTAGATTGTTATGTATAATAAAATACACATATAATTTACAGCTGTACTCGCCCCCTACTACAGGAAACTCCAGCAAGCCTATTGTTATTAGCAGGGTACAAAAAAACAATTACACTTTGGTCGACCTGGGAATCGAACCCGAAAGCTCATGCTCAGCAGTCGCGCCAATGAGGCAGTCAGTGCCAAACACTATACCCAGCAATATTTTCTATAATTACTACAATCTGTCCCACTGCTGGACAAGGGTCTCTTCTCAGAACGAGAAGGGTTAGGCCTTAGTCCACCACGCTGGCCCGGTGCGGGTTGGCGGATTACACACACCATCAAGAACTTTGTGGAGCCCTCTCAGGTGTGCAGGTTTCCTCACGATGTTTTCCTTCACCGTAAATGCAAGTGATAATCGAATTCTGATGCGCACATGATTCCGAAAAGTCAGAGGTGCAGGCCGGTTTCGAGCTCAGACCCTCCTGCATGGAAGGCAAGCGTTCAACCGCTAGGCTATCACTGCTAATATATTTTATATTGGTATAATATTTTATATACTCTATTAAATACCATTCGTGTCTATTTTGGTCGTGTAGCGAGCAATGTGTTTACTGTGTCCTGTGTAAACGGAATGTGTGCGATGTAAACAGGCCCTTATAGCTTGAAATGTGACCCCGGCTACTTGGTTGGGGGGTCTTTTTTTACTTGATTTGGTGCCCGATGGCTTTGATACATGTTTTGGTGTAAAGGGCCGGTTATGATGTAATGCTAGGGGATGATTCTCGATTGAAGATAGTGTTGAAATTAAGATATATAGAGAAAAAATGGCCGAGGTCAGTCGCTTGACGTTTTAGAAATATCTTGACTTTATACACTTGAAATGTAGCAGGCAGTCCTTGGAAGTAGTTTTTTTATACTACTTTGGGTCTCCACTCTAGGAATAAATGAAAAAAAAAGCACAAATATTCACATGGACGTACACCCAGTTCCGAAACAACTATCTGTAGTTCATACAAATATTTGTTGCGGGAATCGAACCTACAACGCGTAGCGCAGCAGTTGATGGCTCAAACACTGCGCTAACCGTGTTGTCAAGCTGAGATTTTAAAGAAAAATATCTATAGAGAAAAGCGTGTTAGAGATTCATGTTAAAGATGGGAGAATTGCTGCCCTGACAGTTAGGTAGTGCATTGTCAGACATTTAAATTAAAAAAAAAACGAATATTAACTTCTTTTGTTTTCTGTATCCTAATGCAATGGAGGGCCCGTAGCAATTGCTACTCTTGCTACGTGGTTATTCCGGCACTGCTTGTCATCAAAGCAGACGGCACGGTTGGCGCAGTGTGTTGAGAGATCGACTGCTGCGCTAGGTGTCGCGGGTTCGATTCCCGCACGGAACAAATATTTGTATGATCTACAGATAGTTGTTTCGGGTCTGGTTTGTGTGTGTATGTGACATGTATGATTGTAAATTGTACCCACGACACAGGAGAAATCCTAGTGTGGGGCAATGTTTAAAAAAAACAAAAAACAAAGCAAAATCGCCATCGCAATAGATCGCCTCTAATTTCTATAAATGACAAAAACGTAGACTAATTCGACAATTCTAAATTCTATTCTGTCTCTTTTCAATTATATTTCGTTAGAAAGAGATATAGTGTGATTAACATCATTTTTTTACGATGTGTAACAGAACTAGCTCTATTAGCAGACGAATTGCATTGTATTATTTATTATTAATTGGCACTGTAATATTATACAATGCCACAATAAATAATTCACTTCATCATCTGCCTGACCTTTTCCTAACTATATTGAACTTCCAGATTAAGCAGACCTCAAAGTCAAAGTCAAAGTTTTTTATTTCAAGTAGGCCTTTTCCGGCACTTTTAAAAAGTCGAGACTCTAGGCGCACGGTTCCAAAGGGGGTAGGTCCTATGGAGAAGAGACCGGCAAGAAACTCCATGGATACTCTTTTCAAAAACAAAAAGTTAATTTACAATTAAAATCTTAAATTAACATGCATTATATAAGAAAAAATACAAACTTAATAGAATGCTACTTACACAATGAGGCAAATACTGATATGTACCTGAATATTGTAGGTACATATCAGTATTTTTAAATTCTTTGATGTCCTGTCACACTCAAAATATCACATAACATCACATCAATAAAATCCGCATAACCTATAAATCTTTCAAAGGTCGCGAGTTCAACATTTTACATATAAAATTATTTGAGACAAAAAAGGGTAGGGGAGGAAAAAGGCAGGAGAAAACATGTAGGAACAGGTGCGCACAGGTTCAGTTGCTCAACTCTCACGGCTCAGTACACTCGTTATTGGAGATACGATAAAGCGTGCCTGTTCACTGAAAAAAGTATCGAGAAGAGAATTATTATTTTATTAAAAATTTTGTTCGTCCTACAATGTTTATGACTAGGAATTGATATGAATATAGGCCTTTTATTTTTAAGTGTATTTTTAATTGTACAACTTGTAGTTATAAAATTCATAAATAAGGAATAAGTTCAGTGGTAATAAGTAGCATTAGAAGAAAACCAACACCAAAGCTACACATCAAATAAGAATCTACTGCTTTTTATACTTAATATTATAAAGAGGTGAAATTTATTTGTTTGTATGTATGTACGGGGTAATCTCCGGACCTAATGATCCGAATACGGACCCGGGTACGTTTTAAAACTGCGGCCAGACACCGGAGGAGGGTCAGCAGTGTCCTCGCACTACGCGGTGAGCCACTGCGATCCCCAAGCCGCCTGCCAAGCGTGGGGATTATAGCCCCCCCACCCTTGGGGGAGGCTTTCGTTCAGCAGTGGACGTCTTCTGGCTGATGATGATGATGAATGATGCGAATCTGAAAATTCTTTCACCGATATACATATAGCTACATTATCCCTGAATGCTATAGGCTATAAATTATGTGTGTAGATCACGCGGACGAAGTCGCGGGCTGAAGCTAGTATTTAATAAATTAAGTCTATACCTTTCCAACTAGGCGCGGGCCTCTTCTCGTAATGAAAATGTGGTTTTAGCCTGGTGTAGGTTAGCGGACTACACACATCACCAAAAACATTTTTGGAGCCCTCTCAAGAGTGCAGTTTTGTTCACGTCGGTTTTCATCGTTTTCGGCGCCTTTAAGTAATAATCACACCTGTATTCCCCGAAGGGTTCGGCAAAGGTTTACTTGTACATCTAAATTCACCGATATCATTATTCTAGTCTCATGTAATAACATGCCTGTTTTTATCTACCAGGCACATTCCAAATACCTAACTGCTTCTGAGAATTTCTGCAAAACCCAATAAAACTTTGCTCTACCAGAAAATCGGTGGTCAAATAATTCGGTGAAAATAACTACACCGATTCCAATTTACATTTCTGGTTTCAACAAAAAAAAAAAAATCTCTTACGTTATGCTCCTAACTGACTGAAGTCTGAAGTTTCAGTGTACTTTACATGAAGTTGCTCGGAAGGAACATCTCGTGAAATTCGAGCCACTAGTAGAGGCGTGCTCCAATGTGTTCTTATTAAAACTTGATACTGTGCTGTTGGGGAACTGGTTTAATACTTAATATTACGATAATCTGTAGTGTTAGGTTCATGGTTTCTGTGCTTTGCTTTTGAGACTTCAAACCTTCATTGAACATCTTTGAAGACCAAAAAACTGTTTGTCTTTATCCATATTCTATAATATTTTTTGTCAAATAAACTGAAGACACGGTTGGCGACACGGTTGGCGAGGTGGTTGAGTGATTAACTGCTGCGCTACGTGTCGCGGGTTCGGCTCCCACACGGTACAAATATTTGTATAATCTACAGATAGTTGTTTCGGATTTGAGAGTAGGTTCATGTGAATATTTGTGTTTGTAAACGAATTACGTTACAGGAATTATTCCTAGGGTATGTAATGTAATATGAAAAAAAAAAACATTTTTTTTATCATCACTTAAAAAATACACAACACTCCAAATTCAAATTGAATCGAAACTCTTTAATGATGTCATACACAAAAATGGCGTCCATTATTCGTGCGGACGACCGGCGCGACCGCACGAACCGCTAGTTAATGAATTTAAAATTAAATACACATTAAATTGTGGTTGCCTGCCCACTGTAAGGCTTTGAACGTTATATAATTGTACATATTATTATATTCTATTTGGTAGAATAAACTTTTGAAATAGTTCTTTTTTTAATGTACTGTGATACTATATATCTTTCTTAGAATCATCAATGAAAAAGGACAGAAAATATTTACTTAGAACCATAGATTTATTACCTATCTATGCTTAGAATACTTGCATAGATAGATTGCAATAAATATATTCTCTATATAATCAGCATGGAGTCTAATTTGTTCGACCACATATCTTCCATCCTTTTCTCGTGTATTCTGTTAGCAAGAGACATAAAAATTCTTAACTAGTTTTGTGTGTGATAGCGTGAAGGTGTCATTTGAGGACGTTCATTGACTACTTGTTACTAATATTTATTCTATAGTTTCTAGCGAATAGACTAACACAATAATAAATAGGTAGAAAAGGCTTTTATGAAGCAAAAATGCACCCACACATAGACACGTACTTGCATCAAAGCGCGGCCACTGGCGACACTACAGGCATTCGATTAACATATTTTGAAATCGCGCTAAGGAAGCATCTACTCGTATGTGTGCGTGCACCGGTTATCGCTGTTCGTCCGAAGCCGGCTTTCTGTACGCATTTATTTTGTCTCTGTAAACTCATAATATAAATAAATTGTAATAATATTATAAAAATAAATTGACCCGGGTACGCCTTAAAACTGCGGCCAGACACCGGAGGACGGGCAGCATCGTCCTCTCACTAATCGGTGAGCCACTGCGATCCCCAAGCCGCCCGCCAAGCGTGGGGATTATGGCAACCCCCCCCCCCCCCCCCCTTGGGGGAGGCCTTCGTTCAGCAGTGGACGTCTTCTGGCTGATGATGATGATGAAACTCATAATAAAAGTACTGGCAGTAATTACAAAAATCCAAATGTAAACACAAAACAAAATACCAATTTATAATCTCATACTTGGCAACCCCGAAATTAGAGGCAAACAAAAAATCAATAAGCGATCGGTTAAGGATTTAAATTAAAAAGTTTTGTTGGCCAAGAAACTTGGAGGCTCGAGATTTTGTTCTACGTCAATCAGCTTCCATTTTATTAGATCGTTAAATATAACTCTATTGGTATAAACAAGGGAAAATTGTTCAAGGGAATATTTAACTTCGTATTTTCATTTATAGTAAATTTATTATATAGGTACTGTGTATAACTGGCTCAGTGGTCTATTAGTTGCAAGCGTGACTGTTGACCGTGAGATCCTGGATTTGATTTCCGGATGGGGCAAATGACTGCTCAGATGTCCTAATAGATGGGGTCAAAATCCCCGCATTTTACTTACGCTTACGACAACACGGTTGGCGCAGTGGCTAAGCAATTAGCTTTCTGCGCTACGTGTCGCGGGTTCGATCCCCGCACAGAACAAATATTTGTATGATCTGCAGATAGTTGTTTCGGGTCTGGTTGTTTGTGCATGTGACATGTATGTTTGTAAACTGTACCCACGATACAGGAGAAATCATAATGTGGGGCAATGTTTTAAAAAAAAAAGAAAGAAAGAAAGGTCCCTTTGACTAATTCAGGTTTGATGCTATTTTACCAATTTCCCACTTGTTGGACTGACAGCGTATTGCGTGTCATGATTATATATGTAAGCAATACGGCTACGAGCTTCACAGTCACAACTAGTTAGGCAGTACATAACCATCTTTATATATAAAATTCCGGTGTGTGTGTGTGTGTGTGCGTGTGTGTGCGTGTGTGTGTGTGTGTGTGTGTGTGTGTTTGTAATTCTTCTCCTCCTAAACGGCTTGATCGATATTGATGATTTTTTGTACTTACAGAGTCTACTTGGATGGTGCTTAGCTATAGTTGGACCGGTGTCGTTGTTGTCGAGAGATAAAAAACAAACAGATGAAGTCATGGGCAACATCTAGTGTTTTTATAAGCCCCCTGCGCGACAGAATTCTTTCAGTCGGACCGAAAGTCCACTGCATTCTTGCACGAACAAATTCCACATAACCGTTCTCATACACGAACTCAAATGCGTCGATAATCACATCAGAATTTTGAAAGCGCTTTCTTATTCCATAAATCGGTACAATATTCGATTCGAACTATCGAATTGGTACGAGTCAACCAATAAAACTGCACTTGTATTGGAACAATCGAAATCCTTGATTGGGACCGACGTTCCTAGAATATAGTCGTTTATTTTATTTTTATGCTGATCTAAAACGCTTGAATAAATTGCAGTTGCAAGATACACAAGGTCTATTTATTTATTTGAAACTTTGTGGGCGTGTGTACCTAAGAAAAAACATCATAGGTTGCTTTTCAAACAACTTCACAGCAATATTTTTTACTACTAAAAGAAAGAGAGATAAAATAAAAAATGAAAATCCATTAACAAATTAAATTGAAGATGAAACATGTTTTTTATCAAATAAACGTTGGGCCCCCCTAGAATTTCTCCTGTATCATAGGTACAGTTTACAAACATACATGTCACGTACACACACAACCACACCCGAAACAACTATCTGTAGATCATATAAATACGTTCATAATACATAAGATTATTCATTGTTTTTTATAGCCACAAATTATAGATTTCGAGATGACGAAACTTCGTTAGCCGACTATGGGCCGCGCGGCCTACATTACGTCATCCATAAATAACCCTTAATGTCCGATACTTAAGGTTCACTTAAGGTTCACAGGATCTGTCATTGTTGCTGACCTTGCAGCCAAAAAGATAAAGTATGTACAGGAAAAAAAATACACGTTAATCAATTTCGTACTTTAAAACAATAGTAAAACAGGTACTTTTTCACCGTCACCAAAAATCCTCTGTGTCGATCTAATAAGAGGAACTAAATTGTAACATAAAACAATGCACTATCAGAATTCAAACCATAATAAATACCTGGCAATACTTTAAGTATTCCACCTAGAGAGGTATTGTTACCCTTAAAGACACATCGGCCGTTATCAACCGTTATTTAAACTGTTACGCAAATACCATGATACCTAACCGTACCTATTTTATTACGGTTACAGCCAGAGGTTACTTCGAAAAGCATAAAGTTTGATAAAGGATGTGTTTAACAGTATCGGGTAATTAGTATGTTTACCATAACTTAAGTATTCTATATCAAAATTTTGTAACATGATCTAATGCTTTAGAATATTACAGTTTTAAACTTTAATGCTGCGATAATTTGTTGTGTAAATATGTTCAAATGTAAACTTAATATCATTAATGGAATCAGGCGTTACTTTGTGGAAATCCATGATATACAAGATATAAGCGGAATTAAAACTAAATATTCTAGTTGTATTTCATCTCGGAACGAGGATATTCGCCAAAGAACCAAGGTCACCGACAGCTCTCAGGATTTACAAGCTGAAGTGGCAATGGGCAGGCCACATCGCTTGAAAAACGGACAACCGATGGGGAAGAAAGGCTCTCGAGTGGCAACCACAAACCGGAAGACGTAGCGTAGGAAGGCCTCCTACTAGGTGGACCGACGACATTGTGAAAGTCGCGGGCAACCGATGGATGCAAGTGGCGGAATGTCATTCGATGTGGTGGTCTAAGGGGGAGGCCTTCGTTGAGCAGTGGACGTCTTCTGGCTGATGATGATGATGATGATGATATCTTGTAAACTGAATATCAGCCAACAAAGGCACTTACTTGTTTAATTTAGATGTAATTTCTCTCTGTATCTCTAATTTGTATTACTAAGATTTTCTAATTACGTATGTTACACAGATAGAAGAACCATCCCTTCTATATATAAACTACACTAGTTTTTCCCGCGACTTCATCCGCATAACCTACGTGCAATATATGATTTATAGCAAAATAGACAATTTCATTTCATTTAATAAAAAGGTAATATAAATTTTACAGGAAACCACACAACCAAATTAAATTTTAATTGCAAAACGTTGATACCAAATTATTTTAACTATTTGCGGGTAGTTGCGCTCTCGTAAACCTTTGCAAAGGATTACTGTAAACCCGCTTTATATAGCGGGTGAGTTTAATACTTTAAGTTACGCTGACAATAGTCGGTATTATACTGTAATTATAAAGTTGTTTAATGTAGTACTAAGTTAGGTTTACGTTACTTCATAAACGTCTGTAATCTTTTAAAGCCGTGGAACAAGTACAGACGAACAAAGAGGTTAGGTATAAAAAGACATCAGACAAAGATGAAGTTTTTACAACAGGCTCATGACCCGGGTACGTCTTAAAACTGCGGCCAGACACCGGAGGACGGGCAGCAGCGTCCTCTCACTAATCGGTGAGCCACTGCGATCCCCTAGCCGCTTGCCAAGCATGGGGATTATGGCAACCCCCCCCCCCCCCCCTCCTCTTGAGGCAGGCCTTCGTTCAATAGTGGACGTCTTTTGGCTGATGATGATGATGTTGATGGATTTTTTATAAATGTTACAAAACTTTTTTTTTTACTTTTTAAAAACGCACTTTTCATAATTTCTGTGTCGTGGGTGCTTTTACAAACACATATATTCACATACACAAAGACCCAGATACAAAACATCTATCTGTAGATTATACAAATATTTGTTCCGTGCGGGAATCGAACCCGCGACACGTAGCGCAGCAGTCAGTCTTTTCAACCGTGCCAAAAAACTAAGCTAACTATTTGTAATAACTATAGATTGACACATGAAATGAAATTATTTATTTTGCAATTAGGATTTTTCAATCACTTTTACACGTCTTTTTTAAACTAGATGGCGTCAGCATTATCTCTGAGAAGAAACGCCGAAACAAACTCAGGGGTCTATTTTAAAGTCCCCTCGGACCGCGAAAGCGATTAGACGTGTGCACGTAGAAATTCTTGTCAATAAAATATATTCAAATTTCTGCCAAAATATAAACTTATTAAATTCACCAAAGTACTAGGCGCGCATAACGCAAGAAGAAGCGCGGTTATACGCGGAGTGCTTGTGGAAAGGAGATAGCAACAGCTGCGACGAAGTACGTACTTACCTGAGCTACGCTGGTCGAGTCGCACGCGCCGCGTGCCGCTGAGTCACGGATATCGCTTGCCACAACTTAAGAGCGGAAGCGTTTAGCGGTAATTATCACAACGTTTGGTCTAAAATTATTAAATATTTTTTTTTTTACCTCTGAATACAATATGGCAACATCGAGTCTTTCATGGGGTTGTTGCTCAAATGAGGACAATGAAATAGATGAACATTATATTGGATGTATCAACTGCAAGAAATCCTTTCACTTTCTTTGTTTATCGATCCCGAAAATTGATTGTGATTCGGAGTTTTATAACAACTGGAACTGTCCCGATTGCTCGATTACTCTGTTCAAAACTACAAAAAGAGACTGCACCCCAATAAGAAATGTGTGCACCTCAAGAGGCAACAAGAGGCTGGCGTTGAATTCCCCGCCTGAGGAAAGACCCGTCACTGCTGATGATGTACGTTCAATAGTGGAGGACGTTGTGAAGACACAGTTCACCGCAATGCTTCAGCAGTTTAAAACCACAATTATCAGCTTAATAAAACCGGAGCTCGAACCTATAAAAAAGGACATTGATGATCTTAAAAATTCCCTCACATTCCACATGAACGACTTAGAGGATTTACAGGCGGAAAACACCACGGTTAAAAACACATTGAAAGTCTTAACAGCCGAAAATCTACAATTAAAAAATACTGTTACAGACTTGTCACTAAAACTAAATTATTTAGAGCAGCAGTCCAGGTCAAATAATCTAGAGTTGCAATGTCTGCCGGAACACAAACAAGAAAATCTTTACTCTACTGCTAAGCAGCTGGGCACTGTGGTTGGATGCGATTTGAAAGACAGTGACATATTACATGCCACTCGTGTCGCCAAACTGAATACCAGTAATCCTCGACCCCGCTCAGTAGTAATCCAGCTTGCCTCCCAGAGGATTCGGGACCAACTACTGGCTGCCGTGATAACCCATAATAAGCAAAATAAGGAGAATAAACTTAATAGTTCTGATTTTGGTATCGCTGGTAGCAAGACTCCGGTTTTCGTAGTCGAACATTTATCCACGTCCAATAAGGCTCTCCATGCGGCAACGAGAATCAAGGCAAAAGAAATGGGGTATAAGTACGTGTGGGTGAGAGGTGGCAAAATATATCTCAAGAAAAACGATGATGAGGACCACATTATCATTAGAAACTCGGATACCTTAGATAAGTTAATTTAATTAGTTCTACTGATTTAGTTAATTATTTCACATGTTTAATGTAACTTATAATATAGTAAATTCACTAGACTGATTATTTATTATCAAAATAGCAGGGGACTTAGGACAAAAACACACTCGTTTTATCGCAATATTTGCTGTAACGAGTATGATATAGTCATACTTACAGAGACTTGGCTAAATAATTCAGTATTGGACGGGGAGCTATTCGACGATCGATACATAGTCTATAGACGAGACAGAGAAACTTCTGGTACGCAGTGTGGTAAAGATGGGGGTGGTGTTTTAATCGCTGTAAAACGCCACCTAAAATCTAAACGAGTTCGTGGTTGGGAGAGCAATTGCGAGGATTTGTGGGTTGTTATTGAATTGCCTGGTAAACATAAGGTACGTCAAACCGCTCTATGTGCCGTATACTTGCCTCCTCCTGTACGACGATCTCATTTGGAATTGTTTATTGATAATTACAGTGCTGTATTTGAGGAAATGAATGAGGGTCATACTTGCATTTTTGGCGATTTTAATCTTGGTAACATTGACTGGAATGTGATACGTGATTCATCAGATAGCACTATATCAAATAGTACTACTATTAATGATTTATTCTTGGATTTTACGTATGTTAATAAGCTCACCCAATTTAATTTTGTTAAAAATTCTTCGTGCCGTATACTTGACCTAGTGCTGTCGACTATTCCCTTGTGTAGTGTTTGCGAGTGTACTGATGCTTTGAGTATTGTCGACCGTCATCATCCCCCCTTGGAAATTGTTATACCTTTAGACAATGAAGTACGACTGCCCTATAACACTAAAATTACTAGACCTAACTTTCGAAAAGGTAATTATCAGTTAATCCGTAACTTCTTAAATGAACAAAATTGGAACGAACTATTTAAAGAACATAGTGGCGTGAACGAAATGCTCGAGGTCTTTTATGATATATTAAATGAGGCAATAAAAAAAATTATACCCCTGTTTGTACCAAAAAATCAAAAGTTCCCGCCGTGGTTTAATCATACATTAATTCGGCTCCTAAATAGAAAAAATAAACTTAGACTTCGTTACAAAAATTATAAAAACCTAATGGATGCTATTGAATTAAAATACATTGGGAAAAATTGTGATAATTTAGCTAGGAAATGTTATCATGATTATATAAAGACTCTAGAGAATGATCTTAAGAGTAATCCTAAACTCTTTTGGAGGTATGTCAAGACAAAACGTGGAGGATCGAGTGCTTACCCTAAGACGTTGACTGATGGCTTAACCACCACATCTAATGGCATAGAAATATGCGAGTTGTTCGCCAAGCACTTTTCGTCCGTTTACAGTCCTGAGAATGACTCAAATCTCTCATATAAAACGCATTTATCACATAATTTGGAAAACTACAGTCTAGGTCTAAATAGCCTATTAATAGACAAAACTACCTTGCTCAACAAGTTAAAAAATGTAGATATTAATAAAGGTGCAGGTCCTGATGATTTATCTCCTATATTTATTGCAATGTGTGCTACCGAACTTGTATACCCACTCATGCTGATTTATAATAAATCTCTTGCCTCTGGAACATTTCCCTCAAAATGGAAGGTGGCAAAAATCGTTCCGGTTTACAAGTCAGATGGTATTGAGCACATAGTAAACTATAGGCCTATCTCTATATTATCAACATTCGCAAAAATCTTCGAGTCTTTAGTCTGCCCGCTCATACAAAAACATCTCAAGCTGTATCTCAGCAATGACCAGCATGGCTTTGTAGCACGCCGATCAACCTGCACTAACTTAACTCTTTTCACTGAATTATTAACTACGGCAATCGATTCTGGTCAGCAGGCAGACGTTATCTACACTGACTTCAGCAAGGCGTTTGACAAAGTGTCGCATAATATTTTGGTTTCCAAATTACGTAGCTATGGCATCTTTGGGTCTATGCTTGAGTGGTTGAGTTCATATCTGTTGGACAGACATTTTTACGTGGTGGTTAATGGCCATAAATCAGCCTTAAAAAAAATTTCTTCTGGGGTTCCCCAAGGATCGCATCTAGGCCCTGTTTTGTTTAATTGTTTTATAAATGATATTTCCGACTGCTTTCATCACTCTAAAATATTTATGTATGCGGATGATTTAAAAGCAGTTAAAACAGTTACCAGTGACGAAGATACTAAACTACTACAATCCGACATTAATAGACTTGTACAATGGTGCTCTAACAATAAAATGCACCTCAACGCGAAAAAGTGTTACCACATCAAATTCACGCGTAAAAGCAACAAGAATGTAATCATGTCGAATTACTTCATGGACGGTGAAAAAATTAAAGAAGTTGATAATATTCGCGATCTCGGAGTAATCTACGATAAAAAATTAACGTTCATACCACATGTGGATAATATCATAAAAAGGGCTTCAAAAATGCTGGGTTTTGTTTTGAGGACATGCAAATCTTTCGGAAAATGTAAAACTAAAATATTACTTTTTAATAACCTCGTCCGCACTATCCTCGAATACTGTAGTGTGGTATGGCGACCTCACTACGCTACCCACTCACTGCGGCTTGAGCGTGTACAGAAACGTTTCCTTTGGCATCTAGCGTTTTCAAACGGTATCGCCAAAAAAATCCAGTCTTACAGGTCAAGGTTGGAGTATTTCCACATGAGGTCTCTAGCTAATCGTAGACACATTAATGACGCAGTATTCGCTAGTAAAATATTTACTCATAATATAGACTGCCCTGAATTATTAGCTCTTTTTAAACTTCGGGTCCCCTCTAGATATCCTCGCAATTCTATCACACCACTCTGTGCTCCTCTTAGAAAAACAGTACTTGGTAGCAACTCCCCATGTGCTAGATTATGTAAAATAATAAACGGATGTAGTGACAAAATTGATCTACACCATGATACGTTAGGTAAAATGAAAAATGCTTTCTTTAAGTTAGTTCATTTTGAGTAGTCCTTACCAACAGTATATTAAACATACATATTAGTACAGTAAAATAAGTTCATGTAATTCTTTTTTATTTTTTTTGTATAATTTTAATATATTTTTTTTTTAGTTAAGTGTACGTAAATGTATTTTTTGTTATGTGGAGTTTACCTATAAGTAATTGTTACACTGTTACTATTTTTACTACTTGTACCTCATGTCATTCTAAGTGTATACAATTGTTGGTGAACCAAATAAATAAAATAAAAAATAAAATAAGTCCAGACAGATTGTAATGATGTAAGGGTTTATGTGAGACAAATACAGGGTGGAATAGCCTTTTGAAGAAAGTGCCATAACTATTTGAGCTAACCTGTCACAACAGAGTGCTAGCATGCATCAGTTATCGTGAGAATTAATGAAATTAAGAGCGTTCAGCCTAGATCTCACTCACATTTACAATGTATAGCGGTTATATAAGAAATCATTTCAATTTAAACGACACATATTATATAGTCACAGAAGACACAGTAAGCAGTTCGATTACGTAATATTTTCTGTTCATTATATTGTCCGTAATTACAATAAACAACGCAAAGTGCATTACGAAAATTTTCAATTCAAAAAACAAAACAATTTATTTTACAAAAATTTTAATCACATTACTACGAGAGAACACAATTTTGCCAAAAACACTCCAGTTTCGGCCGCAAAGTCGGACGTAAAAAAAAATAAAAACACACAGCTCCCCAAAGATGCATTATTCGGGCGGTCTGGACCCAAATCTCACCCAAGACAGACATTCAAACCATTTTGCGTAAAACACGTAAACAGTTTTGGGTTACACTTGAGGCCAATGAAAATAGCTACAGATGTACATATAGTGGTAAAAAAATCTAGAATTAGAATATGGTATTATTTTAATGGAAGTCTGGTTAGTGGTTCTTGGAAAAAATCTTTCACATACACTTATTCCATTCAAGTTTCGTACCAGTTAAAGATATTTAAATATATTAGTCAGAACAAAGACGTAGTGTAACTTAAAACCAAAATTATATATATAGGTACAGTAGGCTTTTGCCCGCGATTTCGTACGCGTGGAATTTAGGATCTGATATTTTCCTACGGTAAAATGGAGCCTATATTTTAAGTTAGACCTCTAGCAATACATTGGTCAAAACATTCATTTGGTCATTGCATTCAATTCCATACAGTAGTTTTTGCGTGAGTCGTGTACAAACATACAGACAGACAGACAAAAATTCTAAAAACTGTTGTTTTGGCTTCTGTTGCTCTAATAGAGATCCCCTATATTAGTTTTTCTCCAATATCTATAATGTACAAACATCGGCCTGTTATAATTTTACTATATGTACGGATACGTATGTTTTTATTTGCATCACGGCTATAATCAGTTTATCACCAGCCAACTCGGGTAAAAAAAACATTTAAAAACATAACATATAACATAACATTGCATCCTTCACGCCGGTATTCTGAGACAGGTTAAGCAGAGACGAACTTGTGTACACCCACATTTTGCCGATGCTGTTATTAAGTCCCATTTAATCGGAGGCGTACCTATTGACATCTATTGGGCACAATTTCAAGCTCCGGGCTACTTCTGAGTGACAAAAAAAAACCTGTAACACTTTGCTTGACACGGGGATCGAACCCAACCAACTGAGACTGAACTAGACTAATGAGGCAGTCATATTTAGAAATATAATGAAATTTTAAACACTACTAATTAATATCAGTGTAAATTGTACTATCAGCTTGTTCAATTAAGGACTTGAAAGAATCACAATTTTACTATAACGGAATAATTTTACTAGAACAGAAGACATATCTATATCAGGTACAAACTACAGCACTAGTCTTGCATTCCAGAAATTTCGTACCACATTTCTGATACGCGTGACAACACTATACGGGGACGTTTATTGTTTCTGTTCTCGCACGATATCTTGATGATTTATCACTCGAAGATATTGCAATTTAGTTGCAATGTTGAGTTATTACGGCGACGGGGACGGGGACAAATTGTTTGCGAGTTATTTTTTTAGCAACACAAATATGATTTGTGTGTTTCACCAACGTTTTTAGTGGGAGCAATGCGTTTTCGTTATTGCTGAAGGATTTTAGAGGATGGTCTTGGCTTTTATTTAATAAAAGCATTATAAATGTTTCTTGATGTTTCTGCAAACACTGAAATTATGAGCAGGATCTATTTGTAAATACATAGTTAGGCGATAATAGTAGAAAATATAAACTGCCATTCCTAACACTGGTCTACTAAGATTTTTCCTAAAACCTATGTACATTTTACCCGACATAGGTACCAAACCCAGGACACTTCTTAATAATTACAGTAACAGGCACCAAGGGATTTAGATCTATATAAAGACTACAATTGACGAAAAAAGCTCGACAATCGAATCGTTTAAATTGTATTGTCCCCATTTTAGGGGAATGGGGACGGTACAATTTATTTTCTTTTACCAAACAAAGAGCTTCTTGGTATTTGACAAAAAATTGGCATTTTATGTATATTTTTATCAATATCGCGATAACAGGGTATTGTTGAGTATGACTGTGTGCCTGTCAATGCTATCGAAGGAATCACACTTCGGTAAATCTGACGACGCAATAAATTCACAGAGAATGCGTTGTGAGAAAATAGCATTTCTTAAAATGAAATTTTTTTACGCGTCTTCGTAATGTTATTAACCCCAAAAACGTAAATCAAACTACAATGTAGAACGAACGCATATTTAAATAAGGATCGTATATTACCATTTTATTAAAATTAGACTGCAGAATTGTCTTTTAGTTTAGTTAAAAAAAAACGCATATCGATTTATCCCTTCCTTAATTTTCTAGTGGTAAAGTATTCGATAAAAAAGAGATTTCGATATTACACATACAGTATAATAATTGATATCGAAAAAAAATCACTTAAAAATGAGTGCAACGCAAATTATTTCTATTTTATGTTAAATTTTTTCTCAAAAGTGTTAGCTGAAAGAACAAAATAATTAACTTTCAAACCTAGATCTAGAACAGCGTAAATACTAGAACTCTTTTAAAAATAACCGTACAAATAAGTAAAATGTATTCTCTCAACAAACTAAGAGTAACATTATCTCGGCCTCCACTACACTATGCATTAGCACAACAGCAATATATTATCGCTAAGTGTTTGTTACATCGCTGGCTGTACTGTGCCAGGATTTAACTATTTACTGCGAGCTCGTACAACACACGCAATGTATGATCCTCATTCGGAAATTGTTTTCGTGCCGAAAGATTTATTTACAAGTACTTGTATTTTATATGTTTGCTCGAAAACGACGATTAATTTTCCTTGAAATTGTGATTATGTTCAAGCGTTTTGTGATGGAAGTTCTGAAGATCTTGAATCTTTGTAGCTTAAGTACCGTAATGTAGCTTAATTAGTGTAAGGATTCATTAAGATAATTTTCTGCCTTGGTTAATTCTTATAACTTGGAATTGGGATAATAAAATACATTCTAAACGGTAAGATTTGGAATTTCTGTGGAATAAAAAATAAAACTCAGAAATTATAGAATCTCTGTTCCTTTAAATGGAGAATTTAAGTTTGAAGACAAATATTTTAAACTGTCATATTATTTTTAGCATACATTTACCGATAACCTAGCCGACCATAATTAATCATCTGCTTATCCTTTTCCAAACCACGTTGGGGTTGGCTTTCAACTGGAAGACACTTTTACTCTGAAATTAGACCGGCTGTCAGACTTTTTTCAGCCTGGTGGCACCGATAACTTCTGTCTGACGTGACTATTCATGTAACACCCGAGACACACTGCTTAATGTTCTTTCCGAGGTCACGCATCCAAGTTCTGGCCGCAGCAAGAATTGCTTAACATAGCAGATCGACAAATCTGCGCAGTAGCTACGAGCCCTACAAATATTCAGACCAATTTAATGTACGAGAAAATACAAACAAACAAACAATTCTAAAACTTTCAAGCCATACTTCACTGGAACAAGAACCCTCAACGCATTCCACGAACAATAGCAAGACTTGATACATTAGGCTCTTTGCTAATTAAAAAGATCGTACGGAGGGACCCTACTTAAATCAGCAGACTCAGATTGTTCCGACCCAAACCGGGATGCGTATATAGGAATGCTACTACAACACAGCCTCTCGACTGGAGTTAGAGACTCTAAGGTATATTTTGTAATAAAATTGTTCAAAATGCTTTTACGTCATCATTGCCGTATACGGGTATGATTTGTATTATAAAATGCTAAGCATATTCTACTTTCAATATTAGAAAGGCACGTAGCTACATAGCTGTCACTTAGTTTAGTCAATCTGCGAGGTAAGCAGCGCTTGCCGCGGTCAATCCTTAGATAGGTGACTATTTTTCACACATCGAGACCTGACGTTCCTCCAAAAGCACGTTAAGTAGTTGATCCTAGGTAGCATAAGAAGACCTATGACAGTCGGCAATAAGTCTGACAACCAGTCTAACCTTAGAGTATTAGTGTCTCCCAGTAACTGGGTGGCGGAGGTCAGATAGCAGTCGTCGTTTTTTCGTGTCAATGGTCATTAATGTTTATTAGCCCAATAAGTGACTATTCCTATTGTATTATGTATGGTCAGTTTGACGTTTTCCATGGTGCAAAAATAAGGGCAAATAAGATACTGGAGTAAACGTCATAGTCTCTTCAAGAACACCACATTCGCACCGGTTTTGGGATGGATCGTTTATGGTTCATTTTACCAAATTTTGTTTTCAGTGGTCCTCTTGTGTACGCAGTCGTTTTAAAGACTTCCAAATAGTCCACTGCAGCTTGTGCCCGGGAGGTTAGTAAATAATGGTTATTAAGGGAGAGTTTTTACTCCACTAAAGATTTTTTAAAGAATAGCTCTTGTCGTTTCAATGCTTATTGAAAGACATTGTATCATGGTGTCAGATTAGTTGTTATATATTTGCTATTTACATTAATAGTAACTGGGAAATTTATATTATATAATGTTCATTTGATTCTAATACTTTATTTAATTTGACATGTAAATAACTTATAATAATATTTTGCATGCCTATATTACTGGCGAAATATGTCTTGGTCAAATTTTTATATAATAACTTGTGTACCATATTTCGAGCGAATAAATAAATAAATTACTTCAACACTGACAGAAACTATCATAGTGAATTTATTTTTTTCTTTTCTTCCACATAATCTTGGAAACCCTAACTCATTTCAACTGTCCTTGTAAAGTAGGATTATAACATACGCAGCAGGGACCCAAGGTTTGAATTGATGCGGATATTTCATTATGTTTTGTGTTAAATGTGGTTGCAGAATTTTTGGTCAAGGGTTCGGGTTACGGTTGACCGCTGTTGAGTTCAGCGCGTTTAGAAACGACCGGGTGTACATAAGTACGTATAAATATAACTAAGTGTTTGACAACCCTAAAGCATCGAAAGAACTTATTAAAAAAAACGATTTTGAAAATACTTAGATACCGGTGGCTTAATTTTGGATATCCAGATATTCGATTATATAGATACGGATAATTTAGTATCAAGTTCTAAATAATACAATGGTAAATCAAAATCATGCACAACGCCAGATATTTGCACAAAAGAAAACTCACTAGAAACTTGTTCTTTAATCATAAACACTCCTCATAAACTTTCCACTAACGAGTTAAAAAACAAAAAACAGCGACGCTGCTAAAAATAAAAACAAAATTCCGTTTAACATAAAAGCGCTCAAAGCCGCTTACTTTTAACCGCATCAGAACTAATTTCTTGCCAATATAAGCAGAAATTCCTCTAAATTTACAACTTCGTTTATCCACGCCAAAGAAGTTATTTACTGTGCTTATGCTTGGTAGCGTTAAGCTCTATCTAATCCCCAGAAAAAGGTCCGGAACCCCAAATCAGTAACTTTATTTCCTCTTGTTTCACATTTTTTCTAAAGCCCCGACTTTTGGAGCTTCCAATTTGTGGGTCAAACTTTAGAAGTATTGAGTATTAATAAGCATTATAATCTTATGTGAACTGTAAAGGAAACTGGCTTTCATCATAGAAAGGGGAGACATTTTACTTTAAGTGCACTTTGTCTCCGTGTAATAAATGTATTCACAATAGTTTAGCTCGTAAAATTATAGCGATGACGTCAACGGACAAAGGCTGTTGTAACTGCAGTAGGTCTTCAAATAAATTGAGACGGATTAAAACTAGATCAAATATTATCTAGACTTCCTTTTCTATTCCTATAACTCAATACTGCATTACTTTTAATTTTTACTCTTTCACATCAATCAGTACTGATGCACCTTCAGTACCGCATATAATTTTGCTTACACATATAGAAAGAGCGAATCATGCACCTAATTTCTCTCTCACACTGGGATTTCCAACCCAAAGGGTACAGTTTGCAGAGGACGCCGTTAAAGTGGCATTTAAAGTAGGCGTACCTACGTAAATAATGGCAGAGATTCGACGGTCAGTTGTATCAGGGAGAAAGGCAAACTGTAAACATCCAAGGGTGATACAAGATGTTCACGGAGATAGAACTGATGTATAGCGGTATTATAATATAGTAAACAATGATAGGCTGAGTGTAATTGTGAAGTAAATTAGTTTCTATAATAACGCTTGTGAGCTTGCTGGTTGTTTGAACGTTGGAATTAAGTTTTGAGCCATCTCAAGGGAATGTGTCATAACGTATTTAAGTAAAGGAGAATACAATGAGGTAAAGGCCCAGAAGGACATGGCGGAACGAGCTGGAAACCTATCTGAAGGATTGGCCACAGAGAGCTATCAATCGAGAGGAGTGGAAAGAGGGTAGGGAGGCCTTTGCCCTGCAGTGGGACGATTATAAGAAGAATAAAGAAGGTTTTTGATAACGTTAAAATTCAAATTGTTTAGAATTATATTGTAATTAAAGTAAAATAATGTTAGAAATAGTTATGTATTGAATTGACATGAGATATTAATTAGGATGGACATTATATTTTTCGGGGTTTCTTTTATTTGACGTTTTCTTTTTTGTTTCTGTGACTAGAGCTTTTATTTTCTAGATCTTCTTCTATTATCATAGGTCTATATGTTAGTTACAGATGTCTCACCGTTCATAACAGTAAACTCCAATACCAGCTTCGGACTGGAGAATAAATCTCTTACATTCTCAATCAAATCTATGACCAATCCTCATATAATTCCCACTAAACCAATTACTCCAAAATCTATCAGTACCCGTTGACGGGCCGATGACACCAACACTAATTAACCCCAGCTAATTGTACATTAAATCCGAGAGACCCTCTTCCAAACGAAGTGTGACACACGTATTGACGGTTCGGACTTTGGGTCTAATAATGTTAGGGATTTTTGGGGACAATATTTGTTCGGGCGTTGTTGAAGCGAATTTGGGTGGCGTAATGTTAAGAGTTGTCGTGTGGAATCGCTTTTTTGGTAATTTAGTAGATGAATATTGTGTTGATATAACACTTGTTACATTTCATTGGAAATTGCATCATTATTTTTGACGGTTACAGACTTCATTGACGCTGATTTCTAAAGAGTTGTAAGTTTTTAAAATAAGATTTCCTTTCAATCCTTTGACACTTACCAACTTTGGCGCAACGGTTCACGCAGTGGTTAAGCGATTAGCTTTCTGCGTAATGTGTCGCGGGTTCGATCCCCGCACGGAACAAATATTTGTATGATCTACAGATAGTTGTTTCGGGTCTGGTTGTGTGTGTATGTGACATGTATGTTTGTAAACTGTACCCACGACACAGGAGAAATCCTAGTGTAGGGCAAAGTTAAAAAAATATATATACGTACATATAAAATATAAAAAAATACTAGGTTTTTCAAAACACAAAATTTCTTAAATTCCCAAATAACAATTTTATTTAAGAGTTTTATAACTGTAAACAACTAGTAGTAGTAGTAAATTGTAAACAGCTAAAAAAGTTTTCAAGAAACTCTTAGTTTACTAAACTAAACTGTAATGTCAGTAACGAAATCAATCAACAAGAAATATTAATTAACATAATTTTATCACAATAAACTGGAGAAAAAAAAAAAAACAGAATATGAGCATATGCAGCTTGACTACCGCCTAACATAATGTGTACACTGTATACACACACAGTGTACACATAATCCAACTTTGGACACAAACACAATGTTCAAGACATAACTAATAAACAATTCAAAGGAATTATTCATTGTTTTCACGTCCTACCACGAATACTTCAAAAACACGCTTATCATAGCGCAAACTTGCGGAGTATCAAGTGAATAAGTCGAAAGTTTGTGCAATTTGTTAAACTTCCCCCGTATCGACATCTTGTTTGTATATTTTGCCTTTGTGAGAGAATATCAAGTTGTACACTAAATTTTCATGCTGGAACAACAATTATCTATGAGATGGTTGTCATGGTAACTGTTATAGACCAGTGGTCCTTCGGTAATCATTTTATATTTTACTAGCGGCTCGCCCTAGCTTCAAGGTTTCGTTAATAATACAATATTTCTATTTGGGGCTTACATTTTCACACAAAGTACGAAAAATCAAAATGTTCGAATTTACAAACTTGTAAAGTCAGACAAAATAAGAATTATATTTTTTTTTATATATCCTACTCGTTTCAAAGGCTGCCACCAAAAACCTACTCGATATAAAATCTGAAAAATTCGTCACCATAAAATAATTTCAAAACTGGGACTTTCAACCGCATGCAAAATTTTAGTGTAGTTTATTTTTCACGAAACTGACGCGCTGCCCCATCGCCTGAAGCGCAGGTTTATTAAATTTCAGCGATGGCCTGCAATAATCCGATGCATCGTCCTCACACACTCGCCCCTCACACGCCCCTCTTTCGCCCCTAACCCGGAGTCATAGATGGGGAAAATCATATTTTTGTTGTTACCTACATGTTGTAGAATATGCTATATTCTGTTTACTTTCGAAATTGTTTGTGCTACACACTAAAATTTATAGCAATTATCTATAGAATTCTTGACGACACGGTTGGCGCAGTGGTTAAGCGATTAGCTTGCGATTAGCTATGTGTCGCGGGTTCGATCCCCGCACGGAACAAATATTTGTATGATCTACAGATAGTTGTTTCGGGTCTGGTTGTGTGTGTATGTGATATGTATGTTTGTAAACTGTACCCACGACACAGGAGAAATACTATAATAGTGTGGGGCAACGTTTTTAAAAAAAAGGAAAAAAAAAAAAAAAAAAATGCGAAATTTCATGGATAGTTTTTGGCGTATTCATGTATTTTGAAAAACCATACCCTCTATACAGAGTCTCTATACCCCCATAGGGTTCAAATACTGCTAAATTTTTTTGTAGTTTTCCTACCTTTGAAGGCTTAACTAACTTCAAATGTATGCATTTATGTGTTATGTATGTGTTTCCGGCAACAGACTTGTGACTCCTCCGGTGTTGCGGGTGTCCATGGGCGACGGTAATCGCTTACCATCAGGCGATCCGTCTGTACATTTGCCGCCTATGCCATAAAAATAAAATGTAATAAAACCAATTTATAATACCTATGCTTGTCTTATGACACCAAAAGATTCACATAAAGTTGAGATAATGATGTAATATCACCGGATTTACACAGTAAGTTCATGTATGTACAGTAAATGGTGTTTTAACATTGTCAATAAAGGTCCTATACAAATTCTTGGAAGCGTGCCCCCAGGCCATATCCAATCGCAAACAATAAAAGCCTATTTTAATTAACGTATTAATAGAACCAAAATTAATTCTCCAAAATTCCCGCCTTATTGAATTATGTGAGGAAGTAGAAGGAAAATCATTACGCCCACTACAATAACGTATATATACCAAGTACTTCAGAAAAAGTGAAAAAACGATGAGTGGCCGCACAGTGCTTCAATGAGGTTTTTGCTCAGACAAAAAAAAAATACTTTTGATCTTTTATTTTGCTCAATTCAATGTTTAATATCCAATTTAGAAATGGTATGTGGAAAAGTACTCTAAGTGCTTGGATAGAATATTGTTCACATAAAACCCTTATGATAGCCTACATTTTGATAATAAAGAGTTGTTATGCTTCCTTTTGTAGCTTTGTAAGCGGCCTTTGTTTCAGTACAAAGGTTGCACAACACGTGTAAAAACCCCTCATTAGAGAGCGTTATCTCAAATTCTGTTTGACACAGTTTTG
Source organism: Shargacucullia verbasci (assembly GCA_947562105.1). Taxonomy (NCBI): domain Eukaryota; kingdom Metazoa; phylum Arthropoda; class Insecta; order Lepidoptera; family Noctuidae; genus Shargacucullia; species Shargacucullia verbasci. The sequence continues at coordinate 1,268,172 of OX387284.1, forward strand.
TGTATGTAATTGTCGTTTGATCGCAGAAGATTCGGGTTACTAGTGGGTAAATAATTATTTGTGAGATCAAATGAATATGATTTATTGTTGATGTAAAAAGAAAAAAGTTAATATTTCTTGTGAAACATCGTTATTGCTTGTTTTTATGTTCTATTCTACCTGAACATACGGTTTTATTATCTTCAAAATTACTTGCTGCAATAAGCAATATTTCAAATATGAATATCATACATCAAACAGAATAAAAAATATCCATAAACATGTTTGTGTAAAAACAAATATAGCTATTCTCGCAATTCTTACTTACCTGTAATAGTACACTTATAAGTTAATTTAAAACGCCAGCTCATATTTAATATTTTTAATCCCCAGAAGCATTCAAGAAAAATCAAGTAAATAATAAAAAAGAAAATGGAAATCACGCCAATCGGACTGGCAAATTCAATCACGAAGTCAACCTTATATAATTATATTTGCCTCTTTGCTTTTTCTGGTGGAATTGTGACGTCACAACCAACTGATATAGACGTTCGGTTCATTGACTCGTCACAACTTATTTTTCCTAAGGAATGACCCATTTTTACACCTCTTTGAGCGATATTCCTTCGAGGAACGTCAATGCGATTGGATAGGGAATTTACAGTCTCTTTTGTTTATAGAAAATAGATTTAGAATGAAAAGCACAAAACAAAAATAAAACTTACTGTTGTTTCGAACACTCTTAATGGTCTTTATACAAATAGGTATAAGCAACAGACAGTGGACTAGCTTTTGATTATTCATGCTTGAAAGAATATCAGTAGAAACTAATAATTTTTAATTTACAAGTACTAAAGTGGTCTTGGAAATCAAGTAAGCACAAAGTAGGTAATAATAAAAATCAAAGTCAAACCAAAGTTAAAATAACTTACCAAACTATCTGAGAAGTTCGCGAAAAATACGATGATTAATGTCGTTTAGAAAATAATTAAAAAGGACTTTAAATTTATGGTATTGCTATAAAAGTTTTAAAGAAAAAAATATAATGCTAATTCCGTATATGTTTTTCCGTGTATGTTGAGATGTAATCATATTAATAAAATATAAACCATTACGCTTGCAATGTATATACGCACATATACATATACTCGTATATATACACAAGATATGAAAAAAGGTAAACCAATAATAGATTATTGAAGTTTTAATTTCTCTAATCTGACATATCACATAATATAAATATTACCTCTCTTTCTCTATCTCCTTATATAAGTATAAATAGATTTATCTAAATATACATAGTTTACTTTTCCTGTGTCTAGAGTTTTTGAAAGGTGAATAGCAACACGATTGTGCCCACGCGTCATTTTCTGACTAGTTCAATCCTTTATCAGGCTCTCGGGGTGTCGCCATTAGCAGGTTGTCGTTGTTTTGACAGATTCCATGGACCCGAGGATTTGTGTGGCTCAATGTTAATGGAATTTCCGAAAAGGTGCTCCAATGCTTTGTTTTCCTGGTTTGAGGGTAGAAATCGGTCTAAAAGTAATACTATTATTGTTAATTTCTCATCATAAACCATAAAAAATAAAAAAATTAAGTCTATGTTTTTTTATTTCTACAGGCAGGCACTAATGTCGATAGTCTAGATCAGAGGTAACCAGACTTTTTTTCTCATAGACCACTGTCAAAATTTAGCTGGTTCTGGTGGACACCCTGCAGCTACATTTCTACCATATTGTAAATTGAATAGTAAACCCCCATTTTTTTTCACGCCAACGTAGACCCCCGTCGAGTCTCGCGTGGACCCCTGGGGGTCCACCTGAATCACTTTGGGAAGTAATGGTCTAGATGCAGATAAAACAATGTAGATGAGTATAACCTGTAAACGCATGATTTTCATGAAATTCTTCTATTCTTTGTTCTTGCTTAGACCTCTGTTTTATAAGATCGACTCCATAACTCTATAAATTCTTCAAATCAAATCTTAATTTTATTCCTATAAACTCGCTTCTAAGACATTTATATTCTAGAATAATACACATAAAATCAGAATTATCATTTTCAAGCAGGTATTTTCATCCGAAAATTGTGGTAGGTAATCAGAAATATTTCATATGTCTGAAGTCTAAGTACTTATCAGGGCTTTGGAATCGCAATTTCAGGCCAAAATGTAGGCCTTTAGCTCATATAGGCAAGCTCTTTATTATTCTGTGGAAGTAGAATGCTTTAGCAAAAGAACATTCATCATTTGATTTAAATGAAAAGTCATGCCAAGCGAATGTAATCCACTTTATGCCTGGAATAACGAACTGTTAGAATATTTTCACTCCAAACTAAATCAATTATGTTTCAACAATTGTATAAATTGAAAAGTTAATATTTTAGTTCCATAATTACTCTATCAAAATTTTACTTTCAATATTACATTGGTCCACGTAGAAATCCCTGAACCGACTTTGAACCAAAGTGGGTAAACAGGTGGTAGGTAACAAGGCTAACAATACGAATCCGTGATAAGATATGGATACAGTATTTTTCATTGTCACTGGGCGTAGTCAACTATGGAATTGCTTACCTGTTCTTCTCCATAGGAAGTCAATACTTTAGGACGTGGCACCTAAAGTCCGACTATCCATAAGTCTACATGAATAAAAACATATCTTATCTCCTTCAAATAATATCGTACTTTCTGTCCTGATCAATTGTGCCTCAACAGCTGCACTTAAAGCGAACAATTTTTTTTTTTTTGGATTTCTCCTGTATCGTAGGTACAGGTACAAACATGCATGTCACATGCACATACAACCAGACCCGAAACAACTATGTATAGATCATACAAATATTTGTTCCGTGCGGGGATCGAACCCGCGACACGTAGCGCAGAAAGCTAATCGCTTAGTCACTGCGCCAACCGTGTCGTCAAACTCTGTACCAGTAACAAATGAAATTTAACGATCGTATCATCAACAGGATGAAAAAGCGAATAAATATTTTATTCATAACTCAATCACGTTTTATTTAAACAAATCACGGTAAAGTTCACTACTGAACATGAAGTTTTGCATAGACCAATAACCAAACATCAAGGTTGCCATAACCACTTCTCCTGGCTGATGGATTAGTGACCACAATATGATGTTACTATAGGTGCCACAGAAGGTACCATCGTTTTGATTATATTTTATGAGACGTATAGAATATAAGAGGGTGGCTGAACACATAATATTCAAACTTGAAATGGAATTGTTGGCACTCCTTCAAGTTTCGCTTACATCTTAATATAACAACTGAAGTATTTTTTTCTTGTTTGTTCCAGACTGGAAAACATTTTCACAGGACTTCACTACTCATTAAAGCTTTCAATCACAAGTTCAGACTGGATCTAGAGCTTAACACGTAAGTACCTATCTATTAAGAATTATATTTTTGTCTACAGTGAATTTTGTTTTGCAACACTGTGCTGATTTTTTTTACAGTTACGATATGATTTACGTCATAACTTCAAGACACTATTTTTTTTTTTTCATAATATACATGAGTTTGTATAATATTTTATATATTTTAATGACAGTACCTATTAATTTCAAAACACTACCTGTACGTTCCAGATAGAATAATTTAAAGTTAAGAGAACGTTAAGTAGTTCTTGCACAAAGCATTTTCTTTTAACAAAACCACGTTATACATCTTAAAACATGTTTAAAAACACTTCTTAGAAAAATAACAACACACATAATTTTCTAAATGCAAAAGGAATCTCTAAACAAAAGAAGAAAAACAACCGCCTCCGCAATTGTTAAAACACAAACCTTCCGACCGCACTCTTATTTATACCGAACCCGACACTAAGGACCAAACAGAGATATAAAATAAACCGAAGAAAAAAAAACTCCCAATTTGTTGAAAATAAACACACCAATCGGGCCCAAAAGAAATCCAAGTGTTACTGGTACAAAATTCTAACAAATTGCACCAACTCCAGGGAGGAGTTCAAAAACAGTTTGAACCAACACCATAAATGAAATATAAAGGGACGGGCATGATGGGAACTTATGGAGGTACCGGGAAAAAAGAGACAGGGATATATAAAGCCTCTTTGCTAGAAAGAGAGGAAGGATCTGCGAAGTCGTTCAAAGACTCGTATTACGAGTTGAATCGTTGGATTTCTTTCGTTTATAGATAAGCTGTTTGTAATTCTGAAAGAGTTTCTCGTATTGCAAAATTCATATTATGGGTAGGGAGCGTGCTAGGTAAACGGGATGTGTGGGTCAGGATGCTGATTTGGAAGTAATAGGAAAAGGTAATGCTCCAGATACTTACCTTGAATGGCTTTATAGTCCACCTTTAAATAAGAGAGCATTTACAACAAAATATTGTACACTAATCTCAAAAAAATGTTATAACACAAAATATGAAGTGACAAGAGGTGATTGTAGTTACATAGCTACCGCGTTCATCATTTGATATGAGGTTAAGCTGCGGTTGAAGTGGTCTGTCTTAAGATGGGTGACCGTATCAAAGCTTCACGCTTAATACAGGCATGATGCTTTGTTAGCTATGTAATGTTTAATAATCAATGCCCGAAGGTTTAGGCAGATGTATACTATTCCACACCCACATTTCGCCGATGCCGTTATTGAGTCCCATGTAAAAGGGGGTGCACTTAGTGTCATATGCCGCGTACAGTTCCAAACTCCGTGCTGCTACTGAGAATTTTCATACAGAAAAGCCCAATAACACTTACCCCGACCCGAGAATCGAACCCAGCACCTGTGACTATTAGAAGAACGACTATTAGACCAATGAAGCAGTCAGACCCTGCTTTAATCGTATTTACAATCCAGTAATATACCAATTATAACGAAACGCTAGTCTCTGTATATCAAATCATTACCCTGTGTCTAGGGACATGTTTGCTGAATTCATCAACGCGAACGGACCCTTGGGCTGTGGCTAGTCCAATTATGAACCGATATGTAACTAGCAGGTCAAATACAGAATGATTGCGTCGGCGCCGTCAGGACTAGTGATGCAACCGAATTCTGAATTCAAATCTCGACACAGCTATAATTTTGTGACAAATTTACGTAAACGTACTGGCATTTCATTTTCTTTTTGTTTAACTATATTTGTATTTGGAAGGTAACGCCGGGAATCCTACTAATGCTATCCTACTAATATTATAAATGTGAAAGTTTGTGAGGATGGATGGATGGACCTTTGTTACTCTTTCACGCCAAAACGACTGAACGCATCTAGATGAAATTTGGCACAGAGATAGATATAGTCTAGAATAGCACATAGGCTACTTCTTATCCCGGGAAAATGTACAGGTTCGTAAACCACAAGGTCGAAGCCGCGGGCGGAAGCTAGTGAGTTATACTTTCAAGCCAATAAAGATTATAGCATATAGCTATTGGAGTATACATTTTATTCGTATAAATTGGGTCGAATATAGTACACATTCCCACATAATTGTATCAAGCGATATTTTACTTGACTATATTAGCTCCCAGCTAACTTTAAATCGTACTAAATTGCTATGTGTAACAACGAACCATACCAATATTTTTCCTCGTCAATACATTTCCATAGAACCCGAATTCCATTGAATTTGTTTCCCAAATCAATATGGAAATGTATTAAATATTTACATACTGGGTCTAAGGGATTCCGTTACTGTAGATTTTATATCTGGCCATCTATTCCGTCCTCATTGACCCACTTTTGAGATTCACATTTTTTGGTTGTTTTTAACCTTAAAAATCTCAATCTCCGACTTATTTTTCCTTTTAAATACAACTTATGATAACATAGCATAACGCCTGTATTCGCCGAAGAGTTATTTAGATGCAGATACCGATATTAAGTCCCAATGAATAGGAGGCGACCCGGGTACGTCTTAAAACTGCGGCCAGACACCGGAGGGCGGGCAGCAGCGTCCTCTCACTAATCGGTGAGCCACTGCGATCCCCAAGCCGCCTGCCAAGCGTGGGGATTATGGCACCCCCCCCCCCCCCCCATCTACTGGTCACAATTCCAACTTCGGTGCTGATATTGAATGATCCAATAACGGTTAACCAGGACCTCACGCGCAACCTCATGTCCTAAGTAAGACCACGGGAGGTGGAGGGAATATTACCATGATATATTTTGCCTTGAAATTTTAAATAAGACAGAACGTTCTTACCCAATTATCGCTTGTTCGTTTGCTCGATATTTCGCTTTATAATAGGGTTGTCTTTTCAAAAAGTGCACAAGCTCGTTAGACATGAAAACATAAGGAACTAGCGAATATTCTTCTTGCAAAGCGAAGAAAATGCTTCGCAGTACTGCGGAAAATTCTAAAGAATGAGAATTCTACCTTATTAGAACAATGCAGAGTTGCAGCTTATGACATTCGACGCTGTATTATTTCCTTTGAAAAATGCTGTTAAAGAACTCGTATAACGGAGGAGACACACACAGGACATGTTTCGAAATAAAATAACATATTTTGAAATCTATTTAAGTCTGTGTCTATAGAAACTTTAAGTTTGAAATTTAATGTATTGAAATTCCTGATTTATATTAGATTTAATTACCAATATATATATATATATATATTTTTTTTTTTACACCACTAAACTTACTTAAACACACCACACAAACCTACCACTCATAGCTGCATAATGTCCCACACGATGTCATTTTTCCGCAATTGTTTACAGTTTTCAATGTCCCGCTTTGTCCTGTTAGATATTCAACATGTCCAGATGGTGATTAATGCGGTGCCGCTTAAACATGTTCGTTTTTATTTTTAAATTTACATTTCAAAATGAAAATGTTTGCGGGCATGTCGAGTGTGTTTCTCTTGTTTGTGTTCAGTTGTTTTTAGTTGTGTGAGGTAATTGATGGCTGTTGTTTTATGAGTGCCTAGTATATTGGTTAAATTGGTTGACGTGTAATGTGCATTGTTATGTGAAAAGAGCTTGAAATCAAAAGGTCAAGCCTCATCCACCGATATGGTCAATACCTTTCACCCATATTTGTGATAACATAAAACAATTTTTTCTAGCTTACTCATTAGTCTAGTGGTAGTAAGCGCGACTGCTGATCGTGAGGTCTTGAGTTCGATTCCCGACTCGGACAAATTGTTATTGGGTTTTTCTGTATGAAAATTCTCAGTAGCATTATTCATATAAAATCCTCTCAATGCTCTATCCTATGTCTCGAATCGCTTTGTCACTCTTTACCACGTACCAAAAAAGCAGCGTGGTCTCTTGCGGAAACCACGGGAAACAAGCCTTTATATAAAAAAATAACACGTAGACACGTATACTCAAGATTCAACTTCTTTGACTACAAAGAACACACGATGCTTAACACGCTGAAAATCACAGCGGCACTATTTTCTACATGTTGCTAGCAAAAATGTTGATTGGCACACAAAGAGTGTCGCGGGCGTGTTGCCGCTGCGTTTTGTTTGCGCACCGCTTTTAATGAAGTTGTCGAGCGGAGCGACGGGCGGACGTGTTTCAGAGCGGGACAAGTTACAGGCTAAACGAGGCATAATGTCTCAGTATCTTGAAGAAATGAGAATATTTTGTAGGATACAAGATGTTTGAGTAAAAGGAATTCAAGACAACAGTGTCACGCTCTTGGATCTCTTATTTTTATACCTAGTTTCTGTAACAATAAATGATTTTCAATGCTTGTATCAGGCGAGATGCGAGAATATTTGAACTCAAATATGACGATTGGCACACAAAAATTGTTATGAACGTTCTTTGTTTTGAAAGCTACGTTTAGTGAAGATTTTATTTATTTTTTAAATTATGTGTCTGTGTCACGCTATCTTTAAAAACGTGAAATGTCTGCTTTATTTTTAGGTAACACGCACAATAACTACTTGAGGCCAGAAGTGACACATTTTATGAATGAATACGATGGCCTTAAGTGCAAGTGTCACAAGCGTGTTTGCAAATTATTAATAGATACTCTAATAATTCAGTAAAATAGCTCACTTAAAACATACCTATGAAATTTTTAGTGTTCTATAGTCTCTGAAGATTAAATATTTGTTAGACAAGGGATAACAAGCATGTTCCCTAACATATTTTTGAAAGCTTTAATGAAGTTGGAAGCGCGTAAAGAACACGTCATAAGCACCAAGCGTGTTTTACATAGGAAACTATCCAGAATATTTGTGCACGAAACAAAATAGTAATTACACAATATTTAAAGCAAGTAATAGTTTTGCATGCAAAACGTGGTGCGATACGGGCGCTGCAATTTATTTATAAGGCACTTTTAATGAAGTTGTCGTAAGCAGGCGGACGTAGTAATGTGTTTGGGGGACAAGTTATTGGTGACGAGCGGGTAGTGGATAAGCATAAGTTTTGAGTGATCGAAATAAACTTTAATACGGAGTGGTAGTTAGCTAACAGAAGCGTTTAGTTCCGTTTTATCGAATAATAGTACCATACGTCATACTCGTGAACGGGTGCTGTCTGCTGGGACTGGTCAGCTCACAACTGTCATGGCAGTTCTATCAGAAATTTTCGGATATTATAGTTATTAGTTTGTTTAGTCTAGACCTAGTATATATAGAGTATGAAATGTTAAACAATCAGAATTTAAAAGAGTAACCATGGAGTTTCGGGCTCATTCTTCTGCATAGGAAAACAATACTTTGGAACGTGCAATGAGAGTCTGACTATTCATAAGTACCTTTAACTGATCAACAAGATTAAAAACATATTTTATTATTATTTATTATATACATACCTGTCAGTTACACAGTAGTAAAACTGTGGCGCAAGTCGAAAGCATTACTTTTGAATAATTTATCAGCTTGCATAAAGATGTGATTTTTATTTTATACCACAAAATTACTCCAAGTTGGCACATATTTTATCGTAAAAAATGTTGCCACTGACTGTTTTACTATTAAATTAGATAGTTAAGAGCGTGATTCATGAACTTACTTAATCAATTTTGAAAAAAATATTTTTTGCAAATCGCTCAGATTGCTTCTTGTACCACAATCCAATCTAGACGAGTTCGCACCGAGGCTGCTGCAGAAAGCGAAGGGCTTAGAATTTGGGACTCAAATTGGAACATGAGGGCGACACAACCTGGTTGATGCAACACTGGGCTGCTTTTGATTGGGTCGTAGAGTAGAATTACATTCTAGTTAGTGTTTCTGCTAATTTAGATTTCATTTTTGTTACAGTAATTAGGGAAATATACGTTGTCTGGCTGGCTTGATGGCTTTCCTCAAACATGTTTATAATAGCATTAAACAGAGAATGTAGTCGGGTCCTTTTTCTCATGAGATAAATTATATACTGAATTTTATTTTAGTAGAATTGCTAGCTTTACCTTTGAAAACATCTTTCAGTTTGAAAAAAGTCTTTCAGTTCTGCTGAATACTATCTATAAATGCAAAAATGAAAATATAGAAAGAAAAATGGTGTATACTCATAGATATCTACTTCATCAAATTATAAAATTAAAATTACATTTACTAAAAATAACACAAAAACAGTTACGTCACTTTCTATTTTAGCTTAATCTCCAAAAAGTTACCGTGTAAGCGTAATTCTGCGAAAACATTCTCGAGTGGCGGCCATATTGTTTACGATGACGTCATCTCTCCCCCGGAGACAAGGGGCCGATTGAAAAACAATACAGCGCTAGCGGTGTCATGTAAATAGCGAGAATGATGGGTTTGTTCAAGATTTTATTATGTTTACTGCAAAGTGAGGTAAACACTTATTTGTTATCTTGTTTATACCTTACCGTCTTTGTAGGAATCAAGATAAATACGTATTTTTTAGAAATCAATTCGTTTTGTTTATACTAATACATTAAGAATAGAGAATTTTGTTAAGGATGTTTTCTTTTTATTCAAAATATATTCGTTAATTCTAAAATAATGAATGCCAAGCCTAACTTAAATAAAACTAGAATATTTCCTATATGATTAGCGATTTGCAAATATAGACTTACTAAAGTATAAATATATTTTTACTAATTTCCCATCTCAGTATCCATTCATCAAATATTACACAGGGTTCCACATCATTGTAATTTATAGTACTTTAACCTTCTGCAATAGAAAACGTCAAACGTCAGCGCCCAGAGTAAGTAAGTCTTTTAACTTTTCATGATCGCTATATAAAATTGCCGCCTCCCCATAAACATTGGCAAAATCATAATTCAATCAAAATTTTCATTACGACGCGAATGAATTTTGTTTTAATAGACTCGCCCTTTTAACTAAAAGCTACGTACAAATTATTTAGGGACCCACAGGAAATTGAATTTGTCGGCTTTACAACTGTGAATGGGCTTGTTTGATTCAATAGTCTTCGGGTAGTTAAGTCTGTGTACCAAAAGGGTTCTAAAACTATGAACGATAAATCAACTTCATTAGTTTGGTACTTCATTCAGGTGGTAGTTGGTTTTGTATTCCTAAGCGCGACTGCTGAGTGTGAAGTCTAGTGATTCGATTCCCGGAACGGACAGTATTGTTTGTTTGTCTGTATGGAAATTCTCAGTAGCAGCACGGAGTCTGGAACTATGCCCGGTAGATGGCAATAGGCTCGCCTCTTATTACATGGAACTCAATAACGGTATCGGCGAAATGTGGGTGTACAATAGTACTTATATGCCTAACCCTTCGGGGAATACAGGCGTGATGCTATGTTAATTCAGATCATCGGTTTTGCATCACGCATTAGAAAAAAAAAACGAATATCTATTTAGCCATTTCTGGAAGCATTTTCTCAGCTCATTTTGTTATTTGGAGTAGAGTATACTAAAGTCCAGTCTTGACCCGGGTACGTCTTAAAACTGCGGCCAGACACCGGAGGACGGTCAGCAGCGTCCTCTCACTAATCGGTGAGCCATTGCGATCCCCAAGCCGCCTGCCAAGCGTGGGGATTATGGCAAACCCCCCCCCCTTGAGGGAGGCCTTCGTTCAGTAGTGGACGTCTTCTGGCTGATGATGATGATGATACTAAAGTCAATATTAGCAATCATCAGTCCTTAAGCAAAAAGTAATTAAGCACGGCTTGTAGCGAATATTACTATTATTTTGTATTAATATATAATTATTGTAATTTGCTAGCCGAGTGTGGATTATGGCAATTTTCCTTATGGCCTTTTATGGTCTCTTCTGTTAATAATCTCATATAAAACGAATTATATTAATAGCTGGAAGTAATACAGTAAATTGGTTTGCTATAATAATTGTACAGTGAAATATGGCGGCGGTGTGTGTCGGGTCATTCGGTTCCCTGCAATATGGTTGAGCTGAGTGACGCTGACACATACGTCGTACTCGTGAACGGCTGCTGTCTGCTGAGACTGGTCAGCTCATAACTGTCATGACAGAACTGTCAGAAATTTTCAGTTATCAGTTTGTTTAATCTTCGTTTAGTCTAGACCTAGCACTACATTTTCCTCACATAATTTTGAGGAAATATATTATATATTAAATATTCATCAATATATTGAATGTTAAATAATAAGAATTTAAAAGATTACCATGGAGTTTCATGCCCGTTCTTCTCCATAGGAAAACAACACTTTGGAACGTGGCAACTAGAGTCTGACTAATCATAAGTGCCTTTAACTGGTCTACATGAATAAAAAATTATTTTATTATAATTATAATAAAGATCAGATATTTGTCGTGTGTGTCTTTTAATCATCCTGTATGCATTTCACAGTGTGTGTATTTTTTGCACTGATTAGTGCTGCTTCTTTTTATATTTATTTTAATTACGACGCCAAAGCACCCAACACAAGACTAGCATACCAATCTCAAACACAGTATCAAAAAAACAAAACAAAGCGTGGACTCGCCAAAAGGACATGCATCCGAAAGACCTCCACACCGTTCGTCCCACTCACACCCGCACGTATCCCCGAAAAAGAGCGAGATAGTAAGATGACAGGGATAATAAACCATTTTCGCGTGTCTTTCATAATTTATTCGGAACAAGTGGTCGTCGGGAACACCGTAATGAGATGAATTCAAATTAATGCCCCTCCTTATCTTTAACAAGACGAGGATTATGCTTTGCTTAGAAATGAAATTTATTCAAAGGGAAATTTTCTGAGTCATTTTGTGTATTTGTTAGTTACGGTTGCTAGATCCGAGGGAATTGTTAAAAATAAATTTTGTTTGTGCTGAGGTTGGTAGTCTAGTCCGGTGCGAGAATTAAATCAACAAAAAGATTAAGATCACTCGTCTTGGAGCAAAAAGGCTGCAACAGGATAATATTCCTCGCTACGGAAAATCACAAAGACACACTACGTCACACTACAATCTGTCTGGCGTTTTTGTTATAATCCTTTATCATCATCATCATCAGCCATAAGACGTCCACTGCTGAACGAAGGCCTCCTCAAGGGGGGGTTTGCCGTAATCCCCACGCTTGGCAGGCGGCTTGGGGATCGCAGTGGCTCACCGATTAGTGAGAGGACGCTGCTGCCCGTCCTCCGGTGTCTGGCCGCAGTTTTAAGACGTACCCGGGTCATAATCCTTTAGATACTAAGAATAGTTAGTTTTCGTGTCAAGGTTTTCGCGAATATACCCAGTAAAACAATTTGTAATATCGTATCGTAATGTCTATCACGGACAGTGAATATTCTCAGTAACTATTAGTATAGATTTGTGCACAATAGATGGCAATAAGCTCGCCTCTATTACATAAGACTTACCTAATAACGGCGAAATGTAGCTATATAATAATACATCTCTACTTAACCCTTCGAGGAATACAGGGTCCATAATAAAAATCAATTGACAAAAATGTATGTAAGCGCATAACTTCAGAACGGCTTCACCTATTTGGCTAATTCTTTTTTGTTGTGTTTGTAAATATCAGGACAAGGTTTGTATGAAAGAAAATGTTTGGAAATCCACTGGAAAACTCAGTTTCTTAATTAGTAAATTGCATCCGTGCGAAGCCGGGGCAGATTGCTAGTATGTTGTAATTACGTATAAGATCATACAAAACATTTGTTCCGTGCGGGAATCGAATCCGCGACACGTAGCGCAGCAGTCGATCTCTTGTTACTGGTAGATCAAGGCATGTCTGCTTACTATCAAAATGCCGACAAAACAAATATAATATAACAATAAAGTAAAACCAACTATAGACCAAAAGAAATAAACGAAAACAAAGATATTTTTCGTTTTTCTGGAAAAAAAAAAACGTATAATAACCAGTTTCACGGTACTTTTATTTATTATTTCCGCAACTTGACAGAGTGGCCTACTCTTGGGGGGAGTAAATACCCCACCCCACTCACCAGTGGGTACTATTTTGGGGTACAGATGAATTACCCCGTATCCTTTTCTGACGTAGTACAATGATGACGCAAATGCTTATTATTATTCATTAGTATTTGCGAAGTGGAGTTTATTTAAGTGTTTTACTGTAAAGCTGCCGAATTGAAATGGAACTGGGCTGATCACATCTGCCACATGTTGGATGAGCTATGGGCTAAAACAATCACACAGTGGCTCCCAAAAGGTAGGAAATGACAGCGTGGCAGACCCAAAAGGAGATGGCGAGATGAGCTGGACTCCTATGGAAAGAACTGGCCCCAAATCGCAATGGACCGGGATAAATGGAAAGAGGGGAGGGAGGCCTTTGCCATGCAGTGGGCACAGCAGACTCATAATAATAATATGGGTACTGTTTTATTGCTAATAATTGGATATTGGCTGACACAATTGAAAAACAAGCTCAATTAAAAAATAATAGATTTTCCTACCAAAATTTTCTCTACGAAATAAATATGACATAGCATTACTTTTGCATAGTAGGGGGTGAGCCTATTACCATCTATGGGGCACAGTTCTAACCTCCAAATTACTACTGAGAATTTCCATACGAAAAACACTGTTCCGCCCTACAATTGAACCGTCACGCCGAACATCCATACTTGCGACTCCCGAGCAACCTACCTGCCCGTGAGTTGGTTGTCATTGGTCTGCCAAAAACATTCCTTTCTTCTTCTTACAATCTCGGTCTGATATCCAGCATAGAATAGGCCACTATAGCATTGTTTCAAGAAGATGGTTCCAGGTTATAAGCGCATAAGGAGGATTTATGCGCTTAATTAATTTGCTACCATTAACGAATCCGTTTGGAAAGCTTATTGCTCAATATTTGTCTAGTATTCTTCTGTGTCAACCCATTTACACTTACACGGTACAGAATGAATCACAGCCTCTGGCAGTTCAGTGCCAGCCATATAATTCTCTCAAGCTGAGATCCTATAGAATTTCCCTTGCATAAATTATTCAGTAATTTTCTAAACAAGATGATGTACCTAATAGGCACAAAATATGAAAAATAAATTGTTTTTAATTTCCTTTCGTAAAGAGAACGAACCAAAAAATGTTACCGTCCTCATTTTGAAAGTAATTAAATTTCCTTTGATACAGATTTTATAAAAGACATTGAATAAAAACAGATAATGTACTTTTTTTTTTTTGCTTATTTCGTAGTTTTTGTTCGGTCAATTCATTTTCTTTTACTTATAGCTTACTAGCTTTTGCCCGCGGCTTTCGCTCGCGTTAATTTAGAATTTGACAATCAATTCGGGTTGTTCTCTGCTTGCGAAAGACACGTGGCGCCATCTATTATCATAAGAACGTTACTGTTGTTTTCCTCGGGAACGGTACTTTTTTTGGGATGAAAGGTACCCTGTATCCATTTCAGTACACCTGACAACGTATATGCACAATTTCAGGATGATCAGTTCAGTGGTTTAGACTTGAAAAGGTAACAAGCAACAATTAAAATTAAAACCTCTAGACAAAGGCCCCCTGATTTACAAACTGTTATTGGCTATGACGTCAATACACGTGCCGTATTAATTAATCAGCACATCAATCATTTGACAAAAATAAAACCCATTCACAATGTTTCATTACTGTATCATTCGATCAATGCCTCGTTTCAATTTCGTGGTTACATACAATATTTTCTCAATGCACTTTGTAATTGTCAGCGCGATAATTGAACGAATGAGTGAATGAATTAAATGCGCATGTGAACAAGAGATGTAAGGGTCTGGTTTTAGTGTTAATTTATGGACATATATGTAGGTAAAGTATAAATACAAGAATAAGGGCATGTATAGTCAATAAGTGACAGATAAGCCTTCTATTTTTTTTTATCTTATCGGCAGCCTAATTACGTAAATAAGCGACAGCAAGGCGACAGCCACACGACAGCAATCTCACTGTCATCCAATACATTATATGACACAAAAATGACGTTTGACAGAAGTTATCGCGCGATCTACGCCTGTCGCTACATCGGTAATTAGGCTGCCGATAGTATGGTCATAATATGTTGTCTTAAAAGCGAGTATCAAACTCATGAAAATAAGTCCCCCATTTTCCACTACTTTAACCAGTTACTCCATTTGTAAGCGAAATGCTTTTTAGTAAAAAACAAATTGCACATATCGAAAACGATTACTTTCTCCTCGTCATCTAAATAAATGGCAATTATTCAACAATTTTTGGTTTCTAATGGTGGATAAATCGTACGGAGCAAGCTCCATGAGGTCCAAATAACAAACCTAGTGCTCTCAAGTCTAACTAACTGCTAGAAAGCCCGTGTTCTGAGACAGTGATGACTGAATTCCGAAAATTTCTCCCCGCTTCCCGCTCTTCTCGCCACCAAATCTCTAGCGTTACTCAATAAATCATTTTATTAACTACACAGTAATGATTAAAACTTTATTTCCCATTCGCTACGTCTCTGACGTCATTACTCAAAATGAGTAATTGTTTTTCAATTTATGACGTCATCGAATTATAATAAATAAGGTATTTGAGTTTTCATGACCTTACGGAAATGAAAAACTGTGTGACGTGTCGCTTGTTTTTTAATTTGTTGGTTGTGGCAGGTAATAAGAACAATGGAAGTGTCTTTTTTATTCTTGAAAAGCTGTAGATTGTTGTCGATGGAATTTTTTAGTCATATGCGTCTTTGTCTTTCTCATGAATTTTGAATCTCTCTTCTTCTTCTTATTTAATAGCTTTGCTCTTGTCGGAGTAGCTGATAAAGTTCTTTCAATCTGTCTCTTTCCAGTGCAGTCTTCTTTACCTCTTTATACGACATGACGGCAACCTTTTCCTTTATTTGGCTCATGTAACTCATCCTTGGTCTTCCACTCCCTTTCGTTTCGTTCTGTCTTTCCTTCAATTATATTTTTAATGGAACTTTCATATCGTATTAGATGGCCTTGTATCTCTCATCGCAGTCAAAAGATTAGCCAGAAAGAGTCGCGAGGCTAACTGTACAGGGTGCGCCAGACGATATCAGATATCGTCATTCATGGAGGCCCTTTTGTTGTTCCCCCTAAATATGGAGACATTTTGTACCTTTTCAATAACTGGTAATTTAATCGACTAGCTTAATTATCTTACTTTATGACGGTATTTTGCAAGACTATCAAACAAAGTCGCGTGAGGTTTTGTGTTCGATTTCCGCGTCGACCAGAGGATTTGTTGTATAGATTTGTCTGGAAATTCGCCCCTTTTTATGAAATTTATGAAATTGGGATTCAATAACGGCATTGGCGAAAGGTGGGTGTCAAAAACGTCTCTGCCCAACTCTTCAGAAAATACAGTCGTGATGCTATGTGCTTACGTTGTACTTTCTCGTTTGAGCCAGTTAATGAGGTGAAGTCAACTTTTAGTGTCACTAAGGCTTTACCACGACAAGAAAGGCTTAACACAGACTTCGTTACTTAGGTACTGGAAGTTGCAGCAACTAACGACATTTTAAATCTGGTGCTGATTGCTCCAACTTCAGTGTTTTTTTTTTTTTTTTTTTTTTTTTTCAATATACTATCTGACTCATTATGCCCAAGCACAGTTGCTGAGCGTGAGGTCCGAGGTTCGATTCCCGGGTTGAGCAAAGTGTTATTGGGTTAGTACACACTCTCTGTTTAACTCTTCGGAGATACAGGTCTGATCGAACGCATTCGGCACTCCAATTGGTCCGTTTCGTGCTCTCCAACAATTAGATCGCCGCCGCGCCGAACGCGTTCGATGCGTTAAATCGAGTTTGTTGAAAGAAACTTACACTAGGGCCTCAGGGGTGCCCAACCAGTCGATCGCGGCTATTAGTCCAGTCGATCGTGGCAAGGCAAACAAAAATATAATTTTAATGTGTGATGTAAATACATATATGTGAAGAAATACTGATTATGTAATTGGTAGATCGCACAGAGTCTTAGTAAACAGTAGATCTTGAGACTAATCTAGTTGTCCATCCCTGCCTTATATGAACTGTTGTATCGGTAAACGATAGACACCAAAGACCGATCTGGTGTTATTCCACTTGATATTTCCACCGCTTCACATTTCATTTACAATAATACCTCGACTTACGCTTCCTCGACTTACGCGAAACTGGAGTTACGCGATTTTCAAATCTCGCCGATTCGTCTTTTATTCGAGTGCTACACAACTCACTCCCCCTCATTATTGTTCAGCTAATTTACATGTTCGGACGTGTCGCGCGGAATCAACCCTTAGCTATAATTAGCTTAGGAAAATAAATTATAGCGAAAATATACCCCAACTTACGCGAATTTGACTTACGCGATTATCGCTCAGTCCCACCTATTGCGTAAGTTCGGGATATTCCTGTCCTGGCTTTTAAAGTTTCTGGAAACTGGAAGTGTATTGTTAACAATATCTGCTACGGTTGTCGTCTGTTTTTGACACAGCTCGTTTTTTTTTTTAAGGACTCAGGAATGTCTGAAGTTCTGATGTATAGTTGACAATAACAAATGATATAGCAACATGGCCTTGTTCCTCAAAGGTTTAGGCAAAGATATATTATTTTTACACCTCTATCTAACTGATGCCATTATTAAGCCCTCTTAAAAACTCTTCCCCAGACCCGTGGATTGAATCCAGGACCAAAATAAAAATACTTACGATTAGTCTTTATTTAAAAAAAAAAGTTATATGTTTGACAACACGGTTGGCGCAGTGGCTAAGCGGTTTGCTTTCTGCGCTACGTGTCGCGGGTCGATCGGGAACGAATATTTGTATGATCTACAGATAGTTGTTTCGGGTCTGGTTGTCTGTGCATGTGACATGTGTGTTTGTAAACTGTACCCACGATACAGGAGAAAACCTAGTGAAACCAGTTTTAAAAAAAACGTTCATATTGCATTATACATAGTCCAGTTTCAAAAACAAATGATTTGAATTTAGAATGACTTCTTTCCAACAAATAAAACAAACTGAAACAGCTATAAATTCCAACATAAAACTCAAAATTAAATTCAACACCAATAAAAAATGACTGCACTCATTACGTTTAATCGATACATCGGAACATTCGGTTCGCACTCGTAATAAGAATCGATTAACATAAATTTTGAGTCCGATACATATTTGAGTGGGACGTATTTCATGCCGGAGTAATTATGTTACATAATGTAATATTACGTCGATTTCGTATGAAATTGCCCATTAATTGGGAGGGAGTGGTGTGACCAATATTGTACCTACTTGATTTTGTTAAGGGAGGTGTAATTGTTAAAATGGTTTGACAAGATATGATATAATACTAGAATGATTTAGTAAAACTGACTACCTCATCGGTCTAGTGATTGCAAGGGCGGCAGATGACCGTGAAGTTCTGGATTTAATCTTCGGATCGTATTTTTTTTTTAAATATTGCCCCACACTAGGATTTCTCCTGTGTCGTGGGTACATTTTACAAACATACATGTCACATGCACACACAACCAGACTCGAAACAACTATCTGTAGATCATACATATATTTGTTCCGTGCGGGAATCGAAGTCGCGACACTTATTGCAGAAAGCTCTTTTATGCAGTTTGTGTTGGAAAATTTTCGCGATCCCGTTATATAAATAAAAATAAGCTTGCCGTCTTACACGTGATTTACTAAATGCATAGGTATAATCTTGGCGTACTTAAGAGTACATCTCTGCCTAGCCCTTCAAGAAGTATAGGCGTGAGTATATGTAAACAATAAAACGCCGTATTAGGTTTGGTTTCAATTAATTGCCATTTCATATCAATTGCAATTTCAATTCAATTTTGAAACGATTGGTTCATAAATATCTTGGAATCTGAATGAATCTATGGTTGATATGATTATTTTCGTTTGATAATTATATTATTTAGGAAAGAGAAGTCCTTACAACATAACAGGACCTTTGATTTTCACCAATAAAACAATAACTTTGGAAAAAAAATAACAAAGTTTTGAGAACCGATTCGTCCAAACAGGCACGCAATTCTGGGCTATATTTTTTAACTTTTTATTTTATTTATCAGATATATTTTGTCTATACAAGTGTCCAATGAAAAATGACTCACTTATCTTTAAGCACTAACAATCCATTTTCCTCAATAGACACTTAAAAGTTACTGAACAAGATTAGCATAAAAACAATTTATAAAAATGTCGAAAACCGGAACTCCTATTCATCCACCAAAAATATCGGATCGCGGCCCCATAAAACACCCTGAACAACCCCACGAAACTACCCCTTAAATGTAAATGTGTCCATTAATATCATTTTGCGATTTTACGACAATAAAATCGCGCGATCCGATCGCACGACACCGATACTATCTATTTTATCGGCGCATATTTGCATAATTGCCGTAATGGGCTATATTTTTTTAGGATATGACGTTTTAAAATGTTCTTATGTTATGTGTAGATATTACACCGAGGTAAAAAATTCTATCATAAAGTCACTGCAGTTTCAAAAACAATTGTAGTAGATAGGTACATGAAATTACTTCGCTATTAAGTGCCTCATGGTCTAGTGGTCGCTAGTGCGACTGCTGCGGTCCTAGGTTCGATTCACGGATCGAGCAAAGCGTTATTGGGTTTTTCTGTATATAAATTCTCAATAGCAGCACGGAGTTTGAAACCGTGCCCGGTAGATGGCAACAGGCTCGCCCCCTATTACATGGGACTTAATAACAGCATCGGCGAAATGTCGGTGCAGACTTATTGCGTACTAGTATTGTACACCTCTGCCTAACCCTTCGGAGATACAGGCGTAATACTATGTTTACAATATTAATATGGTAAAAACAACCAACCACATTTACAACCTCACATTGTAATAGCATACAAATAAAATCAGTAATGGCAATCAAAACTTTTCATCAACATCCTACGACCCAACCAGACAGAGATGGAACATACGTCGTTGGAATACGTGCGAAAGGGATAAATGTTCGTTTGGCATGCCGTTCAGGTCAATGTGTTGAAGTTCTAATGGCAATTACGCTGGAAATTGAATTAATAAGTTGTATTATCGCTAAGGTACGCTTCGGTTCGTTGGTCGTGTTGAGACGACAAATTGTATTGAGGGAAATTTGCGTGATGTCTGGTGAGTGTAAAACTTCACAGTGTATTAGCAGTGATTGCGTAGTGATTGAACGCTTGCCTTCCATGGTCTTCGTATTGATTTTGATTATCACTAACTGCGAAGAAACCTGAGAGGGCTCTGTAAAATTCTCCGGCAACTCTTATCAGGCCAGCGTGGTGAATAATGGCCACCAATGAGACGATATGATCTTGTGAAATATCCCGTGGTATTTTTTGTATTCGTGTGATTATTATGATGATTAGTAACGACTTTGACGACACGGTTGGCGCAGTGGCTAAGTGATTAGCTTTCTGCGATTTCGATGTCCCGCACGGAACGAATATTTGTATGATCTACAGATAGTTGTTTCGGTTCTGGTTGTGTGTGCATGTGACATGTATGTATATAAACTGTACCCACGATACAGGAGAAATCCTAGTGTGGGGCAATGTTTTTTAAAAAAAAACAAGTAAACTTTATTTCTTTCTTTCTTGAATTAGGCACATGGTGTATTCTTTATATTTATTTTTATCAACACTAACTACATTGTTCTCTCATATTATTATTAATCTTTATTTGTTCAGACAACAAATGGGTCTAGTGTGTTAGTAACGATGTGACGTATTCTATGTTACTTAATTACTAGTAATGATTTGGTCCGGTTGACCAGCGCCCATACAATCGGGCTATCGCCTCGGGCAACTATCGCGCGCAGAATCGTGTTGGGGCAGTCACGCAATCTACGCGCATTATATTCATACCAAGATTTTTAAAAGAGACTTTAAAAGAGTATCCATGGAGTTTCTTGTCGGTTCTTCTCCATAGGATCAACTTTTTGGAACCGTGCAACTAGTTTTTTAACGTTTCAAAAGTGGTCATATTAGGTTTATTTGAAATAAAGCTTACCTTCGACCTTCAAGCTAAATTTATTTTTTGTGCCATAAGGCCTATAAAATGTCATCTCAACTTACCAGAGTCCACTGTTGGACTACCAGACCCAGTCTCTTCGATATTTTAGAAAAACATTGTTAGTCCATCCTAAATCTGTCGATTTGTTCGCCAAACTTAACCCTCAAGTACCGACGACTGCTGTTTCCAAAACACCAAAGTTTTAAATCCCTCCAAATAGCTTGTAAACATAAAAAACGAGGTGTAAAGTTGCTAATCAATGTTGTAACGATTGGAACTGTAAACAGGGATCGATACCGGGCGGATCGTGTCAAAGGCACGATTCATGAGTTTGTGGGATAAGTCATAGACTTGTACCGGAAATTATATTAGATTTATTAAGTGTTTTTGGACAGGAATTCCACTAAAAAGGATGTCAATATCACAATTTTTTTTTTGAGAATTAATCCCTTTATTTGTTCTGCCTACCTCTATGGTGGAGAGATCGGAGATTATCTAGAACCAGTGCCAGTGGCGTTTGATATTTGAACACCATTTTCGCCATTGACGTTAGAAAAAGATATCTACTTTCGGCTCCAATAACCAATTATTTTCATATAATTTAAGAAAAATAATAATATAGGTAGGTTTAATAAGTTTTTATGATATTCAATTTTAGAATTTGTGTATCACTTGGTTTCATGGTGTTACTTAAACAGATGGGGAGAAAAATTTCTAGTAGATGGTGTGTTTAGTCCGCCAACCCTCACCAGATGCTGAACTAAGGCCTTATTCTATTTAATCCTGAAAAGAGGCCCTTTCTCAGCATTAGGGCGATGGTGGCCTGAATTAAACAAAATAATTTAGTACTCTTATCCGCTGTCTCCTCTGCCTCCCACCACAAACCGTTACAAAATTTAATTCCGAGGTCGGATCCGATTTTGTGGGCCATGGGAACACCTGGCACACTTCTCATCGGCCGGCAGAGGGCGCTGTGCGGTTTTACCTCTTTTGATTGTGACTGAGGGCTTGGAAGCAATCGCCGTAAATCGCACGTCACAATTAAGTTTTAAGGCTATTTAATGTTGGTCTAAATTGTTTCTTTTGGTTCTCTTGGGAGATTTTATTTAAGTATATTAGTCTTGTCTTTGTCATAGCATAACTATGGCTATGTCCATGTATTTGGCTATACGTTTGCAACACACCGCATTAGGGTATATCTAGTCACAAGTTTTGACGTCATATTTTAGAACAATTTGGTTTTATAATATTTTCCTTCTAAAAATCTTCCCTTTTTTAGCGCCACGGTGTCTAATGTGACAATAGTAACACTAGAATGAACACTGACACAATTTCAAGACTATATGAGTTTTTTGAGATAAAACCACAATTCGAACATGATAAAACTAAAATCACGCACCGCACATTGCTTCAAACCATCACAAATGCAGTCAAATACACCTATAAGTAGTAGCAAATCTAAATATAGATTTTCATTAAAGCTCGCATATTGGGACGCACGACGGCACGGATAAGCCACACAAATTAGATTCGATCCCGCGGTTTTGCACAAACAGAGCACTGTGCAAATGTTATTGCCTGCGATTATTGCGTTAATTCCACTTTTTAGATATTAAGCCTTCTGGAAGTGTGTGTTTGTGTTTGATGTTGCTGTGTTTAATGTTTTGGTGTAATATAAGCCTAACAAAGTTTAGGATACATTTTTTCTTGCTTGCAATAATATGTCTCATAAAATAATATAGCATGACGCCTGTATTCCCCGAAGGGTTAGGCAGAGGAGTACTATTCTACACCCACGTTTCGCCGATGCCGTTATTGAGTTCCATGTAATAGGGGGCAAGCCTATAGCCATCTACCGGGCACAGTCCCAGACTCCGTGCTTGCGTTGACACGTTGCGTTGTTCTAACCTGTTGCGGCTGAATATCGGTATTTTACACAGAGCGACTGTCTTCTGACCTCCGCCAACCAGTCACTGGGAGACACTGATACTCTAAGTTTAAACTGGTTGTCAGACTTTTTGGTCTACTGACACCCGTAACCACTGTCAAAGGTCTTCATATGACACCCGGTACCAACTGCTTAATGTGCTCCGAGACATAGAAGGGTCTCGATATGTAAAAAATGGTAACCCATCTAAGGACTGACCGCGTCAAGCGCTGCTTAACCTCGCGGATCGACCGATCTGCGCGGTAACTATGTAGCTATGAACCTCTCATACTCAAAAATATAAACATAAAAACATATTTCCCCTTATAAAGTAATCCACTCAAAAATAATGAAAATTTTTCCAGCCATAATAAACTCTAAAGGCTTGTAATAAAAACTAGAGTTGAAAGGATAATGATGTTCTTTATAAAAATTATCTTAAATCTTATTAACTTGAGGTTGTAAACAGAGTAAGTGCTTTTAAGTTCGCTAGTTTTCTTTGTTAGGGATATGAATATTTGTTATTTTTAATACACGCTTATATTTTGCCGATGCCGACATTAAGTCCCATGGAAGCCTAATGGCATTTAACAGAACCGTTACTGCTAGTAGGAATTTTCTCGTACAAAGCACTTTGGACAACCTAGAAATCAAACACCAGGGTCTCACCCTCTGCAGTCGCATTTACAACTACTATACCAATGGCTTAACATTTCTCATCCATATGCAAATTATTTCATGAAAGATTATGAATAATAATATTATCTTCAAAGCCGAAACTTCGAGTGGTAAACAAAATAAGTGCTTTCAGAAAGAAGCTCTCATTCTATGGATGGACAAAATCATTTTTCAAGCATAACTTTTCGGTTAAGTATATGAAACAAAGTTTGTTTCGAGTTGATGCTCCATGAAACTTGACCTGATTTTTTCGCAAATGTATTGTGATTGATAATCTTTAGGGGGTTAACAACCGTTGGCTGGTAGGTGTGCCGTGTATTTTGTTTGAATATATATTAAACTGTAGTTTAAGCTGTACGCGACGATGAGTGTAGTTGGCAACCCACACCGGGCCAGCGTGGTGGACTAAGGCCTACCCCTTCTCATTCTGAGAAGAGACTCTTGCCCAGTAATGGGACAGTAATGGGTTGAATTTATTATTACAATCCTCTGCTATTCATTACAGAAAAAAAAATCTCATTACCAATAGAAAAACACGTATCCAAAATATTAAGCACACACAAAAATCTGAGTTTTTAGCCGTATATATTATTTCGACAGTCACAATCAAATCATCATCATCATCTGTCTTGCCTTTTCCCAACTAAATTGTGTTCGGCTTCCAATTACAATCAAGTAAGTCCTCGCAATTCACCACACAAAGCCTAAAAAAATTCGTCTTGCTTCGCTTTCTTTTAAGGCTTTCAAATCGTGAATGTACTAAAGTTCTGGGCGTTGAGTAAGAAATACCTGTGAGATAAGTCGATTCAATTTGTCTCTAAAAGGTTTACCACACCTGCATTTGGTTTACGATACACCTCTATTCGATTGGTTGTTAACAGTACATCATTTTGGTTCAAAACGTTACAGGATTCACTTGAATATTGGAGACAGGCTTCCCAGTTCCTAGAAAAGGTTAAAACATTTACCGATTGATACAGTTCCAGGAATATGAACAATAAAAAAAAATGCGGATATTTTTAGGAGGGTATGCCTTAATATTCAAAACATTTGCTACGATGTAGCTACCAGATTCGTAGCAAGTTGCTACGAATCTACTTAATTGCTTACCTTTACTTAGATTATATTAAAACGTTAACCATACAATTTGAAAGCCAATCACGAAGCGAACTTTGAGGAACCAAATTTCACTATAAATAGTTTTAAACTAAGGACGTGTTTAGACGCGATTAGCGAGTGAACGGGAGTGATCGCGTTTAATCGGTGTGCTAGTATCTGTATATAGTTATGCGCGTGAAGACCGTACAGGTTCTAAAATCAATAGAGACAAGAGTGAGTAGATATATGGGTAACACGATTGGTGTGACACCCTCTGTAGCGATATTTTGACGGCTGCTGAACTACATGAGAATACTTTTGAATTACATTTTACAGCGCTACAGCGCCATCCAACACATTGTGGCACCACCCATCTAGTTATATCTTCAAATAGTTTCACATTCGGATATCATACACAGTCATCGTCCTAAAACAATATTTCGCACACAACACAAAGCGAGTATCACTAACCTGAACCAGCCTTTACCTCAAACTAAAATAATTAGCCAAGTTGACAAGTTGGTGTCACAACGTGCAAGTAACAAGTTAATTTACGTTGAGTCAGTACAAACGAAGCACCTTGTTTGAACAGCCATTTATTATGGTAGGAACACGTCGAACAAGTGTTTACTACGTGAACACGTTGTGAATATTTTAATAATGTGGCTGATCAGAGGGGGATATCCCCCTTGTATTTTAGATTGGATTTAATCAGTAGTTAATTAAACTACTACTAATTTGAATAGCAGATAGTATTTATCTTTTGTTATCGACAGAGATAATACCAGCCCTATTTCGGTTAAAGCCTGCTATTTATTTAACCTTCCAGTAAGACTAAAAATGGTCCTTCGAGCCGGATTCACAATAGGTTCATGAACGTGAAAAGTCCGAAAAAAATTGTGTTAACTTTTAAATAGGTCTTTGATAAATCATTTGAGCTACCCTTGCCTATCCTATTATGATACTACTTTTAGGAGTGACTCATTTGTCACTTAGCATCACGCCTTTTAATGAATATAAAATAATATTATATTGTAGTGATACGAAACTAGCATCGTGTTCCGCCCGTTGTTTATATAGTTGCTAGGTACGTTTATTCGCGCCAGCGCCGCGGTGGCGTTACCCCTCTCCCTCGCCAGTCCGGCTCGATCCACCGTTGCGTGCGGATGCGCACGCTAGCTCGCGCCACGCATTCAGTCACAATACCTTCTATTAGTGTATCCATCCATTTTGTTATTATAATTAATTCAACATATTTCGTTTTTTCCTCCAAACCACGACTACAATATATATTTGTAGAAATCAGTTGGTATACCATAGAAGTAAAATTATTCTGATGTTTCTGCTTTTCCCAATAGTAGAATAGCATAAATTTATATCTTGAAAGTTTTTCTTCCTACATTTTCCATAATACGGCGACAAACTAAAATACTTCCTGCTTTCCATAAAATAAACTTGCTTGCATTAAATCAAAAATGAGAGAGATCTTGAACGCATATTTATCATGGGAGCCCAAACAGACATTTTTGATAATGTTATATCTTTTGTTAGTTACTATTTAAAATATATCTAACAAGACATATACTGGATGTGTTGCTTTTATTTACTATAAAAGTATATTGCACAATGTACTGTATACATAATTATTTTTAATTTTAACTACTCGTAATCATTTTTAAATTAGTAATAGGTAGATGTAGTAATATGTTTCTATTATTTAAGGATTTTTTACATGATCCTTTCACCTTATTTATAAGAAATATCCTCAAAAGTAAAATTGAAGTTTCTATTCATAATTAAAAGATTTAAAATATGTCCTGTGTCCGACATTATTTTCTATTGAGTCCTTTGTGTTCTTGTCAAAACACAATAAATTAGTTGCCATTCGGCTATACAGCCAATCTATCTATAATACTAAACAGAGGGATAGTTAAGGTAATATATCGAAAAAAAAAAGTTTCAAAATAAATTACCATGAGGATGAAAAATCAACAAAAACAATTTAAAAAAAAATTTAGAAGTTCATAATGTATATTCTACCTCCTATTAATAAAAACTGTCATGATAAATTGTTATTATCACTTTTATATAAATGAAATGGGATGACGACAAATTTTGAAGCTATTTTATAATATTTTAGTTAGTAGTAGGTTTATATAACATTTTTGAAGAAAGGGGATAGTGCACGACCTGCCAATCCCGGTATTATATTAAATATGCCTGCAATACTGTCATTTTTGATGAATAAAACAAGGCTTGCACTTACATAATATTCTTGTTTCCTTACTCCATATCCTTCCTTCCTTGCATCCGGGATGCGTTAAGATCGGAACTCGGGATATAATTTTACTCTTAATATAGCGTCTCACTAAGAATTTTGTAATATTTTGTTTGTTATAATTAAGTTGACTGTGAGGATATGAGATTACAAGACACAGTTTCAGACTTCGTGCTGCTACTGAGAATTTTCATTCAGAAAAACCCAATAACGCTTTGCCTGACCTGGGAATCGAACCCAGAACCTCTCGCTCAGCAGTCGCGCTTGCGAACACTAAACCAATAAGGCAGTCATATACATTTATATGTAAAAACACATACCTAGAGAATACAGATAGTGCCATCCACGGAGACACACCCCACTCTTCTTCCTAATTGCTTACAGTACAAGTGTGCAACCTTCCGCTAGTGTTTTAGTTCTGTCGATACACACTAATTACCTATGAGTACACACGCACACTACGAAATATTAACTGATCACGAAAGAGCATCACGGTCAGCTGGAAAGCCTCGACCAAAAATAGTGGGGCGCGTCTTCGTGGATGGCACTATCGATACACGCCTTCGCATTATGACTTAATTAGGCGTCACTGTTTAAACACCCGGGCTCAAGGATATCAAACGATGATTAATCTCTTAGCTAGATCATAATACCCCTTTGTGTGATATAAGGACAGCAGTAATCCTTCAACAATACCCATATTGAATCTCGTGAAGTAGAATAGAATCGTCTTGGGGAAACTCGTCAATATTTCACAGAATTAAATGTTATACGTACTATAATATAACTGTCTTAATGGGCTTGTTGAAAATGTACTAAGTGTGAGGTACGAAGTTTGGAACCTGGTTGAGGCAGAGTTGTAATTTTTTTCTGGTAGAAAAACATCGGAATAGACTCAATAACAGCATTGGGGAAATTTGATTGTAGATCCGTACACCTCTGCTTACCTTTTTTGGGAACTAGCTTCCACCCGCGGCTTCGCCCGCGTGGTTTACGAACCCGAACACTTTCCCGGGATAAGCACATGTGTTATTCCAGATTATAATCTATCTCTGTGCCAAATTTCATCCAGATCTGTTCAGCCGTTCTGGCGTGAAAGAGTAACAAAGATCCATCCATCCATCCATTCATCCATCTATCCTCACAAACTTTCACATTTATAATATTAGTAGGATAGGATACAGGCGAATAATATTACTTATATTTATTTTAAAAATGTAACACGCACTTTAAATAATTCATGTATAGTGGGTCCATTTACAAATATAAATATTAATTAACATGTTCAAAACAGCCAGACCCGGAATAACCATCTTCAGGTCAGACAAAATATTTTTTGCATGTGGGAATCGAACCCGCATCCCACAGCAGTCGGTCACTCAACCACTGCGCCAAACGTGCTCTCTAATGAGCCACGAATAACTATGATACAAAACAGATTTAGCTACCAAATCTAACCTACATATTTCCTGCGTACCGTAAAAAACAGAATGGCATACATAACATTATATTGCAACACGCCTGTTTTCCCCGAAGAGTTACAGAGGTGTACTATTGTACACCCACATTTCGCCGATGCCGTTATTGAATCCCATGTAATAAGCGAGCTTATTGTCATCTACCGGGCATAGTTCCACCCTCCTTGCTGAGAATTTCCATACAAAAAAACCCAATAACACTTTGCTCGAACCGAAAATCTAACCCAGGATCTCACACACAGCAGTCGCACTTGAGACTAGGGATGTTACGGAGGTGGATTTATCGGAGGCGGAATCGGAGTCGGAGGTTCTCGTAGTGACCTCCGCGGAGTCGGAGGTGAATCGGAGTCGGAGTCGGAGCAAATCTACGAATTTAAAATGTAAATAAATAAAAAAGAAAAAACTTGTCGCAACTCGTTCACTCTTCGTTCATCAGTTGCACAGAACACATATACTCAGTCAGATGTCAGTGTCACATAGAAAGCGCTCAGTAGCGCTGCAGCGATAGCAAGTCATAACTTGTAACTCCGATATATACCTCCGTTTTGATATATCGGAACCGGAGCCGGATTCGGAGGTGTAATTTTAATCGGAGGTTCCGACATATCGGATTCGGAGTCGAAGCTCCGTAACATCCCTACTTGAGACCACTAAACCAATTAAGCAGTCAAAGAGTATAGCATCTGTTTATAAAACACTTTAATCAGCTAGCCTCTTTTCATGAATGCTTTCTTGCATACCGAGATAAACACAGGAGCACAAACAAAATACCTGAAACACTCGTTTGAACTGAAACGAATTAAAAATAGATTAAACCTCGCTAACGGAATAAACTGCATCGCTTAGCTTTCACTTCACTTATCCGCGAGTTCTAAATCTGTTGTTCTGTTATGTACCCATTCTCGTTTTGCCATAACTAGGGTTGGCGAGTTTCAAATTATCCACAACCATGTTTCTGGAACAAAATTTATATTTTTTTATGCCTATGTACGTCACTTAGGCTGACTCATTGGTCTAGCTCACAAGCGTGATTAGCAAGCAAGCGTTAGGGCCTGGGTTGACTTCCAGAGCAGGCAAAGTGTTATTGAGTTTTTCTGTACGGAAAATCTCAGTCGCAGCATGGAGTTTGGCATTATGCTCGATAGGTGACAATAAGCTCACCCGGTCTACCCATTTTTTCGAGGAATACGGGTGTGATGCTTACTTATTTTAACCATTTCACGGTGACGAATATATCCCCATCATCATACCAAGCCAATGGCAATATTTTCCGTTCTTTTGAACTATGTTCAATAGTGAGGTATTTATGGCTAGATAACATGGTCGCTGCCAGGTCGCTGCAAATCACACTATAAACATAGGCACAAAAATCCGTCATTTCCGACTCACCAGCCCTACGAACCACTTGTTAGTTTCGCCTCGCTTGCGTTATACAATCGAAAAGTACAGAAATCCCACTCCCAACTACACGTAAAATATTTGATAAGCGTACAGACTAAATCACTGCTGCTCAAGAGTGCAGTCGGTTTAGGCGAAACTTCTGTCCCCTTTGGTACGTACTTGTACTTATGAGACTGGATCTTATGTTGCGTGTGGATCATGGTGGCGCTAGTGTTATGGCACATCTTCGGAGATGCCTGTGTCAATATCTGGCTACTATAAGATCAGGGTATTTGCAGCTTTATATGAATCAAAATATGATTCAAATTACAAATATCAAAATATTCAGTTATTTAATGACTTATATATCATTTGTTGCACTCTATATTGGCAGAATAGTCGTCATCGGTGCAGTTTAAAAAAAACATCAATAAAACAGTCCTAGAAAATCAAACAAAATGATCTTTTTAGGCCCTGGTTGTCTAAATATTTATTGTTTCGCGACTTAAATCAATTGGTCCTTCTGTACTAACCGCGTGGTCGTGCAGTAAACATTATTAAAAACGGACGGTGGTATTCGCGGGTTCTTGCTCTGAGTACCGCACCTAGCGGTATTATGTATGAAGCGGTATTATGAGGTACTAACTTTATGATTGCGACTCCAAATGCGAGCCTTATGACTCATTTTGTACCACTTTAGGTTTCTTCAATTGTACGAGGTTAAGAAGTGCTTGATGCGGCCAGTCCTTGGATAGGTGATCGTTCTTAATACATTGAGACCATCTGATCCCTCGGAAAACATGTTAAGCTGTTGGTCCCGGATGTCAAACGTAAACCTATGGCAGTCCTTACGGGTGTCAGCACCCCAAAAAGTTTGACAATCAGTTTAACCTTAGAGTATCAGTGTCTCCCAGTAACTGGGTGGAAGTCACATAGTAGTCACTCTATGTGAAATACTGATTCAGCGTCGTCTGGGTAGACTGGAAGCTGAACCCAACGTAGTTGGAAAAACAACTGCCAAGATGAATTGGGCATGGGCTGCCTTTGTGGACTATAAACCAGTCTTTCTCAGAGAGGAGTCTAGATTATATCCACGCGTCCAGATCAACCTCCACATTCTTGTATCGAATTAGCAAGAGCTATCACAGTGAAATCCCTCATGCCATAGGGGGAAGATTAGCCAGTTAGCAATGATGGTACCAGCAGGAGGCAGACATTGACTGCCTGTGACTTGCATTAGATCAGTATTCGCACCAATACGTTTCCAAAGTCAACGTACGCGCTCCTGCATCACAGCGTTCAGTCAATTTACAAAGTGCCCGGGTTGTTGAACCGTTTTTAATGCTTCGGTAACGATACGGTCGTGATTCCGTCGCTCATTTGTTTTGCATTGACGCTGTTTTGATCGTGTGACGATAGTGTATGACTGCATCCAGGCAAGATATCGGATGAGATACAGTCTAGGCTGCGTGGTGGTCAGGTATGCTCTTGCTTTGAACGACTGTCTTCTTTTTTTATTATATTAGCAAATGCAATTAGAGAGGCAGTCGATAAAGCTTCATTATGTTCACGTGCGTTAAATATGGATGTCATATGTATAAAAAATCGTTTAACGATTCACGGGTTACGCAGTGGCCAACCGATTTGTTCGTGGGTCTATGGAAATCATATGTATGTATAAAAAAATTACCAAATCACAGGTTATGCAGTGGTTTACCGATTTGCTCTCTGCGCTACGGTTCATGACTCATGAGTTCGATTCCTATACGGAAACAATATTAATTATATGATTTAAAAATAGTTGTTCGAGGTCTGAGAATAGGTGTATATGAGAATTATGTGTGTAAACTGTAAACTAGTGTGGGGCAACGTATTTAAAACAAACCATGTCGTTTTCTTTTTTACTTCCTCCGTTAGTTCAGCGACCCAAAATGTGTAACCTCCAATACCAGAAAACGCCACTCAGTCCAATCTTTGGCAGTTTCTCACCAATCGTCAGCTCGTAGCTCCCGAAGATCAGCTTTCGTATCTAGGTCAGCCCACAGAGCGTCGCCCAGTCTCTTTACCCGGAGATTCTCTCCCGAGCCATCGAAGCCATTGACTACTACCCTTGAAATAATTAATATTTAAATTACCTGCCTTGAAAGCGAAATAACTTGTCAGTATCATAACAAAATGATTATCTGAAAATATCCTCTATTATACAATTATGTGAAGTTAAACGCATACGTCACTGAAGCTCGTTAGCGGCACAACTTCGCAACGTTCAATGTACTCGTGTGGTATGACGTCACACGGGCGTGATGACGCAGCGGCCCGCAACCGCACCGCACTCAGCTAGCTAGCTCTGTTATATAAGCGAGAGCGATTTAGTCTTTGAGAGATTTAAGTCTTTATTTCACCTATATTACACCGAAATTGATATCAACTAATCATATATGTCTTTGGTGGTAACTTTGCCCGACCTGGAATTGAATCCGAGAGCTCATTCTTAAAATCCACGCTGCTGAATACTAAACCAATTAGGCCTATAGTAAGCAACTTTTATTATTATTAGACTGAGAATAACATGAGCGTGTGACACTACACCCCTGCTCAGACCCTTGAAGGACACAGACCATATAATTTTAACCATGCATATCGCTTAAACTATAATAAAAATTACATGATTTGTCATTCTCATCTTTATTCCTTTTTAAAAACTAACACTGACCCCTCAAAAATATCTTTTAAATGAGTAGAGAAATCATACCTTTTATTACAAGCTTGTATTTAACTTGCACTGATAAGTCATTTTATTTGATATTCAAAACAACATGACATGATGTCCTAACTCCTATCCACGTCAAAGGCATGACATGTCATGTATGGAGTAGAACAGCGCCATGCTATACCGTAACATAGCCAAATCATTATCATTCCATCGTTTGCGATGACGCAGCGAGTCGCGATCAAATTGCATAGCCTTTGAGCTTGCAGTTCAAGGCAAGAGCGGTAGCGATTTACCGGTAAATTTAAAAATAGAACCTTAGTACATATCAAAAAAACAATTGACTGCCGTAACTCTTTTCCTAAATTTAGTGAGGATTCATTTTATTAAAGGTGTTTACCCACTATTTCGTATCATGCCATGAACGTTATAAGAGCGTATCAAGCAAAAATATAAAATACGATCAATTGGAAATTGGGCTTATGAATCATCCGCTTAAAGTAGATTTTTATTTGTTTTCAAAACAAGCCAGCCCGCAGTCTAATTACGTAAAAATAGCGACAGCAACGCAACAGCCATGCGACAGCAGCCACTGTTGGCCAATCCTAGCCAATATTATAAATGCGAAAGTAAGTTTGTTTGTTTGTTACCTTTTCACGCCTAAACTACCTGAACCGATCATCCTGAAATTTTGCATATACGTTGTCAGATATACAGAAATGGACATAGGGTACCTTTCATCCCAAAAAAGTACTGTTCCCGAGGAAAACAACAATAACGTTCTTATGATAATAGATGGCGCCACGTGTCTTTCGCAAGCAGAGTACAACCCGAATTGATTGTCGAATTCTAAATAAACGCGAGCGAAACCCGCGGGCAAAAGCTAGTACATAATATTTATGTGATACTGTGTGACACAAAAATAACATTTGACAGTTGCTATCGCGCAATCTTCATCTATCGCTAACCGATTGCAACATCGGTAATTAGGATGCCGGTCATGAGACGGCTCCGGCTGGTGTTGAAACTGTCTAGTGGGCGTTACCCCATACAAATTTTTACAAAGAATATTTGTTTGCCTCATGTGGTCCTAATGGGCAGAAACTTGAAAGGATAATTACGTCATCTTCTTTCGTAGCGAGGCTGACTGCTCACAGTGCGCCAGACGTAAGTATTCAACTATCGTCACTCGCAAAGGCTCTTGTCGTGATCTGATGACATTTCAAGACGCTGTTCCCCATTCTCACTTGAGAACAGCGTCTTGAAATGTACTAAAAACGAATAGCTAGCAATCAGTTTGCTAAACGTGGGGATTATTGCTATTACTTTTGATAGTTTCCGAGAGTAGCGAGGCTAATAACAATATGGGCAAAATACGTCAGAACATCTTGAGTAATAGTCTTGATGAAAATGTTTTGTTCATAGGAGCTATCTATAAGTTTACCTAGACCACAATAGTACCTATTTACTTTCCTGTTAAGACATAATTTACATTTAAATCCTATCTAAATATTATCCTTGTGACCCAATTCCTAACAGCTTATTTAATAATCTACATTTCTCTCTCAAGTTTCTGTCTCCTTTCAATGAATGTCACAGAGACGTATAATCTCGAAGTATCTTAGTATATACTACCCTCACCTCGGGCGGCGTTATCCCCGGTCCGCTGGTCTTGAAAGAGGACCGGTTGCTATGGCAACGGACTTTGATATCAAACCATGTGAGAGGAAGAACACTATTGAATTAGATGTAAAAGTGTATTGAATTCAGACGGAGTGTAGGATCGCTGACCAGTTCAAGCTGCGCTAAGCGAGGCGATGTTTCCGTAGGTACTATTTTGTTTTATTGCTAGGAACAGTTTTCAGTAAACTTAAATACTTATTTTCTGACATTTCTTATTTATTTTACCTCAATTTAATAATTGCAGTATTTCAGTTATTTGTGCCTCTTTTAGATTTTGAGCTTAAAATTAAATGATATCTTGTGTAGGTATTTACTTAAAAATAAAGATGTTAGAATTAAATTTTGTCTACGAAAATCTTCACATTTTCACAAATTAAGAAAAAAGTGAACAAATTTATGTCAATCGTATACGTCGGAAAATTATTTATCGTTTATTAGTAAGGATGGTAAGTGATATAGCCTTAAAAATCGTCGCATATTATGAAGAGGATATTCAACTTAACAATTTGGGCATCGTTGGGGGCTGAGTTAACTTTTTATAGCTCCTTCATATCTTTGCTATTATGGGTTCGAGGATTTTTGAGTCAAGTAAGCAGATTGTCGATGAATGTGCATTTTCGTGCCGATGAATTTAACGTGGGCTGTTTTAAGATTTAGGGTTAAAATCACTGGATTTGACTTGTGGTTTTTTAATGTATCTTTTGGTGAGCTACAGAAAGGTGAAGGATCACTTTTAATTATTTTTTTTTGTTCTTTTTTGTTCTTGTTAAAAAACGTTGCCACACCCTAGGATTTTCTCCTGTATCGTGGGTACAATTTACAGACATACATGTCACATGCACAGATAACCAGACCCGAAACAACTATCTGTTGATCATACTCGTACAAATATTTGTTCTGTCAAAGTCAAAGTCAAAGTTTTTTATTACAATAGGCCTTTTCAGGCACTTTTAAAAAGTCGAGACTCTAGGCGCGTGCGGGGATCGAACCCGCGACACGTAGCGCAGAAATCTAATTGTTTAGCCACTGCGCCAGCCTTGTCGTCGAGCCTTAGCGTCGTTAATCCTTATAATTTCAATAGTAAATGAAGGAAGGCGGATGGTGATTTTTTAAAATACATTTTCTCTCACCATTATTTCTCCTATATTACAATACAGCTACATTTAAAAAAAATACATCTCACATGCACACACACCCCGACTTAGAAAATCTCTCTGTTACAAGCACTATTTTTCCGTGAGAGAATCGGACCCACGTCACTTAGTACAGAAAGCCAATCGCTTATCCAATTCGCCAAGCGCCCCGTCAAACAAATTTTAGATACTGAGACATCATAATATGATAATCCATTTAGTATCTGATGGAGAAGAAAACGCTCTGATGGTTTTATGGCCTTAACTATCTCAACAGCAAATTAACTATCTCAACAACAAACAAGTTAACCTTAACATAACTCCACAAATAGTTTAATAATCACTTATACCGACTTTCAAAGTGTGCCATAGTTTTCTCATTAATACTACTCCTTTTCGTTAAAGTTGAAATTCAGAGGTAGTACCAACATATAGTATTTATTTCATGTGAAACAAATTAAACAACCTACTTGAAAGATCTTCTAAAAATAGACGCATATAAAAAACAATGTTATACCTAAAATAAAAATAACAAAATGAAGTCTGATTTAAGGAACCGAACAAGCTTGGAACAGTGGAAATTTTCCAACAATCGTCACCTAACTAAGTATTTACTTAACTGATTACCTCGCCAAGTTGGCCAAGTTGCGCCAGGTCGCGCCAAGTTTCACCCATACACATTTAAAGGTGTGTTTTCAAAAAGTTGTTTTCAAAAGACATTTTTTTCTACTTCTTGCTTAAGAAAAAGTTTACAGTTGATCTGATTGGGCTTCCACCGGGGAATTTTTGGTCGTGATTTTCCACACCGCCATCTTTAAGGAAACTCGGTTAAGAATAAGTATTTTTATGTTTTTTCCTTCTTTCGATTTGTTTCTTTTGTAATTATTTGTGCTTTGTGTGCAAAGGGAAGAAAGAGACAGATAGTTTAGAATGTATGTTTTTGTAATATTTTGTTAGAATGTTGTAAGTTTACATTTTCCTAGATGTGACTTTAAAGTAAAAATAAAGCATTGCATGGTCGCGAATATAAATCAATAATTCAGGATTCTGTGGTATTGTTCCAATTTACTTTGTATTTTTACTATAGACAATACGGGCCTTACTAACAGATGAGTCCCTAATATGATGGCAAGATTAACTAGCAAAGACTGAAAAAAGTATGTGAATGTGACAAGATATTTGCTTAATTTTTTTTGTACTTTAGTCCCTCTTACATCTCTCATAACCATCACAAACTACAACACAAAATAACATAAAAATGCTCTTCCCATAGTTTGGTCCTTCGGTCCGCACTCCGTACCCTCTTATCATTATTCAAAAGACCGCGAGCGCTTACGCTAGCAAAAATCTCCCGCTGCAAGCCCGCCGCCGCCGCAGACGTACATCTCATCAACCATATATGTGGGCTCGCACTCTCATTTGCTGACACACACGTGTGGAAGAGTGACGAGCGGGCAACCAAGCATTTTATCTGAAAAAGAACTATGTATTTGTGCTTTAGACACAAAATATTATATTATGTCTTGCGAAAAGATAGAAATAGTTGACATATTCAGACGTTAATCTGACGAGAATTGGCCAAGTGGTCATAAACGTGGCTGCTGAGCGTGAAGTCCCGAGTTTGATCCCCAGCTCGGGTAAAGAACTATTAGGTTTTCTGTAAAATTATCAGTATTAGCACGGAATTTGGAGTTACGCTTCAAGGCAGCAATAGGTTGCATATTATATGGAACTTAATAAAAATAAAAGGCAGTTCGTAAAATACTATGTTATGTTATATGTCTATCGAAGAAGAGTATTTAAATAATAACACTAGGTACTTTGTTGCCGAAAAATTCATACAAATGTGCAAAAGTTCTATGATTATCTCTGTCTACTGATTGTGCGTTCAACATTCAAGACCATCAGTATTTGTCTTCCTGAAAATAGAGGGGTACGCTCGGCAGTGTATTTATGCGTAAAGTATGCTAAACAAGTTCCAATCTTTCGTCCATCCGTTCGCCATTGCACGAGCTCGTAAGTCACGCGGCCGCCACGCCTCTACGCTTTCTCATTAAAAGCCGTGTATTTGAACTGGTAATGTCTTGATTATCATATTAAGTGGCGACCTCCACAGCGAATTAACATGGATTCTTGGACAGGTAGCGCCTTAATACAAGGTAAAATTTTACTTGGATATATTTTGTTAGATTGTCTCGGTATCTTGAAACTTAGGTTTACTTTGTGTGTTTATCTACATTTGTAATGAGATTATCGTTCTCTTTTTCCATAATTTACGCTGTGAAGATATTCTATAGTATATTTTTTCCTGGAAACCCACGATAAAGGCGTGCCTAGTGTGGGGACCACGTTTCATAACTACTGTGCTCAACTCATAAAAATGTACAAATTCTATATTTTCTTTTTTGATCTCATAGGTTAAGTTAAACATTTGTTCTTTTTTAAATAAATATTTTTTTATTTATTTTTTTCATATTAAACTGCCAAAATTATTCTTATGTCTATCTCTCTGTTATGTCTATATCCATTGCTGATACCCTCGGACCTAAAGACCGTCAGTGTTTCCTGAAGCGTTTGGCAGAGATGTACTGCTTTACACTGACATTTGCCAATACCTTAATAAAAGGTCAATTTAATAGATATTCTGTATTACTATTATATAACCAAGCTTTCTATATTCACTAAAACTTAGTGGCGAAAAACAAACTTACTATTTATATTATTATTATTTTTTCACGTATTTCAGGATTATTTGTACGAAAATATTTAGAGCTAACAACATGAAACTTAAAAAGCAAATAAGAGAAGAATAACACATAAATACTTGTTGTTTTAGCTGCATACTCGCCAAAGCGGACTGAGAAAAATTAAAATGTTTACTAAAACTGACAGTAACTACTCGTATAACAGAGATATTTTCCTCATAAGGGTTAAGTGAGAGATATTTTAAGATACTATTTTTTATTGCAATGTTAATTTATTAAACACACTGAGCCGTCCATTGAAATATCCTGGTCTTTTTACACATGACAAAATGAAGTATTAAGTCAATATTGATTTTAAAAACCTTAAGACGTATAGCTATTATTGGTTTCTGGAAGAAGTCCATGCTCTGTAACCAAGGTGTTATTTTTTATTTACTTTTCTTCTTTTTTTTTAAGAAACTGTTCGCCTTCTCTAGGATTTCTCCTGGAGCGTGGGCACAGTTTACAAACATACATGTCACATACACACAGAACCGAAACAACTATCTGTAAATCATGCAAATATTTGTTCTGTTGTTCCTGGGATTGAACCCACGACACGTAGCACAGAAAGCTAATCGCTTAGCCACTGCGCCAACCGTGTCGTGTTTTTTTTTAACTTGAGCTTAGTTTAGTAGCTCAACAAATATAAACATGTACCTAGAAAAAAAAAACGTAAAGACAACGGCGTAGTGATGTTACTCAGAATACATGGACTTGATCATGGCAAT
Source organism: Shargacucullia verbasci (assembly GCA_947562105.1). NCBI lineage: Eukaryota > Metazoa > Arthropoda > Insecta > Lepidoptera > Noctuidae > Shargacucullia > Shargacucullia verbasci. The sequence goes on from OX387284.1 coordinate 1,307,320, forward strand.
ATCATAAATGCAAGTAAAATCAAATCACCAAAAACACAAAATCTAACCGATCCAATTACGAACCTCACCTTCCACTTAACGGCATCACAAACAAGACCATCTACCAAGATCTCTGTTGGTTAACCCCCTAAAACTCACAGATTTATGTGCCACAAGCCCCGTATCTCTTTGTTAGCCACTCTTTATGATTTTCTTTATTGGTGAAGGTGAATGTGTAGAGTGGCTGCATAGCGCATTTTTCATACTGAGATATAAATAACATATTCGGAAAGTAGGTTACGCTTTTTAATTCTGATGTGTGAGCGTGATTTCCATTTTTCCTGGAATGCATCAGGTAAAGTGGCGTTTCAGCTTGATTCGTTTATGGATTCGAAAAGGGTTGAATTTCATGGACGGAATTATGTCACCCAAAATGTTGGTGATTCCGAAATAAATAAAATAATGTTTTTAGTAAATTCGTAGAGCTATTTATTTTCGAGCCTATATCTATTATGGTTGTATGAAAAATAGCTGTACTAAAGCTTTTTAGAAAACCGTAATATAATTATATTACATAGTCGCTATAAAGTGGTATAATTAGGTATCCTGCTTACTTCCTACTTAATATTATTTTTATTTTTATAATATCATAAATGTCATAAAGTTTGTGAAGATGGATGGATGGATATTTGTTACTCAATCATGCCAGAACGGCTGAACGGATCTGGATAAAATTTGGCACAAAGATAGATTATACATAGTCTGGAATAGCACATAAGCTACTTTTCATCCCGGAAAAATGTACAGGTTCATAAACCACGCGGGCGAAACCGCGGGCGGAAGCTAGTAGCTATAATAAAATGGAATCTAAAAGCACTTATTTTAAGAAAAAGTATATATTGAAGTAAATGACAGCTAGTTGGTGCAGTTGCTAAGCTTTCCTCGCGATAGGTCATAAGTTCGATTCCCATACGAAACAAAATTTATATGATCTCTAGATATATGTATTTGATATTTTTGTGTGTAAACTATACCCACGATACAACAGTTATCCAAGTGCGAATCAACCTCGGCATTCAAGAAAAGGCGCATCCTGGACTGTCCACCTGGCCACGATCTTTGCTTACTGGCTAATCTTTCCAGAACGGCATAAGTGAACCCCATGTGGTACCTTGTGTGGACGCAAAAGAAAATACTAACGAAGATTTTTTTAACGAAAAATGAATATCACCTACAATTCTCATGGTGCATTGATCACCATCAACCTCAATAACCTCAAATATAAATCTTACTAAACCCATAAATCCGATGAACCGAATAATATCTACTTATAAAAAAACTGCGTTACCAACAAAATCGTCCCCGGTTTCCCGTTACACAAATCGAAGACTAACCCACGGATATGGCGTCATAAGTTCAAAAAATCGCCAAAAACCATTTACATTGGGCATCAATTTTGCTACTTCCGTACCTTATGCAGCCTCCGGCGATGGGGGAGGAATACGTGAAATATGTATGACAAGGCCCGCGGTACAAGATGGAAGAGATAGCGGGTAACAATTGCGATAGCTTCGATACAATATTGTCCATCTTAGGCCTATTAAAACGTCAACGCAAAAACTATAATGACTGTCTAAGGACCAGGAACTTCAAAGCTCGAGACCAGAGCCTCGGACGGACCTTGTTGGAAAGATTTTGGACCTAATTTTGTGTCACTGCCACGCAAATTCACATTGCCTGACGCAAACTTGTCAACCGAAACCCCTGTATATTGATATACTTCTGCGTCGATACCAGGAAGACCCTTGGAAGGGGTAAGCCTGTTGCTATTTACCGGGCATAATTCCAAATTACGAACTGTTTTTTTTTTCTCTAACATTAGAGCACCATATCACTTTGCCGACCGGCACCAGTATAACGTAAAAATAATGTGACAATTGCTGTCGCTGCACCCTATCCTCTTGCTCCTCTTATGAAAACATACATAAGCGAGAAAGGGATGCACAGTTCGTTCGGCACCGTGGCTATCAGATTCTTACGTAATCAAGGCGCCGGTAATCGAGTTCAAGACATCACTTAATACTCACAACTACGACTGTCTCTCATGACTTGCCCCAAAATATTCTAAGCACCTACATTTCGCTATACAAGAAAAATATATTATCGAAAATCGTTTATCGCGTCGCATCGCATACGTGGTATGCTGCGTGCTTTATGACTTTTTTTATTCTGATTCGTTCGTCTGCTTACTCTGTGTCATTTTAATAGGGTTAAGGAAGTTAGGTTGGTTAGGTTGAGCAATTAAATATGATAAATTGCGGCAAATCTTGGCAATTTTGACGTGACATACGACTACTGTTATTTAGAAATTAATTGAAATCGTATGTAGCAAAACTACTCCAGATTGTTGGATTGATTGCTTGACTGGTTTTGGCCATGACTGAACGATGATTGGTCTAAAAATAGCTTGTTTATAAGCACCTTGAAATGAAAATGTAAAAAGCAATACTTAACAAACCTTTGCGAAGTAATAACAATGTATTTTAACTACTCACTGACAACATCATTAGTCTAGTGGTCACAAGTCTGGCTGCTGAGCTTCAAATCCTGGGTTCGATTTCTAAGTTGGGAAAAGTATTATTGGAGTTTTCTAACAATGACTCAGTAGCAGTAATAAGGTTGCTCAGAATTCCATTATATCTAATTCCATATAACTTTATTTCGTCATCAAATCTGTGTGTGCAATACACCTCGGTTTACCCCATCGGGTTATATAGGCAGGATACTATGTTGTATTCAGTTTTATTGAAGACTAGCTGTGCCCGCGACTTCTTTCGCGTGGATGTCGAAACTTAACAATGTATTTTTTAGTGAGACCAAATGCACTTAACCCTATTTTTTTCTAAAATAAAATAATTTTTCTAAAATAAAAGTAATCTCTAAGTTACTCCTTATTACATCAGCTACCTGCCAATAAAAGTCCCGTCAAAATCGGTCCAGCCATTTCAGAGATTAGCCTATACAAACAGACAGACATACAGACAGACAAAAATTGTAAAAAATGTTATTTTGGTGTATGTACCGTATATATATTCGGATGCATGTAGTAAAAGCCGGTTATTTCAATATTACAAACAGACACTCCAATTTTATTTATATGTATAGATAAATAATATAGTATATATTGGCTAGGGTTACTGAAAGTGCAGTGACGGCTGTATTTGGAGCTGAAACTGCGGGATTTGAATATAACTCGCAAACAACGCATGTGTGTGTGCCTACAGCAAACAGAACGTCACGGCTCACCATAGACTATACACAGCATGATTCAATACCCACCTTATAATTGACGTTTTCCTAAATGAATACAAAACACATTACTATATATAACTTGTATTACCTCATTATACAATGAAGCGTTTTGTAAGTTAGTTTTTCATTATAAAACACATCTTAAATTTAAGATTATTAATTGTAAATTATTTTTTTTATTTTTTGGAAAGAGTATCCATGGAGTTTTTTTCCGGCATCTTCTCCATAGGGTCTACCCCCTTTTGGAACCGTGCATCAAGAGATTCGACTTTTTAAAAGTGCCTGCAAAGGCATAGTTGAAGATAAAACTTTGAGTTTGATTTTGAAGCACTGCTTGGTGTTGGTAATGGTCTTTAGGGACAGATAATCAAGCCTCCACCTCCCTTTTTTTTTAATCGTTGCTCGCTATTAATAATTCCTCTCTCGTGGGTTTTTCACAAACATAAATGTTCGCATGAAAAAATACCCAGACCCGAAACGACTATCTGTAGGTCTTTCAAATATCTCGACTCGAGTGTCGAGATATTTATATGTACAGATAGTCTGCAGTCGTCGCTATTGTTGTACAATATCGAGCTTATCACGCATATTAATACTGTTGGAGCCACTACAGTTCACTACAGTTTCATAAACAGTGGTTGACTTCAACCCAAAAAATAGCAAATTTGTTTTCTATTAACTTTACCAGAAAACCAATATGCACTTTTCTTAAAATCTCAATATTATACATACAACGTAAAACTTCATCGTTTAAAATTTATGAAGAGTATTTCAAAGATCTTCTTCCTAAATTGTGTGGCATATAAACTATAACATATAAAAGCATTAATTGAAAAAATCATTGAAAAAAAATATTATCAGCTTTGTATAGAAAAAACAATCAGTCTAGTAATATGCCTAAGTTTTCGGAGAATATGTGTGATAAGAATAACATATAACGTTAAAACATTAGCGAAGAGTGTCTATATAAAATCAAACACACTTATTACACAATAACATGCCTCCGATACAATAGCGGCACTGTATGATGTCTTGTGACAGCTTACACACGCTCATGAATTCCGAAAATATTGACAGCTACATGTGAAGGGAACAGATGCTCTACTTCATCGTAGCAATAGAGATGCGCTAAATATTATATATATAATAATATATGGAGCAAAGTTTAATTTTTCTGAAGCCAAGCTGTTTTTTGTAATGTCAAAATAACAGCTTTTTACTAAATGCATATGTACATACAAATATGGTTCATAAAAAAAAAAAAAAAAACATTTTTTTTAAATTTGTCTGTCTTTTTGTTCCGGCTAATCTCCGAAACGGCTTGACCGATTTTGACGGGACTTTCACAGACAGATAGCTGGTGTTTTATTGAGTAAATTGGGGTACTTTTATTTTAGAAAAAGGATTAGGGTTTCGCGCAAAAAAAATGCACGAGTTCGTAATGCACGCGGATAAAGCCGCGGGAAGAAAGTAGTCGTAAGTAGGAAAAAATCCTATTTTAGATTTCTGTTGAGTTTCATGTACATATTTTGTTGACATAAAAATGTTCAACATCATACATTAAAGGAAAATGTTACTTGGAACAAAAGCTATTTACATGGAAAAGTTTTTATTTGTGTTTCTGACGGATAAATTAAAACATACAATGACATTGTTTATTTCATATAAAGTTGTTTGGTCGTTACAAACAGCAAGTCACGTGTATTACCAACTCAATTAATATGTCTACACTAGCTTTTGCCCGCGACTTCGTACGCGTGGAGTTTGTAATCTGATATTTTCCTACGGTAAAATGGCGTCTATATTTTAAGTTAGATCTCTGACAACACATCGGTGAAAACTGCATTCAATTCCATGCAGTAGTTTTTGCGTGATGCGTGTACAAACATACAGACAGACAGACAAAAATTCTAAAAACTGTTGTTTTGGCTTCTGTTGCTCTAATAAAGACCCCCCATATTAGTTTTTCTCCAATATCTATAATGTACAGACATCGGCCTGTTATAATTCTATTATATGTATAGATAACATAAAATACCATCACGCCAGTATTATTTAAAGGTTTAGGCAGAGTACACCCATATTTCCCCGGTAAAGTTAATAATGCTAGCTTATGGCTCTCGTACTGAGATTTTTGTAACACAAAACTATTATCAATTTGCCTATGGTGATAGTGATAGACAAGTGGTTGAACGCTTACCTTCCACGCAGGAAGATATGAGTTCAAACCCGGCACCTCAGACTTTTTGGAATCATGTGCGGATTAGAATTTGATTATCACTTGCGTTAACGGTGAAGGAGTAACATTGTAAGGTAACCTGCACACCTGAGAGTTTTCCATAAAGTTTTCGATGTTGTGTGTAGTTCGCCAACCCGCACCAGACCAGCGTGGTCAACTAAGGCCTAACCCTTCTCATTCTAAGAAGAGGCCCTACCCAACAGTGGGACAGTAATGACCTGAATTTATTTTTAATAAAATGATATTCGATCCAAAATCCCAATTCCTCAATGACAAAAGGGAACAACCACTTGGCCTGCAACCATATTTACTCATACAGAACCACACTTCACCGTACATAATTAACCCTGTCCCGATAATTGCGCCACAATTTGCGTTAATTTGAAGCGTGACGTCACTACACCCGATGTGAAAAGACTTGGATATGATGCACTGAATGACCGTTAATGAGCGCTCATAACGAAGTAAATAGTCATGTTTTAATAGTGAATTTACTAGTAGGCATAAGTAGCTTAGTGCCTCATTTTTTAATGGCCAGATAAAATATACCTATATGTTTATTTAAAATTGGAAAATATATTGAAAAGTTGGCCAAGTATAATATTATGTAACTAATGGAATCAAGCGTTACTTTGCGGAAATTCAAGACGTATAAGATATTGTATACCAATTTATTAAACTGTAGTAATACTGTTCTTGTGTGATTTTGCGCACATTGGCTTGCATTGTACTCGCATAGTCTTTACCGTTAAAGATTGTACCCAGTATAAAACTATTATTTTAAAAGAGTATCCATGGAGTTTCTTGCCGGTCTCTTCTCAATAGCACCTACCCCCGTTTTGGAATCGTGCACCTAGAATCACAACGATTTGAAAGAGACTGTAAAGGCCTACTCGAAATAAAAATATTTGACTTTGACTGTGACAATTAGAATGTTTAGCCAAACTATAATTATGCAAGTACTTAAGTAAAGTATTACATTGCGTTGATTTTTTTTATTAGGTCGCGACCTATTTGTTAAGATTTAAAATACATGATTACTTTATTTACTAAATAAGAGTAGCTAATTAGTAATTGAATGTGAAATAATACCGCCATTTTACCTAGAGAGAGTAGACGCTCTATAGAGTATACTCTACGGCAAACTTTTTGGTCTCCTGACTGCCTGATAATTCTTATAGTTATTTGATTTACTAATCTACGTAATAGCCTATAGCCATAAATTGACGATTTTATTATTGTAAAATTTCTCTGTCCTGTCGTCAATGAATTTCATAATCCTTTATTAATATTCCAACATCAACAAATAAAGGTCTGATCACACTGGACAGCATCACAAATTCAGTCACGTAACACTGGCAGCCTACGCAGTTTAAACAAACCTTCTAAATCCAACATGGCCGCCACACAATCACAGCTGATCGCAGCTCCGAACGAAGACAATGGCACGCATAATCACATTTATACTGACGCGCTTCGGACTTCATTTATACTGCTTTCAACAAGCAGTATTTGACGAAATTGTGTAGCTTTGCCAGTGTCTGTTTACTTGTAGCTGTGTTAGCTTCCATTTTGTAGAGATCAATTAGTTTCAGCTATTGATTTCTGGCGGGCGATATACCTTTTGTTTTGTTCACAGAACATAAGAGATATTTTGTTAATCAAATCTGCATGATACGCAATGACGACACGGTTGGCGCAGTGGCTAAGCAATTAGATTTCTGCGCTACGTGTCGCAGGTCCGATCCTCACACGGAACAAATATTTGTATGATCTACAGATAGTTGTTTCGGGTCTGGTTGTATGTGCATGTGACATGTATGTTAGTAAACTATACCCGCGATACAGGAGAAAATCCTAGGGTGGGGCAATGGTTTTTAAAAATGTGAAAATGAGAAAGTTAATACAGATTTGATAGGTTTATTTTTAACGTAGATTTACGAACATATAGAACAAATCCACTTTATTTGACATCAGAAAATATTTAGGTACTTACAGGATTTATACTAATAGATACAGATTGGCGGTGTTTATCCTTACAATATGATATTAGCTTTTTATATAGAGTCTTCTTACTCAAAAGCAACATAGTATTCCTTAAACGGTTATAAATCAAAAAATTATTTGGTATATTTATACCTTGAGCTTGTTTGGCGCACCCTGGGCAGTCAGCCTCGGTATCAACATAGCTGACAGGCTAATCTTTCCACTACAGCATGAGCGATTCCCATATGACAACTTGTATCAACTAGAAGCTAAAAAAATGCGAAAATATAAATTAACTTTATGTTTAAAAAGAGGCCTAAAAGAATAGCCATACTGACTTTTAGGAAAATAAAAAACAAATGATTTATATTAGGAAGGCAAACATACTAAAGCTTATAAAATCCACAACATAATCATTCCAGATGCACACCCAACACAAAGCTAATTTCAAATGCCTTGTGTTCCAGTAATTTCACTGTCTATTTCTACCCTTCATCCAGAACACAACTAAGTTCACAAATAGTTGTTATGACTGGCGAAATGGGTGCGACTGTACCGACCCCAGTCAGTCTCATAACGCGGAACTCTACTGCCACTAAAGAAAACAATTAACCTCTTTCCCTACTGTTGGTACAACCATAGCTATTTATAGGAGCGTAAAATCGAAACAATGTCGAGCCAAGCAGTTACGCGGCGCCAAAAACCAAAAACTTTGGCGTCCAACAACAAATTATAACAGAAACCGTTTAGAAATTAAAGTTATCAGTTAACCGACTGCGGACCGAGAATCTGTTTTGTACGTTATTTAATACTTTGCATCAATTGTTTTGTTACGGTTTTGTTTTAATTATGGTAAAAAGTTTTCGTTGTTTTTAAATTTATTAAGGAACAATTAGCAGTGATAGCCTAGCGGTTGAACGCTTGCCTTCCATGCAGGAGGGTCTGAGTTCGAACCCGGCCCGCACCTCTGACTTTTCGGAATCATGTACGGATCAGAATTTGATTATCACTTGCGTTTACGGTGAAGGAAAACATCGTGAGGAAACCTGCACACCTGAGAGGGCTCCATAAAGTTCTTAACGGTGTGTGTAGTCCGCCAACCCGTACCGGGCCAGCGTGGAGGACTAAGGCCTAACCCTTCTCGTTCTTAGAAGAGACCCTTGCCCAGCAGTGGGACAGTAATGGGTTGAATTTATTTATTATGAGGAACAATAAGTTAGCGGTTGAAGTGCAAGAGGGTATTAAGTTCAAACCCGGCCCGCTACTCTGACTTTGGAATCATGTGCGGATCAAGATTTGTTTATCGTGCATTAACGGTGAAGGAAATCATCGTGAGCAAACCGGCACACTTGAAAGGGCTCTCGATGATGGACTTAAGCCCTCACCCTTCTAAGAATTCTCAATAGCAGCCCGAAGCTTGGAACTGTGCATATATATGACAATACATAGATGTATAGATGACAATACACTCGCTCCCTAAGGACTTAATAACGGCATCGGCGATGTATACACAATAGTACGCCTCTGTCGGACCCTAAAATGGTAGCTTTAAGCATAATTTAATATTTTCTTTTCTTTTGTCCTAGGCAACTGCTAGCGCCGAATTTGAAGCAAACACAGTATTTAGCGAATGGTGCAGAGAGTGACATCAGAACGGTAAGCAACTAATTCTATATTTATAGCATATTGACCACAGATAAACAATCGAATGGATGGACGGGTTTTTTGATAACAAAATACTTTGCGAATCATGTACATTTTAAAATGTTTTTGCACTAAGCCATGACAACGGCGACATCTACACCCCACTAACATATAGATATCTTATATAGTTTTCTGACGAGTATTTATTCCTACTCAATTAATTAGACTCAATTGCCCCCAATTAAAAATAAAAGCATAATAAACTACAACCAAAAATATTTACTGGAAATAACTTTACAAAAAATGTATACTCTAACATTCGACAATATTTATCATATTGTCGAATTCGCCTTCAATTAAATTGATATTAAACTCGAACCAATTTCACTGGTAGTACAAATTGACGAATATCGAACATACCGACAACACATTTCAGTTTTTTTTTTTTTTTCGTTCAATTCATATCATCGAATATGAACGTACAGTTATTTTAAAATACAAATATTTGAACTGAATCCAATTTTAGTTCCAGTTCAAATCAAAATGAAAAACAACGCCGATTTCCTGACAAAGTTACTATGTTCAAAAAATTGTATTCACGGAAATGGCATTTATTTAATTCTGTTCTACAGGTAACAGGGACAAAGAGTTTTTGACATTATTTTATTTATGCACTGTTTGAGTTCAACATATATCATTTATTTTTATCTGTTGAAACTTTGCATGGACATTTAAAATATGTAACAGCACGCTTTTTTTCTTTGATGATGGCTAGGAAGGTAGTAACTAGATCTCAGTAACGGAAACAGAAACGTTTATGCGTTTGAGCATGGATTGTTTGAAGATGAAGAGCACAGTATAAGTACATATGTAAATGATATTCTGAAATTTATTTTACAGCCTATGATGATAACGATGAAAATATTTAAATCAAAAACTGTACCTTTTAATATAGATAGATAGATAGAATTGTTTTTATTTCAAATAAAGCTAATACAGGCACTTACAGGACTTCAGTTGCACTAAAAGTGCAGTGCACTAAAAATGCAGACTCTAGTTGCAATAAAACCATAGACACTAGTGTGTCCATTTAATATAATAATAGACAAAAGTGTGTCCATTTAATACTATAATAAATGGCTCATCGAGAGACGAAAAATTAAGATTGGTTTGTTTGCAAAACATATTTAACCCTAGATACAAAAGCTTATATAAAGCAGAGTTGCCACCCATAACGAGCTACCTCAAAAGTTACTTTCAAACGCGTGAGCCAAAAATCTGTACAACAAAACACACGTTTCAACCTTTTACAGCTAAAAACCAAACTCAAAAGCTAGCCTGTTTTACAGCCAGAACTAGAAAGAACGTTTTTTAAACCAATGGAAGGGTAAAAACACAAAAAACGCCTAGATTTCAATGTTGGGTGTCGACGCGGTGCACGCTGCCAATCTCTCTTGGACGCGTGACACAAGCACATCTATTTTTTTTAGACCAAACGATTTTTTGGTGACTCCTTTCCTGTTAGGTACGTAAAAGAGACGCGGTTTTTTATTTTATTTTTGGTGACTTATGTTCGCCCTAATGTAACTAAATTTGTGCCTTATGTTTTGATCTACATCAGATATCTAGGTACTGTGTAATCTTAAAACAATGTGACATAGAAGAGATTCTAGGTCTTTCTGAAGCCCTTTTTACTCCACGTTTTGGTAAAGGTAGTTTTGCGCGAAAAACATTACAAGAAAAATTACCATTTAAAAAAAATGGATTGTTAGGTTTATATTCAAATACTTTTAGTATAACGAATACTTCAGTTGGCGCAGTGGTTGAACGATCGACTGCTACGTTACGTGTTGCGGTTTCGATTTCCGCAAATATTTGTATAATTAACATTAAAAAAAAAGACGGAATACTTTCAAGCTTCACTTTTCACATCACTAGCTGGCCATGACAAGCACGAGCCCGCCACGGCGCCATCTCGCGGATTTATAACAAAACTTTTTAAATAGTGTCGGCGATTCGCAGACAGTTTCAACTTCGAGATTAAGTGGGCTACGAATGAATTGTATCCGCTAGTAAACTTGCAAGAAAACTGCACTTAAGTTAAAATAGTGCAGTTTTCTGTAATTGCAAACTTACTACATTGCAACCGAGTCGGATACAAAGTTGTAAGTGGGCGCTCAATCAAAAGATGCTTCGAGAACAATCTTGTATGTTATAACGTATTAGATTAAATAGAAATGTACGCGATGGCGTCTGCTGGCAATAAGTAGCAGCTGGTGCAAATGGATGACTTTTAGTAAATACACCTTAAAATTGAATTAAGGAATTCTTGTTGCTTGCTGTTAAAAACATTGAACATTTACTACGAGAAAAAAAATCTCTAAAATACAAAAAAAAAGTACGCATCATAATTTTAAGAAGTCGATAAAGTTTACTCATTACATAACAAGTTATAGTAAATCCCACAATATTAAGCTATAATCACTTCCTTAAGAGAAGGCTTCAATATACGAGTACATATATAAACTACTAGCTTCCGCCCGCGGCTTCACCCGCGTGCTTTACGAACCCGTACATTTTTCCGGGATATAAAGTAACCTATGTAGGTACTATTCCAGACTATAATCTATCTCTGTGCCAAATTTCATCCAGATCCATGCAGCCGTTCTGGCGTGAAAGAGTAACAAAGATCCATCCATCCATCCTCACAAACTTTCACATTTATAATATTAGTAGGATAGTACGATAGGTTAGGATAGGAAAGGATATACTTACTCCAAAATTCACGGAGAGCTAACAGAATTCAGATATCTCAAGAAACATACGAGCAAGAATTAAACTATTTATTTTACAAGAAATAAAAACCACATCTCGACGAAGATAGGAATATCGGGTTATTCCACAAGATTTGTGCTCCAGAAATGTGGCTGAATATTTTGCTCTTTCACAAACAAAATGGCCGCGCAAACGGAATCGAGAACTTTGGCGAACGATAACAAAATCACTGGGAATTTGTCCTACACTAGCGCCTGACTTTGTCTGTCAGTGGAAATGGAGATTTTTTGTGTTATCTTTTTGTTTGATTTCCCGCATATAGTGGACGGAAAATATGTACTGTAACAAATAGCATAGTAGGCATCGTACCACGCCTGTATGCCACAATTGGTTAGGCAGAGCTGCACCTACGTACGCCGACGATTTCATATGATAGGCCGTATTGGTATCAACCAATAAATTATACTGCCAATAAATTCATTTTCTTTCTTTCTTTTACCAGCGCAATTTCTAACTCCGGTCCTTTACTGATAATTTCCAATAGAAACTCAGTAATAGTTTACCTGACATCAGAATCGAACCTAGGACTCAGAGTCAGCAGCCAATAAAATGTGTCAGCGCTATAAAAAAGAAAATAAACAGAATGACTAAAGATCTGTCAGGTATTTGATTTATCTTTTCCTTAAATCGGATAAAAACATAAACGTCAAAAATAACCAAAGAATATTTCAAATGCGTCTTCAAAACGACGTACAGGCGATATTTTGTTATGATATCAAACGAAAAGCCGCATATTGAGGTGGACTATAGCTGACAAATCCTTGCATCCTATTCAGAGGACCCGGAAAAATATTACAGAATCTCCCCCTGCTTTATACAACTTTCTTATTGTGAGATCAAACCCACCCCACCAAATGCGTGAAATTAGAATTCGCGATATATTTGCAAAGGAGAAAATATTTTTGGAACGAAATCTTCGTTTTTTGCTGCAAAAGGACTAATGTGGAAATATTGGCCTCTTTAACGGTTGTTTTTGTACCATTTTCTGCCAAATATAGAGTTTTTAGGAAGGCCGTTAGAAATGTGTTCCCGGTTTTTGTTACATGTTTTGCTCGATTAATTTTCTAAGAAGCCACCAAACAAGCAGCTTTAATTTAATTTTCTTAATTAACGTGAAAATAAAATTATTTTGTTACACTGGATTCACTGTTCAGTATTTTAATAGTACCGTCTTTGAAAGGCTTGTGAAATTCATATTAGACAGAAATTTTATGTTAATAAGAACAATTTGACGACACGGTTGGCGCAGTGGTTAAGCGATTAGCTTTCTGCGCTACGTGTCGCGGGTTCGATCCCCGCACGGAACAAATATTTGTATGATCTACAGATAGTTGTTTCGGGTCTGGTTGTGTGTGCATGTGACATGTATGTTTGTAAACTGTACCCACGATACAGGAGAAATACTAGTGTGGGGAAATGTAACTAAAAAAAATGAAATATATTTAAAAAAATTATTTACGAATAAAATACTTACATTAAAATATTCTAGCCTTATAATTAAAATGTTTAACACAGTGCCTTTAATTAATTTACCACTAAATTTCGCTAACTTAATGTCAAGAGAAATTAATTAAAAGTCTTAACTTTTACAGAACAAAGTGTCAATAATAAATGTCGAGGCCTATCAGTAGCTTTATCGTCTGGGCTAAGAAATATTAAATTAGGCAATATGAAGGATAGTTTTCTAACTTAACTCTATTAGATAAGTGTCGGTAATCATTATTATTAGTATATGATTTAGTGGAGATGTTATGTGTATATTGGGGCCAGTAATACTAGTAGTTGACGACAAGTTTGGCGCAGTGGATAAGCGATTAGCTTTCTGTGGTACGTGTTGTGGGTTCGGTCCTCGCATAGAAAATATTTGTACGATCTACAGATAGTTGTTTCGGGTCTGATTGTGTGTGCATGTGGCATGTATGTTTGTAAACTGTAGCGACGATACAGGAGAAATCTTAGCCTCTATTGTGGCGGCTGTCAAATTGACAAAATGGCGGAAATGGCGCGACCTTCGTGGGTGGTCCGCAGATTTCGGCCCGCGTCAGCAAAATCGATGACTCATCAAATACTTTGTATAGGGGGTATACCTAAAAATTATGTCGTTGTCATGCCCACGAAACAACCTACCAGATAAAATAATAATTTTTAGTTCGAATTTTTTGCAAATTTTAGTAAAATAGTAAGAAAAGTAACAAATGGCGATTTATTTAAGATTAAAAACAAAAAATCGTCAAAAATTTTCAATACAACGTATCTGTTGCAAGTTTATTTTATTTAAATATTCATAAAACAGTTTACAATATAAAATAAACAAACAGTCGCCGAACGATAACATCACACCATATGGGTAACATGAGGGGCAACGTTTTTTTTTTCTTTTAAGTAATAGCACTAGGCCGATGATGATATATTTAACATAGATTTCAAATACTACAGAATAGATAAAAAAAAAGAAATGCTAGACCGTAGAGATCTAGCTACTTTATATGAAACTTAATGCATAAAATCTATTGACGATAGCCTCACAAAGCAGGATATTCAACTGAAGGTCCGCCATAAATTCCAAACTCATTGAACACAATGTAACCACGATCCACTCGTGAGTTTGTAAGGCACATAACTCATACGAGCAAGTTGCAGCATGACTCCAAAATGGCATAAAGACATTTGTGGCTCATAAATCCAAATTCCGATGCACGTAATAGAGAGCTTAATATACCTGGAACTTTATAGACCAGAGCATAACGCAGGTGAGGTAACATTATGATATAATGCGTCGGTGTAAATGAATGGGATGAATAGTTTCTTATGTTTTAAGTATTTTGCATGCCATGTACGTCCTACTAATCCTATCCTATCCTACTAATATCCTACTTCCTACTAATATTATAAATGTGAAAGTTTGTGAAGACGGATGGATATCCATCCATCCGTCTTCAGAAACTTTCACATTTTGGATGGATGGATCTTTGTTACTCTTTCACGACAGAACGGCTGAACGGATATGAATGAAATTTGGCACAGAGATAGATTATAGTCTGGAATAGCACATAGGCTACTTTTTATCCCGGGAAAATGTACGGGTTCGTAAACCACGCGAAACCGCGGCCGGAAGCTAGTGTAAAATAAATTATCATATTTAATTTAAATTTGACGTTTTTAGGTCCGTTTATATAGGACGTTTTAAGAGCCAATTTCATCGAAATACAGTAGACGGTTAAGGCACAAATTAGCCGTTTGACGGCGATTTTTGTGTGAGTAATCGCCTATTTTCATTTTAAAAATCTGTTAGAGACATGCCTGGCCCTAAGTCTAGTCCACGGATACTCAAAGGTCAATTAAAAAGATTCTTGTGAAAATCATTCTGCATTTAATTTTTTACTCTTTTACCTTAAATAGTGACAGAATGAATCCTACCGCATAAGTACTTAGCATTGAGTTGCGTTTGATTGAAGTAAATTGAAATTGGTAATAAGATTAAATATTTTTTTTTAACAAAAAATAAAAACCGCCTTCATAAAACTCAAAAACAAAACTAACTAAAAGCAAAAAATAAATGTTATATTATACAATATAGTAGTTGAAGAATATTGAAGTCGGTGCCAAGTAAAACATAAAAGTAATATACCTTGCTGTTATAATAGCGACATTGAAACAACGAGTTCACGTAAAAATTGTCGAGCTCGAGGCGAATTGTGCGTTGGACACGACAAATGCACTTCGCCAATCGTCTCGGTTTATCATTGTATGTTTAACTTGGCACCGACTGTTGTGTGACTCCTCTTTTTTTGAAGTCGGTTAAAAAATAACTTCATAAAATCACAAATTTTTGTAGGTCATCGATCAGATTGTTACAAAATTGACAAAAAAAATATATTTACATATTACGTCTCTATGTTTTAAACCCGATACGTAGAGTATAGGTCTAAGCTAATACGGTTTAATCTTAATGACTTTAGCAAAGTTGTTGGATGTAACTCCATATTGTGTGATTGGGGTCCGATCGGTCACCCATATAATTGTTCTGTAGTTTGGGCTAAAGTTTGAAATGTAGACAGACATTCTAAAATATTGTATCGACCGACCAACCGTTTTATCAAATCTTTGTGATAAAATAACCTAGTTTCACACAACATAGTATCATCACGCTTGTATTCCCAGAAGGGTTAGGCAGAGGTGTACAATTGTAAACCCTATCCCTAACACGTAATTACCTCTCGCGGTTCATTATTTCTTCTAGCTCGTACAAAACAGGTATAGTTTTCTTCAAAGGAAAAGGTTCCTTCAAAAGATCTCCACAATAATAAAAAGGCCTTAAATTAATAACTATGATTCATAATATAATAACTATTGGCTATTTAATTGACGATTTAATTCGCCTTATATATACAGCTGGGCTTGAAATCAGACCTTCATGGAAGGCCAGTGTTCATTCACCAAGTTAACGATACATAGTTGATCGCCGCTAACTCACCACTCGCCAATAATATAGGACCAGTGCTTTACCTCGACTGTTCGAGTTAAGTGCCAAGTTATATCCAAGTTGTAACAAGGTCTTTGTTTAACGATTCCAACTTGAAAGTCACTGTTTAATTTCAATTGCTCTACGCCTTTTAGAAGCTTAAGTGTCGATGTGGAAATTTTTAATTATCATGTTCCCGACTTCTTGTTTATTCAGTTTCAAATATAATTGCTGTGCAGTTAGCTTTGTTTTTGATTGCTGTTTCAAAGGAAATGTTTTGAGGACTCACTTTACGCTTTTCAGAGAGTAATTGATTAACTAGATATTGTTTTGTCGTGTTCGCACGAACGATCAAATGAGGACTTATCGTGGGATGGTGGAAAGATTAGCCAGTCAGCAAGCTGATATCGACACTGACTATCCAGAGGCCCTAGTGGAAGTTTCTTTTGACAAACTCGATTTAACGCATCGAACGCGTTCGGCGCTTCGATTGGTCCGTTTCGTGCTATCCACCAATCGGAGCGCCGAACGCATTCGATGTAGTAAATCGATTTTGGCAAAACAAACTTACACTAGGGATACGGCAGCCTGATTACCGATGTAGCGACAGGCGTAGATCGCGCGATAGCTTCTGTCAAACGTCATTTTTGTGTCGTTTTTACGTAATTAGGCTGCCGGTCGGCTTGACGATCTCAGTGTTCGGCATGCGTAGAAAAATTTGCATGATGTAGAATTTTAGACCTACCACGCATGTTAGCTTAGTAAGAATTTTTATTTTGTTATTTTTATTAATATCGTTTATTGCTCTTCACAACAACAGGCTTACTATATTACATAGGTACCATATCATTTGACACAATTTTTAAGTATTAAGAATTAACAGGCATGCTAGTAATGTACAACCCATGGACGTCAATTCATCGTGGTATATGAATAATTATGTACAGTCAAACAAAGCGATCGGTTTAAGGTAGGGAAATATATGTATAAAGATTAAATTTTCTAAGAAACTGATAATGGCTTGATTGTTTTTAAAGAGATTTGTTTAAATATATTCAAGTGTCTACTAATGAAATTGGCAGATCATTCTTCTTTAAGCAAGGATTCTTTGCGTCCTTTGTCGTGGAAAATTAATATTTATATACTTATACATTTATTTATTTTTTTAAATTAATTGATATACCTATACAGATGGTCGTAATTTTTAATATTTTTGAAGTTAGACTCGTGAAAATATAAAAAAAAACCACGAAAATGACGCAAATGATCCTGCTTGTAGATCGACCTAGGTACTACAAATATCTATATTAATAGAATGCATCAAGCATCTGTATACGAGCTCTTTAAAAAAGTCAAAGCAAAGAAATGATATTAATCTTTAAAAAAAATGGTTTAATCTACATCACACCCAAGAATCGAACTCGACGTACAATAAAATAGTAGGGGACTATTTTATCGTATTAATCAAACTCTTATTTAATATAACCCTTCAAAACTCGGGTTCTAATAAAATCGTCCAACTCTAACAAAATCTCCGAACGAAAATACGAACATTTTGGAGTTATCGAAAAACAATCGTGGATTCTAAATCTTATCCAGCTGTTAGTCTTAAAATTTCAAAACTCAATTAAAAACGATCTCCAATATTTTAATTGTCTACCTGATGAATGGACCAAGTTGGAATTATCTGGGCAGATCTGTTAGCTGTCCGTCCAGGATCGGAAACTGTGAAATTTAATTGATAAGACAGATCGATGTAGTTATTTTGCCGGTTAATATAAAATTAATTGAAGCAGCTGTTGAGGGTTGAGTTGGCTGTTTCTGATGTGGAAACTTGCTGCTTAAGTTGGTTT
The DNA here is from genome assembly GCA_947562105.1 of Shargacucullia verbasci. NCBI lineage: Eukaryota > Metazoa > Arthropoda > Insecta > Lepidoptera > Noctuidae > Shargacucullia > Shargacucullia verbasci. Next base: position 1,325,630 of record OX387284.1, read on the forward strand.
AACAAGACATCAATATAACATAGCATCACGCCTGTATCCCCGAAGGTAAAACAGAGGTGTATTATTATGCAGCCACATTTCACCGAAGCCATCATTAAGTCCCGTTTAAGGGGGCTAGCCTGTTGCGATCAACCAACAATTTCAAACTACGTTTTACTACTGAGAATTTCCATACAGAACCACTCAGTAACACTTTGCTCAACAAGGGAATCGAACCCGGGACCTCACGCTCAGCTGTTGCACTTGCGACCACTAGACTAATGAGGCAGTCCAGGCAAGCATTTGATGATAAAAATGCTATATTTACCACAGCATAATAAAGAAGGACTGAGTTCGAATCCAGCCCACATTACTGTCAAAGAAAACATTCTGAGGAAACTGGCAAATATGAGAGTATATTGTGCATAGTCCGCCAACCGACAGGCATCAGGGCAACTTGGAGGTTTAAGACCGTCTCTCATTTTTAGAACAGGCCCCTGCCCAGCAAAGGGACACGAATGGGCTGGATTTATTTATGAATGAGATAATGTATGCCTAATTACCGATGCAGCAAACAGTATGCGACAGGCGTAGATCGCGCGATAGCTACTGTCAAACGTCATTTTTATGTCATATATTTATCGGCTGATTAGTGAGACTGCTGTCATATGCCTGTGGCTTTTTTACATAATTAGAAATCAATTATGATTATAGGCGACTGTTTATAATTCTATGATGAATGAGAAATTAATAATTCATAAAATCTGACCAGTCTTTCATCAAAAAATTAACTACAATTAACATATCTAAAAAAAGAAAACGACAAAAGAAAACACTAATATCAGGATATAAAAAAAAACGGTACGCAATCCGGTGTTGCAATTAAACGGGCATTGCTATCACAGCGACTTAGTACCGAGTTTAATTAAACCCGGGCAAGCCATGCTCGGATGGCCGGGTAAATAGCCGGCCGTGAGGACAAATCGATTGCATAACACCGGGAGAAACCGGGTGAACCGAACAACCGGGGCGAAATGGAACCGGGATGCTCGCTTAGCAGTTTCTCAAAAGGTAGATCATAATGTACCGGATTAATCAGCGCTCGCAAAAAGATAAAAGACACGATAATCTTGGACTCCTGAGTTTGAAAGCGGATTGAATTTGATATTGTTTTTATATTGCTTTGTTTGGCACAGCTTTGGAAGGAAATAATGAAGGAATTAAACGTTGTCATGGCAGTGATGTTGTGTTTACTGGACGTTGTCTCACCGACAAAATGAAATAACCACTTTGGTTTAATTGGATGTTGCAAAGTAACTTCTCTCAAAATTTCATAATTACAAAATTCTCGTCTCTTTGTAACTACGTGTATAGGTGTCTTCTCAGTAGCCCTTTAGAAGTATCAGGTCTGATGACTGATGGGTTTTGTCAATTCTTCAACTTTCTGAATTAGATCCTAAGTCGTGTGCATGGAAAAAGCATTCCTGGATAACGACTCCTAATTCCAGCGAAATTATTATATTATTACTTGTATTAATATACAAGAAATTATCTTAGATAATCTCGTCCTTGGGAAGATAGTTCACAGTCATGCCTCGTATTACATAGAACTATAACGGCATTGGTGTACTTTGGGGGTACAACGGTACACCTTTATAAGCCTTCAGGGAATACAGGCATGCTTTTTCAGATTTTCTTTCTCTCTTTCTTTCTTATCATATCCTACTTATATTATAAATATGAAAGTTTGTGAGGATTGATGGATCAGAACGGCTGAACAGATCTGGATGAAATTTGGCTAAGAGATAGATTATAGTCTGGAATAGCACATAAGCTACTTTTTATCCCGGGAAAATGTACCCGTACGGGTTCGTAAACAACGCGAGCGAAGCCGCGGGCGGAAGCCAGTTATGATATAAAACGTTACTTCAAAGCACTTGCCTTATACGTCTATTTGAGTTGAGACACACAAATTACGAGTACCGATCATTCCTCTGTACACACTGAATGTTTGAATCTTAAAAAATCCCTATTCACATCAATATCGATCGCTGGTACATCTGAGGTTATTACCCCTACATCCACTGTGGGAAACGGTTCAGAAACTCGTACTTTTCTATGCAAACGATAGATAAGGTTGTCGTAAAACTGTATCGTTGGGCTAGGCGAGGTCTATCGTTTGGAAATTATCGAATAGCACTGCGGCTGGTTGTTTGGCAGTGTTAATGGGTTTGTGTACGGAAAAGGATGGTTTAATGGTGTCTTGTTTTCTGTTTTGGTCTTTGTGAAAGTTTTTAGTGTTCTTAAATGTGTTGGTTAGAACAAAAAATAATGTGAATAATATTCAAGTGGCGAAAAACGAAACAATTGAATTCTAAAACAAGATAGAAATTTAACGAAATTGATAAATGCCCTAGCCAAGTTTCATAGCTCCCAAATTGAGACTGGGTCTTTGATTGCTAAAAGACATTCCTATAGGTTCCTAACTTTGGGAATCCAGCCTGGAACTCGTTACAAAACTTCATGTATCGCTTTTCTCTTATGGGCAGCAGAAATTGGACAATATCTACAAGAGAGAATGGGGTTGGTTTGATTTGAACCTGTTATACTTTGGGTTTGGTGACGGAGCCTGAGGTAAATGGCTAGAATTGAATTTCAGTTCTAATAGTGTAATTAAGCGGATAAAATATTATTCAATCATTGTATTTTTGTTATAAAATATGTTCGGCAGGAAATATTAAGTAATATTCCCCCATTTTACCTCAAAGGGGTCAAATTATGAACCCAAGAAAAGCGACGGATCCCATAAATTACCACCATAAAATATTTTCAACAATAAAAATAAACCGTAAAACTTAAATTGCTGCCAAGATTAGGGTTCAATAAATTATAGTGACAGACCACAAGTAAAGTCACCACTTTTCATAATACGGAACCCTAACGTTAAATGCCCATATAATTTATGACCACGTAAAAAAACGTTACTGATAAATCACGGGGTTTCCCTTGGGTATTGAAATGCAATAGTAAAATAGGTACATGAGTTAAGGATGGGGCAAGAAAACTATTGTGTTGATCGGGATTTTTGTACGAGTGGCAACCCTATTAAACTCTCGGAATTATTTGGGTAGGATTAAGTGGTATCTTAAAGGTTTTGAGGGGAGATTGCTCCATATAGGTAGCTATAGCGACAGGTAAATACATACAGCTTAATAAATATATGAATACATTTATCATTTGTATAGATATTTACAGTCTAACATTAGAGTATCAGTGTCTCCCAGTAATTGGATGGCAAAGGTCAGATGGCAGTCGTTCCGTGTAAAATACTGATATTCAGCCGCAACCGGTTAGACTGGAAGCCTACCTCAATCTAGTTGGGAACAGGTCTATATAATATCATATATCAGTAACGAAATTTGCAGTGATAACCTAGTGGTAGTGACCGTTGCCTGGCAATTCGGAGATCTCAAGTTCAAACCCAAGGCACCATTGACTCATCATAAGTTATGTGCGTCTTTTAAAATTAATTATCACTGCTCCGTGCCTCTACATAAAGCACGTAAAGCTGTTAGTCCTGCGCCTGATCTCTCTCCGGTCGTGTCGGATTGCCGTCCCATCGGACTATCAGAGTGAAGAAATAGAGAGTGCACCTGTGTTTGCACACACTTGTGCTTTATAATATTTCCTGCGTAGCTGGCTTATCTCCGGTGAGATTGCCCACCGTGGCCGAAATAAGGACAACAGGAAATTTATTTAAAAATAAAATGAAATAAATAAACGAAATATGTAAAATAAATTAAAAGCATGAAGATCAAAATTCTCTGCAAATTATTTCCTTGTAACAAAGCTACCTTACCTTTACGAGGTACTCGCATAGCGTGGCAAAATATTCTACTTATCATTTAGTTCGTACAAGAGAAAATAGAGACAAGAGAGCATCGACCGCACTCGGCACACGACACGTAACAACAGTACATTTTATACGTGCTTATTAACGAAACGCATCACGCCTGTATCCCCGAAAGGTTAGGCAGAGATGTACTATTGTGCGCCAACATTTCACCAATGCTGTTATTATAGTCCCATTTAATAGGGGGCGAGTCTATTGCCATCAACCGGACACAGTTCCAAACTCCGTGCTGCTACTGAGGATTTCTATACAGAAAAACCCAATAAATTGCCCGACCCGGGTATCGAGCCCAGGACCTCACGCTCAGCAGTTTTGCGCACAATGACTTGCATTGTACTCGCATGGTCTTTACCATTAAAGATCGTACCCAGTATAAAACTATTATTTTAAAAGAGTATCCATGGAGTTTCTTGCCGGTCTCTTCTCCATAGCACCTACCCCCACTTTGGAACCGTGCACCTAGAATCACAACGTTTTGAAAGAGCCTGTAAAGGCCTACTCAAAATAAAAATATTTGACTTTGACTTTGACTTTGACTTTGAACAGTCTTTGCGACGACTAGACCAATGAGGGCAATATTAACAATTGAAAACCATTTTCTTTTTAGTTTTACTGTTTTATTTCTTTCTTTAAACCTTCGGAGAATACAAATCTCATGTTAGACTATAGTTAATGTTACTAGAAAATTGCGTATTTCTTTATTAGTAATACAGTACGTGTTTATTTATTCTCTACCTTCATTCACAAGGTACGACATGAGTCCATTGACCGCGTACCGCATACCGCGTACCACGTACGGTGTCTATATTATAATACCGATACGTGATTCTCGCAAGAAGTACGTCTCAGACTCTCAGTACTGTGGACGTGTAATGCCACTGCATTTCACAGAACAAGACACTATGCACGTAAGAAAATAATCTGATAAACATCACATAGCATAGCTGTTTTCCCCGAAGGGATAGGCAGCGTTGTACTATTGTATAACAAGATTACGCCGATGCCTATTATAAAACGTTATGAATCGAGGTGCCAAGGTTCCAAAGTAGATTGGTCCTATGGAGAAGAGACCGGCAAGAAAGTCCATAATTTATTATATTATTTATGAATATGAGATGAAGTCTGATGTAGATGAATGGAAGAAAAAGACAAATTGCGCCGACCCCAAGTAGTATGGGATGAGGCCAGGAGGATGATGATATTTCGAGGGAGATTTTGACAAGTGGCTGGGAAATATTCTAGAGCCAATACTGATACATTTTTCAACAGATTTGGCAGCATATATTTTTCGTAAATCAAGTACCGTCCAAAATCAAACCGTAATAGGGTCGTTGACTTTGATGGCAAGGCAACGACACAAATTCTAGACAAGGGCTTTACAATCTAAATATGTATGATCTACAGATAGTTGTTTCTGGTCTGGTTGTTTGTGTATGTGACATGTATGTTTGTAAACTGTACCCACGATATAGGAGAAATCCTAGAGTGGGGCAACGTAATAAAAAGGAAAAAAATATATATATAATTAAATAACAAAAATCTAGCACAATAAACAGTTTAGAAATCGAATCTTTTGCAGCTCTATAATGTGTTACAAAATAAAAAACAAACTACCAAATCCCATTTAACACATCTTCTACGATCCAATTCCTCATTCACGCGATTCTCACTAGCATCTGTTTATTCGTGTATGGAATCCTAAAGTCAGCGTACGAATTGACAGGGAGGACTAGGATAAATTGCAAGGAGGACCATTGGAGGGCGTCCGCGGGGTCGGGGGGAGGGAAGGTGAGGAAATTCAAATTGGATTGAACGAAGTTTAGATTAGATTGAATTTTCCCTCCACCTTGTTTAATTTAGTATAAGTATGCGATACTGTCTGTTTTGGCGCGAAATTTTTTGGTAATTGTCAGGTTCAATTGATGAGGAAGGTAATTTTTGTGAAAATTCTTGGGATGGTGTAATTTTCTTGAGGCACCTAACTTATTAAATTACGTAAGTATTAAAACAGTAGCCTACGAAAAATTAGATAGAATAGAATAGAATTGTTTTTATCTCAAATAAACCTAATACAGGCACTTATGAAACGTTATAGGACTCTAGTTGCACGGTTCCAAAAAGTTGGTCCTATGGAGGAAAACCGGCAAGAAACTCCATGAATTATTAGAGGTGTGGCTTGGGAAAGATTTATATGACCATGACGATATTTTGCCGACATTTTGCCTCATGTAAAAACAGGTTTTCATGTCTTATCCTAGTGACAAAATTATGTCGTGGGGCTGATGTTAGCCTGGTTAGTGGACCACGACTGTTGTGCCTTTATGAAATAGATTAATAGACTCTATAATTAATCTTGTTACTATAGACGAATTATATATTGCCTGAATTGTATATTCATTGCCTCATTAGTCTAGTGGTCGCAAGTGCGACTGCTAACCGTTAGGTCCTGGGTTCGATTCGAGGGTCGGGCAAAGTGTTCTTGGGTTTTTCTGTATGGAAATTCTGAGAGCACGGAATTTGGAAATGTGTCTGGTTGATGACAATAAGCTCGCTCCCTATTACATGGCACATAATATCGGCATCGGTGACATGTGGTACATAAATACTACACCCCTGCCTAACCCTTCGTGGATACAAGCGTGATGCTATGTTATATTATATTATAAATTGTCTGTCACTGCTCAGTGAGTGATACTTGAAATCTTTAACCGCATGAATCTTCAATCTTTTAAAATAATTACCTACTTATACCTTTCATAATTACGGTCCTTATTGGTGATGTCTTTCAAAAAGGTCAGGTACGCAGTACCAACAATCGGCGTTCATGTATGAAACGATGCATGAATGTAAATGAAGCAAAAGAGTTAAGTAAGGATTGTAGCACGTAGCGTTCCGTTGTTACTGCCTACCCCCTTGGGAAAAAGGCGTGATTGTATGCATGTATGTACGATTCACAATTATTCCGGTTCTCACACACAAACCACTAATCAAAAAGCATTACCACTTTCAAGTTGTCACACTTAGCAGTTAAGAAAACATTTGAAGCGAGGCGACCGATTCATTTTTCATCAAGTACTACGCCGTAATTATCACCCCTCACTTCCCTACCCTCGCCGTCCCCTTTGGAAGGAACGTGAACTTTGTGGCTAGCGTAGGATTCATTTTTCATAGTGTTTAGGGACTTTAGTTTGAGGTTAAGTCTTAGTGATAATGAGTAGACAATTTTACTTCGAGTGAAGGAAAAAAATGTTCCTGATATGATTTAGAAATACTTCTATTTCATTTCCCTTTAAAATAACAGGTAAAGTTTCAAAACATACGTCTCACACACAGACACACTATCTCTCGTCTATAAGCCATACAAATAATTGTACCGATCCGTAGCCTAATTACGTAAAAAAGCGACAGCAACGCGACAGCTACGCGACAGAAATCTCATTGTCAGCCAATAAATTATATGACATAAAAATGACGTTTGACAGAAGCTATCGCGCGATCTACGCCTGTCGCTACATCGGTATTAAGGCTGCGGGTATGGAACCGACACGTATCGTAGAAAGTCAATCGGTTAGACACTACGCCAAATGTATCGTCGTAATCCTTAATATCTTATTTATCGACTTTTAATAAAACTACTACTCTGAATGGAAATTTTCAGTAGTAGAACAGAGTCTGGAACTGTGCCTGGTAGATGGCAATAGGCTCGCCCCCTATTACATGGGGACTCGATAACGGCATCATGAAGTGTAGGTGTAGAAATGTTCGAAGCGATAGTGCCGCACTTCGGAGCCTGGCTCAAGAGGAGCGAGCGCGTCACGTACCGACTGACGCAGGTGTTCACCGGGCACGGTTGCTTCGGTGAATACCTGCATAGGATCGGCCGCGAGGCCACGGCTGATTGCCACCATTGTGGAGGAGGCGGCCAGGATACTGCACAGCACACGCTCGAGGCGTGCCCTGCGTGGGCCGCAGAGCGGCAGATTCTGGTCGACCAGATCGGGCAAGATCTCTCTCTGCCTGCCATAGTATCGGCTATGCTGGCAGAATCGGAAAACTGGAGGGCAGTGGTCTCCTTCTGTGAAGCAGTCATGCTCCAGAAGGAGGCCGATGAGCGGGAACGGGAGAGGGCCGATCCCGCTCGACGGAGGAGGAGGCGCCGGGGAGCAACCGCCCCGGCGCGCATCACGCCGCAACCCCCCGCCTAACACACCTCAGCGGGGGGCCTTAGGGGTCGCGAGCGCGCAGAGTGGGGACTCTGCGCGCTCTCACTTAGCGACCCCCGAGAAGACGGCGACACGCTGTGGTCCGTGTCGCCGTGCACACAGCACCAGCGAGGGTAACGGGGGGACCTCTTTACAGTCTCCCCCGGGACGTGCACGAGGGGGTGGCCTCTTTACAGTCACCCCCTCCGGGAAGTGCCGTTCGGCATGACACCATGGTGGGCTTCGGTGCGGTCTTCTAAGAGTTCCCGACGCCCACCATATGGTGTCGAGGCGGATCACCGTGGTGAGTTTAGCCGGTAGGAGTCCGACACACCCCTCCGCCCTCCCCAGGCGGAGGATAGCCCATGATGGGTTCTCACCACGTTAATCAAAAAAAAAAAAAAAAAAAAAAAAAAAGGTGTAGAAATGTTACACCTCTGCCTAACCCATCGTGAAATACAAGCATTATGCTATATCATGCCTCTTTTGTACTAATTGATAAGTTTGCTTTTTCTTATATAATGCACGTTTTTAATATTATTAATTGTAAAGAGACAAAAGTGGAAAGACCTTCATCGGCTACACCGACAAGAGCCAAGCTCTTAAATAAGAAGAAGAAAATTTTGAAGAAGTTTCTTGTTGGTCTCTTCTCCATAGGACCTTTGGTACCGTGCACCTAGAGTCGTGACTTTTTAAAAGTGTCTGAAATAATCTTTTATTTCTTTGACTTTGAGAAATCTATTATAATATTAATCCGCCGAAAATGCCCAAAATAATTACTAACACACCAATGTTTTCCATCAAATGACTAACAAATTTTACGATTGCCACTAAGAAACACTTTTTTATATCTCAAAGCCATTGTGTTAATGAAAAACAAGGTACCTACCGAGCTCTTTTGAAAATGATTGATGATACGCTGAAAGAACACGGGGAAAGAATTTTGATATAACTAGCTGTCGCGAGTGGCGAGGGCCTTATTACAGCTGGGGAAGATACTTTAAAGGTATAACTTGGTAAGAGAGTGGAATAACGTTCAGTCAGCATCAAAATATGTATACACGTAGCGAAATTCAAACGCTTATTCTTGGAAAACTATTGGTTAAAATCGTAAAATTTGAATGACTATGTATTTTTATGTATCCGCAGATGCTATGTGTATAATTAGTCAAGATTTCAATCACTATTTCCCCTGAAAATCGTTTTTTAATTTCATTAAGTGTATACATCTTATTGATGCTGACTGTACATATACGTTTTAGCGACAGTCCGTATGATGTATGTGTCTTTATAAGACAGTTTTATATCAAAGTGTTTCTTCTGTAAAGTCGGCACAAGTTATCTCATGCGAATCGCTCATGCTGTAGTGGTAAGATTTGTTTTTTTTTTTTTTTTTCAAAACTTTACTTTCAAAACGACAGTGACTATCCAGGAGGCGCCACACGATCTCATGATTCGTCAATCATGGAAGCTCTTGCCTTACAGCCCAATTAAATCAGGAATCATGGCGCTGAAAGTAGCTAATTAATTTCGCTGGAACTAGTTTGAATGCTTATGTCATATCACACGATAAGCGTAGGTATTTCTTTGGCTCATCATATTTTAATTTAAATCAAGGCGAGACCGATAGGATAGCATCGACCACCAATGAGGCGGTCATCTTAGACAAGCAGTCAAAATTTAGACCGGCAAGCAAACGTACTCAACTGATGATCCAATATCATCTACAGAAACGTCCTCCTTCATCTTTCTTGTATCTGACAAGATATGACGTCTAGCCATACATCGATTGTATTCACACATGTGCTACTTATAATTAGAAATTGTGTCAATATTGTATCAACTCCCGATAAACGATAGATGGATACGGCTAACATTGATAACACTTGAGTTTTTTCTGTTAAATCCTATTCTTTATTCTATTTATGGGATTGATTGGAGGTGTTGAAATAAATAGCTTTCTTTTAAATATTTTTTTATACACTTATTTTATATACTGACCGCACTGGCCTTTAAATATTTAAATAGCTGAGGCTATAATTTACTAGCTTCCGCTCGCGGCTTCGCCCGCATGGTTTACGAACCCATACATTTTCCCGGGATAAAAAGCAGCCTATGTGCTATTCCAGACTATAATCTATCTCTGTGCCAAATTTCATCCAGATCTATTCAGCAGTTCTGGCGTGAAAGAGTAACAAAGATCCATCTATCCTCACAAACTTTCACATTTATAATATTAGTAGGATTCCTCCGATAAGTCCTTAAAAAAATATTCCAATTTCAAATTAACAGCAAGATGACATCTAACTAGACATTGTAAAATCGGTCCTATGTCAAATAAAAAATAAAGCTTCCTCTCAGATTTCATTAATAAAATGTACAAAATAAATGTTAAAACAACATCACTCGAAGTGTACCATTCACATTGAATGAATGGAAACCTTTCCGATTTCTTGTGAGCGTGCGGTCCGGTCTTTCACTCGTTCCATTCGCCGCAGAACGAAAAAAAGAACGCGGCCTAATTGCGAGCGAGGCTTTTACGTGGTGGCCATGGGACGAGCGGGTAAGCAAGAGCGGGGGCGACTTTGTACGCTATGGCTATTGTTCAACAAACACTGATAGTAATTTAATTGGAAGAAATTGAGCTAGATTTTTTAAATAAATGGAACCTTTCATTAATTCCCTCATTGGACTAGTCTTAAGACCTACGACTACTAACGACCTAGGTCGGGTAAATTTCTATTGAGTTATTGAACAGCAACCGGGAATAAAGAATTATGCAAAGTAGATCAATCATCAAAATCAATCATTTCATCATCATCATCATCAGATGACGTCCACTGCTGAACGAAGGCCTCCCTCAAGGGGGCGTTTGCCATAATCCCCACGCTTGGCAGGCGGCTTGGGGATCGCAGTGGCTCACCGATCATTTTTCATCATTTTTCACTGCAGCACTAATAAACATTTGTAGTCTTGATGTCGCATTCAGTTCGGAAGTGATCGGTTTTACGAGTGTAAGTTTTTACGGTAAAATATGTACATATACTAAAGTATGAGAAGGTGTCTTAAAATGTATTAACACAACGTGCGTGCGCATTTTAATGAAAAAGAAAACATGCGCCCACTTTTTTAGACGTACATATGTATATTTTATTGTAAAAACACACGGCTTTTATCTTACACTGTATGTTTTGACAATCAAATTGCAAACATTCATGCTAAAAAACTGTCTCATATTAATTACAATCGCCGATTCTAGGGCCTACACTTACATAGCATCTTTTTTCCCTTCTGTTAAAGGACGATACTCGTGAATGACAAATTAGGAGATCTCTCAGCGCACGAAATTGCTCCACAAGAATATTTTATTGAATTTCACCACTTTTTATTTATTGTGAGCGTATTCGATGATATAATTAGAATGCCTTTCACGGTACACAAGCTTTTTGTATTTTGATTTTGTTATATTCTGGAGCGGGTTTTTGTTAAACAGACAGAGCAGTGGACACTTGTCCTATATTGGACGTACGACTAATAGTATATACATATATGTATATATATATATATAGCACCGCGTACATGTCTAACGTGAATAAAACGCCTCAGAGCCTAGGTGTATACGGAGAAGCAGACCAAGCAGGGAACTTGGTTGGATTCCCGAGTCGCGTAGTCTTATTCAGTTTATGGGCGCGGACTTTAACTATTCCAAGAAGCCTTGTAGATGACAATAGGCTCGCCCCATATTACATAGGACTTAATAACAGCATCGGCGAATTGTGAGTGTCCAATAGTATGCCTCTGCCTAACCCTTTGGAGAATACAGGCGTGATGTTATTTGGCGTATTGTTTTCAATAGTGTTTAAAAAACCTCTTTTTGTTCCCAGGAAATCGAACACTGCTACTATCACGGCACGGTGAAGGATTACCCAGGGGCATCAGCAGCATTCCACACGTGCAACGGCGTGTCCGGAGTCATCCACATAGGCAACGAGACATTCGTCATCCACCCCTTCTACGGGGGTGACTTGTCGGTCAGTGGCGCTTGCTTTTTTAATATTAATATAGCTTTTCAACAAAGAATTGATATTTTCGGGATTTTTATTTTAATCCCAATACATGAATATATATTTTTTTATAATTGAACCTCGTTTCATAAAACTTAAAAAATATTTTGGATGCCACGTGAAATTATAGAAATAGGTATTAACATTCGTAACAATTTGAAATCATTAAAATTACATTACAATAGGTTATCATATAGCTATTTAATAAAAAATAAAGGCCGTTCGTTCGAAAGCACATCATTTGAGAACGGCTGGATAGATTTGGCTTTTTTTTAAATATTTTATAATTTCAAAATACGTTTTTTTCGGGAAAAAATTTATTGAAATTTGAACGGGACATCGACTGTGAGGTCGGCTATTTGACATCAAAATTAAATTCGGTTTAAAACGACGAGTTCAGGTTACGGTTAGTTAAACACCTAATGATTAAACAGCCGATCTTGAATATTGGTAGTTACATTATATTGTTTATGTGACGTATGTGGTGATGTCGACCACTAATTCCATTGAACTACCTACGAGTGTTTGTGTATATTTGGTGAGTTGCTATGTAACATTGTCTTAATTAAACTTAATTATATAATCATGAGTTTGCATTTTCGGCAGCCTAATTACCGATGTAGCAATCAGTTTTCGACAGGCGTAGATCGCGCGATAGCTTCTGTCAAACGTCATTTTAGTGTCCGAAATAGGACAGTAAAACTGCTGTCGCGTGGCTGTCGCTTTATTGTCGCTGTTTTTACGTAATTAGACTGCCGGTCGCTGAAAGATGTTTAATCTACTTTAAAGATATGTGACTACAATCACGGATAAATTGTTTTCTGTAAAATCTTCCTTAAATTGGGATTTTTTGATGCATTTTTGATGTCAAAATATGTATTTCTCATATATTCGTTCAGTACTGACTCAAAATGAATTGACAACAAAATAAATCAATCAAAATCAAAAATCAAATGGAACACCATACCTCGTTCCTCCATAAGTTCTTCAAAATAAAAATGCGTTTTATATTCGGCCATAATAATACGTTCTGAAATACCTTCATTCTGTTTACCTGTTGTTTCTAAACGAATCCATAATTAATTCTACCTCACCAACTTGATTACAACTTTAATCACCTGATTTAGTATTCTTATTACTTAACCAACTCATTTCTAATAAATGCAAGTTTGGTTAACCCAAAGCCGTGTTTTAACCCTTAACTGTACTTAAGTTTGGCCACGTAAAATATTTTATGATTCAAGACGTTAAATACTTATTATGATGGGAGTACATTTTTACGTCGATCTGAAAATATCTGGAGTAAATGGTTTTAAGTATGGAATAGGCAAGAAATAGTCTAAGGGCGTTTACATTAAAATTTGTTCATTTTGCTTGTTAGATAAACCATATATTTATATATCTTCATATCAGATTCCAGTTTACAGTTTTCCTGACGATGTTTTCATTCACCGTTAAAGCAAGTGATAATCAAATTGTAATCAGCACATGATTCCGAAAAATCAGAGATTCAAGCCGGGTTTGAACTCAGACCCTCCTGCACGGAAAGCAAACGTTCAACGGCCAGGCTACCACTGCATCATATTACCCTAAAAAGAAAATATCGTGCGTAACCATAATTAAACCAATTTTAATACAATCAAGTTCTAACATATCATTGTAATACAAAATTAATTCAACTTTAACCGTAACATTAACTACGATTAACTAATTACACTCTATTTAGTGCGATGATTAAAACCTTACGGCCTCAAGTTAACCTCAACTTGGCCTCAAATAAGCATAATTACGGCCCCACTTAGGCGGGCGAAATTAAAAAATACTTTTTATTTGTAATCTTCTTCACTAATAGTCGAGTTAAAGAGAAATAGATTAGCTTTTTATTTTGTGAGTTTGAGTAAAGTCTGCCAGAGTCTAGTTTTGGTTTTTTGTAGTGTTCTTGACTGGAAACTGATATGGATTTCTAGAAGCATGACACGCTATCGACATTGATATCACATCGGTGGGATCAGCAATCCAACTTAGTTCAATTTTTATTGGACTTAACCGAAACCAAGACAGAAAGAAAGTGGATGCGGAGTGCCGAAGACCGGGCTCAGTAGCACTTATTGGGCCTATGTCCGACAGTGGACGAATGTGATCTGATGATGATGATGATGAAGGCCAAAACTACTCCATTTCTATATTGGTCTGTCTGTTTTGTTGAACAAGCCACAGGCACATGGGAACACTTTATAAAAAAAAAAAAAAACGTTTCCCCACTCTATGATTTCTCCTGTATCGTGGGCACAGTTTACAAACATGCACACACAACCAGACCCGAAACAACTATCTGTAGATCATACAAATATGATCAATATATCTTGCCTTCGATTTTCATTAATCGTCAGAGCCTTTAGACTTGTTTTTCTTAGAATAATGTCTTATAGTCAAATCTTCCACCTAAATTTATCCAACCTGCAAGCCTTAGGACAGAAAAGTTAAGTTAAACGCTTGCTTAGTCCGTAAGTATATTAGCAGCCTAATTACGTAAAAATAACGACAGCAACGCGACAGCCACACGACAGCAGCCTCACTGTCGGCCAATAGGTACATATATGACACAAAAATGACGTTTGACAGTAGCTATCGCGCGATCTACGCCTGTCGCAAACTGATTGCTACATCGATAATTAGGCTGCCGATCCCAATAACAAAGTTTTATCGCTATAAAGTAGTATGGTATTGATAAATTTGAACAGTTTAAGAGTACATACTGAAAAAACGATCTGGAGCAAACAATATACGGTTGTACGTTGGTACATCCATCAAAAGAAATTGCGTAGAATTCACTCGGTCCTTACCGTGTCCGCTTCAAGTTGGTGATCAATCTTATCCCAAGTATTTTGTTTTGTCTTATAGATAAACTTTATCTGAAGGTTTAGACCAATATTGTGTGAGGTTGGTGTCGGGATAGTTGAAAATGATATTCTCATGGTATATTTTATTTTTTTGTCTTTCTTTAATAATAAAAAAATAATACCTTTGCTCAAAATATCTTGTTTTATGCTGTGTCATTGGTCTAGTGTGAGTATGAGGTCTTTAATTCGATTCCCAGGTCGGCAAAAGTGTTACTAGATTATTCTGTACGTATGAAAATTCTGAAAAGCAGCTCAGTCTTTGGGATTTTACCCAGTAGGCCATAGGCCCATAATAGGGGTATTACAAGGGATTTAATAACAGAATCGGTGAAATTTAGGTGTACAGTCAGCATCATATACACGTAGCGAAATTAAAAGCTTATTCTTGTAAAGTTATTGATTAAAATCATAAAATTTAATTGACCACTTAACTTTATGTATCCACAGATACTATGTATGAAATTAGTCAAGATTTCCTCTATAACTCGGTTTTGAATTTCGCTACGTGTATACATCTTTTCGATGCTGACTGTACATTAAAATACATTCCTGCTTAACCCATCAATGCATACAACCGTGATGGAATGTTATGTTATTTCCGAAAAATATAGTACCTACATACGTTGACAAAAATTCACAAATAAACGACTACCTATATACATGAGTAAGTGGGAACGCGCCAAAAGGAGCTATATATGTTATTCACCGTCATTTTCTTTAACGACGCAAATTCTTTTCATGTGCCTACTTTCGATAAAAAAATGCTCTATATTTGTAACTTCAAGATTGACTGATGTAAGTTAAAGGCGGAAGCGGTTCCGGGTTTTTTTTTTTTATAAAACATTGTCCCGTACTAGGATTTCTCCTGTATCGTGGGTACAGTTTACAAACATACATGTCACATGCACACACAACCAGACCCTAAAGGCCTACCTCTCTTCCACTCCTCTCGGTTCAAAAATTTCTTAGACCAATCATTACAATAGGAGTCTAGCGAATAGTATCAAAAGTGTATATTTTAGGTGTAAGTGACTGTAATTCGCCCCGCTTATAACTAAGTCCGAAGTTCAATTTATAAGGGCACACACTTTGTCATTGACAAGTATAACACATTCATATTCCGCGCGGCTGTGATTGTCAGGCTCCACATACGCACATAAGAGCACAGAACTTGAGCACACATTTCTCTGAAGAAACCTTGATTGATTTAGTAACTAAAAGTATGAGTTCTTTAATATTTCACGTGCTTACGCTGGCACGCTCTGGTTAATGTTTTTTTTATTTTGGCCCACAAGATTTCTCCTGTATCGTGGGTACACTTTACAAACATACAAGTCACATGTACACACAACCAGACCCGAAATATCTGAATATCATACCCATATTTGTTTGGTGCGGGTATCGAAGCTGCGATACCTATCGCACAAAGCTAATCACTTAGCCACTGTGCCAACCGTGCCCTCAATGTCAGATCAGTAGGTATGGTAAGGACGCAAGGAGCAACATCTACCCGTGGTAGGTGTGTTTTACTACTGAAGAAGGTGGTGAGATGAACTTAATGCTTTCAACATACAGAAGTTTAATCACTACATACTATAAAACAAAATGCCCCACCGCGTCTGTCTGTCTGACTGAATGTCTGCCTGTCTGTTCCCGATAAACTTAAAAACTACTGAACGGATTGTCATGCGGTTTTCACCAATAGACAGAGTAATTCATGAGGAAGGTTTCGGTGTATAATATGTTAAGGTTTTGTGTAAACTGGCTCAAATAAGACGAAGATACTTGAAGATGTCGGAAAAAATCTTGCCGACTGGGAGCTTTGCTGGCGTGCGCTGAGTAAATGCTCGACGCAACAGGATAATACGACACTACGATGGAAAAAAATGAAAGCGTGTATGCTCTGCTACCCATGCGAAGCCGGGGCAGGTCACTAGTATATAATAATTATAGGTTTGTTATTAACTGCCTCGTTGGTGTAGTGCTTAGTCAACTGCTGAACGTGAAGTCCTGGCTTCGACTCCCGGATCGGGCAGTATTACTGGAATTTTCTGTATGGAAATTCCCTCTAGCAACACGAAATCTGGAACTGTGGCCAGTAGATGACGATAAGGTCGCCCCCTATGCCTCTGCCAACCCTTCGGATAATACAGGCGTGATGATTTTATGTTATGTGATTAGGATAAAAATAAAAATGTGATTTTCTTTCTTTCAAACCGTGTTATTGTGAGCCATCAAAAAAATATTTCCCGGTAAACATTACAGAATATTAATGAAAATTACAAGAGAAAAGATACTAATTATAATTTAATTGGATGAAATATGAGAACAATATTGCAGTACATAGGTGAAACAATTATGTATAATTGGTACTTAATTACGGACGACCTGCTATGCAGCTACATCATTTTATTAAAATTAAATTACTGTACGTTATATATACTATATATATATACACTAGCTTCCGCCCGCAGCTTCGCCCGCGTTGATTACGAACCCGTACATTTTCCCGGGATAAAAAGTAGCCTATGTGCTATTCTAGACTATAATCTATCTTTGTGCCAAATCTCATCCAGATCCATTCAGCCGTTATGGCGTGAAAGACTAACAAAGATCCATCCATCCATCCTCACAAACTTTCACATTTATAATATTAGTCGGATAAGTAGGATAGATGGATGGATCTTTGTTAGTCTTTCACACTACATATTTTTAATTCTTTCCTGTTCACCAA
Source organism: Shargacucullia verbasci (assembly GCA_947562105.1). Taxonomy (NCBI): domain Eukaryota; kingdom Metazoa; phylum Arthropoda; class Insecta; order Lepidoptera; family Noctuidae; genus Shargacucullia; species Shargacucullia verbasci. The sequence goes on from OX387284.1 coordinate 1,343,422, forward strand.
AGTCTTCTTCCCTTTAAAACCGACCTGTACCAATTTTATTAAGTGCAAGAACATCAACAACTTTTGCTACTGATTGTCCACTAAATCCTATTTATTTTCGAATCCTCACAAAACTGTCTCATCCCAGTCTCGCCACTGTTTCCCAACCAAAAAGACAATACACCTTCCTGTAATCACATCAAAACACCAGTCTATTAAAAGTTACATAATACAAACTTTCAATAGCTAAACAATCCATCTATACGTACACACACACACAAACAAACTTTTGTGATGTTACTGGCACACACTGACAGCCGTAGCTATAACGCCCGGTTCAGACAATAGCAGCCTTATCTCTTGTGACCCGCTAAACAAAAGCGGCAGAGGGGCAAGATTAATAGATCGCCGTTATTGTATCCATGCCTTATGATCACCTGCCCGTATAAGGAAGCTTGTTTGATCTTTGGTATTAAGTTTAGATTGTGCGGCTATGTGTATATATACCTGTTTTGTTAATTGTTTTTGGTTTTTAGCTGAAATTTACAAAGAAGTATTTGCTTTGTGATAAGTAATTAAATTATTTTATGTTTTTATTTTTTACCAGCTTCCGCCCGCGTCTTCGCCCGCGTTATTTACGAACCCGTACATTTTCCCGGGATAAAAAGTAGCTTATGTGCTATTCCAGATTATAATCTATCTCTGTGCCAAATTTTATCCAGATCCGATCAGCCGTTCTGGCGTGAAAGAGTAACAAAGGTCCATCCATCCATACTCACTAACTTTCACATTTATTATAATATTAGTAGGATAGGATTATTGTTTGGCATTCCTAATGATAATGGGGTTTAGTTAGTGTAATTTAGAGAAACAAGACTTTTTGCAAATTGCCTCTTTGGTCTAGTACAAGCGCCACTGCTGAGCGTGAGGTTCGATCTCGGGTTGGGCAAACTGTTATTGCATTTTTCTCAATGAAAATTCGGAGTAGCAGAGGAAAGTTGGGAACTGTGCCTGGTGAAGACAATAGGCTCACCAGTCACCCCCTATTACATAGACCTCAATATCAACAATCGGCGAAATATGGGTATCAAATAGTCCACCTCCTCCTAACCCTTCAGAGATAACAGGCTTGATGCTATATATAGTATATCCCTACCGGAATCAAACCCAGGACCTCACGCTCAGCCGTCACGTCAATGAGGCAGTACAACGTATATAACTATATATTATTTTCTTAACAAGCATCCCAAGCGACCTGAAAAAAGACCAAACGCCTATTTACAAATAAACGAGCATTCATTCAAGAGGATGATCTTAGATTTACACTATCATTTACGCAAGCACTTTCTCCGTCACTTTGTCCCGTAATAAGTACACATCAAATAAATAGGTAGTAACCCTGTCTGTCCGTCCCACCCTGTCACGTCAGACGTGCAGGGACGTGATAATCCGGACCCTTATCGTGGCCGTGCCATAAATTTGGCACGTTCGGGATCTCGCGCACAGTGCGTCTTGGCCGTTTTTAGATGTCTAAGGTTTAATAAGAACTCTGTGTCTCGGTCTTGCAAGGTCTACATGAGCTTGTCACCAGATTTCACTAAAGGCTGGAACGTATTTACATGAACAAGTCTTATCGGCCTCTACCAATACTTGAAATTTTAAAAAGATTTTTTTTTTTCTTGGCGTATTCACGACGTTATTATAAAATATTGTAAAATAACATTATATATTTCATATTTCAATTTTCTAGTCCCATAGGTAGTGAAATTTTCAACAGAAAAACCTAATTACACTTTGCCCGACCCAGGGGATTGAACCCAGAATGTCAATCTCAACAGCCACACTTGTGACTACTAGACGAATAAGTCTATCAATATTATAAAAAATACAAAATTAAAAAGGTAACCATAAATTTTCTTGCCCATAAACAACCCCAGTCTCATCATCATCATCATCAGCCAGAAGACGTCCACTGCTGAACGAAGGCCTCCCCCTTAGACCACCACATCGAACGACATTCCGCCACTTTCATCCATCGGTTGCCCGCGACTCTCACAATGTCGTCGGTCCACCTAGTAGGAGGCCTTCCTACGCTGCGTCTTCCGGTTCGTGGTCGCCACTCGAGAACCTTTCTTCCCCATCGGTTGTCCGTTCTTCGAGCGAAATTCGTTCAATACATTGACTGAATTACAATGTATATGCCTATTGGCTATTATGTACAAAGACGTGTCCGTCAATAAGGACAGAACCGTTTTTAATCAAACACATCAAAGGTACCTACGTCATTATACGCTGAAAATCAAAAATAAATTGACGAAATCGGTCCTTATATAAAAGTGTGACGTCATCTGTTGCCGTCACGCTGACTGAAATAATACGGAAGTATTAGTTATTTTCGCAAAGTCCTTCGACATTCTTAAGTGCCACAAGGCGCCATTTTGTCTTTAACACCCTAACTCGACACAAAATTTGTCACGCTGGCTGAAAAAATCCCTATCGAATAGACGACGCGTCTCATAAAAAACAGGATCGTGCTTTCTTTAACCAACGCGGCAACGCTCTGATATAATTAGTTTTTATAACCAAATATTTGACGCCAACAGCCGTAATTTTAAAGTGCCACACGACGTCATCACTTGACCCGTCTGGCACGTCACGACGTTTGTCGCGCGGCGTGTAATCCGCGATATAATTGCCGTCACGCTCTCATCCGCCGTAATATTCTAACAAATTGGTGGGATCAACCGTTTATTATTTATGACACTCTGTCAACCTTGTCTGAAGGGATTAAGGATGATTTTTTATTGCAGGTTTTAGTTTGAAGTGACAGGTCGTAATTGTTGGTGCAAATTTTGTATTTACTGTTATTTTTTGGGGTTAACAAACTTGTTTTATTAATTTAAAGTTACTTTTCAACACAGCGCCATTTGATTTCTATGTAAAGGCGAGCTTATTACCATTTACTAGGCACAGGCCCAAATTCTGTGTTGCTACTGAGAATTTTCGTACAGAAAAGCCCGATAACACTTTCCTTGACGCGGAAATTAGACCTCACATTAGCAGTCCAGACTAACAACCATGAATGAGTCAATCATGATAACTTATACATAGAAATATACACAAAACAGAAATGACATACTAATATCACATGCAGCGGCGTGCAGAGAGTTTTTAGACAGGGTAAGCAGAACATTTTTAAAGCTTACTTACCAATAATACCTACTGCGTATGTGATTTGACTCCTCAAATATCGTATAATAAATATTTATCTGAGTTATGTAGGGTAGGCAGTGTCTTTTTGTCTTTATTCACCGCACGCCACTGATCACATAAATCTCCCACATAACATAATCAGTTTTCCTATCATCATGGAAACCAACTTCATTTACAAACAATCACTTATATTCCAGTTACGAGAATTCGCTATAACAAATACTGATATATATAAATCCAGGGATTACTCTGTGTTTAATAAAGATTAATAAACGCGTGTTAGAAGCGATGTGTCTCTGTAATATCGCCATTAAGCGGTTGCCGCGAAAACATAATCTTTAGGCGCCATTACTCCACAGTCACATCGCCTCGTTATTGCCTATTTATATAACAGTTTAAAACTCATAAATAACAGCTAAGCCGCTACGAGACTTACAGTTAATTACAGAATATGCCGAATTAATTGTAATTTACTCGGTGAGAGGATTTTTTGTAATTTTTTTAATGTTGTTTCGGATTTTGTTGATGGGGATATTATAGAGATGTATTATGTAGAACGTTTAATAGGGTTTCGCGTAGATATTTCCACTAACGAGCTTTTCATATGTAGGTACCTATATGATAAAGATTATGCCACATCTATCACTTGATTAATTTAAATTTCGAACTTGAGACGTTGGCTTAAGGATGAATTTTCGATGATGTAAATCAGACAATCTTAGTAAGTCTGCTCTATTTTTCTAGACTAGCTTCTTTCTAGACTAGACTAGGATTTCATTCGTGTCGTGAGTACAATTTACAAACATGCATATCACATGCACATACAACGAGACCCGAAACAAGTATCTAAAGATTGATTCCGCGACACCTAGGACCTCACTTAGCCACTGTGCCAACGGTGCCGTCAAATTAAGAAGAAGCAATTTATCTGCTTACATTGCATACACCCTGGTACTTTTACTAACACTCAAAGTACTGATATTTATTTAAAAACGCCACTACACGTAATATTAACCAAAGTAAGTTCTAAGGGGAGGCCATTGCCCAGCAGTGAGAACCCAAAATAGGCTATAAAAAATAAAAATAAAAAGCTCTAATCACTCAAACTCAAACTTATCAATCAATAAAATAAAAATGAATAAAACGATAAAATCTTTATGAATATTTATTTATTTTCGCATTCTTGTTGATCTTCAACACAACGTGTGAGCCGATATAATTGCCGAGATTACGTCTCATTAGGGCTGAGTACAAATTATGTAACCGTCAGAGCCTCTTGGGAAAAATATAATTTACGACTAGCTTTATGTACAAACGAACAAAGAGATAAGTATATAGGGTCACCAGACAAATATGATGTTTGTAAAATTATGAATATGTATATACGTACAAGTAGTATATTATTTCAATTTATGGAAAATTTCATCTATTTATCTATTCCTGTATGCCTATAATTATGACTGTACAATCACCGACAAAAGGAGCTCGTCAGATCATAGTACAAAATTTCAATATTTCTTTTTTATGAATGAAAACTTTAAAATTTAATTCCTTTTTGTTATTAATTATTATGGAATACCATTACGATATCGACTAATGAGATGGTTAATTAAGAACAATAAAACCTTCTTTGATAAATCAATTTCAAAATCACGAAAAGTTAATCAAACTGTACATAATAAATTCATTTTTATTGAAATAAAAATAAATTTCATACATAAAAAATTCTAAAAACTATTCATTCAACAAAAAATCTATTACATATTTTTAAATTGACCATTCACAAACAAATAAAAATATTCAGACTCAAGTTGTTACTTTCCAAAGTCTTAATTTGCAATAGGGAAGAATGAACAAGGAACTCCAAGATCCATTGTCTAATATAGGCTTAAAACACGTGGCCAATACAATTGCCTACCACACGCAAACAAGAGCGATTCCCTAAACAATTTATTTACTGGATATATCTTCAAGTATTTGTTACAGGCTGTTGGTCAAAGCCCTATGATTAGTGTAGCGTACGCAGAAGTAATTACTGGGTGAAAACAGTCTGTTTTCAGTGTAGGCGAGTTTTTACAAATGTTCCAAGTTATAGCTAGAAAAAATATATTACAATGCTTTTGGTAAATTTTAAATGCTATCTATTTCGTTTGGTAATGCTTTTTTTTTTAACTGGTACACCAGAAAAATAAATTATGATAATAAAATCGGCTTCACATAATATTCTTCGAGATGTCGTTATATTAACTTTTTCAATCTAAACTACTTACATTACATATTACAACCTAAGTTACCCTTTCTAAACGAAGTATTCTAAGCTTAATTGTACATTACCTAAGTATATTTCCTTTACTATCAAATACATTTCACATCCAGATAACATACAACTAATAATAAATAAAAAATTATCCAAGAAAAAACAACATCAGAGAGTTATTGTTAAGATGATTTAAAATTAGTTCTGAAATACAAAATACATAGTTAAATGTAACTCATCCACAGGTTCCTAATACTAACCAATACTAAAATATTAAATACTTTGAAACAAAAAACCCTTGTCAATTCAACTTTTGACAGACCATTTCCTTCTGAAAAACGTTCGAGAAACTCATCAAATAGGACTTTGTTGGTGATAACGGGCATAAAACCTCCATTTACGTTTCAGTTTCTCAATCTACCGAACCTTCATAAAACCTAAACTAGTTTCTACTTCTTCAACGCATCATATATAAGTACCTACCCACTTACCAGCCACATCCAGAACCGACAAGCCGCAATGATTAACATTATTCCTTAGCAACAGAATAGAAGCGTTCAACCATTAATCACTGGCAGAAGAAACTGGCGCCTACAGTGACTCGCGTTTCACCAACTTTTAGATGAGTCTCCGCCTCACAAACTTACTGTTTGAGTACTCAATGACTCAACAAATCCGCCCCCAAGTATCTGTACTTGTGATTTCCCGGCTAAAAATATTTAGACTAAAATACGCACTACACGGTCGCGATGAAAATGGAAGCGTGCCTGGATTTTGGCTAAAGTGTCGAAATATATTTGGATTCCGTATTTGTAGTTTCATCACGTCAGGAACAAACGGTCTATGTAGAGTTAGAACTTACAGTTACTTTTGTCAAAGGTTGCTTAAAGAATATATTACGATAGGTGTGAGGCTGCCAGGCTCTCGGAAATATGTTAGGTCGTAGGTATAGTCCCCTTGTACATCTCTATTGGTTTCCATTTTGTATATTTCTTCTATTTCTAGTGTGCAATAAAGTGTATTGTATTGTATTGTGTGTATAGTCAAGATTAAAAAAAAATATGATCAATTGAATTTCTAAATGAATACCGTTTTACTTTTCATTACTGTTAATAATATACCTATAATGGGTCGTTCTTTGAGCAGGATTTTATGAAACTACCTTCAAAATATTTAAATTTGCAAGAATAAAAAGTACTAAACAAAATTTAAAAGTATATATATATATATATATAAAAAATAAATTTACCACGATAATGACGCAAACAATCGTGTTCGAAAAAGGACCCCAATACTGTTAATCAAGGTCACACATGATTTATCATTTTAAAACCTGATTAATCATCACTTGATCAAGTTTCGGGGCAATATAATAGAAATTACAATAGTGGATTGGGACTTTCGATTTGGTAACTTTGCGAATACATTGCGCGGTAACTAAGCTGTCCTTATACCACTGTATGTTTTGTATTGAGCAGTGAACTTGGGCTGAATTTGTATGATTTATATGCAATTTATTACATTGCATAGTGTTTTTTTTTTAATACTTTGGCCTTCTCTAAAAATAATTCCTGTATCGTGGGTGCGTCACACACAAATTCACATGCACAAATACCCAGACCCGGACCAACGATCTGTAGATCATACAAATATTTGTTACGTGCGAGACTCGAACCCACGACACGTAGCGCATCAGTCGATCGCTCAACAACTGCGCTTACCATGCTGTCAAGGTCAACTCATATTGCACAAAATATGAGTGCAACCTTGCTTGTAGTATGTGATAGAAAAGCCTTTACTCTCGCTATGTAATTATGCTCTAAAGAATTGGTCGCAATTAGCGAACAGTCACTGCTATTGCAATCGCCGCGAGCAAACTCGCTGAGTGATACTAGTTAATCACTTCCACCAAAGAGGATAACCCCTTATTCAAAACACACGAGATTTAACTCTCAGAACCAAATCTTCATTAGCATAAAACTTCGTATCATTTCTCTACACCAACACCAAACGAACGCTCCAACTGTGCTCATATCTCAGACAAATGCGTTAACGGATATCGAGTTAACGCCTAATACACGGTTAGTTCTTAACTCACTAGAACTTGCCTAAGCGTAACTTTATCCAGCACATCTGAATGTTCTAAATACACGTAAGTATGAGCTGAACTTACGAGTAAGTCCGAGTTTAAAATAGTTATGTTAATTATTATAAGTTGAAGCGGTATGGAAGTGGTAACTGACGGTTAAATACCTCTAACTGTTAGTAAATCATTTCTAAACTGCTTCAAGTTTGTTGTGTTGTTTCTTTCTACCTTCAACAGAAGAGAGAATAATGTAGCCCGTTACTGTCTCTATTGGCCACGGGCCTCTTCTCAATATGAGAAGAGTCAGATCCGTAGATCTGTTGAAAATTATATACGAGTAGAGCCCTCTCAGGTATCCGGGCTTCTGCACGATGCTTTCCGTGATCATTTAACATACGTGATAATCAAATTCTGATACACACTGGAACTCGTAAATTTAGGGGTGCAAGCCGACTTCAAAGTCACTCCCTCAAGCATGAAAGACAAGAACTCAAAAAACTAGGCTAGAACCACTAATACCAACGATTATTCGGTTCAAAAACTACCCACATAAGCTACATATACAAGGTACCTAACAAATCCACACTCACTTCCATCGACTTAAACATGCACAGGAACTATTTACGTTTCACAAACACTACACAATCTGTACTACAAATAGTTATTTCTGTGAACCGTCGCAACCCTCGGAAATTCACTCACAAAGCGAAACAATTGCCAATACAAGGAAATACAGAGGAAAACTAATTTTACAAATGATATTTGAGGGTCGTACTGTCCTGTGATCCGCTTATTATAATCTCCTTGAGGACGTTCCTTCAAGTGTACAGAACCATTTGTATTAGTTGACGTCTTTACAGTGGATTTGGGGTACCTTGTTTGTTCTAATGACTGCTATTTTTAAGTCTCAAGCTGTCTTTGTAAAAAGAGTTCTATTCTTTGTGAATAGAGGTCATTTTTTATTTGTTGTGAATGGAATTGGAAGAGGTGTATTTCGGTGTAACAATTGATCTTTTGATTTGAGTATCAAAGGTATCAATCGTATATGTTCTGTTATTGTTAACTGCAAAGTAGACCTTTATGTACTAATATTAAATATTTCTATAGAGGCCGTCCCAAAATCGTAATATTTAATTCACTAAAAACAAATATACAAAAACGAAGCACCTTAGTATTTAATACTTCCAGTCTAGAGGATGCCCACTGCTGGGCTAAATGCCTTACCTTAAATGTTTTGTATTTTTTTAAGGGCATATCAGTGATGCCTTTTTAATGCCTGTTACACCAATCACGTCAAATCATTTTGAATTCCAATGTACAATCTGCACACGCTTTACGTAACCCTAAGCAGGCAACCTACTCAAGTTAGATCTAAACACGTGCTTTCATTTCCGTTTTCGTTCAGAAAGTGATTTGATTTTTCTTCTGTCATCACATTTACAACATTTTGCACGTGTAAATCTATATCCTTTGTGTTCAAGTAGACTTTTTACTCTACGTTACCGACATAAGGATCATATTCGCATAAGAAAATATTGTGATCAAACGTTTAATTTCTCATTAAAATCCCTATCGCGGAACCAAGGACCAAAGATCAAAACGAGGCAGTTAGATATTAAGCAGTATTTTTTTTTTTTTATTTTGCCGCACACTAGGATTTCTCCTATATTGTGGTACAGTTTACAAACATACATGTCACATACACAAACAACCAAACCCGAAACAACTATCTGTAGGTCATACAAATATTTGTTCCGTGCGGGAATCGAACCCGCGACACGTAGCGCAGTAAGCTAATCGCTTAGCCACTGCGCCAACCGTGTCGTCAATTATGCATTATATTTTCATAAAAACTTATTGATACAAAATATTGCAATTACTCTAACTTTATAATACATACCTAATATATACCAAAGCCTTTACGTAATATTTTTGTAGTCTATTAATATATTTAACAGTTTATTTGCCTATCATAAATTAACGGCTATAATCCCATTTGTTAACAAAGTTAACATGCCTAACGATTACTTTGACAAAGTCAAAATCTAGCGTTTATCCAGTATTTTAGGATCTCTTAAATAAGGTCACGTCAAGCTTAAATATCAAAAAAAGGTATATCATACACACATCTGTGTCTCCTACATTATTTTCCATCATACATACCGTCAAACACAACCATTTCCCGACAACATAGCAAGTAAATATTGTCCTAAAAATCCCAACACAAAATGAACCGTCAATCACTCCAAAGAAAATAATAACCCGAAACTGCTGCAGCATCACACGCCGACGTTAACCCTAAAACTGCTCGTGTAATAACGGTGTGACGTATTGTATAACACGTGTTCTTGTCACGCTGAGGCCACATTTGTCACGCTGGCGATAATCTGCCCCGCACAGGCCAACTCAGTTTGTTTTGCCCACATGTATCACAAATTATATGGTCACGGTATCTATAATAATGCTTTTCTCTATACCCTTTGTGTGTAAAATGAGATTTTTATCTCGCTCTCTCTTTGTATGTAAATTTGTAGTGTATTTCGATAAAAAATTTGTATTTTTGTAGCGAGTTTGTTTATTGGTGTTTGTTGAACATGAATATTTATTTTTGTGAAACAAAATATTTCTATTTTCCCTTAGGAATATACTATATGATACACTTTTGATGGAGTTCGGCAAACACATTATTATATCGATAGCTTCTCAAAACATAATTATGAGGATTTTATATAAACAAGTTGTGAGCATAAGAGCCTCACCTATAAAAAGCTAGCTGCAATGTATCTTCATCTATACTATAATAAAACTCACTTATCTGTCTCTTTAAACACCTTTAACTTAAAAACTAACAAACCTATTTTTTGGAACTCACTGTAGCGTCAATTATATAGCTTTTAGAATAAACACATATTTAGTATTCCATCGTTCATAAAATTTTAATATTTTTTACAAGCATCATACCGAAAGCCATGCGGTAGAAGTTGCAGGGATACTTAGTCATTTTATATTAAATAATCCAACTTCATTCGTCATAGAATTTAATATGACTGAAAGCATGCCTCTCATCATTCACTCATTCAGCCCATTCATTCATATATCACTCAAAGCTAATCACGCTGTAGAGTACCTCTTAATTACCTGATTAGGTAATATCAAATATCGGTCTAGTAGTAACTTAACACGGCAGCCGATTATGAGTTACTGCTCTCCTCCCCCCCTTACTCTCTACACGATAATTGAGATGTAATACAGTAATTGAACTGCAATTATAATATATAAATTACCTAAGTTCGTCTCTACCTAACCAATATGGTAACTAAGACGGCACGTTAGGCGCAGTAGATAAGCGATTAGCTTTCTGCGCTACGTGTCGCGGGTTCGATACCCGCACGGAACGAATATTTGTATGATCTACAGATAGTTGTTTCGGGTCTGGTTGTGTGTGCATGTGACGTGTATGTTTGTAAACTGTACCCACGATACAGGAGAAATCCTAGTGTGGGGCAATGTTTAAAAAAAAAATGTGACCTTTTTATGGTTTATTGACCCGCCCCGGCTTTGCACGCGTAACACTGATTATTTAAAGCCAGATAATTTACAAATTACACAATTACACGGAAACATATGACACAAAAATGCCAAAAAGCCAAAAAAAAATTGATTCGATCGCTACCAAACTTCACAGGATCACCCGCTGGGCTGAAGATTTTACCTAACATTTTTATTAAATTGCTCCAGCTGTTTTGGAGTCCATAGGGAACATACACACACACATTTATTTATATATACATATACAGAAGATAGATGAATGGAACGGTACTTTTGTATTTGAATTTTGAATTTACATGAAAACACCAATCATCTATTGGTCAATATTTAACGTGTTCACTCCGCTTCTGTGTATATCCAGCCTTAGCGTATCACGTGTTGTTTATGTAAGTACATACATACATACTATTCATATATGCAGAGAAAAGTATGAAAGTGCAAATCACGCTGTACACCGCTCCCCTTATTCCCGTGATTAATATCAACGAAGCAACTCCGTCTTTGAGCGTACGGTATTTTTCATGCCAAAGCATTTATGATTGTGGAGTGCTTGCTGTACACGAGTGTACTTTTGTGGGCAGTTATGTGTGTATAGCGGTAATGGTTTTGTTTTTTAATTCATGATGTAAGCAGAATTTTATGTTGTTCCTGGATGAATTTGAGAATTGAGTTTTAAACCACAAGTTGATGGTTTTTGGTTAAGAATGAGCCAGGTTTGTCTACCAAAAATGATAAGCTGTATGTTCACTTGTGAAGAGTTGTCGCTTCATCACCTGAGTCTCTTAGAGGGCAAACCTAGTGCCATGTATCGGCATAATTTCACACGTGCTGAAACTGTGAATTTTTCTTAAAACGAATAACAGTTAGCCCAACCTAAAAATCGTAGTTAGGACGCCGCGTCGTGTCAGTGTATGGTTACATAATGAAATGAAAATGAAAAAACCAACGGTTTCTCAGTAGCAGCCGCTTCCGCTGGTAGAAGGGAATAAGCTCACCCCCTATTCCATAGGACTTATTAGTGAAATGACATGTACAATACATAAGTTCAACTACACTTAACTCTCTTTACTTAGCTACTGAGCATGCGTGTGACAGCCAACAATTCCACCTTCTTCAAAAATAATATATCTCGAAAATCACCCTCCATAAACTTAGAATGAACAACCAACCTGCCATATTACATATTCCTGAGTAAATAGATTCTCAGTCCTCACTAAACGTGACGTATGAACACGGGTGACGACGTAATCCGGCAATAGACGTCACTGACAATAATCCAAGATGGCGTGACCGCGTGACGTAACGCTCGTAAATGATGCATATCGATAGATACGCAGTTGGTACTTTGGACGTCTGTGAACGTATAAGTTTAAGTGAGTAGTGACTTGATAACACGTTACGTCATAAATACGTCATAGATCCTTGGAAAATTCACACCAGCGGGCTACAAAGGCCACATTGATTATCTATAGTGATTATCAAACATGATTGTTGAATGAACCTTATGCGAATCATATTAAGCAATGCAAAAGCTTCAATAAGTACGAACATTTTTTATTGTTAATTCAAAATGGCGTCGCGTTATAAAGCGGCAAGCAATTTAATTATACATAACGCTAAACTGTGGTAAAAAATTTGCTTTAAAATACTAGTTTTTTGCTTAAAAAAGTACTTACTTTCCGATACACATTCAAAAGCAATATGTCATTGGTAATACAAGATGGCGTCGCGTGTCGTAACGGCTAGCAGTATTATAATGCACTCCGATAGACTCATAGTATTTTTTAAAGCTAACAATATATTTAGTTCAATGCTTCGAAAAGTACTACTTTACTACTGGGAAACTAGTACAAGTTTTGAGCAACCTTTAATCAAAAAATGTGTGAAAAAATCGTGCGCACGCATTACAGTGAAATCATATTACAAAATGCGCATGATTTTCATACGATATCGAGGAAAACTCATACTATTACACTTCCTCAACGCATTAAACAGCAACTGTCATTGGTAAGCCAAGATGGCGTCGCGTGACGTACCGCTAAACAGCCGCATTACGATGCAGTCCGCTAGACATCAAGAGATAACAGTGTGTAATACTAACATTGATATTTAGACCACAGTGAACTGATTAGGATAGTTCAGTGATTACAGGTGACTTGGTAATTACGTACATAGTACGTGTCACAAACGTAGACCACATTATGGCACTTTGGTGAACATTAGGGCTGTCAAGATATGGCCACCATTTGCCCTACTACATGTTTATTTATAATTCGATCTGTAATGTTTGTATAACTGTATTTAAACAACAGATACAATGACATTGTCTCAAAAACACAAGTAGTTCAGACAAATTGACTTGACAGCTGTTAATTGGTCAGTGAAATGAAATGAAATGAAATGAAATTATTTATTTTGCAATTAGGATTTTTCAATCACTTTTACACGTCTTTTTTAAACTAGATGGCGTCGGCATTTCCTATGACTATCCCTGAGAAGAAACGCCGAAACAAACTCAGGGGTCAAAGTCTATTTTAAAGTCCAGACAGATTGTAATGATGTAAAGGTTTATGTGAGACAAATATAGGGTGGAATAGCCTTTTGAAGAAAGTGCCATAACTATTTGAGCTAACCTGTCGCAACAGAGTGCAAGCATGCATCAGTTATCGTGAGAATTAATGAAATGAAGAGCGCTCAGCCTAGATCTCACTCACATTTACAATGTATAGCGATTATATATAAGAAATCATTTCAATTTAAACGACATTACAATATCAAAATAATGAAGTAAATAATATAATAATTAATGGCAAAAATTGTATATAAAAAAAAGGAAAGGCTAAAGAGCGGTTCAATCCCAAGCGTTTTTGTCATCTAAATAGTCCGAAATTTTATAGTATCCTTTTTTACAAAGTTTAGATTTAATTACAATTTTGAACTTCTTTAATGTTAAATTACGTATATCATTGGGAAGTTTATTGTAAAAGCGTATACATTGTCCCATGAACGAGTTGCTTATTCTGTGGAGGCGCGTAGCATATACAGCAAGGTTGTGTTTATTCCTAGTGTTCAAAGAATGAGTATCAGACAGTTTGACAAAGTTCGAAATATTTTTATAAACATATATTAAATTTTCAAATATATATTGTGACGCTACAGTTAGAATATTAATTTCCTTAAATCTGTGTCTCAGCGACACCCTTAGACCAAGATTATAAATAGCTCGGACAGCCCTTTTCTGCAAGACGAATATAGTATTGATGTCTGCAGAGTTTCCCCAGAGGAGGATGCCGTAAGTCATCACGCTATGAAAATAACTGAAATAAACTATTCTGGCTGTATCCACATCAGTTAAGTGCCGAATTTTTTTGACAGCAAACGCGGCCGAACTAAGCTTACCCGATAATTTGTTTATTTGCGGGCCCCATTGCAGTTTGGCGTCTATAGTGATGCCTAGAAAAACAGTTGAATCCACAATGTCCAGTTCCACTCCATTCAATTTAACATTTATTGGTACTTGTCGGACATTGGGCGTTGAAAATTTAAGACATTTGGTTTTTTTCTCATTAAGGAGAAGATTATTGACATTGAACCAATGAACTACATGAGATAGTGCAACGTTAACTTCGCGAAAATCTAGTAATTGTCGTCGAATTTTAAATATTAGAGAAGTATCATCCGCGAACAATACTACCTCGTGATTATCCCGTACGTAATACACACATACACATACATACAGTCGATGGTGTAACCGTATCATAAGGAGAAGGTCGAAGAGAGCCTTAATACAATGATGCACAACTCTTGGTGTATAGTGAGACAGTGTATTAAATATAACAAATATAAATAAGAACACTACACGATCGATAGAATTAAAGACATTTATTTATCTACACAAGCTCTCATTCACTCATATACACACACACACACACATAAACACATACGCACACACTACACACACACTTTCATACTAATTTTATTTTATTTTATTTTATTAGAAATGTGACCACGTTAAGTAACGAAATAAAACCACTTAATAGATACTTTTACAATAATTGTAAAACGATTGTTAACAAGAATTTTTACAATATCAGAGTAGCAAAAAGAAGAAGAATACGGTCTGTGGTTTTAAAAAAACAGCCTTGACCCCACTAACGATGAAACTACCCATCCACAGAAATAACCATCTCGCTTCCCCAAAGGCCCAAACGTGTTCACCAATCTACCAATACACCAACGTCATCACAGACACGAATTTCAATTCCCAACAAAGAAATAGAACCTCCACTGATTCTAGAGCACCGTCGATTGGTCTCGATAGAGGCACCCCATTCATTACGTAGAGGGTTACGACGCTACGAAAGTGCTACGGAGAGCTACGCCGCTACGAATATATATGATAGCATTGGATAGATTGATTCTATTCGGATAGATGTAAAATTGATTGTACGCTTTCATTTCTGATATTTTTGAATATTTTTGTTTAGATTGAATTTGTGTTTGTTTTATCTGGGGTTAGAAGGATTTGTTGTCTGTGAAATCAATACAATGACCAATTTTCAACTATTGGGTGATGGGTTGAATAATTGAAAATATGTTTTTTTAAAGATTTTATTTTGTGTTTGAACTCCATTCAATACAATAATGTTTTATTAAACTAAAACCTTCACTCATATTTATCTTTCACTCCTTGTTAGATGCTGTTATTCTGTTGCATATTTCCATCGAGGCTTATCACTGATTCAGGGATTACTAATTAAAAATTAGATCAAAACAGTACCTCTATTATGAGTTTTTCACTATTTACTTTCATAGTAAATGTAAATTTTTATGCAAGCGATTTTAGTTCTTAACTTGGTTACATTAGTGATTAGAGTCGCTAACATGACATCTTTATAATATCGTAAATAGTAAATCAAAACTTAGCTATAACTAGATGTCACATAAGCGACTCTAATCCCTAATGTAACCAAGTTAAGAACTAAAATCGCTATCATGAAAATTTACTTTACTATGATAGTAAGTAGTTAGAAAACTCGTGATACAGGTAAAGTACATGTATAACTTACCCAAGTAAATAGGAGTACTATTTACTGTATTCTATGCAGCCAAATAGCTATTTAAATTGCAACCAACCCGAATCCTTAATTCGAGTAATCGGCTAAATAGCCGGGTGAATCCGGTTGAACCCGGTTGTTTGTTCAGCAAACTGCATTACCCAGCGATGCCCGCATCTGACGTCATTAGGGTACTCTTGTTACGTCATCCAGTATTATTGTCTCAACGATCTTAGAACGTTTGAGAAAATTCGGTACTATAACATTGATTGCTTTGGATGGGGGAGCTTGGGGAGATCGTAGAAAGGTTAAATGTTAATGGATTAGACTATAGGTTTGTAGTTATATATATAAATAAACAGTTTACTCAGGTAACTTTATAAAATAGTATACTCTTTGACAGTTTACTTAATTTATATTGCGTTTAAAAATCATTCATCCCGCAGCCTAATTACCTAAAAAAGCGACAGCAACGCGACAGCCACACAACAGCAATCTCACTGTCAGCCAATACATTATATGTCACAAAAATTACGTTTGACAGAAGCTATCGCGCGATCTACGCCTGTCGCTACATCGGTAATTAGGCTGCCGTTATATAAATGTATATTGTTGAACAGTCGTCGACGTCGTGTGATTACGAGCGTCTTTTTTAATCACTTACCTGGTGTCTAGGTCCTCCCTTTTCTTTGGAAGAACGCTATACTTTTTTGTCTAATGGCCCATGTCTTAATGGTGATTTAAATATTTTCTTAAAAAATTCGTTGTTACCCTGAAATATATTCTTCAATAATGCCAGACCTATCAGCATAACATCATGCCTTTATCCTCCGAAGGGTACAGCAAAAGTGTACTATTATACACCCACATTTTACCAATACCATTATTAATTTATTTATATTTTGTCAACACGGCTTCGTGAAACTAAACATAAAATCACACACATAATACCAAATACCACCTTTTGTTTATTTTATTCAATCTAAATTATTAATATTTACAGGCGGAAATGCAGACTTATTAAAATATATATACAAGCTAAGAATATATAAATAAAAGTACAAACTGTTAAAAACGGGGAGGGGAAGAAATCATAGGGCATCGTAAAATTCATCCACATCGCTGTCAACGGGAAAAGTGATAATAGTACTAATTCGTTTTATATAAGTGGTCTCGTAGCTACATAGCTACCGCGCAGATCGGTCAAGCTGAGAGGTTAAGCAGCGCTTGACGCGGTCGGTCTTTGGATGGGTGACCATTTTTCACATATCGACACCCTCCGACCGACTCCTCCGTGTCACGGAAAAGCACGTTAAGCAGTTGGTCCCGGGTGTTATATGAAGACCAAAAAGTCTGACAACCAGTATAACAACTTTAAATTCGTCAGCGAACAGTTCGCAGTCCGGGTTAGCTTCCACGAGAAGTGCAATGGAATAGGAAGAAGATAGCGCCATCTACCGGGCACTTACAATCTCCGACCTTCTACTGTGAATATTATAAATGAAAATCCCAATAACACTTTTCCCGACAGAGCTAGTTATCATTTCTGAGACTAAGAAATACTGATTCAAAGCATTTGAATCTACCCAATTAATACCTATTTTTACACAAGAAAATCTTTACTGAACATAACACTACGATGTGATAATAAAAAAGCCATCTCAGACAGAAATAAACAACTAACGATAACTTTAACATGAAAAAAACACTTCGTTAGAAATCCAAGGCTTTACTTAAACAAGCAACCCGTCCAGCCTCTATAGATCTTTATCTATCAATTATCTAGATCCAGCGATAGCAAATAACGCCCAACTATCAAAGATCTTCCTCCCTCCCCTAGCTCAACTAAAACAGGCGGCAGAACGGGAGATGTAATGAAGTTTTAAAGACCAATATATACTGGTGATATCGTATCCTTTCTCGCGCAATGAGTCGAGTTTCTTTGTGAAGATGGCCCATTGTACTGGCCCATTGTTTCTTGGTGGTGATTTGTGGATTCTGATAAGCCTCTCACTGACAGTGTGTTCGCAGTTGTCAGTTGAAATTGATTTTAATTACGATGATTTAAGTCTGGGCTTCATTTGGCACTCGTTTTGACTCCATTGCGCAGGATTTATGAGATAAGATTACTGAAAGAGGTAGATATTTTGTGACCGTTGATTTAATATTAAGGACCGAGTTAGTAAATCTTGCAATACTGAAATTTTGTTCGCAGCGTTACCGGAACCTAGGGTAGCAATTAGACAAACATCTTATTGAATTGTCACCAAATGAAGTTCTTGATGAAAGGTTGAGCCCGAGACTCTCGTGTTAGTAAAATACTCACTCATAGTTTAAAATTAGGTTTATTTTATTTTTTTATTGGTGCAATGATCTCTATTTAAGAGTATAGGGATTGAAGGTTTAAAGGTTGAGTTTATCATTATATAATCTTCAAATGGTATAATATATCGACTGTGAACTGGCAACATGTCCTATCTCGATTTTATGAGGATTTTACTTGTTATACCATTCTAAATTATTTCATACCCGGCAGCGCTGCAAAAAGCATATTTTACTTCAATCAAAATTAGACGCCAAAATCGAATTCATTCAATTTGTACTAACATCGATAGTTCCTTCTTAATCCTGTAATGTTGTCAAAAATGAGATAGTACCAGTTGCCAGTTCACAGTGGATATGTATGATAGTGCCTCATTTCTCAAGTGGTTGTAAACGCGGCTGCTAAGTGTCAGGTCCTGGCTTCGATTCCCAGATCAGGCAAAGTGTAAATGAGATTTTTCTGTTTTAAAATACTAGCTTCCGTCCGCGGCTTCGCCCGCATTGATTACGAACCCGTGCATTTTTTCGGGTCACGCATAGCGCCATCTAACGTCCTAAAGCAACTGTGACCGTTGAAAGTTACTGTTCTTTCCCTCGGGAACAGTAACTTTTTTCTGGATGAAAGGTACCCTATGTCCTTTTCTGTACCCCTGACAACGTATATGCAAAATTTCATGATAATCGATTCAGTGGTTCAGGCGTGAAAAGGTAACAAACAAACTTACTTTCGCATTTATAATATTAGGAAGTTAGGATGACATTTATAAAGAAGAAATATATATAGGTACAATTCTGAATCGTATATATACATAAATTTGCACCTATATTCATCAACGGTACAACACTTATAGAACCCAATTAACTACACACACCATATTTCACTTTGTATTGTGTCTGCTTAGTCCTTTCTCCAGACCGTACCTGAAATTCCCAATACCTAGGTACCTGAAAACGTCCAATACCTGAAAATGCCAATACATTATTCGGGTGCGAATAATTTAGGCTCACAATAAGACCTAATAAATTAGAGATCATTACACCCACACACTGACCTTTGAGCTGATGAATTTGGGACCCTGATTTATTTCGCTGATTGCTTTCTATTTATAGGAAGATTAAATGAGGCGTCTGCAATTGAGTCCGTTCACAGATAAAAGAGTAATTTTCGTGATTCGCCTAAATTTTCAAGTAATATATAAATTTAGCGAGATTAATTAGTGACCGATATGATTAAACACATAATTGTACTCATTATAACAAATAACTTTCACAAAATTGTTACCTGTACTTATAAAATGAATAGCTTTCGTTTGCAATCTCATCAGCCAGAAGACGTCCACTGGCTGAACGAAGGCCTCCCTTTAGACCACCACATCAAACAACATTCCGTCACTTGCATCCATCGGTTGCCCGCGACTTTCACAATGTCGTCGGTCCACCTAGTAGGAGGCCTTTGAAAAGTACTTGCACACGAATATAGATTTTCGGTTCACAAAATAAGGGAACCTATAAAAATTTTGGTTGCCCTGTTTGGTTTAGAAGCTGGAGTTTCTCTCACTAAGACATCCCATCTCCGTTTTAACCGGCATTTAAATAGGCACAATAGAAAAATCTATTATTTGTCGATGGTCGGTGTCCAACTATTAACGAACGGCACGGTTGGCGCAGTGGTTGAGAAATCGGCTGCTGCGCTACGTGTCGCGGGTTCAATTCCCGCACGGAACAAATATTTGTATGATCTACAGATAGTTGTTTCGGGTCTGGGTCTTTGTGTATGTGAATACACACCGTGCCTCGGAAAGTACGTAAAGCCGTTGGTCCTGCGCCTTATCTCTCTCCGGTCGTGTCGGATTGCCGTCCCATCGGACTATGAGAGTGAAGGAATAGAGAGAGCACCTGTGTTTGCGCACACACTTGTGCACTATAATATCTCCTGCGTAGTTGGCTAATCTCCGGTGAGATTGGCCGCCGTGACTGAAATTCGGTCAGGAGGACATTATTATAAAACACGCAAGGGGGGAAAATAAGAAAAGTATTGAAAATTCGTGAGAAAGATTCTGTTTCAAAAAATTACGTTTGCATTCGGTCGGTGGTAATCTCCCTTTTTTAAGATGGCAACCCTAACGCTCATTACATCAGCAACGGTAACTTTGGGGGGGAAAATTGAATTATTTCGGGGAATCGCATTACATTTCCAATTTATCGGGGAGCCCTTCAATACTTAATGGACATGGCCAGTAATGCTGAAAATAGGGTTTGGGTGGTCAGGTTTATTATTTTGCAGTGAAACTACGTATTAATAGCAGTCTAAAATTATCATCTTTTAAGAAAACATAACATAGCATCATACTTCACATGAAGGGTTAGGCAGAGGAATACTATTGTACACCACCCACATTACGCCGAAGTTGTTATTAAGTTCTAACTAATGGGGGGCGAGCCTATTGCCATCTATCGAGTACCATTCAAAACTTCGGCCTGCTACTGAAAATTTTCTAACAGACACTTTTCACCGATCCGGGAATCGAACTCGGAACCTCACACTCAGCACCCACGCTAGCGACTACAACCAATAAGGTAGTCAAAGGGAGTTTTTTTTTTTTGGAAAATATTTCCTAGTATACTTAGAATACTGTTGACTTTCCCATGGCCAATAAACCGAAACCCAGACATCAGTTATTATACAATACAATACACTTTATTGCACACCAGAAACAGAAAAAATATACAAAATGGAAACCAATAGAGATGTACAATCGTTTAGTATGAGACCCAGAGCAATCTCATCACTCAGATGTTAAAAATGTCTGAATGTGCACAGACTGCTGATCAACCACAATGTTCATAAAAACTAGTTTTTTTTCTTTTTTTGACCCGGGTACGTCTTAAAACTGCGGCCAGACACCGGAGGACGGGCAGCAGCGTCCTCTCACTAATCGGTGAGCCACTGCGATCCCCAAGCCGCCTGCCAAGCGTGGATTATGGCAAACCCCCCCTTGGGGGAGGCCTTCGTTCAGCAGTGGACGTCTTCTGGCTGATGATGATGAGTTTTTTTCTAGTAAAGTGACAATTACTTAGACATTCTGGCGACTCTTTAATATCTCGGATTCGAATCGGGGATTACCTGCTATCCGCAGATATAAACTACCAGGAGATCATAAGTGCACAAAGACCACCTGCAATTTTAATGTACACACACTGTAGCATTCGCAATTTCGCAAACGTTACGTATGTTCGTCTCCCTCAGTCCCGGAGCAATTTTTGCAAATTTACTCAGCTGACTTTACATTTTCGAAGTTGCCAGTTATTTTTTTATCACAGTATATTTTTTTTTCGCGAAGCACGCTTATTCCACGGGGGGCTTCGCCTAACGAATGACGTGATGGGTTTTTTATTTCGCGCTCGCGATGCGAATTAATTTGACAGTACATATTGAGCTGGGTTCAAATTCGTTTCGGTTATTTTATACACGATATCGAGTTGTTGATGATAATGATAATTATTTTGTTAATTATAGTTAGAAACTTATGAGAATACCTATACTAATTAAGGTCTCTATAACAAAGTCGGTAAGTATATATAAGTCTAAATTTAAATATTCTACCCTCAAAATTTTACGACAAAAAAGTAGAATTACTGTCTACTCTACAAAATTGTACGTATCTACCAAAAGTCACCTGAAACGAACTTACTAATTAAAGCCAAATTATCTCAAGCCAAAGTATCAATTATAATCTATAGAACCATTATCTTGGAACCAGAAATCCAGCAAGTCCCATTTTGAGCATTATACAAATTGATTTCGACTAAAAAAATGGCGGATCATAAGCCAGCACTCTGGGTAATGAAACGGTAACAGAGGTACGTCACTCTGTGTATTTAATATTTCATTTTATATTGCATTTAAAATGTTATTTTTTTAACACCACATCAAAATATAAAATACGAAAGTAACTGTTTGTTTGTGACCTTATGACGACTATACAACTGAACCAGTCGTTATGAAATTTTACTGAAATATAGCCTGAGTATTGGAGATGGACATACGCTTATTTTTAATATTGCAGCAAAACATTAAATCCTACTTCCTACTTATCTATACTTATAATAAATCTGTAGAGAGGTCAATTCTGTACATGAAATATATTTACAAAATAACTATCAGGGGGTGATTAGTGATCGACACTGATGCCAAAAATGCAATCAGTAAAATTTTTGTGTCTGTCTGTCTGTCTGTCTGTATGTTCCTTATAGAAACAAAAACTACTCGACGGATTTTAACGAAACTTGGTACAATTATTCTTCATACTCCTGGGCAGGTTGTAGTACACTTTTCATCACGCTACAATCAATAGGAGCAGAGCAGTGAAGGGAAATGTTGGGAAAACGGGAGAAGTTACTCCATTTTTTAAGCTTCCGTCGCGTGTGCAGCCTTAATGGTTAAAGCTACATAGAAATCATATACGAAAGTTAATCTGTCTGTTACATCAAAACCATTGAACCGCGAGGAAGTTCATACGCTACTTTTTTACGAAAAACGACTGAAACGCGGACGAAGTCGCGGGCAAAAGCTAGTAATATTATAAATGCGAAAGTTTGTGAGGATGGATGGATGGATGGATGGATGGATAGATGGATGGATGGATGGATGGATGGATGGATCTTTGTTACTCTTTCACGCCAGAACGGCTGAACGTATCTGGATGAAATTTGGCACAAAGATAGATTATAGTCTGGAATAGCACATAGGCTACTTTTTATCCCGGGAAAATGCACGAATTCGTAATCCACGCGGGCGAAGCCGCGGGCGGAAGCCAGTGGATAATAAATACACGCAGAAAAAGTCGCGAGTAGCGCGTAGTGGTTTTCAATAAATTCCATTTACAAATAACTCACTATAATAACGACCAGTTTCAATAAACCAATGGTTTTATGATCACAGGGTACACATACTGCTGGGCAACAGGGTCAATTAGATTGGACCAGTTTGATCAAATCAAAATTGAAAGATATTATTCATAGAAAACTGCCTCAATGGTCTAGTGGTCGTAAGCGCGACTGCTGAGCGTGAGGTCCTGGGTTCGATTCCCGGGTCGGGCAAAGTGTTATTGGGTTTTTCTGTATTGAAATTCTCAGTAGCAGCACGGAGTCTGGAACTGTACCCGGAAGATGGCAATAGGCTCGCCCCCTATTACATGGGACTCAATAACAGTCGGCGGCAACAATAATCGGCGAAATGTGGGTGTACAATAGTATACCTCTGCCTAACCCTTCGGGGAATACAGGCGTGATGCTATGTTATGTTATGTTATGTTATTCATAGAAAGAGAAATACATGACGTATTTCGCAAACAATTTATCAAACTCACAAACAACCAAATGCTTAGCAGCCTACTTGTGACTACTAGTCGAATAGAGTAGTCTAATTTCAATTCTCTATATGTCTGAAAATTTTAATGTTTCTTCTCTTGACCATACAATACCTTAATTTAGTCGGTGCAGTCTTAAAAGTCGTACAAGTCACATCCAGCTGACTTTCTTTAGCCTATAGCAAACTACAAACACCAGTACCCTATTTACATAGTAGGGTAACCGCACCAAATGTTTGCCATAACGTTAATCTAATCCAGCGAATCGCGACGCTATTTAATTCAAATGGGAAATTAGATTCGGATCCATGCGGCATGTTTGATTTGAATTACTTGCGCGAGACGTGAACGACACGGCTCCAATTTGTGGTGTCGTACGTTTGGTGTTGTTTGTTTGTTATGTGTTTTTATGAAAATGAGCTACGAAATATGGGTACAACTTTAAACTGCAACTGCAATGCAATGTAAGGCGACATGGAAATGTCAAAAGTTTCGTTGATGTGTTTCGAGTTACATTCATGTTCTGTTGGATATTGTATTTTATCATCAGCCTATTATTTTTCCCATTGTTAGGAGTCCCATATAGAAGCATAATAAGCCTCCTTTCCAATACAACGGCACCTGCAGCCTAATTACCGATGTAGCAATCAGTTTGCGTAGATCGCGCGATATCTACTGTCAAACGCCATTTTTTTGAAATATGTATTGGCCAACAGTGAGGCTGCTGTCGTGTGACTGTCGCGTTGCTATCGCTATTTTTATGTAATTAGGCTGCCATATTGAAATATATATGAAATCCTTAGTATTCTATGCGTATAATTAAACAACATTCTATTTATACTACCTTACTGGTCTGGTGAATCCCAGTGCGGCTGCAGAGCGAGAGGATCTTAGTTCAATCCCAAGTTCAAGCAAGGGGGAGGCGTTTTCTCTTAAAAAAATCTTAGTAACAACCTGAAGATTCGATTGTGATTAGTAGGCGACAAGACTACCCCATATTACTTGGGTCCTAATAACGGAATTTGTGAAAAGTGTTACCTAATAGTAGTACCTACACCTCTATATACCACCTACCTCCGGCACCACCTAGATCTAAAAATGACTTGTGAAAGCTTCCTATACGGAATTATTTACAGAAAATAAATCATTATTTCATTATTATTATAACCCCTTTTGAAATATAAACTTAATCCTATATTCTTTTAATAGATAACCACGGCGTAATCTATTTTCATGCCGAAATTATTTATAACGAGCTCGCAACGCTTAGGCAATTAATTTAAATTCAAATTAAAGTAAAAAAACAATCTTGTCGCGAGAGGCGGGAGTAAAAATGTTAACGGCTCGTTACCCGCTCACGTCCACGCGGACAACTTTTGGGCACTCCACCCTACGCTAAACGGGCGCTAATCACGAGTTTGTGGGGTGAGCCCACCAACTTTCGGCCAGTGTTAAGACGTGATCGCGTGACAGGTGCGCAGCCACGAGTGGTAAATTAACATTTCGATTTAAATAATGTTAGGGTTCGTTTTGTGAGTTTGATTTCGAATTTAGATTTTGTAATTAGGGTGAAAATAATTATCTCCTACTTTATAAACAGAAACGAGAAAGGAAGCGTGTGTCTGTTATTAATATTATGTTATATTATATGTTATAATATTTAACAGGTATTGGGACTGCCTTATATTATAAAGACTTTTTTTTCGTCTCTGGCCTATAAAAAGCATAAAAAAATGCATCAAAGCTTAGGCCTACATAATTATTACGTCATCAACAAGTGATAACACTTTCCTATATTCATACAAAATAAAAACAATCAAAATTGACATCCTACAAATCATAATTATGAGTATTTTATAACTATTGTGGTCACCATACATGAATAGAAAAGGTAGCATTATATCTATTAAATTGATATTCAGCTATAAAACCTGAGATACGATGACATTAGGGCTTTAGGGCCCCTCACCGCTGCGGGCCCATTAAGGGCTACCGAACGTTAGGCTGTCTGATCATTCGGGCCCATTTTACCCCATTCGAGCAATAAGTTTGGGATAACGAGTAATTGCTCAACGGTATAGGTTATTTTCCAATTTTCGAGCCATTAGGGATTTATAGGGGAGATAGTAAGGTTGCGTGTTGTAGCACGTATATTATGGCTGATAATGGACTTAGAAGGATTCAAGGTGGATATGAAAAAGGATTAGCACTTTTTGATGTAATTTGTACCAAAATTTTTGTGTTAGTTTGGTTAACAAAGCGAATATTTGTGACATCTTGAATATATTTAGGCGACAATTTTATAATATTATACCTGTCGCATGCCGTTGTTATGTAATTGCTAAGCAGATCTGCATCATCATCATTATCATCAGCCAGAAGACGTCCACTGCTGAACGAAGGCCTCCCTCAAGGGGGGTTTGCCATAATCCCCACGCTTGGCAGGCGGCTTGGGGATCGCAGTGGCTCACCGATTAGTGAGAGGACGCTGCTGCCCGTCCTCCAGTGTCTGGCCGCAGTTTTAAGACGTACCCAGGTCATAGACGTACCCAGGTCATCTGATCTGCACCATATTTATAACAAAATATTCTATTTCAAACATTTTTGCAAAACATACCATCTGCTGTGACAAACATCTAGATACGGCTGAGTGCAACAAAGAAATGAATGCCTCTCTCCGTAGGTAAACGCGGAGATGTTATCCACTCGTCTCCGTTAATATGTGTGATCAAGCTGCTAGAATGCGTAATATGGGCCCGAATGACGAGATAGCGTTACGTGAAAAAACAAAAAAACATGGGCTCAGTGGATCCCCCTTTAATCACTTCGGTCAGCGTTCTGTGACACATGTGTCATGCTAAGTCGGTACGAGACAATCGAATGTTTTCAAAAATATCTAAGAAGTATTCTGCAGTAGTGAGAGAGAGTTTCAAAACATTTTTAATAGCGTTCTCGTTATGAAAGATGTTTTAAAACAATCGTTTTTAAGTATCTCGCCTCCCGATGAAGATTAGCAGTTAAGTTTTACGTGAAAAGCCACCATCATCACCATTTCTAAGTATCTTTCAGCTAGTCTTCGAAAACGGTTATTGGAAAATGTGTCATAACTTTATTATGAGATAGGGAATATTATAGGTTAACGAACATTTCGGAATGAGTTGACTAATCTTAATTGACAGCTTGAATGGCGCAGATGTGAAGCGGTTAGCCTTCGTTATACCGTATCTCGAGTTTGATTTCCTTATACGAATGATAGATAAAACGAATCTAATACAGGCTTCTTTAGAAACGTTATAGGAGTCTAGTTGATGAATATCCGCAGTGTATTAACGTTTGCTAGTCTGGGTGTCAGTGAATGCTAGATTTGTGTCTGTCAACACACCCACGGTACAAGGAAAACTCTTATTAAGAAC
This sequence comes from Shargacucullia verbasci, assembly GCA_947562105.1. NCBI lineage: Eukaryota > Metazoa > Arthropoda > Insecta > Lepidoptera > Noctuidae > Shargacucullia > Shargacucullia verbasci. The sequence goes on from OX387284.1 coordinate 1,370,667, forward strand.
ACCGTGCACAGTGGTACAGTAAAAAAGGGCACGGATTTAAGCGTAAAACCGCTTTTGAATAAACTAATTAAAAGAAGTAAATGGTCTTGTAACTACAAATGCGGTTGATCCACATGAGGTTTTGGGTTCAGGTCGGCTAAATTGACAATGAGTTTTTCACCATTACGTGAGACTGAAGATAGCTCTGCAAATATGGGCATATCTAAAAGAAAGAAACATAAAACATTTATTCTGTAGCAGATAGTCATGAGAGCACACAAAAAAACCTACACATTTAAAGAATTTCTGCTTAATCCTTCAAGAAATTCAGGCGTAATGTTACATACATATAAATCCGAGAACACACTAAACACGTCCAGTCTGGCGACACAGGATAATAAATGGCCGACTCGTGTTGTTCGATTGAAAAAGTTTCAGGAAAATGTGCTAGGCTCGATATTAATGATTGAAGTTGATATCGGAGGCACACATCCGGGTTGAGCAAGTATTTTTTGCGATATCTTGAAAGATTGGTCGCAAATATATGGTACGATAGAAATAGAATTACAAAGGGTATTTTTAATGAAGGATTTTGATATTGCATGCAGTGATAGCCTAGCGGTTGAATGCTTGTCTTCCATGCAGGAGGGTCTGAGTTCAAACCCGGCCCGCACCTCTGACTTTTCGGAATCATGTGCGGATCAAAATTTGATTATCACTTGCGTTAACGGTGAAGGAAAAACATCGTGAGGAAACCTGCACACCTGAGAGGGCTCCATAAAGTTCTTGATTGTGTGTGTAGTCTAGTGTAGTTTTTCTAGATTGCCACAGTACTGGCAGCCTAAAAAGGACAGATTGAGCAATACACATATAAATCTTCATACTAAATGTCAAACTGATGATAGCTGACTTTTGAGCTGTCGGATATTTTGACATTTGTAATGACATTATGATTCTGACTGGCCGCTAGTAACCTCATCTTATTAGAAAATCACGCCTACATTGCATACTACGGGTCGACTAGCGCAGTGTCTAAGTGATTCGCTTTCTGCGCTATGTGTCGCGCGTTCGATTTTCACACAGAACAAATACTTGTATAATCTACAGATAGTTATTTCGGGTCTGGTTGTGTGTACGTGACATGTATGTTTGTAAACTGTATCCACGATAATGGAGACATCCTGGTGTGTGGCCTAGATTTTAAAAACTTGCCGCATCGTTGCCAGGAAAGCAATCAATCTATTTACAATAACTCACAACAACTGGTCATCCAACAGAACACCTAAAACCTCAAAACTAGAGCGCGAATAAACTAGCCGGCGAACTCTCAACATTATTCCATGTACTAGTATTGTTAACAACTGGTGGGCGAACAAAACTAATTTACATTAACTCGGTGTAGTGTACCCGCTGCGCCGGTCAGTTGCGCACTGGCTATGCATTATAGAAGCTTGACTTAATTGGTGTTGACGTGTAGTTAGGAATGAGTAAAGGATCTCGGTAGTTTAGGTGATCCTGCTGAATGCAGGGCAATCTGTTTTGTTATTTATTGATTTTGTGTTTGTATCTGCGTAGCTTTTTCCCAACTATATTCGAGTCAGCTGATTTTGTAATATGATATACGAGTAGAAATTGTCACGGGTGTCAGCAGTCCAAAAAGTCTGACAACCTGTGAAACATTACAGTATCAGTGTCTCCCAGTAATTAGGTGGCGGAGGTCAGATGACAGTAGCTCCGTGTAAAATACTGATATTCAGCCGCATCTGGTAAGGTTGGAAGTCTATGCAAATCATCGTCAAGAGTAAACGTTATTTTAATTCAAACTTGCATGTTTTAGATAGATAGATACAGATAGATTTTGGAAAATCCACTGGAAAGGTCGGAAATTTGAATGGTTTTATTGTACGAAATTTCCCATTTTCTTAATTAGTAAATTTTTTTTTTTTTTTTCTTAAACACCGTAAGTTAACTTTCACTCCACTAGTAATTAGACATCATTATACAATGATAAGCTTTAGGAAAAATGACAGTCTCCATTTCAAGAACTAACAATACACTTGAAAAACATTTGATGAAAAAGACCTACAACTTAATTTCCTCGTCGTAATCTTATTTCCAAACTAACGACCCTCACCTATATTTAAAACTAGAGGAACCATTACATAGAGGGTAATAAAGCCAACAAAATCTGACATAAACAGCCCAAAGTTCTCAACTAAGTCTTAAAAACACTAAAAGTTTACCCGTAAAATTTAATCTGAGGTACTTCATCGTTGAGAAATTTAAGGCGCCCATAAATACACTATTGGTCGTAAATATCTTTTAATTTGACTGTGGATGTTTTTCACGATCGTTAGGTATATACTAATCTCTAGGCAATGTGATGATAAAAATAAAGAGCGATTTCGAACTTATTTAACCTTCAATAGAGTTTTAGACGCAAGGGCTATATGAAAATCTTTAAATAATTATGTATACTGATTAAAAAAGTAATATAATAAGCTACAAACCATAGTCGGAGCCCATTAACAATATATTTTCTTGCTCGTGAAGATTTCAGAGGTTTTACAAATGTCTCTTTTGCGAAAAGATTACTCAAAATCTACTCATACACACTACCCACTATCACTATCAATCGTCACCAACTTACACTTCAAACTGGCCTTCATACACAAACACTCTACATTACAAAAAAGGATATAAATTAAAAGCATTACACCTAGCACGAAGTACATAGACATTATGTCCATAAATAAAGAAGTATCAAGTAATTAAAAGCGGCTATCTCTTCGCCCGATCCCATATTTTTTGCTCGGCCAGTCGGGCCTAGATTACACAAAACGTCCTTTTATTCTTGTGTTTATTCCAACAATCGTTCTGTTTAATCTTTTCGTGAATTATGTGTTTTTTTCAAGTATCTAAATTGTTTTGTTTTAGTTTGAGTATACGCAACCCTCTCTCTGCCCATGTGGGTCATAAAGGTACAAGGTATTGCAAGAATATTTCTGCTAGAATTTTGTCATGACAAAACGAGTATGAACTTAAAAAACTGTTTTCGCATGAGATAATGCGATGACAAAATTATGTCACGGCGTTCATATTAGCACGGCTGATGTATTCCTTGCGCTAATACCAACACTGTGATCACCATTTGTTTTCCAGTGTGATTATTACTATATTCCTTTCAAACTGCTTTGTAGGCCCATGTTCAGTAAAGGACGTTCAGGGGCAGTTTTTTTTTAATACTAAAAATTATTCCTGTATCCTCATATGATAATAAAGTTGAAGACTGACCGACGAGAGCAGAGATGATCTCCCAAAAACACTTAAAGTAATGCTGAGGAAACTGCTGGTGCCCCTAAAACTGAAATCTGCACGACCAATACTTTCATTAAAATTGAACTCCAGAAAAGGCTTTCAAACAAAAAAAAAATTTGTAACCTACAATAAATTATATAAAACGACAGGCAATCTCATTCAACAAACATACCTACAACAAAAGCAAATTTGGAAATTGTCATATTTTCGGCTCCTAAATAAAATAAACATACTGTACCTATATCGATGTATCATCTGACCTAAAAATGATCTTTAGCGGAGCCCTACATTAATTCAACCCGTTCACTGCTTCGCCGGGAATTTATTGAGGAAATGAGTTCCGCTGGCTTCCCGTACCAGACGTTATGCGAAAATATAAACTTATGTTGTAAATAAATATCCGAGTATTTTTGGAAAAAAATATGTTTTGGTTGAATTTATGGTTGAGCGTGGCGTGACAGTGCGGTAGTGATTTGTATTACTGAATGTTTTATATAAATATGTATAAGTTTTTTTTTTCTGTTACTGCCTCATTTGTATAGCGTAACCAATGAGCGTGAGGTCCGGGATATGAGGAATGAACAAAGTGTAATGAGTTCTTGGTTCTTAATAGTGTCCGGCAGCTGTCATTAGCCGAAAAAATAAAACGTAGGCTTTATACACATAAAATCTTAAGAAAGATCGATCTTAAAAAAACAAATTCATGAAACTGACAAATTTTACCTCTTTATAATATTAGTATAGATAGTGACAGATTAAAAAAATACTATAGAGTAATGATTATATCCAGAAAGACAAACTTCTAAGTTTTCATCGCTAACAATGTTGATTGTAAATGTGCAATTAACTATAGGTATATATTATTTTAAAGATTGCACTTAATTTACGAATGCAGTTGGACCAGCGCCCGACAAATAATCAATTTTTCACTGTGTCGACTTTACGTCAATTGAAAGATAATTAGATAATTAAAATACCCAAAAGTACAATTTCCTTCTGAAACACAAAAACTCATCACCATAAACATCCAAACGCTAACTTGTTACCAACATTTAACATTAACCAACTAACTCGCAAGTACGCAAGTACGCCGTCTCGAAAAAAATATAAAACAAAAGGCAACGCGGCGAGAAAAATAAACGGAACTCAATTTGGAGTGGGACATTAACTCCGAAATATAATAGGAACATAATGTAACATGAAACATAAAGAAAATATAAAATGTAACAAGGCCATCCAATCATAGCGAAATAAATAACTAGATGGCACCACGTGTGACTTACGGCCCGTGCGAATGGCCCGTATGTCCCGGGCCGGTTTTGCTGGCCCTATATGGCAAATTATTGTCGTGTTTGCGCCCTTTTATGAAGTGGCCATAACTCGGGTATCGATAGCATCCGCGGGTTGCTGGACGATCAAATAGGATTTTTTTTTGTGTAAGGATTCTTTTTTCTTGCTTCAAAATATTTAATAGTTTTTTTTAGTTTTTCAGTATTTTACTAGTTAACGATTAACGATTAACAATACAAAGGCCCGATTTTTCAATAGCTAAATTGAGCTCAGATAAATTATTCTTCTGATAAGTTCATATTTATATTCATTTTAAAATATAAACATTTTTTTCTAACCAAACTAAAAATCTAATACATATACTATGGCTAAGATAAAAACAAAAAACAATACAAAAAAACAAAAATAAAAAATTACCATACAAAAACCATTCTTTCTTAAAGCTATATAAAGCTTTATCTGGACATTGAAAATACGGGTCTAAAACATTTATAAAAATTAAATACTATTAAATTCCTTCGTAATTGACCTAGTATTCACTACTGACGATTATTACACGAGAATTGGTTCGCTAACGTCAAAGCCAATAAAGAGAATTAATTCCGAATCGTATAATTTGATTGGCCGCTAGTGTAATGTACGTTTGCATAGAGCAAATACCGCGACCTCAGCATTTTGATCATTGAATTGTACAAATTACGTTATATCAATAATTTCATATATACCACGTATTATATGAATGACTAGCTGTGCCCGCGACTTCGTTCGCGTGGATGTCGGAACTTAACAATGTATTTTTTAGTGAGACCAAATGCACTTAACCCTATTTTTTTCTAAAATAAAAGAATTTTTCTAAAATAAAAGTAGCCTAAGTTACTCCTTATTACATTAGCTACCTGCCAATAAAAGTCCCGTCAAAATCGGTCCAGCCGTTTCAGAGATTAGCCTATACAAACAGACAGATAGACAGACAGACAGACAGACAGACAGACAAAAATTGTAAAAAATGTTATTTTGGTGTATGTATCGTATATATATTCATATGCATGTAGTAAAAAACGGTTATTTCAATATTACAAACAGACACTCCAATTTTATTTATATGTATAGATTTATTAATCATAACATATGAGCCATTACATTGCAAAGATTATTAAACAAATTAAAGCAAATCAACTAACAATTAATATCTCATTATTTGAAACGAATGCACGGACATACCTTCACGGATGCCTAAGTACGACCTGTGGGTTGTCGAACCCGTTATGCTTATAAATGCTGACTGTGTAATATTTGCCACACTATAATCATATTCTAGAAGAACTCTTTAAAAATGCACCAACCCGAAACGAAGGTGATTTTTTTAACTCAAAACACTACGATCTTTTGCACTGTGAATATTAAGTCCTAAAATTGCATGCACCAAAATAAAACATTTACAGATTGTTATCATTCATAAAATACATCATGTAACATTTCAAAGATTTGTTTGCAACCCCACGGGATCAAGAAACTCAAATTATTGTCGTGGTAAAAAGGAACGGGCCACGGTTGGAGCAATTTTGCATTTGTAGCTCGTAGCGTGAAGAAAATGTAGTTTATGCGTCAAAAAGACTTTCGAAAACGGTATTGAGTCTCTACATAGATTTGTAGATAATAGTCTGCGGTTTTCATTCCACCAGGAGTGCTTTTAAAACTCGACCCATTTGCAAGTTGCTCTGAGAGTACTCGGGCCATAGTTTACATTTACCGACATCCCCAACCGAAACAATCCCACCCGAAATTAATTCGAAACTTGTGAACACACCACAATTGTAAAAGTCCGAACACATAATAAATAGAATAAACAATTCAGACTACCCTCACCGGGGCCCACTAAGGGCGCCAGTAAGAGCCCCATTTACTTGAAGTATGCCCCAATAAATAGTGGATGTCCCGAGCCAGCGGTTCGCATTTTTCAAACAGCTACTGAACCCAGCCTTTATATTTTAGCCCAAGTCGAGATAAAGATGCTTAGGAGCTGAACAGCATGTGTTCCTTGTAAAATATTAGTTTTCATTGCGTGTTGTGTTGATCCCTGTTTTATATGAGGATGGTGAGGAGTAAATTGCGTCATGTCTGTTATTTTAAGTGAAATGAAAATTGATTGATCGTTTGATTGGCAAAACTAGTTGCTCCATTATATAAAAATCCTTCAAACTTAATTCAACTAACTTAAAAACGACAAGATACTTCTTTTTTCCACTTGGCACGTACACAAACTCACAGTTAATTAAAATTCAGACCCTCACCCCAAACGCAATCATAATCGAAGACTATCGAATCGCATTATTCGATTATTTCCAATCGACGAATATGAATTCGATTGAGCATTGAATCGTTAAGCTGTTTCCAAACCGCATTCGACATCGGAACGCTATCAGTCGGCCCCATCGAGACGTAGACGTGACGGCTTCATGACAATGACAATATTTCAAACCATCACGTCTGCATTTGCTGTCACCGACGAACATTCACTACGTCCAGTATATCTTGGCAGACGGTGAAATGGAGAACTAAATTCATATGTACTGCTTCCGACGTATTTTTGCTTTTGAATTGCAAGCACCGCCATCATAAAGTGCCAAGATATACTGGGCGCACTATGCGACTCCGCAACGATGAAATATCTTTAACCGACATTGTTTAATTTTGGAACGTGTTTGAAATCTGTCAGCGCGCATGTGCAGTTATTCCTTTACGTCTAGGAATATTAAAACGAGCTGTTGCAGTGCAAGTGGTGGAACGTAACTTTAATGAGCGTAACATTTAAGTTGGTCTTGTTTGTGCAATTTCTTTGGAAAGTATAGCTATAAATTCTACCTCTCTCAATTTGAATATTCCCGAAGAAGAAGCATAATCACATTATTTTACCCTGAAGGGTTGAGGTGTACAGTACAAATGCTATAATATCCCATAATAGGCAGAAAACCAGACATATACCAGGCATAATTCCAGTCCCAAAGCTGCTACTTAGAATTCCCAAGCAATAAACCCAATACCTCTTAGCTCGAACTGGAAATTACACCCGGAACCTCGCAACCGCTACATCAGTGGGGCTATAAACAAGTAGATATTTTAGAAATATAACCAGTTGCAAAGACTAAGCATAAGACAAATATTATGAGTATAAACATTTTTAGTGAAGTGTACTAAGCGCTAGAGGCGCTACGCGTTTCACAATGCCATCATTCGATTGTCACACATGTCTAAATGCTAAACGCATCGCATAATCTCCAATACTGCACACACTACAGTCAATTCTGTCTAATCTCCTCAAAGACAATACAATATGTACATACTAGCTACTTACATTAGCAACGCTTTAGTACACTGATCGCTTCATCCTCCATCCGTCTTGCTACGTCGTCTGTCAAGCCCGCTTATCGTAGGAATCCTATAATTCTCAGGAGTCAGTCCCTTGACTTTGACAACGCGTTTGTGCATCAAACAGTCTCAATGCATCTCAAACAATCAAGAGATGATTCGGTTGATGTAACGCGCAAAGGAATTTAGAGTTCGTTTTTTCTATTTGACAATTCTGCCGTGTTTACTCTAAGAATCATTAGTACGACTACGTACTAGATGCCGTTTTGTTGGAGTATCTGGCATGTGTATTTTATTCATTAAATGCCAGCAAATTTGATGCAAGATACTTTTCGCTTGAATGGCAGACGTATTGAAGTTTGTACGAATAGTGTACATAATATAGTATCAGTGCCGGCTTTACCTATGGTGCAGGGTGTGCAGTTCACATGGGCGCAGGGTCTCAGGGGGCACCGAGTGCCGGGACTAGGATACAAAAACAGCTCGTTGTTTTAATTTAGAAAATAAACTGTGTAGGTTCGTAATCCACGCGAGCGAAGCCGCGGGCGAAAGCTAGTCATTTATAATTGGACCATGTGCACCCGAATTTTGATGACATTTTGTTCGTGCGCCTAGAGGGCGCCAGGGTATTTTTTGCACCCGGGCGATACGTGGGCTAGAGGCGCCTCTGTATAGTATTACACCAATCTTCCGCGCCATTATTTCCATTCAAGGCACATAATTTTAACCTCTAGATAGCTGCAATACTAGTTCATAAACCTCACCATTGAACCCAGATATCACGCTCACCAACCGTCCTGCCGACCACTAGGCCAGCAAGGCACGACAACCTTTATTAGTACTACAGCTCCTACAAAAATAAAAACTACTAACTCGGCGGGGGCAATAGCATACACACTTATGGGGCCTATTAACTCATAGCTATGGTGTGAATGGAGCACGTGGGGACGAGTGGAATGTAATTGGAAGTTGGACTGATGGTATATTTATCGATGAAAGTATCAAGACGCATTGATACTGTGAGTGTCGGGAGTTGGAGTGAGTTGCATGATTATATGAGGTTAATTAATTAACGTAGTTTTGTATGTACTATCACGCTTAATATTTAGCAGGTGAGGCAGATTTATAAGGTGTAGGTATCATTTTAAACCGCATAACATAAATAGTAGCTCCGAAGGGTTTGGCAGAGGTGTTCTGTTGTGCACTCACATTTCACAAAGTGTTATTAGGACACAATAGGGAGTGAACGTATTGCCATCATCCGGTCACAGTTTCCAAAATCCGTGCTGTTACTGAGAATTTCTATACAAAAAAATCTAATCACACTTTGCCCGACCCGCATATCGAACCCAGGACCTCATGCTCAGCATTCACGCTTGCGATCACTAGACCAATGGGGCAATGAAACCTCATATCAGCTAACATCGGCGTTATCTCGTGTGGTTTTTGGTTTCTAAAGGCAATGTCTCATATTCAGCATTACGACGCAATTAAAAACAAGTTGCCGGCCATTTCATATTCACATTACCATCAGTTGAAAATATTTTCATCCTTAGATTAAATTTTCGATCGACACTTTGTTTTAACTAATTAGATAATAAATACACGCAGACAACGTCGCAGGCAACTACTAGTCTGTAATAAACTGCACTCACGATAAAAGAGACATCCTAGAGTGAGACAAAATTTTAAAGAAAACATCATCATGCGTCACATCTTGACGGAAATAAACTGATTTTACTTTCTTTTTCTATCAAACAAACTTAACGAGAAAAATAATGAATAATGAATTATTTGAAAGACGAAAACATTCGTCTAAATACCCACACCTATAAGTATAAATCGTACCGAAAAGATGAAACTCCGAGCAAATGTTTGCGTAAATTTTCATCAGGATTAGGAGTAGTATCGTTTGTCATAACTTCCCCGAAGTTGGGGTAAGACCTAGCTTGTGCCGTATTTGAGACTTTGCCCCGGATCGGCGCGATTTATGTTGGACAAATTGTTCCGTAAAATATAGTGCCGAAGTGTAAAACAGAAATATATAGGTCCAGCCATCTTAGGCAATCTAGTTATCGGTTACATTTTATATTCTTATACGTATGTGTATTTTTCATAAACCCTTTGGAACCGTGCGCCTCGAACCGTTTAAAACATGCGTTTGGCTTTATAAATAAACTGATATTTGCTTAAGATTGATGAAAGAAGGCTACTATGGGCTAGTTGTTTTTATTATTATATATCAAATCATCAAAAAAAATATCCTTTTAGTTACATTGATATTAATAATAATTTGTGATACTAAACCACAATCTTCTATAAATATTTTCCTTGAAAGTAACCTATTTCTTACCCAACAAAATGACCCCTGAACCCAATTTACACTGAAAAATCCCGCAAAAACAACATTCAATAACCCTCAAACGCTTAAACCGGGTCTATAAAGCCATTGGACCAACTTTGTTCACGTCAATCGGGCGACGAAGGGTTAATCCCTCGACACAAGACATATTAAGACGCATTCATACGTCCGCCACAAATCTTCGACTATAAATCAAGTGTTGTATAAATGTATGCCTAGACGGAATATTTGGGGTTTAGAATAGTGATGGGCAATTGTTCGAATATATCGATAAACAGCATTCGAATGATCATTCGTCTTTTTGATTCGATTGATCAATTGTGTAATTGTTTTTCATTAGAACGATTCCTTAATTCTTTTAAATATCTCATCCAGGTGCTGTCGATACATTGATTTTTATTTACAACGTACAAATAAAAAGAATGCTCAATGGCATAAGCCAAAATATAAAGAAAAGTGTTCCAGCGAACTACGAATTTTCTTAGCATTACCAAACTTTTTTTAATTTTTTTATACATGCAAATACTTTTAAATTTTGTCCGCAAACCTATTCATCTGACCATTTATCAATCACGTTGTCAGCACTCTATCACGGCGTGACACCTACGTAGTGTCCCGCACAATGACGCCAATGTGTTGCATATATAAACGAACCGCCCGCTAATTTTGCGCTGAAATAAATTTAGATGTCACCAGATTGCATTGCAGTCACTTTAATCAAACGGACAGCGATCGAAATTCTGATAGCGTCGCATTTTAGGGTTGAATTTAGGTACGTAATAACTTGAAATATTACGGTTTTTGTTAATTTACCATAATATTTATAATTTTTATGGAAAAATAATCTTGTGTCATATTCTTATACAAGACTATATTTCTCAAAGTCAAAAGTCAAAGTTTTTATTTCAAGTAGGCCTTTTTAGGTACTTTTAAAAAGTCGAGACTCTAGGCGCATGGTTCCAAAGGGGGTAGGTCCTATGGAGAAGAGACCGGCAAGAAACTCCATGGATATTCTTTTCAAAAACAAAAAGTTAATTTACAATTAAAATCTTAAATTAACATGCATTATATAAGAAAAAAACACATAAACAGATCAAAGCGGATAAAACAGAAATAAAAAAATAGAATAAAGAATACAAAATATTGAAACATCAAGAATATCCAGACATGTGAAGCGAATCTAATGTACTAATGTATAAATAATAAAATATGTAATGTAATCTTTTAAAGTACAATGGGATGATTGATTAGTGCCACACTCCTTTATTTCCTCAAGTATATTCAATTGCGTTGAATTAAAGCACTCTTTCACTCGCTTTACGTAAGAATTGTCAAAATGCACAATGTTACCATGATTTTCCCCGAAAAACAAAAGAGTCAGCATTTTTGTACGAGAAATTAACATACACACAAGTATTATACATAAATGCGATTAGTACAAATCGATTGCCAACGATATTAACCGATAACTACGGATTACAATTGCAGTTTAGCCACCGTTCAGTTGCAGACGCGCGGTTTAAACTCGCGAATATTACGTATGTTCGGATCATTCGCAATTATGACACATTGTTGAGCTTATGCAAATCCGTCAAATGTTAGGTTAGGCTGGAATTTAATTGTGGGGATATTATTTAACATATATTATGACATGTCACGCTTGGTTAGATGGAGAGACGTCAAGAAAATTGTAGATGGAACCTTGATGATATACACTTGGAATAGAACTGATTGCGAAATCAAAATGAGGTATCGCTGCTTTCCTAACAGGAGGCCATAGCTGACAGGAGCATGTGGAATATCCCCTAATGATTCCACGAGTGTGTCTATAGCATCCTAGATTGATACAAATGTAAGGCCGCTTTCATGCTCCAGGTCAGCGTCGTGTCGAGTCTATCCCCAATGGCAATAGGTAAGCAACAGTAGGACAATAATGTACTGAATTAGTAGATATTATTAGGGCTATAAATTCTATCAAACTTCACGTAACATAATATCATAGAGATAAACCATTCACTATCGTGAACAAATCTAAAAACCTAACTTTAAACTCAAACAAAATGCCAACGCTAAAAACACAACTTACTCTACGAATCCATTTTACCAATTGAATTGAACGAGCATTTCCATTCCTTCACGAATGAACATCTCTACAACACTTCGTTCGTTCCTTTTGTACAAAGTCTCACGTCTTCCAACAAAATCGAACATAGAACTGTTCAGTTCTAGAATAGTTTTGGTTAAGAGTGGTAGGTGCGTCGATATTATTTCTTTCTTTCTTTCTTTTTTTATAAAACATTGCCCCACACTAGGATTTCTCCTGTATCGCGGGTACAGTTTACAAACATACATGCACAAACAACCAGACCCGAAACAACTATCTGTAGATCATACAAATATTTGTTCCGTGCGGGGATCGAACCCGCGACACAGCGCAGAAAGCTAATCGCTTAGCCACTGCGCCAACCGTGTCGTCATTACATTACATTACTGAAAGATAGATTATGTTTAAGGCGCTGTAAGAAGACATATTTTAGGTAATTGATGGGGTGAAGCAGGAACGCATCGCGGCAACGAATAAGGTTCAAAATAGCAATGCGTTTGATGTCAGCGATCGAATGACCACCAAAATAAAAGTAATATTGCAGTTTTAATTAAATTAAAAAATAAATGCACGGCTCAGTGGCATAATTTTTAGGTATTTCTTTAGTTGATTGAATTCCCTTTATTATTATTACATAAAATATATTAGTTTACGCTCAAAATTTTGAGAATTATGCGACGAAAAATATTTTTTGAGCTCTGCTTTACGATTTTTTTATCATGATACTATTTTATTTTTATAAAATATTTTTTAATAAGTCTTTCCTTTGAACACTTGACAATACACTCCATTTTTTTCTGGTTTGTAATATGTACCAACACGCTGAACTGTGCGACAAAAAACTTATCGGTCTATGGTGTCCTACGTTTGGGCAGCGCCTTAAAATATTCCAATGATTGTGCTATTATTATCTATCTGAAGCTTTTGTAAGAAAAGGTGAGAAGTCGACCAATCAGGTATATCATAAGATACGATTAAGAGACTGCCTCAATGGTCTAGTTTTCGTAAGTGCGACTGCTGAGCGTGAGGACCTGGGTTCGATTCCCGGGTCGGGCAAAATGTTATTCGGTTTTTCTGTATGGAAATTCTCAGTAGCAGCACGGAGTCTGGAACTGTGCCCGGTAGATGGTATTAGGCTCGCCCCCTATTACATGGGGCTCAATAACAGCATCGGCGAAATGTGGGTGTACAATAGTACATTTCTGCCTAACCGTTCGGGAACTACAGAGGTGATGATATGCGATTAAGAGAATAATTATGAAATGAATGAATGGAAACACACACTGTAGGAAAAAATATAATAGGATAGTTGACTGCATCAAAAATAAATTCTGAAATCTTATTTGGTAAATAGCTTTCCTTCTAAAAACGCATTAAAACTTAATCTCTTGCTGATCTTTGGCGTTTTCAATTTTTAACTTATCAAAATCACACAATAAGTATGTAAAAGCAATAAAAAACTATGACGTCACGCCTTAGTATTCCAAACATTTTTAAAACAAAATGTCGTTTTTGACAGTTCATAAAAATTAACTCGGATGACTAGTAGTCATCTACCGTATTGAAATATTAAACCCATAAAAAAGCTAACCGAATATTTATTCATTTGTATTCGCGCGTTATAAAATACATAGGTATATATTAAAAAAAATTACCTACTTAGTTTAAGTTAAAGTTCTGTAACAAAGGTTATTCAGAATCATAATATAAAGTTAGAACTAATAGGTATATTTCAAAGATAACGAATCAATCATAATGGATAAGTCCAGATTTCTTTTGGATTACCGCCTCATGGCTATCGCCTCGACAATTCTAAGATCTAGTTACACCCGTGCATATAAAATTTCAGTCAGTAAAACCTACTTTATCCATTGCACATTTCGAATGCTTTCCAGATGTGCATCACTCAACACAAATAACAAATTCAACCCTAAATAAACCTAAGTGGGTGCATGCTACTCTTTCTAAATTAAAAGCCTGAACTTTCGACATCTCACGTTTAGTTAACAAAAAGCTGGGCGAGGCTATTTAGTTACTCAAATAGTTCTTGCATGCATTGCAGATTAGCCCTCCTTCTGACTACATGACACAGACTAACGAATTGCAGTTAGTTAAGACTGATGCATTTTAGATGCTTTTTTTTGTATCTTTTGCACTTGCGTACACAAAATAACGCTTGAGACTTGTTATTTGTATTTAGCTTAAAATATAATAATTAATTAAAATGATATACGCCTCGACACCACATTTGTGTTCCATACATGTACGGGAGTGTAGTGTGTTTATATTAAAAGACTAGCTTCTGCCCACGGCTCCGCCCGCGTTTTCCCGGGATAAAATGTAGCCTATGTGCTATTCCAGTCTATAATCTATATATATAACTTAGGACCCGTACCACACAACATGCTTTAACCAACTTTACATATTCCTTTCTACACTGTGGTCAGCTAGTGCTGCACCCTCGCGTTGATTACCGCGCCGCGGTTTAGCCGCCGAACTAAACTAATTTACGTTAAACGTGGCGGACACTGCCGGAATAAGTTCTACACCGACGCTTATTCTGCGGACAATTGAATGCCTTGGTCTGCAGTAATGCTGCAAGTTCTCTGTTAGATTTGGAGATTTAGATGGTTTGAAATGCAGATGTGTAGGTACTTAGAAAGTTTACATACATACTACATCACGCCTTTTTCCCGACGGAGTGGGCAGAAACTACAGAACACCAAGTGCTAATAAATTATCTCTATTACCTGTCAAATATCAAATGCCTGTGTGTCTGTTAAAAGACTTACCATAGTCCTGTTTTTTTTTCATTCGTCACTGTTTAAACGTTGTTATTTCTGGGTGAAGGGTAAAAACACTGAGTGAATTAACCGGACCACAAGGCATTTCAACCTAAGGTCCGTAAACCATCCTTGATGGCCGGTGTTGCATCAGCCATCAAGTGACACGCAAGCTCGTTTCCCAACTCATAACATTAAAAAAAAGTTACTAGTGATATCAGTTAAATGTTGCTGCCCACTCTGCTCAGTCATCTGGTAAAACCTTTGTCGCTTTTCACGACCACCACAAAGATGGAAAAGGGTTCATCTTCAACCAGAACTATTCGCCCAGAGCGGTCTTGTCAAAAGCGGTTCCGAGATTACACAAAAGATCATGAACTAATTATTCAACTTATGAACATTACGTATCAGACTCGAAAGTTTGTGCCTGTTCGTAGTTTCGACTCAATGTTTCTTGGGTAACAATACAGCTTTCTACAGAAGAGCTTAAAGTTAATGGTAAATTAATTAAAAACTGAATTAAAAAATATTTTTTGTTTCTTCAATCTACTTACTCGTACATAATTTAGCATCACACCTGGATTTCCCGGTTAAGTCTCCACCCAGTACTCCTACTGCTCACCACATTTCAGTGATGCCGTTATTAATTCCTATTTCACAATCCCACATTCCGAACTGAGAATCCTACTATCCTACTAATATTATAAAAATGAAAGTTTGTGAAGATGGATGGATGGATGGATCTTTGTTACTCTTTCACACCAGAACGGCTGAACGGATCTGGATGAAATTTGGCACACAGATAGAATATAGTCTGGAAAAGCAGATAGGTTATATATACTTTTTATCCCGGGAAAAGGTACGGATTCGTAAACCACGCGGGCGAAGCCGCGAGCGGAAGTTAGTTTTCTATATAAATAAAAACTAATAAAACTTTGCCCAACCCGAGAATCAAACCATCCACAGGCAGTATACAATTACTGTAGTGGTAAATTCCACAGACAGACACACATCGTAAAATATACGTCGGATATATCCGAAACTTATCCGACATTGCACATCAATACACGTCGCTTAGTCCAGCACACTCGAAGTCGAAAGTTAGCAACAACTAAGTGTCGAAGTCATGGCTAAGATTTATAGCAAGGAGATGATTTGCTTAGCCAACTCACAAGTTTCGCATAAGATAGGTAAAGCAGGTAGAAAGTACTGACAGGGACTAAGTTACTAGACCATTCTCCGTGTAGGGGTAGGGTAGATGGAGGGGGGTGGAAGTTTTACCGAGAACTCACCACGGTGGGTGACTTCTGTACCTGATGGTAAGCCTCGAGAACCCTAAGGAGACCACGACAAACCCCAACACGGTGGCAAGCTCAATAAAAAAGGCACATCGTGAAGCTATCATATCTATCTTGAACTTTGATGCTCCGAAATACGTACTATATTTTTTTTTCTGTAAATGCTTTTATAGCCTATCAGTTGAACGCTTACCTTCCATGCAGGAGGGTGTGAGTTCAAACCCGGCCCGCAACTCTGGCTTTTTGTAATCATGTGCGGATCAAAATTATGCGATTATTGCGTTAATGGAAGGAAAACATCGTGATGAAACCTGTACACCCAAGAAAGCTCCATAAAGTTTTCGATGGTAAGTGTAGTCTGCCAACCTGCACCAGGCCAGCGTGGTGGACTAAGGCCTAACCCTTTTCATTCTAAGAAGAGGCTCTTGCCCAACAGTGGGACAGTAATGGCCTGAATTTATTTATTATTATTATAAATCCAGGTGACTTTTTTCGTTCATATTGTTAAAACCAGAAACCAACAGAAAGCTGAAATACAGCATAAATTTTATCTTACATAATAAATAATTTAAAGAAAATGCATAATCAACCAACCAACACGTCCCCAGCATAAGGACTCCTAATGAAGTCGTGGTTCCGTCCAACAGCGCTTTATCACCGAAGATAGCCGAGTCCGCCCGAAGATTTACGAGACTTTTATCGCAAGTTTAAAGGTCTTAATAATTTAAGCGATACTTAGGTCGGCCTGATCGTATCACTTCCCTATGATAAAATTTATTACTTCACCGAGCGAAGGTTAAGTTTAAAAAAGAAAATATTTAGCCGTCAGGGTAGAAGTGAGACAGATGTCATTTTTGGTCTGACTGGTGTAGTGTAGTGTATTCCTCCAATGGTACAGAGGTGTACTATCGTACACCCACTTTTCACCGATGCTGTTATTAAGTCCCATGTAATACGGGGCGAGTCCCATCTAGCGGCTACAATTCCAGACTCGGTGCTGCTACTGAGAATTTAAACCTAATAACACTGCCCGATCCGGGAATCGAACCCAGGACTTGCGACCACTAAACCAAACGAGGCAATCTAGATTACTGATATTCCTCAGAAAATGTTTTTACTGAACGTAAACCTACAGACAAATATTATCCAGTGTTCATTATGAAGATAAGCGGTACAACTCGATAACCGGTCCAATATTCAACCAGCAAAATACCTAAACAATGAACGCCATCATAGCTAGTAACTACCCGAAATATCAATTTGGCATTTAAATTAGTCAGTACATTCGAACCCCACAAAGCGATAGCAATTATGAAGCTATCAGTGTCCAGGCAACAGTGCTCACTAAAATACAAATACGCAAACGGCCATAATTGGTACAGTCGCAGTCGCAACCGACACAAATGCGAGTGCGTAAGAACATTTCGGAATGACACTTGCGAATATCAGGGCTGTGCTGTGAGGAATCGAGTTTTTTGAATCGATTTTTAGAATCGATTTGAATTTTACGAAAGATTCGAAACCATTGTGATATTTATACGGGCAGTCTATCATAGATAATTATGTATCGTATAAAATATGAATTTGAATTTGATTTGATTGAATTTTTGAGTACAATCACAGATAGTGATATTGGTTAAACGTGGTGTCATTTAATTTAGTGATATCGTCGCCATCTTGTATTTTGTCACTGAGCCTATATATCAGCCTATAAACTGCTGAACATAGGCTGTATTATATAAGACGCTATCATATCCTTGATAACACGGCACGGTTGGCGCAGTGTGTTGAGAGATCGACTGCTGCGCTAGGTGTCGCGGGTTCGATTCCCGCACGGAACAAATATTTGTATGATCTACAGATAGTTGTTTCGGGTCTGGTTGTGTGTGTATGTGACATGTATGTTTGTAAACTGTACCCACGACACAGGAGAAATCCTAGTGTGGGGCAATGTTTTTAAAAAAAAAAAAAAAAAAAAAAAAAAAAAAGATAACCATGAAGACTAGAAGCGATGCGTATATCATGTCATAACACACCAGATTTAAACTCCTAAAGTCACACACACTTGGTTCAAACTCACAAGATCATGATATATCTCTCCCTCACTCGTTCCCCTATAATTTTAATTCCCAATTTACATGACAAGCCACCCTACGTTCGTGTTAAATCGGGATTGTTCGTGCAACTTCGGAAGCGAAGCGTTGCTAATTTACATTCGCACAATCCGCGCAGTTGACCCAGGATTGCTCCACTTACGAAGAGTTAGCGGACTGCAGTTTGTGAAGCGTCTATACCTCTAAAATCTACGCTAAGTGTTTACATCCTGTGTCTGCAGATGCCTTTAAAAGCATCTTCAGACGGTGCCGTTTGTACACTTAGTTTTGCTTTGTTTTCTTTATCGTTTCAGTTTGCAGGAACTCTAAAAACGGTTCAAAAAGAGATCTAATAGCATTATCTTAAGGCAAATGATTTTTTTTTTTTTCGTTATATGCTTTAGAATTTAATATCTCATTTAGCTGCGTCATTGGTTTAGTGGTTGTACACGCGACTGCTAAGCGTGAGTGCCTGACTTCAATTCCCAAGTCGAGAAAAGTGTAATTGAGTTTTTCTGTAGTCAAATTCTCAATAGCAACAAGAAATCTGGACTGTAGCCCGGTAGATGGCAAAAGGCTCGCTAGCTATGACATGGAACTCAATAACGGCATCAGCAAATGTGGGTACACAGTACACCTCTGCCTAACCCTTAGGGAAATACAGGCGTGATACTACGTTATCTTTATGTTAAAGTAGACCATAGAGAGCATATAGCATTTTAATACAATTTAGCTTCACAGGCGTTTAATAATAAAAGCGCTTAATCCTTGTTATCTGTCATCAATCTTGTCATCAGGCTTTTTTTAACTTGGTCTAGATTAAAACATAATTATGCAAGCTTTGATGTTTGAATTGAGATACATCGTGCTACTTATTTGCATTTTCCAAAGCGCCCCTTTGCCTCAACAGTGACTTTAATAATATTTTACAAACAGACAAGCAAAATAATTAATCCTAAACATATCCACCACCTGGCGACATAATTGAGAACAAAAAAAAATGACAATGGATATCGGCCTACTCATATTTCATCACAGCTGGACACGAATTCCAACCGTACGATGCAACTAATAAAGTCCAAATTTCTTTACCACGTGCCCTTAGTGAGGTGACAATAACGTGTAAAATTCGGTTCGAGACGATAAATCGAGAGAATATCTCAAACTATTCAGAATCAGTTCCCATCTCCTTAGAAATGGGTGTAATAAATCTTTGGGAATCGTATAGAAATTATTAGCTTTAGCACGCGATTTGGTTCGATCAATTTAGTTTTAATGATATTATTCCCTTCTTCAGGCCTCCGATATAATAGCTCTGTCAGTTTTATCACCACTTTGTAGACTCCCAAGCCATTGACAGTATTAAATGCATTATAATAATGCTGCGTATAATTCGTTTTCTGGATAACGACAACAGCGTCATCTACCGGCAGCATAATCACCGATGTAGCAATTAGTTTAGGACAGGCGTAGATCGCACGATAGCTACTGTCAAACGACATTTTTGAGTCGTATATTGACCAAAAACGGTGACGCGAAGCTGTCACTTTTTTTACGTAATTACGCTGCCGGTCCAACCATCCAGATGAGCTTATAAGCCCAAAAAAATCATCAGTATCCATCAAGCCGTTTAGGAGGAATTACGAACACATGCGCACCGAAACATTATATATATAAAGATAAAAAGGTGGAAATATGAATCGTGTTATTAATAAAAAAAATACTTAGTGCATTTTCCAAATACATGCGCACAAAGTTGTAGCGACAGAAGTGAAAATAGACTTAGAACATAGAACCGTTAATCTTGGGATGAATTCGGTTTAAATAAAAATATAAAAAGTAATAGTTCCTAAACACAGACTACTTTATAGCCTAACTAGGAGAGCAGTTCTTCACCCGCTAACTGCATTAACAAACCTTGTATGCCTGTATTTAAACTTAACATTATCATGTAATCTGGTCCAGGTTTAACAATAAATAAATTATTATTATTATAGTAGCCTAAAGCCATCATAGCCGAATTTTGTACTGTAACCAATTTGTCCTGCTAAGCTCCTTCTAAATCAAACCACACATTGCTCCAATTCCTACAAAACTCCACCATTCTACCACGCCATCCAACATCTAAAAGCACCTTAAAATCTAGGCCCTCTCTGTCCTAATAAATGAGCTTAATACATCATCCTGACAATGATAAAAAGGGACAGAGGATCGAAGGGGCCTCATTGGACGAATACACACATACATAACACATTCACACACATGTATAGTGGGGTAATAGTGATGTGATTATAAGGGTGAATACGAATTGAAATTATTTTGACTGTTTCTTTAATGGGCTTTCTGGGCCCTTTGCGTTGAAAATAATTCCGTTCGGTTTGTATTGTACTAATGCGAGTTTTTCCTGTCACTGACACATTATTATTGTTAAAACAGGGGTTTTTAATTAATTCAGTACTCAGTTTTTTTTTTATTTACTTTTTTTTACCCATATTATGCAACTCAAGCTAACTCACGCACAAATTTATCATGATGAGGTGCTAATCAGCCGCCATTTTGCAGTAAGGTGTTCGGTCAGTCTAGCATAAGTATTTCACACTAATTATGATCCTTGCATTGGTTTGCTTTCACAGTACATCAAGTTAACCCTTATTTACCCTAGTGTTATTTAAAAAACGAGGTATTATCATTGTTATTTTTCTCTCACTACAAAATTGTTAAAAAACCTTAATGTGCAAATAATGAAGATTAATCCTTTTATAACTAAATTACTTACTGAAAATCTTGACTTAAGTAGTTTAAAATTCTCAATTTACATAAAATTTACATTACCATTTTTAGAATTATATTTTTACTAAGGGTTTAACCAATATTTAGACAAGGTTAAGTACATGATAGGTTACCAAGATATATATATATATTTTTTTTTTTTAATAAGCTTATATGCATATTAACACGTTATAATACAACCAACTAAAATCCTTTATGATCACTTTTGACACCTACAACAAATGATTATATACTTAATTTTCACCTAGGACAACGACTGTGTCACTGATCTTATGGTCGCAAGAGCTACGGTAGATGACACTAACCCAGAGGTACCAGAGGTGTACAAAAGTACACCTCTGCCCAACCCTTATGTCACAACGATTCGAATAAAATTACAGTATAAAAAAATCAACCATGAACCTTTCAGATCTTAAATCGAATCAAAGTGTAACATCACTATAAAGATTTTTACATAATGCTCGGTGTTCTAAGAGGCTCGCCAGATAGACGCCTTTGTCTCTCTATCGGCAGGTCGCGCAGTTTGCATAATTGTCTCTGGTTGTCCCGGATGATGTGCCCTTTAGGATAGAGAGTGTAAGTAAAAACATAATGTTATTGCGTTTGTTTTGTGATCTCAGAATTGTAAAGGGTAAAGGGATTTTAGTGAACTGATTGGAGGGTGCGTAAATGGAGGGTAATAAGACGTATTCTGCTTTTTATTGTTGGTGTGATTCCCCCAAGGGTTAAGCAGGGGTGTAGGCTATATTTCGCCGATGCTGTTATTAGGCCCGTGAAATAGGGAACGAACCTATTGCTATATACCGGGCACAGTTCCAAACTCCGTGCTACTGAAAATTCCCAAACGTAAAAACCCAATAAAAGTTTGCCCGACCCGGGAATTGAACCTAGGACCTCACGTTCAGCAATCGCAAGCAAGACCACTTGACTAATGAAGCAGTTATAATTATTAAATTACAATCTAAATTACATTTATATCCTACAAAACTAATTATCTTAAACACATTACTGCATAATTTCTTCATTTTGTATGGTTTATTTCTGTACTAGCTTTTGCCCGCGGCTTTCGCTCGCTTTAACTTAGAATTTGACAATCATTTTTGTACACCTGACAACGTATATGCAAAATTTCAGGATGACCGGTTCAGTGGTTTAGGCGTGAAAAAGTAACAAACAATCAAACTTACTTTCGCATTTATAATATTAAGTTACGAGTTAGGATTTTGTGTGACAGTGCTCAGTATAAACAGAATGATTCATTAAATATACGTCAGATGATTTGTTCCATAGAAACAATGTCAACTATTTAAAAAATAGCAACTTTTCAAGGGCGAAATATACTGCACAATTTTACAAAGACACCAGTACAATACCATTTCATATTCATTTCATTTAACGAGCTTCTATTGGACGATGCTTGTTTCTGATTGGTTGAAACAACGCGTCTTCCGATTGTCTAGCAAATCAATGTCAAAACTGCCAAAAAATTACTTACGTGGTGTTAGAACTTCAACGATTAAATGCTATGGCAACCTCCACAAGTCTATTATACTAGAAGGTGCCTTTTTATCCTCTATTAATCACTTTTTCTTTATTCCGAACTTACTGTTAGAAACCAGTACAGTTAGTTTAGCGTTCTTAGTTTAGAATTAACCCTAGAGTGCTCGCGCTATGAGCATTTTGCCGCCCGCGGCTAAAAAATCGTATTATTTTGTACGCCATGCATTTGTCAAGGTCAAGCGTCCTAGTAGCTGCCCTCCCATACCTCACCTTCCTGTATTAGAAATTAGAAGAAATTCGGTGCAGGGGTGACCTCAGGAGACAACGGTTGCAGTTGGTGTGTCGCGTTTAGCGGCAAATTGCTCACTGCGCGACTACTCACGTAAGTAAAATTGGTAAGTAATTTTTTTTACTGTAGTTGAAATATTATATTTATTTTCATTGCGTATAATGTTGTTTTGATGTAAATATCGTAATAATATTGATATTTAGTTTTGATTAATTATAGGGCGTTTATTTTTTTTATTTTTGTTTTGCTTAGTTTATTTTATATCTTTTTAGGTAAGTGACACGTGAAGTATACAAAATGAATACACAAGACCCACAAATAGTTTCGTGGTTGGAAGAGGAGTCGGATTTTGAAGAATCTGGTGCACAAAATTGATTGGAAAATGTATGTGAAAGTGATACGCACGGTGAACATAGTGATCATAATACTGATACAGAATAATCAGAAGCAGAATCTGACAAGCATAGGCCATTAACGTCGTCTGTAATGGCAACTGCCCCTTTCCAGAAGTCATCTCGACGTGATCGCGGACGTGGAGCCACAGTAGTACACATATCATCACGCCATCACATACGTTGATCCACTGTAACGCAAGGAAGTTGTAGCCCTTCCCCAGTCATCGCGTCCCAGAGATCCAAATAATGAGATATCTAAACACTTTTTTCAAAAACAGCTAAGAAACCAAATCGCCCGATTTGTACTGTTGGAACATCAAATTATAACCTCAGGTAGAGAAGGTATATACGCAATATGTCTGTCTAAGAAAAATAGAAGGACTAAAAATGTGGGTGCAATAGATGCACAAAGTTACTGTGCAACGAACATTGTATATACATATGTCAAGACTGTTTTGCTGAAATATACGTCGTAGATTATGAAAACGTTGAATTTTGTCATTAAATTTAATTTTTCTTCTTTCTATGTAGGTTAAGATAAAGATGTTGTTAAAATTCAAGAAATTTTTCCTAACATTTCCAAAAGCATTTTTTTTTCTGATACTAAGTATAAAAATTTATTAAATGTTACTTTTTCTGATAGTTTATGTTTTATTCTATCCTTTTAAAATCATTGTAAATTTATTTAACTATTATTTTCAAAAAAAATATCATTTAAAGTATGGGCGGCAAAATGCTCCCCACGCGATCACTCACGTTTCACGGAAAGGCGCGACTACTCTAGGGTTAACTACAAGATGTATATTTTAACTGGGTGCTTTAGAGTAACAAATATACTACTGGAAACAGATCGAGTGCAGCATCCATAAGGAACATTTCGATTTATGTACCCCCAATATGTTACGGCGAAAAACTAGAGGAGACAATGCCCAAGCTGAATCGTATCAGTTTCGAATACAGGGGCGTAATAGGTCGGGAACATTGGTGCAATGCAAAGAATAAAAAAAATAAATTAGATAACTCAATAAATTTCAGAGATCTCTCAAAGGGGCACTCAGCACTTAGTGAATTATAAGGCTGATGATGATGAAAATTCTGTTTAAGTCAAAAGTTTGAATATGATGCTGATATTTGCCTATAAATGATCGATTTAAGCTTACTCTTTAAAACAAGCCCATTAAGGGTATTTACATTTTACAGGAATTATTATGAGTATGGATAAATTGCAGCACACATTGTTCGTAGCGTCGAGAATATTATACTGCTTTCAAATAAACTCAATATTTCACAATGTTGAATTTATGAGCAATGAATATTAACTTTGGAGGTAAATGTTAGCCTAAATTACATAATAATAAAATAATAAGTTTATTGACACAAAAAACCTTAGTTACAATTGATTATATTAGTATATTATAAGCAAGCTAAAATCTTGATAATTACAATAGCGAGAATACTAACAACGCAAAAAATTATTCTCTCACTTGTAACACTAAAGATCATCAAGAAGAATAATTACACTTTTTTTAGGACCCTTCAGAATAATATACTCGTAG
This sequence comes from Shargacucullia verbasci, assembly GCA_947562105.1. Taxonomy (NCBI): domain Eukaryota; kingdom Metazoa; phylum Arthropoda; class Insecta; order Lepidoptera; family Noctuidae; genus Shargacucullia; species Shargacucullia verbasci. The sequence goes on from OX387284.1 coordinate 1,395,790, forward strand.
ATCACATTTTAACTCACAGCACTACATACTACAATAATGAATTTTTTGAGAATAGAAATGGTAGCTACAATTTTGCATTGTGTTGCACCCTTTCTAACGCCCCAATCCGGCCCAGTGCACCCAGTAGATGTAATTTAGAAAGGAGCAGCGGATTTAAGTGGTGCATTTGCTTCGGCCCCACCTGTGGCTTATTTATAGTCGCCGATACGGCTATATTCTTGAATAATGCATTCTCTAGCAAATATTCTTTCGTAACCGAGAACATTTGGTTCATGCATAGGTTAATGTTGGGTTTGGTTATTTTGTTGACTTTCTCTTAGAGGACCGGTTTTATCAGTCTCCAGCTAAACTTTCTGTAGGATTTTTCTATCTATGACTTCATAGCTTCATCTTTTTTTTTTTCTTTAATGCTTTATTTATACTTGATAATGGACCCGGGTACGTCTTAAAACTGCGGCCAGGCACCAGGACGAGCAGCAGCGTCCTCTCACTAATCGGTGAGCCACTGCGATCCCCAAGCCGCCTCCCAAGCGTGGGGATTATGGCATGTTTTTTATTTGTATTTAATTACATACAAAATGAATGAAAATACAGATTTTCGAACTCGAATAAAACCAAGGAGAATGACTCTACAGCTTTGGTGCCGTAATAACAAATACTAAGATGGATAATTTCTAACAGTATATAGCATAACAAATGTGTTCTTATATACTAAGCTTTAAATGTATTACTTTATACAATAAATATGATAAACAAACACAAGGATACATTGCCACTTATTACTTATTTTGCATATTATATGCAAACTTGCCCTTTCACTTTACAGTATGCAAATCCAACAATTTTACAACATTCACCAATTTTAAGACCCTAACACACGCATCCTAATCTCATAATGCCACTAAATCACACTTTAAGTGGCACCAACTATAAAATTTGCATAGTTATCCAAAAGTTTGAGTTTAATTAACTTTCTATTATTCTAACTGTAGTTATGAGTTTACGACGCGAGTTTCGTACTGCGCTTTGATTTGACGCCATATTGTGCTAAATTGGAAGTTTAGTAGTTAACATAGTGGGCTTATAGTAGAGACGTTAAATGCAAAACGTCATAACTATGCTGGATATAATCAACCAGGATAAATATTTATAATATTTGCACACTGATAAAGTAGAAAATAAGTTTCTGTACCTTCTTCTGAAGAAGACGAAGGAATTAGGAAAGAAAAGATAGTCTTCCTTTCCGCTAATGAGATTAAAAGAAGTACATGTGAAGTAAATGGCGTTAAAGGCATATTTACACAGCTGTGTTAACGCAAACTCGAATACAACAAATGTCTCACTCAATACTTGTCAACGCTCAAAACCGGTCAGCTGTGTTTGAATATTCCTACGAGATGGGACTTAAGGTACCGTTGACGCTTTGTTAACGCATATGCCTGTGGGAATAGGCTCTAATATATATTGGACACAATCTAATTTCGTATAACTCTTGGATCCAATAGACGATCTTCAAGTAACATGGCCAACATTGTACATATCAGTTGCCAAGGTACCAGTTATATAGCTATATTCCCAGATGGCGCCACCGCCGATTGTACAACACAAAGAGCCACTCCAACAAAGGTCAAAACATATTAGGTTTTACGAAATCAAGAGTCCTTTAAAAAATAATTTCGGAGCTCAAAGCGGGGGAGCAAAAAAGATTTATTTTTATTTAACTTTTATACTGCTAACTGTACCTATAGGAATGGAAATGTGAGTATTCTAAAATGTTTTTAACTAAATGAAGTTTTTAAATTGAATACTACTTTTATTTCTGTCCTGTCACAGTTTGATTTTCAATCTGTCACGTATCATTTAAACGCAGGGGCAAATGCACGAGAGATCTAACCATTTATTTTTGACGCCATATTTATGACTCGGAAAAATTGCCCTTTATTATGCACACCTTATCACATATGAGCTTTGCGATAAAGCCTGAGTAAAACACGATACGAAATTAGAATTCATAATAGGTTTTATGCCCAAATAAAACGTTTCACAAGCACTTTCTAGTTGCACTGCTCTAAAAAGATACAAGAAACTCCATGGATATACTCTTTCAAAAATATTTGTTTTACAATCTGGTTCAGTACATAAATGATTTTTACAAGAGCACAATTCTTCTTCTTTTTCTTCTATCGTGTAAATGATTAAACATTTTATGGTCTTGTATTGTATGGCTAGCTGAAATGAAATGAAATGAAATGAAATTATTTATTTTGCAATTAGGATTTTTCAATCACTTTTACACGTCTTTTTTAAACTAGATGGCGTCGGCATTTCCTATGACTATCCCTGAGAAGAAACGCCGAAACAAACTCAGGGGTCAAAGTCTATTTTAAAGTCCAGACAGATTGTAATGATGTAAAGGTTTATGTGAGACAAATATAGGGTGGAATAGCCTTTTGAAGAAAGTGCCATAACTATTTGAGCTAACCTGTCGCAACAGAGTGCAAGCATGCATCAGTTATCGTGAGAATTAATGAAATGAAGAGCGCTCAGCCTAGATCTCACTCACATTTACAATGTATAGCGGTTATATATAAGAAATCATTTCAATTTAAACGACATTACAATATCAAAATAATGAAGTAAATAATATAATAATTAATGGCAAAAATTGTATATAAAAAAAAAAGGAAAGGCTAAAGAGCGGTTCAATCCCAAGAGTTTTTGTCATCTAAATAGTCCGAAATTTTATAGTATCCTTTTTTACAAAGTTTAGATTTAATTACAATTTTGAACTTCTTTAATGTTAAATTACGTATATCATTGGGAAGTTTATTGTAAAAGCGTATACATTGTCCCATGAACGAGTTGCTTATTCTGTGGAGGCGCGTAGCATGTACAGCAAGGTTGTGTTTATTCCTAGTGTTCAAAGAATGAGTATCAGACAGTTTGACAAAGTTCGAAATATTTTTATAAACATATATTAAATTTTCAAATATATATTGTGACGCTACAGTTAGAATATTAATTTCCTTAAATCTGTGTCTCAGCGACACCCTTGGCCCAAGATTATAAATAGCTCGGACAGCCCTTTTCTGCAAGACGAATATAGTATTGATGTCTGCAGAGTTTCCCCAGAGGAGGATGCCGTAAGTCATCACGCTATGAAAATAACTGAAATAAACTATTCTGGCTGTATCCACATCAGTTAAGTGCCGAATTTTTTTGACAGCAAACGCAGCCGAACTAAGCCTACCCGATAATTTGTTTATTTGCGGGCCCCATTGCAGTTTGGCGTCTATAGTGATGCCTAGAAAAACAGTTGAATCCACAATGTCCAGTTCCACTCCATTCAATTTAACATTTATTGGTACTTGTCGGACATTGGGCGTTGAAAATTTAAGACATTTGGTTTTTTTCTCATTAAGGAGAAGATTATTGACATTGAACCAATGAACTACATGAGATAGTGCAACGTTAACTTCGCGAAAATCTAGTAATTGTCGTCGAATTTTAAATATTAGAGAAGTATCATCCGCGAACAATACTACCTCGTGATTATCCCGTACGTAATATGGCAAGTCATTAATATAAACTAGAAACAAAAATGGACCTAGAATTGAACCCTGCGGGACGCCCATGGTGACCTCAGATCCCGAAGATCTCTTGCCATTAATATCGACCCTCTGAATTCTATTGCTTAAATACGAAGTCAAGAAGTCGAGAGCCTTGTTCCTTATGCCGTAGTGGTATAATTTCCTGATGAGTGTATAATGGTGTACGCAATCGAAAGCCTTTGACAAATCGCAGAATATGCCAAGAGCATCTTGCGAGTCTTCCCAGGCATCGAATATATGTTTCAGCAATTCCACGCCCGCATCTGTCGTTGAACGTCCCCTTGTGAAGCCAAACTGCTTTTTATGAAGTAGGTTGTGTCTATTAAAATGTCTTAACATTTGATTTAAAATCAATTTTTCAAAAATTTTACTCAAAGTGGGTAGAATTGAAATAGGCCGAAAATTTGTGGGATCCGTAGAACTACCAGATTTGAACAGTGGTATTACTTTACTTTGTTTCATCAAGTCAGGAAATACACCAGATGCAATACAAGAATTGAACACGGTTGCCAAGTAAGGTGAAATTACGTCAATTATGGACGAGATAGTTCGTACTGACAGTCCCCAAAGGTCTGCAGTTTTCTTTACATCAAGACTTTTAAATGATTCTTTAATATCTTTCGCATTAACAACTGAAAATTCAAAAGGTGTGCTACATTCAGATACGCTTTGTTTTAGTATAGTATAAGCGGAAGTGGAAGAAGACAAGAGAGTTTTGGTTGTTAAAATCGGAATATTAGTAAAGAAATTTTCAAACTCAGTTGCCACCTCCATGTCTCCCCTAATATCTATGTCGTTAATTTTCAAATGGAAATCGCGGCTACGTACTGTGGATCTTCCCGTTTCGGAATTAATAATATTCCATGTAGTTTTGATTTTGTTACTAGATACTTTTATCTTGTTTTTTAAATGTATTGACTTGGCCAAGGAACAGGCTCGTTTAAATATTTTTGAATATCTTTTTACATATTCTTTAAAATCTGCGCTATGATTGTACGTTTTTTCATAATATAATTGAAATAACCTATGTCTACTTTTAAAAATGCCAGCTGTCGCCCAGTCGCTAAAAGTAAATTGATCACTGACCGATAGTGATTTTGGGGTAAAAACGTTACTAAACTCTCTATTAATCATATTGAACAGCAAAGTATAAGCTTGATCAGGATTGATGTCATACGGCAATAGAGGTAATTTATCTATAAGATTATTTTTGAATAGTTCCAAACGGCCTTCATTGACAGGAACAACACTTACAAGTTTTCTTTGTACTCTAACTTGATTCCTAGGAAAAGTGACTAACTGACCACAGTGATCAGAGTCTAACTCATTTATAATTAATTTATTACAAGGTTTCAAGTTTGTAAAGATATTGTCAATACAAGTAGCACTAGAAGCAGTTATTCTAGTTGGTTCAAAGAAGATATTGTACAAGTTGTATGACTTAAATAAGGTTAAAATTTTGCTAGTATTAGACGAATTTTCCAATATATTTATATTAAAGTCTCCACAGACAACAAGTGTTTTATTAGACTTCGAGCTTTTAAATAACACATCCTCCATATATTTCTCAAAAACATCAAAAGATGCGCATGGGGGCCTGTACACGCTCATTACAATGAATCGCTCTAGCTCAATACAAGATATCTCAATTACTCGCTCAACAGAGAGGCTCACAATATCTTTGCGTTCTTTACACTTCAAGTTGTTACGTGTAATTATTAATGAGCCACCATGGATTATATTTACTCTGCTGAACGAGCTGGTGACTTGGTGGTTGTTGAAGTTGAACATTAACTGATGGTGTTTTAGCCAATGTTCAGTCACACATAAAATATCAATAACATTGCAGTTCAAAAACAACTCCAATTCTAAGTCTTTACCCATCAAACCCTGTATATTTTGGTGCACTATGTTAAGACAATTTAACTGATTATTAATTTTATTGCTCAAATTTGATGGGGGTGATATTACATTAATGCTAGCGGGTATCTCTGTTGCCACAGTGTCCCTCAAACTAGGGTACAAATCTAAATTAATAAAAGAAATATTGCCAGAGGTTGACTCTATTGTCTTATGGTGTAATTTAAATTATTTGGAAAAAAAATATATGAATAGAGTTAGGTGTGGCTGCGTTAAGGTCGCCACTCGTGCAATGTCACCAGTGTGACATTGTGTGAAGAGAACAATGTAGATATTATGAAATTAATATTAAGAGGTATCAACAATAATTATATCTACATACTGGCTGTTGATAAAAACAAAACAAAAGCAAGCGTCTCATAGTAATGGCTACTCTGTGGTCCCATTTACAATTTGTACCTTTACCAATAATTTAAGTTATATGCATCTAACGGCAATCGAAATCACGACAATATATTGCAAAGTGTATAGCCAGCCTTTAGCCGCTTCCGATATTTTAAACCCAACACAAAATATTTTAAAGACACCACACAAGCCTCGACACCTTGCAACGATTTATGAAGAAATATCATTCGCTTTAATATTGTATACCCCATAAAATGCCTCACAAAACAAACATCCCGTGCACACGTATCGACCTTTACACCTTTCACATAAGCTTTACATTCGCTTGTATAAAACGAAAAAGCTTTTTGCAATCTTTACTCACGGTACAAACTTAACTTGCAATTGTGTTGGAACTTATTTCGATGACATAGAGTTGGTTTTTGGTTGTTTGGTGTGATTTTTCGGGGTATATTCTGCCGAGCTGGTTGAAATTTGCTCCTGCAGAGCAAGATTTATTCCAATCCATATTGCTAAGATTTGATTGAAGTGCTATCTTCTACGGACCGTTTAATATTAGATGGTGGCTGTATGTTTTGAGTGTCATAAAATTCAAATTATGCATATATACGGCTTATATTTTATACAGAATTTAAGAAAGTTCTGAATTTGATAGATATGCGTCATTAAGTAAATGAGGTTTTTGCTGATGGGGTACTTTTCGACCTGATTTTGGGTGTTATCCTTATGGGAAATTTCGGGAAAACCGCTGAACTGATATATATAAGGTTGTCTATGGTTATACTTTTTATATAATGGACTTTCCCATTACTTACGCGCATAAATTTATATAATGAATATATATATTTATATTATTATATTATTTACTGTTCTTATTAAATGTGTTATTTTTATGTAACTATTGTTTATAGAATTACAAACATATTGTGATTAGTTTATAGCAACTGACGGAATTGCAATTACATCTTTCGAAATAACCATCATCCTCCTGCCCTTATCCATTTTATTAGGTTTCTGCTCAATATTTTACACTTTCTTATCAGCCATGTCTAAATTCTTACAATCCATCCATCTTCTCTTGGGTCTGCCTTTTCCCGTAAACCCATCCGCACAGAAAACCCCTTATACTAGTAGTATCTCGTTATAATCCTACTGCTGCTTGTGGTGAGATCAATACTCTCCAATATCGTCTCAACGTCAACAAAAAACCCCACCGCCATCTACTTGACGTCTATAAAATACGTCATTCACTCCAAAAACGGCACCCACGATACGCATTAAAGTCAATAAAAAATTTAAAACTCGAAACAACCATTACCACAAAAAAAACTCATTAAAAAACCTGACAGTGCAATAAAAAAAAAATTAATATGTTCTGGACTCATCGGTGAAGTTTTCTCGTTATACCAAGTTTGACGAGTATTAAGACTTCAGTAATTGCATATAACTCTTGAGCAAGCCAATCAATCGCGACAAATAAATTGAGTATTAGTAACGATCTTGTATGAAAATGTTATTTTGCTGATATCTTTGCGAATACTCTGAAGATGATAGATATTTTAATCGGGCGTTTACAGTTTATATTCAAAAGTTGAGACTGGTTCATGATTCTAAAACGGATTGGTCGTATAGAAAAGAGGCCAGCACGAAACAACATTATATGACTTCAAAGGAACATAAGTAATGTTAAAATGCAAAATAACACACACCAACATTTTATCAGCTGACTGTGTGACTTAATTTATCACTCAATTTTCATTTTGACGTTAAGCTGTCATATTTGACAGCTAGATGCCAACACACGGCCGCTTGTCATTTTGTCGAGTCTCATGTGAGATAAATGTCATATTGAACAGTTAAAACATGCAATAATTTGATTTGCTTCATATCTATTGCGAGTTACAGCTGTTGACATGAGACTATTGACAAATTTTTAGACAATTTGTCCATAATTTCATTACTTTAGGCACTCGAAATACGATTAAAGTACAGACACATAAAATCAGAATTCGGTACGGTCCACTAAACTCTTGTAATAATTACTACCAATAGCGTTTCCAACTATCCCCTAGATAATAGGAACCCTTACTTATTAGGTTTCCTTAATAACGAACCATTTACAAGGGCTATGCCAGCACAAAAAGCTTTACTACTTACATAATATATATTTTGTGCCGCACTAAGCAATATATCATTTCTCAGGTTTGATATTTATGAGGCTTCCAACGGTAAGTAAGAAAATGTTCCCAAAAAATATTGCCTACTCTTGCGAGATTACAAATGACACGTTTTTGAGATTCAAGAGACCTACCAACATGGTTCGTTTGGACCAGTTACTTCGTGAAAAATAAGAAAAATCTTCATGTACAGCTAGATGCTTAACACCAATAATCTCTTTAATAAAGAGATGCCCCGATGATTGCTGTTCTGTTAGATTTATATTTTTCTTAAAATAATCAAGTCTGTTTCGTATTCCTAATTTCAAACAAAAACAAAATAGAATCACTGAGGTATTCTACCAAATTAGAAAGTATTCAACAGCGCATAATACATCAAAAACCCTTTCAAACAGAAAAAGGGAATCCCTGTTTCCTATTTCCTAATAATTGTACATATGCCAGTGATATATTCCCATCGCTCTCGGCTTTCAGTGATAAATACGTGTTACACCGCCGAGTACAATACGCAGGTTCAATAGGCCCGTCTATACAAATTGCGACTTTTCCATTTAGCCGGGTTGTCAGGTGTGAAACAGATTAACAGCCGATCGCGTTCGGTGTGCGATAGGTTTTGGAATTAGAAGCGGGTGAGACAAATGGCGGACAGATAACTTCGTGAGTATTATGTAAAATGTTTGTTTTCGTCGTTCTTCTCATAGTTATAAAATATTCTTAAAAGAAAAGCGTATAGCTAATTAAAATGACGTTGAGGTAAACTTTACCCCTGATTTACGCATTAGCCGTGGCCTTGCAACGCTCCAGATAAGCTAGCACTCATACCCGTCATCAGTCTTAAAGACCTGTTGACGAGGGCGTTAGCGTTAACGCCAACACAGCTGCCTCATTTTGTATATAAACGCTTTAAATTATTGTATTATTTACGTAAAAGTTGGCAGAACGTGGCATTAAATTTTGGAGCGTTAGCGTTGGCGCTAACATTCGTGTGGCCAGACACTTAAGACTGTTTTACACAAACCAAAAAACCAGCCAACCACATAAAAACTCATTTGTCTAAACAAAGTAACTAGCACTATTTTCTAAAACATTACTATTATTATTTGTTTAATATTTTAGTAGCAACATGGCCATTTCGCACGCCGCCACAACACAACATGGCCGAGCGGTCTAAATGAAAAATGGCGTCAATTTACAGGGCAAACGCGGCTAAATTGGATATTTCTCACGGCTGAACCTCCTGGCACGAAGAGTTCACTGTTTTTACTCCAGTTTTCATTTTATTTGCGGGCCAAAGGGAAAAACCAAATGATCTTTTGCGGTAACAAACGCGAAAATAATGTTGGAAAGTTTCACTTTTATTATTGTTAAAGTTTTGAGTTACCTTCGCTATGTATGCAGATCGGGGAATGAATAAAAAGTTTATTAAACACCATTTTTAGTCATCCACATTATAGTACAGCTATGAAAAAATACAAACTAGCTCCAATGATGCCCAATAACATAACGATATTTATGTATTTTGTTATAACTAATGCCGGCTTTTTACAGTACTTGTCGGGGTTTCGATCTCGTCACTGAACAAATATTTGGCTCTACAGGATCAAAAATAAATTTAAATATATCTTACTATTAGGCTAGCCGTATGCTTCTTTGCCATCTTAGGTTGTTTTGGAAAAAATCATTAAACTTTTTGATGTCATCTGCATGTAAACGTTTCAAAATTTATTAATAATTAACTAATACTTCGAAAAACAAAAGAATTGAAATGATTTGCTAAAAATATTTCAATATATGAACTAGTATAATACCAAAAAAAAAACCTGTTCATACCCAATTTCAGACACTTGGCGAGTATAGAAAATGTTTAAACAGTATATATTCCATTTAAGAGTCTACTGCAAAGACTAGGTACTTCAATTCCTCCCCTCTATATAAAAGAATATTAATAAAACACACAATACGGTCTCAGCTAAACGATTTTCCACCTGAACACCATTAATATTGGTTGGGCGGTACATCGATCAACTGAGTTACTTGTCTTAAACTATGACCGTGTGAAACATGGACAAGCTACCCTGGAAGGGACAGAATCCAATAGAATCTATTAATATCTTTTCCGAGACAAGGGCTAGAACCAACTCTTCTCTTTGGAGATGTATCAGCAGAACTATTCAAAGTCATTCAATGAAAAATACTGGATTGAAACAAACCCAAGAATTACAACATAGATTAAGTGAATAATCAGTCATCATCATTCGATATTATGACTTCCAAAGTCATCTTTATTATCAAAGTAATCTTGATATAATGACTTGACGGATGATGGACAGAATCTTCAAGCCACCACTAGTCCTCAATGAGTTGATATCTCAATTTGAATGTCTATAAATCTTATCACATTTATAAAGCCATACTTAGCAGTAGGCCGAGAGACCATAGAGTTACTTTATTATATCAAATTGTACTGATAAAACATCTACCTGAGCCTATGACGCCCTTGCTAAGTCACAGTTGCTAAGCTCAGTTAAGAAATTCTCTCTTTATCTTCCAATAAAGATCTTCACTACGCTTTATAAATTTTCGTTCACACGAAAGACTTCCTAAAAATTGAGAACTTTCCATCCTTTTGCCACTTCAACCTCAACAACTCCACGATTTAAATTAACCACTCTAGCCAACTCTGCCAAGTTCTGGCAAGTGTCAGCCAAGTCGCGTCTCTCTATATCCGCGGAGCACTTGGCACGCTGCTCACGTTCCTTGGACCAGTCGTATTTTATTAGATCATTAAGCTTCGCAACGTGTCTTGCCCGCTTGGGCAGTCCATCAACACGGCATTCAATAGTCCTTTCTGAGGTATTGACGGAGGAATTAGATTACGGACCGTGGTTGAGCTTTACTTATGTTTTGGTTAGGGTTGAATTGCCAGCTAAAGTAGTGTAAAAGGGTTGTTTTCAAGGAGTAACCGAAATTGGTTTAGACTGTGCTTTGTAGTTCTTGTAAATTCTGGCAAATTTACTTCAATGGAAAATAGGTACACAAATATTTGCGTATGTATTTGTTAATATATCAAATAGTATTATTTAATGATTTAAAAATAATTATAATACTATCGCATATAAAAATTACGAATTTGATTCGATGTCATTTTATCCATTGAACTAACTTATGGCTTTCTATCAAAGACTATTAATGTATAAAATATTATTGGTAAACTGTTAACGGTCACCGGGAGCCCACAGATAGTACTTTGTGACGCTTAACAGGTCTTTAGGAGCCTTTATAAGACTCCTCATTCATTGTTATCCGGGCTCCATTCGATATATCTATATTTACAAGTAATTATCTCCATCCAACGTCAACATCTTATCCCTTTGTCAGTTTCTAAATCAAAAGCACTCACTAAACCCTTGTCTGTCAAATGAATACAGCATTATTCTCAAATTTTAATTACGAAGTATTAGCGAAGTCTTCTCACCCTCTGAAGGCTTTGTATCGAAATATGATTACACTGAGTTTCGAGGATCTCTACTGTATTCAGTGATTTCAAGGTCGTCTAGCACAAAGCGTAAGGTTGGTTCGAGTCTAGACTGAGACCTTAATTTAAAAATTGGAACGGGTTTTCATAATATTTTGTTCGAAGATTTTTATGATAACCTAATTTATATTTTATAATTGAACGTACAAAGTTGAGTTTCGATAAAAAAAAATATTTTTTGAAGAAATTATATTTTGATACCAGTAAAATTTAATACTAATACTTCGTTCAGCTCTTCCACAAAAATAACTCAAAAGTTTCATCAAAAAATCTCCAATGTTCTTCATCAGCCGGTATAAACTGACGTTTGACTCCTGTTTGATTAGTTCAGATAATCCTGCCTCCCTTGTAATCTGAGGACCTTTAATCAATAGGTCCTGTCAGACTTCACTTGTTCCTTTCAAATCGAAAACGAAGTTAATCTTGTCCAAAGCTGATTGCGCCAAATTTGCAATAGGGATGCCAATGGGATTCTTGACTTCATTTTACACTGTTTTCTGTCCGTTTTGTCTCGTTCAAGTCTAATTAGTAAGGGGATAGCATTACTGCCTAGCCCTCTTTTCTAGTTCTTAAGACAGTCATTGATATTAAAGAGATTATTTTGATTTAGATAGGTATATTTTGGAAATAAATGATAATGGGTAAAATAGAAAACAGTAGAGCATTTTTCAAAAAACAGTATTTTGAGATTTGCCTTTAAATACATTACTTACGGTGCTCTGAAACACATTATAACCTATTTCTCGAATGGTTACGACTTGGACCTCAGCAGCTATCTTAAATTTTATTCGTAGAAGTGTCTTCTACTCGTTGTAAAAGCACCCTTTGTCTTTTTTTATTTGGAATATAAAACCAAAATTTATTTACGTACTATACATAAATTTGTAAATGAATGAATCTATAACATACCTACAATGAACTATGTGTTTTTTTAAACGTTGAGCCACACTAGGATAACCCTTGACGTGGGTACAATTTACAAACATGCACACACAGCCAGACCCATAGCCTAATTACCCAGTTTGCGACAAGCGTAGATCGCGCGATAGTTTCTGTCAAACGTCATGTCAACGTTTTGTGTCATATATGTATTTGGTGACAGTGAGACTGCTGTGACCGCATGGCTGTCACGTTGCCGTCGCTTTTTTACGTAATTAGGCTGCCGAAACAATTATCTACTAAGACTAGGTACGTGAAGACTTTCACTGAATTGAAGATATGTTATAACATTTAGTTTTCCAACATCAATAGGTACAATTTCATATACGCTGGAGTATCATATCAAAATTAACTAATTATATCAAATTGATTGGAGAACTTACAAAAAACGTCTTCGCAATCCTAATTTGAAGTTTCCACACTTTTTTGCATGAACCAACCGTAATTCCTTTTAAATTAGTGAGCGTTGAACCGGCAGACATCTCAAATGTGATTAATGAAACTAATTTTCGCGGAAAAATGTCCCAAATTTTGTTACGTAAGGGGTCTTCGCTTTCTGCCGATGGACAGGGGAGAGTAATGCTTAGTAATGAGTGGGCTACTCATCTTATAAATAGATCTTAGAAGAAGATAGAGATACTTTTTTCTTCTTAATCTACATAGTGGTTTCTTCAATTATATAAACCCTCGTTTGAAAAGCTGGTGATAGAATTTATACACAAGTGAAAGTTCTTCTTAAGAAAGACTTCATGAAATAAAATAACATAGCATCACGCGTGTATTCGCGACGGGTTAGGCAGAGGTGTGCGACCACATTTCACCGATGCTGTTATTAAGTCTTATAAAATAGGGGAGCAAGCCTATTGCCATCAACTGGGCACAGTTCTAAACTCTGTGCTGCTACTGTAACTGAGAATTTATATACAGGCATAACTTTGTCCGACCCGAGAATCGAACCCAGGACTTTACGCTCAGCAGTCGCGCTTTTGACCACTAGCGAATGAGTTCTGTCTTTGAAATCGTAATACTGTCTACTATTATAGTTCAATTTGAATTATTAATTGTGAATATAATTATGAAAGGTTCCGTCAAATTATTTCTTATTGACGTGTCTATCAAACGTTCTTATTTTAAACATTATATATGTCAAATGATTTGATATTTATTCTGTTTTACTTTTAAAAGTCTGTTTATTTTGATCTCCGCTAATGAGAACACGTTTTACCGGTTTGTTTCAGCAGAAACACCCCCATGTGATCTTCGAGGCGCGGACGAAGGCCAACAAGGGGTGTGCCAACAAGCTGGAGTTCAGGCCCAAGAGTCGTCGCACCAAACACGTGTCCTACGTCGAAGAACCGCTTGCTGATGACCCTAGCACTATGTGAGTAATTTGGACTGTTATTTTTTACTTTTAAGGGAACTGACGAGTAAGCTCTGCTGCTGACAAAGACTTGGGATGTCATATTAACAGTAAAGCAACTTTGGGGGGATCATATTGAAACTGAGCAATTTTTTTGCAGCAACTTAATAATTTATTTAATATTGTCATAAATTTACTATTTTTAGGAGGTTGGTCAATTTGACGTGAATGATTTTGGGGGGCTCCCCCTCGCACCGCCACTGCTGACAAGTACATAAATACAGAGAGAGAGATGATTTTAATTCACTTAACTTTGATTAGAAAATGTAACCCATCAAGAGATGCAAATGAGACACAATAGATCTCTCGATCTCTTTGCCGGGCACCGCGTATGTCTAAGGGCTGTGTTCACTAATAATATAATAGCTGTTTAAAATGGAAACGGCCGATTACCTATACGAAAATTCCGTGTTAAACGGATAATTTTGTATTAAACAACATTTGTTATATTGTGGGTGCACAAGGGCCTTAATAAATTAAACAACATAATCGGAAAACAGTTAAGAAATCTTCGATAAACAGTCTTCACGTCATAGACAACGAATGTAATCATTCAATTATTCAGACCATTTAAATCGCTGCCTAATACTTTAATGGAAAGAGCGTCAAGAAAGTTGTAACAAGTAAAACACTTGCCAAATCGATTTTTGACCGGAAAGCAGAGGATTACAAAACGCTAACGATAATACTCACACTTATTGGAGAAGTTATTAAAATCAATGTTGGCAACGAAGTTTATTAATTGGAAACTGAGGAGAAAAAGTCAATTTATTTAACGTAATGTTCCAAAAGTAATAATCACAATTACAAGAGATACAGCGTACCGTAAAAGGCACTTTTGAAATGAAATTAAAGTAATTGAACAAAAGATAAATCGATTGACGATATGAATGGCGCAGTGGCTCACCGATTAGTGAAAGGACGCTGCTGCCCGTCCTCCGGTGTCTGGCCGCAGTTTTAAGACGTACCTGGGTCTAGACGTACCCAGGTCTGCCATATAATTTTGCACTTTACCAAACTATATTAAAAAATCGAATATATTTCTGTCAGTATACCATTAAGGTCGAACAAAAACGCTAGTCACGGCTCAACGTAATTATGATCAACTAGCTTCCGCCCGCGGCTTCGCCCGCGTGGTTTACGAACCCGTACATTTTCCCGGGATAAAAAGTAGCTTATGTGCTATTCCAGACTGTAATCTATCTCTGTGCCAAATTTCATTCAGGTCGGTTCAGCCGTTATGGCGTGATAGAGAAACAAAGATCAATCCATCCATCCTCACAAACTTTCACATTTATAATATTAGTAGGATAGTAGGATATTAGTAGGATTAGTAGGATGGCGTACTATAGATAGTTCATAGTTCAGAAGCTTTCATCACATGTGTGAAGCATGGGTGTCAATAATTAATACGAATTAACGAACCGAACGTTGCGGTCACAATTATCATGCCAGGTCACACATGGACATGAGGGCGACACCATTTTGGATACGTTTCTGTCAACACTCGGTCGCGGTAAATGGTAAATTAAATTGGTACTAAGTTGCGGTTTGTTTGAAAACTATTAAATCGTTTGGTGCTATCAGCGTGCACAGAGTTTTTAGACAGGGTAGGCAGAAAATTTTAAAAGCTTACTTACCATAAATACCTACTGCATGTTGGTGTTGGTTCTGCCTCTGTCTATTAAATAATGATGTATGTGATTTGTCACCTCAAATATCTTATAATAAATATTTATCTGAGTTATGTAGGGTAGGCAGTGTCTTTTTGTCTTTACGAACCGCAAGCCACTGTTGTTGCTATACACAAACATCTCTAATTCCATTTTAATTCCGTATTAATAAGTCTCTATTTCACCCGCTATAATATTTAAAAAATAAAAACGTTGACACATGGAATAATTCCTGTATCGTAGGTGCGTTTACAACCCGAAAGAAATATCTATAGATCGTACAAATATTTGTTCCGTACGGAAATCGAACCTGCGACACGTAGCGCAGCAGTCGATCTCTCAATCGATCTCTTACAACCACTGCGCCAATCGTGCCGTCATCTTCTCCAATCTTACTTCATCACTACATTTGCGATGACTTACAATACAAAAAAAATCAACCCCGACATAGAGTAACTCAACTTAAACCTCACTGCATCCCGGATCACAGAGAATCCAAAAAAGTATACCGTAAAAATATGGAGAAATGCATAAAAAAAGTATTTCCCTTTGTCGTCCAAGTTTAAATTATTTTTTCAAACGAATTCAGATGGAATTCGTAATATAGAGGAAGTCAGCAGTGTGTAGTCGAGTGGCGAAAAAAACCTGGCGAGTTGGCACGTTGCATTATTCACTATTCACTTCTCACTTGGTCCACCAACCTTGAGTAAGTTTTTCTTTTCAAACTGGGACTAAGTAGGGTAATCATTTTTAATTTCATTCTAATTTTAAAACTGATTGTGATGAAATAGTTTTGACTTGAAATGGTCTAGCATTTCATTGAATATTTCGATGTATGTAGCATCTAAATTATTTATAATTTAATACCCAATTTTAATAGCAAATGACAGATAGTAAATGGTACAATTACACATTGCTGCTACTGAAAATTTCTCAACAGAAAAACCCGCGTTTTCAACCGATAGAGCAGTTATTTGAATAATATTATATTATTTGTGACATAAACACGAGCGAGGGTCGTAAATAGGTGAATGATACAAAGAGCGAATTATTGCCTTTAAGAAGTATCCACCGTTAATGCTTGAATAATTTGGGCATCTTGACCCATCGAGGGTCGAAACAGACATTAACGCTTGACTGACTCTAGTCTTCACCGTTGAGCAATTATTTCGTAAATAGCATAGCAATAATATTTGAAGGAATGGACAAACGCACAAATAAAATCATAATTGAATATTCTGTGAAACCAAATTTATTTTCTTAAATTTTTCTTAAGATTGGTCCAATATTTCTAATTCATATGAAGGGACGGCAATGTTCAGGTGCCAAGGTAATATTTACAAAAATGTCTTATAAATTTTGCTACCAGGGTTGATTTTAGTTTACACCAGCTTCCGCCCGCGGCGTTGCCCGCATAGTTTACGAACTCGTACATTTTTCTGGGAAAAAGTAGCCCATGTGCTATTCCAGACTATAATCCATCTCTGTGCCAAATTTCATCCAGATTCGTTCAGCAGTTCTGGCGTGAAAAAGTAACAAAAATCCATCCATTCATCCATCCTCACAAACTTTCACATGTATAAAATTAGTAGGATTGTCCTCATATCTCATTAAGCGTAAGATCAATAAATGATTAATTAATGAATAAATAAATGATAGATTGATTGATTGATTGAATATCATACCAAGGATTGAGGGAATATTTTTTTTTTTAAATTCATAATTTTCTGCTAACGTACGTGAATTAAGTAGGTACCAATTTTTTAAACCGCAAGAGGTCTCTGACTTCTCCTAAGCTTCATTAACGTTTGTATGCCTTAAACTGCATCAAGTGACGTCAGCAAGGCAGAGTTCGGTTCAATGTATGGTCAGTTTTAATGTCCTTATCGGAACTAATATTTGCATAGCCTGGATATTTGCAGCGAGCCTGGGTGTTTGTGCATTTGATCCGTTGGAAATGTGTTACAACACGTAAGGGATATCTTGTTTCGGTATGTTTTCATACGTTTTATTTTAGGTTCTTTGAAGCATTTTGATGCAAATTGGAATATTATTTACAGGTGATTTTGATAACTTATCTATGGCGTTGTGCTCTGAGATCGAATTGCAATCTCCAAGTTGCGTCAAATTTTATAACATGATTGACGTAATATTTCAACGATCCATCAGAACAAGCGGACATGTGTCATAATTATTTGCTCTCTTTAGCGTTAACTAAACTCGCATTGTTTTCCCAGCTTTACCAACTCATTAGGCAATATAGTTATGTTAGTTGTCAATTTCAGCCCCTCAATATATAAAATTACCAAGAAAGACACAACATTTTAAAACAACTATAAAATATTCTAACGGCACGGTTGGCGCAGTGATTAAGAGATCGACTGCTGCATTACGTGTCGCGGGTTCGATTCCCGCACGGAACAAATATTTGTATGATCTAAAGATTGTCATTTCGGGTCTGGGTGTTTGTGTATGTGAATATATGTGTTTGTAAACGCACCCACGATACAAGAGTTATTCCTAGTGTGGGGCAAAGTTTTTTTTAATAATAATAATGCGCGCGCATACTTTTTTCATACACTTACGCATTATTTATAATTTACGTACGCCCACGCACACTCGGGCTATTTAAGTGTATCGATACAATAAGCGTCCATATCTCGCGCGGCCGATATTACGAGCCTCACATCCGTCGCTGTAAATTGGGTTCGTCTGCATCATTTATTAGGTGTAAGTGCCGGTGTACACGATGTCTTTATAGCGTTATAACGGAAACAGGAAATTGGTGATATTTTTAGATAAAATCAGCATCTCGCCTGTATTCCGCGAAAGGCCATGGTACAGTTCACGGCAAAAGTACCTGATAGTACCAAGTTAGAAAAGTATTTTTATGAATTAAAACCTTCAAATTTCATTCCTTTCTGTATTATGGAGTAAGTAAGTTTATCAGCCCCGGTTTTATAGACCCGGGTACGTCTTAAAACTGCGGCCAGACACCGGAGGACGGGCAGCAGCGTCCTCTCACTAATCGGTGAGCCACTGCGATCCCCAAGCCGCCTGCCAAACGTGGGGATTATGGCAAACTTGAGGGAGGCCTTCGTTCAGCAGTGGACGTCTTATGGCTGATGATGATGATGAAGTTTATCAGCACGTGAAATGGTTATTTAATATCGACAGTTATCTTGTTTAATAAATCAATATCAAAATCACGAAATGTTTATCAAGTTACTAGCGGTGCCCCGCAGCCTAATTACCGATGTAGCTACAGGCGTAGATCGCGCGATAGCTTCTGTCAAACGTCATTTTTGTGACATATAATGTATTGGCTGACAGTGAGATTGCTGTCGCGTAGCTGTCACGATGCTGTCGCTTAGTTACGTAATTAGGCTGCCGGCTTCGCACGGGTAGCAGAGCATATACGCCTTCATTTTTTTTCGGTCGTAGTTTCGTATCAGCCTATTACGTCGAGCATTTACTCGGCACACGCCAGTAAAGGTCCCATTCGGCATGTTTTTTTCCAACATTTTAAACTATCATCGTTATATTTCAGCCAATTTACACCTTAACAAAACCTTAACGAATTATACACCTAAACCTTCCTCATGAATCACTCTGTGTATTGGTGAAAACTGCATGAAAATTCGCTCAGTAGTTTTTGAGGTTATCGCGAACAGACAGACAGACAGACGCGGCGGGGGACTTTGTTTTATAATATGTAGTGATGTTGCTGACTATAATTCCACATTTTGCCGATATTGGGGTCCCATATAATAAAGCGCGGTCTTATTGTCATCTACCGGGAACAATACCAAATTCTTCGCTGCTACGGAGAATTTGAGAATCTCTAATACTATAAAACTCAATATTACCTTGCCCGACCGGTAATCGAAACCAAACGCTCAGTCAGCAGTCACGCTTGTGTACAGTGGTAGAGCTCTGCTTACCTTCTTCTTGCCTTATGCTATGGCGTTATGCTATGATAGTGTATAAATAGAAATTATATGTATAAATCATTAATCATATATACATATCGAAGTATTCACAATCATCATTGTTGATCAAAGAACTAAAATTGCCTTATTGGTATAGTATTCGCAAGCGCGATTGCTGAACGTGAGGTTCTGGATTCGATTCTCGGGTCAGGCAATGTATTATTTGGTTTTCTGTATGGAAATTCTCTGTAGCAGCACGGTAGATGGCAATAAGGTCGCCCCCTATTACGTGGGACTAAATAACGGCATCGACGAAATTTGGATGTATAGGTCCTAATAGTCGTCTGCCTAACCCTTCGGGGAATACAGGCGTGATACTTTATTATGTTTATGCTATGGTCAAAGAAATTTACATAAAGCAACTTAATAAAACAGTAGGCACATAAGACAAAAACGATATCTTCAAAAATACATTTTCAATTCTATTCATTGGTTCTTTTACTTTGATTTCTGTTTCAGGAATATTATAAAGACAGCATTGCCTTTCAAAAAGTGTTATTTACCGAATGATTGGATCTCAAAAAGTTGATGAACTAGCTGAATGAGAGGAATCCCGTTTGAAGTTAACAATTATGAGCGGGTTTTGTCTTCGATTTTGACGAAATTGTTCACTGTTGAAGTTTTTTCTAGTGGAAAATAACTTGAAAGTAAAGAGTTCTCTACGCTTTAAAAGAAATAGATAAAATTTATCAGCGAGACTGTTTACCAATTAGCCTAAATCAGCCATTGGTTTCCAAACAATGGCTTTATTGCGAAGCTTTTTTTTTTTTTTTTTTTTTTTTTTTTTTCAGTCAGTTTTTTTTTTTAGCGTTGCCCCTCACTGGATTAACACCTGTATCGTGGATGCGTTTACAAACACATATATTCATATACACAAAGACCTAAACCCGAAACAACTTTCTGTAGATCATACAAATATTTGTTCCATGCGGAAATCGAGCCCGCGACACGGGTCGCAGCAGTCGTTCTCTCAACCACTGCGCCAACCGTGGCGAGTGTGGCCAAAAAGTCTTATTTTTTTCCCAATCGAGCAAATTATACACGACCAAATCCTGTAATGTAATAAATACAGTAACCGCATTTGATATTTCTAGAAAAAATAAAGCTCGTCCCCAAAAATAATGTCTAGTAATCACGAAAATAACGAACAAACACACTTCAGTATAATTAGCTCATCGCTTTACTCGCATGTTAGTTAAGAACCGTTCTGTATGAAACAAGACATGAGGTTTGCCAGTGACAAATATCCTTAGCTCACCCCCCGCCCGTCTCCACCATTCACCGTTTCGTTTCATTCGTCCCCCACCCACCCCCGGACCCATCCACCGTGAAAGCAATCCAAAAAGGAATTAATCTTGAACATTAAATTGTCTTGAATACATTTAAGTGAATTTGGTACGGGTTTTTGTTTTTTGGGATTTTGAAGGATACATATATTTTAAGTTTCGATAGGTACAGTCAGCCTCAGAATGATGTACAAACATAGCTGTTTTAATTTTAATACTTAATTTAAGGAGTTTCTTGCCTATTCAACCTACTTAGAATTCGTTAATTTTGTTTAACCTTGCTCCTACAATAACGTAGCCAAAAAGGGCCCGCAAAACTAAAAAAAATCTTTACTGATCTTATCTACAATAGAATAAAAACTTGATATAAATAAAAACGTTTGAAAAGTATTAATAACATTCTTATCTTCTTATACTGACTGCTCTTCTTATTTTCTCTCTATCTTCTTGGGACACGAACTAAATGATTAAAACCGTTACTGCTTATTGATGTAGCTAAATCAGAGGTACCCAGACGTTTTTCTCATAGACCACTTTCAAAATTTAGCTGGGTCCGGTGGATCCCCTGCAGCTACATTTCTACCATATTGTAAATTGAATTGTAAACCCCATTGTTTTGTCACGCCAACGTCCGCCCCGTCGAGTGTCCCGTGGACCCCTGGAGGTCCATCTGGGCCACTTTAGGAACTAATGAGCTAAATCATCCAGTTTTCTCAGGATATAACATTTCTAGTAGCGAAATTAAATTGAATTACTAAAGTAACACACCTAATGAAAACATTCAGGCAATTCCCAAATACTTTTTTATCATAAAGATATCCCCCATAACACACTCCATCCGTCTACCATGTTACATTTCTATTTACAATACTCCAATCGAAGACCCGGAAGCAATCTACCGGACGGGTCCGGGAAATTTCCCTAGTTTCCGATAATAAGGCCGTGAAGGGTCTGATAAACTTGATTAAGCACTGCCCCAATGAGCCCCACTGTCCCACCCAGAGGGGGGCAAAAAAATCTCCCCGTCTAATAACCTTAAAACGGATTTTAAGGATACGCAC
This sequence comes from Shargacucullia verbasci, assembly GCA_947562105.1. NCBI lineage: Eukaryota > Metazoa > Arthropoda > Insecta > Lepidoptera > Noctuidae > Shargacucullia > Shargacucullia verbasci. The sequence goes on from OX387284.1 coordinate 1,417,749, forward strand.
TTTATATAATCTGTGGCAGTTTGATTATCTGTGGTGATCACAGGTTATATTTTCTAATCGAATCGGCGCGAATTGGTGTGTTTGAAATCAAAAAGAGCGGATAGTACGGATGAATATTATCAATTAATCTGATATTATAGATAGTCTGCAAAGATAGAATTATTGACATTATAAGATGTGCCATATTGATGAAAATATGTTTTAAAAAATTGCCTCACTGGTCTAGCGGTCTGCTGAGCGTGAGGTCCTGGGTTCGGTTCCCGGGTCAGACAGTGTTATTGGGTTGTTCTATATGTAAATTCTCAGTAACAGCACGGAGTTTGGAACTGTGCCCGGTAGATGGCAATAGACTTTCCCCCTATTACATGGGACTCAATAAAGGCATTGGAGAAATGTGGGTATACAATAGCACACCTCTGCCTAACACTTTGGGAATACAGGCTATGTTATGTAATTATTATTTTTTTTTAAATATACTTTACCCCTCACTTGGATTTCTCCTGTGTCGTGGGTACATTTTTACAAACATACATTTTACATGCACACACAACCAGACCCGAAACAACTAACTGTAGATCATACAAATATTTGTTCCGTGCGGGAATCGAACCCGCAACACTAAGCGCGATAGCTAATCACTTACCCACTGCGCCAACCGTGTCGTCAAATTACTTCCTTTTTCTTTCTAGATTTGTTAACCTCAAGAATATTCTAGAATTCCTAATTCATAGTGTAGGAGCTGAACATCTTTTCGATAACCTGCAACTTATATCCTCTTTCTTTCCCAGAAACTCGTCAAGAAGAACAAAAGAAGAACGATCATGGCGCTGGTGGCAGGACGCAGGTTTGCGCGCCCTCAACCGACGCAGGCGAGACGTTAGGGAGACGACCAAGTATATCGAGACAGCCCTAGTCATAGACAAGGCCATGTTTGACAGAAGAAATGGCAGCACGAGGTCTGAGGTCGTCCATGACGCTATACAAGTCGCTAATATTGCTGATCTGGTAAGTTTTATTGGAAAAGTATTGTATATAAAATAAATCAAGTGTTCTATCGCAGTATGGGTAAAGTGGAAATATTATTCGTATAAACTTTTGTTTAGGGAAAATGATGATGTGTGAAGTTGGTCTCGAAGCTGACTGCCAAGAGTACCCTGAATGTTAAGCTATTGTCAGTTGGGGACTCCATTTCCAAATTTCACATATTTTCTAAATACAAAATAGATACAATTGTTTAAAACAAATCCAAACTGTTTAACTACCATTCTACATCCAAACAGTGATTACTTGATTGCAATAACATTTACAACACACTCATGTCTCCACAATTATACAAAATTCATTATAACGCGGCCAAATTGCGTATGTCAGTGATGCCTGTCCCACACTTGTGTCAGAAGGGTCATTTGTTTCGTTGGTTTACACGTACCCCTGACACGACATGTTTACATTGAAGTGGCTACTAGTAAATCATATTTTTTGGTACATTTTTATACCCTTTGGGATTTCTCCTGTCTCGCTTACACAAACCTCACAAGAACGTACCTATTTACACACAGATTTGGAACAACTATCTGTAGGTTCACCTATGTCTGTTTGGTGAGGGAATGGAACCCGCGACACATAAAACAGAAACCCACTCGCTCAGCCACTGGACCGATCGTATCGTATAAATCTAAAGGAACGTTCCAATAAATGTTTCATGTAGCCTATTGCCATCTGCCATCGCCACAGGACCAATGTCGCAATAAAAAAATAACTCAAAACGTTGTATGATATTTTGGACCAGAAATTCAGAACATTTGGTCCTCCAGAACCTAATTACACACAGTAAAGTCCCACACGTCATGAAGTACGGTGACACTTGTCAGAAAAGGGTGAAGAATTTATAACGAGCGCCCCTTGTAGGTAGCGTTTTGGAAATGAACCTGACAAAACACTGGATTTAGATCCTTTTGGGATAAAAAAAGTGTTTCATTTTGATGATGATGTATTATTGTTGTAACAGAGCCTGGTATATGGTTGTGACGTGTGTATATTTTGAATGTCACCCTCCTAAGGGATTGAGAGGGTTAATGAAAAGTGGAAGATGAAAAAAATATGTGTAAATATGATTGAAAAATCCTAATTGCAAAATAAACAATTTCATTTCATGAGTGAAAGCGTATTTACAGATTATAAAGACATCTATCTTTTATCTTCTATATACTATTATAAATAGATAAAATTAGTTTGTATGTAGAGGGTTAATCTCTGGAACTAATAATCCGATTTTAAAAATTCTTTTACTGGTTGAAAGCTACATTATTCCTGAGTGCTATATGCTGTAAATTATATATTGCACGTAAATTACGCGAAGTTGCATATAAAAGCAGAGCAACAGTTTTCATAATACTTAACGCTTTTTAATTGAGACTTAAGTTCTTAAGCATCTTCTTACGCCAAAACAGACTTACTGATAATCTTGTTTGCTGCATATAAGACAAAAAGAAAATGGTTAAAAATCACCTAGTTCACGTTTTCTCATCTACGATACACAGGTTCACGACAATATACAACTTGAATCCGTAATTATGTTTCTAATAGAAACATAACAAGACTTCAGTCATGAAATTAATATACACCAACCAGTTGACTCTGAATAAGATGGCAGACTGATACAGCATTTTTCCCTTTTATCTACCAATTTTAATTAAACGCAAACGACACAAATACTCAGAATTTACTCGATCTGTTTACAATTAATAAACAGACAGAAAAGAGTCATTTTGAATAAGTGCTGCCTTCAGTAATCGTCTTCATTAATCAAATCAACAAATCCCATTTATTTTGGCACACCCTGTGGAAATTTCATTTTAAAATTAATTTGAAATGGATAAACCTTGATATTGTTTGTTAATTATTCTTTAGATATTGCTGTTTCGTATTCAATTTGTGTATTTTTATTAATTAATCGTGGAGATGAAATGGAAACTGATGGGTTAATATTCATTGTTCAATAAATAGACATAGTTGAATATAATTCTTAGAATGAATTCAAACCACACAAGTATTTAATTAAATTCCTCACTCCTTTATTTATGTTGACCGTGTATACTTACTTTTGTTCAACTGTAACTACATTAAAGCGAGGAAAGGATCATTATAGTTATTTAATATATTTAAATTCATCTTTTCACAATCAGTCACCACAGTGGTGATCCAAGTAAAACCTAACCTCCTTATTCATTAAAACTGACGTTCGACGGCTTGATTCACATGTCATCGTAACAGACGCCAAATTTTAAAGCCATATTTTTAGTCATTACAGGTTTATACCACATAAATAAGAGACCCCTCTGATGATATAACCAGCTTTAGTTGTTTACAATACGGCTATAGAAACAGTAAAAAAATTAGATCGTTTTTTGTTTTACTCTCGTTCGTGACTTTTTATAAAACTCTTCAACAAGTCTAAAAGAATTAAAAAATCTAACTTAGTTTGATAATTCTGTAACTTGAATTATATTCACACTGTAAAACCCACGATGATATTCAAAAAAATGTAAGTGAAACTGGAAAAGTTTCAATCATATTCAGGGAAATCTCTTAACTTATAATCTCATTAAAAGTTTGAACTCCTAAATAAGTAATACTTGTCCAAAATTCAATTTTTGAGTTAATCAAAACGTTTTGCCTGCGTATAATAGCGTGTTTTCCGGCTTTAAAACAGGGAGACTAACAGCCAATTTTGTGCTTAACGAAGTTGTCGCTACATATGTGTGCGCTAGTTCGGTGGAAAGAGGTTTCGTATACATGGCGCATACTATGAACTGAAAATTTTTGGCAAAATGTTGATGACCTTTTTGTGCAAAAGTTTGTGCAATTGTTTTGATTTTTTTTTTCAGTTACATTTGAAACAAGAAGAAGAATTGTAGAGCACTTTATTTAAGTGACAGTAATTATTTAAAAATGCAAGATCTTTTGCTGTCTAACAGTAAAATAAGCCCAGGCCTTATTATGATAGCTACCAACTTTCTTCCACAGACACGAAACAAATGATCTCTCTCCTCTCTTTCTTCCAACTCCTTCGTAAGACACTTTCAAAGTGATACAGTTATCATTACATACATAGCTTTTTCAAACTTGTTCTCCGTTTCCAGTACTTCCGCACCCTCAACACTCGCGTATCGCTGGTGTACATTGAGTCCTGGCAGAGCGCAGACCAGGCGGATATCGACCGCAAGCAGGACATCACCAGAGCCATCCACAAGTTCAGCGACTACACTGCCAGAAAGCTGTTCAAGATTGAGAAGGATACCACGCAGCTGCTCACGTAAGTTATCTCTATCAAATTGGGCATGAAAAGCTCACTGCTGGACATTGGGCTAAAAGGAGATTGGTATAATCACAATTAGCAGACACATTAGTGATCTTATGTTAATTTAAGCACTCTGCAGTGCAAAAGTCTAAGATTTTATTTCAACTGGGAATTTAAAACGTCGTGATTCTAGGCGCACGGTTCCAAAAGTGGGTTGGTCGTATGGAGAAGAGACGAACAAGAAACTTCATGGATACTCTTTTAAAAATAATAGATATACAAACATACTTACAAAAGGATTATAAATTTTACATAGCGTTGAAATAAAATTATGCGATCTTACTGAATAATCCAGACAAATTGCATTCTCAATCGCTATAAAATCTTCTATTCTGCAACAATTGTAGATTGCAACTTCAACTTAAATAAATAAACAAACAACCTACTTAATTTAATCCACCATCTTAGAAAATTATCCTTGTCATAGACTCGGATCTCGTTTTAAATTCAGAACCGACCTTTAAGTATTCAAAGGCCATAATACTCCTTACATTGCATTTTATTAAAGCAAATCCTTTCTCGCTTGCATTTTGTAAACATATACAAATATTTTGCTAGAGACGTTTTCCACGAAGCGAGACTCACAAATCTGCTTACACAATCCTTTTCACTTTGAACCGACGAAATTGCTAGATAGAGCAGTTGCCAGTGCGCTAAACACCTCGAAAATTAATCTCGATAGCGAACCGAGGTCGAGAATTAATTCGTGCGATAAACGAATTCGACGAAACGCGTTACGCCCACCTTTTTCAGCCTGTTTTGAACTTTAATGCCTCAATTTTTGAGTCTAATTTCGCGTGGTGGTGTGATCCGCGAAATATCATCGGCTATTATTTTACTAATTTTACAAATTACTACGAATCCTCGGTAATGTTTCCGACAGGCGGTATCATGTCATAATTTAGGATGTCAGCTCCACGCGTCGATATCCTCGGCACATTACAGTGTCTCCGATTCGATTTGGGGTGGATTCTGGGGTTGTCGTGTGAATGATTGATGTCTATCAAATATTTACGAGTGTTGTAGCCTGAAATGGCTCGATTCCTTCGGGAAAGAATGCCGCCAACGGATTGACAGTCGAACAATGCGGTCTTGGCATTTATTGCCCGCTTTTTTGGGATATCGCTGAATCTACATATTCATCTCGTGTCGATGCGTGGTTTCAGAAATCTGGCCAAAAGCGTTGACGTGGCGTGACGTAACGAAACCATAAGCTTTGTGTGTTTATATTTTTATTATTTCTCTTTCTTTCCTGTTCATTGTATTTGTCCTGTGTAATATCGTTATAGTTTCACAAACAAATAAATCAATTGCCGGAATCATGGATCGTATGTAGCTTCCAATGATCGTAGAAACGTTTATGTACCATAGAATAATTCCTTTAGATAGTTATAAGAATGAAAAACGTTTCTTACATTAAATTTCCCATGGTGAAACCCAGGCAAACCGTATTCAAGAAGCTCCTTCGCGGATAAATCGAGTCAATATTATTAATTTAGGTAATTCCCGGGTCCAACCGGGTCCAACACAAACAAACGCTAACGCAATAACAGTTCGCAGGGAATTAAACAGTCTAACCGAGCCTCTAGCCCCCGGTCATAGACAAACAGAAATTTTATCTAATTCCAAACCTCCTTTCATGTCGGAAATCACATGTTGCCATGTAAACTGATTAGATATCCCATGGTTTCGGAATTAAAGAAAATATACGGAAGGAGGATTTATATCACGTGAGATGAGAGGTCCTTTAGAATATGGGTTTTTACGACTATCGTAAAAATTATCGTCTTCAAACTAAACTGCTTGTTGATCCAGTGGTCGTAAAGGTGACTGCTGAGTGTGAGGTCCCCGGTTTAGTTCCCGGGTCAAATTATTATTCGGTTTTCTATATGAAGATTATCAGCAACAAGCAGTTGTACTTGGTTCGCCCCCTATTATAGGTGACAATAACAACATCGGCGAAAGGTGACTGTATAATAATATACCTCTGCCCAACCCTTCGTAGAATACAGGCGTGATATTATGTTATTAAATCCAGTACAGTTGATATTTACAGGAAAATTCGTTGATATCCTGCCTTGAGGACCAGAAATAAACATACTAAACGCATAGCCTAACAAATCACACCCATATAAACATTCAGAAGTTAACAGATCCATCTCCTCTCTAAATCATTCTTACATCTTACCCCCAAAGACTTTTAAAATCCCGTTCTATAATACATCTATACATATATTAAAATTATAACAAGCAGATGTCTGTACATTATAGATAAATATTGGAGAAAAACTAATATGGGAGGTCTTTATTAGAGCAACAGAAGCCAAAACAACAGTTTTTAGAATTTTTGTGTGTCTGTCTGTATGTTTGTACACGCATCACGCAAAAACTACTGCATGGAATTGAATGCAGTTTTCACCGATTTCGCAAGAGTTCCAACTTAAAATATAGGCTCCATTATACCGCAGGAAAATATCAGTTCTAAATTCCACGCGTACGAAGTCGCGGGCACAGCTAGTTCTAAATATAAATTAAAAATTCATGGCACAAAACTAAACTCAAAAAAAATCTAAGTGATTGGTTTCCAAAGGCGCACAGCTGACGTGCCAGGAATACTTTCCATATTGCCAGGGTTTTACGACCAGCCCAGGTAGGACCCTCGGAGGTTGATTAGATAGATATAAAAATGCGGTTTTATGCCTATGCCGTAGACTGGATTTATGTGTATTCCACAACAGTTGAATACGTTCGTTATTTGGGGCATTATCTTCAGATTTTTCTAGTTATAGTATTTTTAGTATCAGAAATGGAATCGTATTAAGAAAAAACAACAGTTTAATAACAAAAACAGTTTTTTTTTTTATATAAAACGTTGCCCCACACTTGGAATAATTCCTGTATCGTGGGTGCGTTTACAAACACGTATATTCAAATACACAAATACCCAGACCCGCAGCCTAATTACCGATTTCGCGACAAGCATAGATCGCGCGATAGGCTATATAGGCTGCTGAAACATCTACCTGTAGATCATACAAATATTTGTTCCGTGCGCGAATCAAACCCGCGACACCTAGCGCAGCAGTCGATCTCTCAACCACTGCGCCAACCGTGCCGTCCAATTTACTCCTAAAACGTAGTTTTAATCACTGTAAAAGCAGACTATCGTCAGATCGAGGGATGCACGCATGAAAGATTATGCAGATCAAGAAGTAATACGACTTACTGCAAATTGCGCCGACCTCCAATCTAATAACCTCACTTCATGAAATCCCACCAGCCCAAGGATCTTACCGCTTGTCAGCTGTCATATACTCGTACATAGACAAGTTGTCGAGTGAGTACACAAATTGCAATAGGTTGCATTAGAATTATACTAATAGTATTATTTACTTTTAACTATCTTTTTACTCTATCATTGTATTTTAAAGTACTATGGCGTCCTCACAGATAACATCAACCAACTCCACTCTTCATCGTAATCGAGATAGCTGCATCTTTAAATCTCCTTCTAATCAACAGATATAGTCACAGATCTTTTAAACGCCTACTTTTCAGGAGAGATTGCCAAACTTGTTGACTACGCAGCTTAAATTCATTTAAAATTACCGAAGTCTAAATTACATAAGAAAATTTGACAGTCACAAAACTAACAAATAGTGCATCCATTTCTTGTTTATATATTTACTAGCTTCTGCCCGCGGCTACGCCCGTGTTTTCCCGGGATAAAATGTGGCTTATGTGCTATTCCAGACTATAATCTATCTCTGTGCCAAATTTCATCCAGATCCTTTCAGTAGTTTTTGCGTGAAAGAGTAACAAAGATCCATCCATCCATCCATCCTCACAAACTTTCGCATTTATAATATTAGTAGGATAGGATAGGATTAGTAGGATTCATAAGAGGATACGAAATAGCATGTTTATTAGCACCACAACTGTAACGTTTCATTTGTAATACGCGGGTCTGATGGAGAGAGATAAAATAGAAACAGTAATACATTACCTATTTAATACAAACCTGATCAAAAAGGCTTCCAGTTTCAAAATCAATCAGATCAATGCACAAACAGCGTTCGATTTTTCTAATTATCTCTTGAAGTCTGTCTGTTACAAAAGGATTCAAGATGGCGCCCGTGACGTCAGCGCTATCGCTTGTTGGCGAAGTAATTCAACTATAATTTCCGATATCCGAGTCGAATCGGTTCTCGTTGAAGCGTGCCCGCTCTTTGAGCATCGAGTGTACCTTTGAAAGTTGCGTCGCCAAGTACTTATACGTATTGGAAACATACGGGAAGACGGGAAGCGCGCTCGGATGAATGTGTCCAAGTGTTTTACTCGTTTTATTTTATTTGAAGTGTCAAACTACTTTCTTAGTATTGTCGGGTGTTTTGAAATAGATCGTGCAAAATATCTGACGATTCCAATAGCTTTGTTGATTCTTCGCATTGGAACTAGAAATACTTTTATCTATGACATAGCTGAATATACGTAGATCCATTTCAAAGATATGTAATCCTTTTAAACATGTAAACGGATAGCTAAGAACCACACGTAGTTTATTCACAGCATTTTATCAAGCTTAAGCACGATTTTGATCATGGCACATGTTATCCTTTGAGATCGCAATTATGAACGAATGGACATGAAAGGCAGAATTAGGATTCGATCTCAATAAGTATTTTGTAATATAAATGTACCAGAAATCAACGAATGTTGAACACATGAGTTATCCTATTTGCATCTTATTACTCCAAAATAAATACAGTAAAGCGACGGTCACGCCCCGATTCTCGACCCGTATATTCCGCAAGTAATATTTCCACAAGCTCTGTCGCTATCGTCTCGTTACCAAGTTTGTCAAATTCCCGTTCGATCACAAACTTGATAAGCGATTAGGAATACTTCCGAATGATAAGTTCTATCTTTCATCTGAGAAAATTTCATTAATTACTCTTTTTTTTTCTGAGTAGCAAAATAAATTTTACTGATAATGATAGCCCAACTATTAGGACGATGACTGGTGACCCAAAGGTTGTCAGTTCAACTCTTCAATGTTATAAGTATCTACTTTTATTATTAAGTTTAATTCAATATTTAAATTTATTACTTTTATTATTAATTTCAAAATATTAAGATTAAATTATAATTAAAAGCGAAATTTCCAACATTTTATTTCAAACTTTTTGTGATGTAAAGGCTATTCCGAATATTTCGACGGTACGGTTGGCGCAGTAGCTAAGTGATTAGCTTTCTGCGCTTAATGTCGTGGGTTCGATTCCCGCACGGATATATTTGTATAATCTACAGATAGTTGTTTCGGGTCTGCTTGTGTGGGCATGTGCCATGTATGTTTGTAAATATGTACCCACGATACAGGAAAAATCCCAGTGTGGGGCAACGTTTTTTAAAACAATAACACAACGATAACAATATTACGATTCGGTTTAATTAAAGGTGATAATAATATTTCATGAAGGCTTATCTGGAATTATATTCATCAACACCGACAAGTACCAAAATTTAAACTAAATATGAAGAGTCTCAAACACACGTGGAAACAAAATAGATCATAATAAGATAACGCTTGTACTATCGGACGTTCATATCTGATAGGCGAGTTTTTATTCAATGCAGGGTTGTGTCCCTGTGGTCTATATACTTCAGACCCTGAGTTTGACAGAGATTTCCAAGGCTCGTTCGAAAACCGGCTTTCCCTGAGAATTATTTCTGTTCGCTGCAGCGCCTTCCGAATCGGCAAATAATTCCAACCGTCCGAATTAACCCTGTAATACTCGGCAATATCTTTAGTATCTGGGTGTTTCGAATATACTAAAGATTGTATTGATAGCCAGCATAAAACTGAAATTGTAATTGGGAGCCGCATGTCAGGGAGTGTTACGCGATGATCTTGAACTGAAATAGAAATGCACAAATTAATATAAACTGCGACACTTCTAGTACTTATATATACACATACATATAATAGTAACACCCTTGTTTTCCCCGTAAGATTAGTCACGGTTGCAACTGCAACATGCCATCTCCTGTGCACAGTTTTAAAATTCAGGCTGCTAGTGAGAATTTCTAGAAGAAAATCCATTTTTTTTTTCTTTCTAACCAACCAGAATTAATTCCGTCAAAAAATATAATATTTCACTCACCTAAGTGAAGGAATACTAAAATTAAGATTTCATGTGTGTCATTATGCTAATAATATAAAATTAAATAGCTGTTTGAAGTATTTCACACTGATTAGGTTATTTTCTACTAAACAGTTAATTATTTTTTAATTTTCTCGACGTGTCATGATAATTGTTTCTGTGGATTAAGATATTGAACAACATTAGTGTTGAAAATTGATAATTAAAATGGAAATCTCTAACTAGGTTCTTCTTTAGTGTAAAAAAAAAACAATAAAAGAGCTCGTAGATAAATTACGACTGCGCAGATAGATCGATTTGAGAATTTAAGCTGGTAACAGTCGTTACTGACAGTCAGCAAAATCTGACCCGAGTCTGACAACAGATCTGACGCTATCTAACATATCACACCTGTATTTCCCCTAAGATTAGGCAAAAGAGTAATGTTGCACCCACAACATACACATTTCCACATTCATTTTACCAAGTCTTAAGAAATAGGGGGCGAGCCTATTGACATCTCCACACTGTTTCTAGCAGAAAAACCCAATAACAATTTTTCTAATCTGGGAATCGAAACCAGAAACTCGCGCTCAGCGGCCGCGACCAAGGAAGCAGTCTTATTATTAAAAAACTCAAATCCCGTCAAAATCCTATCCTACTAATTTATATTAATGTGAAAGTTTGTGAAGATGGATGGATGGATATTTGTTACTCAATCACGCCAGAACGGCTGAACGGATCTGGATGTAATTCGGCATACAGATAGATTACAGTCTGGAATAGCACACAGGCTACTTTTATCCCGGAAAAATGTACGAGTTCGTAAACCACGCGGGCAAAGCCGCGGGCGGAAGCTAGTATATAATATTTCACTCACCAACAACATAGTCGTTACGGGCACTCGGCAAAATCTGACCTAACTCTGACAACAGATCTGATCCAATCAATTTCACCTATTAATAGTCGCAAAGGTCAGATGGCAGCCGTTTCTCATGAAGAAGCAGATCCTGAGATCCTTGATTAGATCCCGTAGCAGCTTCTAGAGCAGATGATGCTGATGCAGAAAATGCTCTACCTGTAGTCTAAGCCTGCTAGACGGAAATAGTTTCACCCGCTATAATATAATACACCTCTACCTAATCTATCCTCAATTCCAGGTCTGTACGTTACGGGTCTTAATTCTTATAAACCCTCGATTTTTATTAAAATACTTCACTACAATTTTATATCGACTATAAGAAATAATTAAGTAATGCCTGCATTATCCACAGCGAAACAATTAGGAAATTCATAAACTGTAATCTTTAATCAACTGCTAATGTAACAAATTAGTTTCAAATTAAAATATGTTTGGCAAGTGCATTGATCGACATTTAGTACATAGCATCACGCATGTATTCCCCGAAGGGTAAAGCAGAGGTGTACTATTGAGCACCCACATTTCGCATTATTCGCATATTAGGTGCCATGTAATAGGGGGCGAGCCTATTGCCATCTACCGGGCACAGTTTCAAACTCCATGCTGCGACTAAGAGTCTCTATATAGAAAAACCCAATTTAAAACACTTTGCACGACACGGGAATCGGATCCAGGACCTCATACTCAGCAGTTACGCTTGCGACCCCTAGATTAGTGAGAAAGTGTAGAAATTTAATTTAAAAAAAATGAGTACGATTATGACCACAGCGCATGTTATCCTTTAAGACTGCAATTATGAACGAATGGACATGAAGGACAGACTTGGGATTCGATCTCATTAAGTGTTTTGTTTAAATATAAACGTACCAGTAAGTTTACGAATGTGAATACACGTGAGTTCTCCTAATTGCACCTTATAACTTGAACAAATGAAAAAACGCCTTGAAATTACTCCAATCAAATACAGTAAAGCGACGGTCACGCCCCGATTCTCGACCCGTATATTCCGCAAGTAATATTTCCACAAGCTCTGTCGCTAACGTCTCGTTACCAAGTTTGTCAAATTCCCGTTCGATCACAAACTTGATAAGCGATTAGGAATACTTCCGAATGATAAGTTCTATCTTTCTTTCTGAGAAAAATTCATTAATTACTCTTTGACGGATTACTTTTTTTTCTAAGTAGCAGAATAAATTTTACTGATATTAATAATGATGGCCCAACTATTACGACGATTACTGGTGACCCAAAAGTCGGCTTTCAACTCTTCAAAGTATCTACTTTTATTATTAAGTTTAATTTAATATTTCCATTTATTACTTTTTGTATGTCTTTTCCATGCACGGGACTACAGAGTCCCGGACGTTTGAAAGGCGTGCGCGGGGCCGAAGCCAACACGTAGAGACCCTTTAAGACAGCTTGAATGAAAATATTGTGGTGACATACCCAGCGATTATCCCTGTATGCACTATAGAAATGCTCCCAAGGACAATCCCTGGGTTTGTTGGACTATTGCAATTATTACTTTTATTATTAATTTTAAAATATTAAGATTAAACTATAATAAAAAGCGAGATTTCCAACATTTTATTTCAAACTTTTTGTGATGTAAAGTCTATTCCTAATATTTCGACGGCACGGTTGGTGCAGTGGCTAAGTGATTATCTTTCTGAGCTTAGTGTCGTGGGTTTGATTGCCGCACGGAACAAATATTTGTATAATCTACAGATAGTTGTTTTGGGTATCTTTTTAAATATGTACCCACGATACAGGAAAATTCTAGTGTGGTGCAACGTTTTTTAAAACAAAAACAATGTTAGCAATATTAAGTTTCGGTTTAATTAAAGGTGATAATAATATTTCACAAAGGCTTATCTGGAATTATATTCATCAACACCAACAAGTACCAAACTGTAAAGTAAATATGAGGAGTCTCAAACACACATGGAAACAAAATATATCAAGATAAGATAACGCTTGTACTGTCGGACGTTCATATCTGATAGGCGAGTTTTTATTCAATGCAGGGTTGCGTCCCTGCGGTTTATATACTTCAGACCCTGAGTTTGACAGAGATTTCCAAGGCTCGTCCGAAAACCGGCTTTCCCTGAGAATTATTTCTGTTCGCTGCAGCGCCTTCCGAATCGGCAAATAATTCCAACCGTCCGAATTAGCCCTGTAATACTCGGCAATATCTTTAGTATCTGGGTGTTTCGAATATACTAAAGATTGTATTGATAGCCAGCATAAAACTGAAATTGTAATTGAGAGCCGCATGTCAGGGAGTGTTACGCGATGATCAGGAACTGAAATAGAAATGCACATATTAGTATGAACTGCGACAGTTATAGTACTTATATACATACTAGGTTTTGCCCGCGGCTTTCGCACGCGTTAATTTAGAATTTGACAATCAATTCGAGTTGTACTCTACTTGAGAAAAACACGTGACGCCATCTATTATCATAAGAACGTTATTGTTGTTTTCCTCGGGAACAGTACTTTATTTTAGGGATGAAAGGTACCCTATGTCCATTTCAGTACACCTGACAACGTATATGCAAAATTTCAGTATGATCTGTTCAGTGGTTTAGGCGTGAAAAGGTAACAAACAAACAAAAGTACTTTTGCATTTATAATATTAGTTAGGATAGTAACACGCTTGTTTTCCCCGTAGGATTAGTCAGAACAGAAACAGTACACACTGTTGGACCTACATCATACACTTTTGCCAATGCCACCACATTGGCGTCTCCCGGAGAGCATTCCGAGCTTCGGGCTGCTACTGAAAATTTCTAATAGAAGAGCCCTTTTTTTTTTACCTGGCATCCGAAACTGATACTTGAGGTTCTGGCTGCGATTCTGACGATTGACGAAGCAGTCTTGTAGCTAAACTCTCTAATTCCGTCAAAAAAATATAATATTTCACTCACCTACGTGACGGAATAATAAAATTAAATTTTCATGTGTATCATTATGCTAATAATGTAAAATTAAATGACTGCTTAATTTATTTCACACTGGTTAAGTTATTATTTTCTACTAATTAGTCAATTATGTTTCAATTTTCTCTGCGTGTCATGATAATTGTTTTTTTGGATTAAGATATTGAACAAAATTAATGCTGGGATTTTTTTTTTTTAAATCTTTGCCCCACACTAGGAATAATTCCTGTATCGTGGGTGCGTTTACAAACACATATATATATATTCACATACACACAACCATCCAGACCCGAAACAATTATCTGTAGATCTTACAAACGATCATACAAAAGTCAGTGTTTGTTTGTTTGTTCGTATATTATGCACTACCATACCTTACATCTTATTGCGATAAAACTGTGCCAACTTATTGCTTGCACTTGTGCGAAGGTTATAAGCATAGTACAATTAACTTACAGTAGGTGGCGTGCGTGTTGTACCGCCAAATGTATTTAAAAGCGCGAATTTATTTCTTCTGCGGCAGCAAAGCGCCGGCTATCAGTTAGTAATAAAATTGGATTCTACAGCTAGATTCTTGCTTAGCGTGAAAAAAGAATAGAAGAGCGTGTAAATAAATGGTGATCGCGCAGATCGATCGATTTCAGAGATTAAGGAATATTCCTAGCATGAATGTTTTGACGTCTGCTGTATTAAGTG
This sequence comes from Shargacucullia verbasci, assembly GCA_947562105.1. Lineage (NCBI taxonomy): Eukaryota > Metazoa > Arthropoda > Insecta > Lepidoptera > Noctuidae > Shargacucullia > Shargacucullia verbasci. The sequence continues at coordinate 1,432,815 of OX387284.1, forward strand.
TATCGTTAACGTATGTAAATTTTATTTATTTATAATATTTTTTTGAATTAAATACTTTATTAATATTTAAGCTATAATACAACACATATCTGCCTAATCATTCAGGGAAGATGCGCGTGATGGTACTAACAACGTCATATCACATGAGTTTCCTAAAGTCTAGATCTGATTCGTTTCAAGCATTATTTCTTACTAGCTTCTGGGTTACGAACCCGTACATTTTCCGGGATAAAATGTAGCCTATGTTCTATTCCAGACTATAATCTATCTCTGTGGCAAATTTCATCCAGACCCGTTCAGCCGTTCTGGCGTGATTGAGTAACAAATATCCATCCATCCATCCTCACAAACTTTCACATTTATTATATTATATTTATATTAATAAAGTAGGAAGTAGGATACTACCCTTGATTCTTTATAAAATACTACACTATAATTTTATATCGACTATTAGAAATAATTAAGTAATGCCTGCATTATCCACAGCGAAACAATTAGGAAATTCATAAACTGTAATCTTCAATCAACTGCTAATGTAACAAATTAGTTTCAAATTAAAATATGTTTGGCAAGTGCATTGATCGACATTTAGTACATAGCATCACGCATGTATTCCCAGAAGGGTCAGACAGAGGTGTACTATTGAGCTCCCATATTTCGCCGATGCCTATATTATGTGCCATGTAATAAGGGGCGAGCCTATTGCCAACCACTGTGAATCTCTATAGGTACATAATAACCCAATAACACTTTGCTCGACCCGGAAATCGAAAACAAAACCACACGTTCAGCAGTCTCAATCTTATATTTTAATCTTTAAAAATATTATGAGTAGGTTCCAATGAGTTCGAATTGAAGAACAATCCCACGCACCACTTCTTCCATTCTTTTTTTTTTAAAACAAACCTTGCTCCACACTACGAATAATTCCTGTATGGTGGGTGCGTTTACAAACACAAATATATTCACATACACAATCACCCAGACCCGAAAGAACTATCTGCAGATCACACAAATATCCGTTCCGTGAGGGAATCAAACCCGCGACACGTAGAACAGCAGTCGATCTCAACCACTGCGCCAACCGTGCCGTTTCATTCCACTCCTTTCTGATTCCTTTCCTTTCTTTTCCTTCCATAACTTTGTACCGGGGCTGACAACTCAGAGATGTTTTAGAATATCGTTTGGCTGCCGGCTTCTGACAAAATTGCCTTAAAATACGCGCAAAGTAGGTGTATGGGCGTTAACGTTTCTTACATCGAAATCTTAACGAATTTGGTCTCTATCGTTTTGTCAGAGTATAAACAAGGTCGATAAATATTGTATTTTTCAAAATTTCGATTAATTTAATAATTATCACGAGATAAGCATAAGGAAGATTTTTAGTTAAAAACGCATTTTGTGGATTAATTATTTCTCAATCTATCATCATCATCATCATCATCAGCCAGAAGACGTCCACTGCTGAACGAAGGCCTCCCCCAAGGGGGGAGGGGGAGTTGCCATAATCCCCACGCTTGGCAGGCGGCTTGGGGATCGCAGTGGCTCACCGATTAGTGAGAGGACGCTGCTGCCCATCCTCCGGTGTCTCGTCGCAGTTTTAAGACGTACCAGGTCTCAATCTATAAACAATATCAAAAAAACAAAAACGTGACAACCTATTTTTTACTTGTGTCTATAACATACAAAAAAAAGTTTATGTTTAGTGGGGTAAAAACGTTAACGCATTTTGTATGGAAACATTTAGCTAAACTATAGTCTTAAAAAGAACCTATGTTAGCCGTCACTTGATTCAATAAATTAAATTGTTGTTCTCGTATTTACTTAAATATTTTACAATAAACCCTTAATTAAACCTTCCGCTCTACTGTTATCAGATATATTTCCTTTAATTACCAGTCTTATGCGTTAATAATTAGCCTCCAATTAATATGACATTGGAGCCCATTCTCAGCATCGCGACCTCATAATTTATTTACAAAAAGGACAACAGACCCCATATGGCCCTAATCTCCCCTACGACGACATTAAGGCCCAAAACGCTTGATTATTATAATTTTTATGGCCCAACAGCGGTACCTAATTGTTTTTTAGAGGTCCCAGTTTTGTCGTAATCCCTTCTGTTTCTGAAAATCCGTTTATTTTGTAATGAAACGTGTAATTAAGGTCTCGATGGATAGACTGATTGTTTGGTGTTTGGACGTACAGAGGTTGACTTTTGCTAGAACATAAAATTATTACTTATCAATGTATAGACTGCCTCATTGGTCTAGTGGTCGAAAGCACAACTGCTGAGAGTGAGATTTTGGGTTCGATTCCCGGATCGAGCAAAATTTTATTGGGATTTTCTGTACATAATTTTTTTGTAGCAGCACAGAGGCTCTACTATGCCCGGTGGATCTTAAAATCTTAAAATCTTCTTCCTGATGTGAACAAGCTTTAAATATATTCCCATAACAAGCTAACCATAAAAATATCTGGTCTAAAGTACCCTGCAACTGAAAAATGCAGGCAATCTATGACTACCAACCTAAATATCGATGGTCATACCATCCTGGTCGGTAAGGTCCGTCGCATCGGCTCGTTCCATGTCCTGCCCCTCCTGCTCAACCTAACCGTGCAGACCATTCTCTAAAACACGATGTGTCCAAAGAATCAAAACATGATCCAGCTCCCTAGCTGTTCACGATCCGATTTCCACTAGGGGCACCCTCAGCTACTGTTGCTTAGTGTATTGTTTAAATAACTCGGTTGAGCCTCCCTTTGTTATTCCGGTTAAACAGTAAATGATCTCTGGATAAACAGTGAGAAGCATGGGTAGCCTAGTGGTTGACCGCTTGCCTTCCGGGAGAGTCTGCGTTCAAAGCCGGTCTGCACCTCTGAATTTTCGGAATCAGAATCACAGAATATTATGATTATCAGTTGCGTTAACGATGAAGGATAACATCGTGAAGAAACCTGCACACCTGAGAGGGCTCCATAAAGTTCTTGATGGTGTGTGTAGTCTGCCAACCCGCACCGGGCCAGCGTGGTGGACTAAGACCTAACCCTTCTCAGTCTGAAAAGAGACCCTTGCCCAGCAGTGGGACAGTAATGGATTGAATTTATTTTACTTTAACAGCGAGATGCAACAAATATCATATCATGCATAAAATAAAATGTTACATAATGAAAACTTACAAATGTAGCTCGAACATATTTAAACATGGAATCAAATAATTTCTGCAGAGCTTGTAGAGGCGTGCCGTATATAGACGTATTCGTAACATACAGAGATTCCCAGTAAGAGATTCCTTACATACAGAGTAGGTACACAAAGTTGAAGTAGCTTCATACGATTGGCGTTGTAGACTGTGTATGTAATATGTACTTGCTTATTATATTGTGTGAAATGAACGTGCAGTTACTAAGATAAAAGCACAACTTTAAGACTGTTCTAAAAATACATTAACACTTTCACGGACGCCACGGCCAGAGGCGTGTTTTTCTGGCAGCTTGATACGACGTTACGTCTATAGGCGGTCAATTTTATCTAGTTATAATTGACGTGCCGCAAACAGCCGCGTTAGTTTACGTAGATTACATTGCTGTCACGGCGGACCGCCATATTATGGGTACATCGAGTAATTTTTTACGACTATTCGACTATCGGCGTGATATAATTTTTTATGAAAGATTTTAGTATCATGTTGAAAAAGTCAACTTTATGACAGTGTCCGTGAAAATGTATATTTTTATAATGTTTACACCTAAAGACCGGTTTCAAAACTTACTAATAAAAGGTCTGATAGTCTTTTGCTCAGCCACTCCGCAAACCGTGCCTTTACATCTATATCTGGTGACTCTGTGTACCTACATATATATTTGTTCCACTGTACCTACATTTCGACTACCAGACTAGCCAGACGCGATCGGATATCGAACATGACTATTCACAATGCTTCACAAAATTATTCTACTCCTTCCTCTGCTGCTGCTCTTTTATCAGCCATGTTATTTGTGACGTCATTTCCAGTGGGCTGACGTTCCCCGGCGGCGAGTCTGGGATATCCGTCCCCGACACACTGTGCACGCCCAAGTCTGTGGGCATATCCGTGGACACCAACACTTATGAACCCCACCTGCTTGCTGGCACCATGGCGCATATGATTGGGCACAATATCGGTGAGTCAAATATATAATTATCTATTTATTAAAGTCCAATTTTCAATGCCCGGATAAAAGTTATCTGCCAGTTTTTGAATGGATTTATCAGCGGAAACTTATCTGAGGTTAGTCCAGCTATTGAAAAAATAGCCATAAAACCTTTTATTTATTAATTTAAACAATTTTCAGGCACTTATGAATAGTCAGACTCTAGTTGCTAAGTTCCAGAATGTTGATTTTCTATGGAGAAGAGTTTTGGCAGACATACATATTGTTCAACACTTACAATTATTACATAACATCAATTGGTGGCCTCTTTCCTAGTGCTCCTACGGAATAACCTATTTAGTGTTTTCATAATATGACATTACCGCTGACACTGACACTGAGACTGACAATCCCTCCATTTGCCGATAGAAAAGGCAGACATTTGCTAACTGTCAGAATCGGTTGGCGCAGTGGTTAAGCGATTAGCTTTCTGCGCTATGTGTCGCGGGTTTGATCCCCGCACGGAACAAATATTTGTATGATCTACAGATTGTTGTTTCGGGTCTGGTTGTGTTTGTATGTGACATGTATGTTTGTAAACTGTACAATCCTAGAGAGGGGCAAGGTTTTTTAAAAAAAGATTAAAAAAAAGAAAATTGATGACCGATCATGTTACCCAAAAGGTTTATGAGTATTTATTGTCTAATTGTTTCTTGCATTAATACTTTATATACACATTAATACTTTATATATACATAGAATACTTTAAATGAAATTGTTACAAATGGAATTCATACCTCAATGCAATACAATCCAAACTTACTGTTACAAAATAGCATTTCATGTAACATTTGTCGTACATTTTGTATCTTGATTTAATAAAGGATACCATTACTTTGTAAATCTAAAGGGAATGAGACATGACATTACATTTAAATTAAGTAAATCAATGTAACATACGTCTCCAGTTTATAATATCAACAAAACACCGTCAAAACAAACGGCACTATACGATATAATACGGTAGATGACTACTAGTCTGACTGAGTTACTGTTTTATGAAATGAGAAAAAACGACATTCTGATCTAAAAATGTTTGGAATACAAAAGCGTGACGTCATAGTTTTGCATTGCTATTGACATACTTATTGTATAATTTTGATAAATTAAAAATTGATAACGCCAAAGATAAGTAAGAGATTAGTATTTACCAAACAAGATTTCAGAATTTATTTTTGATGCAGTCATCTAGCGTATTAATAATATGTTTTAATAACCTCTCTTCATTCAATAGCCAACACAATGATCTGTCAAGAAATATAAAAAAAGAATTTGAAGACACTTCAAATTTTCTTAATTGAAGTTTGTGTTCTCTGCTGTGTTAATTTAACTATTCTTTACTTCAATTAACAATTTTTCAGTAATAAAAGGAAGTTTTCGCCAAGAGGCTCCTCCAACCGTTTTCAACTCTTTCTTGACCAACTCTTAACCCTAAATTATTCCCAGGCATGGGCCACGACGATGGCCGAGAGCAGTGCTTCTGCCGGGACTGGCACGGCTGCATCATGGCGCAGTCCATCGTCGGCTCCGACAACGTGCAGCCCTACAAGTTCTCCGACTGCTCCAAGAACGACTACATCAATGAGCTGAGGGTTGGACAAGGATTGTGTTTGCTCAACAAACCTAACGAGGTAAGCTGAGTCATGATTTATAAGATAAGAAACTCGTCACAAATTTTTTACGAAATTTATCAATTACGAAATCAATGACTGTTTACGAAGGTAGTAAACATCAATGAAATTTTAATGAGAGTTGCACAACGATGGTTTCCGACAGTTTTTTCACGTTTCACGATATATAGTTCATCATAAAAAGTAAGTGGAGTCAGCATCAAAAATACATAGCGAAATTCAAACGCTTATTCTTGGTAAACTATTGATAAAATCACTATTTCCTGTAAAAATAGCGTTCAAATTTCATTATACATCTGATTGATGCTGACTGTACATTATAAATACACTTACTCATAATGTTACAGAATTAATTTAAACATTTAACAAACAAAAAATTTGATTGACAAACGTAAATTGACAGTTTCGCGCCTAACTTCAGAGCTTACGGTAACTATGTACCAATTCGTGAGATCTTTTGTTTTGGGGAAACCTAATATAAACTTTATTTGGTCATTTAAGTCATCGTGATGAACAAGAAAAGCTGACAATGCAACTCTATAAATATACCTCTACTTAATTTTAAAAATATTGTACACTAAACGATAATAAATAATTAAAATGTAATTTTATCATACACTAAACAGATAACTATCCAATACACACAAAATACATTGCCAAACATTTAAAAATCCATTTACCATCTAATCAGATAAACAACTAATTCTCCAAATTAATCAGATTTAACTCGACCAACTTACCTATTTAAACTTTAATTAACTCTGAATTGTAAAATCAAATCTGATCTAAGAGATCTTCGAGTGAAATCACTTTAATTCTCGATTTAAAACGATGGGTTCCTTTGAGAGCAAATCGTTGCTCCTTGAGATCGACAAAACCTTAAAATTTAATTCGACAAGGATTTAACGTCAAAGCGACCTGGCGGTGATTTTGTGAAGCCGAAAGTTTTGCTTGATGACGTCACCGCCGTGCCACTCGCACGCAAGAGTTGATCCAAATTCAGAACAGGTTTTCACGTTGAGAATTAATCAGTGGCTGTCGCATTGTTTGTAGTCAGCGGCGCTAAGGCCCACTCCTTTAATAAAAGTTATGGTAATATGCTGCCCTCGCGCTCTGAATTATCTCTTCGTTTGCGAATATATAATAACAGGAACGAACGGCAGCCAGGGTTTATTGGAATAAATTTGCATAGTCAGAAATGATAATGCGGGCCCTGCCTCTCCCCTTCGATTTCTCACGTTTACATATTTATCGGGGGATGATTGCGAACGAATGCCTTCATTTTCTTGTAGCCGATGCTCATAGTGACGCGAGATTGTTATGATATCGGTGAAACGGTTAGTGATTTTGTTATTGATGTTGATATTTAGTGTCAATTTTTTGGAAAGCTTTATCCATATGTTTGGTATTGTTACGCCTGTAATCCTTGAAGTTTTGAAAAAAAATCACCTGTATATGTTGTCATATACATGTTTAATTTATCAAGTGGGCGTGGATAGCAAAATCCGAAACTATACGGAATATCGAAAAATACTAAAATTGCAACATAGGATTTTTGACAAAAAAAATTCGTAGCCAAGTATCGCTTTATTATTACGCCATCCGATAGTGTTACTAATAAGAATCCAATTCTGGGAAGTAATGGCATACGAAAAATTTAAGAAATAAATTAGTCGCGAAAATGACGCAAATAATCCTGTTAATTTTTTAAACCAAAACAGTAATCTCGATACTAACATTAAGTAAATTCATAAATCAAATTCATGGAACGGACCATAAATAATAACTACTTTTTTTTAAACCCGACTATTTAGTTGCAACATGCCATAAATTTTCATAAATACCTAAGATACAGTTCCTTTTTCAAACGTCTATTTAAGGCGGAGCTACCAACATCTAAACAAAACGTTTTTACCATAATATTGGTACGTGGCACTCGCGTAGTAATACCTCTGCCCACGTACATCGTACCAACCGCTTTGAATCTCGATTCCCGATGTAAATTCAATATCAGTGTGTGCCTACACATCACCCTTTGGGCATTCTGAAATGTTTCCCTTGTTCGCCTAATGCTTTTTTGACTGAGTTTGACGTTTCGTTCGGTATGTAGTTTTGTTTTCTATTTACGGATCGACGTTTTGTTATTGATGGAAGTGAAATATGAACGGTGATTTATATTAGTAATGTCATTTTTTGCGTTTTGATTTGATTAAGATTATCTAAACGACTTAGTTAAAGAGATTTTTTTTTTGTTCAAAGTAATTTAGACTGCAGATTTTGACGTTTTTTTGTAAATACCCTCATACATTTAGACGATGCTCAACGAATTTTGATTTAACTAATTTTTCTTGTGAGAAGTGGATTGTTGATGCTAATAGTTTTAATCATTTTTTATTAAAGCATTGTAGTGAAATATTACAAGCTACCTATGTTTACCTACCCCTTGATAATAATATGTAACGCCCTACAAGTCTACTATGATTCTTAAAGTTAAATTAAGTTTTCTCTTATTTGTGGGTGATATTTCGAATCAAATATATCGATAACAAAACAAAACACAATCTAACTATGAGTTATTTTATCTTTCTTCGAAGGAGTTTATACTAAATCTGTTTTTTTTTCCAATAGCTGGTGATACACCACCAATGCGGTAACGGTCGGCTGGATGAAGGTGAGGAGTGTGACTGCGGCACGATCACGGAGTGTCAGAATACCAACCCTTGCTGCGACCCCTTCACCTGCCGTCTGACCAAGGAGTCGCAGTGCGCGTCCGGGGAGTGCTGTGAGAGGTGCCAGGTAAGCTGAAGACCAGGAAAACGTAACATTTTTTATATGGGAATGTATTCATCCCACATATTTGACAACATGGTTGGTTCTATGGCTAAGAATTTGGATTTCTGCGCGACCTTGTTTGACTTACAGATAGTTGTTGCGGGTGTGTGCTTGTGTGAGATGTGTTTTTTTATTAACTCTGTGAGATCCATCATGGGATATCCTCCGCCTGGGGGGGAAGGGTGTGCCAGACTCCTACTAGCTAAATTCACCACGGTGGTCCGCCTCAACACCATATGGTAGGCTTCGGGAACTCTTAGAAGACCGCACCGAAGCCCACCACGATGCCGAAGGGCACTACCCGGAGGGGGTGACTGTAAAGACGCCACCCTCTAGTGCACGTCCCGCGGGAGACTGTAGAGAGGTCCCCCCGTTACCGTTGCTGCTTTGCACGGCGACACGGGACCACACCGTGCCGCCGTCTTCTCAGGGGTCGCTAGACGGGAGCACCCAGAATCCCCAAACCTAACCTAACCTTAACCTAACGTAATCCTTAATACAGAAGAAATCGTCTAAGACCACCCTCTGACCAGAAATCGTAATGTGGGGCAAACAAAAAGATATATCTATACTCGTTTTGTTTAGGTATTTAACTAAAGGTAAACAATCTTGATGTGTCTTTAATATTTTTTGTTTAAAAACTCAGTTTAAAAATAAAACGCGACTTAAAACCAATGTAAAATAACAATAACGATTACCAAATCAATTGAACCACTAGTTTAAGCAGTAGTTTATTTGTTTAATATGTGTTTGTGTAAAAAGTCACATCAAGATTGTTTACCTTTATTTAAATACCTAAACAAAACGAGTATATGTAGTTGTAAGATGGCCAGGGTTGGATGAAGAAGTTACGATAATTATACTAATAAAGAATTCTTCTGTTTTTAACCGACTTCAAAAAAAGGAGGAGGTTATCAATACAGTTGTATTTTTTTTTATGTTTGTTACCTCATAACTCCGTCATTTATTAACCGATTTGAAAAATTCTTTGTGTCATTATTATATTGTATTGGTATTGTCAATACCATGAAAAAAAAAGCAATATCAACCAGGCAAGGATGGTAACGAGTTGTCACTTGAGAAGCCTTTCCTTTTGAAACTGTCAGGCTGGAATAAAGCTATAAAAAATAAAAAGAATCTTGTTTAACTTTGCTGAATTCCAAGGCTTCGGAGGCAAAGCCCCGCTTTGAGTCTACAGACGGAATCAATACGCTTGTTAATGCTTAGTCTTACAGTTATTTATCATTTATTCATTAAACTTAGTATTCTCAACTTAGTGTATATTAATAAGATCGTAAAGCTTCATTCGCAAAACGACCATTTAATATTCCTAGTTTCTGTATTTGAGTAAGATTGTGTGTGTACTCAAAATTATTGTCATTTCTCTCAGTTTATTGTTCATATTAATATTATTTATTTGCGTTTCACAGTGTAATGTAGTGCAAGATGTTTGTCAGATGTCTTAAAGCTAGACACAATCCCATGATTGCGCACTTATCGCTGTGCCCATGCACATATACCTACTAAAACTTATTATGTTGTTGAACACAAATATTCACATCAACAATAAAAACTCAGAATAATTATCTATAGGTCAAAAATAATTCTTTGTGGGAATCAACCCCCGACACACAGTGCAGCAGTCGACTACCGTGCCGTCAAATAGGAGCATGATATCATATTGTACAATATAAATATAATTATAGGATCAAGTATTATTTGAATAAATAACTAAATTATTACAGTGGAGTTCGTCAGAGAGTTTTCGTCATAATAAGTCTTGTTTAACACATTTAAATACAAGTCTTACAGTGTTAGTATATTTACATTTCGTTCAGACGTATGTATTCCAGCTAATTGACAACGTTACGTCTGAATTACATCAGTTTAAACTGATTAATGTTTGCCGTGTCATAATTTTGAATAATACAAAGTTCATTTCACATAAAGTTTTGGGCAACTATGCAAATGGAACGGTTGGAACTGCAAAAAGCGTGATTAGGATTAGGTAAAGGGCTAATTTATAACATTTATATGTTCTTGGTAATTTGGGGATGAAAGTTTTCAGCAGGTTTCAGATTAACGTACAAACACTATGGGCACATATATTTTTAGTTCTCGATAAACCGCTATCTATCAATTACAATACCTACTGGTAACAATAATTTGGATTACATTTTCCAATCTGTTTTACTGTTATTTTAGCCTATTATTATGTTTAGCAAAGTTAATCCCAGAAGGATTGGAAGCAAACTGAAAGATGCTCTGTTTATTGTAATTAATATGTCGGTCATGTAGTACACTCTGTTCTTTCTTACAGCTGAAACCTCGCGGCGTGATCTGCCGCGACGCAACCAACGAATGCGACCTCGAGGAGACTTGCACTGGCATGTCTGGTTCTTGCCCTTCTGACGCCCATCGGAAGAACGGGGAGCCTTGCGAGGAAGGCAAGGGGTACTGCTTCGCGGGACAATGTCCCACTCTGTCCCTGCAATGCGAGAGGATCTGGGGACAAGGCACTGTTGGCGCTGATAAGGAATGCTTCGAACAGTTCAATTCCAAGGGCGCTGTGACGGGCCATTGTGGAAAGGATGGCAATGGCCACTTTATTAAGTGTGAGACTGAGTAAGTATTTTTGTTTCACTTGTACTGGCATATGGCAACATTTCTAATTATTTATGTGTGACGAGCTAAATAGCAATAGCTACAATAAAAACACTACGAGGGCAATTCTCACACGTCCAGTGCCGGATTAAGCAAGCGCAGGGCCCGTAGCAAATTCTATCGAAGGACCCTTGATCTGTTATGGTCTCTTAAGTAAAAAGTGAGTTTTGTAGAACTTGTGCGTTTACCGTATGAAATTCTGTGTTATATTTTCTTAATAAGTTTCACCCAAAAAATTACGCTGAGGCGGAGGTGGGTGGGTTTGGATACGCGGGCCCTATTTTGCGCGGGGCCTGTAGCAAATGCTACTCCTGCTACGCGGTAAATACGGCACTGCACACGTCTCTCCTTCTATGCAAACAGTCACTAAAACCTCCGCTGTGCCTGCGACCAATATCGCATTTCGTTCAATAAAAATTGTGAGAAAAATTGACATGTCATGTTTTTAGGTATCTCTCTTCCTCTAAACGTGTGAGAGTTACCCACTGAACTATCTCACTGTCAAGAAGTCTTTTGACTCTGCTCGACGATTAGAACAATACAATTTATATTGTCGAACTGTAAGTTAATTCGATTCTGATTAATTATTAGATTAATTCCGTCAGGCAATATGTTAAAGGTGTACAACTGTTTAACCCGTCTGCAAAAACAAGCGTGATTATACGATAATTGTGTGTCTTTCCCAGGAACGTTCGGTGCGGCTCTCTGCAGTGTCAGCAAGGGAACCGGTACCCGATAGTGACCGGCATGGACGAGTACTACACCAGGACTGTGATCAGCATCAAGGGCAACGAGTATGAATGCAAGTGAGTGTTATGGACTATCAGGATTGCAGATGTTTTAGCTAACGTGAAACGGCCTGCTCCCGGCCATTTCTGCGCTAAATGGTGCTGAAATCAACATGTTAAATTTATTTTATTTTATGTGTAATTGCAGCATTACTGAGTTGTAGAAGTGATAGACACAACAACTGCTACAAAGAACAACTAAAACGAGAATATCTTTATATTATTTCAGATTTGAATTTAGTTTATATTAGGTATAAGGGCCCTGGATTTAGGAAGAAGCCTTTGTCCAACAGTGGGATGATGTAGGCTAACAGCAACAGTAATAATGCCCCTAGATATTGACAAGATAAATTCCTCTCATAAGTCATCCACAAAAACAGTTCCAATTTCATCTTTTTTTTTTATTAGACCATGATTTTTTTTAGTCTATCGAAACTCAATTAATCTGTTAACAATAACACTTCACTGAAGAAAGCTTTTGTTAATTTGATTATAGTTTAAAAGATATAGAAGTAACCATTTTAGCTATGAATTATCTCAGCCTTATTAAACACCATCGTAACCCCCAATTTCAGAGCAACCACAGGTCTCCCGAAGCACTCTGAGATCGCTCCTCTGGGTCTAGTACGAGATGGTACGCCATGTGGAGACAACCTGGTCTGCGTCAACCAGACCTGCACGTCCATCTTCCCGTACATCGACCACACCAAGTGCCCCACTGACCATAATAACAACGAGTGCTCTAGCAAAGGGGTGAGTAGAATTCGTGTTTTTATTTTCAAATGCTGTATAAACTCTAATTTAAGAGTGTAAGTCCAACAGTGGACGTTTTGGGGTGCGTGATGATGATATTTCAACAGTGGACTGCAAAGATGCTAATCTTCTTCAGTCGTGTCTCCTGTAGTGGACAGATTAGCCAGTCAATAATAGTGGTATCGAGGCTGACTGCTCATCGTGCATCAGACGATCTTAGGACTCGTAACATCGTCAAAAAACGTCAAAAACTTTTCGTTGCACCTTCTAATTATGCAAATGAAACAATGTTTTCGACCCAATAAACTTCTATCTGTAGGATGCGCGTTAAAGTACGAAATCTATACATATAAATAAAATTAGAGTGTCTGTTTGTAATATTGACATAACCGTTTTTTACTACATGCATATGAATATATATACGGTACATACACCAAAATAACATTTTTCGCAATTTTTGTCTGTCTGTCTGGCTGTCTGTCTGTTTGTAAAGGCTAATCTCTGAAATGGCTGGACCGATTTTGACAGGACTTTTATTGGCAGGTAGCTGATGTAATAAGGAGTAACTTAGGCTACTTTTATCAACCGACTTCAAAAAAAGGAGGAGGTTCTCAATTCGGCTGTATTTTTTTATTTTTTTTTTTTTTTTTTTTTTTTTTTTTATGTTTGTTACTCGATTTCTCGAAGACGCCTGGACCAATTTCAAAAATTCTTTTTTTATTTGAAAGGGTATGCTTGTCATTTGGTCCCATTGTCATCAGGTCAGGACCTGATGGTGGAAACCCTGAGAAATCGAGGGCATCTCTTGAAAATTGTAGACGAGCATGGGGTAAAAACTTGATATTTATGTGTATATCTGATGAGACTACAATACTATGGAGGTTAAGGGCAGATCTGATGATGGAGACGACAGAGGATCGAGGGAACTCCTCAACGGTACATCTTAATTTCCTCGTGTTTGGGCTTATTTTATTCGTGTTGACAAGATCTTTATACCGAGATGGGTAATGACTGCCACTGCAAGGTCCGTGATGCAGGTGCAGTACAGTTTAGGGAACTCCTTAATGGTTGATAGCAGCTACATAGTGTTTGGGCTTATTTTATTCGTATTGATGCGCACTTTAAGCCGAGATGGGTAATATTGCAGATTCGATAGTGAAGACAAAAACAGTTTAAGGATATCCTAAATGGAGATGTTTTCCGACGTTCAAGTATTGGAAGGAAGATTTTTTAACCTCGTTATTTCTGCCAACGCCCTGTCGTCGTGTGGTCGATTAAGTAAAAAGTTTTTCAAGAGAATCGTCTTTACTAGGTCTACCCATCACTCAAAATTGTAAAATAATTAAATTTTTTAACAAAAAATAAAAACCGACTCCAAAAAACTCAAAAACAAAACTAATAACTAAAAAGCAAAAAATAAATCTATTATTATACAATATCGTAGTTGAAGAATATTGAAGTCGGTGCCAAGTAAAACATGCAATGATAAACCGACACGATTGGCGAAGTGCATTTGTCGTGTCCGACGCATAATTCGCTCCGCACTCGACAATTTCTACGTGAACTCGTTGTTTTAATGTCGCTATTATAGCAGCAAGGTCTATTACTTTTGTTTTACTTGGCACCGATTTCAATATTCTTCAACTACGATATTGTATAATAATAGATTTATTTTTTGCTTTTTAGTTATTAGTTTTGTTTTTGAGTTTTTTGGAGTCGGTTTTTATTTTTTGTTATTTTAGAAAAAAATATGGTTAAGTGCATTTGGTCTCACTAAAAAATACATTGCTAAGTTCCGACATCCACGCGAACGAATTCGCGGGCACAGCTAGTATTTAATAAGAATGTGTTTAAGAGAAATAAGGCTTTCCATAATAATATTCCTACATCACGTTCTAATAAAAAATAATCTTGTAACATACATACATTCATATCATATCGCGCCACTAAACGTATAAAATCTAACAGCGTAGCGGCGAGGCAAAAATTGAATAACACACGACCCGGAGCACCACTCAAACTATTAAAAAGTAACTCGCGAGCCGCGCCGTGATATAACATATCATGTTTACTTTAGATTTAAGTGTATCTACGTATTATGTTTGCGGACCAGGAAAATGGGACATTAAAAAACTAGGTATACGACTGAATATGACAGTGGAATTTTAATTATCAGCCACTAAAAGACCCAGTAAAGGGTCATAAGCTCGCCCCTTATTAGGTACTAGCAGGTAGCTTCCGCTCGCGGCTTCGCCCGCGTGGTTTACGAACCCGTACATTTTTCCGGCCTATGCCTATGTGCTATTCCAGACTATAATCTATCTCTGTGCCAAATTTCATTAACATCCGTTCAGCCGTTCTGGCGTGAAAGAGTAACAAAGATCCATCCATCCATCCATCCATTCTTACAAACTTTCGCATTTAAAATATTAGTAGGATTTTTCTTTTGTATAGTAACGTTACCGTATCGTTAATGATAGTGAATTTTGAATCGAAAATCCAACTGCCTTAGATTTAATTTTAATTTTAAGCCTAACACAGATTATGTATCATACCAAGATATGAATAAAGTATTCAATTTAAACGACTATTTCCAATTCAAAATTCACACACGTTAATGAAACGCTTACGATGCCAAACGTCAAAACATTCGTGTTAGGCCTACAATATTCTACCTACCTTTCGAGAAATAAAAGCGTCATATAACGAAGAAACAAGATACCTACATAAAGCACAGTACATAATAAATGAAAAACGACGCTCATCACAAATGTACCACAGGGTAAAATACATATTTATTTGTGGGTATGTACCACACGCTGTAATCAAATGATACCAGATTAATTTCTGTGTTTTTGGCACTTCGTTAACGGGAAATGGTTTTAAAAATAGCTGTAATTCATTAAGAGTGATCGTGTTCAGTTGACATGTGTATTGAAATATGTTGAAGAGATAGTAAAATAATTATGCCGGAGGAGTTAACTGACGTTGGTTAAAACTTTTTTATTAATGGCAGAACCAAGAGACGGCCAACTCTACACAACAGTTTAGGGGGGCAATAAGAACAAATTCTCTTACCCTATAGGCAACATCGTCAATTACCATCAGGTGAGGTACTGCCAAAAGCACTCAAATATATATTAAAAAAATAATTAAATAATTAATTTCAAAATTACGAATTATCTATGCTCTTATGTCACTATCATCCTACTATCCCACTATAATATTATAAATGCGAAAGTTTGTGGGGATGGATGGATAGATGGATGGATGGATGGATGGATATTTGTTACTCTTTCACGCCAGAACGACTGAACGGATCTGGATGAAATTTGACACAGAGATAGATTATAGTCTGGAATAGCACATAGGCTACTTTTTATCCCGAATAAATGTACGGGTTCGTTAATCACGCGGGCGAAGTCGCGCGCGGAAGCTAGTATACAATACAAATCACTTAAAACGTGTACCCTCGGTTTTGTTGCACTGGCCGTACCACAGATACGTACCACAGATATGTACCACCCTGATAACGAAAACAACACGACGTTTATAGACTGACTGCAAGATGTAAGGAAAAAAAAAATAAAAAAACATTATTTCTTTGCTTACATGATGTGAATTTGTGGTGAATGAATTCCATGTTTCACTGCTTATTTTAAATTCATATTTTCACGAACAGCTGTTAAAACTTAATTACTACCAGCTTTCAGTAAAACTGTGACCGTTTATAAATGTAACATGAACACCGAGCGTACCTCGAACTGAAATAATAAATGTATTCCAAGCAGGATTCATAACGGTTGTAACAGAGTTGAGTTTTAATTCAATATCATTTAACTGGCCCTCCTACTATAGTTTGGACATCGTTAATTATAACTTTGGCGACGTACACCTTCACTAATGAGGTGTACAAGTTACAAAGATAAGGCGTTTTTTTTTTTTTTTGGGAAATTGGTTGCCGACTCCCGGGTCGGGCAAAGAGTTATTGAGTTTTTCTTTATGGAAATTCTGAGTAGCAGTACGGAGTCTGGAACTATGCTCGTCCTCCTATTATATAGGACTCAATAACGGCATCGGTGAAATGTCGGTGTACAATAGTACACCTCTGCCTAACCCTTCGGGGAATACAGGCGTGATGCTATGTATTGCTATGATATTTTTTAATGTTCTGTAAATATAAAAGACAATAGACATATTGACTGACTGATGTGTAGCAGTTCAGACGCCTGGGTCTTGAACTAAAATATTTTGTTCCTTATTTATGCAAGTACGAAGAAGGTAATTTTGGAAAAACCTGGTTGAAAAGAGGTTTCAAAGTTATTTTAAAAATTTACACAGCACCATAAACAAATGAGAAAACAACGTACCAAATAAAATAAGACTGCTGCTACGGCGTAGCTCTAAGTCACGGCTACGTTGGCTACGCTCTCGTAGTCGATCCGCTACGCAGGCTATGAAGCGTTTATTTTAGGATCTTTGATTGTAAATAACACGATTATTTTGTCTATGGTCGTTTGTAACCAATATGAGTATCATAAATACGTAACTTTGGAAAGAAATCGCAGGTAACTAAGTCCTTTTAATTCCAGAAAATTGACTATGTATCCACAGTATATTGTAAAATCAGTGTACCAGCCTGGTTACTGAACCACTGGTCGTAAGTACTATTCCTACATGCGGGTGCATTTTTCCTTTCACAATTTTTAACGTTAAATTTCACTTCACATGCGTTAATGCGTCATATAGCATCAATATATTAACGCAAAAATCTAAAAACATATTTTAACCTGTATCGCTAGCCCTTCTCTCTTGCGCCACACCCAGGTGCTTTCGGACGCTTTGATAATTAGCGGGGCGCAGTGAATTTATAAAATTGAAATTACTGGCGCCACGTCCAAGTTCCTATCCGTGCCGAACAAACACGTCTTTATTTTACGTAATACACGGCTAAAAAGAATAATGCGATAAAAGCAGGAAAAGCTGGAAACTGGATATTATAGAAACTAATAACTCTATAGTTGTTCTGCTAAACAACGTGGTCAAATCCTTCAGATAAAACAATCGTGATGTTGCAGTTTAGACAATGAAACAAATCAGTACACTGTTGTTTCTGAATGTACCTATAATATGATACCTACTGATGGAAACCACAAACCATACACATCGCAGTTATCATATATTGAATGCAAGCTGATAGCGAATATTATCTCGTGAAATGTATTGTAAATCACAAACCTGCATTTCATAATTAGACATTGTTACTCATGTATCCAAATTTGTATATATTTCAATTTGATGACCATGGTTGGCGCAGTGGCTAAGCGATTAAATTTTTGCGCTACTGTACTGTGTAGCGGATTCGATCTCCGCACGAAATAAATATTGTTGTTTGGTTCTTCGTGTGTTCATGTAACAGGTATGTTTGTAAAACTGTACCCAAGATACAGGAGTAATCCAACTGTGGGGCAACGTTTTATTAAAAAGAAATTCACATCATTTATTTTGCGATGTAAGTTTTACAATAATGTAAGTCAGAATAATTCATGCTAAAATGCAAAGAATTGCAAAAATCTTAGCCTGAACATAATTTACACCGTCATATTTTCCTCAAACTAAAAATGTATCAAACGAAAGTTCATCACAAAACTGCTGAGATGTAGGCACCATACTCCGTGCTTTAACTAAATCTCGGTCTGACAGGGTGCCCCCGAGAAAATCGGATTGGTCGTGCGAACCGTGCCCCGAATTCTGTTACAGCCCCGAATAGTTGGACCGGAGTTCACGTAAATAGTTTAAATAGTCACATCGTACGCTTCCAGTTAAATATGTAGCGTCGAAGAGTTCCCTGCTAGTACCAGATTTGTTTATGTCACTAGAGGTGAGTCTATTTTGGGGCGAACTTTTAAAGGGATGGGACATGAAATGACATATGTAGTAGCTGAAAAAAAAACTTAGCAACACGCGTATGTTCCTCGAAGGGTTGGGCAGAGGTTTACTTTTGTAAACCAACATTTCGCCTTTGCCGTTATTATGTATGTTTTTGTTGGAATCTTTAGGTTGTTTCGTTTTTAAAATAATACTGTAATATCATTTACTTACTGACTTAAAGCAGATGAAAATTAATATTGTGTTTATTGGTGTACCATTAACTTCGTTTTGAAGAATTGAAATACAATTTATATAAAATGAATTCCAAATAATCTACGAAGTCATAACAATTTTATTACAAAAATCCACATCCAACATTTTAACACTTATAAAAGCGAAAAGTACCTGAAAGTTTCAGCTTGTCGGCAACCATCGCGTTTCCACCTCCACTTTGTAAATCGGTCCGAAATTATAAAAGGAACAAAGTACTTAATAGGAGTTTTTGTCATGAATAAATTTCATATAAAGTTTATAATTGTCCTCTCATCTTTACTCACCTTCACTCGAATGTGGAGCGTTAGTCCAACGCCGATTTCCTACTCTGAGTCGTTTGTCTGAGTCAATTTGTGCCCGAACTCAATCCGCATAGAATCCAGTTACCGGGAAAACTCACTTCAAAGTCACTTTTAATTTGTTCATTTACCCCTCGGAAGTTACCAAAGTGATTTGTGGGTGTTCACGTGGGAATTTTGTCAAATTTCTATTAATTATAGATAATTGTCTTATTTGTTTGGATCGTTAAAGTCGAGGAAGATTTGATGGCCTAGTTCAATCAAATTATACCTTGGTATTTTTCTTCTAAACAGGTAGCTTAGGACTGGAAAAGGACAGAAGCTTATTTTTAATACTGCAGCAAAATACTAAATCTATATATAAATAAAAATTAATCGCCAAATGTGTTGCTAAGCGCATAACTTCCGAACGGCTGCACTTATTTGACTAATTCTTTTTTTTGTTGTGTTTGCAATTGCCAGGAGAAGTTTTTATGTAAGATTTTATTTGGAAAATCCACTGGAATCGTCGGAAATTTGAACGGAATTTTTGTATGAAAATGTGATTTTTTTCATTAGTAAATTGCACCCGTGCGAAGCCGAGTACTAAAAACAAACAGACTAAGTCGCGAGCAACAGTTACTTATTATTCTTAGTCATAAAATCGCTTCACACGTCGTACAAAATAAACAGACTTACAAATATTCCAGTAGTAGTCTCCACCGGACTGCAATTTGTGGCAGTTAGGTAATACGAATTGATTCTACTGCGAAATTAATTCCCTTAATATCATTGAAACTTGTTCTAAGTCTAATATTGATTCAATAATACTAAATTTGACTGCAGAGGTGTTTGTGTGGCCAAATGGGATAACTTCGGATTCGTTTTACTTGATGGCTAAAGGTATTGACTTATGTGAAGCTTATGTGCAACGATAATGAGTAGTGGCTGGACATTTTAATAGCTAGGATGTATGTATTCTATAATACTTCACGCTTTTATTCCCCGAAGAGTAAAGCAGAGGTGTTTTAATGTACACCTACATTAGGCCGATTCTTTTATTGAGTTTCACGTAAGAGGAGCAGAGCCTATTGACATCTACCAGGCAGAGATCCAAACTCCTACCGGCTAAACTCACCACGTTGGTCCGCCTCGACACCACATGGTGGACTTCGGGAACTTTTAGAAGACCGCACCTAAGCCCACCACGGTGTCATGCCAAACGGCACTTCCCAAAGGGGGTGACTTAAAAGAGGCCACCCCCTCGTGCACGTCCCGGGGGAGACTAGAAAGGTCCCCCCGTTACCCTCGCTGGGTGCAGTGTGCACGGCGACACGGACGACACCGCGTCGCCGTCTGCTCGGGGGTCGCTAAGTGAGAGCTGCGCCAACCGTGCAGTCATATTCCTCAACGCCCTGCTTCTCATTCCAGGTATGTTCAAACATGAACAAGTGCGTGTGCAACCGTGGGTGGACAGGCCCCGACTGCTCCCACCACGACGCGCTGCCCCCGTCCCCCACGCCCTACGTGCCAGATAATACCACCAAAGCGGCCTACAACATGACCAAAAAGGAAACACCGTATGGTGAGTCGACCCCAGTTATATACGCTTAAGTTAAGATTAGTAAATACTTAGTAAACTTTAGAATTTTTAACCATCAATGTGAGCCAATAATTCAAACATTATTGAGTAAAGAAAATACACAGTATGATAAATTGTCTAGTAGGCAGTGATAAGACTAATTACTATAATAATTTTTACTTTCTTTATTTTCTAAAACCTTTTTTATTTAATAACTATAACTTTGTATTATTTTTATTTAAGTCTTCATGAAAGTCTTTTTATTTTTATTCAATTCTATCTTCCTATTCAACGGGACGTTTCAAATGTATCTATTTGTTCATGTGTGTTTCTGCAATAGACAATTACTTTTTTATATTCAAAACAGTAATCAACGCAACAGTTATTTTTAATACAGATATTGAAGAGTTTGAAATAATGCGTATCAAATACCTAGCAATATGTTGTATTATTCAATCAACAAAATAATAATATATTTTCTTCCTTTTCTCGAATTAATGTAAAACCAAAAACTGCTTAAATTTTTACGAATACTTAACACCTTTAGACCACCGTCGACTCTGAATGTAAAAAAATATGAAACAAGTTATGAGACGATTTGTAGATGTAATTCAAAAGTAGTATGAAAAAATGAAAAACCTACTTTGCGGATCCTATTTTACTTATGATTTAAAAACTGTTACTACTTTCTAATACTTCTTTAATTCATTTTTATATTTTCAGGTGTTTTTGTACTGTATCTATTAATATTCCCCCTACTTTAAACTAAAACAATTGGCCTACATATCCGAGCACTGCTTTTCTAAATTACGTTAAACAATAGTATTCGTCGCGTCGTGGCATTTTGAAAAATGAAGTTTGATCATGTATTAAAAAGTAGATTTTACGTAACTCTCATGTAAGTTGACAACTTAAAACTGTAATAACCTTTTTAGGGTAATATTAAACCCACTTGTGGGGCCATTTGTAACATCTATATATTTTTATAAATACTTGGTCAACTTACGTAAGACTTGGTACCGGCGCTCGGTCGTCTTCGTGCCTGAGGCGCGCACACTGTGCACAGCGGTGAAGCACGTAGCATTGCTCGGAGGGCGCGACGCGGCGGGCGGCGCCGGCGCACTAACGCGCGGGACCCCTCTCTTGCAGGTGAGCACGAGGGGAATAAGATGAGCACCATGAACATGGTGATATTGTTGCTCGCGGTCGTGCTGTCCGTGTTCGTGGGGTTCGCCTGGATGGCGTACTGCTTCAGGTAACGGCCGGTAACTCGGTGTTGTCGCACTGTGTCTGTCGCTCGTGCCTGTCGTGTCGTGTCCGTGTCGTGTCGTGTTGACGCCGACCGCGAGCCCCCGCGGCGCCGGCGCCGGCCGCCCGCCTCGCTGACGTCACGCGACCCCCGTGACGTCACCGATCGCGCCGGCCGTCACTCACTTGTATCTGTTTGGGCGCAGAGAACTACCACGGCTCGAACACGGTTTTCCTCGTGGCGGTGCTCATGTCTGTGGTAGGGGGGGTATTCATAGTATTTGCCCTGAGCGCTCTCTGCTACAGGTCAGTCGTAGTACACAAAAACTTCTCCCTGTGCCTAAGGTTAGTGAGCAGAAAACAGACCAAAGGTAGTCTTTAAGAAGAAATTTAAATCGTCACCTTCGTATACTTGTATGTTTATTTTAGACGTTAGCGTTGGTGTTTCTGTTCGTTTTTACGTCGGCGATTGGTTTTCATTTACTTTATTATTTTTCCTTTTGGACATACGTTCTTTATGTCGTTTACTTTGTGGTCGTAGAGTTAGAGTTGGCGGGTGGCGCGTCGGCCTGGCTGGCGCGCCACAACTGCATTTGATCTGTGGTTCTGTGTCCGCGCAGCGGCCGGGCCGCGCGGCTCCCAGCCCGCACCGCTCGGAGCGAGGCCTCGCCGTCCGACCGCCTCGCTGCATGCCGACAAGGCTTTCCTCGTTGTACTCGAGACACCTCGACTCAAACCCTTAAGATTCTGGGCTCTTGGATGTATGCATTGGCTTATGTGAACTGTGACTCGTTTTCGTTTCCTTTCTTGGTCGGAGGCCGCGTCGCCGGGCGCTCCACCACGCGTCCCGGCGGCGCGCTCGCGTCTATATCTTCCGATGTGTCACTCATAACTATTGCGCGCGAGTTACAGATCCGCTCGGAGACGGTACGTGGTGTTGTGCCACGCCGAGGTATGTACAGTATATTTCCTATCAAACCGGAGAAGATATAGATCGCTCGACTCGTCACCAATCACTAACACTACCACTAAATTCTATTAACTTTTGCACGAGAAGCGAATGTGCGATGCACGGATTCTTCTTTCAAGCAGCTGTCTATCTAGTTAGCAACGCCTAATGTTACATTTAAGACTTTAGGATCTTTCCAGCAAACAATGCTTGCCCCCTTTATCACCATTTATTTATTGATGAATTAAATCAACATTTGCTGCTGAAAGTACGCAACTGTGTTAAAAAAAAAAATATCCCTGCTTTAACTTTACTGGAAGGAGCCTACATCATTAAGCTAAGATCGATCTCTTGATAATAATTTCCATGTGACATCAATTCCCATGAGGAATGAAACGAAAAGTTAATTTTAAAGTCCAATTCAAAAATTTATAAAAAGAACTTTGTTTTGTAATATCCAAAAGCGCCAGTATTTGCTGTCAAGTCAGAATTTTCAAATACTTTTGGGGAATAAAAGATGACAAAGTACAATAAACTTTATTCCAAAAAAATATATCTTTCTCTCATAAATTTTGCTAATTTACAACATTTTAGGGGATCCAGAAAGTCTGGGCACCTATAAAATGGAAACTCTCACCATCTTTTATTCCTCACCATCTAAGACCCTCGGTGTCGACAGCGTTTGTTGTCGTCACCGACCTCCGCTCTCGTAAACTTTATCGATTGATCTGAGTGTGCGTTCCCACGCCACGCTTGCCCCAGGAAAAAGAGTACTTCACGGAAATACGACCCACCTTATGTCAAGAAACCGATCGCCAAGAGCTTCGCCGCTGGATCCACGACATCCAACAACTCTCAGGAGGATATCTCCCTGGATGGTGGGAAGATGCACGGCTTCAATAATACATTCAGGTAGGTTTGAAGGTATAAAGACGTTGTGTTTGAACTTAAAGATATCATCTAGGTAAATAAGAGGTGGGATTTGATTTCATTAAGGAAGCACGATTGTATCAGATCAGATTCATATATTAAGCGACAGTTTCCAAAATGAATGGTAACTTTCAAGTTCAAACGTGGACGTTAAATATACCTAATCCTAAGTTCTTAAATGTGTCTTGGTGTTTATAAAATAAATTATGTATCTTTAACTCCTCAGAAATGTTAATTAAATTTTATTAAATTCCCTGTTTTCCACATTAAACTAAACAACTAAACTTTAATTTCTGTTAACTTTAAGCCCTTTAATTTATCCGTCTGCGGAGTTACCCATTTTCAATGTTTAAATCTACGTCAATATATTTATTCGCACCAATATATTTTTAAAATATATCATTGTTTTGGTAATTATTACATGTAGTGTTATGATAATGGGTAACTACGCCATATATGTCCTCAAATTAAATTTTCTTTCCTCTTTTTAACGGAACTCGTCTACTCAAAGAAATCTTTTAAGGTATGTCGATAGCTTCGCGTGGATTGGACTGCGCACCGCTGTTTTTCCCGCTCTCACGATTTTCGCTTTTATTACACTGAGCTTAAGTCCCAAAACGCTTTGGACTATAGCAGATCCTTGAGCAGACTTCGCTACTTTTATTTGTGTGTTTACAACATGAGAGAGCACTCACACTCAACACGCTTTTTCTTTATCCATTTTGTTTGATAGAAATTACAAAATTAGTAAATACTTAGAAACACGTTGCACCTTAAAATCTACATAATAAAAAACACAAATATTTTCAGGGCAGTAGTATCCAGACGCAAATTATTTGCTAAGCAGTAAAATGCAGATGCGATCTCGATTTTAAAAGACTTAAATAGGATGCTTTTTGAGTCACCAAATCCATATTTTATGATCTTTTCGCGCTGCAGTAATTTAGATATCAATTTTATTAATTACATACGATGATCGTAGTTTAATTTTTCATACAGTATAAAAGAATATTATCTAAATGAGATTTGTATATACAGTCGTGGAGACTCGCAGCGCGTGATCTTCAGACATGGCAACCACATGCCAGGTGCTGCGAACACCAGCAGATACCCGTAAGTGCCCTTTATCGTTATCTCAAACTGTGGACCTTCATAAGTTCTTACTTTAATAGGGCAGTAATATAAGGAAAAAGCTTTCTTAGATTTCCAGGCAACTCCACGATTTTGAAGGCGTAAGTCAGTGTAATAAAAGCGTGATATTGCATGGAAATTTAAGAAAATAAACCAATTAATGCAATATATGTGGTCTCCACTCTTCCACAAGATTATAGCGTTATATTCCTTATGTCATGTTGAACTAAATGTTTTTGTATTATTTCAGAGACCACAAGCAAATGAAACGAGTTCACTCTGGCAGTGAGGATGAACCTACACATTCAGGTGGGCAATTAAAATACGCAGATAATTGAATAAATACAACAACTAAACAATACACTTGTTCATAATATCCGATAGATAATATTGTATTTTTTTTATCCTGAAATGAATATGAAGGTATTCACTGTAAACTTCTTGATATTTCAGGTGAAGAAGACATAGCGTTCATTGACGTGGCACAAAATTCGATGGCTAAGCTGCCAGAGAAAGGGATCCTCAAGAAGCATGGGTATGGTGCAGTGGACGGCAAGGACAAATGGGGAGATGACTCGCAGTCAGAGCAGCTGGAGGTGGGATCACAGTCTGATGGACAGGAGCCTGCAGGAGCCGTCGCGGATATGGAATATAAGTTTAAGGTAGGTTGTGAGATACGATGATTTAGACCAGAAATAGCTGAGAGGTGACTTTTGTATTTTTTTGTTAATCCGTAATTCAATATCTGTACAGAACGTAAAAGCAATTTCGTCCATTAAAACTAATATAACATTTCCCACTTTTCAGGACCTAAACGGCTACCACGAAAACATAATCGTAGCGCTAAAGTCAGCAGCGGCGCAACGAGCCAGCGCCGGCGCCGCAGGAGGCTCTGGTGACCTTCGCGCATTGCAGGAGTACGAGTACAAGCGCGAGCGAGCCCCCTCCGCAGAAAAGATACACGAGGCAGAGCTGCGCCGACAGAGAGCTGATGACGAAGAAGACGAGGCGCCTCAGTGTGGGCCCATCAGGATCAGGAACCTCGAAGACCTGATCCGCCAGCTCGAGCACCATTCTAGCCGGCACATGAGCCCCTCCGGCTCTGAGGACATCAGAATGTCAGAGACAGAGCCTGATAGACATTATAGAATTGAACCAGGAGATATGACGTCATCGTAAGTAATATGGTTAACTATGTAAATTGTTGTCTTGTGTTGAATTTTACAAATTGAAATGAATCAAAACATTGTTTACTTTGCCCACTCTAATTACGGATTAGTAGTTTACATCTACTGACGACACAACATGTGCGTGTTTTCAGACGCTGCCGCGGCCGCATCGGCGCCGGCGAAGAGGAATCGCGCTTCGGCTACCCTCGCTTCCGTAGCGGCAGCGGGCGCCACCACGGCGCCATGTTCGCGGGCGCGGCACCGCCGCCGACCGCCCCGCTGGCGCCGCACGCGCCGCACGTGCCGCACGTGGCGCACTCCCCGCACGCACCGCATGCGCCGCACGGTCGCCCGCCGCCCGATGACGACGCGCTCTACGAAACTGCCGATGCTGAACGTCTTCGAGACGCACCCGACAGCGAGAGGTGAGCATCACTTCTGGTAATAGCTGGCTCCATTGCGCCTCCAATCCCAATTGGCTATTCAAATATCCTGCCGCGGAAGTTAGAGGGCGGTTTATCCAAAATTTGTTAGGCTACTCGTTTACAAGAAAAACGCTTTTGTGCAATGTGGAAAAGATGCGAAGGGGAAGAATGTAGCAACAAAAAGCATTTTGTATGTTATGTTTATTTTTATAGCAATTTAAATGTATCTGCAAATTACTCGCAAAGTAAAAAACAAAAAAAAATCAATTTTATACAATACAATCTTCACACCACACAGGAAACTAGCAAGGGACCAAGAATTAAACCCTTTGGCATGCCTATATTGATTTTGAAATAGGAAGATATAGAAAACAATTCACACCTTTTTCTATACATATAGGTAAATAGAGAAAAACGAATTCAACAAATAATCGACGAATTCCTTAATTATTTAGTAAAATAGATTAAGATTAACACAGTCAAATGTCTTGAAGAGATCATAATCTAAACAAAACCAATGACATCCATCTTATGGGAGTAAGATGCTAGTATAAAAATACACAGATATTCATGGGTAATTTATTTATTACAAAAAAACTTATAGAATGTTATAATAAACTATTCGAATGCGCATTCTCCTTCGTGCGTTTTGTTTCCACATTGCGTCATAACTCATGTCCCGACACTACACTCCACACACACTGACGCCCTGGCGGGCTCCCCGGCTCCCGAGCGGCGCAGTGGGAGTCCGCCTCGACTCTCCGTTCCTCTTCTCTATCATTTTCTAGTGATGAATTTATTCAAGCTCAACAACAGTTAGCCCGGTGGGCGAGTGAGGAGGCGGTGGGCGCGGCGGCGCGCTCGCCGGGCGGCTCGTCGCTGTCGGAGCCGCCCGCGCCCGGCGCCTTCCCGGAGTACACCCACTGACGCACGCCTGCGCGCGACGCCTCGTCCTAGCCTCCTAGTATTCGATGTATCGAGCTCTGTTTGCACTGTTAGGGTAATCACGTTACCGACTAGTTTAACCGTTAGTAACGAACACCATAAATTTCACACGCGTAGTTAATCTAATAAAGGTATAGTGTCGGACGTAGGGCCGGCGTCGGCCGCGGCCTGCGCCGCCGCTTGTGAATACGTAGTTATCGTTAGCGAATCAGTGACTTGTAAATATTATTGACCTATCGTTCATATTAAACGCACGATATATGAAAGATATGACTGAACTATTAGTAATCAAAACGATTTAGAATAACCGTCGAATGTAAGTCTCGATCGGAGGTGTGTCGCTGCCGCGCCGCCGGAGGGTGATATCTGTTACGTTGACGTATTTCATAATTATGTATATTCGTTCATTAAATCGATACGCTTTATAACTCTTATCTCTGTTCGAGCGCCGCCACCCTGGCGGTGGTGCGGCAGATTGTATGTCTAAAGTAAGTTTAAGTAAAATTCATCGATGTATGGACGTAGCGTTTAAGTGGAGTTGTACGGTGCCGAGGTCCTGTGACACGTCGAGCTCGGGCTCGGCTCACTCCCGACAGACGAAGCTCAAGTAAGTAGCTTGCAAATTAGATAGGCGATTAACAAATTGAGCTATTCATAAGCGAAGCTTTAATGTAACACGATGTTAGCGGGAGGGGCGAGGGCTGAGCTCGACGTCGCGTCACCACGCCAATGTTCTGTCCTGGAGTATCATTTGAGCTGATGGTTGTAGTTTAAGTTGTTCTGAGTTGGCTCATCGCGTCGCTGTCAGGAGGTGGGCGACATGCAACCGTCCCCGGAGAGTCCAACAACAATCGCTTTCATACTGTTATCACCTCTCCGAATATACGCCCAACTTCATGTTCCATTTGTTACGATCGCGATCTTTGTACGATATGAACACCAGTTAGATCATTACCGCAATACGTTTCGTTACGAGTTATATTAATTAAAATGTGTTGTTTGTTGAGTTTACATCAGTGAGTTTCATGTTTGTGTGAGTCAAGTGTTCAGCGATCTCGTATCACCGTGCACCAATAATTTTGTGTAACTAGACCTTAACGTACACATATTCTAAAACATTATTAATGTGAATAAAAGTTATTTCGATTTTATCAGAATATCTATTATTATTGTATTGACTTAAAACGAATTTATGCCGATACAGAGGTGGAAGATGTTTGTTAAAATATGTTATAGTTTTCAAGTTTATTTTATTGTGACAATTTAGGAGGTTATCGTTTCATTCGCGTTTACGCTAGGCTAGGTGGCCCGGCCACAGATATAAACTTGTAGATTACTTACAGTTAAATTATTGAATAATAAAAAATTGTGGAGCAGCCGCGTATGGTTGCGTCACACCGGTACGATGTTCACTGACGCTGTGAGGCTCCGCGCCCTGTTCCCAAATATTTCATAGATAATCGTTATAACTTAAGTAAGTCTAAATAGGAACTATGAACACGTACAGGGTAGATGTGATTGCAATACTCTGTGACTGGGTGTGGTACTCGCCAGGCACTGCGAGGGTGGCCTGGCGACAACTTCACATTGTAAATGCGTCGTTCGGCTAGCTTCGCACTGCACTGAATGTCACTCGAGCGCTAATAACATCAGTACATGTCTCTCTCATATTGCAAGACGTCCATTCATGTCGAGGGTGTCAGGGAGTATGTTCACCCAGTAGGCGTCGCGTGCGCGCGTTCTGTATCAGCAAGCCGGGTGCGGTCGGCGCATGCGCGAGCGGCGCCGGCAGCACCGCCGCTTGTACGCGTAGGCCTAACACGTCAATTGCGAACGGCGCCGGACACCGCCATTGCTCACGGTAGTGCTCTGTTCTTTATACGAATTCTCGTAACTAATTTATCGGAGTTAGTGTGAGTACTGTGCTATGACGTCACACCCAGCGTCCTCTCTCACACAGCGCTGCGAAATGTTCAAATGTGGAACACTTGACTTTTACCAGCGTTGTTTTGTGAACTAAGACGTAGGGACTTAACCCCCTGATGACTTATTGATTAGAATTACGTACTGTTTTAATAATAATAACGCGCATAGCACAGTAACGAGTAACCGGCAATAGTTATAGCATTGTATGTAACGAACCGTTATTATTAATCGTGAAAACTGAATATTGAATGTTTTGTACTAATGTATGCGTATGCGCACAAGTTCTGCAGGACTTTGTGAAAATTAAAAGTCGTAATCTCAATCGCGAAGTTGCGATGATTCGTAGAAACCGTTCACCACTACCGAAATAACTGATTTAGTGAAGTTAATGTTAAGTGATATTATGTAATATAAAAATACGAATTTTAAACGAAAAAAAAAAAACGTTAAGACGTTGTAATTTTCCGTTTGATTTTGTCCTTGTAAATATATTTGCTATATGATTTACTAAATGAATGTAACATATTATTAATGAAAAAATAGATGACACACATTTTAAGCGTTGTTTCATTGTTTTGTTCAGCCCCTTATATTTTTATTATTATATTTTTTGTTATGGCATAGCCGGCAAGCGAACAGACGGATCGCCTGATGGTAAGCGATTAACGTCGCCCATGGACACTCGCAACACCGGAGGAGTCACAAGTGCGTTGCTGGCCCTTTAAAAAGGAGTACGCTCTTTTCTTATATTACAGCTTCTTACATAAACACAAATAAAAAAATTATTCTATAATGACGATTGAGTCCTATACAACTATCTGCTGAAATACATACATGCATAAAATATAATTCACGCAAACACATTTGTCAAGGAGTAGACACAACAGAAAATAATTTTTTTGTCGTCGCAAATGATTGACGAGGCTCTATCTGTATAAAATACCACTTAAAATTAAAACCCTATGCGTGCACTAAACTGTCTAGTTATGCCGTCTGTTATTTGCTACGCGTCGCGGGTTCGATTCCCCCACGCAGGAAAAAAGCATTAATATGCTTTTTTCCGTGGGGGTCTATATGGTATATAGATTTCTGAGTCTACAGATTGTTCTGGGATCAGGAGCGTGTATTTAGGTTACTTAGAGGTAGATTTAATTTAATAAAAAAGTATGATAGCGTGTTTAGTACGCCTGGGAGCGATGATGACTGCAAAAGCTGAAGCACTGGAGACGCTGCACTGGGATATAAAAGTAATTTACATAATAGGTGACAAAGGCTTTGCAAATCGCACGCTAACTGCGCAATTATTTCACCAATATCCAATACCTTTGGAATGCAATACACAATTTTATTGCACACAAGAAACAGAAAAAGTTACAAAATTTGAAACAAAATACAGATGTACAAATTGTACAAGGGATGGTTCTATCGCACTTGGCGATTTCTGCCAGACAACCTGTGTCTTGTCTCTTAACTTGGGATCCTGTGCTATACGTATTGGAAGCTATAATTGAGTTGCAATGCTGTCCATCGATCGTCAGAGCCTTGTTTTGTCACCAGTTGAGTGCACCACGGTCATTCCTTACATTTTGAAACAATTGACTGTGATAACCAAAACGAAAAGACACGCATATTGAGACTAAAAATAGAAAATATATTGATTGTCGGTCACCAGAGTCCTACTAGATTTATGAATTAAAATACAAGTTACTGAATATTGCTAGGTAAATTCAACTACAGATACATTGGAACATTATCAAAAAGCATAATAATATGCGACTTTAGACTTACAATATGATGTATAACTTGTTTCATTTTCAAATAATTTTGATGATATGAATAAATACATTTTAGAAGAATGATTTGTTCGCCATTTTAAATGAGGCTTGAAATAAAACAATGATTATATTTACCACTTTTATGAATATATCTTAATATAATACTAAACCCAGCGGTTACTATGCTCATAATCAAAACCAATACTGGCCTGAATAAACCTCACCCGAATAAAGTACACATACGAGTAATGAAATAAGTTAAAATATAAAGAAAAATAAACTCTTCTGGTCATAAAAATTTAAATAGAAATATCGGTGCTCTCGCTCCTTCGTTTGATTAAAAATCTGGCAAAATTGTCTTTCTCTGGATCGAAGGTGGAGATCCTCTCACACTGCGCTGCTACAGCGGCTTGCTGGATTTGGTCTCCATACGCTTTCACATCCTCCCTCTTCTGTTCCACCAGGAACTTCCTAGACTCCATGAGAACCAGTGCGTCATCGCGTGCCATCGACCACACACTCGGCTTCACACGAGGCAACATGTTGTGACCCACAAACACTCCGTGGAACAGACCTTGAAACTGCGGTTTATGCGGGTAATGCTCCAATGCTGATAGAGACAGAAAATGAATCTTCCCGAAATCCACATTGATGTAGGTATCACGATCTTCACGTAGAAGCAGAGGAGCTTCGGGCCCGCTCTCGGATATCTTAGCGTCGATCTGAGCCATCACAACCATTCCCAAATTCTTCTCCGTTTCCAAATTCAATGCTACTGCGTCAAATTCTTGGCGGTTCTCTATTTCGTACAGCATTCGCATAACGTTTCGC
The DNA here is from genome assembly GCA_947562105.1 of Shargacucullia verbasci. Classification (NCBI taxonomy): domain Eukaryota; kingdom Metazoa; phylum Arthropoda; class Insecta; order Lepidoptera; family Noctuidae; genus Shargacucullia; species Shargacucullia verbasci. Next base: position 1,465,010 of record OX387284.1, read on the forward strand.
TCTGCAATGTCCGTTGCACGTTTATAGTTGACACCATGAGATGTTTTCAACATATCCTTATCGTCGCATTCAAGGCCGTACGATATATATGGCGAAGACACTATGTCTCCCAAGTAGCCCCTGTGTAGGTATCTATCGCCGCACTTATAAACTCCTGCAGCAAGACTTACGTTTGGTCGGCAGACTTCGGTCTCAAGCCATGTGAAAGCAACACCGTGCTCTCGAAAATGTTTGTACTCCGGATAGCATATCTGGCTTCCAATTTCCTTCAACCTCATGTGATAATCCCAATCAAACACTCCCATTCTACAGTCGTATCTAATGCCAAGGCTATGTCTTATACGATGTTCCCAAAGCTCGCAAGCATTAAACTGGTTAGTGTTACCTGTAGTCCAGAAATTAAGCAGGTTCTCCATGTAGTCACGTTCACGATACTTCATCTGCTCAATGGAGATGCAGGGCAGAAGGCAGTTCATGAAGTCAGGGTTAGTAACCATGCCTATTAACTGCCGAGCTTTAGCGATTAAATACCTGGATGTGGCAGGTCGCAACAACAGATTCCCGTAGACTTCCAGGTATCGTCGAGTTTTTTCCAGAAGACCGCATCGTGTTGTCTTTTCTAGCGCCAAAGACATGAGAAGGAGCTGTCTTGCTACTAGTTCTGGACATCCATCGACGACAAACAGATTCATGTAGCGCCTCTCGTGCTTGTACGCTTGCGCCAAAGTTTTGAGGAGATGCCTCCCATCGCAGCCTCCAACGACGAGGAAGTTGAGCTCGTAAGCATTCTTGTCACCGTATTTTAAGTATTCTTCTTGCAAATCGATAGCTGGACTGATGCCCCAGAACATTTTGTGTTGTCGCCTCGGCTGACAATAGCGGAATGAAAGTCATTGTCATGGCGACGATCAGTGAAGCATGTTTATTTAGCGAACAGGGCGTTGCTATGGTTACAGTCTATTTATGCACTCGTAGCCTCCATGTTGGCTGGCGGTCGATCCCACAAAGGATGAATATGCCGCTAATTAATTATATCACGAAGGTCCTAGATAATCACTCGAGTGGCAATAAGTTGGAGTATCGATTTGTACAGGGTGCAATCGTGCCTTATTAACAAGTCTATTTTTATAATGTAAGAGGCGAGAAACTGTTCTTGACGAGATAATTTCTTAAAACTGTAAAAATTCTCAAAAGAGCAAGTATAGGTTTATAGGTTCTTGTTTATCTCGCTGAGCGGCCGATATCGTTTTATAACGTAATTAATCAAAAAGCAGTCTAAAATACGTCGCAACGTGGTTTTAAAAAGAAATGAGGAAAAGTGTTTTCAGTACGAACCACTCATTATGTTAATCTACAACCCTATTTTGGGTCACACGGAAATGTCAAAAAATCACGTAAAGATACCCGACGATGCGATAGATACTAGATATTCGACGGCTCAGTTGGCGCAGTAGTTGAGAGATCGACTGCTACGCTATGTGTCGCGGGTTCGATTCTCGCACGGAACAAATATTTGTATGATATTTGTATGATAGTTGTCTCGGGTCTGGGCCTTTGTGTTTGCTAATATATGTGTTTGTAACGCACCCACGATACAGGAACTATTAGTTGACAATGTTTAAAAAAAAAAGTGGGTATTATCACATCGATACTAATACACCGAACTATAATATATGTATGTATTGTTCAATGGTGTAGGTATAGTTATCTAAATTTATTGAAATATAGCTCAGTAATAACATCACAACATGGCGACACAATTGGCGTAGTGGTTAAGCGATTGGCTTTCTGCTATACGTGTCGCAATTTCGAATTTGTACGGAGCAAATATTTGTATGGCCTAAAGATAGTTGTTCCGGGTCTGGTTGTTTGTGCATGTGAATATTTGTGTTTGTAAACGCATCCACGATACACATACGATACGTTCGCTATCGATGGAGGCTAGGGAATACTGTATAGTACATAGAGTTGAGTAGGACATACAAGAGGCAGTACATTTGTCCCGTACATGACGTCAAAATATTTTTGAGCGGCTCACATTTTTTATTGTGCTACTTCGAATTGTGTGCGTTCGCGCAGCGGAATGTTGTTGAATTTAAAGATATTAATTATGCAGATATTTAGTGTATGACGTCGTATAATTGTGTATGGTAAAAAAAAATTGTGTACGCAGCCATTGTGGAGAAATTCACCAAAAACTGATTCCGCTGGGCGAACGTTGTCCTGGCGGAACTTATTTTAATCCATAGACTTTAGAAGAAAAGAGGTGTGTCCAAAAATTAGTGTGTATTTGTGTGTAATTGTGTATGTATGAATAAAATGAGTGCATGCATAAACTTCGGAGAAATTCAAGTTTCCGCTACGCGAACGTTTGGCCATTAGCTAGTTTTCATATAAAGCGCTTACATAGAGAGCTGTAGATTTTTACATACGTTGTTTTGAATTTGTTTATATTTGTTTAAAAAACAGATTTAGAAAAAATCGTAGGGCTTAAAAGATAAAAATATAAACGTAAAATACACTTAATAGGTCTTAGTTCTTAAAGTATGCACTTTGGGGTCTAGATTTTCACGTTTATACAAACCTTGTAAGTATCTGAAACATGTTGCCAAGTATCAATGATGTTCCGTTAGTAATTAAAGAGTTAAAGGACAATTTTACCATGAATAGATCACTGTTTACAAAACAGTCAAATATCACGACGTTCTAAAGGAATTGCATGGTAAAATGTATGCCAAAAATTAGTTTATTCATTCAACTATTCACATGCAAAATTTCATGTCATTAAATTTAGTAATTAAAGAAATCAATTAAAATACTGACGAAGCATCGAAAACCTACATAACCCGACCAAGTTCGGATAGCTACAAAAAAGCGTCCATGCAATATATTTAGGTAACATCCCAAAATTTACCGTATAATACCGGTATTGAATTGGTATAGGTGATAACACAATTGTTGTTTCGATATAATTTAAAGGTCATTTATTTTTGTACACCAAATTTTTGTTCAATTGTTCTGATTTTTCAGCTCCAGAATAGTGTACATTATACTTAGAAATGTTGAGGTTATTTACTGTATTTGCTACTCATTTAAGAATATTTTCTTGAAAATACCTTTTTTATACCAATGTTTTAGTTTATAAGCACTTTCTTAATGTTGATCAAATCTAAACAACTGAATAGTCTAGTTATGTGATCTGTGATTGTTAATCTGTGATTTTTTTTTAAGCTAGTGTACATTATACTTAGAAATGTTGAGGTCTTTTTCTGTATTTGCTACTCATTTAATAATTGGTATTGAGTTGTAAATACCTTTTTTATTTTATAAGTACTTTTTAAATGTTGATTTATTTTTATATTAGGCAGACTCTCAAACCTAAACAACTGAATAGTCTAGTTATGTGATCTGAGATTGTTAATCTGTGATTTTATTATTGAAGCTCTAAATATTTTACTTACCCTTATATTCATAATCGTTTATTAAACCTATGTTAGTTAAAACACATTTAAGTTTATTGCTGTCGTTGCAAGCGTTTGTTAACGTTATTATAATTACTTATTTAAGTGTGTAATGAAACATAATTAAGTATGTACTTAATAAAAAAATTTTTTGTACACGGATATTTAAATAGAAAAGTACTTGTTAATTGAAGATTTGTTTTTATCGTAGATAGTTGGGTTATTATTAAAAAAATATTTTTAATTCAAGAAATGCAATTGTTTTATTTTTTCCTAACGCTTGTGTACGGAACTGTACCATATTAGTAAATACTATATTGGAAGGTTAAGAACGTCTCTTAGATATATGGCTGGGCCGCTTTTTTGTAGCTATCCGAACTTGGTCGGGTTATGTAGGTTTTCGATGCTTCGTCAGTATTTTAATTGATTTCTTTAATTACTAAATTTAATGACATGAAATTTTGCATGTGAATAGTTGAATGAATAAACTAATTTTTGGCATACATTTTACCATGCAATTCCTTTAGAACGTCGTGATATTTGACTGTTTTGTAAACAGTGATCTATTCATGGTAAAATTGTCCTTTAACTCTTTAATTACTAACGGAACATCATTGATACTTGGCAACATGTTTCAGATACTTACAAGGTTTGTATAAACGTGAAAATCTAGACCCCAAAGTGCATACTTTAAGAACTAAGACCTATTAAGTGTATTTTACGTTTATATTTTTATCTTTTAAGCCCTACGATTTTTTCTAAATCTGTTTTTTAAACAAATATAAACAAATTCAAAACAACGTATGTAAAAATCTACAGCTCTCTATGTAAGCGCTTTATATGAAAACTAGCTAATGGCCAAACGTTCGCGTAGCGGAAACTTGAATTTCTCCGAAGTTTATGCATGCACTCATTTTATTCATACATACACAATTACACACAAATACACACTAATTTTTGGACACACCTCTTTTCTTCTAAAGTCTATGGATTAAAATAAGTTCCGCCAGGACAACGTTCGCCCAGCGGAATCAGTTTTTGGTGAATTTCTCCACAATGGCTGCGTACACAATTTTTTTTTACCATACACAATTATACGACGTCATACACTAAATATCTGCATAATTAATATCTTTAAATTCAACAACATTCCGCTGCGCGAACGCACACCTTCGAATTTTATGTCGCGGCAGTCACGATTTTGCGTTACTCAATCTCCGTCTCCGTAAAACTATAGATAGGATGCGGACAGAGAGGGAGCGAGACGCATGCTAAAAATTACGATAATTTCTTCAGTCAGAGTTCAGACTGTAATTGTACTGCAATAACATCAAATGTCATATTTGTACTTGTAACTTCATACGTATCGCCGAGCTTCAGTACGCCTTGCCCATGTTCCAAACCTCATTGGCCTCACCTTATTTGAAGTAGGACATTATACTGGCTCAGTGCAAAAAAGAGGCTACTCTTACAAACACTTTGTCATGTCGTGTCCTACCCAACACTAATAGTACACACCACTTTATATACTACTAACCTAACCTACCTCATTGGTCATTCGCGGCTGCTGAACGTGAGGTGTTACGTCGATCGACTCGATCGGTTCGATCCCCAGGTCGAACAAAGTGTTATAGGGTTTTTCTCTTCGTACATTCTCTTAGCCTACTAGCTGGAGTTTAGAATTGTACCCAGATGACTTGCCCCCTATTTTTACCGCCTATTTGATATCGGTGAAATGTGGGTACCTATACAATAGTACCTACCTGACCTCTGCATCAACCTACGGACAATTAAGGCGTAATAGTATGTTATGCTATGTTATATTAATAATAAAATAGATCCAACCTCAAGCTGCAGCTGTAGACGCAGAAAGTGCAGTCAATGTGTTGAAGCCCGCCACGCGACATGTCAACGTGGTCGATGGTGAAAATATTCACGCAAGCATTTCACCTTTATTTAGCGGCAACAAGCGATTTTCATCTTAACTTTATAGTTAAGATTGCTTTATTATTAAAGCAATCAGCAGCCTGAAATTCCAAAAAAACAGCGTCATAGTAAAGCAATAAATACTCTTGTGTAATGGAGTCAAAACCGAAGCAAAGCAAACTCACCGTACATGAAACATTTTCTTTACATGAAGATTTCTTCACAAAATAATGTGGAAACTGGCTTAAATTGTCGAACAGTTGCAAATATTCCATTTCAGAATCAAAATTCTTATTATATCTCGTTAAAATTTATTCCAACAAATAAATGCGTGTGAGCACTTCAAGAAAAAAGCACCTCAAGTGACAACCCACAGATAATCAAACCCTAACCAATGTTTTTGACTGTCTAGAAACATCTATGGACAGGTAATGATTTTTGTAAATCAATGAAAATAAAATGAAAATACTCCGAATGACTAGGTAAATATAATTAACAGAAATAATACTTATGTCATTATTAAAGTTCAAATCAACTAATAATTTTAGCTAAAATTATTTAGCTAAAATTATTAGATAGTAGATTGATTAAAATTGTTAGTAGATTGACCATTGCTAAATTTTTAATGTCTGTTTTAATATAATCTATAAAAATATTAGCATCTAATTGGTTAAATTGAAATTGGAACAAACGTGTAATTTATAAATTAAAATTGGAACGACCGTCACTCGCCACAGAACACCAATGACTTCAAAATATATTTGTTCTATAAAGATGACAATATTTATGCTATTACCGGTCCCCTGCATATTGTGTATCCCTTTTCCACTTATATACATTATATGGGAGAATACGTGATAGCGTAGTCAATAGCCACATCAAGTACCCATCAGATGTTTGTTACGTAATAAAGGGGCCAGTTAGATAAGTTTGTGGTACTTTATTTTCTTATAACACAACATACAATCTGGATTAAATAAAACTCATTGGATATCTTAAAATAATTTATTAGATATTTAATATTTATAGTAAATGCCTCTGTGATTATAAATATAAACTATCAAAAATAGTACATAAATAAGCTTGACCAGAAAGATAGTGCTGCAATATTCGAGGATTCTATATTCGAAAATAAATATATAGGACAATAGTGATGAACTGAAAAAAAAAATGTTCTATGGTCAAATGCCGTAACTTTGCCGGAATTCTCCACGACGATTCACATAATGCAATGGTGAGTTAAAACTATTAATTATGAGTCAATTAGCAGTACTGTACCGAGACTGTACCTATAGGTACCTATATACAAGTGTACCATAAACAATCGCTAGAGAATGGAAATACCAAAATGCTGAAATTGACATAATCTGTCAAATATCATATCATAATGTCATAAATCATTCTATGGTATTTTTTTGGTGATCGCAGTGTAGGAGTATTCTTTATATTTTATTTTTATTAACAGTCTTTATGTTAAAGTTGTATTTAGTATTTATTTGACAAAACCTACATTGTTCTCTCATACTTCTCCCACATTATGTACATAGCAGGATTGTCAAAAGAGACTTCAAAACAGTATCCAAGGATTTTCTTACCGGTTCTTCTCCATAGGACCAACTTTTTGGAACTGTGCAACTAGAACCCTTTAACAGCGTAAGCGAAATTCTAAGTCCTATGCCATTAACGTTTCAAACGTGCCTGTATTTTTCTTTTCTCAAATAAGTTTATTTGAAATAAAAACAAATCTATCTATCGATCTATCTAAATAGTCACACGATTCGTAAAATGTCAGTCACATACATTATGCTGACGTGACTATTCTCAAGCGATTGTTAATACCAATTTGTCAAGGGGAGCATGCAAACTTGCATAGTTCTACCAATTTAGTAGGTTCCAGTGGCGGTCGGGGGGTCGTAGGGGTCATGACCCCAAAATCGTACAAATCAAATTAACAAATCTCCTAAAAATAGGCAATTCACGAAAATTTTAAATAAATTATAACGTTGCTGTTTAAAACGTCTAAACAATTAAATTAAATATAATTAGGTTTTTTTTTATTCCCTCCAAATGTTAAAGACATTCGGGGAAATAATGTGACCCTACCCCAAAGTCTGGCTGCGACTGCGCCTGGTAGGAAAGACAGACTACAAGACAAAGTTACGGAGTTCGACTGTCGGTGTTATATACTATATTATGTTATATACTATATTATGGGCTCAACAGATTTGTATGTAAGGCTATTCCAGTCGTTTCTCTAAAATATTTTGTTCTTTATATACAGTTTACTATATTTACAGTTTTACAACAACATTCTTTCAAACTACCTCTCTAAGTAAAGCTTGCTGCCCACTGAGATGCTCAACGCGACTCGAGTGTAAACAACCAATATTTAAAAATTGAAAACTATGTGAGCGATATTTAAAAGTTCTTTTCGCTTTTTATAAAAAAAAATACTTAAGTATTTTGGTTTTATTCTAGCCCTGGATTTTTAAAAACAAATTCTCGGTAATGTAAAAGCCTTATTCAAATTTTTAAGCATTGTCAATAACCTCAGGCAGCGATCCTCACATAACTAATTACGCATCAAAATTATTCGTACAATAGACATCAATGCGTTTTAGTACTAACGAATAATTTTAATTTATATTTGGTACCATCTACTACACTAAAACGATTATTTTAAACCAAATCGTAAAAACATCAAGTATAGTATTTTATTTTTTGTCTATTTCATTGCTTTATCATCACTATTTCATCTATTTTGTAGATTTTAGTATAGACAACTACCTACGTAGATTCGTAGGTTACCATATACTGGCTTTTTCTAGTTCCACAATCGACCGATAGAGGCGCTGCATTCAAAAAATATTTTTCCTCTACAATTCGGTTTAATAATATCGTTTCTACATAACCAATGCTACATAGTCATACAATACTTAAATACATCTAATATCTATATTATTATCTGTTCTACTCTAATACAAATATCATACAAATAGCTTAGTAGTTATAATTTAGTTATTTGGTAACTCTCTTTGATGCTTACCTTTGCGTTTCGATACGCCTTAAGCTTACAAGTAAAAAGTAAGATTTCAAGTTCAATATTATTAGAAAATAGGCGTGGAACAAAACGCATTTTTAGACACAGACTAGAAAGTTATAATTTCATTCAGCCAGCTTGTGCCACCCATAATACTGTTATCGTCCGATTTATCGCAGGAAAAATTGCTCCGACGAAACAATTGCTCTGACGAAAAAATTGCTCTGACGAAACAATTGCGCTGACGAAACAATTGCTCTGACTGTAAAAAGTGTGGCGTATGGCAGGCTTCAGATATCATTGAAAGAATTTCTACGAATACTTTTGAATAATAAATATTCATGTTAAAGTTCTTTTGGCTAAGATTTTCTTGGTGATGCATGGACAGTGAAATAACACCCGTTTAAATTTCACAGTGATTAATGAACATGATGTTGATAACTTAATACTAACAGTTGTGGAAAATATGTTAAATTGTGAATTTAATAATAAATATTATCAATTAAAATATACAACCGTGTAAATCTCTACACATTTTGTTATTAAAACATGATATTTAAATCATCAATGGATCTGATTTATGAAACAAATGTTAACATTTAAATACACAGATTAAAAAATCAAAAGGAACATGAAACAAAATTACAGAAATCTCTATGTCTATTGTGCATTTATGTCAATAAATAATAATAGGCTGCTGCGATATCATTCAAAATTAATATAAATATCTCCCACCCTGTTTATGAAGAATTTAAATCAAAAATCTAAACAAAAGGAACTGTCACGTCATAGGACTCAGATTTCCATCGGAATAACAGAAAACCTGGAATGTAAATGCATCCGTATTCTCAATCATCAACACCACGTCTCAACATGAAATTCTTAGGAAATCAATACTTAGCATTCTTTTGGGAAGAAATGTCCCGACCCGACCCTTTCTTCGACTGGTCCTTTTTGGAGGACCTGGCTTGTTTTCGTCAAGAGAACCTCGAGTCGTCCGGAGACGCTAAAGACTTGGGCTTGGACACCTTCGCCTCGACAGAAGTCGGAGCCCCTCCTCGCCAGCCAGGCCCAGTACTCCGGTTAGTGAAGGTAGAAGACGTAACCGGAATCTTACGAGTCTGCTTGATCTTCAACTTGTTCAGCCAAAGATCTCGCGTCTTTTTGTTCCCCACAACAAAGAATATAAACAACACAAACCCTTGGAAAGTAGCTGTCAAAGCGAATAAGTAAGCCAACACCACGTTGTACGCGAACAAACCAAATATCCACGGAAGACCAAACAAGAACACAAGTAAGCAACTGACAGAAGCACAGCGCAACGCTTCGTTTGAGTCGCCGTGCCTCTGGATCCCTCTAGAAGCAAACACGGAGCGTACTATCAGTACGAATAGCGTCCAGTTTGCGAGCAGCATGACCGCGATCGGCGCGTACACGGCCAACCAGAGGCCGAGGCCTGAAGGATAGCAGAAAGCTCCCGTCGGGGTTTTCTCTTCGAAACGTCCCGCATAAGAGTGCGGGGCGACTGAAAGGAGGATGCCGACTACAGCACACGGAGCTCCCCAGGAAAATGCAGACGCTCTCAGCAATTTGTGAGAAGCATCGCGAGTAAACACCAAGACTAGCCTCCTATATGACAGGACAGCAGCCACTAACATCCAACAGAAGGATGCTAACACAGAATAGTGTAACAACACTCCAACTAACATACAAGGTATATCGTAGTTATCGAATCTAGCGAAGACTATGACTAAGAAACAGATGACGAGTAGAAATATAGCTATACATAGCTGCAACCAAATTTTGTTACTGAAGTCTCTTCTCCAAGACCTGAATAGCACAGCTGTGGCTCCGATCATGACTAACCCAAACATGGACAAGCAGCAGCCTATCACAGTGAGGATTTCGAGGATTTGTTCGTTTCGTTCGGAAAACACGGTCCTCGGGACGAGGATTTCGGCGAAGTGCGTGAGATGGTTGCAGCGACAGGTGTCCAGCGTACCTGGTCGTGTGGCCCTGATGAAGGTGCAGCCTTCTTGCGACCAGTAGCCGAGGCCGCCTTCTAAGAAGTGCCAGAACGCGCATGTTCGGCTTTGGTTGCGGTCTGGGTCCCCTGTGAGGGAGCTGAAGTGGATGTCCACTGACTGAAAAGACAAGATTTTGATTGTAAAAAAAATATATAAAAACTGTCTGAAGTAAGGGTAGCCTTCACACGTAGCTTAAAATATTGATTTTCGACCGTAACCCGTTCCGTTTCCGTCCAACCCTTGTTGGGGCAACCCGGAACGGGTACTACGATACTTGCAAAGGTGAATGACGATGATATTACACTGAATTTTAGACTTCTTATAACGGTAATTAATCTGGGGCACTTGCCAAGTAACTCTCAATATTTACCATAATTACGGCTTGAACGGAAAAACTTACACGATGAGACGTATGTAAGGATATGAGGGAGATCTATGCCCAGGCGTCAGCAGATTACAAAGGTCCAAAAAAACTACCTCATTGGTCTAATGGTCGTAACTGTGACTGCTAAGCGTGATGTCTTGGGATCCAATCCACGGTTCGGGCAAAGTGTTATTGGGTTTTTCTGTATAGAAACAGAGCCCAGTTGATGGCAATCGGCTCGCCACTTTATTGGGGCTTAATAACAGCATCGGCGAAATGTGGGTTAGGCAGAGACGCCTAACCATTCGGGAATACAGGCGTGATACTAAGTTATGTTAACTTACCTCTCCTGCATCAAACTGCGTGAGATTCTCAACGTTGACGCTCAGCACCCTACTGTTGACGAAGAACTCTTTATTCGCCTTGCTGTGGAAGGCACGGTCGTTGCGGAACACCACGAAGCTGATGCGGCGACTGGAGTTCGCCACGGAGTCCGGCAGCTTCACCACTGCCTCACTGGTGTCGGATTGTAAATGGGTTGAGTCGAAGTCATCTGTGAATGAAGAGTATTTTTTTTTAAACTTTGCCCCACATTAGGAATTATCCTATCATGGTACATGCACTCACAACAAGACCTGAAACAACTATCTGTAGATCATACAAATATTTGTTGTGCGGGGATCGAACCCACGACACGTAGCGCAGAAAGCTAATCGCTTAGCCGCTGCGCCAACCACGTTATCGAATTGTTAGGAGGATGCCGCAAAATGATGTTCCTTTCACCTTAATGGCTGTTTAGTTCCCGCAACAGAAGGACCTGTATTCATGTGTCTTTAAATGTGATCGTTGGATTAGGTCAAAATTCAAGAGTATTACCAACATCATCATCAGCCAGAAGAACGAAGTTCACTGCTGAACGAAGGCCTCCCCCAAGGGGGGGGGGGGGGAGGTTGCCATAATCCCCACGATTACCAACATACTCAATGTCAATACAATACTCACTGCGATCACCAATGCGTTTGCTAATATAGATTTAATATAAATATATGCTAGCGATTGTTCATTGTAGAGATATAAGATGCCTCTGTACAGCGTTAGATATTTACAGGCTGATTTATAATTTTTACTACGAAATGGTAAAAATAGTTTTTACATAACGAACTAGACTCCGTGCTGCGACTGAGATTTCCATACAGAAAAACCCAATAACACTTTTCCCGATCCGGGAACCGAACCGAGGACCTCATGCTCAGCAGTCGCGTTTGCAACCACCAAACTAACGAGGCAGTGAAATAAATTATCAAGGTCCAAAATAAACAAGCAACTCCAATAGTCTATTTCGTATTTCTTACTAAATTATTGAATTCCCACGTCTCATTACAGAGCCAATTATTGCACACATGTTACCACTGATTCAGATTAGTTCAGCGTTGCGTTCACTGACGTGCGTCATGAAACATGAACAAACGACTATTGAAACAAATGGCAATTTAGTATTATTTATATTTAATTACTAGCTACCCACCCCGATTTCGCACGGGTGCAATTTACAATTTCAAATTCCCGATTTTCCATAAATTTTCTTTCTTCTCGTCCCGACAATTATAAATACAACGAAAAAGAATTAGCCAAAGAGATGCAGCCGTTCTGAAGTTATGCGCTTACATACATTTTTGGCAATTGATTTTTATTTATATACCTACATTACTAGCGACCCGCCCGACTTCGCATGGGTAGCACCCAAAATTAACAAAAATCCAAAAAAAAATGTAGATCTGATCGCTACCAAACTTCGCAGGATCACCCGCTGGACTAATCTGAAGATTACCTAAAAATTTCATTGAAATCACTCCAGCCGTTTTAGAGTCCATGGGGAACATACATTCAGACATTTATTTATATATATAGATATAGAAGATATAAAAGCTGAAATCCTCTGCTTTAAAAGTCAAGGAGGTTAAGGTTTTCGTCTAATATTCTAAAGAAAGTAGTTTGATGAGAACAGAAAGCATTTCAAAATCTCTACATGTATATGCAAAAAAGTAACCAAATAAATGTACCACATTCTTATCTTAAATGTGATTTGATTTATATAAATGTATTTTAATTAATTTTTGGATGCCAAATGGTTCAGTATGGTGACACCCAATCGTTTCGTAAACATCTATATGTTTCTTCCCATATTTATAATAAACGATTTGAATTTGAATTTGAAAATAGGTAATAAAAATAAATTCAACCCATTACTGTCCCACTGCTGGGCAAGGGTCTCTTCTCAGGTTCAGAAGGGTTAGCCTTTAGTCCACCACGCTGGCCCGGTGCGGATTGGCGACCTACATACACCATCAAGAATTTGTCTTTCACGATGTTTTCCTTCACCGTAAATGCAAGTGATATTCAAATTCTGATCCGCACATGATTCCTAAAAGTCAGAGGTTGCGGGCCGGGTTTGAAACTCAGACCCAGACTTACGTAATAAAGAATGTAAAAAAATAACAAAATTAGAACTTCTGGCCTACTACCACTTTTTACTTTTCACTCAATTAAACGGTCATGTTACAGGTGTACATACTGTGTACAGATAATTACATTAGTTGTTATCTTTTTCCCTCACATAGTAAACCTATACTAAGCTGTCTATATATTTAATGGTGATCAGAGATCAGATCTCTCATCATACATACCTCTTATAATCTCAAAAGCTTGATCAGTGAAGGTGTCGTTCTCCCTGACAGCGATCCTGAGTCCCTTCACCGGCAGGCCAGGTTCCGCGTTAGTCACCAACAGGGCGATGTTCTCTCTAACAGTCGTGGCGTTCTCCGACCCGTCCAGATCCAGCCTGGACCCAATACCGTCAAGCAAGTGAAGCAGTTCCCCTGGGATTTCCAATTCCAAATTTTCTGCTAGGAGGGTGTCGACCTGAAAAGGTTTTATGTTCTTAATCAAAGTAGATTCTCTCTCTCTTTAAGCCGATTTCGGCTACGGCGTGGTTGTTTTGCTCTCATGTGGCTGATGTACCAAAATAGATTACGATTGGTATAAATATTAATTACATCACAAATAATTTTGAGATCTACAGATAGTTGTTCTGGGTCTGAGTATTTGGGTATGTGAATATTTATGTTTGTAAATGCGCGCATTACACGAAAATTATTCATAGAGTGGGGCAGCTTTTTTAAATATGATATTTTATTGGGTCGATTCTGTCGACCATTCATATGATAACCTCCTACCAGATCATCTATACCGATAGGCATATCGTGATACAGGGTATACTCAACAGTGACATATCAATAGATCTATATGTATAGTATGTTTCAAATAACAATTGACAAATAAGGTAAAATATAGCCAGGATACCTATAGAAATAAACAACGATTTTGCTTCTAACGGATTCTCTACTGTATAATCCTTTCATGATCCTTAACCATCAAGAAAAATGACAAAATCACACTTGAAGAAATCATTCAGGAGATATTTGTGCCTTGCTGACCTCTATAAAAAATGGAATACCATTACATAGCATCACGCCTGTATTCCTCAAAAAGGCAGTGGTGTACTTTGTGTACACTCACATTTCGCCGATGCCATTATTAAGTCTTCTATTGTAATTGTGTAAGAATTTCAGAAAATCTCATAAATTTTTTGCCCAACCTGAAAATCGAAACCAGAACCGCATGCTCACCAGCCGCGCTCGCACAAATGGCACAAATAAATGGAGACATCGAAATAGGACAAAACTGCTTACCCGGTCAAATGCGGCACTTATATCTTGAACCAACACAGGCACCGTGATATTATTGATCAGACTCTCCAAATCTTCCATCACTTGATTGAGCTGGTCTTCAGGCTGCAATGTGTATTTTTTGGTTAGAATATTTCACTCTCACATTTATTTTTAAACTTCGCCTTACCAACATACAATTTTTAAAATAAATCTAATATTAAAAATAAAATATGATAAATGTTTCATGCAAATGCAGTTCATGCAAAGCCACATGCAATGGTATTCTTAATGTAAATAAAAATTGAATTTTCCAACCTTTTGAAATTAATTTCACGCCTCTTCTTCATCAGCACAGAACATAATAAATACCTATTTCACTGTTAAAATGATCATACTTAACAGATCAAATTCTTACGTCTTTAAAATCGTATGTAGCAACAAGCGCTACAGATCATCATCATCATCATCAGCCTATAAATGTGTCCACTAGTGGGACTTAAGCCTCCTCTGTATAGGACAGGTTGGGCCTTAATGGACCACGCGGGCCAAATGCGATTGGATATTAGCTATCTATTAATCATGATGAAATTTGACCCGTTCTAGGATTTCCAAGGACAACACGACCACTGGGCCACCACTGGATAGAAACCTCACGAAAGGTTGAAGTTAAAGCCACCTAATTTTGGACTTCCACAAACAAATAGCTGAACTTACTGCTGGAGGCGGAGGCTCTGTTACGATCTCCGTCGTTGTTTGCATTTCAGTTGTAGAAGGCAATTCAGTAGTGGGTTCCGTGTCGTTCACGACAGTAACTGTAGGTCTGGTTGTAAACACAATGCTCGGGTCTATTATAGTACTATTGACTGTAGTATTATTTCCTACGATGGTAACTTCAGACGGCATTGATGAAGGTTTGGAAGGCTCCGGAGTTGCATCTGTCGTTTCTTCTGAACTGTCGCTTTTGCCATCCATCTGTAGCAAGTCGTACTTCTAAAATGTTAGTTGGTTAGTGTATTAGATTTTGCGGGAATGGTGTCGTGCTTTAAGATCGATTGGAAACCAAGATTTTTCGGAATTACTACTAACATATTATAACATAGCATCACGCTTGTATTCCCCAAAGGGTTAGGCAGAGGTGTAGTATTCTACTCCCACATTTCGCCGATGCCGTTATTGAATTCCATGTAATAGGTGGCGAGCCTATTGCCATCTCCCGGCACAATTCCAGACTCTGTGCTGCTACTGAGAATTTCCTTACAGAAAAATCCAATAACACCTTGCCCGACTCTGAAATCGAACCCAGGACCTCATGCCCAGCAGCCACGCTTGCAACCACTAGACCAATGAGGCAATCTCAGTGAGAATAAATATTAAATTTATTTCAACTGAGTAAGCTATGATAACTAATTAAAAACGGGTTTAATCTTAATTTATTACCAAGCTTAAAATCAAAATCTAAATTATGGAATTTAATTTAATTTATCCATATAAAAGAGCAATTCTGTTTATCTTTCTAATGGATTTATAAAGATATTGATACTGTCATTTTATAAGGCAACTGGCTATCAGGCTTATTACACATGATAGGTGGCTTACGAATAGACACACCAAGCCTGTGATTAGCTGATCAAATGTACCGCGGCATTCAATGTTGACGATAGCAGTTTAGCTACTTATTTCGTTATTTGTTACCACACTACCAAGATTTCGATCAACGACCTCAGCCGACGTCCATCAACAGTTCTTATTACCAACGATCCACATTGATCGACATCGGCCAGAAGGGTTGTAATATCTTTTTCTTTTATATCTATTAAACAATTTTATTCGTTTTTGTCGTTTTCCTTAAAAATCTTGCTCTCCAATAATATCCAATGCAAATTATGTTAAAAGTGATCCAAGTTATAATATTGGACATGTCATATCACTGGTCACGTGTAACGATAAGCGAGTGATTTCGATGCTCGTAATTATTGCATCGATGGGGTGGAAATGAATATGTGGAAATATTATTTTGTCAAGATCTGGGAACCCTAGAATCAAATTATGAGGTTCCTAGAATCTGACCAAGGCGCGTATATGTTACACATTAAATTAAGTTAAATTACAAAACAATAATTTAGTTTGTGACTATGCACGTTAGTCAACTTATGTAAATAGATAATATATGCAAAACTTACACTTTTCTAAACTTAAGAGCCTAAAATAAGATATACATGACTTGACTCAAAAATGACCTCCTACTAACCTAATTAAAGATAAACCGGCGATCATCACTGGGTCGCCGTTATTCACTAAGCAGGCAGTGCAATGAGATTTAAATTTAAGCAGTACAAAATGGATTCCACGCTTCCACAAATCTTCATAATATGACAATACGAGGTTTTGTCAAAGAGTCTGTCTTGTTTTAATTGATTTTTAATAGAATTAACCGTGGACGCCATTTTGAAAAAAGAAAAAAATGGCGTACCGTTAGGTAAGCCAGTATCCAAACAAAAATCTTCAAACCCCTTTTGTGAAAATACATTATATTTTTTGGAGTGCACCGCTGTTTCTTTTCGGTTACGAGTATGCCATCTACGACCTAACTTTAAGTTCTGATAACTTCAAAAATGGAGATAAGCAAGAAACTCACAGGAACTTCAGGTACTATCCCGCTGGGCGTGGGCATCAGCATCGTAACTTCGTTCTTGTACATCGTGGGCAGCTGCGTGGACATGTAGCAGTCCTCGTCGACCGTCGTCACCACCTGCACCCCGTCGTTGAAGTTGCCGACGCAAGTGTGGATCTGGCAGTGCACCGTTATTGATTCCACTGTGAAATATTTTTTGAAGTTCTTTAAATATCATTATGTACAATTATATGATACTCCTTATTAGGGGTTTATATCATAATTTTGATTACTAGAATTAAATGATGTACACGCTCTATTCATCATTCTACACAATTTTTCATGGGACTCCTAAATCATGACAACAAAATCGACTGATCTACAGATTTTAACCCAGTTTAATTATATCATATTTACACTTTATCCAGCATGCATAGAGGCGGACTTCATCATCAGCCTACATTTGTCCATTGCTGGACATAGGCCTCTACCAGTAAGCGCTATTGAGCCCGAACATAATACTTTATATTTTTCTCGATTTCAGAGATGATCCCATTGTACTTGTATATATTAACGAGCAGAGGAACACTTAAAATCTTTCTGGTTTATTTAAAAAAAACTTTGTTTTCTCAAATGTGATAAAACAAAGTTTTTTAAATAAACCGTAAAAACGCAGTCGTAAGAATGTAAAAACACCACATAAGTTAGTATAATATTATAAGTATTGTATGTTATATTATTTGTAGAGTAAGAACTAATTTAGAAGCTCAGAGTCACACAGCGGGCAATGGAGAGAGCTATGCTCGGAGTCTCTTTGCGCGATAAAATCTGGAACGAGGATATTCACCAAAGAACCAAGGTCACCGACATAGCTCTCGGGATTTGCAAGCTGAAGTGGCAATGTGCAGGCCACATCGCTCGAAGAACGGACAACCGATGGGGAAAAAAGGTTCTCGAGTGGCGACTACGAACCGGAAGACGCAGCGTAGGAAGGCCTCCTACTAGGTGGACCGACGACATTGTGAAAGTCGCGGGCAACCGATGGATGCAAATGGCGGAATGTCGTTCGATGTGGTGGTCTAAGGGGGAGGCCTTCGTTCAGCAGTGGACGTCTTCTGGCTGATGATAATGATGATGAAGAACTTATTATTAATCTACCTGATCATTTGTTAGTTAAATTAGATTACTCTAAAACAGTATCTGATAAACTGGTAACAAATAGGTATAACCTGTTAATTATTCCTCTAATCTGATCTTTTAATTATCTCGAGGTTTTATCTTGAGTACTAAACAAGACAATGCAACATAAAAGAATGTTCATTTACAAGCTCTGCCGTCAGCAATGAATGATATTATAGTTAATTGATGACTTAATAATCGATCTGTAGTGACATTGAGACGGACATAAAGATGCCAGGAAACGAGGCAAAGTTTAAATCTGATTCTATACGAAAACATGAGAAATCACAAGATTTGAACCTGTCAAGCAAAGAATACAGTTCAAAAGCACCAAAATGTTGAATTATATAGATTTGTTTTAATACAGGGAGATCCAAATAGTGACGTCATAAAAAATAGATTCTTCATTTCTAGAGGTATCCGAAAATACCCGATGTATACCCGATATAAAAAATCGAGTATATATTTAGAAAACTATTAAGAATCGCGGAATTCTTAATAGTTTTCTAAATATATACTCAATTTTTTAAATTTCTTGAAAATTTTATGGGCACCGCTTAAAAAAACATCTCGCGGATCATACATGGGGTATTTCCGGATACCCTAGACAAGTGGACATGAGGATCTAATTTTTTATGACAACTTTATTTGGACCATTCTGTATTGATCAATAGTTCAAATATATTTTAAGGAATAACGTCAACCTTTATAACGCCAACTTCAGCATAATTACAACTGGCAATGTTCATCCTAGATTATGAATCAAATAGAGAGCACCAATACAATAAGGTACTAAAGAGTATGGTAGCTAAATAGATTGGATAGTTATGGCTACAAAAAGTATGTAAATAACCACATTTCTCGCTGTGAAGAACGTATCCAAAGAATTAAGGTGGATGGATAGCAGTGCCAATTTGTTTAAATCACACTGCCTACATGATTATAACTGATTTTACTAACAGAAATGGTTGTAGCAATACCTATGATTATTAAACTAATAAGTTTATTGAAAACAGTGGATCACACCGACCGACCCCATTTGAACTCAAGACCTCACTCTCAATAGTCGCATTTGCGAATGCTACACCATTTCATCTAGAATTTTTGTGATACCTAGCTTATTTGTGTTCAAGTAGAGCTATGCTCAATCAAATCACGTATATATAACGGTGTATATAGCCTCGCAACAGACAAAAACGTAGCGATAAGTCATAACAGATTAGTATTATTGCAAGAACCCTGACCGTCAGCCATAGCTTGACCTCTGGCACTCGGATACTTGGATACAAATGAGACTAATTAGATGACTGGGACACATCTACATGTAGTTCAATGGATAGCAATGAGTCAGCTCATTCCAGGAAATTAAGTTTGTTTGCTCGATAAAGATACTAATGTTGCCTTTAATTTGATTGAAGATGAAACAGCACGATTGGCACAGTACCTAAGTAATGAAGTTTCTGCGCTGTATGTTGCAGGTTCGATCCGCATGGAAAAAATATTTCTATGACCTACAGATAATTATTCTTCCAGATTTGGATGTTAAACTATATTAACGTGTGAAAAAAAGGTAAGAAATCTATAAGAACCACGTCAAAGCTTCTAGTGCCTAAGACTCCCGTGACCAAATATGAGACAAATGGGTAAAAATGAAATTAAAATAATAATTCTACTCACCAAACTCATGACCATCGGCTACACAATAATACACAGGCTTCATATAAACGATTTCTAAGTCATCCCAAACCCCAGGTTGTACCGGCTTCATTCTAGGATTTAGCTGCAAATGTAATAGCGCCGTCTTCCCATCCAAAAACACTTTCTTTAACTTCATACTGTAGATAATGTCTTTCTCTTTAGGATTCAAGTCTGGATGCGACAATTTGAAATCCTTCAAAATTTCTTCAAACGTTTTCAGGTCCTGAACCAGGTCCAATCCTCCATTAATCTTAAAATAGTTCGTTGAATAGAATATGTATTCTTTCAATTTTTTCTCCCAGATTTTTTTCAGTCTGTCCAATATGTCAAACCTATATTCCTTTTTAAGGGAGATTTTGACAGCATAGTTTAATCGGAGGGACTGTTCCTCTCTTACCCAGAGAGCTTTGTTGGATTCTGAGACAAGAAACCGTTTTGAATCAATATGTACACACCAGTAGTAGCCGTCACCTATGGGTTTCAAGACGAAGGACAATATTTTGTTGTTAATATCATCGAAACTAATTTTGACGGGCGTCGGGGTAAACGTCTCGGAATCAGTGAAGCAGTAGATGTTATTTTCATCGATGTTATCGCTTACTGACAATATCAGCTTGTTCTGTCTGCGGAAATAAATTATTCAGTGTTACTATAACATGAGATAGGAATATTTTGTTACCAGTCGGGTACAATTACATATTTATCACTTAGATAATACAACACAAATTCGACAGAGTGAACTTAATTAAGGATAAGGCAGTACCAATTATTTCACCACGTCGAGCAATAGTAAAATTATTATTTTTCCTCTGATTCTAAAAATGTGTGTCCATTATGTGGGTAGTGAGTTCAGATCGTCATAAAATAATATTATCTATAAATAATACTTACTCATCAGCACTAACTACTAAATCAACTTTTCTCAATTCAACGTTTTTCTCACAAATAACGTCAAAAAATATATAGGAATTGTTCACGAGGTCCCAAAGGCCATTTTTTACTGCACCATATGAAGTCTCATTGCCACTAGCCATCCCAATGTGGTCATCCAAGCCCCACTCTGATGGAGGTGTCTAAACGAAAGAAATAGTTATTTATAGGATTGAAATTTTTTACGAGATATGGTTATTAAACGAAATATGGTTTATGTGTGAGACTTCTTTTATATATTTTGGCAATAAACCAATATTACTGATAAACAAGCAAATAAGAGCATGCAAAAATTTGTAAAGTTGGCATTGGCGAATAATTTGAGTTCAATATAAGCTTAGATTGGACTACTTAAAGTAATAAAGCTTACGATAAAAAGCCTAACTTTAATATTCATTTAATATTACTACAATACACATGTTATGTTATTTATTGCTAAGCAATGTTGATAATGTATGTTTAAATATATTTAAATTTCGTTCATGCAGAATCATTAGTAACTCAACAATAAAAGAAAGAAAATTTAAAAATGTTCGCACCAACACCCACACGTCCTTGAATATGGGTTGCGCTTGCGATGTTTTTCTGCATGATCCTGATTTTCGGTTATCATACCTACAACAACCCCTCGTCTCGAGCTCAAAATAGCTTTGAGTGATTGAAGAAGATACTAATGGAAACCAGCCACCACAGTCCAATAGCTAACAAAAACAAAACATTCTAGAACAACAACAGCAGCGTTTTGATTGTCTCTTCTCAAAAACATTTGAGTAAAACACATTTATCAAGATTACTGAGAAACAAGATGACAATATCTTATCTATATTAAGGAAAAAATACTCAATACTATGAACAAAATAGTAACACGTAGATTTCAGCGGATTTACAAGACTTATTTTTAAAACAATATCGTTCTCAGAATTACTTAAGAATGCATTTAGAGATGTTTTTGAGATCAAACACAAAATAACATTGATGGACATGAACTAAACAATATTTAAAACAAAATGTAACTCACCGTAGCATCTTCATTCACAATATGGGTGTGACGTTGAGGGTCATACGTTATACCCAGAGGGTAAACAGGAAATGATCCAGAGATGTGTAATAATGGATTATTTGAATATCTCCAACCGTTGTAGAGGACAGTTCCTCCTCTTTTTTCACATATTTCTTTAGATTGATACCAGGTTGCTCTTACAGGTCCCCCTCCGACACCAGTTGCTGGTGCTAAACAGGTCGCTTTTGGTGCCCAAAATCTATAAGAACCTCGTAGATCCTCGCAACCTTCTTTGGACATAGCCTCTTCTTCAACATAGGGTTCTACTATACAGTATCTATAGTATTCTTCGTCGCATCTAGTTATTGTAAAATTACTTACAGGGTCTATCACCACACATAATTCTTCGTCAATAGTCTTTTGTGTATTATCTACTTCAAATGTAGATTCTAAAAGGGACCCTATTGATTTTGTAAAAGAATAATCGATGAAGGGTCCCCCAGGGTACAATGATTTGTACTCAGTCCATAATACTAACTCAGGTTTAGTCAGATTCAAACTGTTGTACAGTTTTGAGGTGTACAAATTGCCAGTACAGCCGACATATTTGTCTGTCAGTTTCTCTGGACCTTTCAACCGGTAGCATAATGGATCTCCTTTTATATTGGAGTAAGTTATTTGAAAACCTACAGGGCATATTACTTTTCTTTTCGATTTTTTAGCTTCGAGTGAAGATTGTAGTAACAAGAGGAGTATTAATGTAGCTACGGTGGAACGATGAGGTTGGACCATCTGGAATAAGAAAAAGAGAAGAGTAAATAATAATGGCTGAGACTTCACTTCACTGACTGAGTACATCTCATCATAATAACTCTTGCATTGATTTGAGTTCGAAGGCTACTGCGTGGATCAGTCGATCTGCAAATTTAAACAGCACGACTGACTGATGAATGACCCCTGAATTTGTTTTGGCGTTTCTGCTCAGGGATAGTCATAGGAAATGCCGACGCCATCTACCTTAAAAAAGGCGTGTAATAGTGATTGAAAAATCCTAGTTGCAATATAAATAATTTCATTTCATTTCAGCCCTCCGTGTACAAATTCAAGGAATTCACAAATCATCTAAAAAGTGTGATAGTAAATTATGTGCTTGTATAATCTATCCGCTGATTGTATTATCTCATAGACGAGATATCTGGAGATACATAATTCTGACAATGAACCACTCAACGCTATTATCGATATATATGGAAATTATTGCCTCTAATTGTGTAATGCACGTGTGGAAATTTGCTAGAATATGTTAAGCTAGGTAATAATAATTATATTTCTCGTATTTTAATTCGAAATTTATTTTTTATTATCTTCGGATGAATGTGCAAGCTTTTTGAGAACGAATAATATCAAATCATATTAAATCGACCGTAACAATATTATTAATCCTACTAATATTATAAATGTGAAAGTTTGTGAGGATGGATGGACGGATGGATGTTTGTTACTCCTTCACGACGGCTAAAGGCTAAAGATAGATTATAGACTGGAATAGCACATAGGCTTCTTTTTATCCCGTGAAAATGCACGGATTCGTAATCCGAAAGCGAATCCGCGGGCGGAAGTTAGTTTATTATATTTAAGGGTCTTTGAATCGCCAATGGAGAATGTGATTGGAATTCCAAATAATCCTGATAATTTAACATCAAAAATTATTCCATGCACCATTTTTTGTGTTGTTAGAGGGTCAGCGTGCACACTGTCCCACTTCCAAAAATTCAGTCGGTACTCGGCATCGTGATAAGGGTGAGGTTACATGCTTTGAAGACCAGGTAGTAGTACAATGACTGGTCCTGACTTCTCGAAAGTTCATTGACCTGACAGAAGAGGGTTGGCGCGACGGTCTATTAACGGTGGAAAATCTTAACCTTGCGATATAAAACAGCACAATAATCACATCACATCTTCATTGTACATTATATTTAGTATAAACATTTATAATTACTTATATAACATGATCAAAGAGAATTCTAAGAATTTTAATTAGATTTATCGGACCTCAAAAACCGCAGACGGACCTCCTAAAAAGCAGTGATAGCCTAGAAAGCAGTGATAGCCTAGTGGTTGAACGCTTGCCTTCCATGCGAGAGGGTTCGAGTTCAAACCCGGCCCGCACCTCTGACTTTTCGGAATCATGTGTGGATCACAATTTGATTATCATTTGCATTAACGATGAAGGAAAACATCGTGAGGAAACCTGCACACCTGAGAGAGTTCCATAAAGTTCTTGATGGTGTATGTAGTTCGCCAACCCGCACCAGGCCAGAGTGGTGGACTAAGGCCTTACCCTTCTCAATCTGAAAAGAGACCCTTGCCCAGCAGTGGGACAGTAATGGGCTGAATTTATTATCGGACCTCTTGCGCACATAACAATATGTAACATTGTTACGAGAAAACTACAATGAAATACCATTTTCATATTTTCTTATAATTTCCTTATACTTACTCTCACACGTCTTGGCTACCGTCACATGGGCGTAAGGTAAAATATTTATTCACTGTTCATTACTTTTATGTTATACAATAGTTCTTGTGGTAACGAAACGGCCCAACCACATATTTTGACTAAGGTGTAGAGTTTGTAAAGTTAGGGCTTGTAGAGTTAGAAGCTTAGCTCTACATGAGACCTGATAACTCTTTGACAGTGCGAGCCATATGGTCTCGTCTTGTCAACATTTCACATGAAAATGTTTTATGTGGGTTATATTATTATTAAAATACTATGTTTTACTGTAATAATCTAAATAGGTACAGCAGTGATCAAATAAGGTAAACCGTTTTTTAAGTAAACAATGCTGTGTGTGTATTTAGTCAGTAAGCCGATAAATAAATAAAATATAAAATTCCCATCAATCAGTTTTGATATTATTTTTCTAAACATTGCCCTGCACTAGGCTTTCTACTGTATCGTGGATACAGTTAACAAATATCCACACAACCAGACCCGAAACAACTATCTTTAGATCATAGAAATATTTGTTCCGTGCGGGAATCGAACCCGCGACACCTAGCGCAGGAAGCTAATCATTTAGTCACAGCGCCAACCGTGACCGTCGAAGATATGATTTTTTAAGATTCGTTATGTTTGCTTTATTCATGTGTAATGAGCTGATATAATGGAATAGATAATAGTGTTACGTTGATATACAGGCACTATCATCGTGAATTTTAATTAATATTATGATTCTGTTATTCATGTTGCCTGAGTATTGTTATTAGACTGAGGACTAAGTTTACCAGTAATATATTAGAATAAACATTAAGCAACTGAGGCCCTAGTGTAAGTTTCTTTTAACAAATTCGATTTACTACATCGAACGCGTTCGGTGCTCCGATTGGTCCGTTTCGTGCTCTCCACCAATCGGAGCGCCGAACGCGTTCGATGTAGTAAATCGAATTTGTTTAAAGAAACTTACACTAGGGCCTCAGTTTCTAAAACCTCTATTTATATGTCGGTAAACAATTGCAAGAGTTTGTGAATGAACATAATAAAACACTAACAAGTGGCTTTCGCCCAGTAATTTGAATCGTACAAATAATCCAAAAAGTATTTAATCACGGAGATTGAATTAAATTCACGATGGAACAAAAAATGCCAACGTAATTGTGACATAATTTCGTTAGTGACCTTAATCACGTAAGCGAGGTCCGTTTAAACTACTGTTGTGTAAATCGCTGGTTAGTTTGATTGTTCAGCTGTTCAAAGAGATTAAAGGAAACATTGATATTAATAAATTCGGGTTTAATAAGTGTTTTGTATTGTTTTACGATTACTTGGAATAGTATTTGCGCAGTTACTTGTTTAAACGTTTCGAAATGTGTCGGGTAACAAAAAGTATCAATAGAATAGAATACATATATATTTATTTCATGTAAACCAATTTCAGGCACTTATGAAATTTCGAGACTCTAAGTGCACGGTTCCAAATAGTCCTATCTTGAAGAACCGGCAAGAAACTCCATGGAAACTTTTAAAATAATAGATCTTACAATCTCTGTTTGGTACATTGTTGTGGTAAGAGAATGCGAGAATAATGTGATTGATTGAGATTGATGAGAAAATTGCCTCTGAATAAGATTGCCATGGCATTTACAAGTTGACTAGTCCCGGCAGACAGCACCCGTTCACGAGCATGACGCATGCGTCACCATCGTTATCTCAACCACTGTGTAGGGAACTCGGTATATTTCATTTACAAGTTATACTTAAAAGCAATCACGCCTATATTCCCCAAAGGCTTAAGCAAATGTCTACTTCAGTACGCCCACTTTTCACCGATACCGTTATGAAGTCCCATGTAATACGGGAGCCTATTGCCATCGATTGAGCATTTTTTTTTTCTACCCTCACTACGATCTCTCCTATATCATGAGTTTACAAACATACATGTCATATGCACACATAGCTACATCAAACAAATATTTCGTTCCGTCCAGGAATCGAAACACGAAACACAATTATTATTTCTATAATAAATTAAAATAATGAAACGTTCATCTACTTACTTGGGTTGCTGATTATACGCCTGTATACTTTTCCATGAACTTGAAGTACCCACTTGGCCGTGATTTACCCCGCCTTGTTTAAGCTTAACTTAATTTCAATTAGTTTCGGTGAATGACTGATTTTACTACACTTTACGTAAAAGTTATCATCAGCGTTATCCTGATTTAATTACTTGATTACTTGCTGATAGTACGTAATGAGAAAATTATATTTGTTTAATATGCAGTACTTGTAGCATCACGCGAGTATTTCCCAACGGGTTAAGCAAAGATGTACTGTTATATACCCTGAGACCCTAGTGTAAGTTTCTTTCGACAAATTCGATTTACTTCATCGAACGCGTTCGGCGCTCCGATTGGTGTAGAGTACGAAACGGACGAATTGTCAAAAGAAACTTACACTAGGGCCTCTGATGTCGTAAAGAGTTTACGAAGTCGCGACTCTGGGATACTACAAAGAATTTTCTAACCGAAAAACTCACATAGGTTAACTTTGCTTAACCTAGAATCGAACCAGGAACCTCACTCTTAGTAGCCGAGCTTGTAACCACTAGAAGCAGTCTTCATTTGTTTTGTATGTCATTATATGCCAGATAATTATTTCGACCGTAAGTACAATTGGGTAGTTTAAAACTAATTAACAAAAACTTCGCTCACCTTCGTTGATTTAAGTGATCTGAGCGTGAACGATGGTAAGTCCTCTGTGCCAGCACATCTTACACTCCCATTTAAGTCTTAATCCTTTATGAATTAAGGTTCAATCTCGCTTCTTCTGTGACACTTGATCTGCGGCGTCGTCTGAAAGATTAAGGAGTATCATTAATGCGAATACTTAACCTTTTAGTAACGGTTCATATGTCAAGGATCATGATTTCATTGGGGCATTAACTTTTGTACGTATAAATCATCACTGAGTAATATTCGTCTCATACCAAACTGTGATTATGTCTGAGATATGTAGACTTTAATTCGATTTTTTGTCACCTCACTACCGCACAAATTGTACGTTATGACGCTATATGAATTGTTCCACCTTCATGGTGCATTTCCTTTAAATACTCCATGATCTTCTCAACCTTCGTAGAGTGATGCAATAAGGATATGTAAAGCTGCGTCGAAGGTATCCCTATCGACGCAGTACCGTTATCAATTCTGGCATGTGACCTTCCTTTTCTTTTACTCACTTTGTCTGCCATCTCCATAAAAGGGTCTGGCCATACAGTCTGGAGACAAAGTTATTGTCGATTCTGTGTATCAGCAGGTGGTCTGTAAGTGGCTTTATAGCGTAGCAACCGAACCAATTAGATGGACTTGCGTGATCAGTATCAATTAATTGGAAGAAATGATCCGAAGACGTCATGAGTATCCATTAGACTGATCGTTTAAGAAAAAAATGTTTCAATAGCAAAGGTCAAGACAATAGTATTTTGCTTTAATGTACAAAATCTATGTCAAGGGCGAGTTTTTTACGAAAACTCGTCTCTGTCATGATTTTAGTCGCCGCATTTTCAAAGGCATAAACAATTATTTGTCTGCTTCAGTTCCAATGTGGTGTAGGTTAATACTTATATATTTTTTCCATCACAAGGTCTTGGGGTACAACACCTTTGATTATCCAAGAATCCGTAAAGGAATTAGGAGGTCCTCGTTTGCATACGAACAAATCGCAATTTCACTTTGCCTGACCGTCAAGCTATAAAAAATAATATAACAATCTTTTCTACCATATCAAATCATAGACTTCTACTGCTGAACATGAGCCTCGCCATTTGTTTTGATTCCCATAACCAGCACTTTAACAGAATTAGTTCACTAAGAGCCCAAATTTCATTTTACGTCATCCATCCCATATTAATATATGTTGCTATTTCAAGGTATATTAAGTTTACTAGCTTCCGCTCGCGGCTTCACCCTCGTGGATTACGAACCTGTGCATTTTTATGCGCGTAATACTTGTTTCTAAAATAAAAGTAGCCTAAGTTACTCCTTATAACATCAGCTATCGCCCAGTGAAATTCCCATCAAAATTAGTCTAGCCGTTTCGAATAATTACTTTTAAAGGCAACTTTTTGATACCTTGGTAAACATTATTGCAATTGTCGTAGGGATTTCTATTTTTTTTAAATTAAATTTAGCCAATGTTTCTCGCTGATAATATAGCTTTTTATAGCTGAAAGATTTTTTTAAATCAGCTTTGTAGTTTTTGAGTTTATCCATTACAAACATACAAAAAATATTACTTAGTTTAGATAATTTCAAGCCAGTACAAAACTTCATCTTTCTTCTCTATGATAACAGAATCTTCATATGCTGTATCATGAGTCACCTCGCTATCACATTATTCACCGGTGCGTTATGACGTCCTAATCTCACCAACACTATCTATGATGACAGTATTTGCTGAACACGGGGACTAGCGAAACTGTATGATATTTGTATAGGTACCCAACTAAAACAATTTGTCGCTATTTCACGTGTTGCTAATTCTTGTATTTTGAAAGGCTTACATAGCAATGTACTTTTGAAGCATACAAAGAAGTCTGATGATTTAAAATATAAAATAATCGTATATTAGCTTTATAATGTAAAATATACGTAACTACCTTAATAGAACCTTTAGTAAGAAGTTAGTTTATAAATATATATTATATATTTATATATAATATTATAAACGTGAAAGTTTGTGAGGATGGATGGATGGATCTTTGTTACTCTTTCACGCAAAAACTACTGAACGGATCTGGATGAAATTTGGCACAGAGATAGATTATAGTCTGGAATACTTTTTATGCGAGAAAAATGTACGGGTTCCTAAACAACGCGGGCGAAGCCGCGGTCGAAGTCGCGGGCGGAAGCTAGTGAATTTCTAATAAAATCATTCTGACCTCTTGTCATTCGCATTTGTTTATTTGCCGACTGATTTTACGTAATATTTCTTCCTATAGGGAGCCGCGTCACTAAAAAGGTTGAGCATCTATGTCCTAACAACTGAGATACCATTCAAAAGGTTTTGTTACCTATGTCATTTTATATTACGACCACAAATATTGAAGCCAAGGTAACCGTGAAATATTGGAAAATACGAATAACTTTCTCTGTAAATTTCCAACCGTATAAAATCTGAATAACATGCGAGTACCAACTGCTTGATAAGATCTTTTCGTTAGAACTGCTTTGACAGATTTTTCTATAAGTAGGTACCTACTTTGAAAACATAATATGTTTTTGCCCGCGATTTCGTCCTCGAACTTCTGGATCTCGATAACAGCGCCACCTACCGGGTTCAACTATAACTCAACTAAGAACCATCCAGGTGACCCCATGAGTAGAAATAAAATATTTCATCAAAATCGATCAAGCCGTTTAGTAGGAGAAGAATTACGAAGACACGCACACCGAAATTTTATATAAAGATATCGTTCTAGTGTCTGTACACAAACCTTAAAGTTTGTCTTTGTAAGATATTGTTTGTTAACTGGATCTTTAAGCTGATCTACCGTATTCGTACCCGCAAGTGTTATGGGGTTTTTCTGTTAGAAAATTCTCATTAGCAGCCCGGAATTTGGAATAGTGTCCGGTAGATGGCAATAGGCGCGCCCCTTATTACATGGGGTTGATAAAGACTGCTAATATTGGTATTGGTACACTAGTATCTGTGTCTTACCCTTTGTGCAATATAGGCGTGATGATGCCGATTGAAGGATTAAACTGTCAAATCAAGAACTAGCTTTGTTTTGGTTGTGACACTTTATTCTGCGTACCGTCTAACACAGGTCACACAGTACCAACATACTTGGTAGCCTATTAATGTTAATCAACATCATTAACAATGAGTGTTAATTTACATCTCTTGTATTAATACACGTGCAATGATATATGTAGCGACTACAACTCGCAACATGGCAAAATTAAAGCGCCATCTATCGGAGTGTAGCTACAACAACAAACCCTGAATCGCACTATAAGAGTTTACAACGATTCTAACACATATACGAATATCCGACATCAAGCGTCGGGATTCGGTCTACCAGACTAACTACTCTGCCTGGTCGGAGGATCCTCCCTTTTCAGTGGAGGAACACCATACCTCGTTCCTCCATAATACAAATTAATTAATTGTATTCTCTGACACTAAATAAACGCGCTATTTTTAATGTTTTTCACATTGGCGTCGATAACGCAAGCCATGACGGAAATACGTTATTTAGTTGGTAATTAGTCAAAACCGTCACACGTCACACGTCAACGCTGACGCCGCGATAGAGTAGCGGTGATTTCACACAAAATGGACATCCGCAACGGCGATAGTGACGCGCGTGTGCACGTGCCCTAAATTGAAGAAAATATTTCTTACAAAAAAAAATGTTTGATTTTGTGTTTCAGATTACTATAGCTCCGTGTAAAATTGTGATATTAAGGCCCATCTGATTTGCATTCAATCTTGAATATCACAATTCGTATCATACTTATGAAGTATGGTTTCGCCCGCGTGCATTTTTACGTGATAAAATGTAGCCTATTTGCTATTCCAGACTATAATCTATCTTTGTGCCAAATTCCATCCAGATCCTTTCAGCCGTTCTGGCGTGAAAGAGTAACAAAGATCCATCCATCCATCCTCACAAACTTTCGCATTTATAATACTATACTAGCTTCCACCAGCGGCTTCACCCGCGTAATTTACGAGCCCGTACATTTTTATGGGATAAAAAGTAGCCTATGTGCTATTCCAGACTATAATCTATCTCTGTGCCAAATTTCATCCAGATCCGTTCAGCCGTTCTGGCGTGAAAGAGTAACAAAGATCCATCCATCTATCTATCCATCCTCACAAACTTTCGCATTTATAATATTAGTAGGATAGTAGGATAGGATTAGTAGGATAGGATAGAATAAAACATTTTACCTACTTGCTTTCAAAAGTGCATAGATTTTGTCTTTATTATCAGAACTGATATGATGACGTCATTTAACATTTCATTCAACGATGAAGCTATATATTTCTAATGTGGGTGTACAATAATACACTTCTGCCTAACCCTTCGGGGAGTATAAGCGTGATGCTACGTTAATGTAATAGAAGAAATAATAAACTTTCGGCTGACTAGGATATCCTTTGCTCTTAATAACAAAGAAGTAACAAAAAACCCACGACTTGCGGAAATACTCGTAGAGGCTTTGACATAAAAACAGATGCTACCATTTCTTTGCTGATGATACTGAATGGATGACTGATTACCCAAAGGCTTTCCGTATTAGAAACTCGATAAATGCATCAAAGGATAACAAGCGCTCCTAGTCGCCCCTTGTTAGTCGACAGTAGGGTGCGGTTCATAAAGACAAAAAGTCACCGCCTACCCTACATAACTCGAATAAATATTTATTATAAGATATTTGAGGTGGCAAATCACATACATCATTATTTAATCGACAAGACGACAAACCAAAACCAACATGCAGTAGGAATTATTGGTAAGTAAGCTTTTAAAATTTTCTGCCTACCCTAACTAAAAACTCTGTGCACACCGCCGTATAACCTACAGATAGTTGTCATAGGTCTATGTGTATGTGTTTATTAGTTTTTGGTCTGTGTGTGTACTTGGCTTACTGGTGACACTTAATGTGCACCTAATATCGTGTCCGGCGTGGCCCACACCTGCATACGCAAGAATTAATGGATGCCACTGATAGCGCAGTCATTGTAGCTAACTCCTGGGCGGGGACCATTTAGATTGCCATCGACTCGCTGAGAAGACTGGTGATAACGCTGTACCACGATATTGCCACTGCCAGCAAACTAACAGTTACACCAGGAAGGATAACACAAGACTCAAGACGCAACAGTAATTTTCATTAAAAAAAGAATTTTACCGTTTCCGAACGTTTCGTCACTAACTGTATATGTACACGTCTGAAGAACGTGACTGATAACCAAATTTTCATTAACATTACAACTATCTATGTTTATATAGGTCTCTGGTATCGCACCACCGTGTTAATATATAGGCGACATTTTATGAAATTCACGTTTAAGGTCATAGACTGAATAAAGTTGCTTATAATAGATTTATGTTTGGAACATAGTATAAGTATAATCACTACAAAACGAAGTCCCCCGCCGCGTCTGTCTGTCTGTTCGCGATAAACTCAAAAACTACTGAACGCATTTTCATGCGGTTTTCACAAATAGACAGAGTGATTCATAAGGATGGTTTAGGTGTATAATTCGTTAAGGTTTTGTGTAAATTGCCTGAAATATGATGATGATAGTTGAAGATGTCGGAAAAAATCATTCAAGAATGCATGGAGCTTTACTGGCGTGCGCCGAGTAACTCCTCGACGTAACAGGCTGATACGACACTACAACAGAAAAAAAAATGAAGGTGTATATGCTCTGTTACCCGTGCGAAGCCGGGGCGGGTCGCTAGTGTATGTATATTTAGACGTAACATAACATCTCACGTGTTTTTCCCCGAAGGCTTAGACAGACGTGGACGTACCGTATACTCACATTTCGCAGATGCCGTTGTAACGAAGCGAGATAGTGAGCCTACTGTCATCTACTCGGCACAATTCCGTATTTACATACAAAAAACCCAATACCTACAACTTTCCTGAAATGGAACCTAGGCCCTCAGCAGTCGCACATACGACCTCTAGACCGTTGAAGAAGGTTCCTGTATGACTAGAAATTATATTCTTCCGTGGAGTCGATACAGAAGTCAACATTGCTGAACTTATACATTCTCATCTCAATCTATAATCCACATCATAAATTCTCAATTGCTGTTAAACTAAATCAAACTGTTGTTTCCATGCTAGATCAGTACAAAAGTACCTCATGACCGTAGCAATAGGTCAATAAACACAAATAGCAATAACATTTGAGGGAGACCAAGCCAATGAGCCCTACTTACGAGTACTTGCGAGGGTGGAGTGGGCACCCAATGGGCACAAAGTTAAGGAACAGAAGCTCCATGAAGGCAAACACTCAGCACAGAAATTGTCACGTCATACAACACATTTTTTCTATTACCAGGAACAGAACAAAGAAACACATTTAAAATAAATTCTCAACTCCAAAATTTTCTAAATTTGCTAATGGCCCGCGCCGGTCTGTGAATTGCACTGTTATTAAGTGGAATGGTTGTAATATCTACAATGTCAATCTAGTAAAAAGGACACAGTTATATTGAACTGTGGGCCTAACAGGAATATTTTGTAAGAAGTATAGAAACTTAACTGTATCGTGAATGGCAGTAAATTTTGTATCGAGAACATCTGTACTATAAGATTTTGTTTTGATTTTATGCGTGACACACAATTTAAAAATAAGGTCTTCAAATCAAAAAAATATTACGTCAGAAACGAGTACACACACGTCAACAATACGGTTACGATACCAGAGGCCCTAGTGTAAGTTTCTTTCGACAAACTCGATTTAACGTATCGAACGCGTTCGGCACTCCGATTGGTCCGTTTCATGCTCTCCACCAATTGGAGCGCCGAACGCGTTCGATGCGTTAAATCGAGTTTGTTGAAAGAAACTTACAATAGGGCCTCAGACTTCAAAACATTCGTGTTAGGTCTACCGTATCTCTATACATTTGTAAATAATTTTTCAAGTAAAACAAATGCGAATGACTGTTTAATTAAATAAAAGTTTAATTTAATAAAAGTTTAATTAAATAAAATTTCGTAAACCTTTCTATACAAGCCCTTATTTATTTCTGATAATTAAAATTTTGTTGTGTATACATTGTTGAGTCGAGTCGTGACTCCGGCACACGTATAGCGGTTAAATATTACGCGTGCACTCCGCGACGTGTTTTCTACGGTTCGCAGTAAACGCGTTAATGACTGAATAATTGAGTGAACAACCCATTCATTCATTTTTCATCAACATCGTCTTTGGCTTTTTTATCTTGTCGGCTTCTTGTCTATCTATTCTAGTCGTCTGTCCGGATTGCCCCGCATTTGTTCTAGCTACCTAGTTTAAGACGACCAAGGTGCGTCCAGGCGGGGTCTAAAATTCTATATCGTTTGTGAAATCCGTTACTCCTTGACGTTAGGAGTACCAACTACAAATACATATGTATGTAAAAATAATTTTCAGAGAGATAAATCCGGACTTTAACCTTTAAAATGTAATGGGTCTCATATGGACTTTGTTTAAATCGTTTGAATCCTAAGTCTATTCTAAATATAAGTTTTAAACATGAAAGACTACAATTTACACTTACTGGGAGACACCAATATACTTACGTTAGACTGGTTACCCTAGTTCTGACTGCCCGTGACGACTAGTCATATGAATTGAATACATATTATAATCATTTTATATTTAATTATATACTCAATCCGACATTTGACCACAGTAATTATCATCTGACAAGCCTTTTCCCAACTACATTAGAGTCGGCTTCCAGTCTAACCGGTTGCAATTGAATAACAGTACTTATTTTACACGGAGCGACTGCCATAGGTCTTCATATGACACCCGGGACCAACTGGTTAACGTACTTTCAAGGACCGATCGCGGCAAGCGCTGTTTAACCTCGCAGATGTATGTATGTAGCTAGGAGCCCCCTCATTGAAAAGAGTAATGCCGTTCAATATCAGATTTGCATTGTTGCCACTTGCGAGAAGTTTTATACGTCATTGTAGTGAGACTTCTGTACGTTTCTATTTAGTGCATAGGGCGCAGCATTGCTCGCTAGAATGACACTTTTATAGCGTGCTTGTAAACGTAGCTCTGACGTCAGTTAGTAAATAACACAATAAATAAGACATAATTTTCGTACTACAGCACTACGTACAGTCAACGACATAAGTATGATGAAGATGACCTTTTCGTAATTATGGTGATGAAGATGATTGTTGTTTTTAAACAACCATTAGACTTACTACTCTATTTTACGTGATATTAACATTAATAATTAATTACAAAAGATGTAATTTAGTTTGCAAAATAATGAAGAAAATTTACATTCCATAAACAGTTGCTAAACAAAACACAAAGAATCAAAAAGTTTTTGTCATTAGAAAAACTAAAGTTTGTGCAATGGTCCGCGTCTGTTGTAGCCGTAACACCTATAAAAATCGCACTTATGTCACCTTTTAAGCGAAGATGCTAGTAATGCAATACTTTTTGGAAGTTAAGCTACAAATCGCAATAAATGCTATTAGTAAACAAATAGTTTTGTCAACCAATCGAGTTATACACTCTAGGTGGCCAGTTTAAGCTCTTGATCTCATACAGTCTATGTCTTTCTTTATTAGGAGATTATTCATCATCTGTATTATTATTATTCTTTATTGTACACAAGAAATATATATACATACATTTTTTAGATGGAAAGTTTATGCACAAAGGCGAGCTTAACTCAGACATGAGTTCTCTTACAGCAAACCTTAGAGCGATACAGAGATTTGATATTGAAGGACAGTTAAGTGTACATTAGAATGAATAAAAAATAAAATAAAAACTACAAATTACTACATATGCACCTATATAAACTAAACAAATATGTGTATATCACACAATACATAGACGTAATACATACCTATAATATAATATGATATAATATAATAATAAATATTACCCATATATATAATACTTAGGTCATGTTGACAGGAAATATTCTTTAATTCTCCTCTTGAAAACATCTAACGATGGGCTATCACGCACGGCGTGAGGAAGGGAATTCCAGAGGCGCGCACCACGAACAGTAAATGAACCATCATACCGACTCGAGGTGTGGAGAGGGATACAAAGGAGAAGTGAAGAAGAAGAGCGACATGGTTTCCCTCTAGGAACCAGAAATTAAAAGTGATCCCGAAGATACACAGGAGAATTAGAATTGTGAAGAACAGAAAATAGGAAAGAAAGAATGTGAGTATCTCGACGCCGACGAATAGGCAGCCATTTCAACCGCTTCCGAAATTCCGACACATGGTCGTACTTTCGAAGGCCGAAAATGAAGCGGATGTACCAATTCTGCAGGCGTTCGAGTTTATCAATGAGTTCCTCAGTTGCGTCAAGAAAGCAGACATCGGCGTAGTCCAGAAGAGGTAGAAGAAGAGACTGAGCATGAGTTACTTTAGTTGGAAATGGCAAGATTCTGAATTCTGAGATTCTGAGATCTGTATTTGTAATTTCCGCACGAAACCAAATGATCGTATGTCCGGCAGCCAAATTACGTAAAAATAGCGACAGCAACGCGACAGCCACACGACAAACAGCAGCCTCACTGTAGGCCAATACATATATGACACAAAAATGACGTTTGACAGTAGCTATCGCGATACGCCTGTCGCAAACTGATTGCTACATCGACAATTAGGCTACGCTACGGCAGCCTAATTACGTAAAAAAGCGACAGCAACGCGACAGCCACGCGTCAACAATCTCATTGTCAGCCAATATTGCTGTCGCTTTTTTACTACGACTGAACCGTGAACCGTGAACTACGACACAGGAGAAATCGTAGAGGCCAACAAAGTATTTAATTTAAAATAAATACTCGGAAGTAAGCTAGGTTATAAAAAAACTCAAAAGCAATAATTGTTACATCATAATTGTCAATTAATACGTAATAATTGTTTCAAGTAAAACGACAAAAAACCCAGATAAAAAAAAACTATGTTCATCTATTGTAACAGCTCTATTATCTGTATTCTAACTTCTATTGTGATAAAAACGTAAACGTACACGTTAACGTTATGTCTTCAGCCTATTAATATTCCCACTGTGTCTCAGGTCTCCTCTCTGAGAGTGGGAGAAAGATTGGAACCGTAAATGACGGAGGGCCATTACTCACACGATGAAAGATCGTGTCAAAATCGAGATTAATCGAAACAAAATGTCTCATATCACTCGCCAACCTTATTCCGACATTAAAATATCTCTACTTACTTATAATTCGAAGCACAACAGTAAATGGATTTAAAAAATGTATATAACGGACGAGACTATCTGTATCAAGACTTAAGTCGAAGTCCACGAGAATCGGCCCGGCCACGAGCCCAGTACGTATTACTGGATAGCAAGTCTTTAAATTTTGGTTCTAAGAATGAATTATAGCGAATAAGGCTTGAACAGATTGACGAATAATGGATGTCGAGAGTTAAGTTTTGTGGTCCACGATACAGAAATTATACTTAGTGGGGAGGAAAGATTTAAACAAAGTTCAAATAATAGCCACTTAACTGAACAGCTAAACTATTTACTTGTGATTGACTTTATGTAGTTGTAATAACTGGAAAGATTATGCGGTTACGAATGTGGAAAATAAACAATTTTATCATTGTGCTAACCGGTAAAAGTTATCAGAAACAAGTCGTGAATCAGACGGTAAAAGATTAAAACGGAAAATACATTACTAAAGATACTACGTTACGCGATGACTGAACATGAAAGCAATGATTACGTGACTACATATTTACACACTAGGGTACATTGCAAAAAAGTACCTTGAACAGACGACATACGATGCAATTTGTAAAATTAGTAAAACCACCAATAAGTACAACCTTGCTCACCAATAAGAAGAGTTTTTTTTAACTTTGCCTTTCTCTTGGATTTCCCCTTTACCGTGAGCACAGTTTACAAACATACATGTCACATGCACACACAACCAGACCCGAAACAACTATCTCTAGATCATACAAATATTTGAACTGTGCGAGGATCGAACTCGCGATACGTAGCGTAGAAAGCTAATAGCTTAGCCACTGCGTCAACCGTGTCGTCTGGTATTAGATTTTACCTGGTTATAAGACAACATAAAATAACATCACGCCTGTATTCCTAGGTTTCTGACTAGCCGCATTATGTCGAAACCGTTTTCAAGTCTTTTTTAAAAGAGTATACTCGCTCTCTTTTTACATCTATAAAATTTTCAAACTCTGGATCTCGAAAACACTTTACCTGACATGAGAATCAAAAACCCAGGTTCCCATGCTCAGCAATAAGGCAGCTAAAATTCCTGAACCCGTCAAGTGATGCAAATGATACGCAATAGAAAATCTATTGTATATCGGTGCCGGGCACCTCGTGTGTCTTAATGAATTAACTTTCAATTCCTATCGCACACAGACCCAAAGTAAATTTTTCCACCAGATTGAAGCCAATATGAAGGGTTATCAATCTTTTTATTATCTTTTTATTATGGTTATCTGCTTTCATCATCATCATCATCATCATCATCAGCCAGAAGACTTCCACTGCTGAACGAAGGCCTCCCCCAAGTGGGGGGGTTTGCCATAATCCCCACGCTTGGCAGGCGGCTTGGGGATCGCAGTGGCTCACCGATTAGTGAGAGGACGCTGCTGCCCGTCCTCCGGTGTCTGGTCGCAGTTTTAAGACGTACCCGGGTCGGCTTCTCTGCTTTCTGCTTTACCATAGTCTAATAGTAATTTAAAAACAATAACATAACAAAATAACATAGCTTCACGCCTGTAATCCCCGAAAGGTTAGTCAGAGATGTACAATTTACACTCACATTTCGCCGATGCCGTTATTAAGTCCCATGTAATAGGAGGCGATCCCTTTGCCATACAATAAGAATTCCTTTATCTACTTTCCTAATCAAGCTTCTAATTATTCCGTCATATGTTATTCAAATACGTTTCCAGCACGATACGAAAGGAAAATCTTCCAATTGAAGAAAAATGTATTCAAATGAATGCCGTCGGTGTTAAACTACAGTTTTTACTGTACGCTCTCAACTCCTTACACAGATAACCATGTATAAACACGCACGATACTGCTATTAGCATATAGACATGATGAATCTTAAATACTAATAATCATAAAACACGAGGACTGTACGATAATGAAAATGCTATTATGAACTGACTGGTTTGATGATTTTCCTGCTTAGTTTTCATTTTGTTTTAATGTACCTAATACAGGGTAACAACAGCCGGCGCCCTGAAACCCTAATGTAAGTTTCTTTCGACAAACTCGATTTAACGCATCGAACGCGTTCGGTGCTCCGATTGGTCCGTTTCGTGCTCTTCACCAATTGGAGCGCCGAACGCGTTCGATGCGTTGAATCGAGTTTTTCGAAAGAAACTTACACTAGGACCTCTGTATTGAAACCACGTACTTGGTATCAGGTTACCGTAACTTAATAACAAATACTTATATAAGATAACATATATCGTGCCTGTGCACCCTGAAGAGTTTTACAGAAGTGTATTAATGTACACCCAAATTCCGCCGATACCATAGACTTAGAATTTCGCTAAGATACCGTTATTGAGTCTCATGTTATAGGGGGCGAGCATATTGCCACGTGCTGCTACTGAGAAATTCCACATAGAAATACTCAATAACAATTTGCCTGCCCTGGGAATCAAACTCTCACGCTCAGCAGGCCTGCTTGCAACTACTAGACTAGCCATACTCAAAGTGTGCTCCGCGGAGCTCTAGGGCTCCGCAAAGTCCCTGTGGGGAATGCGCAAAAATACTGATCACTCTTTTCACAGTCAACTCTCTTCTATCAAGCCGGACATCAAACAATTGATGAAAAGTAAAATCAAATCCATATCTCCCATTAGATGCAAGTTTTAATTTCAAGTCATATGATTATTAATAAAGATTACACATAAAAACAGTTTTTGATTATTTTAGGGCTCCGTCAAGTATTTTATTTTTCCAAATTTGTCCCGCCGCTAAAAAAGTTTGAGAACGGCTGTACTTGACCAATGAAGCAGTTTCCTTACTTACTTTCTTTCCACACCACAGAAATATGTTTCGCAGATTAGACTACGGCATCGATTCGCTTTTTATCTATTGAAAATGGCTATTTTGTTTGTTGAATAGGTCATTGTCAATAAGGAAAATTGATGCGTACGCATCTTCACACAATATTTCGCAACATTTTAAATTGTCTAACGTCTATCCGAAACTGTTTCAAATGTTCTAATTTCAACAACAACAACAACGTGTGAAATAGGCAGGAATGTAGAACCGCCTCAGTCGAGCTCAGAACATGGAACTCTACTGACATTTGCTACATTCTGGTACACTCTACAACAAAGGCAAGTTTAATTGCGAGTTTGAATGATTCTGTTCCTGGATTCTGGTCGTGCCCCAAAATCCTTCCTACTTATCCTATCCTGCTTCCTTCTAATATTATAAATGTGAAAGTTTGTGAGGATAGATGGATGGATGGATGGATAGGTATATGTTACGCAGTCATGCCAGAACGGCTGGACGGATCTCGATGTTTGGCACACAGATAGATTATAGTCTGGAATAGCGTATATGCTACTTTTTATCCCGGAAAAATGTCAAGGTTCGTAAACCACGCGGACGAAGCTGCGGGTGGAAGCTAATTTATAATAAGAGTCAATTAAATCGTGAGACGTCATTTGGGATTTGGAATGGAAATAAATTTTCCAGGTGACGTAAAAATAATTATAATATAAAATAAATTTTTGAACCAGGTGAATAAATCAGTCAAACATTATTATTATATAAACAAGGAATATTGGGTCTCATAAATATTATTTAACCTCCAACAAGGAGCCTTTGATGACAAATATTTGATTGAGCCAAAACCAACTGGATATTTGGCACACAATATTAGAAGGTTATCTTTCTGTTTTCTTAAATATCAAAGGTAGAATTTCAGTTCAGTATGATTTGTTTCAAGTAGTCCGCGTAAATAGGTCGTTAAGGTGAAACTCTAATCAATGGCGTGCTAACAAACGTATTTTTAGCAACAAACTGCCACACAATTATTTTAAATTCTTTGTTTGTACGATAAATTAACAATCTACTCATAACAATGTCAAGAATTACACTTGACTAAAATTATATAAACTTCATTACCATTAGATTCGCCCTTGGCCTTGTGTAAAACCGTAAATAATTCAATTGATAAAAACAGAACAACACTTTTTGTATAATGAGTGGTTAAATAATATTTGGCAAAAATATGTAAACAATAATTAAACTCAAAATTTTATATCATTAATTGAATCTGTAAACGTAACATGATTATCACAAGAAGTCTGTAACAAGCATTCATGCCTAACACGAGAATTTCATGTATGTGAATGCCTATTACATCTTACCTCATTAAATTTTAATTAACAAAGAACAGACCGTGTGCGAGACAAATAACGACTTATAATCGAAGATAAGACGATTGCCGGTATTTTGTTCGACGAAAGACAATAACTCATGCACACTCCTTTCACTTAATTATCTAGGAAGGCGCAAAATGCGCAAGCGCAGTGCCGTGCGATCACACAAGCCATAATGCCACGGTTTCTCACGAATATTCACTTCCCTGTGAAGTACTGACTATTGTACACGGTAGTTTTATTGTGGAATTAGCATTAAAAGAGTTTTAAACGGTGATATAGCAGTAAAAAAATATTTTACTCGAGTTTATGGTCTTCCGTAACAAGCAGATCGCATGGATTGATTAATGTGTTTTTGTTTCAATAATCTTTAACTGGAAATACCTAGTGACCCAGCTTATACAGCTAAACAAGCCATGTCTATTATACATAAGGGTTTAACAGACGTCTACTGGTACGGTATAAAATGGCCCTGAAGTTTCCAAAAATGGTAAAAAAAATATCTCATTACCTTGCGAAAAAATCACAACAAACGGTTTTACAAAAGCCCCGCGGAATTTCAGAAAAAAAAAAGAATTAGGAACGTGACTTAATTTTTTTATCCAATTTCCAAATTAAATAAAATGAGAATGACATAGTTATTGTGTTATTTATTTTTTAATGTTGCCCCACACTAAGAATAATTCCTGTATCGTGGATGTGTTTACAAACACATATATTCACATACACAAACACCCAGACCCGAAACAACTGTCTGTAGATCATACAAATATTTGTTCTGTGCGCAGCAGTCGATCTCTCAACCGCATCACCAACCGTGCCGTCAAATGTTGTCAAAGAGAAAGCCAAGACCACTGGAATCAGCTTTAGGCGTAATTTCCAGTTCCTATCAAAACACTTTCAATGTACTCGTAGGATAATTACATAGGTAGTATAATAACGGGTTGATGCCTACGTCACACTGAGAATTAATTTAAAATGATAATGTCATTATATTGAGAGCAAGTATTACACTTAAGGTACGGCCAAACCAACGCGTTCAATCTGCGTGCACGGTGGCGGCCGCGATGGCGATTTACTTGTGGGCAAAAGTCATTCACACCAACGCGTTCAGTCAGTCTGCGTCCAGCGAAACGTATGACTACTAATAAATTTTGTCACTGATAATGGAAGATAGAGACATCAAAGGTGAAATTCTTCCACAAGCAGATATTATTTCTTCCTAAATCTCTCTCTCTTTTATTCGTTTAATATTTTATCGATAACATTTTAAGTTTTGCACTTTAGAAATATTTTTTTCTGTCTCTGACATTATACATATTCAGAAAACACTATTTACGTTTAATGTTCAAATCATGTTGACATCAAATTATCGCAGCCGCCCGATGATCGCGCGTGCAGACGCTACACTGATCGCTGCGTCCGGCCGCAGGACGCGTTGCTTTGAACACGTCGCTACAAAAGCATACTGCAGCAACTGATGGCCACCGCGGCCACCACCGTGCACGCAGGTTGGACGCGTGGGTTTGTCCGTACCTTTACACTGATCATTAGTTATGTAAATTCGTACACCCGTTACTTTTCTATATCACACACGCAAAACTGTAATTTGGCTGCCATCATCAAAACTGCTTATTAATAGCTAGAGCTAAATGAAGACCTAACTTAACTGGCTGTATGAATTCTGGCGTCATTAACAGCACATGATTTAGGTAAACTCATGAACTCTTGGGGTCTCCGAGTTTTTTCAATCTCATACATAACATCACGCTTGTATTCCCCGAAAGGTTAGGCAAAGGTGTACTATTGTACAAATAAATTTCGCCGATAGCGTTATTAAATCCCATGTAATAGGGGGCGAGCCTATTGCCATCTGCGGGGCACAGTTCCAGAGTTCCTGCTGCTACTGAGAATTTCCATACAGAAAAATCGTATAACACTTTGCTTGATCCGGGAATCGAACCCAGAAACTCACGCTCAGTAGTCACGCTTGCGACCACTAGACTAATGAGGCAATATATTTTTCAATCTCTACCATAGAAAAGATAAAATGCATTAAAATAATGTGTCTACGATATAAGTACACTCCAATGCGCGCGCATGATTTTTTTATACATTTATTTAAACAGTAACGATGATCTAAAACAAGGAAATCTTGTACTAATTCTTTGGTATATTGCCGCTTTTAATGGGCGACTTTTTACTCCTGACGTCAGGCC
This sequence comes from Shargacucullia verbasci, assembly GCA_947562105.1. Lineage (NCBI taxonomy): Eukaryota > Metazoa > Arthropoda > Insecta > Lepidoptera > Noctuidae > Shargacucullia > Shargacucullia verbasci. The sequence goes on from OX387284.1 coordinate 1,508,858, forward strand.
AAAGATCGTTACCCTTTATAAATAGGTCTAAAAAGGCAACCAAGTTTTATCACGTGTATTTTTAAGCGACATTTTATGTTCAAACGTGTACAAGACCAGATTTATTCAACCAGAATTGGTAGTAAACATCCAAAGAGTATTTAACGTTTCGAGAGATGAATCTGGTTTTATTGTTTTTCAAGGGAAAAAGGGCGCTTTCCTTCAGTACATATACGTCAATGACTGTTACTCCTGTGATGATCAAAGAGATGTATTTTGGCAATGACTTATTGTATTATCAACAGTGATCAAAGAAAGATTTTAGGTAGCTGACCGATCACCTTCACGAACTGTATCAATTTCACGGATGATCAACAAGCGTAACTTTTGTTGTCACCTTCGCCCAGTACTTTATCTAGTAACGGTGCGGTGAGACTGACTTTGGCATCACGTTCTTTTAAGGCAAATTGAGCGTAACATGTTCTCAACCGACGAGAATTGATCGGACACTCATTTGTACAGTTAGATGCAGTAACTTTGTCTATTGCCTTAACTTTACAGTACTAAAAACTATGAACTCTGTCTGTACTCCGAACATAACATTAAATCAACATTAGGTTCTGCATAGGTAAGTATTGCAATATGAACTATTATATCAGGGAATTTTATTTGACCTATTAATTTTAGCAATATTAATAGTATACCGAGGACCAGCTAGCCTCCCTAGTAACTGTCAAACAGATGATTGTTGCATATGACGAATATACCCTATATAGGTACGAATCATATCAAGACTCGTCAATTAGTGGTCACTTTCTGAATCATTTCAGCAGCATTTAAAGTCCCCAGCTCTTTCGCCGGTTACAAGACGACTTCTGGTGGTACAATAGTGCTATTAAATACACCTTAGATATGGTTTCCTGGAAGAGATCGCTGATTGCGATAAGGCTGCCCATTGTACATGCTAATTGTAATTTTTATTTATGTTTTTGAACTGTGTCGTGTGCAATAAAGCCTATATCTATCTATCTTACCAATGATACTAGATTCTCAACATGTCATGTTATCAGAAATGTGAAAAGAGAAAAACGTTAGACTAATACCTACAGATTAAACGAGCATACCACATTTATCTATCTAATTAGTGAGAATTTTGTACACGAGTATTTCTATAGATATTTGTCGCAGCGCGGGAGAGTCGACCTATTGGGTTACAGAAAGAAAGAAAGAAAGATGCAGATAGCTGAATATCTGTCATAAATAAATAACAATAATTCCGCCCAGCTGTCCCACAGCTGGTTACAAGCCTGTTCTCATAATGAGAAAGTAAGCTGAAGTTGGACCCGGGTACGTCTTAAAACTGCGGCCAGACACCGGAGGACGAGCAGCAGCGTCCTCTCACTAATCGGTGAGCCACTGCGATCCCCAAGCCGCCTGCCAAGCGTGGGGATTATGGCAAACCCCCCCTTGAGGGAGGCCTTCGTTCAGCAGTGGACGTCTTCTGGCTGATGATGATGATGATGAAGCTGAAGTGGTTGGCAGAATACCCAAAATAATAATACGGAAAACTTTATAGAGTCCCCTAAGGTGTCCTCACAATTTATTCCTTCAGTTTGAACGCAAGTTATATTTAAATCCTGAAACGCACACGTTTACGAAAAGTGATCTTTCGACCACTACACAATCACGCGTAGACGCGCAATATACGTTCAAAACTTATACCAAATTCAGTACTCTGTTACATATATTTCGTGATTTGTTTGTGTATTTTTGCTCTTGCAGATAATTCGCGATTGCGTATATACAGATATCAATTTATCAGTGAATCGCGATTTCAGAGTTCGACATTCCATATTACTTGACACCTACGTGTACTATTTTTAGCAACCATATGATATATTTGAGAAGCACGTCAAGCATTGAACAACGTGTTGAAAGTTATTCAGAAATGTTTTACAGAAGGAAAGTGCGCATACAGACTGCGCGTCTCGACGCATGACTGGGCGCAACCGAGAGAAAAAACGTTGTCGCACCAGAATAATTAAACAGCCGTGACTGGACTCGTAATGAGATGTCTTAGGGTCGGAATTCAGTCTAAGGATTTCGGGCATTTGATAAAATATTACAAGCATTATGGCCCTATTTACCAACAGCATAACAGACATTTAAAAATAAAAATAAAACGGTGAAATTAGACTTGTAACAGCTGGTCGATATTGAATAAAAATGTTTGTACCGAAAACCGTAGAAGAGACTTTTGGTCTGCTGCCAGAAATATTATGAGGTTACATATAACAGCCGGTTTTAGTGCCTCCGAGAACACTGTTGCACCCCTCTCATCTCTGAGTTCACAGTCTAGTGAAGAATGTACACAGAGTATGTTAACACCCTACTTGCACTGCGTCACATTAAAATCCATCTCATCATCTTCTGCCTAGCCTTTTCCCTACTACGTTGGGGCCGGCTCCCAGTCTAATCAAGTGGCAAACCTCCGCCACCCAATAACTAGGAGACTGATACTTTAAGGTTAGACAGGTTGACAGACTTTTTCTTGCTATCCGCAACGATTGTCATAGGTATTCGTATGGCACCCGGGACCAACTGCTTAGCGTACTTTCCGAGGCACTGAAGGGACGTGACGGCGGACGGCGACAGAACGAGGGACAAAGCCGTGATCACAGCTAGTAATTGTAGAGTTATGCATCAACGAGCTACAACTTCACCTCGACCACTAGTCTTGTAATGCGACTCTGAGTATACTACTTTCGATTTCATACCACTACATGTTTGCTGCAAAACATTAAAAGCATGCAAGAGACAGTTTATGCATAATGCACGTGATAATTTATGGACTGTTTCATTCGTCATTGCCTGTCGGTTGTGCGAGCAAGTATGACAGAGATGCCAGAGATTTCAGATTCGATTGCTGGATTAAACAAAATGTTATTTAGTTTTTATGATAGTAGCTTCTCAGCAGAAGCCCGGAATTTTGAATTGTTAGTAATTAATAGTGTGATTAGCGAAACGACCGATGAATGTACAACAGTAGGTACCTATATATCTGCACAACTCTTTGTGTACTAGAAGCGTGATTTTATGTGATGTTACAATTGTGTATTAGACTCATTGCTAGACATTTCCTACAACAAACGCATAGATACGCAGCGACACAACAATGCATTGTTGATGATAGCAAAAAATATTACCATGATTATAATAAGGCGGCCCTGAGAGTGTAATGAACGCGTAGGGTTGACACTGACGAAAGCGCAATCAAACTCTTTGATTCCTCCTCTCCAGCTCCATCTCTAAGGATTCCAATTAGGTCAGTATACGTCCTTTTACGGCGTAACGTAGCAAAACGTAGTTAATTTTAGAAGAAAATGGATTACTCAATATAATGAAACCGATATTATTTGTGGAAAATCTACATGTGACTCCAATAAAAATCTTTTATCACTATCTGTATGTATGTAATAAAACAATATTATACATTCGAGCAATGTCATAAAAATTGCGTGGCAGTGTTTGTGTATGAAGATATGAAATAATATTTAATATAGGAGAAACGAGCAGTAACCTAGCATTTTTGTGTAACGTTCGCCGGTTTCCCTATTTTAATGTGTATGCGCAATTGCCTTGGAAGTTGTTGAAATATTTACGATTAAACTTTCTCCTTATAATCCTTGAGGTAGACCGTAAAAATGGCAAGGAGTAAGATCTCAATAATTTACTTCAAAAACTCACAGGAAATATAGTTAATGATCCTATACACAGCCAGAATAAATTAAGTCGTCACGTGATACAAAATACACGATAAATTATATATTTAATCTGTCTGTCTTTATGAATTATACAATAAAAAATAGTAAATTTGACAAGAAAGAATACCAGAAAATTTATAAAAATACGGACGCGTCTGTCCCTCCCACGTTATTAGCGACAGCCCTAGCATAAAGACGAGTCGGCCAAAGGTTAAGTCAGGACAAGTGACAGAGAGCGAGGTACTTCGACCTCCAGCCTCTACACTGGATAAAGCGATACACGAAGCAAACATAACGCTGAAATGGCTCATCCCTGCATCAATGCGCTTTTATATAATATTATGGGGTGTAAATATCATATTTTCTTAAAACAAATCCACGGATTTGTTCAAAAACTGACTGCTTCATTTAGAATACTGTAATTAAACGGAAAAATATTCATCATTCATTCATTCATCATCACTTAGAAGACGTCCACTGCTGAACGAAGGCATCCCCCTTAGACCACCACATCGAACGACATTCCGCCACTTGCATCCATCGGTTGCCCGCGATTTTCACAATGTCGTCGGAAAAATATACATTCAATTTATTATATTATTTACCAGTGCTAATTCGCACTGCACCAGTCTTCTGGACGTTTGGTTATAAAAGGACATATAGGGTATATAAAATCCCTAAGATTTCAGTACCTCCATCGATCTAAATCGCGTAAACATCAGAAAATAATATGAAGCGGAGCATCAACAATATGACAGTGTTTGGAGCTATATATTCGCAACAATGCACAGTACAATACTTAACCCTCTCATACCTCTAATTTTACGATTTGCTCATAACTGACAATATATTATGTTTGTATTACGCCAAGATCCACGTGGAAGCTCTTGCGGTATTAATATCCTTTAGCGGCTATCAAATATGTATCTACATAAACATATAAGAATAACGGTGAGTACAACTAGATGTTTAACAACAATAAGCAATTTTGATAACGTATAGCCTAAACAAATTAATCTATAGACAATGATCAATCGCTTCAAGCAGACCCCGATAATTGGTTGAATAAATAACATTAATAGAGGAGTTTGAGGACAAAAACAAAGTTAAATATGAAAATTAAGGAATCTGCTCTTATCAATCAACTGGAACTATCATCGTACAATGCTGAATGACTTCAAATTGTAAGTTCTCGTACTCAGATAGATCCAGCCTCTGCTTCTTTAAGTCAAAGCCAAGTTGAAGTCAAAGTTTTTTATTTCAACTGGCCCTTTGCATGCACTTTTGAAAAGTCGAGACTAGCTGCATGATTCCAAAAGTGAGAAATTTAGGTCTTTAGATCTTCACCGAACCATGTAATTCCAAATTCCACTATGAAAAACTAGAATAGTGATTTTGTACGTTAAGAAAAATGTATCTAAAATCAGACTTGAGAAATGAGTGACGAATGAAGATCTAGAAGCACGTGCTAATCGTACTTAGGTCGTAATTAATCCGCCACTAGAATGGATAGCCATAAAAGTTGAGGAACAGCCGGTGTGCTAATAAAATATGTATCATGCAGGATTGACTCCAGCCCATATGTAGAGCGTAAACTAAACGATAGTAAAACCACACATAAAAACCTACGTAGAGACACAAAACAGAATAATACAGAAGGTTCACTTCGCGCTCCATGGACAGATACATACATCGGTTATAAAAGTGACTGGATCATATTTTTGTTATGTGAGCTCATACGCATACAAGGCCACAAAATAATATAAAAAATATCAAATTAATTTGAAACTGTTTCTAATTGCGTGTTAGACTTCTCTATATTCTTATATAGTGGTCCAAAATTCATAAACGGATGATATGTTTGTAGGTATTTACTGACGTCATAATTTATGTACAATGACGTCATCATCGTAAATTACGACCGGAAGCAGCAAATACGCTAGCAGACGGAAATATGAGATTGAACCGAGACAATATTTACAAATATTACTGCCGGCTTTTGATGTGTGTATACTCGAATAATATATTTATAGTCTGTATGTATTATGATAACGTTTATATAAACTTACCTATATAATTAGCATGATATTCCGTGAAATAATGTCACTATCTTATCTATTTTCTATTCATTTAAAAAAATACATTGCTTGTATTTGCTCTCAGAAACTTCAAAAACACATAGGTGCAACCAGCCATATACGGTACAACACTTCTATCTGTAGATCATGCAAACATTTATTTCCTCTCGGGAATCAAACCCATGACCCGTAGCGCAGAAAGTCTTTCGCTAAACACTGCGCTGTTTTTATTAAGTGTCTTTCCATAAAAAAAAATTAAGAGTTCCACATGAAACACAATACAACATCACAAAAGAAAACAGTTATTTCAAGAATGTAAACACAGTACAGTAGATACATAACAGGTATATGCTATACAAATAAGTTGTTTGTGAGAACTTTCCGACTGATTCAGATTCGCATGCACCGTCCGATTGTTATCAGACACAAACAGAATAAACTTGGGCAGATAAAACAGATTGTACATGGACTAAGGACTTGACACATTTGGCCGGCCCGCATATTACATCAATCAATTCACCAGGCGTTTGAATGGAATCCTAGTTACATAGCTATCACGCTGATTGGTTGATCTGCTAGGTTAAGCAGCGCTTGCCATTGTCAGTTCTTGGATGGGTGACCATTTTTCACATATCGTGACCCCTCCGTGCCTCGGAAAGCACGTTAAGCAGTTATCTCGAGTGTCAATTCAAGACGTATGACAGGCGTTACGGATGTCAGCAGCCCAAAAAGTCTGACAATCAGTCTAGCCTTTAAGTATCAGTGTCTCCCAGTAATTGGGTGGCGGAGGTCAGATGTCAATCGCAACCGGCTAGATTAGAAGCCGACCCCTAGTTGGGAAAAGGCTAGGCTGATGACGACAGAACAGTAGAAACTATGGCCTGAGAACTCAACACTGCATCAAAAAGTTCACATCGAATTCTATCTAATCATATCATCCAGTAAACTAGCGGAGTACTACAATGGGTTCTGTGGTATTATTCCCATGACCACCATAGGCTTGGAACGAAGATTCTATAGGGTTGCCATCCGTCCCGATATTCCAAGTTCCATCCTTGTTTGAAGGATTTCCGGGGTATTGCCAGGCGGGTAATTTTACAAGTATGTAAGGTAAACGGTATTCTCGAAAATCGAAAAAGCTTCTAAATCAGCGAATTCAAATACCTGGTTTTGCTGATGGCAACCTTACTTCACTCTCTGATCATAGAATATAATATTATATATTATATATAATTATAGAAATATAAACTAAAAACACCTGTTCATATTTTATATACGAAAGTTAATTATATACGGTCATTTTGGTACTAAACAGTCAGTGAATTTAGCCATTAGTTACTTTTTAAAAAGTCCACCATATACTTACTTTGGCAGAGATGGAGATTACGGTCATATACCACTATTTTCATCCTACTATCCTACTAATATTATTATCCTACTAATATTATAAACGTGAAAGTTTGTGAGGATGGATGGATGGATGGATCTTTGTTACTCTTTCACGCCAGAACGGCTGAACGGATCTGGATGAAATTTGGCACAAAGATAGATTATAGTCTGGAATAGCACATAGGATTTATCCCGGGAAAATGTACGAGTTCGTAACCACGCGAGCGAAGCCGTGGGCGGAAGCTAGTATTATAATATTCCGTACAAATGCGTTTCGTCCCTTATGGACAAGCCTTGAAACGTTTGCTGTATTGCTCAAATAAGTGAGGACGTGTTTGCACCGGGAACTGTCTAAGTAATAACATCCCTTATTGCTATTTGTAATTCTGAATATTTAGTAGCTAATCGATTCTAAACGGTATATTAATTTGATAATACATTTACAAGCATTAAGTACTTCTAAGGTTCTTCGATGTAGACAATAGTAAATATAAGCCAAGAATAATGTGAAAGCGTTTTCGAATAAGAGTTCAACTCAAATGAGCGCCCACGATTTTTTCATATATATTTTCCGACCGAGGTCAAGGAAAATTAGGAGTGCAGATTTCCTTAGTACTGAGCAGCATATATGTTGATGTTCATTAGCCTGACCGGGGATTAACAGTAGCAGCATGTGGGCTCTTCAACTTGATATATTTCGTTTATTGAGAAACGACTTTTCCATAATATCTGTATTTAACGGCAACACACAGAAATAAAGACGTGTTATTATGATTATCGTTAATTTATCGACAAACGAACTCCTACAACCATAGCTTGGTCATAAAATAGTTAATTATGCTCATGTTGGCACCAACATCCGCACTCGTTTCCCAGAATTGTGGTGTTACCGCAAAATAAACAAATAACTATCATCCGTACGTAAGCAACTAATTAATGATGATTACGCGTGTAATACCTAAATACATCATAATTATAAGATCGCCGGATGAAACTGGGAGATTTTGCAAGAGAATATTTCAGTAAATAGCATATTTGACAATGTATTTTTCTAAACTTCACGTTATTTAATGATCTCTGGTACTTACTACCTAAGTTGTACTCTGCTTTCAGAGTAGATGAGTGAGTTATGACTAAAAAAAATTGAGAAGATTTAATCAGATCTGATAACTATCAATATTTTTATTAAAGACAATAAGATTTTTCTACATATAAAAAAGTCTCTTTTTAATATAGAAAGATATCATCAAAATAATAGATATTTTATAGCGACTGCTTTGTGTTGCTTGATGAATTAAATCTAGATTTGAAATCTTACTTTCTCTTTCTACTGTCTTGATTTTTTGAGACGATATAACTGACAGTTCTAATAGTCTAAATAAATGAAAAACCTTTGAACCTTACAACAGTCATCCTATTTTATTATCCTGTAAAAAAAAGTTCAGAACTTGAACAAAGTAAGCAGAACTATCGCCATGTATAAAAACCCACGTACATAAACTTTTTAAACACCGTAATGAGAGCTCGTTAGGGCCTAAATGGCTGAGACGTGCCTATCGCGAGCATGCGCCACGATGTTCTGATAAACCTGTGTTTACTGCACCTTCTGAGAACTGAATAGAAAACAAACTTTTGTTACATAGTAGTTGCTAGTTAACGTGTAAATATAGATGATATTTAACCGCGTTGAGAAAGACTGTATAAGATAAGATTAGCTGCAGTTGGTCCCTAATGTCATACGAATACCTACGACAGTTGATGCGGGTGTCAGCAGCCAATAGTCTGACAACCGGTCTAATTTTAGAGTATCAGTGTCTTCGAGTAATTGGGCGGGGTGGTCAGGTAGTCGCACCGTATAAAATTCTGGTATTCAGCCGCATCTGGTTCTGGCACTGGAAGTAAAGACTAGGTGATAACGGCCTGACTGACGTTTAACTTAAAACCTAATGAGTAAAGGACTAGAAACACGCAATATGGTAATTGTTACATCTAATTTGAATACTAAAAGCCGTTATGAAAACCTACTTGCCAAAAGTGCAAATCAAATAGGTACTGGAGTTGCACGCAACGACAAATTCGAGCTGTAAAGAAAAGGTCAGGATGATGATAATGAGAATATACTTGTAGGTATTTAGTAAACCTTACTGAACCTTACTGAACTTGACGAAAAAGAAATATGGATGCACCATATTTCATTTTCGTCAAGTTCAAAAAATAAGGGCAAGGCTATCTCACCACCTATTTAGACAACTAGACTCGTGTCAAACACAACGATCAAATAAAACAAAAGGGACCTTCCACGACACTGATTGAAATGTTCAGACGAGATAATCACGCTCTAATTTGTTTACAATCATGGTTGCCAAAGCGAATGATCTTTTGATCTGTTTCTAATGCATCGAGCCTAATGTGTAGATTAGATAACTATTTCGTCAACATGTTTACGTTTAGGTGTCATTCAAAATATGTACCAGTACCTCCTACCAATGAAGACAAAGGCAATTTCTATGGTATACAATAGAAGCACAGTGTTGCTAGAATGAAAACAATAAATATTTGTGGAAGAAGCAAAGGCAGAGGTGTACTGTTGTAAACATACATTTTTACCTACACAGCCTATGGTCAGTGCCAGATTAACCACGTAGCAAGAGTAGCAGTTGCTACGGGCCCCGCGCAAAAGGGAGCCCCGCGTATCCAAACCCGCTCACCTCCGCCTAAACGTAATTTTTTGAGTGAAAGTTATTAAGACGTGGTACGTGGTACGTGATTTTACTTGATGTCACGAAACCGTGAAACTTTACACCTGCTTTCCGACTAAGAAAATCCACGTCAGAAAATCGGTAACCGATTATTTTAGTGGCGAAAATAAAACACAGAATTTCATACCAGAATACTCCAATAATTTCTGTTTGTATGCATAGAACGGTTCCAATTAGTTAGGACCCGTGCAAGAATCATATTAACCTTCAAAAGTAAATAAAAACGTTTATTTGAAATAAAAACTTATTCTGTTCGTACAAGTTTACAAAGATATTTACGCTATACTGGGACGGTACGTTTTTACGCAGAATTTAGCTACGCTAAACTACTTTCAATGAGCTATGAATAACCCCATCACTTTCTTTGGGTGCCTTTTATTATGATTATTGTAATTTGATGGGTCCTTTCAGCCACTAAATCCGACGCGAGTCGTCTGCAATGACGCACCATATTTTCGGACATGCGTTTACCGCTAAGTGGCCACCCCTTCTCAACTACTGGGTGTTTGATTTATGCCGTCGGCCGAACCCGCAACCGTGTAACAGTCTATAGTGATTTTGCAGTCGCAACATGTGGAGCTGTGCTGAGTTTTTGTGCGTTTTCAGGCAGATACATAAATATCTGGTACGTTCATAAGCTTAGTAGTAAATAATACGTTATTTTTTTAATCAATTCGGTGAAACTAAATGAAGTATTCAGAATAAACAATCCATTATTTCCTTCATACATTCCAATGTAATAAGCCTAAACAGATAATCTTATTATCTAAATGGGAGTGCCTTTACCGATAAAATGCCATATATTGTAGGTAATGGTTTAAGTAATCTCCAAGGTATGTAAACGGGCAAGTGTTGTTTAGATATGTATGGGAATATCCTCATACATATATGAGAATAATCCCATACATGTCTAAACAAATCTTTCGTGAACCAATAACAATAACGTTTTCATTTGTCTGGATGCACGATGATGTCGAAACATTTATTTTTTTATATCGGTAAAATTAAATTTTGCCTGTGTCCTTGTAGAACATGAGCGGGCAGTCTTCTTGTTCTTAGCGCGTCGATGGCAATCAAAATAGTTTGCATGAAGGTGTGTGGACAAACCGGGCACGATATAAAGAGTATCGTTTAGCTGCCGGCTTCTGATAAAACTGTCTAGAAATACGCACAAAATAGGTGTTTGGGCGTTAACGTTTCTTACATCTAAATCTTAGCAAATTAATTTGATTTTGATATCTATCATTTTATCAGATTATAAACTAGGTTGACAAGATTAGTATTATTTTTTTTTTTCAAAATTTTGTTTAATTTTATAATTTATATGATCAAATAAGTAAAAGGAAGATTTTTAGTTAAAAAACGCATTTTGAGGGTAAAACAAAACGTGACGACCTGGTTTAAACTTGTGTCTATAACATATAAAAAAATCAACAAAATCAGCTCATGTTTAGAGGGTTAAAAACGTTAACGCATTTTGTATGAACACTTTTAGCTAAACTATAGTCTTAAGTACATCATCGTTTGCAGGACCGCACCGCAGTGAAGCGTTAAGTTGGAGCTATCTACAAATCTCTACCACCACCTAAACAGGTTTTCCTTGCTTGAGTCAACTTTATTCCACAGCCTGTTTAGGGATTTCCTGGTCGGACATGGCCATTCGAGTCCCCTATTACCTATATCGGACTTAATAACATCATCGGCAACATGTGGGTGCACAATAGTACACCTCTGTCTAACCCTTCAGAGAATACGAGCGCGATGCTATGATCTGTCAAATTCTATGAGCGAAGAGTGTCATTCAGTTAAAAAAAACTTAATTATACATACATACATACATAAAGTCACGCCTTTTTCCCATGGGGGTAGGCAGAATCTACGGAACGCCACGTGCTACGATCCTTACATAACCCTTTTGCTTCATCTACATTCATGCATCGTTTCATACATGAACGCCGGTTGTGGGTACTGCGCACCTGACCTTTTTGAAGGACATCACCGATAAGGTCCGTATACGTCCTTCTAGGGCGTCCCCTCCTGGCGTTTCCACTAACAACCGCGTTATAAATCTTTTTCGTTAATCGCCTTTCATCCATCCTCTCTACATGACCAAACCAACGAAGCATACTTTTCTCTATCCTTGTCACTACATCTTCTTTCAGACCGCAACGATCTCTTATCACGCTATTTCTTAATCTGTCATTCAAAGTATCCTTGGGACCCCACGATACAGGTTTGCCTAGTGTGCGGACCATGGTAAATGAAACATGTCTTGATAACACATAACAATGCACAAAATAAGATAAGTGTTTTATGAACTCTTATATAATGATGTCCGTAATTTTGTACATATGTTGGCAAATAAATATTTTTTGAAGTTATACTTCTTTTGGCACGCTTGATGAGTTTGAATTCTTACGATGCGCGCGCACACCGACAGATAAAAGCGACACCATGAAGTTGGCTGGTAAATGTCTCTTAAATTTTCTTGGGGAATTGATAGCTATATACAAGGTAGTTATTGAAATATTATAACACGTGTTCCAGATCAGGGGAAATAAAAAAAAAATAAGAAATATAACTCCTTACGTGTGTACATAAGTACACACACACACACATTATTTTCTTCATATTTTCATTTTGAACATCAAAAGTGACGAGATACATTACGGACATTGGGAATAATGCCCAACCTGTTGAAATACCGCTATGACTTATTATTAACATTAAAATGGAGCATGAAATATAATTTCAATATAAAAAGTCCAATGTCGAAGGCTAAACTGCATCGCCGGTATCATTTAGGGGCGGGCCCACTTTGCATATAATAGAGGCTTTTACTTTTACAACAAAGGCGACCTGGCTGACAAGCCACCTGACAGTTAACAGTCAATTGTTGCTGCAAGCATCCTTCTACTAGTGATAAAAGCAATGCAGTACAGTCATTGGAAAAAACTGGTCGATAAAAGATATTGGTGTACAAGGTCAAAAGTTTTTTTTTATAAAACATTGTCCCACACTAGGATTTCTCCTGTATCGTGGGAAATTTATAATAAAAACATACATGTCACATGCACACACAACCAGACTAGCAGCCTAATTACCGATGTAGCGACAGGCGTAGATCGCGCGATAACTTCTGTCAAACGTCATTTTTGTGACATATAATGTATTGGCTGACAGTGAGATTGCTGTCGCGTGACTGTCGCGTTGCTGTCGCATTTTTACGTAATTAGGCTGCCGAAACAACTATCTGTAGATCATACAAATATTTGTTCCGTGCGGGGATCGAAACCGTGACATCTAGCGCAGAAAGCTAATCACTTAGTCACTGCATCAAATGTATACAGGGTGGCGATTTAATCACCTGATTACTTCAATGCACTGGCAATTAGGTTCTTGACAGAACTACCTACATTCTTACTTTACCTCTATCTGTGTCTGGTCTGCGGGCTTCTTAGGACTGAGAATTCATTAGAAAATAAAATCGATAAAGCATAACATAGCATCACGCCTCTATCTACGAAAGGTTAGATAGGGGTGTACTACTGCACCCACATTTCGCCAATGCTGTTATCAAGTACCACGTAATAGGGGGCGACCCTATTACCATCAACCGGGTACAGTTCCAAACTCCGTGCTGCTACTGAGAATTTCTGTACAGAAAATCCCAATAACACTTGTCCGACATAAGAATTGAACGCAAAGCCTCACGGTGATCAGTCGCGCTAACTGAACCAATGAGACAGTTATAGTAAAATCGATATTTCGTTCGTTTTTAATAATTTGTTTAAATTTTTCGTAAATTGTCTATTTTTATGAGATTTATTAGTTTGCCGAGTACGATTTTAGAGCGGGGTTACGACCCCCACGACCCCCCTCGTACCGCCACTGAGTTGAACATATTAATGTAGCTGAAATCATCTTCCCTCAGTGGATATTAAAACTTAGTTTTGATGGGACTCTCCTACTTTTTCATAGAACAGTAAGTCCTATGTGATAAAAGTATGGGTTTAATGAAACACAATGTACGTGCCGTTCATCCGCCACACTAAATTATCTTAGTCACCTTTCGCCGCACCCTTGGGGAACGATTCTACGAACGACGAGGCCGAGGATTGTTATTCAAGGTTACAAAACAAACAATTCCTTGTCCGAATTCTGTCGAGAGCCTCAAAAACGTAGCGAAAATACAAAGAATTATTATATAGTCAGCATCAAAAATATGTATACACGTAGCGAAATACAAATGTTTATTTTTGGAAAACTATTGGTTAAAATGATAAAATTTAAATATATTACCGCAGATACTATCCTCTAAAAATCGCTTTTGAATTTCATTAAGTGTATACATATTTTTGATGCTAACTGTACATATGACATTGAAAACGGTAACATCTATGCTAGATATTTATTTTGTTATAAATTCACGATCACCGTTACCTAGTAAAGAAACCAACAAATAACTAATTCTGTTGCTCCTGATAAGAAAACCCAAGATAAAGTTTATTGTTCTGCGCTTACGCACCACACGGGTTTTACTACAAAACATATTATTTACTACGTTCACGTTGATTTTAGGATCACTCTTGGCTGTCGTTCTTTCTTTCTCGGGAGCTCTCCGAGTCTATTTGAAGTCTTCGTTTAATTACATCTTCCGTGCAGTTCTGTTTATTGAACTGCTTTCCCTATATATATTTTTTAGTATTCCGGATTCTGTTTATAAATATCCTGACATGACTTTGAACACATACAATATCTTTTTGAGAGCATTATTTTTAGGTTTTATGTCTTTATCAAGCAGAAGTACGCATTATAAATCTATTTCTGTAAAACCAGTTTCTTTTGTTTTTTGCATTAACTACCAAAAACTTTGATCTTTTGCTGTCATTTATGTACAGCTGGATGCCGTCTCTGCTTACGGCTTAACTTTACGTACGACCATAGTCGTACCGAAGGGGAGCAGGACCATGGGCGGATCCAGCCTTCAAGTCGGGGGGGGGGGGGGGGTCACATGTTTGAAGTCTAGTCGGGACAGGCTCCTATTCGATTACAATAATAAATACTGCACGATGAATGCAATTAGAAAAATCATTAGTGGTCGACCTAGGACCAGCCCAGAGGCCATGGTGCAGGTCTAGGGATGCAGCTCCTCTGTCCTGCTCAAGCGCGGATCCAGGGGGGGGGGTCATGACCCCAATGACCACCCCCTGGATCCGCGCTTGAGCTGGAGCTACCTCCCCATATAAAGTCAACAGTGGTTACTACCATTTGACCAATACCTAGGTATTTATTTAAGTAGATTATCATAATACAATAATATTATTAATATGTATCAGGAAATATCAGATAAGGATAATACGTTTACTGTTTATATTGTTTGGCCTATTTACAGATTGCAGGATAGTTTTGTGACAAATAGGAAAGCTTCTACATACAGGCAATACAATTATTCTATGGAATTGTTGCAAATATTCGATCCTAATTGCCAATATTATATGTTCAATGAAATTCCTTAAATGAATTAGAGAAAAGTAACACATTTGTTAAACCGTAACCAACCGAGTGTGAGGGGAAGGAGCATATTCTTGTCTCACTTCGATATACACCATTGAAGTTACCCGCAAATAACGATCTACCCTCCATACATATATATACTGATAAGTATGTACTAGATACAAAATAATGGTAAATATACGGTTTCCTAATCAATTTCGAGTGAACATTTTATATTTACCTTATTTCAATAGAGAACCTGTGCATCAAACCTTTTTGCGATCCTTGCTTATTTAGTATGCCTGTAGTGCCCTAAACAGTTAGACGTATACTGATGTCGCCATTACGTACTGTGTAATACAAGTCTATTTTATTGCCATTCATCCAGACCGTTAATTATTTAAGTCTTTAAAAAATAAATTTTCATTTTACTGGCCTGGGATTTGATCTCTGACTTTTACGCTCAGTGCCGCGTTTGTGATCACTAATGCAATGAATTTAAAACATATCTTTCTATTATCGCCCTTTTCATTAGATACATTGATTTAGGAGAAAGTGCTATAATTGGTTGGGATTGCGTGAAATTGCGTCAACGATGTTTACAAATCGTTACTCGTATACACGTCTGGTAGAACTTAGGATTTCGTGGAACAAAGAAGTCACTAGATTATGGTAGTGAAAAGTCCCGAAACTTTACTGTGACCGAAACATAGTTGGTAGAGCTGAAATAGGCAGGTTAAAGATCGTATCCAAGATAAAATGTAGTGCTGCTTTGCACGTCACGTCATTGGAAAACTTAGGTAGGTACCTACTGTGAGAAAATCTGTGGAAAAGGTACAGCTACTGTAAATTACGACTTGTGCCGTGTCTCGTGACACCTACAATAAGGGAATATTAAGATTTTTAATCACGAATTTGTTCTTTATAGCTCCGTTAAAGACTTGTCGCTATCTTTTATCGTCATCATCCTCTTATTATCAACCCATAAATCTCAGAGCTTAAGCACGAATGACTTTCTCGAGAAGGATAAAATTTAAAAAACACAAAAACCGAAACCGCAACGATATCACTGTCGAAAAATAGTTTTAATCTAATCATATGAATGTAATCTGATTCATACAATCGAATTATCAGCAGGAAGTATTCGTGAAACAAAACGAGATTGTCAATAAAATTATCAAGAAGAGGATTCATTCAAAAAGTTACAAATTACCAACTTCATACCTGTAAAGGAAAACCCTTATCAGTTTCTATGAATGCATTTGCTAGAAAAAAAACTACTCATGAAGGTCAGCGAATAAATTGATTTCAAGAAATATGACGACGTTTAATTTATTCTATTCAAATTTAATTTTTAATAATCATATTTTTTATACTTATAGAGTCCCTATGAATTATGTAGTTGATGAAAATTTTATATGATTTAGTAAAGCTTTGTCTTCATTTATTTTTAATTAAAATTTATTATCTGTGTTCAGTATCTCGTGTTTTAATTTACAATAATAACAATGTAGGGAGGTAAAACGACACGACGAGTTAATTAAACAACTCTCTACAACAACTGCGCGAAGAATTTATTCGATAAATAAGAAGATTAAACCCATGTTATTTGAAATAATGTACAAGAACACAATTAAAAATATTTACCTGTAACTATATCAGCTAGTTTTAATCGCCAGAAAAATCCAAGGCACCCACTGAATGGCCGAATAAATTTTCTTGAAACACTTGAATTCCACTAAAAGTAGTTAACTGACACTCGCGAAAATAAATAATAAGCTCGATTAGATTTATTACGAAATGGTAATCAATTTTCGCGCCACGCGAGTGCTGTGCAGCGTGCGTTCGACAACAACACTTTCCATAGACTAATTTTATTTTTCCACCCGCTGTATACAATCCGACCAAGACAAATACCTGTGAACGGCGAACAAACTTTGTTACATTTATTTACTTTTACAAATAGGTGTGTAACAATGCGTGTGATTACTTGATTTGTTAGCGTAGGCATTGTATATCTAATTAGATTCTGGTTATGGTTAAATATTAACGTGAGACAAACGGGTTCTTTTTGTTACGGTCACGGCTAATAGAAATAATTATGTTTGATGAATGAAACAGTCAATTTTAATAATCAAGCTACGACTTTTGAGTTCAAAAAATTAATTTACTCTGATTTTTGCAGTGGTTAAGCGCTTTAATTTCTCTGTAGTCATTTGCAAGATCGACTGTTTATTGTTCTGTTTATTCTATTGTTAGGTAAAATTAGCTCTAGTGGTCGCAAGTGCGGGTGCTTAACGTAAAGTCCTGGATTCGATCCCTGGATCGGACGAAGTGTTATTGGGTTTTTCTGTTAGAAAATTCTGTCTAGTGTTTTTAGCCCGGAGCTTGGAGTTATGCCAGGGATATGACAATGGCAGGTTATATTGTATAGATAAAGTAGCTGTTATATCGGGGCCTTTTGGTGTGGGTTGCACGGTGATATATATTATAACGAAAAATATGTGAGAATAGCAATCATTTTTGTCAAACACTACACGATCTTAAGTTTTATTAAACATAGGTTTTAACTACGGTAAATATATGACTACGGATAGTTATACTATAATAATATAGTGTCGAGACACTTACATCAATGTGCCACTAAGCGAACAGAATATCAATGGAAATAGGGCTTGGAATTCGTCTCACGTTGGAATAGGAAAGGGCGTTACGCCACATTTGGATTTATCTACTTTTGCAACGAAGGCTAGGTCTGCCTTTGTTATCGCGTCAACAGAATCATACACCCAAGTGACGCTTTTATCTTTAAGATAATTTAGTTATTTCGATGTCTCTAAGAGCACTTGTCAGATAATTCAGACAAGACAAGAACTACATATGTTGCGAAAATGTTGACGAACATATCGATTAGTTGCAAAATGAATGTGGAATAAAGAAAACTAGCTTTTATTTTCTTGCTAAGTATTATGAATTTATGATATTATCCCGATGACTGACTTCTGACCGCGCGTTTAATAACAGAAGCGATAATAATACCTACAATACATACTAGCCGACCAGAGAAGAACCGAATTCATTGTGTATTCACTACAACTTAACTATTACTTTTTTATAACACTTGTTTCACCCCATACGTAGCCTAACCTTTATCGGAATACAACGGAACAATAAAATAATTTCTAAACAATTTCAAGACATATATTTTCTTAAATCTTATTATCTTGTCATATAGCGATAGTACAGAATTCAATCTAAATATTTAGACTACCGTTTCTCAAACTGGGTATCGTGACCGGGTAGGGCCGAATTTAAAGGCCTTGGGGCCCCAAATCAATTGTGATATAAAACCCCGCCTATCGTGAAATGATACTTATTATGCCTTCGGGTTATAATCCAGACGAGAGAGAGACCCAATACTCATACCCACCCCCGATATTAAGACCCAAATCGAAGCATGTCATGATTACCCGTCCATACTTTTTATTTTAGTAGGTAACAAGGTGCACTTGACTTAAAATAATATACCTACTTATATAATTAAATTCTTAATATCTCCGCATTGGGAAAAGGTCATCAATCACAACATTAATTCTTTTATTGCTGAATACTGGTTGCGATAATTATATATTACCTATAACCATATAAAAATGAATGGTAATGCCTAATGCCCATTCACGTAAGTTTTACAATTCTCTATGGCCAATTGTAGACTATACCTACCTTTTACGGCACAAATGAGAAGGTATCCTATACATAGTACCTAGAACAGCACTGTTCGTGCAGTGGCTCAGCGATTACTTAGCTTCCTGCGCTGCCTGGCGCGGCGCGGGTTTGATGATCTACAGATACTTGTTTCGGGTCTGAGTGTCTGAACCCACGATAAAGGAGATATCCTAAAGTGAAACAAGGTTTTATAAAAAAAAAAAGATACTGCTTTTAAAACATACATACCATCGAAACATGACATACTTAGGTAAATTAAAAACAAATTTCATAAAATATATTAGAGCACAGAAATGGCCGTGGCGGAATAATTAAAAAGGTAATTAAACGCTTCAATACATCGTAGCGCCCCGTAATATTTCCGCAGTATTTCAACCCGATATAACGTTATCGTATCCTAGTTCACATACGTTAAGTATTTACGTTTGTACTCGTGCGCGCCTAATCTTACCTAACAAGTTAACATAATATTATTTTTCAAACACAATAACAAACAATGACATTAAATATTATAAGCAAGGCATAAGGTAGTGAAATTCGTTCCCTAGAAACGCGTGTTTACTACCATTGTTGGCTTGTCCAGATAACAGCGCGATTCACAATCATGACACTTCTTGGAAATGCGCGTGCGTCAAATACCACTTTAATTATTACTTATATCCGCTAATATTGTGACGTCGTCGCCGCATCACGTCTCCCTCCTAACGACAGTCTGAGAAAGTGCAATTTACCTAGTAACTGCCTCATTGATCTAATCTTAACAGTAAAAATGTCAGAGAAAGAATAATAATATTCCCATATTCCTTTGGACGTAATGTGGGTAGGTGTGTAAAAATAGACCTCAGTCTGATCGGTCAGAGATTACCAAATGTCATGTTATACTATATTAGGTATGGTATTATGTATGGCCATCGGACTGGACCTATTATTTCGATGATGATGACATATTTTTTCGATGTGTATGGCAGACCGGCCGGCAGGACCTAAATTGGTAGAAATTTTCTACCACTTACGTCAGTTTGCTTCTTGAGAATATCAGACTCATCAGCTGGTCTATGTTTCTCTATGGTACATGTACTCTATGGTGTGACATCATGTTCATCGTGCTGTCATGTCATTTGTGAGTTTTGTTCGATTGGCCGTCATCGGGTTTTACGACGAATTTCGTCCTTTTGTGATGAACTAGAACATTCACAATAAATTGATTTTTAGTATCACAGACTCGCTCAATAAATATGTATTAAATTGTAAAGCGTTCGTTAGTAGGACTGATTGTATCAATCGCCCTGAATCCCACGGAAAATAGTTCAATCTAATCACGTCGTATGTACTGAATAACATTGGCCTCAAGAACTGTGATGGAATCTTACTTCACCGCGACCTCTAGGCGGAAAGAATCAGCTGAAGAGGGCTACAAATGATTTAATCGGCAGCGAAACTTGTGAAACACGACGAAGAGGTAAAGAGATCGTCGTCAGACGGGTTTTATGTGCGCGTGACGGTGACATGAGCACAAACAACAAGCGGCGCGGAGCTAGCGGTTCCAGTTGTTCTGTCGCAGGGGTGCCCGCACTCGTGAACGCGCCGACCGCCATGTCTGCCGACCTTGCCTCGCTGTTCGAGTGCCCAGTGTGCTTCGACTATGTGTTGCCGCCGATCTTGCAGTGCCAGAGCGGGCACCTGGTGTGCTCTAGCTGTCGTCCCAAGTTGTCCTGTTGCCCAACGTGCCGTGGCCCGCTTGGTAACATACGCAACCTTGCCATGGAGAAAGTTGCCAGCAATGTCATGTTCCCATGTAAACACTCCAATACCGGCTGTACTGTCACACTCGTGCACACGGAAAAGGCAGAGCATGAAGAAGCTTGCGAGTTCAGGCCTTACTCATGCCCCTGCCCCGGTGCATCATGCAAGTGGCAAGGAGGCCTTGACCAAGTTATGCCACACCTTATGATGTCACATAAAAGTATTACTACTCTCCAGGGTGAGGATATAGTGTTCCTGGCGACCGATATCAACCTCCCTGGAGCTGTAGACTGGGTAATGATGCAGTCATGTTTCAATCACCATTTTATGTTAGTTCTTGAAAAACAAGAGAAGTTTGATGGACATCAACAATTCTTTGCCATAGTGCAACTTATAGGATCTCGGAAAGAAGCAGAGAACTTTGCATACAGACTAGAGCTGAATGGGCATCGCAGGAGACTCACATGGGAAGCAATGCCACGCTCCATACATGAAGGAGTGTCCTCTGCCATCATGAATTCAGATTGTCTTGTGTTTGACACATCTCTTGCACAATTATTTGCGGATAATGGAAACCTCGGAATAAATGTCACAATATCCATTGCCTAATCATTACCACATTGTTATTATTAATGGCACAGTAACCTGAGTGACTTTCATTGACTGTTCACAATAATCTAATTATATTTTCATGTCAATGGAGTATTTACCACAATTAAATAGTTATGATATTAGTAAAGAATATAGACATATTGCAATTAAAGTGAAACCATATTTTTGTTACAGTTTGTGGTGTTTGAGAAGTAATTTTGAATTGACATGTTTTGTATTGAATTTATGGAATAATCAACATCAAAGTAAGCCAAAAATAATGTTTTTTTTTTTTTATTCTCATTACTTTGTAAATGTGTGTTCAACTTTAGAGTTTAAGTAGTGGAAAGTCTTAAATTCTCAGAGTGAATAATAAAATATTCACTTAAGAATTGCCTTGTCACCATAGTTTATAAAGAAATTATGACCTCTCGCAAGAGAAAGTGATTATTTTATTCCAAACTGAACAAATTTGTACTAACATATAATCATTTGTATATAGGAGCATAAACATTTGATGTTAAGAGTGAGTGATGTGGCTTAGTGGACAGTGCTGGCTTCAATCGAGCTATAAGGTCACAATGAGTTGACTGACACCCAAGGCACTTATCAGATAATCAAAGTTATCATTAATTGCATAGATAATGAAAGACATGTTTAACATGAAACTGCTATGTAGATGTAGCAACATTTTATTGCATTTGTGCACACTATTGGTTTCTAACTGATAGTGCTAACAAGTTTTTTCAAGCTACATTAGCAAATATGTGCAAGCACTAACACAATGTTTCTGGAAACTAGTGTTAATAAACCTGCATACTTGGTTCCAAGGATGCTAGAATGTGAAGTCTGAATGCTGCAATAACAGTAAAACATTATTTAGAATACCTAAGAGACATACGTACAAAACACTGTCTTTAATACATGCATTTAAGAGTAATTTCAGTTTGTTAAAATTTTGTTACTGCACATTTTGATGTGATTTATATTTTTCAGTACCTGAATGCCTAACTTATGAAGTAAATTTTATAATTAGTGCTCTTGGGGTCAAAATGTGTCATATATCTTGAGACTCATCACACCATTATCTTTGATTTATCTATAAGTTGTGTTTAGTATACTTTATTACATTATTCAGTGGCGAGCAAATAAATAGCACCCCTTGATAGTGTAAGTTTTTCGTTGTTTTTCCCTTGCAACAGGGTATTAAGGAGTATTGGACTTGTCAGTTTGCTATGCCGAATAAAGTTTACATTCCAAAACTGCATGCTTTGGAATACTCTTTGGACTTGCCAAGTTTCTGCTAAAGATCACAAGAAAAGCTTAGAAAATCGATGGCTAATTAATTGCTCTCCAGTGTATTTATATCTACGACTTAAGTTTGTTTTCTGAGAACAATAGCTCAAGTTTACCAGAATTATATTGTTTTCTACGTCGTGACTGTTATGGTTAATAAATATTATATATAGGTAACTGTAATTCGTTAGTTTTAGCTTCATTTTATTTATACAAGCCGTTACTTAATTGTGTAGTTTTAATTGCCTCATCTATATCACTCCGCGAGTTACGCTGAGCGACGTCGTAACTTTATTATTTAAATCTCTTCTATATCTAAGTATAAAACTGATAAAATTTTATGAGAAATTCTAGTTGAAATAAATTTTGTAATGTACATCGTAGTTTTCATTGTGCACCTATCATATCATTATTGTATGTCATTAGGCTTTAAAGCTAATACACTTCATTACACCCATACATACTTAGTCTTGATATTACCATTATCCACACGAAATCACCGGGGATCTCATAGGGGTGAGTATATAACACCACACCATCTAGGATGGGCAGAGTTTGTATATTGTTATAGCATATAGCAATAGCTAAAGTTTTGCTTAAGTTCAAAAACAGCAAATACTTTTTTTTTCATGCCATTTATTACATCGACCGTGACGCATTAAACTATGATAAATAAATAATAAACATGAACAAATTAATATTCAACTTCTTTTTAGCACCAACCAATTTGGTTCATAGATAATAATCCAACTTATGATAAACACCAATTAAGTTTGTTTCCTACTGCTTTGCGGTTGCATCGGCGATGGCAGTAGGCAGGCGGAGGTTGGGGAATCATTATCATCTAAAATTGAAGTTGATTGCTTTTCTGGACTGAAAGGGTCTTTACCTAAATCTACTTTGAACTCTACGGGACTGAACGGGTCTTTTCCTCTGTGTATTACTTCAAACGGATCATTCTCCTGTTTTCTTTGATCAACAAAACTGAATTCGTCGAACGAGTCCAACGCTGTTTCGTAGCCTCGGGATGTTTGTGGCGCGAATGGGTCGAAGGTCGCAGTTTTCTTTATACCGTCTGGACTGAATGGGTCTTTAGGTTCGGATTTTGGTGCTTCTTCAGCTATGCTGTTGTCTCCGCTGAAATCTGACAAATCTATATCGTAGTTTATATTGCTTAAGCCTGGAGGGAGCTGGTCCGTCCCAAATTCGTCAGGTGTCATCAGTTCGTCGATTGATCGGGAGTCGAACGGCGTGAACCCTAATGGTGATGGGGTAAGTAATTCTAGTGAGCTGGCCTGTTTAAGGTCCCAGGGTTGGTCTATGTTCTGTGGTGATTTTGATGGCGACTGTCGTTCTATGACTTCAAAGCCGAGGATGTTGAGTTTGGGCTCGTTACCAGGCGGCTGAAGAGTGACACGAGTTTCTTTGGATGTTGGCACTGTTCCTGCTTGTGAGGCTGGTCTTGCTTGTGGGACTGGTTCTGCTTGTGAGGCTGGTCCTGCT
Source organism: Shargacucullia verbasci (assembly GCA_947562105.1). Classification (NCBI taxonomy): domain Eukaryota; kingdom Metazoa; phylum Arthropoda; class Insecta; order Lepidoptera; family Noctuidae; genus Shargacucullia; species Shargacucullia verbasci. Next base: position 1,533,182 of record OX387284.1, read on the forward strand.
TGTGGCTCTGGTTTGGGTTGCGGTTCCTCGGGGACGTGAGTGGTGCTCAGGTCGATGAGTGAAGCGGTGCTTATTTCTTTGAACTTGCCAATACGGGGTAACTCGCGGCGTGGTTTTATTTCTAACGGTGTCTTTGCCAGGACATCTTGCACTTTTTTGGCGATTTGCTCCTGTTGATATAGAAAACGGTTTATTAAAAGTTTCAGAGGAAAATGCATGGATTCTTTATGGATTGTTTGTAGAACGATGTTAGGCTAAATAAATCTTCTAAGACCTTTTAGTAGCTGAATAAACCTCAGGTAGATTATTTCTGTGATAAGTCTGCACAATGCTGGGGATTGAAAAATCGGGCCTTCTTTATAAGTCTATAAAAACTCTAAGTTATCAGAATGAATAGTGTTGTGGAGCGACATGTACAAAGGGAACTCTAAAGACGGTCTCGTTACGATTTTTTCAAAAGCATCGAAAGATATGCAGACCGTTACCTCGAAGCTCTTAGCGTTGGCAGCGAGTTGGTCAGCTCTCGCGTGTGTGTCCTGTGTGTACTTGAGGAGCCGCTGCGCATGCGCACGTTGCTCCTCCGCCTCACGTGCCGCACCGCATAACGACAGCGCTGCTGCCTGTAGGTAACAATAAAAAAGACATGATTAAGAATTAAACATTTCGCCAACGAATCTTAAGTAATAGATTATAGAATATTGCACATGACACAGTTCAAAAACATACATAAAAAATTACAATTAGCATGTACAATGGGCAGCCTTATCGCAATCAGCGATCTCTTTCAGACAACCGTAGGATGGACAGAAGTGAACTGGACAAGATATGGTGCTTTAAATTGTGTACATAAATACAATACAAAATAATAAATACTTACTGACAATAATAATATCTGGCGAAGTATGACTAACTATCAAAACAACGGCTTTCGTAAAAAAGGACAGAGATTCTGTCAAGAAGATTGTTAGCAGAAGTACTTGTGTACTTACTAATACCATCACCAACCCACCTGACAAGACAAGTGTGACATATATGAAGGAGTCGTTCGCCCACACGTTGGAGCTTTCTTTCTACTCCACAATATAAAAAAGAACTAAAAGCAATATATTTTACCCAAGAGCTGCCGCCGATGGAGGCTGGCATGGCCATGTAACAATCGAACTCCTTCTTGTCCATGCTCAGAGACTCAGCCGTCAGGTTCTCGATGAACGACACCGCACAACACTGAAATAATTACAAAACAACATTAAGTCTATGGTGTCACACTACAGGCCAAAGCTCCTTTCATATATCTCTGTCTGCTGATATTAGGAGCGAATCCTTTGAAGAGGAGTCTTAACTCATATTGCCATCTCTTTCTGACCCTGTCAAGATGTCGTTTTCGATAATGTTTTTAGCCATAGTTCCAATACTAATTTGTTAGAATACTCCTATTCTAGATGCTAGATGACTACTTCAAAACTAAATTCTGAAATCTTGTTTGGTAAATAGTTTTCCTTTTAAAAACTCAGCAAAACTTGGCGTTTCCAATAATTTATTTATCAAAATCACACTATAAGTATGTAATCAATGCAAAACTATGACGCCACGCTTTTATATTCTGAACATTTTTAAAACAAAATGTCGTTTTTGACAGTTCATAAAAAGTAACTCATTTGACTAGTAGTCAACTACCGTATTAACATAAAATGTCCATGTCTGTTCAATATATGATTATTAAATATAAACCTTGTGAGGAAGATATTAAAAGTCATCAATTAACAGGATATTATGACATGTTAATCATATAAACCGGGTTTTTTTAGACCCCCCGGGTCTATCTTGAGGTTATAATATAACATATATCGGTATCATTCAATCATTGAGTTGCAGAGTTCAGATGGGACACACTCCGGGATGAATGCTGGTAATCAACCGCATCTGGTTAGAAAATAGCAATAAAATCATATAATTAACGTAACAATATTTACAGTAGTACACATTTGATATCGCAAGAGCAAACTCACCAGATTGGTGAAGTAGTACCCTCCCTCGCCGGTCATGAGGCGCTGCGCGTTGCAGAACCTCGTCACGAAGTTGATGTTGCTCACCAGCCGAGGTGGGTTAGCTTTCAGCACCTGGAGATAAAGGTAGGTAATATACTCTATTGTGTAGTAGTCACAAACGCGGATGCTGACCTTGACGCCCTCGTTTCGATTCTCAAGTTGACCAAAGTATTAATTAATATTTGTCTAAGTAATAATTTAACTTTGTATTGTATTGTAACAATTTTGTGTCAATAAAAAATATTATTATTTATTTATTGCTGTTTTAAAAGAAATTTTCAGTTGCAGATCAGTTTTTTTCCATTCTGAAAGTTTTCTTGAATTACACTCGCGTACAGTACGAATATTATAACTTTGCCCATCTGAAGTTAGCCATCGGTGAAGTTCGCGCAGGTACAGTCGAAAAGAAAATTATTCGCAAATAAAAATAACTTAATAGTCACAATAATATTTAATTTTTACCTGCCTCTACCTACCTTTTTTACTGTCAAAGGAGGTGTTTTTAGACCGTATGTATATATGTATGTCTAATTCTTTGGCACATTCTACAGCCTAAACCGTTTCACGGAACGGTTTCAAAATATGAGGTGTCATTAGATTCGTCTCAGTTGTGGGAGTGACATTAAGAGATAAGACGTCAGCGAAAAAATAATTAGAGCGATTATTTAAAAAGAAAATTAAGTATAAATTAACATTATGAATATCAAATGAAAGCTAATGAATAGCCAATTCCAATTTATGGTTTCAACAAGAACTAAACAAGAATAACAATAAACAAACAAAAACGAAATAACGATTACAAGAAAACAACAACACAAAATTAACGAAACACTTTTGGCGACAACTAACTAGAGAGAAAGACGCGCATATAGACGGAACAAAGATGAACGACTATTACCGCTCACATCAGTGTTGTCAGGTCTTGTTTCCCCTATACCCCATCTTTGATCTAATTTTCCCTAAATTGTGCATTATTCTGAATAAAATACCCTTAAGTCTCTGTTTTGTAATTGTATAAGGAAAACAATTAGAATTTTTAAGTATTATTAGTAAGTTATTTTTTAAGTACTTACTATTGGCACTTAAATAATTAATGTTTCTTCCCACCTCGCTGTCATTTTTCCCCATAAATGCTTTTATTGAATTTATCTGACAGCGTTTTTCATTGATTGAACTATGCACATGATTTATAAAAGATATTTAAAATATATTTGTATTTATCTACTTTAAGTTTTACTTTAAATCTAGGGTAAACTATCCTAAACTGGCATCACTGGCTGTCATTCGAGTGCTTCGGGTGTTTCCGTAAGCGCTCGTCTCCCGCGTCCCCCGCTATCATACTCGTCACCATTTAGACCGAAAAAGTGACGACTGCGCAGCGCCTTGTTGCGTACTTCACATGGGCAAAGTTATAATATTCGTACTGTATATTCCATGATTTTATAACGCAGAAGCGAAATGTGGATGCACAAACACACTGGACATCTCTGTCTATCCCTTTTTGGCATAACAGGCGTGATGCTTGGCAGCTTACCTGCTAAAGCTGCTGGTGTAAGAGAGATGCGACAAATAGATTAAAGACACCAGACTTAATATATTTCATTGGCATCGTAGAAGGACCTTTCTTTGTCCGAAATAAAGCTTACCGTGAATATAAGCGCCGGTAACAAATCGTCAGCGGATGCGGGCGCGGCGCCGCACAGGCGCAGCACGTGGCGGCAACAGCGCCGCACGCGCGACAGCTTGCCGCCCGGCGACAGCGCGCTGTCCATGCCCAGCAGCTCTACCATCAACATCAAAATATCGATAAATACATCTGTGAACATCGCGTATTGTGCGATGTTTCTAACGGCACAATTAACGCAGTGATTGAACGATCGACTGATGCGCTACATGTCGCGGGTTCGATTCCCGCTTGAAACATATGTACCTGGCCTACAGATAGTTATAATAGTTCCGGGTTATTTGTGTTTAAACGGACCCACGATACATAGAATAATTCCTTGTTAGTAAAACGTTTTTTAACAGACAAAAGACGAATGTCCTCTGTTGAAATGTCAAAATTGTCTTTTTACTCTGCAGGGCAAGTCAGCGTCGTTGCGAACATTGCCGTATCTTACCGTATCTTTCCACCACAATACAAGAAATTCTTGTATAAAAAACCCTTGCTATCGACAGAACACTGCAACGATGCTCTCGGACTGTCCATTGCAACGGTCTTAGGCCTCATATTCAGCAGGGTAATATGACGATGTATGGGACTAAATGTGGCCTGGACTCACCGCTGATGGCCTTGTACAGTAGCTGGCGACACTCAGCGCTGGACTTATCTATCTTGCACTCCAGGTGGCGCTCTCCCACCCAGCTCAGCTGTTGGATTCGTTCCGACATGGCGCGGTCCAGGCGCTCGTCTTCAGTTCCGCTTGGAGAGAATACTATTGATGGCAACCTGGTGTAAAGACACACTCTTTATCATACATAGTTATAACCAAATAAAAGAGAAATATAATACAAATACATTGTTTAAAAATGGCAGTTAAAATAGCAGTGAGCCAAACTACACACAACCTGTATCTTGGTGTCTCATTCACTAAAAACTAACAATACTAACCTATTTACTCAAGCACTATTGTAACTAAAACAATTAGTAACAACTATAGACTGAAGTCTGAAAATAAACTTATTTTATTTATTTATTTACAGCACAGATAATGTACGCTGCGACCAAGAAAACCTCAATTTTTTATTAAAATCTTTGTCCGTCTGTCTTTTTGTTCTGGTTAATCTCCGAAACGGTTGAACCGATTTTGGACGGGTTTTTCACTGGCAAATAGCTGATCTTATAAGTAGTAACTTATGCTACTTTTATTTTAGATAAAGCTTTAGTGTTCCGCGCCAGAAAATGCACGGGTTCATAATCCAGGTGAGCAAGGCCGCGGGCTGAAGCTAGTTTTATCTATTTTCATAGAACATTCAAATGTATTGATGAATTGATTTTAAAATAGAAGCTAGATGTGCGATGTGTAGCGTAATCAGGTATTTCCAGTGTTGATTCGCAATACACTAACGCAACAATTTCACATTAATTCTTGAGCAAATACTCCACATCTACACTGTTATAAATGCGAAAGCAACTGTCTGTGTTACCTCATCACATCTAAGCCACTGAACCAATCGTTATAGAATTTTACAAGGAGGTAACTTGGATCTTAGAGAAGGCTTAAGCAATCGCTATCCTAACTTTAATGTTATAAATGCGAAAGTAAGTTTGTTTGTTTGTTACCTTTTCACGCCTAAACCACTGAACCGATCATTCTGAAATTTTGCATATACGTTGTCAGGTATACAGAAATGGACACTGGGTACCTCTCATCCCGAAAAAAGTACTGTTCCCGAGGACAACAACAATAACATTCTTATGATAATAGATGGCGCCACGTGTCTTTCGCAAACAGAGTACAACCCGAATTGATTGGCAAATTCTAAATTAACGCAAGCGAAAGCCGCGGGCAAAAGCTAGTGTTCATATAAATATATTACTCTACTCACTCGTGTAGGTAGGTCATAGCATGTTTCTCCACGTAGTCCATGAGCAGTTCCTTAGTGTCGGAGTCCACGTGCGCGAAGTGGACCGACGTGTCCATGTGTTTCATGAAACGCTGGTGACAACAAAAGCTATTAATTTTAAGATACTGAGAGATCAGCTCCGTAAGAACACCTACCCCATCAATATGATGGCGCTTTAATTACCTGCACTATTAAAGAAGGTGCAGCAGACCGCGATACTCTACCCGAATCAATAAAAAAATTGCACCTGAATCTCTCACGCAAATATAGTTTTTTTTTATACATTCCGACCCCTATCGATCATATGATCGGATCGGGTGGTAGCACGGAGTCTGAAACTGTCCAAGTAGATGGCAATAAGCTCGCCTCCTATTACATGGGACTCAAATTATGGGTGTACAAATTTACACCTCTGCATAACCCTTCGGGGAATACAGGCGTGATGCTATGTTGTATTATGTTACCTGGTATTGTCTCTGCACCCTCTCCGACAGTTCATCGACGCTCATTACGCTAGCACACTTGATAACGTCCATGATGAAGCTGTGGACAAACACGCGCGCGTCGCGGTCCACCGCTGAGCCCAGCTGTGGGAAACGCACGCGGAACTCCGACTTCATGCCCTCGTTCACGAGACCCGGGATCTTGAACTCGGGGTGTCGTTTCTCTGGTGTGTGTTCGTGGTCATCTGAGAAGTAAAAAAAAATAAAAATCATTAATTATAATTCCGAGGGGCTCGTAGCTACATAGGTACTGCACCGATCGGTCGATCTGCGAGGTTAAGCAGCGCTTGCCGCAGTCAGTCCTTGGATGGGTAACCATTTTTCACAAATCGAGATCCCTCCGTGCCTCGGAAAGCACGTTAAGCAGTCGATCCCGGGTGTCACATGAAGACCCATGACAGTCGTTACGGATGTTACTAGCCCAAAAAAAGTCTGACAACCAGTCTGACAATAATTACTGGGAGACAGTGATACTTTAAGGTTAGACCTTAAAGTATCACTGTCGGTGGACTGGTGGGCTGGTGGGCTTCCAGTCTAACCGATTGCGGCTGAATATCTGTATTTTACACGGAGCAATTGCCTTCTGACCTCCGCCACACAATTACTGGGAGACAGTGATACTTTAAGGTTAGACCTTTAAAGCCCACCAGCCCACCCCAATGTAGTTGAGAAAAGACTAGTCATATGGTGATATAATGATTGATTACAAGAGCCGAACACTTGGATTGGAGGATTATTTAGGCAGGCAGTGACAGTGACCAATGACAGTCATTACGTGAATCAGCAGCCCAAATGCTCTAATAAGCGGTCTATCGATGTCTCCCAATTATTAGGTGCAGGAGTTCCGTGTAAGATACTAATATTTAGCCGTAAGTATCGACTGGGTATCTTATGGTTTGACTAAGAGCCGCCCGCTAAGCAGATGATGACAAAAGCACCAAAATGTCGTTAATGTAGGAATTTTAACCACTATATATTATTTCGCTTCCAAATAACACTTGCGCACTTTTGATATAAGACCATGCCTTTACAAATCATTTTACAGTTCTCTAGACAAGGGGTTTGCATCTGTGTGAGAGTAATATTACATGCTATCGGGCACTCCCACAAACATAAAGCTTATATCTTATTGTAAGAACGAGAAAGAAATTATTACCTGTGCTGCTCTTCTTGAACACGCTGAACTTAAGCAAGTTGGCCTTCTTCAGGGTCTCGCTCTGCCGGAGCCTCTTCTCCTCAAATTTGGAGAACGAGGAGTGCGAGGTGATCTTCAGGCCTCGCTCTGGCTTCTTCTGTTCTGGTTTCGGTAGGGTTGCTGATGACGCTTTTTCTAAAATATAATAATATAAATAAAGGTTTCGCTCTCATTAACATCTTACTCATCAAATTGCTGAAAGGTACATGTAGCAACATATTTTTTTTAAATGTTGTTTAGTTTAGACTTTTTCCTACATTGTGCTCACATAACACTTTTCCCGAACCGTGTACAGTCAGCATCAATAAGATATATACACATCATGAAATTCAAAAGCGATTTTTAGAGGAAATAGTGACTGAAATCTAGACCAATTTTACTGCGAACACATAAAAATACATAGTCATTTAAATTTTTTGATTTTAACCAACAGTTTTCCAAGAATAAGCGTTTGAATTTCGCTACGTGTCATAAATATTTTTTATGCTGACTGTATCTACTCGTGAAATATTGTGAAAGATTTTTAATTAAAAAATGTGAGTTTCTTGCTCATATTGCGCCATGGGAAATGAACACGGCATTTAGTATGTGGCAATTAGTCCTACCTATTCTTAAATGCTTATCTACATGAATTAAAAGATACACATCAATATAAACAGCATCAATTTTGAGAATTTGGATATATCCACATTCCCAGAGTCCCGTTTAACAGAGCGCTTGCAAACCCAGAGCTACTGAGAACGTACGACCCGGGGAATCGATCTGACCTAGATCTCAATAACAAACATTAAATAATTGAACGCACAAAGAGTAAAGGAGATAGGCAAACAGAATCTTAAACTGCGTATAAAATAGATGAGTCAGACAAGCACATACTCGTATAGAACAAGATTAATTTATTAATACAATATTTATGTTCTAGAGTCAATGTGCATTACACGTGCATCTTTTATATGGTTTATTTTGTGTATATGTACCTAGCTTAGTAGATATATAATATTATTAATTGTACACAAATTTTATATGAGCAACATCATACAAATTTTGAACCCCAATTTCCCCCAAATTGGGGACAAATTTTGGAAAACCCTATCTTAACAAATGCCTATAAAGAACCTACCAGCCAAATGTTAATAATTCCTAATCCTGAGATGTCCTGATTAATCAATGGTTATCAATAAATATTAGAGAATATTTCGCTATAGTGAGACTCGCCCATGCAGTAAAGGAGTTATAGCCTCGCATGTTTCACGTTTGGCAATCTGATTGCATATGCACTTACATTTAAGTTTACACCTTGAAATAATCTTCAGTCTGCCCGTACACACACACACTTTATATGAGCAATATTTATATACGTTTGTTTGTAATCGCGTTCTCGAAAACTGCTTTAACAATATCTATATACATTATAGGGGTTTTCGGTGGGGAAAAATCGATCTAGCTAGGTCTCATCTCTGGAAAAATTCATTATCAGTAAAAAAAGGATCTTGTCGATACTAATAAATAAAATGGTAATTATGCTAAACGAAATTTAATAGTGTCACGTGTGACATCTTGGTAAGACGCTTTACTCATATTTAGGTATGTAAAAACTAGATCTAGATGTCAAATCACTTAATGCAGATTTTTTTACTTCCAACATCGGTTTTGTTTAGTTTTTTATCATAGGGTGAATGACCACAATTTAAAACAAAAAGAGTATATAAACAAAAGTCATTGTAAACATAACATAGCATCACGCCTATATTCCCTCAAAGGGTAGGCAGAGGTGTGTTATGCTGTAAAATTGACATTTCACGTTATCAACGTTACTACGAGTTCCATCCAGTAGGGGTGAGCATATTGCCAGGCTGCTCATACTTTGCTTTTTTTCTATGGTTTATTACGACACCAAATGTAAGAGAGAAGACCCATTCAAACAGCCATTCCAAAATTTTTATTTACAAATCACTTTATAATAAAATAGCTTCCGCCCACGACTTCGCCCGCATTGATTACGAACCCGTTATTGTTCTTTCCCTCGGGAACGGTCCTATTTTTTGGATGAAAGGTACCTTGTGTCCTTTTCTGTACCTTTGACTACGTATGTGCAAAATTTCACGATGTTGGGTTCAGTGGTTTAGGCGTGAAAAGGTAACAAACAAACAAATAAAAAACAAACTTACTTTCCCATTTATAATATTAAGTTAGGATTAGGATGTGTGTATTTTCTATATAATAAGCATTACCAATGTCACTGTCGGCACACCCAAGTATATTACCTTGAGGATTCAATCAGTTATCTTTTATATTATATAAAAAACCATTGGTTATCTTGATGATAACTGCCAAAAGGTGAAGTTCACATTATCTTTACAGTTAAAGTCAAAATACATTTAGTATAACTAATCATTGATTTAATAGATTTGATTCATATCATGTAACATATTACACAATTATTGTGAAAGAGGTTGTTTACACTTCTTTGATTTTTGTTTTTTATTGTGTAATGCAGGATGTAGGATAGCCAAATGATTTTTAAATAGATTTTAATTAAAAGTGATACTGATATTGTCTGACTGCCAGTCAGTCTAGAGCCAGTGTGGACCAATATTTTTTTTTTTATATAGCTTTTCTTATCAACAATAATCTCTAGCTGTGTTGGGGCTCCAAACAGGTTATTTTGGCCTAGCTCATCACATAAATGGCAAACATGGGCATCCCACTTGAGTATTGTAGCTATCTGAGCGACGCCAAGGATTAATTTATGTAAAAAAGTTTGATGTTTCAAATAATTACTAGTTATTCAGTAATTTTATACAACACTGTAAAAAAATCACCTTAGAAAATTACTGGAGGATTATCTATCAAAAAGGAAATGCTGCAAAAAGGGAATGATGTCATATACCAATGGGACATTCCCCTCTTTGGTAGAGGGGTATCTCTCATTGGTATATCTCTGTCCAGTAACAATTATGAAAAGTTTGTAAGTTAGCATTTCTACTGAGATATGGATTAAAAATGACACATTCAAATAAATAAAATTATATTATTATAAATATTCAGCCTTTATCAAATAAAAACCCTATGAATGTTAAACCGTTGCAAAATTAATCCTATCCTATCCTACTAATATTATAAATGTGAAAGTTTGTGAGGATGGATGGATGAATGGATGGATGGATGGATGGATGGAAGGATGGATCTTTGTTACTCTTTCACACCAGAACGGCTGAACGGATCTGGATGAAATTTGGTACAGAGATAGATTATAGTCTGGAATAGCATATAGGCTACTTTTTATCCCAGGAAAATATATGTTCGTAAACCACGCGGGCGAAGCCGCAGGCGGAAGCTAGTTGAATATATTTATATTACTATAAGAACAAAAGAGCTAGTTAAATAAACCAACCACACTTATGTGTTTGTGTCTTACTTCCTAAGTACTGCTTGTCTAGACACTTTATCTAGTTATATATATGTGAAGATACCACAAACAAAGCTATGTAGGATGTTTTCTTACAGATTTAATTGTTTAGTCAATTATATTCTTATTATATTTTGCCTAAAGCAAGCAGGAATTGTTTTGAAAACTACTACAGTAAGGGATGTACCCAAAGAATAAAATTATTATGTTTATTAAGACAAAAACAGACCAATTGATTTTTGAATGAACATGACAGGTCTCAAGCTACAACAGACTTTTTAATATATAAATATAATGTATGACTCACCAGCCTTCCTTTGCCTTTGCATCTGTTCTCTGTGACACTTAGAACAGTAGCCCTGCCACTGTGGGTTGCCAAAGTAATCGCAGCCATTCTTGCACTTCAGGTCGCTCTGGTCTATCCGCAGAGACGGCATCTTGGACGCAAACATCATATACTTGTAAGACCTCTGCAGATTAGGACCGAACCACATAGTCACAATCACAATCTACTGTTGCTAAGCTATTTAATTTTTGACTGATATTCAAATAATTTAGGGCCAAATAAACACCATCTATTTCCGAATCCTCGACCGTAGTATACAATGCCCGAACAATGTTTACTCTTTAATTTAGTCAACTTTTAGCGCTCTGCACTCGAATAGTCTCCCATCAATTTCAATGACGTTGTTTTCAGCCCATGTTTGAAAATTTTCGAAAACAGAGAGTGGTTGTGCGTGGAAAACAGTATTCATTTCAGTATGCAACGTTAACGGTGGCCGTTCAACGATTTCCTCCGTTTTATAGGCACCTCTTATCGTGAAAATGTACGTACTCGAGTATCTGATAACCAAATGAATCTATCTAAAGGTAGACTTGTGTTTACGTAGCTGGTGGAATAATGTCTATAACTAGAATGCTACTAATAACAGACACTTACCTTAGATATCTAAACAATGACAGGATTCTATTAAGTTTATTTCTTTTTATATTTTATTAAAATAAAACGAATATTTAGAACATTGACACACACAACAAATCATTATTTATCTGACATTTGTTTTTTGTTTTCACGTCATCGACATTGAACATTGACAAAGGAACATAGACATTCAGCTTATAAAAAAAGTCTATACAGGCTGCTCGTTTTCAACTTGTTATTTTAATTTTTATCATCAATCGCGTCGGAATCGCATTTTTCGAAAAGTTAGATTAATTCTTGCTCCCAATAACTTTTTTCGTGTTGGTAGAGAGTGATACCATATTTCGTTTGTCGGGGGATTCATGAGTAGAACGCTGCCGTGCTCTAACTCTATTTTCACTGTAAAAGAATGAAAAAATATTTAAGAATATTAGGGGAATAAAAAGGAAAATAAAAATACATCCTCTTTCTTTTGTTAACGTCACTAAAAAGCACTACATATCTTGAGTCTTAGGAATTGTAATGTTGCTATGGCAACGCGAACCTTGAATACTAATACAAAACGAGATTTGCAAATATTTATAATTTCTTTCATACATCATTATTTTTCCTGATTGTAAAATGGATATGACAATGCAAATAAAAGATGGACAGTACACCAAAACGATTTATACCATGGTAAGAAGAAAATTAATTGGAAGGTTGCGTCAGTTGCGTGCATTTGCGGACGACACACGGCACGCGCACGGAATGAGTTTTGAATTGCTCTCGTTCTATAGATTCTGCGTCCAATATCCTTAAATTATAATATCACGTCCTTTAACTCACAAGCAGGCGCGGTCAGTAAGAATCACGGGAGTCACGGCCCCCCACACAAACGCGACGCAATACCTATACGGAATACCTGGCAGTCCCGAAATATAAATCTGTGTATGTGATGTGTATGCGTTACTCCGGCACTGGCCCTTGTGTAGGAATGGTGTCTTCAATAAAACTTTTAAATCTTTTTTTACAACGTTTAAAAGCCACCTTGGATACGACATAAGTATTTAAGACTATAAGTAATTCAATCTTCTCCATCGTGCGTTTTTGCGCATTTTAGGTTGGCAACGCGGTCTCATCCCCATCATATCCCTAGCAATCTTAAATAGTTCTTCGACTGTTTCAACTGCCTCTGACTCATTCAAAAACTAAGTGGACAATCAGTTCTTGCCGATTTAGAATTTAATTACTCAAGTATCTATAAATAATAATCTGTAAATTACACTACCTGCCTACGTGAATAGCTACTTGTTCCAAGTCGCTGAAGTGGTATTTGAGTGGATCAATTTCAGGCACGACTAGAATTTGTGATGCACACGACTGAAAGTTGTGAAGATTCTTGATCGAAAGAAGCTACAAGGTCTTTATTATTGCAAGGTCATCATTTATCTCAACTTATTGGTCTACTGCTTCCTCATAATGTTGTCCTTCACCGTTAAAGCAAGTGATAATCAAATTATGATCCGCACATGATTTCTAAAAGTCAGAGATGCCTCGTGCGGACTGGGTTTGAACTCAGATCCTCCTGCATGGAAGGCAAGCGTTTTACCGCTACATCTTATACTTTCTCTTATTGTAGGTAGGTTCTATCTCTTATTGTACCTATATTCTGCAAATCTCGCTATCTACGTAAGCAATGTACTGCATTTAAACCTGCTCCTGCTTGCAGCCTCTGCTGATATCCAATACAAGATCCGGAAAAGTTCTAGAAAGTTCCCTTCATTTCAAATTATTCAGTAAAACTAACCAAAAAACTACTGTATCTTGGAACTTTACAGGTAGCGGAAGAAACAGATCCGCAAACTGTATTATGATAACACCATGTTTCGTACAATCAAAGATTATCTTTAAACTGCCAAACCCATCATTATAACAAGGAAATAGGTTTCAAGGGTATAAAATCGCGAAATATAATATAAACGAAAATTATCTGCAACACTTGTCGTTAATGATAACGTGTGTAATGGATTTAGTGCACGGACGGTCATTTCGTTTAACGATACGAAGATTAGATTAACGAAAGTGACAGATTATTTTAATACTTTCAACCTAAATTAACATACCTAAAGTAAATCACTTTCTAAATTTCGAACTGCTGAAGTTTCTTAATATCTTATCATAGAAATATACTAGCTTATGCATTAAAAAAGTAACGTAATCTCGGCTTTAGGTCTTGTCTTGAGACAAAGTGTGACAGTAAACGCACACCTCATTAATTCTCATTTGATAGGTACTTGCGCCAATTTCGTTACGAATTGATAACATTAATACTCTAATCTTTGAATACAAATTTATGTACTTATAATAAGTCCACAAGAATGATATATCTAAGGTATCAAAACAATGAATAACCATGGTAATGAAAAATGCAAAAATCAGGACTTCATCATTTTAGAGCGCAACGTGGTGTTACATATTCTGTATATTAACGATTATTATAAAAAAATACTCTTTCATATTTTTACATCATAAAAGGAGACGATCCCTTCGGCCTTGAATTGTTTACGCATTTCACAATTGATTGAATCAGTTTTCATAATCGTATGATAACTCAAGTTCTAGACAAAGGCAAGCATGCCTCTTGTTGATGACTTGATGACACACAGGTACACCAATACACCTAAGTTAAGGATAACAAACACTTAGACAACCTATTTTCAGCGTTAAAAGGACATCCATACGTAAACTTATCACGGCACGACGCATATCAAACAGATAAAAAGGGACACTCTCTTGAGGCATGCTACCACCGTCCTTATGTTCCATTTATAATTTGAATAATCTAATTAGATAATCATTATGGAGAAGTCTATTGCGTTACAATGGAATTTATTATCGTAGGACGTCCGAGCTGATTGATCGATGTTATATTAACGACCGTTGAACTTTTTCAGATAAAGGAAGCGAGGTACGAGGAGGCAATCAAGGCTCTCAATGAAGCCATTAACTTCAGCCCGAACCGCGCCGGGCTATCGCTCCTTGGGTTCTGCTACTTCAGAACACAGTCATTCATTGAAGCTGCTAACTGCTACGAGCAATTAGCGGCTATGCATCCAGATGTTCCAGAATATAAACTATACTTTGCCCAAGCTCTACACGAAGCATCCATGTATGATGAATCTTTCAAAGTCACAATGCAAATTACTGCGCCGGAACTTGAGAGAAAGGTGATTAAATTGCAGTCCGCCATCAAATATGGTGAAGAAGACACAATAACTGCTAAAGGACTTGTGGATTCATATCCACAAGAAGACCCAGATAAAGACATCAATCTTGGATGCTTGCTGTTCAAGGAAAACCAATATGAGGAAGCGTTGCAAAAGTTTTCACGAAGTCTTAACGTAGTGGGATTCAATGCGCACCTTCATTATAACATCGCACTATGTTACTTTAAACTTAAAGAGTATCCTCAAGCATTAAAACACATCACTTTAGTAATTGAAAGAGGAATTCGTGAACATCCTGAATTAGCTGTGGGTATGCAAGGGGAGACGTCAGAAGTGAAATCTGTGGGAAATACGCTGACGCTCCATGAAACTGCATTGACGGAAGTATTTAATCTCAAAGCTGCGATTGAGTTCCAATTGAAGAACATAGAGGCGGCACGTGAAGCTCTTAACGATATGCCACCCAGACATGAACACGAATTAGACGCGGTTACCTTACACAACATAGCTTTAACTTCAATCGACATTAAGCCTACAGATGGATTTGAAAAATTACATTTCTTGCTTCAACAAGATCCTTTCCCAGCAGAAACGTTTGCTAACCTGCTACTTCTATATTGTAAGTTTGAATACTTCGATCTAGCAGCTGACGTGCTAGCTGAAAATGCGCAATTCACGTATAAGTACTTAACACCATACCTATACGATTTCTTGGATGCCATAATCACAAGCCAAACTTCTCCTGAGGAAGCATTTCAAAAGTACGAAGATATTGCTTCTAAACATGCAGAACAACTAAGGAAGCTAACAAAAGTGGTACAAGAAAGTCGCTCACAAGGAGATAACGACCAAGTGAAGAAAGCTGTCGTTGAATATGAGGAGGCTCTTGAGAGATACATTCCAGTCGTAATGGCCCAAGCAAAGATCTACTGGGATATGGAAAACTATGGACAAGTGGAGAAAATATTCCGCAAATCTGTGGAATTCTGCAACGAGTCAGACGTCTGGCGCCTGAATGTAGCTCATGTGCTGTTCATGCAAGAAAACAAGTACAAAGAAGCTGCCAGCTTCTATGAGCCTATCGTTAAGAAACAGTATGATAATATATTAGATATAAGCGCAGTTGTTTTAGCTAACCTATGTGTATCTTACATAATGACATCACAAAACGAAGAAGCCGAGGATATCATGCGTAAAATAGAAAAAGAGGAAGAGCAGCAAATATTTGAGGATCCTCAAAAGAAGTTTTACCATCTGTGCATTGTGAACTTAGTTATTGGGACGTTGTATTGTGCGAAAGGAAACTACGAATTTGGGATATCAAGAGTCATAAAATCTCTGGAACCGTTCAATAAACGCCTCGGAACTGACACGTGGTTTTACGCTAAGCGTTGCTTTTTATCATTCCTGGAGAACTTGGCTAAACACTTAATTGTTGTTAAAGATAACACTATAAAGGATTGCTTACAGTTTCTCGAAGGTTGCGAGACATACGGGCGTCGGGTGAGCACTGTCATTGAGAACCCTTTCCAAGAAGAAGACGCACACACGAAAGCCAAGCAGACGGTTACATACGAAGCGAGGCTATTACGTTACATGTTTTACAAACTAAGGAATATCGATGACTCTGTAACCATAAATAAGTATGAAGATTTGAAATAAATCCTTACCTGGAGGTATAGGCTTTTTATCTTTTCCGGACTTCCTTGCATCCCTGTGTTTTAGGACAAATGTTCGTTCTTGGCCCAAGGATATCGAAGCTATAGGGCATGTAGGATCCAATTCCGGTTCATTATCTCTATGTTCGCCCATATGATCACTCCCATTTCTGTATCTGTGTAATATATTGGGAAAGTGAGACTAAATTGTCGCAATAACATTTAGAAAACAAAGTAGATAATGAATGTTTCTGTAAAAATCAAGAACGTGTCAAAGGTTTGACGAAACTAAATTATTTTAACCCAGTAGATGGCCACGCCTGTTGCGTTGTCAGTGGTGAGGTTGAGGTCTTGAACGGTGCAGGTATACCTACGGACTAAAATACCTTACATCCGTGAATCATAAGCATACGACAGTCCGATAAATATTTTATTCACGAGACGTTGCTTCTAACAAAAGCCAGAAACACTTTATTGACCGGATTACTTACTTCAATAATTTAAATTATGATAAGAAACCGGATAACGACTCACTGTCTGATCATGTTAATATTTTTTTTTGTTCTACACGTAATTATACTCTAGTGAGATCCGTTGTTTACGCCAATTGAAACTATTAATTTCTTTAATTTCCTTCCCAGTCTCGAGAGTAAACAAAAATAGACTAATTTATTGGCTTATCTCTATCTAGTAAGTTATGAGGGTGAAGAAGAGTCAAGGGCCTTTTATAGCTCGTGTCAGATGTGTATTTGTTTTTTTTTTAATTTTAAAGTAAGTCTATGTTAGCGAAAAACGGTTTTCTATCTAAGATCTATATTATCTGAAACCTTGTCAAAATATCGCGGCATATACATACTCGTTGCGCATGCTTCGAGCAGAGACAACAAACACTTTGACAAAACACGCTGAACATGCTTCAAAGGTACGCGTCCGATAAGATCTGATGCGTTGCAAATTGATCAGCTTTAGAAATATAGGTTAGGTTAGTAGTAGTAGTATTTAACTTTATTTTATTTATTTAAACCCTTTAACACTTTATGGAGTGCCCCACTTCCAAAAGCTCTTTAAACTCACATAGTAACTTGGATGAGAATGAAGTTTGTTGGACCTAGACACTTCGCTTCACCTACCCTCCTAACCGAGTAAATCACTCAGCACTATGATCTCGCAATCGGATTTCATTTATCATAATAAACTTTGTATTCATATAAAACTCACTTATTCACCAAAACGAAGTCATATTTAATTCCCTTGAGTGCTGCAAGAAAGTCTCGTAAAGCCAGCACAGGTTCTGGCCAAGGCAATGCTGGAACCGTGACTCCAGAATACGTGTAAGTTATACCGGAATCGCCATAAGCGACCTGCTGACGTGGTAAAGGGTAAACCTTACCAAAAACCCTAAAATTAAAATCAATGTGCCATTACTCATTCAATCATATCCGCCTTTCCGCAGTTCACAGCTGGATATGTCCAGTAAATTGTGTCATAATATCTTGTATTCTAATGTGTAGATTGTATTGTTAAGAAAAATAGATAACTAAGCCTTGAATCCAGGATCTCGCAGAAAGCGAAAAAGAGAATATGAAAATAGATTTACTTTACAAATAAAAATATCTATAGCTTTAAAAATTCATGCGTGGGTACTGTGGCTGAGCCACATAAAGGACGTCTATACCGCTCTGGGACCCCGGAGCTCATAGGTACAGTAGCCGATACTTCAGAACTGCATTATCGGTCAGTTATTTAAATAAAGCAAATTCATCAATGCGTTGTGCCGTCAGCCGTCCGTGCCACCACACTTCGCGCTATCTTCGACGTATGTACAAAACTTGGCAATTCTTCCCAACAAAAAACATTTAAATGATAATTATTATTAAAATAAACTAACTTTATTTTAGACAAATCTCCAGTGAAATATTCCAAAGTTTCTTCGAGTTCTCTGAATATATTACTTGCTAAAGTCTTTGGTATGGGTACAGCATATTCCAAATCAAGTCCATCTTGTTTGATAGGTTTCCATATTACTGAACTTGCATCTATTTCTTTCAATTTCTCCATTCCTAACGGTGGTAATTTTAATAAAGAGTTGGCAATATTATCTGTTACGATTTTACGTTTTGACATTTCTATAATTTATTTTTTAGCTGGAACAGAAGTTGTTATAGGTACTCAATTAACTAATAAATCGATTATTGTGTGTTAAAATAATTTTATTATAATTAAGTTAATTAACATACCCTCTTACTTGGACGCAGTTTAGATTTTTCACATGATTTTTGAGTAATATTATAGAACAACAAACCAACAAGCGAGGTTAGGATGTTGCCATACTCATTGCAAAATATTGTTTAAGTAGGTAGTATTTATTCATAATATCAGCTAAATATTTTATATAATCCTCATCTGCCTTATAAATACAAAAGTAAAAACGATTCATTAAAAAAAGAAAAACAAAATTTATTCTCAAATAACATTTCATCCAAAAAGCAAAACTTCTATAAAATCAACCGCTCAATAATGGCGGCCCTGGCAATCTGGGTGTGGACACTACATTTGTATTATTTTGCATGAATTTTTGAAATGCTTCTGAGCCTGTTAGAAATCCTTGACATGTTAATGGATATTCCCCACCAATACACGGACCCTGCAATCCTGACGTTGCTGTTCTTGTTTCATTAATTACAGTCCTTGAACTGAAGAGGAAAGAAAAAGATGTATATACTGCATTTAAAAAATAAGTTTTACGTTGTAACTATAACTAGTTTTAAAAATACACACCTAGAGAAATCCAATAAACAATCCTTATCGTGATAAACAGAATACTGTCTGATTCTTCTGATGATATCACCGTTATCTAAATCAGATTCATAATCATATTCAAATAACTTTTCAATAAGACCGTCTTTATCTTTAACAGTCCAAACACATTCCCCAGGAAGACCTTTTAGTTTGGGCGCATCGGACACTAAAGGCACCAGGATGTCATCTTGGATGATTTCTGCAAAGCGTGGATTGGCACACCTCGGCCAACTACTTGTAGAATTAATTTTTATGTCTGGGCGATCAGAAACCTGCCAATTTGATGTTGTGCTCGACGCCATAGGTGTTCGAGATCTATCTAAAAATTTTTGAATCTCTGCTCCCACGTCTGTATTTAGTAAATTTTCTTTAGACCTTACTATGAAACGACTACAAAAAGCTATGAGTTCATTGTTTTTAGATTTATACACTTCGTTCATCAATTCCAACAGATTTTTCTCGGCTTCTTCTTTTTCTTTAATCAGTTTTCTTATCCGAGTTTTGAGGAACGTGTTTTCTTGGTGTGTAACTAAATATAACTGTTGAAAACTAACATATCTTGATCTGTTTTCCTTTATGACCTTTTGTGTATTCTCAATGTGTCTCGCTAGTCTGTTTTTTGCCATATTCTCTAACTGGTACTGCATTCTGATATTTTTATTTTCATGAATAGCAGCAATTAAAAGCTGACCTAGATTTTTTCTTTCTTCACCAATTTCCTGCAACTTTTTAAGCAACATGATGTTAATTTTTGGCTTCTGTAATCCTTTCCGCATGATTAAGGCGCATAATCTGTTTCTTAGCTTGATCATCATATTTTCCATGTTTACCCATATAACTTTGCTGTATTTTAAAGTGACAACACCCGTCTGGTTGGCGGTTCTTTTTGAAACTTTGTGTATTCTTTCAACGACAGCATTTGGGTTTATTTCAGCAATTTTCCGTTTAGTAAACACAATAATTTCATTTTTCCTATTGTACAATGATACCATCAAAGCTCCGGCGAGAAACATAAAACAGTGCAAAAAAGCAACACTTTGCGACTTGTCGCCTACGTGCAGGCGCTTATATTGTCTCTCTTTATGAAACTCCACTTTACGTTTTACGGGAATTGTTGTATTCCTGGTAATTTCAAACAACTTGTGGTTGAAATCTGAAACGTTTGAAAAAGCTGTTATTATAACTAACAGGTTTTACCTACTGCTACGTTTGTCCTATAATACAGATATTTACTAACCTTGCTGCTTAATTTCAATGTTTCTTTTGACTAGAACATCGATGGAACACATTGATAACCACATGGCGACAGTCAAACCGATTAGCCATTTGAACGCAATATACATTTTAATATTAAGATGACGTTATCTATATAAAAGTAACTAACTATTTAACATGTAATATAGTTTGACAGTCCCACTGATACCGAACCGTGAATTTATAATTATATTCTCTCGAAATCATATTTTGCAAATTATAAAACTTGTGTCAAAGTATAATGACATTTTCACTAAATAAGCGTTGACAATTTTATATTTATTTGTTTACTTACGTACAGCATCTGCTCTGTTCCTAGAAAATAGGTTTCAATTGACCTAGTGGATTACCATAGCCATAAGGCAACAGAAAATTATAATTCTGGAAATTCTGCTTTATTTAATACAAGGTTAAGGTGACACAATAAAACAACTATTGTTTGCAGTTCCCCCGACTCCTACCATTGTCTCAACATCTCTTGGGACAAAACTTCCGAGAGGGATAAAATTATATATTGAATGAAATCCATCGAAGAATAAACAATAAGTAGGTATCACGCATCGATATTGTAAAACTGCTAGTTCAGAGGAATCTGAAGTTCCAACGTGCACCCCTCCTTCACCCGCCCGACACCTATTTTTAGTTACTGTATTTACATACATTGCATACTCGCATCAGCAACTTCAGAGACCTATATAACGCCTGTGAATTTTTAAACAGTGGAAAACCTACGCGTTGCCTATGTCAACATCACTCGGGTGTTGCCACATATGACAATTATTTTCCTCATTTTTTGTAACATCGGGTACTAACATCGAAATGTAGGTGTACAACAGTACACTTCAGCCTAGCCCTTGGGGGAGAATACAGGCGAGATGCTATGTTATTTTTCTAACGTGCTGTAGTGCTGCAGGGGCACTGCTGACACATTAATTTTGTATACTCCGGCGCATGATCATATTGGCACGTCGCAGCAGTCGTCTCCCTGCAACCTCACAGTTAGGTTGTTAGTATTAATGTATATTTGTAATCTGGTGCCAGTAAAAATTATATATTACAACATGATCTATACAGTATTTAGTGCATAGCTGAAAAAAGTGTACAAAGAATATTAACTTTTTTACAATTTTGTAGTAATCACCAGATTGCCTTGCTACCACACATATGGGAGCCCATTTTATCGAGATGAATAATACCGTTTTACAAGAAAATATTAGTGAGATGCAGAGACAGAGTATGAAATATAAAAACCAAAATATTTAAACACCCTTTTAATAATTAAAAATAAAATTTCTCAATTTACAAACAATTGCTCTATAAAATGTGATACAGCTCCTAGTTCTTAAATCTAAATAATTTCATTAGTTTCACTCTTATAGCTAACCCTAATAGTGCGAAGTTCTTTTTGTACCATTCCATATTGTAGTTGAGGTGCAACTTCCAATTTTTGTCTAGGAAAGCTTTGTAAAAAACACTCATTTCATCTGCTGTCAGGTTCTGTTTGTCCACTGGCATATTTTTCTTTACATATTCCTCTCTTTCCTATAATAAAAAAGTTTAAACAATTAGTTCTTCTAAAGCTTGGTTTCTCAAAAACTTAAAATCTAACAAGCTGTCAAATTTCATCATCACATATGATCAGTTGTTGAATTTAATAACACCAGGTAGTTATTACATAATTTATACCTATTTGCTTTGAATACTTAAGTAGGTATTTTGGAATATTTGAAAAAGTTATGTAAGAAATATTCATTATCAAATATTTCTCATAACAAAGAATGATATACCTAAACTATTGACCTCAGGCCTCAAAAAAAAGTTGCTAGTGTAGTTTGATATAGATAACAAGGTGAAAGAGGCAGACTTAGACTGATACTAGTGGCAGGGTCAATAAAATGATGATATAAGTTCAAATATAAAACCAATATGTGTTAAAATTTAATAATAAAACTAATGTTCAAATTCATTACCAAGTATTTTTCTTACATTTTGAAACAAAAAGAAATTATTTTTTGGAAATACCCTTTACAAGGGAATTTATTATCACCATTCCATTGAGAATACCATAACGATAGGGAAATGTGAATAAGAACACATTTTTTGAGTTCCAATATTCTTCTTACATTTGTATTACCTACTTGCGGATGCAGCGCAACAAATAATGTAGGTTTAGGGAGAAACATTTCAACTTAATCTATGTTATACAGTTTTAATATTTCTGTCCCACATGAAGATTTAATACTGCTCAATATTTTAACCAATTCCTTTAATTCATATAATATATATTTGTAACTAATAAGAACACACCGCTGAAGACTAAAGGCCAAAGAACATTCTGATTAATACAATAATATTTAGTACTTACTTGATAAAATTTTGAGTTGTGTTTCTCCCAAAATTTCTGATTCCACTCCTGCACTTCTGATCTCAGTTCCCTATATCTTTTTTCTAATTCGGTTTCGTTGGGTGGTATCCTAAAAATGACCTTCCTTAGATTGGACACGGGATCAGGAGGACCCACCATGTCGGAGCTAATCCTCTTCGGATTTGGAGGTTGAATTGACTTCGTATCTGGTGTGATACTCGCGTTTCTTGAAATAAGGAGACATGGTTTATGTCTGTGAAACTTAATTATTCGATTCGAGATCATTTTTATTGATTATAAATTGAATAAAATCACATTTTTTCGAACACTCGTAGAAACAAACTACAACAGAGAACACTATTGTGTCAATGCCAAAATCAGCTGTGATCACGTTTGATGTTTCAGATGGTAGTGTTCCTTTTTACGAACGTACTTCTAATAAAAATACGTATGTTATCGAGAGATCGAATCAAAATATTTGAAAACGTTTCTTTTAGTTTAATTAATTTGTTATAATTATTAAGCATTAAGCATTCTATCAGACAGAGTGCTTAAATTAAAACTAAAATATCTTTACTTGAAGCCTGTCTGGAGATAAGACTCCCAGATATAATTAAATAATAACCAATCATGACGGTCATAGAAAATTAATGCACCATAAGAACAGACTTAATATATGTTTTTAAATATATTTTAGTTATATATATTTAACATATTTTGGTTTTAATAAAATAAGTATTTACATTGATTTATGAGTATTTTGTGACGTAACTGCAGTATGTTCTCCAATGTTAACAACTTGGGGAATTCCTTTTAGTTGGGGAGTAAAAATGAGTTCGAGGTTTAGAGAAATTCAAATGTGTACTTCAGCTGATCCTGAACAAACACAAAATCAAAGAACTGAAAATATTCTCAAATTCCTATATTACGTTTTCAAGAAGATCTTGAAAACGTAACATAAACAGAAAGTGTTTTCATGTGGATCAAATCAAGAATTTTCAATAATTCACAGGTATATAATTTAATCAGAAAAACATATGGGTGGCAAGGAGGGCTCAGATGTTATCACATCTTAGCCCTCCCTCCCTCCCTGCTTCCCAGGTTTTGTAGCCTTGGTTCACTCGAGAATCTATAAGGAGGGAGAATAGAAGAATCTCTGTCTGACATACTGTAAACGTTTTTGTATACGAACAACTCTAAAATATTAAAAAAAATCGTATATAATAGTCACTGTCATTCATACATATACATTTTGATCGTATATACTAACATAATATACTTTACGCGTAATAAATTCAGCTACAAACAGTAATCTGGTAATTCTCATTTCTCAAATCTATTCGATGGTTCACAAAATAAAGGCTCATGCAACACACACTACAGTTTAGATTCAGAGAATTGAGTAAAATAAAATATGTCATATGGGAAATTTTCGAAAGAGTTTGCAATATTAGTTCTGACTGACTGTCATATCATATGTCACTTTTTTCACTGACTGTCGAATTATGTAAAAGCCCTAACAAACTTATTTATCTAATTTTTGGTAATTAATAAACCAAACGCTGAACAACAAATACATTTTTCTTTATATACAAGCGCTTAAAATAGACAAAGTGCAAAATGAGTAAAAATAAAGGAAAAGACCCCGAAGAATCATACGCGGTGAAGTTGGACATGTGCCTTACTGATGCCGTCGTAAAAACAGGTAAATACCGATTTATAATTATTATTATAAGATTTGCCTAGCAGCCAATCTTATATAGTAAAATATAAAATCTATTTGCGAACAATTCCTGTTACCCAATTGATTAACAAGAGTAAAAGTTTGAGATAAGACACCTACCTGATTTATGTAAATAACCTTTATTTAGTTTTAGATTTGTAATCTCTTTTTATGGCATTCAATTAATATAGCATGATTACTATGTTTTTAGGAAGTGGTGTGCTACTTGGTGCGTTAACATCAGTGTTATTCCTAAACCGACGGAGGTGGCCGATCATAGCTGGAATGGGAATGGGCATAGGCCTTGCTTACGCCAACTGCGAGTATGAATTAAATCCTAGAAAGAAAACTATATGAGCATTTATATCATAGTAGGATCTACAGTTGTCAGGTAGGCATCATTATATTTAGAATACTATTTTATTGTATTGCTATAATTAAGTATAAGTAATTAGAATAGTTGGTAAATTATAAACCAGGTACAAATTATTAGTTCTACAATATAGTACTTGATAATTTAACTTTTTTTGACATACTTTACTTCATGTAGATTTGTTAGAGTATTCACGATTACACAGAGGTAGGCTCTTCATTAACAATTGGCCAGAGACAGTACTATGGGAAGAGGTATGAAACTTTATGCGGCACACAGTAGGATGATGTACATTCGAAAAATAAGTTGTTTAAACATTTCAAAGAGGCATCACACAAAAAAAAAATAGAGCAATTCATGGAAAGTCCCATAAATATTTTTAAAAACTACACCTATAATCATTTAAATATTGGTCAAGAGTGGGTTAATTGTTTATTTGTTGCAACTCGAGGCATATTCTCAACAATTGATATTATAAAGGTTGAACTGATTTTAAATCAAGAACTATATTATATATTCTAGACTGTTCCATATTTATACAAAAATAATATCATAGTTTCGTCATCATATCATAGTTGTTTATCAAATGTAGTTAGTAACCATTTTCTAGTAATCATAAACAGTTTAGCATGGTAGGTACAGCAGATAAACAGTGTGTCTCAGGTTTGATTCCAACATGGAACAAATATTTATGTTGTGAATAGATGATGCTGGTCTGGGTGTTTGTATATGTATATTGTTGTTGAAATTCTAACACCATGTAAGTCATTTTCTGAGGATTTTGACATTTTGATGGCAGAATCACAAGGCGCATTGTTTCAGCTAATCAGAAACATGCATCATACAATAGAAACTCGTAAAATGAAATGAATATTAAATGGTATTGTACTGGTGTCTATTTAAAATTATGCAGTATTTTCAGTCTTCTGAAAAGTTTCTATTTTTGAAATACATGGTGTTAGAACTTCAACAATGATATGTGAAGATTTGTCTTTGTAAATGCACCTATTATATAGGAATACTTTCAAGTGAGGTTAACTTAAAAAGAAGAAAGGTGTTAAGTTTATAATTTATATGACCCTTGTATCAATAAACAGTCACAACTTTTATTCCATGGTAATCCAATAAAAAAAAAAAGTATAACGGTGGGTAATCCCATGGAAGCTGATCTGATCAGTAAAACATATTTTTGTTTTGTATTGAATTGCTTTTTAGGCTAAATTATATTGTGGAGTGCCTAAATAGCTGATGGATCATGAGAATTTGAGATTAGGAAATAACTAGTTTTGTGACAGTGCAGAAATATTTACCAAATGGGTATAACACATTTAACTCACCAATCTTCGGATAATTTCTATGCTGGTTCTCCGTGAAGGCACATCTCACACAAAAAATAACTTTTTCAAGAAAGCAGCCGCCCAACTTTGTTTCGCAATTGTTTTTAAAAGTTCCTCTCTTGTCAAGAATCTATTGTATGTAGGTACTTACAAGACCGTCAAAAAAAGGCGCCCGTTCACTCTATCACTAGGGGAATTGGTAGGTAAAACAGTTCAGTGGATTTAGCGCCATCTATTGGATTAGCATGGCTCCTATAGCATTTTTAACACAGTGTACGCCTTTGCACTTTGTAATTACAAAATTACGCGGATAGCTAAACTGTGCGCGGACCCAGGATAGGGGATCATAGTTGATAGAACTATAATCATATATTGGGATAAATAATACATTGGAGTTTTGCTTATTTTAAATTAAAATTCAAGGCTTGTTCAATTTTTGCTCAATTTTTGTTCAAAAGTATTTTATCAAAGTCATAAAAATGTTGTCACTAAAAATAATTGCCAAAACAATTTTCCACCAACAGAATTGTAGTTCTCAAATTAAGAGAAACATTGGGAAGCACTCGAGGTCTAGGACAAACTAGGTCTTGACACGTAATAGTAAAAAAATAAACAGGTGCCTATTAATATGTCAATACAGTACTAAATATAGTAAAAATAAGTAAATTGCAGGGAATGGCATCGGGTTCGCAGAAAGACAAACGAAGTAAAAGAAAATTTATGAAGTTTCCAGCCGTTTTAACTTCTGAAATAATACATGTCGTATAATCAGATCAAGTAAAGAATTGGATTGTACCCGATTCATGTTCCTAGTGTATTGTTACCAATGAATAAATAACTTTTACATAATTTGACCAGAATTACAAGCGTTTTTCTTCATACACTTATCTCAAAAGAGAGCAGAAACAAGAATTACTCTAAAATATATGTGGACAATCAATACTCTGCTGGAGTTGCTTGCACTATCAATTTATAGCATTTAACCTCCGGCTCAGCTGTTTGGTGGTCGCTCACGCATGAGGTTCTGGGTTCGAGTCCCAGAACGAGCAGTGGGGTCATTGGTGCACGTCAATTCATTTCAGGCTGTCCTTACACGAACACAGGCGCAACGAAACGAATAACATAAAAGCAAGTACAAATATAGTAAATAGTATAAAACCATTGTTACATAGTAGAGTCTGCAGTAATTGATTGCAGCTCGAAACTGAGCCGGCCCGACCAGTGAAGTACAGTCAGCATCAGATGCACTAAAATATTAAGTTCAGATACTCAATATCTTGAGTCGAGCGAAAGTATAGAAAATAGTACGTGTATAAAATAATATGAGCACGTTGTCTGTAATGTATAATATAACTGATACACTTGTACTATTTTTTTTTTCTTGCTTTATTTAAATGACTTTTACGCATAACGTATGTCAGTCCCATCGTACCCTTAACCAATTTCATTAACACTATTTTTAAATATTGGCCATAAATTGGAACAACTCTTTCGCATCAACGCCATTCGGTTGGGATAAAATTTTATGAAAGATGCCTATGTCGGTTCTGTTCAAATTCATGGTCATTATCAGATTATTTCTAGCGCCATCAAATCTAACACACTCCGTCAACAAATGGTGTAGGTCTTCAATAACTCCACAATCTTCACAATTGGGCGAAACTTGTACAATTTTGAAAACTGTTTCTATCCATCTATGTAAGGCTGAACGTAACATACTTGCACAAGATATCTAGCGTAACAATGTCTTTGCAGTGGATAATTCACTATTGGGTGTCCTGAATGCTTGTTTACTCCTCTTATATAAAAACACTAATACTATGTACCTAATTATTATTTTTGTTTCAGTCTTAGGGTAAAAACAAAAGCGCAAACATAGCGTATCAAATATCTCATACAATCAGCCCTGGAATCATCGCTAATCTCGTCAGCTTTGTGCCGCAAACAGTAGACAACTTCGTTTAGAAAGTATTGTAATTTTGTTGTACAAATAATTATTTAATTATTATGTAATAAATACTGTTTATTTATTCAAATGGTTTTAGTTTTATCCTGTACGTTTGTAGTTCGGTAAAAATGACCATAGGAGCCGTGTAGCGTCTTCTTGCGTAAAAGGAACAGCCAGTGTATCTACAATAATTTCGTTGAGAAAAATAAATCCAAAAATAAAGAACAATGTTTAATAATTTATTGTACAAATCGATACTGGAATTAAGATAAAGGATAGATTTAGTGTATCTTAACAATAAAAATAATTTAAATACAATAATAATTATATATTAGTATGAATAGACAAGCTTTTCCAACAACCCATATACAGACACCCAACACGGTGATAATTATAACTATAAAACTTGGCAACTCATGTTAAACGGCACATTTATATAGTTTCGTATTGGGGGAACAGGACAGTTGCGGTGAAAGCGAGACGAAACATTCATAAACTTGCTCATATAAAATTCGTTTTGTTTTTTTACATCAGTGATTCCTCAAAAACTATAAGCTAAACTGTGACGTTTATAACGAAGTGGAAGAGGTATTATGTACGCGTTCAACTAGTGCAATCATAACAGTAAAATACAAAAACAATATATAAACTGAGTTGTATAAACAAGATCTAAACATATCCATACTGATGGCCAACAATACTGAATTATGCCCTTGATTCAAAATTATTTACTACTATTAAGTGCCAGACCAAGTGGTGGTAGCCAGTTCAACTCTGCATTAAAATAAAAGCAACGTCAAAAATAATAGGCATAATTTTGATTAAGTTGCTATTATTCCAATGCTTTTCATAGGCGATTACGTTTCACAACGCTTGTTGCGTGACTAAGCGTTGGCCAATCATTGCATGAATACATGCGCATGCGACACAAAATTTTCTTTTGACTGTACAACTTTTCAAGTCCCACCAATAAACAACATAGAACAATTACAATGTTAACAATCACATAATGATACATAAATTCAAAGGATTTATACAAATTTGTCTTTTTATTTATCAAACAATTTCATTTTATAAAAAAATGCACTTTATTGTTACCATACATACGGACGCAGATACAACAAAAAGAGGATTCTTAAATTAACTGTCATGTTTAAACAATTAACGAGGAAAAAATAATAAGTATAATATATATATTTTTTATATTTAGTCACATAAATGAAATACTTTAACTGTACAGCCACAGTCACGATGCAAACATTTTTTAAGACTGGCAACATAAAATCACCTGGCAAGAAATAAGGATCTTGTCACAAGAACCATTTACTGCACCATAGACAATCTGTATTTGATTTATAATTTATTTTTGTTGACACATTTGAAAACTTATAGACACTCGATATATCATTCCGATTTGAACACACGATTGTAAATACTTATAATAATACAAAATAAACACTTTCGACCATGACTGCACATACACTAACTATAACGACACTATAATATTTAGCTAAATTATAAAATAACATTTGGTAATAAACTTGACTAGTACATTGTTCGGGACAACCGATTTCACTCAGGAACGAGATTGTAATATAAACAAAGTTAATACTATCTGAATACTAATAAAATTTAGCGATTTGTCTAGCAATTCCGAAAAATAGTCGTAACTTTGACCAAGTGTTAAAAAATCTTTCGATCGACCTAACAATAGTGTATTAGAACACTTGTCTTACGCATCTGTCTGAGACATATGGTGATTTCTACTCAAAATAATCTATGAATCTCTATTTTTTTCCGAGAAGGGCTTTGTGGTCTTGTTTTCTAATTTCATAATAACTCTTATCCTAATCAAAGCCAGTTTTGCAAGCCCTCCTCGATTCTACAGATTTTTTTACCCAAAAGGTCAGATTTCCACGTGGCTTCACAGACCTCGGTCAAAGTAAGGACTCCTTAAATTTTAGTTTATAAAGACCTCGTTTCCCTGCATAACATTATAATATTGTGTTCTCTAGCACTCTTGCGAAACAGTATTACGAAGCTCAATCAAACGGTACTAGGTAGAATGTATAAAGATTTAAAAATGTGTAAAGTAGCTATTACATGTCGTGATAGGATATCGATTTCTATTTATAATCAAAATAAAATTGTGGCACATTTATTGTACTTAATCATATTGTTTTCAGTACCGTATAGTTGTGTTGTGATATCTGGCTTCTACTAGTGCTTTGGCACTATGTAATTGTTATTCTGTTCATCCTGCTAAGGACGATAAATGGAAGACAAGTTTGTTCCATACAAGCAATTTGCTTGTAACATATAATGGCCCTTCATACGTAAGCTATTGAGATATGAAATATCAATTTCACTATCTCAATTATCATAAAAATCAAAGATGTCACATAGCAATAGACATCGATATGTATCACGAGATGCATTAGCGGAGTTACCATCTATCTATTAGGTGCAGTGCCGTAATACTGTTCTTATTATTGTATTGTACTCTATACGACTAGTTATTGTGATATCATGAAGTCAAACTGCTAATTTACACCTAGGTTTATTTATTTATATAAAAGTGTGAATATTTGTATTATTTAAATTTATTACTGGAACGGGGACCGGTGTAATTGTTGGCCAAACTTCAGGTCGGAGTTAACATAAAAAACAGAACGTAATATAACGGGTACTTATTCCATTCGATTAAAGTTTTCTTGCTATAATTTATTTTAAAACATATTTTTCTTCCTCGATTATTATTATTTAATCCAACAATAACGAAGTGGCTTTAACTCAAATTCCCATTCACACCGGCCTCCGAACACTAAAAATCAGCGTCTGAGCTACAATTTAGCTAACATCTACGGTAGGAGAGTCAGTTCGCCTACTTACCCGATATAGGCACTTATACAATTTGGCCTAATGCTTCGAACGCTTCGGTTGACAAGGACTCGGGAACTTTCATGTTATCATCAAAACCATACACCGTGAAGTCGTGGACCTATAATGAGGAGTCACTGACCTTGGATAACCTACAATCCTATCCAAGTTACTATTGTCTTGAACTCGGGCCACATAGGCAGTTTTCGTAATAAATAGGCGTATTGAAGAGCTAACCAGTTGAGACACAAAGTTCCATCAGTCCTTTTCACCCGAAGTGTACTCGAAACTTGTATAACATTTGTTCGTGCGACTGTATCGATCGAATCTATCGGTCTACACCATACGCAGCCACACTACGAAAGTACCACGTTTCGAGAGAGCGCGAGGACCCACCGGACATGATTTAGTTACGGCAACAGTCCGATTCGTAATATAAGAGTCATATTGTGTTAATAATCATAAAAACATCCATGTGTAATCTTGTTATGAATTTGTTTTCTGAATGCGAATCGGAACAGTTCCCGCTGCTAACACTCGGTTTCATACGGCCTGATAAAATCTAACCGACCGTCAAATGTCAACTGATAGGATTGGTAGTTGGATTTATTGTTGGTCGACCAGTCAACAAACGTGAAATCATCAGTGATTTGACCAGACTAGAAACCAGTAAGTTGCCAGTAGGTGTCGGCTAAGGCAAACCGTTACGAATAACTATCACACTTATTTAATAACTATGGTCGAAGAGCGGCAATAACCGGGCAGTATAATATTTTCTTAACAACGACAAAAAAAAAAAAACGAAGGCTCATTTTAATTAAACATAAAAATGTTTGAACCCTGCAGAGTATTAGCGTGACTGGGAAATTGGAAACATGGGAATTGGAACCTTGAAATGAAAGTAATGTTAAAATGACTGAATGATGTCGAAACGGAAAACGAAATCATCAAAAATTGGAGGTAGTTCATTTGTTCGTCGACTTCAAGACCTTCGTACGACATCTTGTGAAGCATAAACAAAACACTAAAAATTGATTTTTGTTTCATAGAATAACACAAGTTTTATAGATTTGTGTAAGTTGATTTAGGAATCGATTTTTTCTCTCATATTCCCAGTTACGCCAACACAATGACTTTAAGACTAAACAAAAGTGAGTGGTTGAGTGCGTGCCCACGCAGTGCAGTGTGCGCGGCTCACTTGGTGGTCATGTCGGGCCAGTAGTTGATGTAGTATCGGTGGGTGCTGCCCTCGAACAAGCGGTCCAGCCAATTCTCCAGCCCGTCTAGAAGGTTCTCTGGAGATCAAATATGCCAAGTGTAAAAAAAAGAGAATGAGCTGCCATCTAGGACAAGGCCTTAGTCATTCCAAAATACCCTCAACAGTTATAAATACAGTGATTATTTACTACTTGAGTAGCTTCTGAGGTTTTTAAGTGGAGGCCAATATTTAGCAGTGTGTATGGGTTGATAATAGGTGTTGAGAGTGTGTGACTCACCCTGCATGAGCACGGGCGGGTCGGTGGTCTCGTCGGCGGAGGAGGAGTCGGGCGAGGTGTGGAAGCCGATGAACGCGCCCGCCTCGGGGTCCAGCACGCTGCCCTCGCCCAGGGACCGCGTCATGCGGCTCATGCGCTGGAACATACATCACACTTATACGATTTGTACAGGCACTCGTTTCCAATTCCAATTTACGTTTATGGCTCCATCATTAAGACATTCGATTCGGTTATTCACTTTGGCATTCAGTTAAAAATGCTATGGAAGGTCATTAGAGAAAATGGTCCTTACTCAATCACCTACAAATGGTTGGTCAAGACCAGACCAAGTGATTTCATCGAAGATCTATACTAATATTATAGAGAGGTAAAAAAAATTTGTAAGTTTGTATGTAGGAGGTAATCTCCGGAACTAATGATCCGATTCTAAAAATTATTTCACTGGTAGAAAGCTATATTATTCCTGAGTGCTATAGGCTATAAACTATAGTAAAAAGCTATGGTAGATAAACCGCGAGCAAGTAGTTACCTTGTGCGGCTTGGTGCACTCGGGGTGCTTGGCGTGGTAGATGCAGAAGTACTTGCGGTGCGGGTTGAGCGCGAGCACGGTGCCCACACAGTTGCGCGCGTTGAGGCGCAGCTCGCCGCCGCCCAGCGACAGCTGCAGCACGCGCCGGAACCACGGGATGTTGCGCTCCACGCACAGGTACGCGAACACCAGCGTCTTGTTCCTGCACACCGCAGCGCACAACGGTTACATTACAATTACACTCATCATGACTGCTGGCGCTGTTATTACATGCACGGTTGGCGCAGTGTTTGAGAGATCGACTGCTGCGCTACGTGTCGCGGGTTCGATTGCCGCACGGACCAAATATTTTATTCTACAGATAATTGTTTCGGGTGTGATTATTATGAATGTGAATACACACCGTGCCTCGGAAAGCATGGAAAGCCGTTGGTCCTACGCCTGATCTCTCTCCGGTCGTGTCGGATTTCCATCCCATCGGACTATGAGCACACACTTGTGCTCCATAATATCCCCTGCGTTGTAGGTTAATCTCCGGTGAGATTGGCCGCCATAACCGAAATTCGGTCAAGAGAACATTATTGCATGCAAGCAAGTAAAGTGGTTCTTGCATGCAATAATGTTCAATAATAAGTCAGTGGACTTACGTTGTTTAAGCAATGTATAACAGTTACACGGTATTGTTTGAAGAGGAAAGAATGTACTGACGTGCTTGGTTTTTACTCAGATTATGGGTCTACCATTAAGGAAGCATTCATAACAAAAAAAAACAAGTATATTTCGAAAAACTTGACTTATGTGGTTTTTTTAATGAACGATTCAATTACTGTTCATTCTACAGACGCCGATCGCAACACTACGTAAATATACGCGCAACTTCATCCAATTTTTCTGTATTGACAACGTTTTTTGTTTATTGTTTGCCATATGTTACTACTTCCCGGAATTTGATCTTTATTAGCGACACTATCGGATGGTGTAATAATACAGCGTGTGTTTATTTTTCCAAAATCAACATGTTCGATTCCTGATTAGGGATATCGTTTTTCCAAAAATCCAATGTTGCAGTTTAAGTTTTCATCAAAAACTGGGCTCGAGACCTTTTCGATATTCCTTATAGTTTCGGATATGGCCATCCACGCCCACTTGAAAAATTCACCCTGTATATTGTATCTTTGACAACAACGGTTACAACATTGGTTGCTGCCAAATCGTTCATAATTATATCTCAGTTTCTTTTCCACACTCGAACTGTAGGCGATCTTGCTACGCTCGGACGCGAAAACTTGAATCTACTATTGTTTATTTAATCAAATTGTTCGGCGTTCATGTATGAAACGATGCATGACTGTAGATGAAGCAAAAGGGTTATATAAGAATCGTAGCACGTGGCGTTCTGTAGTTTCTGCCTACCCCCATGGGAAAAAGGCGTGATTTTATGTATGTATGTATAAAATTGTTACAATCTTTACGATCGTGGATACTTTATTTCTCTGCCGAATTAACGTTTTCTTGTATGTAACAGTAAGAGACTGTAAACTCATATAATAAAAATAATATATTTAAGCCATTCCTGTCCCACTCTTTAAGGACTAAACTTTATGGAGCCCTCTCAGGTGTGCAGACTTCCTCACGATGTTTTTCCTTCAGCGTAAGCGCAAGTGATCATCAAATTCTGATTCGCACATGATCCTGAAAATTCAGAGGTGCGGATCGGAGAACTCAGACCCTGCATGGAAGGCAAGCATTCAACCGCTAGACTATCACTGCGTTCCTCCTCACATCAATAATATTTTATACACATTTTTTACAAGAATGTAATTTTTATCCAGAAAAGGAAGGAAATAAAAGCAAAGAATATAGCAGTGATAGCCTAGCGGTTGAACGCTTGCCTTCCATGCAGGAGGGTCTGAGTTCACACCCGGCTCGCACCTCTGACTTTTCGGAATCATGTGCGGATCAGAATTTGACTATCACTTGCGTTTACGGTGAAGGAAAAACATCGAGAGGAAACCTGCACACCTGAGAGGGCTCCATAAAGTTCGTGACGGTGTGTGTAGTCCGCCAACCCGCACCGGGCCAGCATGGTGGACTAAGGCCTAACCCTTCTCGTTCTGAGAAGAGACCCTTGCCCAGCAGTGGGACAGTAATGGGTTGAATTTAATTAATGCATAAGATACTCACTTGCGATAAGGCCACACAATCTTATGGAACTTGGACAGCAGCTGCACACGGCTCTGCATGTCCACCAGCAACACGATGGTGCGACAGCCGGGCTTCAATAGTCTGCAAATAACATAACCTTGTGAGCAGCACTGATACAATTAGTTCACGGTTCCGAGGCTCTAGAAACACTGTCTTGACGACACGGAGATCGACTGTTGCGCTACGTGTCGCGGGTTCAATTACCGCACGGAACAAATATTTTGTATGATCTACTGATAGTTATTTCAGGTCTGGGTGTAAGTCCATGTGAATATTTGTGTTTGTAAACGAACCCACGATACAGGAATTATACCGAGATTAAGGCAGTGTTTAAAAAAAAACTTACTCGTTTTTCCATTGTGATAGTCTAGTGGTAGTGACCGTTGACTGGCAAGTCGGAGGTCTCAGGTTCAAATCCAAAGCATGTACAGTCAGCATCAAAAATATGTATACACGTAGCCAAATTCAGACGCTTATTCTTGGAAAACTATTGGTTAAAATCATAAAATTTAAATGACTGTGTATTTTTATGTATTCGAAGATACTATGTGTAACATTGGTCAAGATTTCAATCACTATTTTCTCTAAATATCGCGTTTGAATTTCATTTCAAGTGTATACATCTTTTTGATGTTGACTGTACCTCTGACTTATCGTGAGTTATGTGCGAATTTTAAAATTAATGCTCCGTGCCTCAAACCATAGAAAGCCGTTGGTCCTGCGCCTGATCTCTCTCCGGTCGTGTCGGATTGCCGTCCCATCGGACTATGAGAGTGAAGGAATAGAGATTACACGTGTGTTTGCGCACACACTTGTACTCTATAATATCTCTTTCGTGGTTGGGTAATTCTCTGGTGAGATTGGCCATCGTGACCGAAATTCGGTCAGAAGGACATTATTGTGTTGGCACCAACTAGAGCAGTCAGCATATTGGAATTGAACATCCCTTTTATTTGTTGATTACTTTTGCAATTTTTTATTTAATGTGTGTGTGATTATAAACTTAACTTTGTCTCACAGTTCTTTCATAACACAATAGACACAGATTTTCAAGCTATTTAGTCGGAGAACCTATAGTTTCTCTAACAAAAGAATGGCGTCTTGTCAGACTGAAGAGGCAACAAGTAGAGTGGTCGATATAGACCACATAACATAAGTAGCGATTACTACTCGCAACAAGGCAAAAAGTAAACCGCCATCTATCAGAGTGAAGCTACAACAACAAACCCTGAATCGCACTATGAGAGTTTACAACGATTCTAACACATATACGAACGTCCGACATCAATCGTCGGGCTTCGGCCCGCCAGGCTAACCACCTTGCCTGGTCGGAGGATCCTCTCTTTTCAATGGAGGAACACCATACCTCATTCAGTGGCGTGCGGTTCATAAAGAGAAAAAGACACTGCCATCCTACAAAACACAGATAAATATTTACTTTAGAGACCCGCGCGACTTCGTCCGCATTAAGAACTACACTACACTACACTACGCAACAAAAAAAAATATTTCCTCACCATATAAACCTTCCCTGGACTTCCACAAATATTTCAAACCCAAAATTAGCTAAATCGGTTCAGCCGTTCTTGAACTAATGAACAGCAATTGATTTATATATATATAGATAAGATATTTCAGGTGGCAAATCACATACATCATTATTTAATCGACATGACGACGAATCAACATCAACATGGAGTAGGTATTTTTGGTAAGTAAGCTTTTAAAATTTTCTGCCTATCCCGTCTAAAAACTCTGTGCGGCGTGCACAGACCTCATTCCACCATACATACCTAACAAGTCCGTTGTACTTCTCTGCTCGCAACTCGTGCAGCCGGAGCTCTGAACTGGGTTCGTTGTTATTCTTCTTGTTGACGCCGTTCTGTTTCTTCCGCTCATCTTTCTGACGCTGCACCGACTCTTCCTCCACGCGTCTGTCAAATTATGAATATTATAAAACCTGTATATCATTATACAGCATCGAAGGTTATATTTCAATGATTGCATAGCACAAAAAAAAATTGAATAATTTTCATGGTAATTTCTTTTAAATATATATATATATATATATATTTTCAATTGTTTTTAAGCTATTTTTAGCAACTAATATAATTTTTTAAGCTGAAGTAAATTTCAATAACTTTTCTAACTTTTGCTAGAGATGACGTCACTAAGAAGGGTGAAAACGGTGCCTTTTCCGCACCAACTAACATGTTTTGCTACCAGGTAAGGTTGTGACCCTAAAAGAGTGGAGCAGTACACATACATGAGCGAGGGTAACGGGGGACCTCTCTAGTCTCCCCCAGGACGTGCACGAGGGGATTGACGTCTTTAGAGTCGCTCCCTCCGGGAAGTGCTGTTCGGCATGACACCATGGTGAGCTTCGGTGCGGTCTCCTAAGAGTTTTCGAAGCCCACCATATGGTGTCGAGGCGGACCACCGCGGTGAGTGCAGCCGGTAGAAGTAAAAAGTACACATACATGAGGTACGCCATGAGGTATCCAGCCGCGAGCACGAGCACGACGGTGGCGAGCACGGACAGCGCCGAGATCGCTTTCTGCGTGCGCATGGCGGCCGCGGCTCGCTCCGTCCACTCGCATACTTTTAGCACGGCGCGCCATACTTTGCCTAATGCTGCTTCGTCTAACAGCTCCTGATAAAGAATATTCAATGGCAAACGTTATCCCTGATCAAAGACAAGATTATTACAGTACTTAAAAAATGAGCATTTTCAAGCGCTGTCCCAGACTAGCAGACATTTCGTGACTACAACTCATGAGTAGTTTTGTCGTAGGTAGGCAATTTTGATATAATACATAGGTAGGCTTCGTAACACAATTAGAAATTTGTCAGTATAGTAATATTATAGAAAGCATCATTGATATTATAATTAGATTTTTTGTGAATATAAAAATGAAGCCTCAAATTACTAACCTGTACATGAGCTTCATATGCCATCACCTCCGTCGGCTTTAGCAACCTCTTGATCAGCTGGTCCAGCGCTCGTTTGGTCTCGTTGAGCCGCTCGTGGTACTTGAGCAGCTCGTCGCGCAGCGCGGGGTCCTGCGGGGAGTGCTCGGCCGTGCAGTGCACGTGCGAGCAGCTCGGCCACGTCTCGTTAAGCCACTCGTACTGGATGCGCGTGGGCTCGCGACGCCAGATTATCACGATGCGGTGCTCCATTTCTGATATGTCGCTGCCTGTTAAAATAAAGGATTTATGTAATGTCACTGTGACATTCTATGGAAAATGGGCAGGTGGAGAGCTTTACTACATGGTTTCCGGAAACCCTATGAATGAACACCCTATGATCACCATATAAGCAGATATAAGCGGCGCCGCCGCACACCAGCACGCAGCACAGCCGCGCCGTGCTCCGCAAGGAGCGACTCAAAGTATCAGTATGTGTAGTGTCTGACCGGATCCGTTGGCGAGCGCGTGTATGAAGGCGGGCTGCTTGTGCGCGTACACGTAGGCGTAGTGCAGGCGGTCGGGCGGCGCGCGCGCCAGCTGGCGCAGCGCGTGTCGCGCCGCCGCCGCCGCCGCGCCGCCGCCGCACACCAGCACGCAGCACAGCCGCGCCGTGCTCCGCAAGGAGCGACTCAAAGTATCAGTATGTGTAGTGTCTGACCGGATCCGTTGGCGAGCGCGTGTATGAAGGCGGGCTGCTTGTGCGCGTACACGTAGGCGTAGTGCAGGCGGTCGGGCGGCGCGCGCGCCAGCTGGCGCAGCGCGTGTCGCGCCGCCGCCGCCGCCGCGCCGCCGCCGCACACCAGCACGCAGCACAGCCGCGCCGTGCTCCGCAAGGAGCGACTCAAAGTATCAGTATGTGTAGTGTCTGACCGGATCCGTTGGCGAGCGCGTGTATGAAGGCGGGCTGCTTGTGCGCGTACACGTAGGCGTAGTGCAGGCGGTCGGGCGGCGCGCGCGCCAGCTGGCGCAGCGCGTGTCGCGCCGCCGCCGCCGCCGCGCCGCCGCCGCACACCAGCACGCAGCACAGCCGCGCCGTGCTCCGCAAGGAGCGACTCAAAGTATCAGTATGTGTAGTGTCTGACCGGATCCGTTGGCGAGCGCGTGTATGAAGGCGGGCTGCTTGTGCGCGTACACGTAGGCGTAGTGCAGGCGGTCGGGCGGCGCGCGCGCCAGCTGGCGCAGCGCGTGTCGCGCCGCCGCCGCCGCCGCGCCGCCGCCGCACACCAGCACGCAGCACAGCCGCCGCCGCGCCGCGCGCCACTCCACCGGGCACACGCTCTCCAGCACGCTCTGACACACACACACGGCACTTCTTATCGACATGTCTATTAATTGATTCGGAACTAACTCACGTACGCTGAAAGCGTTCATAGTTAGACACGAATGTAACTAAACAAAACTATTGTCCATGTCCATTCAAAGATTGACCATGAGTTGAGAGAGCTAAATTGCTTGATTTTTTATTATTATACGAACTGTTTCCTGCGATTTCGTCTACATGATTGTCTCGCAATAATATCGCAGCCTACCGGCTTAACTACAACCAAAAACCATCCAGATGACCTCATAAGCACAAAAAAAATCATCAAAATCGATCAAGCCGTTTAAGAGCAGAATAATTACAAAGACACGCACGCCAGAATCCAAACTGTCTGTTTGTCTGTCTGTTACGTTTTCACGCCTAAACTACTGAACCATTTTTGATGAATTTTGGTATAGAGATAAGCTTCTTGTTGTTGCGAAAATAAAACTTGAAGTGAGTGCAATAGGGGATGAAAGTTTGTTTGAAAAACCAATCATTTCTCAAGTTAGGGATAAAAAAAAATCAATGCATCTATATTTTTGGTAAGAAATAAGGAATGCTTCTGCGTTTTTGACCAATTAAGGCAAAATAGGGAGTGATTTTGAGTAATGACCAATATGGATTTAAACACAACAAAGGTACAAGAGAAGCTATACGTAGTATTAGCGCTAAGACTCATCATAGACAGAAGAATGGATATTGGTCACTTACATAGCATTTGTAGATTTAGAGAAAGCATTTGACAAAGTAAATTGGACAAAGATGATGAAAGAATTAAACGAAGTTGGGCGAAGTTTTAGAGACAGAAAAATAATATACGAACTGTACAAATACCAAGAAACTATAATAGAAGTAGGAAACGAAAAAGGAACCCCTAATATAAGACAAGGAGTAAGACTCACGTTGTTCACTATCACCAGTAATATTCAACATCTCTATTGAATCGGCAATAAAGAAAATATCCGAAACATCTGACAGGGGTGTCAAATTTTACAGCGAAATAATAAAATTCATTCTATTTGCAGATGATATCGCAGCAGTTGCAGAAACACATACAGATTTAGAAGAACTACTTAAAATAATTGATAATACTATCCAAGAATTTTCACTTAAAAAATAATATTTAAAAGACTAAAATATTAAGAGCATCTAAGAAGGAAATAAATTTCCAAAATCCAATAGTAATAAATAACGCCTCACTTGAGAATGTAAATAAGTGTAGATATTTAGGTAGCCTTATCACTGCAGATTCAAGATATACACCAGATATTAAACGCAAAATAGAAAACAGCATTTCAAAATAAAAAACAAATTTAGGGCTAGAATTAAAAAAAAAAATTACATGAGCTAAATAAAGGAAAAGGTTGCCGTCAGAGACTGTACTGGAGAGAGAAAAATCTAGAGAACAATGGAGAGAACTTCATCAGTTACACCAACAAGAGCCAGGTTCTTAAATACGAGGAGGAAAAGGCGGTGATTTCTATTATTTTTTAAATTACTTACCTACCTTTGTATCCTATCCTACTAATATTATAAATGCGAAAGTTTGTGAGGATAGATGGATGGATGGATCTTTGTTACTCTTTCACGCCAGAACGACTGAACGGATCTGGATGAAATTTGGCACAGAGATAGATTATAGTCTGGATTAGCACATCGGCTGTACAGGTTCGTAAATCACGCGGGCGAAGCCGCGCGCGGCGGCTAGTACCTATATATACATATAGTCTATCTATAGGTACTAATCGCTGAGAGATTTGAACCGCTAACAGATTTTGTAATAAATTTAAAATTTAAATTGATAAAAAAAAAACACCCGATAAGCTTACACCCAGTGAAGCGGGCGGGTAATTAATATTATAAACTCGAAAGTTTGTGAGGATATATGTTTGGTACTCTTTCACACAAAGACGACTGATCAGATTTGTTTGAAATTTAGAAAGGGGATAGCTTATACCCTGGATCAACATATAAACTATCTTTTATCTCGAAAAGACACTGTTACCGCGGGTAACACCGCAGGGTGCAGCTATCTATATGTACTAATATTATAAAGCTGAAGAGATTGTTTGATTGTTTGGACGCGCTGATCTCTGAAACTACCAGTCCGATTTGAAAAAATATTTTTGCCTATTTATTGAAGAAAATTTTTGAATCTTGTAAAAATGCACATGTTCGTAATCTAAGCAATAAACAATATTGTTTTAGAAAAGTCCTGCAAAGAAATTAAAAATACGCAATTCTTAACAATTCCCTGTGTAACCCTTTTCATATTTACCTGCGAGGACAGTCTGGGCAGCGTCAGCATCTGGTTGGCCTCGATCAGCTGGTGTAGCGTCTGCGTGGGTATCTCCGTGGTGCTGACGGTGGCAGCGGGCTCCGTGCTGTCTTCCTTGAGCAGCACCATGGTGTCCATGTGACGCTGCACCTTGTATCGAGCGGTTACATTGGTGGTGTCGCGGGCTCTCATGTCTACGAAACTAGAGAGTACAAAAGATGTGGTTGGATTGGTTGGAATAATGTATTTATATTGCTAGTATTGCAAACAATATTGGTGATACAATTTCTGAATCGACAGTCATAATGTGTAAGATTGCGTCTATAGGTAGGTGCTATCGATTATTGCTTAAAATTTAACATCACATGCAATAACAAATATCATCTTTTTTTTTCTATTTGTCCATGTTGCAACCAGTTTCTAAGTATGAGCAGATGTTTTGTAAGAAGTTTTGGTCTTTGCCATTTAATGCAATAATATTTTTTTTCCTGATTAGATTATTCGTGTGATATGTGTGTGTATTGTCTGTATTTTATATAAAAATAACACTTTAATTATCAAATATTTTATACATTACTAGCGACGCGCCTCGGCTTCGCACGGGTAGGACACAAAATAAGCATAAATTAAAATAAAAAATTGTTGATCTGATCGCTGCCTAACTTCACAGGATCAGCCGCTAATTTGAAGTTTACCTAAAAATTTCATTAAAATCGCTCCAGCCGTTTTGGAGTCCATAGGGACTATAAATACACACATTTTGTTTTTATAGTAGGTATCTATATAGAATTCACTCCTAAATCTATGTAGGTATTGAAAGTTTCCATGATCCAACTTTGGAGACAAGCAAAAATGAACCCTATTCCAACAAATTAATAGTAACAGACATTGAAATAAAAATCATATTTTCCACTCACCCAAACGCGACTCTATCTCTATAGTGGAATGCAGTGATGAGGTATCTGAGGCGGATGGTCTGGCGCTCCTCGAAGATCAGCGCCTTGACCTTGTTGTCCTCAAAGTCTGACACGAAGCCGTCCACGTTACTATCGCCAATCGCGCTGACCAGCTTGTACGGGAACTTCCAACGCATGAACTCTGTGTGCAAATACATAAGGATAAAATTGCTTGAATTTTGGCCAGAAGAAAAAATAGAGAGCAGTATTTTTTACGCATTACGAAAACCACTCACCCAAAATCTTAGGCAGTGACGCCAGCCCCTCTTTATATATATACACATGCTTGTCCAACACGAACGATAGACTTGGTACTCCATGTACCCCGACCCGTCTCGCCAGACTGGACTCATGTCCCGCGTGCACCGTTGCCATAGTAACGCCGAGCGGCTGCAGTGCTTCCACCAGTCGTCGCCAAGCGGCGGCTGAGCGCACGCAGTCGAAACACCAGTCAGTGTAGAATAGGACTAACGCAGGAGTGTGAATACTTTTTTCTACTATGTTATTTTCGAAGTGGCTGGAAAGATAGGTCGTATTTAAAGGTTGAAGAGCGGCAAATTTTTAAGAAATCTTGAAAATTCCTGAGCGGAATAGCTAGCTAGGTAAAGTGAATTAAAAACGCACCGTTTCACGAGCTTTTGTGATTGTTTCCGTGACTCGTAAACGGTCGAACAACGATACAAGGAATCAGCTTTTTCTTTGTATCTCAGTGAAATAATATTATTTGTGCAATAATCACTTCAGAATGTCGCCAAACTTAAAGACCACATTTAAACCAAGAATAATAATTAAAATAACTTACCGTGCGGTAACTGATAGTTTGTGAAACAATGTTATATCTTGGTCCTGTGTTCGGAAATGTGTTCCAAAGAACTCTTCAAATGGATCGTTACTGGAACAATACATACGAAATGAATGTTGACAACTGAGATTTTGCAAAACTCATTTTCATGTGAAATGGAAAGATTGATTCAGTAACCGACTCGCGCTTGAGTCGTTGTGGATTGTATATTGTTGTCCTATTGTAGGTACGATTTTATAAATTTTAATTTTTAGAACCTTCTTTCAAATGAAGCCAACGAAACGCAAAAAGTTAAAAAAATCTCGGAACGGACTCAGAATAGCCCCATTTTACAATGAATGTCAGAAGCTCCAAGGTCTCCTTAGTCAAAGTGCGTCACCCCTTGGAGCTTGGCACCCGGGGCGGACCCTCCCTC
Source organism: Shargacucullia verbasci (assembly GCA_947562105.1). Classification (NCBI taxonomy): domain Eukaryota; kingdom Metazoa; phylum Arthropoda; class Insecta; order Lepidoptera; family Noctuidae; genus Shargacucullia; species Shargacucullia verbasci. The sequence goes on from OX387284.1 coordinate 1,577,326, forward strand.
CCGTTTACACCGCCACTGGGTAAGTCGATGGTTTTACAGAGCTCGAGCTCTGGCAAGTGCATAAATATTTTTATTTACGAAGATATTAATATCTCTTATTCAACGTTTTTGCCAAGTTCCAGAAGCTGTGCAATTCCAGCTGCATTTCAGATGAATCCGTCAAATTCCAGTCATATGATTCTAAAATACGAAAGCTACTCCTACAAAATGGCACACTAATCTAAATAGACAGATACTATCTACAATTCTACAACTATTTTCACACTGATTGCTGTGAGATTCTTAGCCATTTCGCAGATCCGCTGCCGGCGTGTAAACAGTAAAGGTTGAACGTTTGAGTCATGTGTGAAGATCGCAAAACTCGTGGGGAAATACACTCTGAGTAACATTGTTTTGACTTTTGATTCATGGAGTTATATAAATAATAAGGATAAGGATGAAAAAGCGGTTCAACATTTATATGAAATATCTTTGTACTCAAATGCAGTTTCGGGAACAACTAGTTTATAAAACTAACTTTTTTTCACACATTTCTCTGAAAGTTTATTTATTTTTATGATAAACATGTTACCACCACTGTAAGAGTTATTGCTTTAGCAACTGTTTTAGCATGTCAGCGATAATGTTAGCATCATAAACATATAGTTGTGGTGTGGTTTCGGTGTGTTCAATTTTATAGTAAATCCAAATAGTTTATTTTTCTTTTTCTTGCTATATTATGCCTATACTTATTTTCTTTTTTTCACAGAATGACAGATGTCAGGTCAACATAAAGGCATTGTTTAAATAATTTTAGGTTATGCATTTATAAAACCAATTAATTTGGCAGTTCCACACTATTATAAATATGAAAGTAACTTTGCCTGTGTGTTAGTTACCTTTTTTCACAACTAAACCACAGAACCAATCATACAAAGAAACCAAATTTTACAAAGAGATAGCCTAGGGGTGCATTAATTAAAGTTTTTCATCACAGTTAGGATTCCCATTGGTTTTTTAAAAATATTTGTGACTTATGCTAATCATAAGTCACCAATATTTTTATAATAAGCTCTTTTTTATAGAAAATATAGTCAAATAGTATGAAAATTAGAAATCTTACCTAAATCTTGCATACTGGCTGTAATCATGCCTGGGTTTATAAAGGTGGTCGTCTTCGTTCGTAATGCCATACAAGTCATATGCTTGTCTCCGTTCTGTGTCTGAAAGCAGCTCATAAGCTTGTTTGATCTCAACAAAACGGGTTTCTGCATTTGGGTCTTCATTTTTGTCAGGATGCCTGCAATATTATTATGGTTTGTATATTTATGAAGAAGACACAGTAAGATACACTTAAATTAAACTGCCTACATTGGTCATTGTCTCATTAAAGATGAGGGGTTGCTATCCAGATTGGGCAAAGTAATAATGGCATTGATCAAGTGGTTGTAAGTACATCTCTACCAAATCCTTTAAGGCAGAGGTCAGCAAGTAATTTTAAGTAGGATCTGGATATTGTTGAAATTTTTTACTGATGTCCCAAAAAATCTCATAATGCTTACTAGTTCCTACTGTTCAGCTCAGCTCGAACAATATTTGTTATTCTTTTATTTAAATTGAATAGGTATGTATATTTAATAATATTTGGCAGTCCAAGGTTCGGCCTTTCGCAGTCCAGTTATGGACCACGGTACGCCAGTTGCTGACTGCCGCTTTAGGGAATACAGGTGTAATGCTATGAATGAAAAATTTACCAACATTATAAAATTAACAGCATGAGTATTGCCTATCTATCATGTTGGTGAATTCTTTAGACTTTATTTAAATATATTATATCAATCATGATTTGCTTTTTACAATGAATGCAATATAATGATGTTTAATCCTTCATAGGAATAAGAGACAATTGAGCCATGTTCCAGTATTTATAGCAGGCAGATTGGCTTATCAGTATTACATTATAGGTATACTAACTTATTGAATAAACCAGCCTTATTTTTATTCATGATCATAGCCTTCATGACATGAAGACAATAAGGATAATTTACTAATACCTACAGTAATGTACAGTCATAATAACAACAGTATAAAAAAGGTAAATAAATAATAGTTGATCCTCCCATTTGGCGAGGCCTAATTTTCATAACGATATTTACTACACAATTAATAAGCTATTTTTCCGAGGACATCATTAATAACTTACCACTCTTTAGCTAACTGTCTATAAGCTTTGCGTATTTCTGGCAGGCTAGCCTTGCGGTTTATGCCCAGAATTTTATACGGGTCACCGATCTTCTGAGCAATAAGCAACGGGCACAGCGCGAGCACCAGCACCACCCACAGCCATCGCCCTTTCCAACCCTTGCATTTCCATTGCATATTACCAAACAGTTTCTGAATCAACCCTTGTGAATAAAACCTCCGTACTCTTCAAGATTACTCTCATAGCAAAATCCCGCACTCGGCAATAGAACGCATGACTGATATATGCGAATTGAACACGGAAAACTCAAAAACTGTTATCAGTCATTTGTCTTAAAATAGAACGGCTGAAAATTCGTGAAATTCTAAAATCTCACAAAAATTACAAAATGTCAATTGGGCCAAACCATAGACAATTAGTTGTTTTTCTGCGCAAATAGCAAAGACAACTGCTAAAAAACGTAGATCAATAAATGTTAATTTATCAGTGAGCGATTCCAATTTAAAATAAAAATACAAATCAAACATTTAATTCAAATTAAACGTGAGATGGTGGGAAACCAGTAATATTATGTTAATACAAGAGAAGCAAATACGTGAAAATATTAAAAGGGAAAAATTACCTCTTGCTCTTTGGTGTGATAATAAATGTCAAAAAGGTTAAGGATGCTTGTACATTTTTAATTTTATCGATAATTTTACATCTTGAAAAATACATTCAATATAACTATCAATAGTTAAGACTGTCCAATATCCTTTAGTAGTCTTTGTCTATAAAATAATATATATAATACATACCATATCAAGGTGTTTAAAAACTGATTAGTTGATAAGATTCTGAGATAAAGCTTAATCCTGACTTTTTGGGTAATATGGGTTCATTTTACATATTCTATTCTGTATTGGTAATTTTCAGTTAATAAGCTGTACTGATAACTTGCTACAGAATAGGTTCTACTGCGAAAGTTTTGTAATGGAATAAATCACAATACTTCAAGTAATTTGATCGAATTCAGATCTGCGTAAGTGAAGCATGAGGTAGCGAGCTATGTGTAGTTGCGTCACGTGTTACGTGTATGACTCGAGCCGATTTTGGACATCCGACATACATTCAAAATATCGATAATTTACGTTTAACTATTGCGGTGACATGCACATCAATTGATGACAGACGTCATAGAACTCATATAAGACGTCACATTTGTTTGCGGTTCGGTACCGGCTGGCCGCTATCAACATTGATAGGAAATTATAGAACTTGTATTCAGTTCAGAACTAAATCAAATTAGTTGTCAGTGACTGGTGTTGTGAAATATTCAAATAATATTCGTCTTGGAATTCAAGGAATCAACCCATAGTTAATTTTTTTTGGAAGTTACAACCGGTTTGTATGAATTATTTTCATCGTTTTTTTTTATAGGTTATTATCATCTGATGTCGACTAGGTTGACTGATGTAATTAAATGATTGCATTGTGAATGTGTATTTTGAGGTACTTCGTTTTATAATATCTCATATTAGTGAATTGGTCAGTGTCATCTCTTCGTCAGTCTTTTTTTTTTGCTTTACTCATTGTTTTAAAAGTTCAATACAATAAAAAAAGAAATCTGTGAATAATTCAAAATGCTAATTCATTATGAAAATGCTAATTCAAAGGAAACTATTACTAAGATTATGTTTTATGAGTTATTAGGTAACCATTAAATCAAGTTCATGTTGATTAGAATACAATCTTATCAGTGAAGTTTATCAGTTTTGAATCTCTAACAATGTATGTATTATATTATATACAAAATGCACAACAGACATTTATATTATTATCATAAGCAACAGGTAATTTTTTAAACAACATTTTACCCAATTTTTGGTATAGGAGTTGCCATTTTTGTTTTTTGGTTCCCACACTATTCACACACACATATTCACATGCACAAACACCCAGACCCCATACGACTATCCATGTATACAAAAATGTGTGGAGTGTGAGAATCAAATCCATGACAGCGCAACAGCCGATTGCTCAACCGCTGCTCCAATTGTGACATCTAAGTTTGGCGATACCTATACTGCATTTAAGACCATATCTAAACTCCTTGCCCTTGGCTCTGTCTACATGTTAAGTTTAAATTATCATAAATTAAAAGTACTCATACTCTTTTCTGATTCAAGTCACCTCTGCAGAGATTTAATTGTGGACTCTTAAAAACAGATAGGCTAACAAACTCTTTTTTATTATCATTAATAGGGATGTAAGGTTTCTTTCTGAATGTTCTGGGTAAAATCTTTATTATTAAGTTCAATAGTAACACTTCTATACAGAAAATACTATCTAAAACACATGTTAGATTAGATAAATATTCAATAATCATGATTACTCCTTCATGTGAGTCTGTACAATATTATTGATTAGATTCTGACTAGTCATGCTAAGTTTTGTAAGTCATTCTACTCATTCGTGGTTATGACCCCCACCCAAATTGTACAAGTCAAATTGATAAATCTAAAAATAGGCAAAATACGAAAATTTTAAATAAATTAATAAGTTCCTGCTTAAAAAAATCTAAACTAATCAAAAATAATTAGGTTTAATCTTTATTTATCATTTTTTTTTTCTTATATTAGTTAAATTCGAATTTGCTCAAACTTTAATGCTCGACTCACACAGAATATTATTATGTGCCCACCCATGTTTTGCAGTTGCTATGGGCGTTGTTTAATCATTTGCATAGCTAATACTTATAATGTTGATGATACCAGTTATTTAGATTAAGCTCCAGACGAGGCGGGAGGTCGTTGCCCAATAATGCGACATTCGGGGCTAAATATAGGTGGAACTTTTTTTTTTTTTTTTTAATAACTTTGCTCCACACTATGGTTTCTCCTGTATCGTGGGTACAGATTACAAACATAAATGTCACATGCACAACAACCAGACCCGAAACAACTATCTGTAGATCATACAAATATTTGTTCCGTGCGGGAATCGAACCCGCGACACGTAGCGCAGAAAGCTAATCGCTTAGCCACTGGGTCAACCGTGTCGTCAAAGTCAAAAATTTGAATGGGACTTAAGTGCAAATTGGCGATGTGCAATTTGTGTGTGGCATGGACCCTCCTCTTGAATCCACTCTAGATGCACAGCCTATTAGTATCAGTATCAGTGTTCTTTATGCTGTATGTCCTTGATGTTGGGAGATGGTTGTCTCTGCTAGCGAAGACCAAGAAATCCGCGAGCCTGCTCGGCGGTGCGCGCGTAAACTCATATATATTTACAACCTTGAGCCGCCCATTGTTACTTAATAAAAAGGTCCTACAAATATCGCATTATATAGCCTTATATATATATTTTATTTTCACTATTTTCTCGCCCATATCAACGATTGGTTGATAATGATAACACATTACACATGAACGTTGTATGGATTGAGTTAATGGCAGATATGTATGTTAATGTGATTTCACGCAAGTTAAAAATATAATAGGTAGTCTTCAAACACGTTTAAAACTGCGCATGATTTTCCACTAATTTGTTTGTTTTCTTTCTAATAACCATTATTTTTGGTCATATCAGGATAAAACTTTTTTAATTTATGGGGTATAAATTCGGAAGCTTAAGTAATAAAATAATAGCTAGATCATAGATCGTTATGATTAGTCAGCGTTACGGTAAAACGTGCGCAGGAGTCGACACTTACTATACTTTCTATCGTAATACTGAATTTTATCAGTCAGTTCTCTCTTTCTAAACATCGAAATTCTAGGTGCATGGTTCCAAATTTTGATGTTATAAAGGAATCTCAGAATCAGTCGTTAATTACACATACTGCCTCATCTGCGTACTGTTTCGGTCGCTTTCAAATTGCGTTCACTTAACAGCCTCCAATGAAACAATTGGCTGATAGTTGTGACGTACTTCAATTGCCGGCCGGTGGGTGTGCGCATGACGCTCAGCCAATTTAGAAGCAATTTGTTACAATATAAAAGTGACTATCGAGGCAGTGATTGTGTTTTATTCAGCCTGCAAGACAGAAGGGTCATGGACTTTTGTAACTAGAGGCGAGGTTATGTAGTTCACTTCACTTTTACTAGTCTGCGTTAGATACACTGGAAGAGCGAAGAAAATAGCGTATAAGATGAGAATATAAAATTGAAGAGCTGGATCATATTCGTACCTCGCCGTTTATCATAGGTCACCTCTATCATGGGTCATCGGGATAAAGCCACCACACATTGATATAAATACGGATATTTTAAACAAATCATTTCACACGACCGTTTTGACCACTTCTTTTTCTTTACCCTGAAAATCGGCTTCCAGGGTAATAGTGTATCGTATTATCCTTTGCTATGTTTGACAGCAATACAGTAGTAAAATGCATAGAATATATGAACTGCGCCATTTCAGAGAGGAATATACGTAACGACGAAATGAGAACCCCAGCCTTGCACGAAAATAATGCTTAAGCATTTAGCAGTCTATGATATTCACTCTGAATTATTTAAAGTAAGCTGATGAATAGTTTTAAAAACATGCAAATACATGAAAAATATGTTAGTAACCTGTCAAGTAATCATGAGTAAGTACGCGCTGACGAGACATTGTTTCAGCAAATATCGGTGAGCGCTGACGTCATTCCCTGTTTAATCTATTTAAATGAGGGTAATGACTTGACAGTCGCTCTAATTATCACGAACATTTTATTGGAGAAATTGTCTAGATCATGTCGACAGCCGAAAATATTTGTTTAAAAATAGTATCGTGGTTCACTTGTATCTTTGATCGTGGTTGCGGTTTACTGGTATAAGTACATCTCACATGCATACACAGTATACACACCCGCAACAACTATCTGTTAGGTCATATAAATATTTGTTTTGTGGAATTGAACCCATATATGACACACCTTACATTCTTAGCAACTGCTCCAATCGAACCATCAAATTTGTTTAATTCTGAACGGATAATTTTCTATTTTTCTAGTAATAGTCGTCAATAGGCTAAGTAATCAGTTAGATTTTTAATTTTAAACTATATAGCCAGTATTTAAACTATATAGCCAGTAGAAAAGTCGACGTTTAACAATAAAATACTATTCATTCGTCCTTGTGCGAATGCTTCGGAGAATTGTATCGCGGAGTAGATCAAATGATATAGTTAGTGTCATGTTTCTATTGTGGAATCAGAGTTACGCAATACGTTTATATACGCTTCATAATTAGACCCTATGATTTAAAATCGTGGTGAGTTATCATTTTGCCTGGGTGAGAATTTTATCTTGAAAACACAATATAACCTTGTATATTATTCGTATACTTGTTACGCTGATTTTATACCAGATTCTGTATTATTAGTTATCTGAATAAATTATCATAATCAAGTTATAGGTACCGATGAGAATACTTCAACCATTCAACACGGTGCGAGTTGAACATGGAACTTTACATAAGTAATGTAAAGTTCAGTAAGAACCGTATTCACCAACCACACACCAGCCGTTTACATATACAAAAGATTTTTTCTTCAACGTCCGACTTAGATCTAAGTACTTTCATGGATGTTTGTACTATTGGTACTTCATACTTCCATTGCTGAAATTTTCTCAATTCAAAAATACACTATCTAATATAATATAATATAAAGAATACTATATAATATAAAGATATATAATATAATACTATATAATATAAAGAAGTAGAACACGACTTTCAATTGCCGCCTCTTTTGTTTTATTGTGAAGACAATAACGCTTCATTGGGTTTCTTTTTTCTTTTGGATCCAGAAACCAATCATGTTGGACGCACTAGCCGATACTCTGCAGCCGTACAAGGAGATTGTGGGTAGCACCGCGGCCATAGTGACCGTGGGTCAGATGTTCTCTGGCTCGTTCATCTGCTGGGACATATACAAGCAAGGCGGCACCAGGGGCATCGGGATCGTGCCCTTCCTTGGGGGTATTATCATGTGAGTACACCTACTTATTTTCCTGACTACACTGTATGGGAATAGCTCAAGGGCCATAGTCATATCGTCAGACTTTAGATGTTCTCTTCGTTGGAGATATAAGCTGCACTACGCTGCTTAATGACTTGAGTATTAAGGGATAAAGGACCAAAACTGATGCTTTGCTGGAATATCAAATTTAAGGACGTGTTTTTCAAAACATTAGTTGCCTTTCAGTAGCTGCCGAAAAACTTAATTCTTGTAGTTATACACAATTTTCTACAATCAAATAACAATTTCTTTCGCAGGAGCATCCTTAACTTGAAATTCGGCGTCATACTCCGCGACGATAAGATGATACAAGTGAACTTAATCGGATTAGCCCTTAACATTGTGTACACTCTCATATATTTCAACTATACCCACGAGAAAATGAAGGTTTGGGCACAGATCGGTCTATCCGGAGCCTTTTCTGCCGCTCTCATCGGGTATGCCCAGATGGAAGACCCGAAGCTGGTGGAGAATAGATTTGGAACTATTATTACTGCTTTCATGTTCTATTTGATTGCCTCGCCGCTTTTCGGATTGGTAAGTTGTACACAGCCTTATTTCGAGATAAACAAAGTTTTTGTGTCATTTTCTAGTCACATTTTTGTGTTCCTTCCGAAGACGGCCAGTGTGGAAGAAGTAGGCTCACACAGATAGAGGGCGTTAGGATTTTATAGGATCTGGAATGAATCATTGTTGAAAAATATAATCTACTATTGGTTTGGACAACGATTTATCGTGTTTTATATGTAGGGGATCCCTACACCTTTAGTGATAGATAAGATCAAGGGGGCGATCTTATTAGGATGATAAAATAAAACCGACCGATTTGAATGATAGATTAACACTGACTTTAATATCATACGTTTTACATATTTATTTGCAACATTATAAAGCTGCGTATGCAGAATGCACGCGCGTAAATCGTTTGCGTAATGTACGGTTCCGTACATCCTGCCCGCTCAAACGGGCAAACTCAAGTATTGATGAATGATAATTGAAGTTACAAACAAACTGATGTGATTAGAATTAAATGATATAAAATGTTGGATGACAAATGATGAACAAGGTAATAAAACACATAATTTTTTAACATTCTTAAAAGCGTTTTTCATCACCGTTTAGTGAGTGCACTGAACGCGAAAACTCTGGCGAGGTAGCCTTATCTACACCACTAACCATGAACACTTCACTGCACCTTTGCACTGATTCCGCTAAATGCGATACTACCGGCGCCGGATCCATCTGCGCAACCGTCACCGGCCCCGCTCCAGCAGCCTCCTGGCCCTGGGGGGCCGGCAACGACGATGCTCCTCCCGCAGCTTGACGGTGCCTGATGAGGTACATAACGACGCCACTCAATATGATAATGGCTGTTACACTGATGTACAACACAGTGTATTGATGAACGTCATGAATACTTAGGTCTGTAGACGACTGTTCCTTAACTTCGTCAATCTGAGCCCTGAACTGACTCCAAATGAGTTGATGATCTTCAGCCTCACTAACATTATCTGATACAGACGTTTTCATGATTCGATTTAAAACAGACACCTCTGGGACTTCGATATGATTATAAACATTTAAGCGACTGAAAAAGTTATTATGAGCATAAATACTGAACGTATCTCCTTTCAGTGTGCAACCTTGACCTAGGGTAATAATTCCGTTGCCTATAAGATTTGCCATTATTATTCCGCCTGTGCAAATAATGCGAACCTGGCATTCCGAACAACACGTATACAACCAAGTGTTTTCAATATCATACGTTTTACATATTTATTTGCAACATTATAAAGCTGCGTATGCAGAATGCACGCGCGTAAATCGTTTGCGTAATGTACGGTTCCGTACATATAACTTATTTTTCTTCACTTTAAATACGTTGGGAGTTATCAATTTCAATTCAGTTGTTTTTATTACATAGTAATAGTAATAATATTGTAGTTATAATAGTAATAATATTGTAGTTATAATAGGAATAATATTGTAGTTATAATAGTAATAATATTGTAGTTATAATAGTAATAATATTGTAGTTATAATAGTAATAATATTGTAGTTTGGTTCCAAATTCGTTCAATAGACAAGAACCGTTTAGAAACTCGAAAACGTATATTAATTACCTAATTAGCATAAATGCGAGCTTCAACGAACTAATTGAGTTTGACAGCACATAATTGATTTGACGACACGGTTGGTGTAGTGTTTGAGCGATCGACTGCTGCGCTACATGTCGCGGGTTCGATTCCCGCACGAAACAAATATTTGTATCACTACAGGTAGTTGTTTCAGGTCTGGGTGTATGTCCATGTGAATATTTGTGTTTGTAAACGCACCCATGATACAGGAATAATTCCTAGTGTGGGGCAAAGTTAAAAAAAAAAAAAAACATTACGCAATCGTTTTCATAGTTATCATATCGCACACTTTGATAATCCCGCTGATATAATATCACGATGTTGTTGTCGTGTGGTAATTGTAGACACTTCATTAACTAAAGCTTATGTTACACTTTGTCCTGTAAACAACATGATTATTTTTATATTTTATGATCTTTGATAATGCGTTCGTGGTTATGTATTGAAATGCCACCGTAAAGAAGTCTGATATTAGAGTCGTTATTTTCTAAGACAACAACGCTCATATTTTTCTTCAATCTGTAAAAGTCTGTATGAGAATGACGCAGGCGCAGATCGTTCAAAACGAAGATTTCAATAATAATAACGTTACCCAGGATTGAAATTTTAACTGTGTCAAGACATTTTATCATATCAATAAGGCCTCCGATCTAACCTTGGAATACCGGTATTTTTCATCATCCCGGTAAAGTTATCGCTGGAATGCTATATGAGAAACGTTGGTAATTTAAAGTGTATACGCATATCGAAAGGTTTTAACTACCATCAAATTTGTAAAGAAAATGAATCTTTAATAAAGCAGGAAAAAGAAAGAAATATATATAAGTTAATGACCTTATGTTTATATTGACCGCTGATCTCATTACTGGAGCCTAATTGTGATGTTAACTGATACATCGGTGTAATTAAACCATTTTTATGTTGTTTTTGTAAGTTTATCTCCAGCCTTTGATATATATTATATATCAGGGGTCTAATAACAAAGGCGGCAAAGTCCAGTTGAAGTATTTGGGACTTTGCCGCCTTTGTTATTAGGCCCCTGATATATAGTATGTAACTTATATAACCCTTGTACAAAAAAAAGATGCCACGTTAAATCTATATAATTACTAATAACAATATTTTAATGAAGACAAATATAAAATAAAATTAATAAACGTTCGTGGGGATAAAATAGGTCGAGATGTCCCTTTCATTAGGCGTGGCACAGCCCCCCAAGCTTCGGCCTGGTCTCCCAAGAAATCTCCCTGGGCTGTTTTACTTGGATAGGCGGAGGATAGTCCTTGAGCATTCTCACCAAATAAAACAAAAATATTGTTTTCAAAAGTGTTATATGTAGAGATCGGGTAATCGGATGCATATTTACCTAAAGTTGAGGTGTTGGCTATTATGGAAAGCACTTTTGTATCGAAAAAATCCCGCGATACCGGGATCGACAAATGTAGTGTTCTGATTATAGAAACAGAGAAATGATAACGTCAGATTTCAGATAAATAATGATTCAGGATGATGTCCGACGTCCCGACGATGTAGTGATTTCACAAATAAAAACATTTATTTTAAGTTAAGTTCAGCTAACACACACCACCTCTCATCTCACGCCCTATATAAACATATATTTGCATAGGGGGTTAAATAGTTACGCAATCCCGGAAGCCCGAGTATTTTTTTAAATAAAATAATTTTAAGAAGTCGCTTCCGATCTCTATTTATAAGAGACACCCTACATGAGGTGCGTCCTGAGAATCATCCAATGGCTTGTCAAGATTAGTGATTGAAACATTTTACTACAAATAAGCTTAATTTCCATGCTCCACAAAATTATGTTCAAATAAAATAGCCTGCCACGGAAATAAAAATAGTTTTGACTATAATAAATAAATATAATAAATATAGAGGATAGAAGGATAGATACAACTGGATAGAGGTACAAACTTGGAGTATTCCTTGCCACGAAATGGTATACAGCAGTAGCTAGAGCTCTGCCTCACTCGTCATGGAATACACGTGATGTTATGATGTTCTATACAACTAAAATGATTACTTAAGTGCGCACAAAAGAACGTAGCGGATAAAGGAAATTGTTATTTCGTATCATTTAATCCTATGTATTGTCTATTACAGAAACAAATAATAAAGAACAAGAGCACAGAGGGCATGCCGTTCCCCATCATCATGTCAGGATCCGTGGTGACCTTGATGTGGCTGCTGTACGGCATCATTCTGAAGAACAAGTTCATAATTGTGAGTAACATTATTTTTAAAGGCTATCGGTGATTGCATAATATTGCAAACTATCTGATGGTACTTATTTTTGTATTCACCAATTGCTATGGCAGTCGAGTCGAGTCGAGGCGACGTCGCGTCGGTCATGATTACACATTTATTTAATGTAAAAATGAATGGTCCCTCTGGCTCTAAACCAGTTTTTATTGGGGATCGGCGCTGAATGTCGTTTTCTTCCGTTCATTTCTAACAGACATTGTCTTACGAGTCTACATACCTCTCAGTAACGGTCTTTGAAATGAAATGAAATTATTTATTTTGCAATTAGGATTTTTCAATCACTTTTACACGTCTTTTTTAAACTAGATGGCGTCGGCATTTCCTATGACTATCCCTGAGAAGAAACACCGAAACAAACTCAGGGGTCAAGGTCTATTTTAAAGTCCAGACAGACTATAGTAGGGATTTATGTGAGACAAATATAGGGTGGAATGGTCTTTTGAAGAAAGAAATTAAAAATTTTTACCAGATAAAAAACTATCAATACTATTTTCCAAGACAAAATTACCCCTTTTTAATGTCAGTAAATGTAGCTTTGCTCGTCATTTTACACAACTTTACCGAAATCTATACAAATAAAACTGTGGATACCTGAGTCAAATACATATAGAGCAGTTTTGTTTCACGATTTCAAAATGTGTGCTTGTTGATCTTATCACAGTCCACTCCGAATAAAGTGATACAGTCTGACATCAGTTTTACTGTGATGGCTATGTACTTTAACATAATAATATTGCGTTTTCAGGTACAAAACTTAGTCGCCGTGGTCCTATGTGGGTCACAGCTGGCGCTGTTCGTGATCTATCCTTCGAAACCTAAGGGCAAAGATAAGAAGCCGAAAGCAAAGAAAGCCGACTAAGTTGAACAGTTCGGTCAAACCATACTTGCCTCGTTAGTAAGTAATATTAGAATTACGAATAGTAAACATTGTATGAGGTGTGATATTGTGAATTGTTATTTTTTAACAGTTCGACGAATATGTATAGATTTTATATATATTGTCATTGTGCATTTAAATAAGAAAAAGTGTGCTAAAATCAAATACTTACGTCGATATTTATACGAACCTGTTTACATAGTAAATGTTAACAAATAGTACCAATATTTAAATTAGTGCATTTTTTAAACGTTTAATTGACAATAAAACTGAAACAGTGATGAAATAATGTTATCGATATTGAGGGTAGTATTTATTTTCAATTTGATTGAGAAACGGAACATATTTAAATATATTTTTGGAATATTAAAATAAACTGTAATTCTACATTACATATATTGTAGAATTGATCATTGGAATCAATTGAAATCAAATATATTGCTCATAATTTTTTAATCAACTTTTTATTGTACGGTCCCAAGAGACCTCGTTAGACATGCGTTAGGGAGAATGGTGTAAAGATAAAGTCGCTCACAATTCTATCGAACTGTTACGATACATGTAACACCCTTGTTCACAAAAAATATACTCTGTCCTGCTCTCGCTGATTTGAAATATCAAGCGCTAAAACAGGACGAAACAAGAACGTTTATGAATAAGACGGTAACAAAACAATTATTGCATCATCAACATGGATATTATAGCACCTCTTCCATATATTAGACAATGTAGACCAATTTTGATACTCACATCCATCGCTCCATAGAATGTAAGAAGTCTCAAAATATATAGCAAAAGATATGTAATGACGACATTCCATGTATTATAGAATTCGGCAAAACATGCAGGATTCAATTCTCGCGCGATTACGAAATCGAAATCTTGTTGGCTTTTCACAATAACGTGTCTCTTCCAGCTATCCTGCTATGTAAACCATCCCTACAATTTTATTATTTTTAATTTCAAATGCTCAAATCCAAGTATTATTTTCCGAGTACCAGTTGTTTTAGATGGCTCAATTTATTAACTTAATTCTTTATTCACATGGACTTCGAGTCACCTTCGTCTCGGAGATCACGTGAAGCAGTAGCCTGCAGCAGGTCCGTGTTTTCGCTTGATTAAGGCCTGCAGGGTAATCACGCTCGTTATCAGGATAGGCTCATTTTTTTTCCGGTTCAACAAAGTCCATTGCGTAGTATGCTTTAATAATAAAATATTCCACTCGACAATTGGAATAAAGCAATGTACATTGTTGAACTGTGTTTGAATTGAACCCAATTTCGAGAGCCTATAGATATCGTGATAACGCTTCGTTTTAAATATGAAATATTAAAATCGATTTAGCTCAGTTTCTGTTTTCGAAGTATTATTGATGTCTCTAAATAATCTAAGTGTATAACTTAAACTTGAATTCGGAATGTTAGATAATTTAAATTCCATTGCAACAACTGAACTATCTAATTTAACGTTTGAAGTACCAATTTTTTCTCTTGTTGATTTTTGAAAGACCATTTGCAATAAATGGTCCTGAATAAATTTTGGTTGCAATGGAATTTGAACGTAGACATTTTTATGACACTGAGTTTGTGTTAGTGTACACGAAATCCGAAGTCTATGGGTTCCAAAACTTGTTACTTATCTAAGATTCTGAAGTCAAGTGTAATTACTTTTACATCGTAACTTACATACCTACATTTTTTATCCAATATGTTGTGATATCAAACCTGTGAGATTGTGTAACAAATAAACATTTTTTTTAAATCATATTTGACGTGTTTTCATTACTTCAGAAAAGTTTTAACCGAATAAATTAAATGTATCGATAGATAGATATTCTTTATTGTATACCAAAGGAAAAAGTATAAAGCGAAAATAAATTTTACACACACCCTTTGTGTAAATATATAATGTAAATAAATGGAAATTATGACATGAAGGCGTTTGGAGGCCCCCCAGGATCAGACGCCCGGGGCGCCCCCCCTCCCCCGTTAGTCCGCCACTGCTCGCACTATTACTTTTTTACCTAAATCGCTATCCATGCATGAAAATACAACAAAAAAGCACTAGAAAGCTACTCTACAACGGAGCAGGCTTCAGTTTAGAATTATTATTAAAGCTTTTCGTTGGATTTCTATTTTCTAATTACCGTAAAAGGGGCTATGGGGCTATTTGGGAAACGCGGGGCAATTTGGGACTAACATTTGATTTTAGAAATTTTTACATATTTTCTAAAGTAAAACAAAATTTCCTTTTTTCATTGAAAGCATTCTATACACTACCGCTGTTTAAAAGCAGTTACAACTCCATGAGAAGCACACATAATGATCCCTTTACTAAATTTCAATTAGCCCCGCGCTTCCGAAATACCCCATTTTACGGT
Organism: Shargacucullia verbasci; assembly: GCA_947562105.1. Taxonomy (NCBI): domain Eukaryota; kingdom Metazoa; phylum Arthropoda; class Insecta; order Lepidoptera; family Noctuidae; genus Shargacucullia; species Shargacucullia verbasci. Next base: position 1,593,180 of record OX387284.1, read on the forward strand.
ATAATATTATATTGGTAGTTGATACTGTTATACACATTGAATGTGGGAAATCACACACCGTGTGTTTTACAAAAGTAACGACAGTACACACACGTTTGTGTACGCTGAAATTTCTATGCGGCAAAACACATAATTTATGTATGTCGCCGCGTTACGCCAGTGCCGATTACCGCTCGGGGTGTGGTTTAAAGAATACTTTTTTCTGTTACTTTTATTTAATTATGATGTATGATAACTAATTATTTGACTACTTATGAGTGCACCTGCAAGAACACAAGCACAGCCGAAATGTCGTGGAAAAGTATTATAGTACATACCTAGTAACCGCCATTAGGTATATTAAAATTTTATAGAAATACACAACAGTGCATAATAATCGTTTACAATCATATATAATATACATACATGACATAATATGGCGATTTATACGTGAAGAAGATTAACACAGCTAGCATTTAAACCCGCACTGTCGTAACGTTTGGCTGTCTAGAGGTGCGTGCGGCCGCACTGTCGTTTAGAATTCTAATATTCGTTACGATTGTGCGGCCGCACACACCGCGTACGTATTCAGCCGCACTGAAGGCAAGGTCGGCGAATATTCCCCAGCTGCCAAAATGTGTCCAAAAAGTATTTACCTATTTGAAAAATACTGACCGAAAATATTCTGCAATGACTAAAAATGACTTTAGCTTTTAACACTTCAAACTAAGAAATTCGAAATTTTCTAATAGATACAACACATATCTTGTTGTTTTAGAATATTTTATTTTTATTTCACCTTTTAATTTTATATTGTGGAAAAGAATAATATCACATGTACAATAAAAAGAAAATAAAAATCCATTTCGTATAAGGTAAGTACACCAATTAGTCAAAAAGTTGAATCTTCCAGACATAGGCCTCCTGAGTCCTCCAAAAGGAAGCAATCAGATGTACTCGTCCACGTCATCATGCCATGTAAATACCACCATTAATAAGGACAGACATGATAAGTTGAGGAGTGGTGATCTTTTTGCATGTGATATCATGGTCATCATAAAACCTATTTCTTTATTCGAATAAAACTTAGGTGCAGTCAGTGACATAAGAAGATAAACTATGGGTAATTTTGAAATTAATGTTTTTTCGACTAGTGTGATGATTGGTGAAAACTAACCATCACACTAATAAAGTTTACCAATTCATTTAATAATCCACACTATTTTAAACGCAAAAGTAAATCTGTCTATTCTTTTGTTACCTCATCACTGCCAATGGTCAGGCCGTAAAGAAATTTTACAAAGAGGTAGCCTAGGTCCTGAAGAATAGGCTAGATGACTGTATCAAAAATAAATTCTGAAACCTTGTTTGGTAAACAGCTTTCCTTCTAAAAACTCAGTTAAACTTAATCTCTTGCTTATCTTTGGCGTTTTCAATTTTGAATTTATCAAAATCACACAATAAGTATGTCAATGGCAATAAAAACTATGACGTCACGGTTTTGTATTCCAAACATTTTTAGAACAAAATTTCGTTTTTGACAGTTCATAAAAAGTAACTCAGATGACTAGTCATCTATATACATAAAATATACGCACACGAAGTCGCGGGCAACAGCTAGTTAATCATAAAAAGTACTTAGTTACTAACAAAACTTTGTAACTACTCGCTGTCTATAACATACAATGCGACCTGCTATTCAGTCTGTCATGATTTGAAATCTCTTCATGTTAAGCTATATTTTGCAATATAGTTAAGTACATACAGTCACTATTGTATCTCGGATGTTAAACTGAATCATATGATTATCTTTTTAGGTCACAATGGCTTTGGTACGTTCGTTAATGCGAACTACCCACAAGTTAAAGCATGCCTATAACCCTAATCCAGCGGTAAGTTAAAAATTCTTATTGTCTAGATTTTGGTCACATGTCTATTGAGGAACCATGACTGCTTAAGTCTGTTTATAAATTATCTTAATATGATGGCTAAGACAGAGGACAATAACAGCCGTTGTGTAACACAAGTACCTACATATGTATTGTTCTATTTCATAAGAACCTATCAACCTCGACACTTAAATTAATTTAAATTAAACAGGTTCTCAAATGTTTTTGTTTTAGGTTCCTTTGAAACTGAACGTATACTTGTCGTTGAGTGCGGAGTCGTTTCTTTGCGGTACGAACGTAAATTTTCTCGAAGCTCAATACTTGGAGTGGTCGAAATCTAAAGGTTCTGTAGATTCCGTAAGTATCTATTAAATTAATATAAAATAAGGTTTTTGTTTAAAACTAGCTTTTTCTAACTAGCTTTTAAATATACGACTGAAAAATTCAATCAATATTTTCAAATCCAAGTCGTTTTTACACAAATTGAATTTCACTTTAGTGATATAACTACATATAAATAAAACTTGGTTTAGGTCAGGGTTTCTTAAAGTGGGGTTGCACGGACCTTAGGGGTTCGTAAAATGTGTGGTAGGGGTCCGCTTCAGCTCAATTAAGACTTAACATTAATTAGAAAATTATGTAGCAAACTAACGCATCGTTTGTTTAAAACCGCCTTCGCTGGCTACTGTTGAGCGCCCCGAGGTGCGAGCGAACTGTACCTACACGAATCCACATGGTTTTTTTCCCTTTAATATTCTTTGACAGGGGTCCGTGGAATTTTAGAAATTCTGGAAGTGGACCTTGATTGCAAAAAGTTTAAGAAACACTGGTTTAGGTTGTAGGTATCTACTTATTATTACGTGACGTGGTTTATACTAACCTTCCATAGCACATACTACGCCAAAAAGTATGTGACTATAACAGAAAAGAAAGGATAGGTGAAGGAGTAAGTGTTGTTTTCTGGGTCATTATTATAAACCAGAAGAGTTTCACTTCAGGGCAAACCTTCCGCCAAACTTTAATTTTTCTAGTGGACTCTCTTAAGTAGAAGTTAGAACAAAGAATATCATTGTTTTTACGCTCATAAAGTTACAATGTGTTGTTTGCAGTCATGGGACGCGTTCTACGATAGTCTTTGCGGTCCAGCATTGAAAATAGAAGAAATGCAAGATGACTTTAGTCCTACAACAGTTCGTAAGTAGACTAATATGTACCTTTTCCGAAAATAAAATGTTCAACGTTGTCGTATTTTTTTTACTGTATTCTGTAACTTGGCGATCTGTGTTAAACACTAAGCCATTCAGTTGAGGTGTCACGTTCTGTGTTTCATTAGCAGAAGGGATTTTTGGTAGTCCCTTTCATATAGTGTGATCAAGTCTCGCGGTAAGCATAGGGACACTATGCCGTTTCAATCGGGTATGTGTAACTTCCTGTTCCTACAAGTCTTAATGCCAGTTCATTGACGTGAGTTGATAGTCTCGCCTGATAGTTTTCACTATGTCTAGCAATCTCTAGTCTGACGGTATTGATCTTTAGATCCTTATTTATATATTAGTTGCTCGCGTAGTACGGTATATCTAGCATGGCTCTCAATGTCTTGCTCTGAAATCTTTTGAGAATCTCTATGTTGCTATTGCTAGCAGTACCTACCCAACAGCTGAATTCCGTAAGTCCAGATAGGTTTGAGGATGGTTTTGTAAATAGCTATCTTGCTTTCATGTCACAGATTTGATTTACGACCTATCAGCTAGTACATTGATCTGAATTTCGTATCCAGTTGTTTGCGTTTGGTCCAGGTGAGTCTTCGATCCAGATGCATACCCAAATATTTGACATCTTCAACCTGGGGGATTTCCTCATTATGGAGTTTTATTGAGCGACAGGTTTGCCTTCTCAAGTTGAAGGTCACATGGACCGATTTTCCCTGATTAGCCTTTATAGGACATATATCTAGCCACTTCTCCACTTCATGGACGTGGGATTGTAGTCTGGCGGATGCTATAACGGAATCGTCGTGTACCGACAGGAGATCTATGTCATCTACATATATGGCAATTATAGTATCGGAGTGCATTGGCAGGTCTGCAGTAAACAGCAAGTACAGTGTGGGTCCCAATATACTTCCTTAGAATAGAATAGAATAGAAACATTTATTCGTATAAACATGTGTATACATACATACACACGCAGGTGCATGCATGTACGATGATGATAAAAATAACAAATAAATAATTGTATGTACTTAAAGACATGTTTGCCACTTGTCATGGCATCCGAATATTTTATCAATTATTAAGTATTACATTATAAAATAAAATTAGATGTATGATAACAAAAATTACTTGAAATTAAATGATTTTGTCATCGAGAAATTCCTTAACATTATAGTAGACTCTCTGTACCAGAAACAATTTAAAGTAATTTCAAGTTTTAGGCAATTTGTTATACAGAATGGGTGTCATACAAAATATACTTCTGCGCATAAGTGTAGTTTTACAAGGATGGAGACAGAGTTTGCTATTATCACGTCTATTTCGGTGTGTTATATCCTCTAGACGTGGAAATGACGGCACGGTTGGCGCAGTGGCTAAGCGATTAGCTTTCTGCGCTACGTGTCGCGGGTTCGATCCCCGCACGGAACAAATATTTGTATGATCTACAGATAGTTGTTTCGGGTCTGGTTGTTTGTGCATGTGACATGTATGTTTGTAAACTGTACCCACGATACAGGAGAAATCCTAGTGTGGGGCAATGTTTTTAAAAAAACAAAAAAAAAAAAACAAAACATGTGAGGATTGCACTTAACAAACATAACAACTTCGAGAATGTATAGAGATGGCAACGTAAGGATCTTAAAATCTTCGAAGTACGGCTTGCAGCTATCGGTTACCTTTAATTTAAACATAGATCTCAGGCATCTTTTTTGAGCTCTAAAAATGGTCTCCCATTCCGTGGAATTGCCCCAGAATATCAAACCATACCTAAGGATAGATTCAGCTATTCCATAGTAGGCTATTAATAGCGTATCCGCATTCATTGTTTGAGATAGTCTGTATAAGGCATATGCGCTATTGCTTAGTTTTTTAGCTAAACTCTCCAAGTGAGCTTTCCAGTTTAGATTTTGGTCTATAATTAAGCCTAGGAATTTAGTTGTGGCAACCGTTCCAATTTTATTGTTTTTATATTTAATGTCAATATTGTTTGAAATATTTATTCGTTGACCAAAGTGTATGATTACGGTTTTATTTAGATTAATCCTTAAATTATTACTTTCTAACCAGTCTATGCTATTAATTAAAGTATTATTTATATCTTTCTTAAACTCTTCTTTTTTATTACATGGAATAGTTATAGTGCTATCGTCAGCGAAAAGCGTCATTGTATGTTCCATACATTTGGGGAAATCATTTATGTAGATCGTAAATAAGAGAGGGCCCAGAACACTTCCCTGTGGAACGCCATATACAATCTGTCGCTCCGCCGATACAGACACTTCCTCCCATTTGGTTTTATTATTGATACTACTTATTGCTGTAACTTGTCTTCTATTTTGTAAATAAGATTTTAGAGTGCCAGTATATTTCCTCTTATTCCATAGCTTTCTAGTTTATTTAATAGTGTATTATGTTGGACATAGTCGAAGGCTTGTGTCATATCGCAAAAAATGGCACATACTGGATTTCTTTTATCTATATTCATCATTATTTTATATAAAAAGTCATATATGGCCATGTTTATAGTTTTCTTAGCTCTAAAACCTTTTTGTTCATCACAGAGTATTTTATTTTTTTCTAAGTATGAATTTAATTCTTTGTAAATATATTTCTCAATTATTTTAGAAAAAATTGGTATTAGTGAGATAGGTCTATAGAATTCCATCAATTCTCTGTCTTGTTTTTTAAATAATGGTTTTACTATCGATTTCTTTAAGGCGTCAGGAAATATACCTTCACTAATACTCAGGTTAATAATATGACAAAGCGGTCCACATATATCATTCGATACTTCTTTTATAATCTTTGTACTGAAGCCATCATAAACTACACTGTTGGTGTTTTTTAATGAATTAATAATTTTTAATACGTCTTGGGGCATACTCGGACTCATAAACATTGAGTTTTTTTGGCTAACAATGTATTTATTGACTCTAGCAGCTTGGGAAGTGGATGGTTGGATTTTGTCAACAAAATAGTTATTAAATAAGTTAGCTATTTCATTAGGACTGGTGATATATTTATTGCCATTAAGAATTTTATTTATATAATGTTTAGGTATGTTAAGTTTTCTATTGTTTATTAGTTGCCAAGTAGTTTTCGATTTCGAGGATTTTGATTAAAGGAGCGATGTCGTTGTTAAATTTCACCTCAAAGCATCTTCTCTGTAAGTATGATCGTAAATCGGAAAGAAGGAGTGGGGCAACACTTGTATCATAATTTATCTAATAAGTTATCTAGCACCTTGGTTTTATAGATTCTACAATATTTACAGGCCCGAAGTCACCGTCTAAAGGCGAAGATGAGACCAGAACGAAAATCAGACTGAATTTGGCGGTCGCTAACTTAATTCTAAGCTACCAGGTAACTAGGACATCAAAATATGATTACATATAATCATCATCATCATTGTCTCAGCCGAAAGACGTCCACTGCTGGACACAGCCCTCCCCCAAGAATCGCCACATCGACCGGTTCTTATTTATTATAATATTTCGAATACTTAAAATGTCCGGTACTAAAGGCAAATCTATTGTCATACTGGGCACAATATCCTAAACGCTCTCCAGTAGTAATTTGAGACATGAATGCAGGCTTTTAACGCAACTAAATATTGTTGATACAGGCTCGTGGTCACCTCATAGCGAAGATAGACCCACTGGGCCTGACGTCGCCAGCCAAATTCCTCGCGAATTCAAAACGCGTGTCGATCGACGAACCTGAACCGGAGTCCCATATCGTGGCTCCGGAAATACTATCCACCACCTTAAGTAAGAATTATCGAATGTTATGACCTACCGTAGCAGTAGCGCGCGCGTGCGTCTTAACAAAAAGTTTCAGTTCAGGTAAAGGGCGGAATGGGATCTCTGCTAAAAGAGATTGATGATTGAGACCGAATATTTATATTTTTTTATTTTTATACATGTGTTGTGACCTCAAATTGTACCTATCATAAAACTCTTATCTCTTAATCTCAAGATTCAGGTTTACACCTAATTTGAGAGGCAGCAGACAATGACCTGTTGTGATTTTGCCATTGTGTAATTTTAGTTAGTTATTAGATCTTAAAAATTGTATGGCTGTGCTTAATAAATTATTATTATTATTTCTTGTTGGTTGGTTGAACACCATTATTTGATAGGTACATCTTGTAGCTCCCTTAACATTAGGGACGTATTGGCAGCGGCCCTTATTTGCACATAAACTAAATAACGTTTTTGTATACAGGTGAAAAACACCTGGACATGTTATTTGAACTGCCTGAGAGAGCTTCCATTGGTGGTAAGGACTCCCAATTGACACTCAGGTTAGTATTTGATTTAATGTTATAGAGTACCATAACATCTACAGTAGTATGCAGAATGGTATCGTAATGCTTTTATGAGTGAGGGTGACTGCCGGAAGTATTGTTACAGGCGAGAGTAGGTACGTAATTATCTCTATGAACAAGATGAGAAATTTGGTTATAGGAACTGATACTGGCTGTAGTGCCACTGTACTTTATAAACCATCATTTGTTCTGGCCATATTACACTGTATGCACAGGTAGCACCAAAACTGTTTCATTAATATTAATGCTAGCTATATCTGTGGCTGTCTTGACACAAAGAACAACCATATCTATATTATATCATATTATAAGTAGTACCAATATTCTTCTGCTAGCTTGTCGTAGTCGTTTCAAATGTAACAAATGTTCATTTGCGGCCGATCGGGAAACATCCCACCAACTCACTTCTCTCAGTGGTACATACGCTTTGATGATTGTATTCCATTTGCTCAGGGAGATCATCCGGCGTCTTGAGAACGCGTACACTCGGTCCATTGGCGTCGAGTACACGCACTTGTACGATTTGGACGCTAAACAATTCATCATGGATTCAATGGAGCCACCCGGCGCCTTAGACAAGACTGTTGAGGAGAAGAGACTCATCATGAGGAGGCTTACCAAGGCTGTGTTGTGAGTTATTGTTATTACAATGAAATCAGTATCTATAGCATAGAAGAATATTCATAGTATCGGAAATTTAAAAGGACCTAACTACAGGTAGTCATTTCATCATTTTCATTTCGCAGTCGGATATGGTGAAATTTCTCTTCAGTTAATGAAATATACGAAATAAATTCCATGTACTTTAACTTACAAGCGACCCTGAAACTAAACGGTATCACATACTTCATATAAGTAACGTAAGATGCGAGTGAGGGTGTTATGATCAGGAGTTTAAAATTCATCATCATCATCAGCCAGAAGACGTTCACTGCTGAACGAAAGCCTCCCTCAAAGGGGGGATTGCTACAATCCCCACGCTTGGCAGGCGGCTTGGGGATCGCAGTGGCTCACCGATTAGTGAGAGGACGCTGCTGCCCGTCCTCCGGTGTCTGGCCGCAGTTTTAAGACGTACCCGGGTCGCTAAGTTTAAAATTGCGTTGTCTATATTTTGTAAGCTTCAGACTTTTATACACTCATGTAATGGCGTTTGCCCAAAAAGTGGACAGTATATGATCATCTCATTAAAAAAAAAATTGATGAAAACAACTTTGTTAACTGATATGTTTTAATTGATACTATACGTGTATTTCAGCTTAGAAAAGTATTTCGCAACGAAATGGCCTGCGGAGAAGAGGTTCGGGTTAGAAGGAGGCGAGAGCATGATCGTGTTACTAGAAGAGATCGTGGACAGCAGCACTAGACTCGGCGTAGAGTCCATCGTAATGGCCATGCAACATCGAGGTTTGTTACAGTCTTGACTTGAGTTTGGGAGAAACGGGACGAGTCGGCCTTCTTATTCCACTTTTTTTGCGTGTTCGCGAGCTAGGGCAAAAGTATGTTTTATTCGATTTATTTGTTTCAATGTTTTACGCGATCTTTTGGTACAGTATATGTTTTAACTGTCTGAGTGTTCTAGTAGTCGCAAGTTTGGCTACTGAGCATGTACGGTCGTGGATTCAATTCCCTGGTGTGCAAAAGTATTTTAGCGATTTTCTGACATTCTCAGTAGCAACCCGGAGTTTGGCAATAGGGTCACCCCCCCCTATTTCACAGGCAATATCCGCGAAATAGGGTGTTTACCAGAGCTTAACCTTTCGGGGAATACAGGCGTGATGCTGTTTATGATATGTGATAATGTATGTTTTTACCCAGGTCGGCTAAATATGTTGGTGAATGTGTGTCGCAAGCAGATGGTCGACATTTTTGCTCAATTTAAACCAATGGAGCCTATAGAACCAGTAAGTCCCGACATAATGATGATTAATACAGAATATTAGACAAGAACTTAAATACCAGAAAAGGAACCCAAATAAAAAAACAACAGTCACTTATTTACTTTTTTATTTAGGGCTCTGGTGATATAAAGTACCATTTGGGCACTTATATCCATCGGTTCATCCGGCGTACCAACAAGTACATTAAAGTATCGATGAGCGCCAATCCCTCCCACTTGGAGGTCGTGTCTCCTGTCGTGGTGGGCAAGGCTAAGGCAGAACAGTTCTGGACGGGAGACACCAACGGCGACAAGGTAAGCACGCTAAACCACTAATGCTGTCCCAAAAACATGATTCCAATAAGTAAGTGCCATGGCTTTGACAAGATTAACGCCATTTTCTTAATCACAAGAGGATACGATTTAGAATCCTACATTTTTGGTTATGACAAAAAAACACGTAAATAAAAATGACGCAAATTATTTTTTCCCTCGTCCATATCACACTGTGTTTCTTGTGGATATAGACAGGATAGTATGTTATTCAAACTAACTTAATGGATCCTGTTATAATATTCTTCTTTAACGATGAGGTTGAACATTTCCCAGGTGTTGGCTATTATAATGCACGGTGACGCAGCTATATCTGGGCAAGGGGTGGTGTATGAAACGGCCTCGCTCACCACCTTGCCAGCGTTTACCACACACGGGTGTATCCACATCATATGCAACAACCAGATCGGGTACACAACTGACCCCAGGTTCTCCAGGAGCTCGCCCTACTGCTCAGGTATGACACCTATGTCATTACATCGTGTTAGCCTGTCACATCCCACAGCTGGGCAAAGCCTACCCTCTTGATTTTCAGGCCGTTCTGTTCTGTGCCAAAGTGCTATAAGAGTGTATAAAATTATTAGGTATTTAAAACGTTTTTTTCCAGACGTAGCGAAATGCATCGACGCGCCAGTCCTGCACGTAAACGGCGATGATCCGGAGGCCGTGGCGCACGTGGGGCGCGTGGCTATCCAGTTCCGTTGCAAGTTCAAGAAGGACATCGTACTGGACCTAGTGTGCTACCGCCGCCACGGCCACAGCGAGGAGGACGAACCAATGTTTACGCAGCCCTTCATGTACAAAAAGATTAAGACCATGAAAACTGGTTAGTGCGGATGATAAATTTTCCTTCTTTTATTAATTCTTCTTACTTAGCTAATAAGCAGACACCTGTGGATGAATCTGTATGCGTTGTAGTACCTTGTACCCGAAAAAGGATATTGACCAGAACTGACTTTATTAGTAGGTAAAGGTAAAGATTCCAATTATAATTAACAATTTCGAAGTGAGGAAATTGTACCTAGTGCCAAACCTGAACCGAATCACCTTCTACCAGATTTTTGTTCCTACTAGATATCTGCATTATGAAGTTCAGCATTACATTATTTCTTATACAATGACATATACAATTTTGACTATTGTAGTTGATGTTATGTACGGAGAGAAACTGAAGGCGGAAGGCGTCGCGACTGATGCGGACATCAAGGGCTGGGAGAAGGAGTATATGGACACGCTAAACAAACACTTCGAGCTCGCCAAAAAAATCATGAAGCTCAGCATCATGGACTGGATTGATACGCCATGGACCGGCTTTTTTGAATCCGTAGACTCTAAGAAGGTAAAAATTATAGGATTTTTCTGTTCTCTCCTTTTTCACTGTGCGCATCGCTCAAACTGACGTGGTCGCGGTTTGAAATGTAATTAGATAGATATAGCATTTATTTTGTACCACAAATGAGACAACACCAAAGCATGGCTAAGGCACAATTAAAAATGTGAAAATACATTGCTCAATGACCTGTGGTGTGGAAAAATATGAAACATTAAAGAGCGGTAGCATAAAACACCTTGACATCTTGACAACACTACGAACTTGTTGTTTTATTACAGATTGCAGAAACAGGAGTTAGTCAGGCTACAGTTTCAACAATATGTAAACACTTCTGCACCCCACCGGAGACCTGGGCTTTTGAGTTACATAAAGGTGTCTCGAGAATACTGGCTAACCGAGAAAAATTGGTACGTATATTATAGTCCTCAAAACCGACGAGGTTTGATGCTCCAAAGGGATTATTTAGCCAAGGGAGGATTGTGCGACCATGTGAGGTGTTGTGCCTTACGGATGAGGATTATCTAATCTAATCTATCTGTTTATTTTTTTCTGTGAAAGTTTTTTTTTAATTGCTTCATAGTTTTATATTGTAGCTCTAGATATCGCGTTCCATTAGCAGTTCGCGTTCCATTGGTGGAGAGCACGAATCGGACTAATCGGAGCGCCGAACGCGTTCGATGTAGTAAATCAAATTTGTCGAAAGAAACTTACACTAGGGCCTCTGCTGCTACTCGCACTGACGTAAAGTATTTTCGAAAATATTTCTGCAGCAGCGTTGAAGAAAGTGAGTGTTCAGTGTTTACGTTACCGCTTCATACTCAAAAGCGACTTTCAAGAGATTGAAAGAACGGTCTCTTCTTTCACTCACTGAATTACTGGCTGAATTTAAACCAAGTATACCTTATATACTTGGGTAGTTGGGTACCAAGCTCGAAGTTAAGATTTCGAACGCATGACGTTTATTTATTACTTAACTGAATTTTAAATTTTATTTGCTTGTTGGCGTAGTTCCTATAACAGAATAAGCCTTTTTAATAAATATCTAAAATGTACATACAGTATATATATCGAAAACTTATTGTTATAAATATACTGTGTTTAAACGGCGGCACGGTTGGCGCAGTGGTTGAGAGATCCACTGCTGCGCTACGTTTCGCCGGTTCGATTCCCGCACGGAACAAATATTTGGATGATCTATAGATAGATGTTTCGGGTCTGGGTCTTTATGTATGTGGATACACACCGTGCCTCAGAAAGCACGTAAAGCCGTTGGTCCTGCACCTGATCTCTCTCCGGTCGTGTTGTATTACCGTCCCATCGGACTATGAGAGTGAAGGAATAGAGAGAACACCTGTGTTTGGGCACACACGCGTGCTCTATAATAATTATCTCCTGCGTAGTTGACTAATCTCCGGTGAGGTTGGCCGCCGTGACCGAAATTCGGTTAGGAGGACATTTTATTTATTATTTATCACAATTAATTGTGTTTAAAAGTAGATACCGAATTCCGTAAACAGTGGGAAGCTAAAATATGTAAAACTAATGACGAATTGCCAATATTAAAGCAGTTTTTAGAATTTTTATATTAATGACATCAAAGTTTGATCACACTTTACGTTGTAACTAACTTATTATGTGACAGCTGGCAGAAGGAGTGGCGGACTGGGCGATGGGTGAAGCGCTGGCAATAGGCTCACTGCTCAGAGATAGGATACACATCCGGTTTACCGGCCAGGATGTCGAGCGAGGCACTATGGCCCACAGGTAGGTTCGCTGCGCTCTGAAAAATCAGAATTACTCATAGTGAAATATGGCCTTTTATTCCTAGGAATAGGTAAATCAGCGTTAGATAGAAAACGACCATTTGCAGTACGCCGATAACGGCTAAGACGCTTTTAGCTGCGCAGATAAGTGTGTTTTTTGTTTTTTGATAAGTTTGTCTTTTCTCTTGATAGCGGAAATAATTTTCAAATTAAATTTTAACGACTGGAACGTGTTATTACATTTAGAACATTTTTGATGATGATTGAGTGAATGAAAGAAGTTTTCTCGTCTGTGAAACTGTCATCCTGGTTTCAGGCACCACGTGCTCCACCACCAGGGCGTCGACGGCGCCACATACCGCGTGCTTGACCATCTGTACCCCGATCAGGCCCGCTACGAACTGCACAACAGCTCGCTTTCCGAATTTGGTAATAAACAATGACCCTTAGACACCTCTTGTAACATAGTTCTTCATTGAATATCGACCTTCAAGATCACAAACGTAGAAAATGTGTAGTTTTGGAGCGCAATAGCCCATTGCGCTCCAAAACTACACATTTTCTACAGACTTGTCATATTGTTAAAAGTGACAGCGTGTTCGTGTGCTTATTTTTATTTGAGCAATACACGATAAGAGCGTTTATGCCGCGCGGCGGCGAACGCAATTAGGTATTTACAGCACGCGACCGCTCGTCCCCTTGTGCGTGTGCGTGCGGACTGTGAAGGCAATGCTTAAAGCGCACACTGGCGATGTTGATCCTTTTTGCCTTTTTGGTATTTTGTAGTTAATTATAATTTATTTTGTATTGTAGTTTTTAGTATTTGTGTATATATGAGCTGAGAATTATTAGTACCTAGATATTACGATATATTTTCATAATACGATAATATCATATCAATAATCAAGATACATATTGTGTATATTACTTATTATTTTATTTATTTTCCCGAATAAATAAAAAGTTTGTTTCCCAGACCTGATTAAATTAATACAAATTCTTAAACGAAAACGCGGTGGATATAGTTTCTAAAAGCATCTCACAACCTCATCATCAGGTTATCGGAACTAGTTAGGATAAAAGTACTCATCGAGACAAATCAAACAAACCTAAACACTGTGGTTCTACTGTAAACAATTACCTAGTTCCTGTAAACACCTCCCATCATCATCACCAGGGCATCAGCACTAGTTAGGATAAAAGTACCTATCGAGACAAATGAAACAAGCCTAAACATGGTGGTTCTACTATTAACAGTACCCGAGTTCCTGTAACCACTTCCCATCATCATCAGCATCATCAGGGCATCAGCACTAGTTAGGATAAAAGTACCTATCGAGACAAATGAAACAAGCCTAAACACGGTGGTTCTACTATAAAGTTCCTGTAACCTTCAAGATCCATCATCAGGTCTTCGATGCCATCGGCTCCACCATCATGTTCTCCTCACCAAGAAGTATAACAGGACTATGAACAATTATTGTACAAATTTTCATAAAAAGTTGTCAAAAATAATTAAACTGTTTACTTCTACCCAAAGTATCAATATGTTTTGGACTAGATTTATTCCAATTTATTGATTGAGAATCATAATATTTTCTTCGCGAAAATCAATGAAATTCGTAAATTTTACGAAACATAGTGTCAAACAATAGCCCTAGATTACATAATTATTAAAAAAAAATGTTTCGTATTAGATTTGTTCTTTACAAAATTTCCTATTAAATGGACATCAACATAGATATATGATCTATACCACAGAACAGATACAAGAGGTTAGAATGGAAATGTGGGCGTGGCAGGCGCGCCGCAATTATGATTAGACAATCATAATTCAACCGAAATCACGCGTTCATGCTTTTAGTCGCTTTCGGAGTGCGTCTGTGTAAAGAGCTGCGCTAAAATTGCCGAAATATGTTTTAAAATGCCGTCTTGTGCAATTATTATAAAAGTCAGACATCAAGTATAAGGCAAGGAGGAATTACTTTTCACCGGTAAGCCATAAAGTATCATTTAATCAGTTTTTTTTACAAAAATATGTTTATAATTATGAAATTAGAAATAATGACAATAATATTGCAAAATATTGTAAAAAAATATACATTGCCGGTAATTAAGGTAAGTACATACGCAAATATCCACACGAACACATAGTTCGCGCGCATTGTATTGCGTTCCAGAGATGCGATCTGTCAACTCGCATGGTCCGGCCGCGTTCGTTCGCAATGTTCACATTGAGATAGGAAATAGCGTTGTGCACGTCTCAGATAATTTTTTCGATAAGTCATCGGATTTTTATGAATGACAAACTGACCTCAATTAAGTATGTTTTTGTATGTTGAGAAATAGCTAATGTCAAGGATGAACTAATGTATTGTAGTACTAATTTAAATTATTTATTTTAGGTTTCCAAAGGATCCCAATAACCGAGAGCATTGGATGAATGTAACGAGTAGAGAAAATTGGATACCTACAAAAACAAATACCATTTGCTCGGAACATTTTAATTGCATTTAATTTTTAAATAAAGCAAGTATGGAGGAACGAGGTATGGTGTTCCTCCATTGAAAAGGGAGGATCCTCCGACCAGGCAAGGTGGTTAGCCTGGCGGGCCGAAGCCCAACATTTGATGTCGGATATTCGTATATGTGTTAGAATCGTTGTAAACTTTCATAGTGCGATTCAGGGTTTGTTGTTGTATCTTCACTCCGATAGATGGCGCTTCTACTTTTTGCCATGTTGCGAGTAGTAGTCGCTACACAAGTATAAAATATACCAAACGTGTGTTATTTAATAAATAAATTTTAATTAAGGGACAATAATAAGATTATTTATGTAACTGTTTTTCTACCTGTGTTATTTATTTACGTATTACACCCAAATCTTGTGAGAACGATTAAAGTCGATACAAATAATAGTAGTTAAGAAATGTCAATAAGTAATTTTATCTATTTAAATAATCGGCTTTTAGAATGCCTAACGTTTATGACAAATAAATAGCTTGTGCGTTCGATATACAGCGTATTTTTTTTATAGATACGCACTTGAATTCTAAACAAGTTTCTAAAATATATTCATCGATAAATATGGGCACGTCTCTAAACGATCTAAATTATCACTCTCTAAATTATCACGAGGGAAAAATATCCTTATTAGATTTACATTAAGGTTAGTTTTTAAAAGTAGTGATTATCGTGCATTTCGACGAATAGCTGATAAGTATTTTATGTAGTGTAAATATAACGTATAATGTAAGTGTGTGCAAATTTCGGAATTTTGACGAATAGCTGTTAAGCGTTGTATGTAGTGTAAATATGACATGTTATTTAGGTGTGTGCAACTGGCGACAGTGGTTCTGATACAAAAGTGTTTCGATGGCCCTTCTAACCTCTTTTATCTGTTCTGTGATCTATACAATATAACGAAGTAATGCCAGGATGAAAAATGCTAATAACCAACCGTACTGCATAAAGGCTCGGTAACATTACTGAACCACTAGATGAAGTAGATGAAAAAATATATAATTAACTTTTTAGGTTTTGCCCTAAGAACTTAGGTACATTATCAATTACGTTAGTTACTTTTCATATAAGTATGTATCCAATTGCGAGACAATATACTGGTAATATTATATCGACAGGTGTCCTGGGTTTCGAGACCGGCTACTCGTACTCGAGTCCATGGCTGCTGACGATTTGGGAGGCGCAGTATGGTGATTTCGCCGACACAGCGCAGGCAATGTTCGACACCTTTATTTCGAACGGCGAGAGCAAGTGGATTTGCCAGTCCGGCTTGGTGATGCAGCTGCCACACGGCATCGACGGTGCTGTGAGTAAAGCTTGCTCATTGTGAACTTGCTTCATTATAAGTCGGTGTGCCATATCAGCCAGGTCCTGCCACACGACTTGGACAGTTTTATACTCGTCTCATCTCACCGTGCGATTAACCGATAAACGAAATACATGAAAGTCGCGTCATCGCAACCGCCCTCCAATTTTTTTCAGATATACATATATGATATTATTTTAATTTGCAGTAAAGAAAGATCACGTGATGATGGGTGACCTGTATTTCAACCTGTATTTTAATTTGTCAGGGCCCTGAGCACTCGTCAGCTCGCGTTGAAAGATACTTGCTGCAATGTGATGACCATGAGGAGATTATACCTGATTTAGACGATCCAGACATGGCGTGTAAGACTCCTATTATTTTTGGCTAAAATCTTACCAAGATATTCTAATGCGGGGGCAATACTTATTGGGGTTAGGTAAACAACAAATAACTTTATTCCTAATTCCGAACCTTTGCCGAACCCCGAATAATAAGACTCTAATATTAAAGGCATTAAACCACGTTAGTCACACCATGAGTTGGTGTGACATTGTTAAACACCCTTCAAAAACTGTTACGTTTTGTGATTAGTGAAACAGCTGCGCGCAGCCAACTGGTTTGTTTGCAACGTTACAACGCCCGCCAACTACTTCCACATGATCCGGCGGCAGATCGCCTTGCCTTTCCGCAAGCCGTTGCTCGTGATGAACCCCAAGGTTGGACTAAAGCACCCCTACTATCGCTCCAAGCTGACCGATTTCCTCATTGGAACGGCCTTTCAGAGGTGAGACTGGTCGTGCTTTATTCAATAACCATAGCCCGGTTTTAGAAAAAATTGCTACCTCGTTTTTTATTGACTTGACCACTTCAATTTTTTCCATTCCAATTTTAATATTCTCAGCATGACGAATGCCGGATTAAATAAGTGAAAAAAAAAAAAATATATATTTAAATAGTAATAATTTTCTGCTAAGGTAGCTTTTGTTTTTGGTGTTTGTTGTATTTTTAATTCAAAACCCACCGAATTATGTATGATGTCTCTTATTGTAGATTACATGTTTTCCAACAGAGTGATCCCTGAAAATGGCCCAGCAAGCAAAAAGCCAGAGGGCGTCAAGAAACTTATATTCTGCTCAGGCAACGTGGCGATTAAGATTGATGAACTTCGGACAGAGAAGAAACTTGAAGAAAAAATCGCAATATGTCGTATCGAGCAGGTGTATCCTTTCCCTTACGACTTGGTCCTCAAAGAGTTCTGTAAATACGACAAGGCTAAGAAGTGCTTTTGTCAGGAGGAGCACAGGAACCAAGGCCCTTGGATATTTTGCAAAGTGCGGTTGGAGAACCTCTTTGAGCAGAAAATTGAGTAAGTAGAGTCAGAGAGGCGCACTTTGCTAGTCTTAAAGACCTGTTTATTATAAAAAAATCACATTCCATGGTGAAAAGATTGGCTAACAAGTTTGGTAACGGGGTTGAATGCCAAGGGTGTGCCGGACAGGAAGTTCTTTTAAACAGTTTACTTTAAATCGAAAGAGCAGCGGCGCGCATTTGGCTATACTCTACTTAAAAGAAAGACAGAGAAAATGGACATTGTTTTATGAAAAATAAGGAAAACAAACGAGTTTTAAGTCAACTTTTAGCTAACGGGACATTGCTTTGTTGTAAGCTGAAGTTCTTTGTAATTTGAGTTAATATTTTCAACAGATGCATTTCAAGACCGCCAAGCTCGGCTTCGGCAACGGGTATCAAGTGGGTGAACTCGAAAGAATTAAAAGAACTCAAAGATCAAATAATAGCTGGAGTTTGATGTTGTAGTGAGATGATGTTGCTTTAAAATTGTCAGTTAGTAAACTTTAAACTATTAGGTAGTGCCGATTTCAGGTTTCGATGACAAAAAATCATACTACCGAGGTAAGTCGATTAAAATTCATAGCATCCGTGGAATTGATGCAGACGTTAGCGCCAATCGTCCTGAATAGAATCACGAGCGCTGGGAAAACAGTACCTACTGAGTAACAAATAACCCAGTTTTTCCTAGTCCACAAAAATATATGTATCACGTAGGTAAACTAAATACAATCACAAAATATTAAGTCATGATTACATTGATTATTTTTTTAATTCCATGATCATTCTACAATTTTTCATTAAATCCCTGGTAAATTATTTTGCGAATTCCTAGCTCACGCACATTTTATTGTTAGGTATGCATATTTCTTATCCTCACGATTTTTTCATCGGTGTCTTAAAGAATCGGCGTTTATATGCTAATATTATTTCATTCACAGGTGCAAAACCTCGTTGTGGCTCCATGATCGTCGCAGCTAGCGGTATTCTGACGTTCGAAATAGAAACATATATAAGCCGGCAAGCAAAGAAAACCGACCCATTGTGTGATCTTCAATTTAACTTCTTGTTAGATAGAAGACCACGTTTTGAATCGCCAGAAACTCAGTATGTGTGAACGAAGTGTGTGTTTCGGGAAGAATGCTCCGTGTTCACATGTAATGTCTAACAAGCCAGCGTTAGTAGAACATTTCCCCTTTACAGTCGAACGCCAACGAGCAGTGAATTCAGTCTTTGACAACAACTTTATATCCATGAAATTAAATTTATCTTAGTTGTTTTCTTCGTCCTGATGTTTTTTTTAGTATTTTCTTTATTATTTCTTCTTTCTTATCCTAATATGTTGCGATGTAGTGGCAGTTTGTGAATTTGATTAAAAACAAATTGGTTCGTTTATCAAATTTAACGAGTTTTATTTAATATCGATAGCTCCAATCTACCCATCACCACCTCACGACACGTGTCTTTGCAATGATCATGAAAATAGATAATATACGAAATTATAAATTTCCCTATAAGACTAAGAGAATCATGTAATTCTATGTACCATAATGAACAATAGTAATAGCCGCATAATTATAAGCCCTACGGCTTTTGCTTGAAGGTTGCTTCCACGAAGAGCTGCAAAACCGTCTCCTCGGTGTCCGTCATGCTCAACGTGACATCGGCGCGGCCCTTCTCGAAGGGGAACACGCTAGGGAACTGCTGCGTTGGAGCCGACATGTTTGCTAGAACGTGGGAACCCTAGGAGCAGATTAAATAGTAAAGGCGTGTATAAAACTTAGTTATACAAAACAATGTGCAGGTGTACAATTAAGTGTATCTGTGGGTACAGGTATAAACAAAAATTAAATGCTGTTGGTTGATAAGCACTTGAGAACAGCTGGACTGACTTGGATTTTTTTTTAAAGAATCATATTATTCCCTATAAGGCTTTAAGGAGAATAAAGTTTGGAAAAGTTTTTTTTTAAATTGGGCATTCAAAAATGAAGTCGCGGCTTATAAATAAATAACAATTTTTCAAGAAATATTCAAATACGGTAGATGACTGCTAGACATTTGATTTGAGCTACTTTTACGAACTGTCAAAAATGACTTTTTTTTAAAGGGATTTATTTCACTTATTTACACAGTTACTTTACAGTCTAAATTATTAATATTTACAGGCGGAAATGCAGACTTATTAAAATATATATACAAGCTAAAAATATATAAATAAAAGTACAAACTGTTAAAAACGGGGAGGGGAAGAAATCATAGGGCATCGTAAAATTCATCCATATCGCTGTCAACGGGAAAAGTGCCCAGAACGCTGGCAGCATTGCCACGTTATATGGCAATGCTGATTCTCTGACCGAAGTAGAAGCCAGCCCTCTTGTCACATGAAGAGTCGACTAACCGTTTGCTGATTTCACGGAAAACCCGATGAGCATTCGGACCCCACGGACCTAGTGTTTCAACCCCAAACGGCTCGAACATATAATTTCCAATGAGGTTGTTGTATTTACGCCGTTTGTGGTTTTCTGCTCCTGCAGCAGCCGCCCCAGCACAACCCGCCGTACTTAGAAGGTGGGATTGGCGCAAGGATGTCGACACATGTCGCAACCCACACCAAAGGCCTACCCAACTTCCAAGGCATTATGGTCACCCCATCTGGTCTCTTCCCATCGTCGCGTGCCAAGCCATTGGGTTCTAAGACAGCAGGCACCCCGGCGGTGGCAAGAGCACGACGGAT
Organism: Shargacucullia verbasci; assembly: GCA_947562105.1. Lineage (NCBI taxonomy): Eukaryota > Metazoa > Arthropoda > Insecta > Lepidoptera > Noctuidae > Shargacucullia > Shargacucullia verbasci. The sequence goes on from OX387284.1 coordinate 1,613,809, forward strand.
GATGTCATTAATGCTAGCGTGACGTGCTATTCGACCAGCGCTTCTACTGCAGGATAGGCCATGGTGTCCGAGGCAGTCGACTGCTTCACCACACTGACAGCTATGTAGAGCTCCGCTTTTTTTAAATGTTTGGAATATAAATGCGTGACGTCATAGTTTTGAATTGCCATTTACATACTTGCGTGATTTTGATAAATTAAAAGTTGGAAACGCCAAAGATAAGTATGAGTTTTTAGAAGGAAAACTATTTATCAAACAAGATTTCAGAATTTATTTTTGATGCAGCCTATTATGACCAAACTATTTTATATTAGATATTTGCCTCATTACGATTGTATTACTTAGGTACTACCTACGTACCTCATTGTACATGATAGCTTCTGCCAGTTTCCGTAGGTGTCATGCAAGAAGACTATGAAGACCCATCATGTGACGTAAATCGTTATGATATTACATGTTGATATTGTAGACCTAAGATTTGTGTTCCTGAATTCAATTAGATTTCTCACTTACAGCTAACAATGGACACACTATGCCGGTTTTTTTGATCATGCCGCCTATGTAAGGCTCCTTATTGATCAGGTCGCAAAACTTGTAACGAAACTCCACGAACGAACGCCGATACTCATTGTGCAAGAACTGGCTGACCGTCACGTAAAACTGCAATAATACAATATTTTATACTGTACCTAGTTACATAACGTAGCCTAATAATAATGTCCTCCTGACCGAGCTTTGGTCACGGCGACCAATCTCACCGGAGATTAGTCAACTACGCAGGAGATATTACAGAGCTCAAGTGTGTTCGCAAATACAAGTGCTCTCTCTATTCCTTCACTCTCATAGTCCGATGGGACGGAAATCCGACCCGACCGGAGAGCGAGATCAAGTGCAAGATCAACGGCTTTACGTGCTTTCCGAGGGACGGTGTGTATTTACATACACAAAGACCCAGACCCGAAACAACTATCTATAGATCATACAAATATTTGTTCCGTGCGGGAATCGAACCCGCGACTCGTAGCGCAGCAGTCGATCTCTCAACCACTGTAACCACAACACACTGATTTTGAGATTGGCCGCCGTGACTGAAATCGGTCAGGAGGAAAAGAAAATGTTTTATATTTTTGCTAATCCTCATGGGATTAGCAAAAATATAAAACATTTTCATACACAATACACAACTTTACGCTCTGTCCAAAATCAAATCAAGAAATTCGTCATACCTATAATTAGTTAAATAATAATGTCCTTTTTTATGTTTTACAAATTTTGAACGAGAATCGGATACAGTGTAGATTCTTTACTTCAAATATGTCTATCGTTTAAATAGTCACCCTGTTATATGTAATTCCTGTGATAGAACAAAGTTTTATCTAACCGTTATATTATTAGTCCATGTGTGTCTGATTGTGCCCATAATGTTTATGTAGTAAGGAGACTTTCTGCTGTACCGTCGGATGTTCAGCAAGCCGTGTTCTATGTATTTTGGGTTCATATATGACATATTCCCCCTCTCCGGTATCACTATCATACCCTGAAATTAATTTCAATTATAAATTGTTGGTGGATAAGGTGGACCGATGGTGAAACCTCAGTTTGCGGGCAGCATAGGACCGGTCGATGTGGCGATACTTGGGGGAGGCTTGTGTCCAGGAGTGGACGTCTTTCGGCTGAGATGATGATGATGATAAATTCTTAGATCAAGTGCGATTGAATTCTCCTGTCCACTGGACTGCTGGTAAACAAATAATAACTCATCATGTCATTGTCCACAAACCTCATTGAATGCAGCAAATAGTGCCACAATCAGCATGGAAGCGCACCGAACGATGACCGATATAGAGAGTATAATCGAATATGAACTTACTTCAACATAGATCCAAATAATACACACTGAGAGTAAAAAATAATAAGAAAGCAGGGGCTTAGTCCGAAGCATAGTGACTGCGGTAACTTATATTAAAAAGTTCATACAACGTTTTTACGATGTTTTATATATCTACAGAATTAAACGCAAGCAATTAACTTATTTTAAATTCATGATGCATAAAATGATATCAAATTGTAGGTAGGTACTCATAATTGATACGTAGGTAGTTACAATAAAATCCCGGTCGATGAATAAAATAATAATTTATTGATAAAATTCAATTTTATCTGATGTTCGGGGTAACAACGCTGAACTTATTGAGATAAATACAACAGTTTAGTATTCCAAAATATAACTATCAATACATAAGTACCTAATAATAAAATTCGTACCGGTAAAAAGTTTGTATTGAAAAAAAATTCGCGAAAATTGTCTATGTATCTAATCATCATCATTTCAATTAAAGGTTACCTAAGGTGTAGACAAAATAATGATGATTGATTCAGCCAAAGTCAAATATTTTTATACAAAGGACTCTATGCGGGCTTTTTTAAAACGTCGTGGTTCTAAGTGCACAGTTTCTAAATGGGGTTAGGCCCTATGGAGAAGGGACCAGGGCGAAGCTCCATGGATACTCTTATAAACTATATATATAAAGTATAACTATATATATATATATAAAGTATACTTATTAATTTGTAAGACTTCCGTTTTTAGTCAATGATCATTTACTAAACGATTCGAAAAGATTACGCGGGACCTCCAGTTTCCCCGCCTTCACCTGAGCCCTGCGGTATAGCGGTATAGCGGCGCTGGCTACCGTTGAGGCTGATGGACTTCGGGACGCCATCCGAAGTCAGTTCACCAGTCTTAGAGCGTTTGTTTCCGAATCCGAGAAAATACGGATATTGCCCTTCGCTGAACTGGACGTTGTGACGATACCTGCTCCTTCCCTCCACTTCTCTGCGCCGCCGCCACCGCCTGCGTGATGGTTCGGACTCGGATCGGACACTGAGTCCGCGCAAGCTTTAATGCAAATAATATTGTAGTTATTTCGGCCCGTGAATATAATGATCCGAATTGAAGGTATTCTTGACTTCGGAAGACAGAATTCGGATTAAGTGCGCAATCCTTCATATAAATAATACTAAGACTACTTATGACCACTATTTCTCGAATTCGTAACTGATATGGAATGGACGCAGAGCGCAAACGCTCTTAGGCTGAGATCTATAAAGCGTACTTGCACTTTACTCAGACTTCACTTACGTAACACTTAGCTAAGAATAATCTTAGCTTAATCTTTGATTTTTAATTTATAGACATAACATGGTGAGATTTAACTGAGCATAAGCTAAGACGGACGAAGTCAAAGTACAAATTACTCTTTCATTTTATGCATTACATTCTTAATTTTTCTTTATAAAACTTTAACAAAAATAATGTTTTATGTAAACATATAAAACGTACAAAATCATTTGAATTAGATGAGTCATAGTAAAATTATTATTTTTTTCTGTATTTCTGAAATAATTATCAACATTACTGCCGCATTCAAATGAATTCTAATCCTGTGATTTCCAAACTTAAAGGATATAATCCCCAATTTGGCATCACTGTTTTGCGTCTGTCACTTTGATAATACGAAAAAATATTTGTCGTAGATTATGATAGTTTAAAGGTTAAAGGTAGTTTAAAGGTAAATTTTGGTCCAACATTTTTGTTTGGTTAATATCGTAAGTTTCTGGTAAGTCGTGAACTTTGTGAACTTACGTTTTGCTAAGCACGCACTCAGACTTATTCCGCATTATAAATACCGACTTAGTCTTATCTCGAAAGTAAAGTATGAGCAAAGTGTAAGTACGCTTTATAGATCTCAGCCTTAGAGCACTTGCCCACGACCTTCATGTCAGTCAACCTTGCCAACCATATATGTCCTTCAGAAAGGATAAGAATTATTTTTCCGTTTGCCGAATGCGGGATTTTATTAATAATCTTTGTATGTAGGATACACATAGACTTAGAATTTGACACACGATATCTATAAGTGCGGCGCTAAGTCCAAATAAAATCAATTGCCGTGCGTTAGTTTCGCAAAAACTCGAAAATGGCTCGACCAATTTGAATATTATTTTTTGTTTTGTTCGCCTCAATACTAGGGTGATTAAGGAAAAAAAGAAAATTAGGAAAAGCCCGAGCCGAAAAATCGAAAACATTGAAATTGGTAATTTTGTATGGGAAGAAACTTAAACCGTAGACGGCGCGGCCAATATAATCGATCTCAATGAATTGGAGAGTTTGGAAGGTTGATTTGGATTGATAATCGCTTGTGAAGTGTTACGATCAAATCAATTGTAGGTGGTACGAAGTTCAGCGGCAGCCTAATTATCGATGTAGCGACAGGCGTAGATCGCGCGATAGTTTCTGTCAAGCGTCATTTTTCAACCACATTCCAAACCTCAGAGCAATAACCAAGCATAATTATTGTTCTGAGTTCAAAACCATAGATTTAGAATGTAAAAGATGAACAATGACAGCTTCTAGAAGATACCTAAGAACAATAACTTGGTTATTGTTCTGAGGAAGATACCGTAAAATAATATGCATATGTGTCAGTGACCGATATGTCAGATGAAAACAGAGTTGTGTATTTGCATTGTCAATCCTACTATCCTATACTACTACTGATCCTATCCTATCCTATCCTACTAATATTATAAATGTGTGAGGATGGATGGATGGATGGATCTTTGTTACTCTTTCACGCCAGAACGGCTGAACGGATCTGGATGAAATTTGGCACAGAGATAGATTATAGTCTGGAACAGCACATAGTCTACTTTTTATCCCGGGAAAATGTACGGGTTCGTAAAGCACGCGGGCGAAGCCGCGGGCGGAAGCTAGTATAGTATAATATCGATAGATTAAATCTTGCCCTAATGAAGAGGTATGTACGCTACTAATTAAATCCTCTTATTATAAATTAATAAACAGATAAAATCATTTTATTTGTGAAAATACAATGGGTATTACAAAATATAATAATAACTTTTAGATGATGTTGTATGCAGCATACAGATAAGTATGGTACAAAGATTTAACCTTGTGCTATCTCACAGTTTTGTGCACTGATAATGATAAAGTATTGTATGATAATCATACACAAAATATGGTTTCAAAACGTACGATGAACAAATCACATTTACCTGTGAAACGTGTAATTATTTGGATTATTTCTCTTTGTCACAATTAGTAAAAGATTGCCAATAATTGCACGATTATTTTATAAATTAATAAAATATATTTGATACTAAAGCAAGGGTAATAAACCTTAAAAAAAAAATTGTATCATACTGACATTGACATCTGTCTCTTTCTTTCTCGGGTAGTGTTCATATTAAAGTGTCTCTTTTCCACGCTTAGTTGGTCTTTTAGCGTAAGCGAAATTCTATGTTCAAAACAGTACATTAATATTATAATATAAAAACGTAGGTACTTGTAATTGCAGATATATGGTTTTTTACGTAGTTAGGTAGTACCTATACGGATAAGACCATAACATTCGGTCTATCTCTACTGCAAAAAGAGTCGATCTGTGTCTGCTGTGCTGTGCTATGCGAGTTCCATTTCGTGAGAACAATGGAAGACTAACCACCTCCCATTTTAACAATCTCCAGGTTGGTCTTTTTGAAGAGTTCGTGGTGTGAGTTAATTTGCTTATCGGTTGAAAATAGGAAAAATTAAAAATAAAATCTAAAATCATCGATATCGTTAAATACATTTATAACCAATCCCTGGTTCCTGGGATCATACTTTTTTGAAATGAAATTGTTTATTTTGCAGTTAGGATTCGATCGCTTTTACACGTCTTTTTTTTTAAACTAGATGGCATCAGCATTCCCTTTAACTATCCCTGACAAGAAATACCGAAACAAACTCGGGGATCAAGATCTATTTTGAAGTCCAGACAGATTATAGTAAAGATTTATGTGAGACTAATATAGGGTACCGTCTTGAATGGCCTTTTGGGGAAAGTGCCATAGCTATTTCAGCTGACCTATCCCAACAGAGGACAAACATGGATCGGTCCCAGTGAGCATTAAAGCGTTTAAGAGCGTTCAACCTACATCTCACTCATATATGAATTTAATTGGCATTGTTGATGCAAATCGACTCTCGTATAGCCCCTAACAAACAATAGGTCGAAATACCGTTCATCGTGTAAGTAGTCATTTGTGAGTTCCATTGCAAATGAGAAATATGAGGGACTCGTAGCTAGGTGTTTACCGCGCATCTCTGTGATGAAGATAAGATAAGTAGTCCTTAGATCGGTGATCGTTCTTTACATAGATATAAAGACCACTCCGGGTCTCGGAGAGTTCGTTTAACAATCAGTCTCAGTTTTTTAATAACCGCTGTCCCACACTAGGAATAAGTTAGGGTTCCTGTATCGTGAGTGCGATTACATACACAAATATTCACATGCAGAAATAACTAGTTGTCATACGAATAACTATGACAGTCGATAATCGGCGTTAGCTTTAGTTCGGCATGTCCAAATAATAGGGTTTTAACGAATAAGTTGCTCCTGTAAAAACTATTAATGGCGAGAAGTTATATAGACCCCGACATAGTTAGCAAAGGGCTAAGGTTGTGAAATATGTGAAAATGCGCATTCTCTGTACTACGTTGTAACCAAGTTATTTAAAATTACTGGCTGAATGTATTCTATCAATGATACAATATTTTGACAACTTCGAATTCAAACTCCAAAATTTTCTGAAAATGTGAGTTACAACACATATATTTCTGAAATCATTTTTTAAATTAGATAGTTTTGTGTAAAAATCAAATGTGAGAAATACTAAAAAATACAATTTTATGACAACGTAAGTACATTTTATATTCGTCTCCTCACTTATACTTATCATCAAATCATTATATATGATGCAAGTTTTCGTCATCGTCACTGGAAATGATGCAAGTGTTCTTAAAAGAAGTCGTGCCTGCAATCGCCTAGATTAAAACACTGAAGTCCAAAAATGGTTTAATAAACCATTTCGCAGACCCCATGCATTCGAAAAGGTTGACACCTTTCTGTTGTAGCTTTAGCTCTATTTCCGATTCTAATGGAGTAGCTTGATCAAAATGAAAGAACAATCCATTGGTCTGGAACGTCTCTATTAGCACAATGACAATAATGATGAATCGCACTGAGGCGTCACAGTCCACCTCCTGTAGCTAGATTTTGTTAAAAAGTTTTAAAACCATTGTAGAAGAATCTCCAACCTTCTATAACCCAAGTTAACAAGTTAGTGCTTCTGGATTTGTATAGATATTTTGAATAAAATAATAGAAATACTAAATAAAATTATAACTTTTCTTCAGATACCAAATTTACAATGGCTTTGGCACGTTCGTTATTAAGATCTACTCAAAAGTATAAGTATGCCTGCAATCCAATTGTAAGTTCAGTAGTCTTCTTTTAATAGATATATTTTTTTTTATATCACACTGTTTCCATGACGCTGTCCCTAACAGCAATGCTACTGGGGAGCCTCTAGTGTATAAAAAGGTGACTAGATTTCATAAAGGTTTACTTATTGAGGTGTTGACCACGACTTCGTGCTCGTGGATTACCTTACTAACCCCCACAACCCATTTCAATTCGATATATATCCGATATAGATATAATAATAAGGGACTACTATGCAATATGTAAACCTTCTATGCCGTATACTTATATATCAGGCTATCAGAATGATTATCAGTTACAACTTAAAAAAAATAAAAGTAATTCTTATTTAAGTTAAACCGAACATAGACAAATATTCATTTGGATTTTCAGGAAGAGAGAGTTCTCAATTAGTCTGTGCGGAAAGAGATCCGTCCGAGACCGTCATAAGTTTTGAGAATATTTGTCAGTCGTTGTCGGTATTGTTCGTCAGAATATTTTTCATGTTAAAAACACTGTTACGTATTTATAGTTCGACTGTAAACATCTTGATACTTTGGGGCTGCATTATAATCTTTTAAATTTGTTTATAGTCTCAATAAGTGTTTCAATTAAATATATTTGTAATAATAATGTTAGTACCCTTCTTCTCCACGACGGTTCTCTTACCACACAGACTATATTTTTCTTTTGCTTTCAGTATATTTTGCAACTGAAGTTTTACCTGTCGTCAAATGCCGAGTCGTTTCTATGTGGCTCGAATGCAAATTTTCTCGAATCTCAGTACTTGGACTGGTCGAAATCTAAAGGTTCCGTAGATTCAGTAAGTATTCTTTCAAAAGACTACTCCTAGGTACATCTTTTTTGTCTGCCTCATTGGTCTAGGATCGCAAGTCTTGTACGACTGCTAAGCAGTATTAGGTTTTTCTGTATGAAAATTCTTAGTAGTAGCATGGAATTTAGAAATGTGCCTGGAAATGGCAATTGGCCCGTTCCCTATTAAGTGGGACAAAATATATAATAAATAAAGCTCAAATTATAGTGACAGTTGGAAAAATAAACTTTATTATCTTAAAATAAGTTTTAGATTTATATGTGTCAAGTGTCAACTTGATATAAAAGCACTAAATCTTAACTTAATCAACGGAATAAGATTTGTTTCTACATTAAGGTTTACTTTTATACTTATGTAATCATGATCGCGACAAGATCAACATAGTTTTACTATATTTTTCGACAATATTAAACAAAAACTATTAAAGTTCTCAACATCACAAAATAACATCTTATGAGTGAACATTTCGTTCACAAATATGTAAAGGTGAACAAATAACGTTATCTTCAATTAGTATATAGACGAAGCACTTTTTCCAAAAATGTTTGATGAACAGATTTCTTTATTTTCTGGCCAGACGGTGAGTTTGATTAAAAATATATTTATGCTTGGTAATCACGCCAGTAGATTTAAAACTAAAAATTAACATAGACTAAAAAATAATGTAGAAGTTTTTACGGTAAAATGGGGCTATTTGGGAAACACGGGGCAATTTGGAACTAACATTTGTTTTTAGAAATTTTGTCATATTTTCTAAACTAAATCAAAAGTTCCTTTGTCTTTGAAAGCATACTACACTACCGCTGTTTAAAAGCAGTTACTACTCCATGAGAAGCACACATATTGATCCCTTTACTTTTTTATATTACAAGGTATAATTTGTTGTTGACAGTCATGGGATGGATTCTATGACAGCGTTTGTGGCCCAGCATTGAAGATAGAAGAAATGCAAGATGAATTCTCTCCTACAACAATACGTAAGTTATTACTGCATTAATGAAAATGAAGGGATACAGACTCAATTAAATCGATCAAAAATGATAAACGAATAAAAGACTACAAATAATTATTTGTTTGATGATCAAATATGTTTGAGTTTTATAAAATGAAAAATATCTTTATTTCCTTCTCTGAATTCTCTGTTTTTAAACTTAATCGTTGAAAGTATTCTGAGTCTGGTAAATAATTTTAATGAATATTCATATGGAAAACTCGAGCAAAGTGAGCAAATCAATCAATTTCAACATTTCGTTAGTTGTACTTTTCGGCCGATTCATCAAAACATTGTGAAAATGATCTAAGTATGCTTTTTCTAATTTTTAAGTCTTCTGTTGGGACTTTCAATCGACTATAAAATGACGAATCTCTATTATAAGCTTTAAAGTGACCGTATGGTGTGTTTTCATCAAAATGTGTGTTTCTCCAGTAACAGGACATCAAAGCTTGCTTAGTTATATTTTTACATCCAAGCACTGCACACAAATTTCGTGATTTTGGTTGTTTTCTTTAAATTTGCGCGTGCGGCGTCCCACTGATACTTGTACTCTCGGGAGTACGCTCGCCGGTAGGCATATAACGCGCGATATTGAGTGAGTGACGCAGCCCACTGATGGCAATCAGTGTTCTATGATAGTGTAAAATGTTCTATGATAGATGTGAACACTGATGGCAATCAGTGTTCTATGATAGTTAAATTAGCTATTAATTTACTACTTAAACAAATGGAGTTCTTCGAGTAGCTTTAAAATATCATGCATTTACATCTATATCTTTAAAATATAATATGATACACAGTTACTAAACTGTATACTATTTACAGAACCGAAGAACTTATCGGATAATTCGGAAGATGTGTCTAGAGAGAAAATAAAACTGAGTTTATCGGTCGCAAGCTTAATTCGCAGTTACCAGGTAACATATAGACATAGGCCACGCCTACCGTCCCTACAAAGAGAACCGAACCCATTGGAATACTGGACACGATTTTCTAAACGGCACAGACATTTCAATAACACACTTCGACGGAGTTAGGAATTTAACTCAAGAACATACGCTGACGGCCACAAGAGAATTTTATGTAACTGTATAATAAATTAATAATATTGGTGCAGGCTCGTGGTCACCTACTTGCGAAGACAGACCCATTGGGTCTGACGATGCCAGTCAGATTCATCGCTAAGTCCAAGAACATGCCATTAGACATAAAAGGGATGGAGTGCCGAATCGTGGCTCGAGAGTTAACTTCTACATTAGGTAAATTTTTTCTTAAGTGATATTGGATTAAGTATGTGAATCTTATTTTAATTTTTAAGTTAGTATTCTATGTTTGGCTATAACATATACACGAGCTCATAATGTTAACGGGTTTTCAATATATGTACATTATTAATTACACATTTATTACATCCACCGCTGTGCTGTTAAGAAAAATACCAACGAAAAATCCACTCTCACTAGCAATAAACAAACATTATTCTATATTAATTGAAATTATTTGCCTCGTTGGATTAAATTCCCGGGGCAAGCAGTGTTATAATTTTTTTATTTGGATATTCTCTATAACAGAAATTTTCAGATTTTTCCCGTCAGATCGCATAAGGCGCACACACTATTACAAGGGACTCGATAACAGCTTAGTCGAAATGTACATTCGTTAAATTAAATTATACCAGCTTATATTAATAACAAAATATAATAATTTATTATTTTTTAACCGACTTCAAAAAAGGAGGAGGTTCTCAATTCCACTGTACTTTTTTTTGTATGTTTGTTACGCGATCACTCCGTCAATTATGGACCGACTTAATTTTTTTTTAATTTAAAGTGCTGCTCCCAATTTGGTCCCATTGTCACCAAGTCAGGATCTGATGATGGGATCCTAGAGAAATCGAGAGATACCCTCAAATATTGTAGAACGAGTAGCGCGTTTCAGTTTTTTTTTTCTTAATATGTCCGGTGTTGGCGTCTGGAAGTCATCATTTTATGATGCTGAGCTGATGATGGATGTCATAGTACTCCTCATCGGTAAAGAGTTGGGGAATAAAACTTCTTCTTCTTCTTATATTTTAATGAGTCCCGTATATAACATTCGGTATAGATGGTCTGATGATGGAGCCAGGAGATAGATAGTGGAACTCGTCAGTAACTACCAGTCAACCCCTCCACTTTGGGCTCATTTTAAACGGCTAAAAGGCAAGACTATGACTGTATTAGTTACAATAGTCGTCTTAATCTTTTCATTTCTCGTAATGCGTTTTCGCCATGTGGTCGGCTAAGTAATTTATTTGATTTTAAATCACAAAGTGCAATACCGTCTAAGGTTTTCACTCGACTTGAGGCAACATACATTTGACCTTTGTAAAGTTTTTCGAAGCGAAGAGAAGCGTCCTTAGTAGGTCTACCCATCACTCAAAATTGTAAAACAATAATTTTTTTTAACAAAAAATAAAACTGGCTTAAAAAAACAAAACTAACTAACTAACGACACGGTTGGCGCAGTGGCTAAGAGATTAGCTTTCTACGCTACGTGTCGCGGGTTCGATCCCCGCACGGAACAATTATTTGTATGATCTACAGATAGTTGTTTCGGGTCTGGTTGTCTGTGCATGTGACATGTATGTTTGTAAACTGTACCCACGATACAGGAGAAATCCTAGAGGGGGGCAAAGGTTAAAAAAATATCTCAAAAACAAGACATAACAAAAAGGAAAAAATAAATGTTTTAATTTAATTCAAATATATTTTTATTCATGTAAACCATTTACAGGCACTTATGAATAGTCAGGCTCTAGTTGCCACGTTCCAAAGTGTTGATTTCCAATAGAGAAGAACGGGAAAGAAATTCCATGGTTACTCTCTTTAACTCGGAATTAAATAGGTATACAATATTAATTTATACATTGATCTCGAACAAAAATTATGTGAGTACAATGTAGCTTAAAAGAGTCTAACTTATGTAAGTCTGAAACTCAAGCCTGAAAATTATGAAGAGTATCTTTACTTTTGATAAAATTACCATGGCAGCTATGAGCTGACCAGTCCCAATAGACGGCACCCGTTCACGAGTATAACGCGTGCATCAGCATCGCTTTGCTCAACCATATTGCAGGGAACCCAACGACCCGATGCACAACGCCACCATCATCAGGACATTTAAGTGAGCATGACAAGTGAGGAGAGACCACTATCACTGCCACACAGCTATCACGTCTATTAGATATATAATTTACGGCTACGTAGTGTTCACATAATTATAACAATGGTAATTTTTAATAATACAAACGAAAGTAGGTACCTGCCCATGAGAGTCACGTTGTTGTCAACACAAATTTACAATCAAATGTAGCCGCACTTAGAATAACACGTAAAATTCATACAACAAAATTGAATAAAAACATAATAATACTGACAAATAAGTGTAAAATAAAATAATAATAAATAAAATATTAAATAAAAATAATTAATTTTACTTGGCACCCACTTGAATATTCTTCAACTACTATATTTTATAATAAAACATTTATGTTTTGCTTTTTAGTTAGTTTTGTTTTTGAGTTTTTTGAAGTCGGTTTTTATTTTCAGGTGAGAAACACATGGACATGTTATTTGACCTACCAGAGAGAACTGCTATTGGCGGTAAAGAAACCCAATTAACACTCAGGTGAGTAATTTAAGTACTTATTTTGTTATGGTAGGTACCTAACATGATTGTGTGTCTAGTCACAGCGACTCTTTTGAGTGAGGGCGACTTTTTTGAGTTTTCCTTAGTGATTTTTCCTTAGTGATTTTCATTTTTATTTTTACCTCTCGAAATGCAACCAGTAGTTGGATACTGACATCATTGCTTTTAAGTGCGTTTTCGAAGTCAGTAGTAAATTTTTTATGCACGATATTTTATTTCCTCAACCTCATTGTATTTCATAAACAAATTAATTGAATGATTATTGCATATAGGTACTAATCAAAAAGAAAATCTCAAAAGATATCCTAAGTTTCAATATCAAATATCCTTTACCTTTCCAAAAAATGGACTAATATTCCGATTCAAATAAATTTAACTCTTTGATGTTGGGTAATCGTGCAAACACAGCACACTCGGCATTCCTACATTGCCCCTGAATGGCTCCCATACCGATAACGAGACAACTATCGATAACTTACCAGTGGCACCGTCAATGTACGAATGAATTATTTCAGCGGAGCATGGAATCTTTTTTGGAGGGGCTATCCAGCAGTAGACCATAACACTTTTGCTGATGATTGTTTCTATTTGTTTAGGGAAATCATACGGCGCCTTGAAAGTGTGTACTGCCAATCCATTGGTGTCGAGTACATGCACATGTACGATCTGGATGCTATACAATTCATCAGAGAACGCATGGAACCACCGGGCGTCTTCAACAAGACTCCCGAGGAGAAGAGACTTATCATGAGGCGACTTACCAAGGCTGTGTTGTGAGTTTTTATCGTTATGACAAATTACCTTCCAACGTTGTATGAATATGGCGAAGTAGGCTTTTATAGACTGACTAGGTGACCCGCGCGACTTCGTCCGCATTAGGAACAACACTACACTACACTACAAAAAAAAATATTTCCTCACCATATAAACCTTCCCTGGACTTCCACAAATATTTCAAAACTAAAATTAGCCAAATCGGTTCAGTCGTTCTCGATTTTTAGCGACACTAACGAACAGCAATTCATTTTTATATATATAGATAAAATGTAATGATGATACCTACTTTAAAGTTTTCATTGACACTTATATTTTATCTCGCTTCGCTAGTTTGGAGAAGTACTTCGCAATGAAATGGCCATCGGAGAAGAGGTTCGGCCTTGAAGGAGGCGAGAGCTTGATCGTGATGCTGGAGGAAATCGTGGACAGCAGCACCAAACTCGGAATCCAGTCCATCGTAATGGCCATGCAGCATCGAGGTTTGTCATAATCACTCTAGGCCTTGTATCAATTTAAGAAGCAAAAATGGCGACACATTAGGATTGCTTTGAAGGACCTTTTTCGGATATCTGATGATGTTTCCGGATTTTTTTCATGATCATGTTGTTTAAGAGTGACTGTCATAATCAGAAAAATAAAAAACCCACTAGCTCGAACTTAAGGCTTTTAATTTCATCGTTTACATTATCGACGATATTACCCGGTAGACCCGCAAACCAAAATGATTTTACAAACCAAGACATTGACACGATACAAAGACAAAATGTTACTGAGAGCGGCAACCGTATATTACATTGATATATTCAAAAGATTTATGGCCTTTCAATCGCTGCAGAGGGTGACATTTCAAGTACTCTTTCCGAATTAACCGGTTTTTGACTGCTGCCGCTCGCCTCTTCCTCTCCCCTAAAATCGACGTCAGGAAAATCCGAGTCAGGTTAGGGGTAATATTAAAAATTAATATCTTGGATCTACCGCCTTTCACTGAACCTTTGTATTCGGTTGGACTATATTGTATATATGATGGGATCTCTTGAAACAGCGGTCAACTATTGATAGATGAAATTGCTTACAGCATGTATTTCCACCCAGGTCGTTTAAACATGTTGGTGAATGTGTGTCGCAAGCAGCTGGTTGACATTTTTGCACAATTTAAGCCACTAGAGCCCAAAGAACCCGTAAGTAAAAAATATTACTCCCTGACTACACATTTCAAGCGCATTATATTCCTCTGCATCTTTTGACTGTTGGCCTAACAGTGAGCAAAATTCAATTGGAAAGGCAGAATCACAGCGAAGGAGTTGTTTGTTTTTCTGCGAACAAAAGCACAGCGTTGGTTTACTAGAGGATATATTAGTGGCGTCCCAAATTTATATTTTTATCTAAGGACGAAATAACTATAATTCCAGTAGCCTATACTTAGTGTATACAAGACATAGAGCGAATGCGTACCGGGGTCGCCATTTCTACGATATGCAAAAAATATACGTGAAAAAATAGCTTAATAAATACATACATGAAATAAATAAATACATGTAGCTATACGGGCAGGAAAGATTCCGACCCGAAAACGCCGTGCGCGTGTCCTTACTGAAAAAAATAATTCAAAAATATATTTTACCCTTTAATCCAGGGTTCCGGCGACATCAAGTACCATTTGGGCACATACATTCACCGGTTCATCCGGCGTACCAACAAGTACATTAAAGTATCGATGAGCGCCAACCCCTCCCACTTGGAGCTCGTGTCCCCTGTCGCGGTGGGCAAGGCACGTGCGGAACAGTTCTGGATGGGAGATCGCACTGGTGACAAGGTAAACAATTGCATAGGACGCATGTTCTCACAAATAGTTTCTAATCGATAACACGGTTGTAAAACGAGATGGTAAAGGTTATCACACACCAAAAAATCCTTTCGTAGTTACTACGTTAATATTAATACGTATTGTAGACGGCAGTATGTGCGTGCGTCACATCATCGCGTGGAACTGAGGTAGAATTTTAAAGATGACACCAGCCACAAAAAGATTATTCAAGCCTATTCTGTCACATGCCAAATAATGAAGTTACTATCTTTTTGGTGGCCACCAGGTGATGGCGATTATAATGCACGGTGACGCGGCTGTAAGTGGACAAGGAATGGTGTTCGAAACGGCCACGCTGTCCAATTTGCCAGCGTTCACCACATACGGCTGTATCCACATCATATGCAACAACCAGATCGGGTACACCACTGATCCTAGGTTCGCCAGGAGCGCGCCCTACTGCTCAGGTATGACGCCATCATCGCTAATTGATAGCACTCTGTGCAACTATTACATGTGTAACGTCCTTTTATTTGGTATCATTTGTGTGGCTCAGGGTTTATGCTCAGTTCCTATATTGTCAAAATGGTTCGCTTTACTTACGGACAGTCAAATATTCTACCAGGCGTAAGTCCTAATCCTCCGCCTGGGGTGGGTGCGGAGGGGTGTGCCGGACTCCTACCGGCTAAACTCACCACGGTGGTCCGCCTCGACACCATATGGTGGGCCTCGGGAACTCTTAGAAGACCGCACCGAGGCCCACCACGGTCCCATGCCAAACGGCACTTCCCGGAGGGGGTGACTGTAAAGAGGCCACCCCCTCGTGCACGTCCCGGGGGAGACTGTAAAGAGGTCCCCCCGTTACCCTCGCTGGTGCTGTGTGCACGGCGACACGGACCACAGCGTGTCGCCGTCTTCTCGGGGGTCGCTAAGTGAGAGCGCGCAGAGTCCCCACTCTGCGCGCTCGCGACCCCTAAGGCCCCCCGCTAAGGTGTGTTAGGCGGGGGGTTGCGGCGTGTTGCGCGCCGGGGCGGTTGCTCCCCGGCGCCTCCTCCTCCGTCGAGCGGGATCGGCCCTCTCCCGTTCCCGCTCATCGGCCTCCTTCTGGAGCATGACTGCTTCACAGAAGGAGACCACTGCCCTCCAGTTTTCCGATTCTGCCAGCATAGCCGATACTATGGCTGGCAGAGAGAGATCTTGCTCGATCTGGTCGACCAGAATCTGCCGCTCTGCGGCCCACGCAGGGCACGCCTCGAGCGTGTGCTGTGCAGTATCCTGGCCTCCTCCTCCACAATGGTGGCAATCAGCCGTGGCCTCGCGGCCGATCCTATTCAGGTATTCACCGAAGCAACCGTGCCCGGTGAACACCTGCGTCAGTCGGTACGTGACGCGCTCGCTCCTCTTGAGCCAGGCTCCGAAGTGCGGCACTATCGCTTCGACAACGCGCTTGTGCGCGAACTGTGGCCGTAAAAGCCGTTCGCGCCACAAGTCGAGTGCGTGCCTACGTGCGCGCCGCCTTAGCCTTTCGAACGCCGAAGCCGGCGCGGTCTCGCCGTCCTGGCGGATAGCGCGGATCCGGTGATACACCCTCGCGTCCATATCCGCCTGGATGTCGAACGGCACATACCGCGCCAGTAGAGTTGCCGCCTCGAAGGATACTGTTCTGTATCCTCGTGCGATCCGTATTGCAACTTTGCGCTGCAGGCCGTTGATTTTCGTCCTGCAGCGCCGGACGCCTGATAGCCGAGCCGACCATACAGGCGCCCCGTACAGCACCACGGATCGCACGACCCCCCCGAGGCCCCCCGAGATTGGGCAGCAGTCTGTGCATCGCACCCACTACCCTCTCGACTCGGGGGACCAGGCGTTCGAAGTGCTCTTCGAAGCCCCACCGACTGTCCAAGGTGAGCCCCAGGTACTTCATGTACCGGCCCACCTCGACCCGCGCGTCACCAACGCGTATCCGCGAGCTGGGAGGTTCCCTGCCGCGAGGCAGTTTGTGGAACCATAGCGCCTCGGTTTTGTGAGGCGCTATATCCAGACCCAGCGCGCGGATCTCAGCCACGACTGTTGCCACCGCTTGCTCGGCAAGCCGGATGGTTGCTTCCCAGGTGTCACCGCCGGCCAACACCAATGTGTCGTCATCATAACAGACAATGCCGACGCCGGCGGGGAGATCGACACGCAGGACCGCGTCATACGCGAGATTCCACAACAGGGGGCCCAGAACCGACCCCTGTGGAACCCCGCACGTGATCCGCCTCCGCTGGACGCTACCGTCCCTGCCCACGTAACAAATGTGCCTGTCGCGCAGATACGCCCCGACGATGCCTCGCAGGTAGGGGGGGACCTGATGGTGTTCCAGGGCCCCCCGAATCGCGCCCCACGGGAGAGAGTTGAAGGCGTTGAGAACTACCTAGCTACCTAGCTACCGAGCTACCTAGCTACCGAGCTACCTAGCTAGACGCTACCTACAGATAAGAGGGTTACGAATAACGAATAGTAGGACAAATGTATGCAGATGATATCATGTGGTGTTCCTATAATACGAGTAATTTATAATTAATTTGTTTACCGCCCGATATTGGTCGGTTGTGTACCAAGGTATTACAAGCTTTGTGTTATGGATTCTATATATTACGCAAAAGATGACACAAAAACTTTTAGGAACGACTTTTACGGTTCGTTACTCTTAACTCAACGAATTTGTACAATAACGATTCGTAGATTATAGGAACTGGACATAAATAAAACAACAAAAATGGAAATTTCTGAAAAAAAAAAATTGTTCCTGACTTTATGCGAACCATGATAGCATTGGTGTATGTCACAGCTGGCATTACAGCAGCCCTGGCATATAATAATCCCTCACCATCATAATAATATTCCAGATGTAGCGAAATGCATTAACGCGCCTGTACTACACGTGAACGGCGATGATCCGGAGGCCGTGGCACACGTAGGTCGTGTGGCTATCGAATTCCGCTGCAAGTTCAAGAAGGACATCGTACTGGACCTAGTGTGCTACCGCCGCCACGGCCACAGCGAGGAGGACGAGCCAATGTTTACGCAGCCCTTCATGTACAAAAAGATTAAGACCATGAAAACTAGTTAGTGGGATAATGGTTTTCTTAATGATAAGTTATTTAGAAACATAAATATGGAAATTACAATACAAGTAGGTACAAATAAATTCTATACCTATGCTATATCCAAAAGATTCTAAGTACTGACGGGGCAAACCGTGCCTAACCTGCTGGTATATTTATTACTACTCCATATTATTAAGTTTTAAAGAATTATAAAAATAATGACATATACAATTCTGGCTATTGCAGTTGATATTTTATACGGAGAGAAATTGAAGGCGGAAGGTATAACGAATGACATGGATATCAAGCGTTGGGAGAAGGAGTATATGGACACGCTAGAACATCATTTCAAGCTTTCTAATGCAATCAAAAAGCTCAGCATCATGGATTGGATGGATACACCCTGGACTGGCTTCTTCGAGGCCGTAGACCCTACGAAGGTATTTTAATATAAAAAGAGGCTTTTCAATTCTATGGACGCTTAAGATTCCCGTACTTTAACAGGGACCGGACGCAAGGCACCACGCCCGTTCCAAAACAAATTACGGCTTGCACCAGTTTCTTGCTTAACTAAGGATGAATCTGCAGCGTGTGCGTGCGGTCAATTCAATGCCCAGTTTTACCCTTTGGAAAAGATACATCCAGACATATTGAAAAAATGCACAATTTCTACTTTCTTTCAGATTGCAGAGACGGGAATTTGTAATGCGACAATTATGACGATAGCTAACCACTCCTGCAAGGCACCGGAGAAGTGGGCTTTTGAAGTCCATAAGGGCATCACAAGAATTTTAAATAACAGAAAAAAATTGGTATGAATGAAAAGGGCCACTGATCTTTTAACTTGACAATAAAAAAATATTCAGATTTAAAGTAAGAGTCGTACAAATAACGGGGTACGAAGATTTTACAGTCCGGGCGTCATATTATACCGACTGAAAATCAGTCTAATAAAAGACATGAGCGTCTGAGCTAAAAAAATATACTACTCTAAAATTTATGGGCTGATTTTGGAGAGAGTTTCCTTCCTCTATTTCATTCGTCGTACAAGTCATTAATTTCGAGGAAAGTAAACATATCAGGAGTTATTATGTGGCAGGTGGCTGACGGCATCGCAGACTGGGCTATTGGAGAAACGCTGGCGATTGGCTCACTGCTCAGAGATAAGATACACATCCGGTTTACTGGCGAGGACGTCGAACGAAGCACTATGGGCCACAGGTATATTTATTTATTCTAATTATATTGTCGTACATAGGTAAAATTAAGATATTACAGTATTAAAGAATTATCCAGCTATGGCCCGCCATAATAGCCATACAATAATAACACAGGACAAAGTAAGTTAAAATCAATTACATTAAGATAAAATTGTAAGATAACATATTCATTTATATTATAATAACATTTTTCAAATAATAAATAGAAATATTGAACTTTTAAATTTAGCAATATACAATATTTCATCTTTGATTGATTTAGGTATTTTATTATAAATGTCGGGAATTAAATTAAAACACTTGTGAAATAAGGCAGTTTTATTTTTAAGGTTCATGAGTCATTTTATTTTTAAGTCTATTTCTACTACTAAATTTGAACAGGTCAGTATTGGATCTGGCAAAAATAGAACATTCATAAATAAACATACAGGAAAATGGTAGTATATTCAGCTCTTTAAAGATTTGAGGTGAGGAAGGTGAGGTTTACGAGGAATCTGTCGATATAATGTGAATCATTGACCTGATGCATCTTTTTTGAGCTTAAAAAACAAGTTCTTTGTCTATGGTATTACCCCAGAAAATCAAACCATAGCTTAAAATAGAGGGTACATAACCATAATAGGCAACAGGCAGACGGCAAATTTATTAGTCATTTGGCTGAGTTTATAAAGAGCTTACGATTGTTGATGTAAACGCTTGCAAATAAAATCGAGGTGAGTTACTTGCTTATAAAAAAATTAAGATAGTGTGTCAGTTCCATCCACATCGACCACACCTCGACTTCAGGTTTGGATGAGACTACGATTATCGCTTAGTTAACGGTGATGGTTTAAAAAAGTAATATATGATTTATACTATACCTACAAATCTATAGGTTTTACCCATTCAAAAACATTCAGAAGCGTTTAACGCTAAAATAGAAAGTGTATAGTGGTTAAAAACCCACTGGCACCACCGCATTGTCATTTTCTCTAAGTTCTAAGGAGAGGTTTCATTCAGAAACAGGAATGTTACCATACCAGAATGTTCTAACTTGTGGAACTATCATTCGGTTTCAGGCACCACGTGTTCCACCACCAGAGCGTGGAGGACGCCACATACCGCGTGCTTGACCATCTGTACCCCGATCAGGCGCGCTATGATCTGCACAACAGCTCGCTCTCCGAATTTGGTATTATCTTGGAACGATCAACTCAACTGATGTCCATTGCTGGATATCGTCTTCTCCCATAATGTTAAACATTCTTCTCAACTACATACAACTGGTGATCGCAGATGGCCTTAGTACGCAAGGTGGATTTGCCTTAAGGCATTTCAGGGTAGATAATGGGAACCGCGGAACAATTCGCGAAGAGTTACGCTTAAATATGTCGATATTGACAGGCATCCTGGGTTTCGAAACTGGCTACTCGTACTCAAGTCCGTGGTTGCTGACGATTTGGGAAGCGCAGTACGGTGACTTCATAGACGCGGGGCAGCCAATGATCGACAACTTTATCGCGAACGGCGAGAGCAAGTGGGTGTGTCAGTCCGGCTTGGTTATTCATCTGCCGCACGGTCTTGAGGGTGCCGTGAGTACTCTCTATTACTTATGTTAAGTGCGTGCCAGTTCGGTTTGATAATTCACGTAGGTACAGTCAGCATCAAAGGTAGCTAAGCAATTCAGGTTACTATAATATAGTCCTACACATAAATCCGTCATACAAAGTGACCATAATCATCTATGCAACAAAAGTTTTCTGATTGTTGTAAGCACTCAGTGTTCCAATTATAACTGAGCACATGCCTTGGCAAATATTTCGTAACAAACTAAAAGTTGGTGTTTATAAAATACTATCTAAGCAGTGCAGGTGTAATAATTAATTTACAAACAAGAAGAAATCCTATGCAAATTTATTTTGGCGCATACTTAATTGAGTATAATGTCAAGTGTCAAATTTGTTTTGTTTATTCCCTATTGACTATCCCTTTCATTTCTTAAATGACATCAGTGACGTGTGTTTTTCTTCGAATTATTTGAAGACTATCCTAACTAATATTATAAATGCAACAGTGAGTTTGTTTATTTGTAATGCTTTCACGCCTAATCCACTAAACCGATTATAAAAATACTTTTATTTTTGCTACTCGCCGACCCCTGCCGCGGCTCTTATTTGCCAAACTTGTTGTTGTATAATGATGAAATGACAAAATATGATTTTGCCAATCGTTACTTGTCAAGTGAAAATTTGTAAATTAATCGTCGATGAAATGTCAGGATACCCTCATTGCTACCTACTGGGCGCAATTCCAAACCTCGGGCTATTACTGAATACTACAATAACACTTTTTCGACCCGTGAATCGAACCTGCGGCAACTGAGCGTGAGGTTCGATCCTAGGGTTTGCGAGCACTAGACCTATGAGTCAATTAAATCGTGTCTATAGGGGAATATGAAGATGATGTAACCTTCCTAATTAACTATAGTAAAATTTTGAAGTTAATCCAATACTAAGCGTATACAATTTTTTTTAAGGGTCCCGAGCACTCGTCTGGCCGCATTGAAAGATTCTTGCAGCAATGTGATGAAGACGTAGACCATATACCGGACCTAAATGACAGAGACTTGGCGTGTAAGTCTCCTTCTTTAATTTAAGAGCTTAGCTCTTCTCGGTGGAGTAATCGCCACTGCTCTCTATTTTCTGCCTTCGCTTTCACCTCTTGATACGATTCTACCCCTACTTTCTCCTTTACTTGTTGTGGAAAGCTTCGTCTAGGTTTTCCCCTTACTCTCTTTACTTCAATTTTTTCTTCTAAAATTGTGTTGAAGTAAACCTCCTATTAATTTGAATTAACTTTGATATCTGGTAACTGTAATCCGGACCCGGGTATGTCTTAAAACTGCGGCCAGACACCGGAGGACGGGCAGCAGCGTCCTCTCACTAATCGGTGAGCCACTGCGATCCCCAAGCCGCCTGCCAAGCGTGGGGATTATGGCAAACCCCCCCTTGAGGGAGGCCTTCGTTCAGCAGTGGACGTCTTCTGGCTGATGATGATGATCTGGTAACTGCAACGCCTTTTGGACGCGTTTTTTTTAGTAATTAATGAGTACATTTTTAAGTGTTATCCAAATCGTCCTATTTATAACTCTTTATGGCGATATATTACGCATCAAAATACACGATAAAACATGTTGTATGATTAGTGAAACAGCTGCGCGCAGCCAATTGGTTTGTTTGCAACGTGACGTCGCCCTCCAACTACTTCCACATGATCCGGCGGCAGATCGCCTTGCCTTTCCGCAAGCCGTTGATCGTGATGACGCCCAAGGTTGGCCTGAAGCATCCCTACTACCGCTCGAAGTTAAGCGAATTCTTGCCTGGAACGGCTTTTAGGAGGTGAGACCGTAAAAAGTTGTGCTATATGATTTTGTCACATTCGTTCGGCCGTTCTGGCGTGAAAGAGTAACAAAGATCCATCCATCCATCCATCCTCACAAACTTTCGCACTTATAATATTAAGTAGGAAGTAGGATAATATTAGTAGAATTTATAGTATTAGTAGGATTATTAACCCTATATACTGTATGATATATACTGTAAGATGTAATAACAACAAAAAAAGAAAACATTCATAAGTCCCTCTCACAATACTTCAGACACACTGACAAGATCTTGTTACTTGGATTAGAATCCAAGAAACCATTGTGTGCGGTGAAAGTGCGAGATATTGGGGATTATATCTTTCGAAAAAGGTGTATATAATGCGGTCACACATAGCTATTTCACAGATCTACTCTAATCTAATCTATGATGCTTTACATTGTTTTGAGTTTATTATTAGATCGATTTCTTTATTTTATTTATGTATTGTTTATTTTGCGGCAGTATCTAATTTTTTAAATATTTCATATTTTTTATATTACTTTGTAAGTATTTTTAAAAGCCTTTTGTTTTTGCAGGATGTTTAATTTAGCTTTACACATACATTGATTTAAGATACCTGTTAGGGTATCGTTAAATGTTTGTAGTCTTCATTAATGTTTTGTTCGTTTGTATAATATCATGCCATTTTCGTGTGCTAATTTTGATTCGAACTGTTGTGTGTTTATTAAGATAATATATATATATTTTTGTTTTTAGTTCCACTGTGGTCTGAAAATCCTTATTCCTCAATGGTTGTAAACATTTTCTTGTCAGTAAAATGAGTGAATATTATATCTAAACATGTTGCAGTAGTTTGTGTAATACGCGTGGATTCTGTTATCTGTTAGGTGAATTATGTATTTGGGCTCGACATGAGATCTAAGATTAAGTTCGTCATTAGATGGTTATCTAAAATATTTAAGTTAACATCTCTCCCTATTATTATATTAAGTTTATTATATTTATTTATTAAATTGTTTAAAATTTATTAAGTTTGTTAATAAATAGATCTTCCTCTCTTCTATTCCAATTTTTATATGTTACAGTCGCACTAACAACTTGATTCATTCTGATGTATCATTAAAACATACAAAGTCGATGATGAAGGAAAAGTTAATGTCACCTGCTGTCATGTTATATACATATAATAACAATTTAGTCGCTTAAAACTTTTCCAACAGAGTGCTCCCAGAAGATGGCCCAGCGAGCGACAACCCAGATAAAGTCAAGAAACTTTTATTTTGTACTGGCAATGTGGCGATTAAGATTGATAATTTGAGGCGAGAGAAGAAACTTGAAGATAAAATCGCAATCTGTCGTATCGAACAGGTGTTTCCATTCCCCTACGACTTGGTCCTCAAAGAGTTCTGTAAATATGGTAAGGCTAAGAAGTGCTGGTGCCAGGAGGAGCACAAGAACCAGGGAGCCTGGCCCTTCTGCAGAGTACGGATGGAGAACCTATTTGAGCAGAAAATAGAGTAAGTATCCAGTCACTTCGGATACCCTACAAAAGTTGCGATTTCATAGGAAAGGTTTTAGATGTTTTTTTTTTTCAGTTTTGCTCACATTTAGGTTAACTTATTTTGGGGGAACATTTCTGTTGTAAAATAGTCAATGAATTTTACAAAAGAAAAAAAAAAAACGTTGTTTTACATCCTTCTAAATTTTAAATCTTTAAAATTTATTTTACCAAATTTAACCAAAATCTCTAACTGTACTGGAAATGGTAGCCGATACGAGCGTCACCCTTTGTCTATAACTTTGTTTATATTAGATTATACAGATAGTATTGCTATATTATAGTTACAAATAAAAGCAGACACTATTTGATATTTTAAAGTGTTACTAACATTAGTTTTAATTTTTATTTACTAACACAGATTTTATGTATACTTAGGTTAAGGTATTTATCTATGGGTCTATGCAACCCGAAATAAATGATTTATATTATTATTAAATACTTGTTTCTACACAGATGTATTTCACGACCACCAAGCGCGGCTACGGCGACGGGTTTAAAATGGCTGCATATGAAAGAATTAAGCGACATCTATGCGAAGATTATAGCAGATGTCTGATGTTCATAGCATAGTGAGATGATAGTACCTAAAATAAATATACTATGAGCTAATAAATTATTAAGAGAAACCATTAGAAATTTACAACTAAGAATACACATTTTTTAATGTCGTAAAAATAACAATTTAATCTGATTACCTAGTTTAAAATTGTCCGTTAATGAAAATTGTTTTTGTAGTGCCCGTTTTCATGTTTAATATAATATGTCACAGCACTCACCACACTTGTAAGTACAAACATATTAACGTATTGATTTACCATTTAGCGATGCACGACTGTTGTGTTGATATAGATAAAACAACAGCTTTCTGTGAGTAAGGTGCTGAAAAATGTGATTAGCCGCTATGACGCTTGTCGGTGCGGTATTTTTACAGAATAAGGCAGGTATTCTGTAAGCTTTCCGTACGATGTAACTACAGCCACGTCGGCAACTAAGAAATAACCACACCACAACAAATTACACAGTTTATTTTGTTATTCTAAAAAAAAAACAATAAAAAAAATTAACGATACAGTTTGTTGCCCTTTAGGCATGAAATATTATTTTCGCATCCATAATATCATAATTATTTTTTTAAATATGTTTAAATATGTATGGAGCGAAATGGCTTGATGACCTACACGTTCTTGTCTAATGGTGGTCACTAAATAAGAGGTACTTATATTTTGTGTTATGACGTTATAAAACACGATAACATTCAATAACTGTGTTGAAGAATGATACACACAGGTAGTTAACCAACCTAATTGAAGTTAGTTAACGTTTATATTTCGTGCAGCTTTTCAGTTATTACCGCACGGCGTTTACACAAAACATTGTCATGTAATGGACAAGTAACGCAGCTAATGCGCAGTTTCCATTAAAACATCTGCTGCGCTGCCCTGCTGTCCGCCTGTCTAAATAAAAAGGGTTTATTGAAATGTATAAATTTTTAGGAATATAATTTTTATTTTTTTTGAGGTGAAAATATATTTTATATGACGTACATGCATTTTTATTCCTATAGTTATTTCCTTTAGAATCCACTTCCTGATTTTTTTTTTATAACACTTGTGGCGAAAAGCCTACCTTATGGTAAGCGGTTACCGTAACGTATGAATGCTTGCATACCAGAGGCATCACGCACGTGGGCCCCATGCTGCAGGCTCATGGGATTCCACAAATTGAATAAGCATGGCCGCCCGCGCCGCCTTATTCGTAAATAGATTAGACGGTTTTTAAGACCACTCAGAAATACGGTTTTCTCATTTTTGGGCACTTTGTTTACACAGTTTCAAAAGATTTTCACAATTCACAAAATGATCACAAATTTGTTGAAATTATGTACAACGTGTTTCGGGTCAGCTAGTTAGCTAGCTAGTTCTGTAATAAATACAAAATTCACGCGGATATGAAATCGCGGGCAACAGTTAGTCGAGAAATATTTTGGCTAAAAATTAAAATGTAATGAAAATAAAACCAGATGATGGCTTCACAATTTATCAATAACAAGTCATTAGTTTTTTTTTATGTAGTCTTTCAGTTATGGGGATATTTTTGATCAGTGTATAAACACTATAAACCTGTGACTGCGGGTAGTACAACGTCAATCTTAGGACCATAAATTGGGGGGCGGAGGGGTGTGCTGGTTTCCTACCGGCTAAACTCACCACGGTTCGCCTCGACACCATATGGTGGACTTCGAGAACTCTTAGAAGACCGCACCGAAGCCCGCCATGGTGCCACGACATTGAGGTAAGACTATAGAGAGATCCCCCGTTACCCTTGCTGCGTGCTGTGCAAGGCGACACGGGACCACATCGAGTCGCCGTATTATTGGGCGTCGCCACTCCTAAGGCACCCCGTCAAGATGTGTTCCGCGGAGAGTTGCGACGTATTGCGTGCCTTGCTCCCCGACGCCTCCTCCGTCGAGTTGGACCGGCCCTCTCCCAATCCCGCTCAGCGATCTCTTTCTGGAGCATAACTGCTTCACAGAAGGAGACCACTGCCCTCCAGGTTTCCGATGGCAGAGAGAGACCTTGCCCGATCTGGTTAACCAGAACCGCACTGGTGGCAATCTGCCGTGGCCTCGCGACCGACCCTATTCTGGTACAGCTAAAAACATAACATACTTAACATAACCTATCCGTGTCAGGGTGCCCCATGTTCCCGTTCCCGATAAACAGATAAAATAAATATATTTGTGGAAATACAAAGGGTATTACAAAATATAATAATAATTTTAAGATGATGTTGTATGCAGCATACAGATAAGTATGGTACAAAGATTTAACCTTGTGCTATCTAGTAGTCACAGTTTTGTGCACTGATAATGATAAAGTAATGTATGATACCATAGCTAGTTCCGTTAGGCCTGATTATTTAATAATTAAATTCAAAATTCATTTATTCAAAATAGACTACTACTAGTGCTTTTCGAACGTCAAACATATTATGGACAGAACAGACAGACAGAACTAATACGCCCGCCCTTGACTTATGGATTAGATAAAAATCTATCGACTTTTTATCGATATTCATGAAGTCATTTCTACAGTCAACCCTAGCGTACATTATAGATTTTAATATTTACATTAAATATTATTTATTTCTTGTTTTATCTACGAAATATTACCACGTATCGGAATAAAATCTAATATACTATGGTAAAATTTGTTTTCTCGGCGAATTAATACTAGTACATACACAAAATATGGTTTCAAAACGTACGATGAAAAACTCACATTTACTTATGAAACGTAATTATTTGTATTATTTCTCTTTGTCACGTTACAATTGGCAAAAAAACATGTCATTATGACGATCGCCGATAATTGCACGATTATTTTATAAATTAATAAAATATATTTGATACTAAGGCAAGGGTAACTATAGGTAAATATCCTTCAAAAAAAAGTTACGCTTAGTTGGTCTTTTAGCGTAAGCGAAATTCTATGAGTGAGAACTACCGCTTATTAAATACCTACATAGCACATCATCTGTCATCGAGAATGTCGAAATTCTAAGATTTCTTAGGTGAATGAATGCAGGTTATCGATAATATTCTGTTTGATTCGTTAGCCTGGTCAAAAAAGGCCGATTCAACAAACATAAGTCTGACCGCTGAGAGAATCTCAAGAGAATGCACATTTGACGTTTAACAGATTGACACAATTAGTGATGGGCTTTATGTAACGTATTAGATACCATAATTGACACACAAATATCCACATATACCAGTACCGAGTAATAACTGTAATGAGTAGCTTTATGAGGCGTCGTGTGTTATTAATTACGAAAGCATAATTATGATTTCAATGTATATATTTATCGTTCACAATCGGACTCCGAAACACTTGCGCTGTCATCATCGTCTTCATTGACTTGAAT
The DNA here is from genome assembly GCA_947562105.1 of Shargacucullia verbasci. Lineage (NCBI taxonomy): Eukaryota > Metazoa > Arthropoda > Insecta > Lepidoptera > Noctuidae > Shargacucullia > Shargacucullia verbasci. Next base: position 1,642,399 of record OX387284.1, read on the forward strand.
TACAATATTATTGTCATTAATACTGTCTATTTTGATATCGCGTTGAAAATATGCAAAAATTGTTGTTTGGTTTCTTCTACAACCTTAGCCCAGTCCTCTTTTGTGACTTTTGCACATGCTTCTTTCAGCAAATTTAATCTTCTTCGTTCTGTATTTTTTTGTTTAGTATTGTTTTTTTAATAAATGGTATGGTGGAGCTGTGTTGTGGCGGGCCGCGTAACCTGAATGAATTTATTTATTTTCGGTTTTAATATCATACTAATTTTACTAATATTATAAAGAGGTATAATTTGTAAGTTTGTGTGTAGGAGGTAATCTCCGAAAATACTCATCCGATTTCATCAGCTCAGCTTTAAACATCTGCCTATTTGCTTGTACGACATTTTTTTACCACAGATATGTATGGAAATTCTTACTAATTATTAATTTCATTATGTAGTATTTAATATACAAATACAAATAAGTATTTAAATAGAAAAACACCGGTTTATTAATTTTAAAGTACGTTACAATTGCCTAGTATTTATAGAACATCACTTCAAAAATGGGCTGCTGATATAACTTTGCAACGACACAGTAGAGATTTGAAAAAATCACGAAAAAGTAGTGCTTAATTATTAACCAATACTTTTACAGTTACAGGTGTTCATTTACTGTAAATTGATGTAGATATATCATTTTTTCTTTTGGTTAGCGTAAATGTACGGTTAAAATATTTGCGTCGTAATGTGTTCGCCGCTTCAAAGTTATCCCGAACTGTCAAATGTGCGTTCTCTTATCGGCCAGACGTTTTTAGTTCCAGAATTTTCTTATAAATGACAGTTCCAAAACATACAGTTTTGTGATAAAATCAAATGTAACCGATTATAATTAAAATTTAGGATAACGTAAGTATATATAATATTCGTCCATAAAACAAACTAGGCATCATCAATTCAATATTTAGTCTATCAATCGTGTCGACTAAATATATATATGGAGGATATCTAGTCAATCAAACATGAAACTGTGTGTGTTGAAAGTCATTGTCGAGAATGTTGCTACGGTTTTCTTTTCTGGGTCTTATTTTTTTGACTGCAGTAACTACTTCAATCGCTATTTCGACTCGCACACATCTAGCGAGATGTAATGAAATTCAATGTAAGAAGCGTCTTTCATTGTAAGACTCATTTCTTTCTCATTTCATTGTAAATAAATGCTTATTTTCAGATACCAAATTTTCAATGGCTTTAGCACATTCCTTATTAAGATCTACCCAAAAATATAAAACGTTTGGCTGCAATCCAGTTGTAAGTTGTGAAACACTTTGATACCTTTATTGAAATTATATTCTTTTACTTGATTAAATATTTAACAGAACAGTGTTAGAATACATTTTACTAACTACTTATTCTATCTAAATATTTACTTGGCTAGATAGTTTATTTGGTGTCCATTGGAAAACTGATGGTTCTTATTCTAATACTATTTCTATAATGAGATGAGGGAACGAAAACTCGTTCAGGTGTATGTCGTAAATTTAAGAAAATATGGGCCATTGAGCAGCACTGGGCAGCCTGTAGCGTTAAAAAAACTCACTGAATTTTGTAAAGGTTTAGATTGATACTTTTTAAGGACTACTCAGCTGTTACCCGTACATAGTGGCGGGGCAAGAAATAATAACTAAATTTGAAGTGGGCAAGGTACATTTCGCGAGGCCCTCGCAAATATTCTTAGTCTTTTGACCATAAGAGCAAAAAAAATAGCTTGGATGATATATTTGAGGCGCGAGGCCTCTCGAACCGCGAGGCCGTAGGCGGTGGCCCACGTCGCTCACGCTCTACGCCGCCTCTGCCCGTACACTACCCTTGACGTTGTGCGCGTGAATTACAATACTACCTATCATCATTTTCTAAGAAATCCTTAGTCCTTGCCTAAGTTATATAAGGAACACAAGTTTCTTGGCAAATTAGTTTGGACCGCTTATATATCGTATATAAGCGATCTATATATATTAAATCATATTTAAAATAAACCGAAAATAGAGAGAACATCCTATTCTATAGATTTTAGAAAGAGACAAGTTCTCTATTAATTTTCTTTTGCTTTCAGTATCTTTTGCAACTGAAGTTTTATCTGTCGTCAAATGCCGAGTCGTTTTTGTGTGGCGCGAATGCAAATTTTCTCGAATCTCAGTACAAGGAATGGTCGAAATCTAAAGGTTCCATAGATTCAGTAAGTATATTAAACCAGACCTCAACTTTGCAGAACTGTCAGAACTCGCTCCATATTTTAGAATCTCTATTTATGTTTTCTATTCCATAATATTATTTCGACTGTGAACTGGCAACTGCTACTATCTCATTTTTGACAACATTATAGGATAAAGAAGAAACTATCGACCACGTTGTGCATCCAACGCATACAAATTGAATGAATTCGATTTTGGTGTCTAATTTTGATTAAAGTAAAATATGCTTTTTGCAGCGCTGCCGGGTATGAAATAGTTTAGAATGGTATAACCAAGTAAAATCTTCATAAAATCGAGTTCACAGTCGATTTGCTAATAAGACATCGTTATGTATTCATAGTTGATTAGTGTACTGAACCATAAAAACTCTACACTACCAACTTGTACCTAAATATACTTGCCAAAGTTATAGATCCTAAATCATTTAAATCGCTGACTACAAGACTTTGAGTCGACCCTTCTTTTTTTTTCTTCTTTTTAAAAAACGTTGCCCCACACTAGGAATAATTCCTGTATCGTGGGTGCGTTTACAAACACATATATTCACATACACACAAACATCCAGACCCGAAACAATTATCTGTAGATCATACAAATATTTGTTCCGTGCGGGGATCGAACCCGCGACACTTAGCGCAGAAAGCTAATCGCTTAGCCACTACGCCAACCGTGTCGTCCCCTTGGGTTGTATTTATCGAGATATTATTATTCTATGATAGGATGGCGAATTTGGTCATGCACTTGGTAGTGCCACCAGCAGAAATAGAACAAAATGAAATCGAAAAATGATTGACGAATGTAACATAATAAATTATCCCTTCAAACTAGAAGGCTTTGTTTCGTTTTTGTTTTTTTTTTTTTATACATTGCTCCACACTAGGATGTCTCCTGTATCGTGGGTACAGTTTACAAACATACATGTCACATGCACAAACAACCAGACCCGAAACAACTATCTGTAGATCACACAAATATTTGTTCCGTGCGGGGATCAAACCAGCGACACGTAGCGCAGAAAGCTAATCGCTTAGCCATTGCGCCAACCGTGTCGTCATTTCTATCAACTGTTTTGATGATGAATTGTTGACAGTCATGGGATGGATTCTATGACAGCGTTTGTGGCCCAGCACTGAAGATAGAAGAAATGCAAGATGAATCGAGTTGTTCGACAAAACGTTAGTTGGGCATTTATGTTATTATTCTGTACTCTATGACAAATAAAAAAGACACCTCGCTGTCTCATATAAAACCGGCCAAATGTGGGTATCTAATTTTTTTTTTTCATTGCAAAAGTTTAATCTTTTATGGAATAATTAACTGAAATAAAAAAAAAGACAAGAGCCAGTATAAAGAATTTTAAGTTTTTCATACTGGCTCTTGTCTTTCAAATCAAATCAACTAATCGAATCGAAAATTTCTAAACATTTAAAGCGTAAATCGCTAACTTATAGGTAACCTTCCGGGGCACGTCCGAACAGCATTTGGGCGCTTATGAATGCGGTTGCCGCTGGGTTTGTTACTTCGACTCCCCACGCGCAGGCCCCGTATGGCCCGGTATTGCCAAGGATCGCGCGCCGCCCACTCCAATGCGTTATTCGAGCGTAAACATTATTTTGAACATTTAAAAGGTCGAGATACTAGATGCCCTTCTGCCTAACCCTTAAGGGAATACAGGCATGATGCTATGTTATAATATGTAATATTAGTAGGACTGGTGAGGTGCGGCCGTAGGTACCTGTTGCCATAGAAGCGGCGTGACCTGAGGCCCGGCTACCTATGACCCAGGCCGCCTGACGAGAGTTACCAGTCCCTCATAGCTCTCAAAAATATCTTATAATAATATGCCAGATATTGAGCTATTTTGCGTCATGATTAACAGTCTCAAATATTTGCAGAATTAAAAAAACCATCTCAAACCGAAAAAGGATCTTCAGAGAAAATTAAATTAAATTTGGCGGTCGCAAGCTTAATTCGAAGCTACCAGGTAATAAAATGAAGACATACATAGTATGTAGTAGTAACGCAAGAGGTCAATATTATGAATGAGACCTAGGTGTACAGGTATAGTATTCTAATAATTTTCCACACAAATATGTTTGGTTCCGCCGCTCGGCGGCCAATCCGCTATCAGCTATCCGCGGTAGACTGTGTTGTGCATTATAGTAGATTTCCGAACGCAACCGTACATTATATATATTCTGTCTCTGTGTCAAATTTTATCCAGATCCGTTCAGCCGTTCTAGCGTGATTGAGTAACAAATATCCATCTATCCTCACATACTTTCACATTTATAATAATATACATATAATATTAGTAGGATTTATGAAAAAAATACCTACAAGCATATAAGCCCAATGACACACTTCGCCGCCTAAACTTAGAATCGAACCCAAGATCACACCACAAATGAAGGCTAAAGATGCCGTTTAATATAACAAGCAAATATTATTAATGCAGACTCGTGGTCACCTCCTCGCGAAGATAGACCCACTGGGCATGACGGTTCCAGTCAAATTCTTCGGAAACATTAAAAATATACCGTTCGACGGTTTTGCATGGGAAAACCAATTCGTGGTTCGAGAGCTCTGCGCCACCTTGGGTAAGAATTGAATCAAATGATACAAATAAAAGACATGGAGACTTAGCTGCTTTGCATTTCGATGTAGTAATATCATAAATACTTGCGTTGAGCGACGCGATTTCGTGACCACGTGTGGCGTCACGCATGCCGAAAGGGGCCGACGTTAGCGCGGTATGCTCCGCTCAACGCTTCTCCGAAGTATTGTATTTATATAATGTGTAGTTCAGAGGTATGTCGGCACGTCCATGGTCTGATGAACAGTATGCCAGGGCCGAGGCCCTTAAACATTCAACGTATCAAGTCTGAGCAGGTCTCGAGCTCGCAAAACTCAGGAAACACGTTCCAGGAAGAAAGCCTTTTATAAAGCCGCCAAGTCCTACAAAAAGACGCTACGTAGGGCACGCTTTGATCACATAATCCACATCGGATCAAAACTTGCCGTTTTAGTCCCTGGTTAAGTCAGTCGAAGCGAATTTCTGTAGCTCGCCTTTACCTTCACTTGAGAAACATAATGGATCGCTGGCCTACACCGCTGCCGACATGGCAAATTTATTTGCCTCAAAGTTGTAGAAAATTTGCATCTAGATATTGCAAATTATACGCCATCTAAGTTACCCCCTTGCGGTACCATAATGCTCCCTTTCCGTATTCGACAAAAGGAGGTAATCAAAAATCTCTGCAGTCTAGATGTGAATAAAGCTACTTAGTGGTCCAGACGTTATTCCAACTATTGTTCTGAAGAACTGCACTCCTGAGTTATAATAAAAATAAAATAAAAATAGTTTGTCTCCTGTGTTGACACGCCTGTACCACCTCTCCCTTAAAACTGGTATCGTTCTTGAGTTTTGGAAGCTTGCCAACGCGTAGCCCAGGGCTCAGTTCTCTCCGCAACTTTCTGCTGCATATCAATGATCCACAAAACCTGGTATATTTGGGTATGCAATCGACAGCACGGTCGTGGAGAGATATCTGCCTAGTGCTCGAGCGAGTAGGGCGGATATACGATGTAAGAGAGAGGCTAAAACTCAGGCGTTTACTCTACTGCAAAAAAAGTCCTTTCACCTTTACTCCTACTTTTGGAGATGAATCTGTCCAGAATTCCAACCACCTTGAGCTTCTTGGCGTAGATTTAACATCAAAGTCAAATCCAAAGCCAAAGTTGTTGCCAGAAAGCTTGGAATCCTCTCAACGGTGAGACTTAACTTCATATTAGGACAACTTCTAACCTTATACATATATTCCGGTCTTTCGTGTAGTACTGTTCTCAATTACGGGACGGGTCATCTCGCTACCAGTTGGATGCCTTGGATTCTATTGACCGACGCGCCAGGAAACTCATCGGCGACGAGAAACTTGACTCAAACAAGGTCCAAAGCCTATAAAATCGCCGCAAAGTCGCTTGCCAATCGGTTTTCTACAGAATTAATTTCGGAGAGTGTGCCCAGGAACTTCACAAGCTCATACCTCTTTCTCCATTCCACTATTGCACGACAAGACGTAGGGGGACTTCACCCGTATGTCATTGATATTCCTTATATACGCCCTAAGCGTTTTGCTTCATCGTTTCTCATGCGAACGGCTAGGGAATGGAATTCTCTGCAGGCGTTAAACTTAGGAATCTTCAGGGCGAGAGTGAATAGGCATAATTTGAGTTAGTGTTACAAAAAAATGTTACAATAATCGTAATGGATACGTGTCTTTTGATTACTTTCATACACCTAAAGTTGCATCGTTTTCGGATATGACCGACCGACCGTTTCCGTAATGCTTAGTAGAATCTCCATCAGCTCAGAACAACCATGAAACCAATTTCAAGTCCTATTATTTTATAAAACAATTTTTTTATTTTATTTTTTAGGTACTGAACACATGGACCTGGTATTTGAGCTACCTCCTAGAACTTATATTGGCGGCAAAGAAAACCGATTAACACTCAGGCGAGTAATGGCATATTTTCAAACAGTTTTATTGTGACCTGCGGTTAATTGAGTTTTATACTCTCAGGTATACCTACAATAACATAAATTTATTTATCTACTATTTCCATATATTACGACAATGTTTACCGTAAGATAATGCGTACATACCGTATAATTTTAAGGTGCATTGGAATAAAACCGGCAATGGTTTTACCTTTGGTTACCCTGGTTTTACCCCCAATGCACCTAATTTCATAATTTACCAAACTAATTGCACGATGCATCGTACCTTAAGGCGGACTTTTGAATATTGATCACAGTTTGTTTTTCTTCAGCACGAAGTGGAGTTTGCTTCATTCTCTTTTTTTTTAGTGTAGTTTTAAATTTGGTGGAATTATAATGAAATGAAAAACGTTCCCGGTATTGTTCACCCCTGCTTCTTTTAGGTTTTTAGCATTGACGCTGTAATTTTAAATTAGAATGAAATAACTAAATGAAAGTCACTTAATTTCATAAGGTAAATAGTTAAAATAGTTACAATTAAGTGTGACAGCTGTTGTATAAATAGATTATAATAAATTCGGCGTCTATCGTAACTGTAACATATTTATTGTACTTTTGAAGCAAATTGTGCATTAAAAATAACCTTTTTTAACTTCTGTCTAATGTTATTATAAATGGAGTATAGCCAAGAAATATTACGAAATCAAAGGGTTAAAGATAATCTCAGGTTGATGACCGGCACCATCAACGTGCGAGTGAATTATCTCAGCGGTCACCTATCCACTTGTCTAACTTGGAGTGGACGGAGTGGAGTGGCTGTATAGCAGTGTATCATACACTGTTACTGATTACTGTATAAAATTCCATTTGTTAGGGAGATCATACGGCGTCTTGAGAACGTATACTGCCAGTCCATCGGCGTCGAGTACATGCACTTGTACGATTTAGACGCTATCCAATTCATCAGGGAACGTATGGAAATACCCGGCGCCTTAGTAAAGAGCCCCACAGAGAAGAAACTTATCCTGAGGCGACTTACCAAAGCTGTGTTGTGAGTTTTTAACATCACGATAATGTACCTTAAAAAAATACCGGGGTATTTTTTTTTTAAGGTAAATTATAAGTAATTTCTTCCATGGTTAGGTATAAATTGAATTATATTAAGAAAGAGAAATTAAGTTAGTTAGTTAGTTTTGTGTTAGAAGTGAAGTTTAATAGAATAAATGATGATGGAACCGATTTTATTAATTTAATTTGATCGTTTTCATTGACGTGTTTTTTGTTTCCATGTTTATTTTCGGTTAGTTTTGAGAAGTTCTTAGAACTGAAGTGGCCTGCGTCGAAAAGATTCGGGCTTGAAGGAAGCGAGAGCATGATCGTGATGCTGGAGGAAATCATAGACACCAGCACCAAGCTCGGCATCCAGTCCATCATGATGGGCATGCCGCATCGAGGTTTGTCACAGCAAGGGATAATGGTAAAGGCTGGGGTTTGCTTTGTAGGCCTATGCAGGGGCGTATTTACCCTTGGGCCAAAAGGGCCATGGCCCGGGGCGGCAAGCTGCGAGGGGTGGCGTAAGCCGAACCTCGCGCTCAGCTTAGTGCGACTTTCTTTTGGAGTTTACACGCCTGAAGAAATTAAAAAAATGCCTACCTAATTAAGAAAAATTAAAACTCATTTGGTTGTAAGTTTGATAGACATCAAGACGTGAGGCTGTCTTATGCCTGAACGGCGGGCGGCCGCGGCGGGGCGGCGGCGGCGGCTTGTCCGTCGGACTCCATCGCGACTCGGGACTAGTCGGGATGTTTCGACGTTGCTCGTGTCGTTTTCGTTCATATTCATAGGCGAAAGCGGGTGGGGCGGCGGAGGGAGACTTGTTCAATTTATGGGGCGGCAAATCTTACAGGCCCAGGGCGCTAAATTTTAAAATACGCCACTGGGCCTATGTCAGTCTGGCGACTGGGACTTCTCCCCTATACCGGGTTTTTTAGATCAGCCGGCGGGCGTATAGGATCTGTGTGCAAGAATAACGGGCAAAAAAAAATCGTCTTCACACAAATACACTATTTATAATATTAATACTCAGTCAATATTATTATCTATATAAATAAAAATCAATTGCCAAAAATGTAAGCGCATAACTTCAGAACGGCTGCACCTATTTGGCTAATTCGTTTTTTTGTTGTGTTTATAATTGTCAGGACAAGGTTTGTATCTCAGAAAATTTATAGAAAATCCACCGGAAACGACAGAAATTTGAATGGTATTTATGTATGAAAATTTTCTTCATTATTAAGTTACACCCGTGCGAAGCCGGGGCGGGTCGCTAGTATAACATAATAATAACATTGCATCACGCCTGTATTCCTCGAAGGGTTAGACAGAGTTTACTATGTTAAACCCACATTTCGCCGATGGCGTTATTGAGTCCCATTTAATAGGTGGCGAGCCTATTGCCATCTACCGGGCACAGTTCCGGACTCCGTGCTGCTACTGAGAATTTCCATACAGAAAAACCCAATAACACTTTGCACGACCTGGGAGTCGAACCCAGGATCTGAAGCTCATCGTGCTTGCGACCACTAGACCAATGAGGCAATATACACAATCTAATTTAGTTCAGTACAGTTTTATTAACTGTTACACAATACTATAATTTACAATATGACTATAGTATTATTAATATTACGGAATACTACTTTCGCGGAACGCGGATGCACGTGCGGCGCCTGCGAAAGATGATTCTGGATGATTCGCACTGACATTCATTCACTATTTAAGGGGCCGGCGGACGATGAATTTTCCATTCAAACGTAGTCCAGGAATAATGTCAGATTAGAATATATTTCCGAATGATTATTCTGTTATTCGAATTAAGAAAGTGAAAATCGAGGTTACTGTTAAAAAAAAACAATATATTTACCTTAAACGAAATCTAAACGAATTGCATTTTGTACATTATACAGCGTAACACGTTTTCTTTTTATTTGCTCTGCATTCGAAACATTAATATTTGTAATATCATTTTAACAGGAACAGCTAATATTATCTAGCCACAGATTTAATAAAATCTGAAAAACATTGTCTTCATTCATAATTATGTGGACTACCGAACACATCCTAATTTATCATAAATTTTGAACGTTAGTATTGCTGTCGCATCAAGCACCTTTAGTGGTGATATTGACGTAGTATACGAGACCAATGTCAATATGGGCGTTCAGACACTGGGTGGGGGTAGTGTTTATTTTACCATGCAAGGTGTACGTACGTATTTGTTTGCTAAATCGTATTGTAATATACCGGACACTACGGACCTTTGCTACGAACTTATACATACATATTTAGATTTGCTTTTGGACATCACATCGTCAGGCTAATACACGATTTTTACTTTTTGTGTTAACTCTGATTTGCCGACTTATTTGTTTTTATTAACCGTTTCAATACTTTAAAATAAAACAATGTCTATGATATCCGGGATCTATACAACGCAACGGTCCGTTGACAAATATTGGCTCACAGTGTGTATTTCCACCCAGGTCGTTTAAACACGATGGCGAATGTGTGTCGCAAGCAGCTGGTTGACGTTTTTGCGCTATTTCACGCACTAGAGCCCAAAGAACTAGTAAGTGCTATTATTTTCTTCCAAATCATTTTAATTACCTTGTGTCAACCAACTTGAGGCCAGCCCCAGCTGCATACTTCACCGCACTTAGTAGCTTGGGACACGACTTTGAGGGCTATCGAATATTTGATATTTTAGATATTTTATTTTAATTTATTAATAATATGGTGCATACGACATGTACTGTCATTGGAATGGGGGTTTGAAGTATAAATTAAAAAAAAAATCTACCTATTTCTGATTTCATTGTTTAGACTTTAGGCAGGAATTTAACGATTTGTTTACAATATTCATAAATTGTCTATTTTTAGAAGGTTTGTCAATTTGATACGAAAGAGGTTGCAGGGATCAGTCTGAATAATCCCACGATCCCTCCCCCTCGGACCGCCACTGCGTGCATGTGCGAACGTAAACAAAATGGCGTTCGTAAAAATACCGAGTATATCGAGGTTTCTTAGGGTGATGATTATGAAAATGACATCCATTTTGAAATTCAAGAAGGCGGACATCCATTTCTAGAAAAGTATAGATATAGATATTGTTTTCAAGGTTTTTTGGGGTCCTGATTATGAAAATGACATCCATTTTGAAATCCAAAAGCAGATTAAGAAGTATTAAGTAGTAAGCTTGTCGCGAGATTTAAGTACTCGTATATAAAATCATTCAGCCGCGTTATTTAATTTACTTGTTTATATACACAGGTAAATCTCACGACAAGCTTTTACGTCATATAAATTGTGTAGTGACGTTATAAGTTGATAGTAAAAGTTGTATAGGAAAAGTTTATTTTATTCTTTTTAGTGCATTTATATAAAAGCTTGATTTTTTTTAAAGTTTTTTTGCTTTGATTTTTTTTAACTCGCATTCGTATTCCCAGCAAGCCCTTTCATTGTAGGAGTGCATTAAAAATAACTACCACCATCCACCATCTTGGGTGTTCCGCCTTGTTGGATTAAGAATTTCGTCACACAGCCTACCATGCATTGTCATCTAAACTAAACGTGTATACATAATTTCAGCCCAATCGGTTGAAGACATCTGCTTCAAAATTGAGTTGCAAGATTTCACCCGAACAAACATAGTTACAGTGCAAGTTAAATAAAAGCTTGTAAAATAAAAGAAATGCAAGAAGTTTACAAAAACAGTCTTACAAAAACCATAATAAGACTTAAAAAACCATGATATTAATGATTAGGTATATATGTATTTATTTCAATTTGTGACAACCTTTCCGAAGTTGCATATATGCCTACACAGGCGGCGGCATCGCCCGACATCAAAGGGTCAGCCTACTGTTGGAATACTTATACTGTGACTACGCGTTCCACTTGACGTTAAAAAAATGACATCGTGCTCTAAAGATATTGATATTTAGTTTTCTTTTATACGCTTGACGTTTATTCTGTAATAAAGTATAACAGATATTTCAAACCGGCTTGACCCCTTGGCGCTGTGTAGAGATGTGGCCTCGCTATGTATCTTTTATCGTCTATACTATGGGGAGTGCTCCGAGGAATTATTCAGACTGATCCCTGCAACCTCTTTCCGCCATTGTTCTACGCGACAGCAGTTCCATCACCATAATGGAGATGGTTGGCAGTCCACAACTATGCGTTTCTCTAGAAACTTTCTGCCTCGAACAGCAAAACTGTCGAATGAACTGTCGCCTGCGGTATTTCCGGACCAATACGACCTTCAAACCTTCAAGAAAACAGGGTACTCCTTTTTAAAAGGCCAGCAACGCACTTGTGACTCCTCCGGTGTTGCGGGTGTCCATGGGCGAAGTTAATCGCTTACCATCAGGCGATCCGTATGTTCGTTTGCCGCTTATGCCTTAAAAAAATGCGCAATGAAAATACTGCTATTAATAAAGTATATTTTGACCAGCTATTGAATGATATACCATTACCTACTATGATAGATACCGTACAAAGGAAAATATGACCCGAGATTCTGGGGACGATCCGAATCACAATGAAGTATTAAAGCTTATAAAATACAAATACGTTTATTTATTTTGTAGCCAAACAAGTTCTTAGCAATACTAGTTTGTGTTATTTAATATAACATTAGCAGAGCTTTTTTTTTTCAAATTTGTCCTTTCCTCATATGCAGCTAAGGCCAAAGTCGCCAGTGTTCTTTAAGTTCTGTCAAGTGTCAACACTCGACAGGCATATTTATCAAAATGCGCAGAAGAAATTTAATTCACTCAACCACCAGGATAGGTACCTATTTCGTTCTTCACCTATCTCCCTACCGCCTAGTTAGGAACAGGAGACAGAAAATGTCTATCATATAACCACCATGATTCCTTTATTTACCTCCACGAGCCGGCACTAAGGTACAGGGCTAAAATTAAATGTCAAGTGGAAAGGGACGATCACAGCGTAGAGCAGCGTCGGCTTAGCAGAGAGTGGGGGAGATAAGATGGCAGTTTATTTTTTGCCCGACAGCACAGCTAGGTACACTACATTAGCAATGGCATTACATTGAACTAGACTTTTCGTTTAAAGGACCACTCACAAATTAGCTGCAGCTTGCGTACTCCTACTCCGCAAATCTTTCTTCATCTATCTTTGCTCAATTTGCTGGAAACACATTTCCCGGTCCACCGCTTCTCGTAGATACGTTAATACACAGAATACCGATGATAAAAGCACATGGCTCTACGCGCATCGCACTCTGCACAAACAACTCATACTAATTCCATATCTACGCACATTCTTATCGCGTATCTACTCATAGATCAGCTTGAACTCGCTACAGAACATTTACAGTAACAGGTTAGACTTACAGATAGAAACAGTACACTCAAAAAATTAATGCATAAACATATTTTACGCTTCTATGTAGGGTTCCGGTGACATCAAGTACCATATGGGCTCATACATCTACCGGTACAACCGGCACACCAACAAGTACATCAGGCTATCGATGAGCCCCAACCCCTCCCACTTGGAGATCGTGAACCCTGTCGTGGTGGGCAAGACACGTGCGGAACAGTTCTTGAAGGGAGACAGCACTGGTGATATAGTAAGTGGGCAGGGCGAAATGCTCTCATAAAGGTGTTTCTCATTGTTAACATGGTTGATGTGCGGGATAAGAACATTGTGCGTGTAAACAGTCATAATATAGGATTAAAATAGTGTAAATACCAATAGCAACTGTGTAAATAGTGTAGGTTAAGAATAGTGTTAAGTAATTAGTATAGAGAACGCCGCGTCACTAGCACCCGTAGCGATCGCCGGCGACATTGTGACTCGTCTGTCATTGGCTCAAATTTGTATCGAGAACACGGCAGCAAATCACAGGCGAGACAGGTGTTTGTTAAAAACATTAATGAATAACGCTCTAACGCTTCTTCGACTCTGCTACCTCGCACCCGAACCCCTGAGTGGTATCGGCCACCCGACATACTCCCTCCCGTATATCCAAAATTCGCCGTCCTAGGCACACCCTCACGTACCCATACAATGTAATCACCCTCCATCAGGAGGCGCTCCGACTGGTTAGGAAAACTACTAACACTACACACAACCGACCGTCATACCGTCCTCGCCGGTGAGGCCTATCGTGAAGATCCGTTCATTCTCCACCCTAACCCTTGCTCTAGCCAGCACGCGCTGCGCCAGAAGTAATAAATCAAATGTCCCTAAATAATCACAATCAGATCCAGCAAGTCCTGTATTGTTTGTCTCCTAGCAACGCCCTAAGCTGAGGTTCGAGTCCCACTATGGGATACCCTTAGCATTGTTGCTTAGTATTATTTAATTTGCTCGGCTGGAGGCCCTTCTGGTCTCGCCATCAGCCCGGTTAAGCAGTGAAAGCTGCTTGAGCGAAATGCGAGAGACAAGAGTCAAAAAAAAAATCTAATGGTCAGTCTTGCGCCAGCCATTCTACGATCAACACTTGAACAAAGAATAAAGAACTGATTTGAAGTGTGAACAAGTACTTTATAATTTCCCCCAATCCAGCAACGCACAGTTGAGACAGGGGCTGGTGAGTGTTGGTAACCACAGAGATAACCCCGTCGCGGTTATTAATATTGTCAATATGATTTATATTGTTTTATTGCAAAATTTATTGCAAAAAAGTTGACATTTATGATATACACAAGAAGAGACTGTTGGCGTTATATTTTCGTATAGCAAGGTGATAAAAATTAAGATTTAAAACAAAACAAAAAATGTACTATCGTCAACACCACTAATAAAATAAGTATGATAGATTCATAATTTTCCCTATTATACAAGCTGGAAACTCTTGATAGTGTATTTTTTATTCAGTTACTATCTTTTTAGACCATAACCGAATCCATAAATCAACAGGTGATGGCGGTTTTGATACACGGCGACGCGGCTCTATGTGGGCAAGGAGTGACGTTCGAAACATCTACGCTCAGCAAATTGCCAGCGTTTACGGCACACGGCTGCATTCACATTGTATGCAACAACCAAATCGGGTACACCACTAACCCCAAGTTCAGTAGGAGCTCGCCTTACTGCTCAGGTATGACGTGTTTGCGTTAATTTACCATATAGAGAGCAACGATTATATATGCTAAACGTAGTTTGTGAGGTTGGCAGTTCGCTCTGAATTCTAAAAAGTATTGCCCATCTGACATTCGGATAATACAAGTTTCTTTCACGAACCATTGTATCTCCTGCTGCCTTGCCACCTTATAGCACTGGCCATCGTCAGGAAATGATGTCTTAATGTACAAGATTGGCATACTCGTGGAGAAAAACTAATTAAACGTTCTGGATAAGAGAACTCACCTTCGTTTTGGTTTGCTAAACAATGACTCTGCTACGAAAATTATAAAAATCATCGTGCCATCTGATTTTTTAAATAGTAAAACTGCTGAAACTATTTCTCAAAAGCGTCAGGAACAAATAATTAATCTGCACGCGAAAAGAAGTCATATTTATTTTTGACTAGCATCCGCCCGAGGCTTCGCCCGCGTGGATAACGAATCCGTGCATTTTCCCGGGATAAAAAGTAGCCTATGTGCTATTCCACACTCTAATCTATCTCTGTCCCAAATTTCATCCACATCCCTTCAGTGGATGGATGGATGGATGGCCATCCATCCATCTACATAAACTTTCACATTTATAATATTAGTAGGAGAAGGATTAGTAGGATAACTGGCTTTTGCCCGCGACTTCGTACGCGTGGAATTTAGAATCTGATATTATCCTGCGGTAAAATGGCCTATATTTTAAGTTAGAACTATATTTTAAGTTGGCAATACATCGGTGAAAATTGCATTCAATTCCATGTAGTAGTTTTTGCGTGATGCATGTACAAACATACAGACAGACAAAAATTCTAAAAACGGTTGTTTTGACTTCTGTTGCTTTTATAAAGACCCCAAATATTAGTTTTTCTCCAATATCTATAATGCACAGACATCAGCCTGCTATCATTTTATTATATGTATAGATGTACCCAACGGGTTGTCGACCGACATCAGCCTGTTATCATTTTATTATATATATAGATGTACCCAACGGGTTGTCGGTTTTCCCGTTGGTCATAGCCCAAATCTAAACAGCTAGCAATAGCTTAATACTGAACTTATCGGGTTTCGATTGAGATTGATTATTTTTTCGTATTCAGACTTCGCGAAAGCCATCGACGCGCCAATCCTGCACGTGAACTGCGATGACGCAGACGCCGTGGCGCACGTGGGGCGCGTGGCTATAGAGTTCCGCTGCAAATTTAAAAAGGACATTGTATTGGACCTGGTGTGCTACCGCCGGTTTGGCCACAATAGAGAAGACGAACCCATGTACACACAGCCCATCATGTACAAGAAAATCAAAACCATAAAAACAGGTAAGTGCGGAAACTGATTCTTCTTTTTTCAAAAATTACGTAAAGAAGTTATTAAAGACGGGAAATCCTACTAATATTATAAGTGTGAAAGTTTGTGAGGATGGATGGATGGATCTTTGTTACTCTTTCACGCCAGAACGGCTGAACGGATCTGGATGAAATTTGGCACAGAGATAGATTCTGGAATACCATATAGCCTACTTTTTATCCCGGAAAAATGAAATGAGTTAATTTCGGATCGCAACGGCCTTAGTTTCACCGATTTAAATGTTGAAAACCACTGAAGACAGGATACCTGATAATCGACCCCCGGGTAAAGCCTGGGAGTCGATTTCCCCTGTCGAATTGTTCCCCTGTCGCTTTAAGACCTTTAAAAAATAACAAACACAAAACAAAACAAGATATGGATATTGTTAATCTGAAATAAATAATAACACTAATGTACAGCCAATATGCAACTGAGTGGCTATTGGTATTTTTATATTAATTAATGTGTACTTAATATCAATCCATAATAAAAAATTACGTATCACGTGAGATTTTTGAGATCTTCTATCTTATTTTTTTTTACTAAGCATAATTAATTTTGTTGTTCTATTTGCAACGAATCGATATATAATTTAAATTTATTTGTTAGTCGGGGGTATTTATAACAAATTTCACGTGTTTAGTGTGTGTTCATTGATGTTCATTAATTCATAACTTGAAGGTAGTGGTAAATTTATTGCGATAGCTGCGAAAAGTGAGATTTTTTGGTAAAATATGTCTTAAATAAAAAAACGTGGTTATTAATCATCATCAGACTCATTTTGTTTGTGGCTCGTATGCACCCAAATCACAGGCCAGAACAATAACTAAAGTGACTAGATTAGCACATCTCAAGTATTTTGGTTATCCTATAGTGAATCAAGATCGCAATTGGGCTCCCTATATTTGCAAAAAAGAAATCTACAAAACAGTTACAATAGCTACATACTACATATCATCACCTCAAAAATAAACATGTTAAATTAAATAAAACCTTATATTTTATTTTTAAACTATATCGTTATATTAGACTAGCTTCCGCCCGCGGCTTCACCCGCGTGGTTTACGAACCCGTACATTTTTCCGGGATAAAAAATAGCCTATGTGCTATATACTTATAATTAAAATTTTAAGTAGCAGCCCGGAGTTTTAATTTATCCTGGGTAATCGTAATAGAATATTACATGGGAATATAAATAGTACTGAATGGAGAGATCTAATTTTGAAATTCGATACTTACTTTTGGTTATTTTTTATTGCATTTTTTTATCAGCCTATGTGGAAGCACATTCAGAAATTGAAGTTACTTGGTCAAAGGAACCACAGGTTGTCTTCAGGGAATTTGAGTTTTCATTCTATTTTCTCTCTCACCATATTGAGCCAAACATCAGAAGTGACGGTGACGATATGTCAATGTCGTGCATCTCCTTCAGCCTTAAATTATTATTAATACCTAGAATAACATACACAATTTTGATATTTTTAGTTGACGTAATATACGGAGAACAACTGAAGGCGGAAGGCATAGTGAACGATACGGATATCAAAAACTGGGAGGTAGAATATAGGAACACACTCAACCAACATTTCGAGCTCTCGAAGAAACTCAAATACAGCGTCCTCGAATGGATTGATACGCCCTGGACCGGCTTCTATGAAGCCGTAAACCCTAAGAAGGTATATTTCTTCGTTGGTTTGGCTTCGTGGATCATTCACCTGCTGTAAAAATGGCACACAATATCATATTAAAAATTTATAAGTAATAAAAGCCTATGACATATCTTCGTACTTATCATGGTGTATATGTTGGTGACCATTATAACTGTCTTTTTACTTACTTGGACAGCAATCTCGCCATCGATTGAATATTTATTTCATTTTAATAATTAATTTTACACGAATCGCTATCTGTAGACGACGTTTGAACACTTAGCATATTTCCAGATTAAAGAGACGGGAATTAGTCAGGGAACAATTGCGACGATAGCTGCACAGTTCTCCAGGGCACCGGATCCTTGGGGTTTTGAGATCCATAAAGGTATCACTAGGATACTGGCTAAACGAAAAGAAATGGTATGTATGCCGTATAGTCCCATTGGTTAGCAAATTTAAAGCTCCTAGTTTTGAGCCAAGGCTGAACAAAGTTTAATTAGTTTCTGATAATTTTGAATTTATAATAATGGTACAACTCTATTGCGATGAATCAAACAATCCAAGAGTCTTGACATTTCATATGAAATATAATTCATTATATTCTAATAATACACGTAGGCTTAGAATAGCCAACTGTAAACTGTTTTTAAAAAAAAATATAAAGTAATCAAAATTATTTTTCATTATGAGCAATTTCATTTCTGAAAACAAGTACTAACAAAAAAGCGTTTCTCTACATTCGCGCAAAACCCACACCATGGGTCAAACGATGTTTTACAAAGTAAGTCTGTAATCTGGAAAGGAATTCACAGTAATCTGTAATTACTCTACTACCCCAACTAGAAGAATACGTTAAAGTAGGAGTCATTTTCTATAAACTTAACATATCGGGGGCTATTATGTGATAGATCACTGAAGGCATCGCAGACTGGGCGATGGGTGAAGCGCTAGCGTACGGTTCACTACTTAGAGACAAGATACACGTCCGGTTGACAGGCGAGGATGTTGAACGAGGCGCTAATTCCCACAGGTACACGCTTGCTCCTTTTTCTCTCTGTCTCTTTCTGATTGTCAATCCCACATGATGCCATCAGCCTTCCACATATTTCTCCTCCAATTCGCTCTAACCTTGACATCGGCATTAGAAACACCACAATGTTACCGTATCTCTACGCTTGCTCCGCTCCAATGACCACAAATTATAATTAGCTGTGGTACATAATGGCTTTAAATGTTATCTAAGGTGTGAAGGTATTTACGGAATTTCACACTGGTTCTCTTTTTACCAAAGGCCAAATAATCAACCTATTGTTGAAAAGTTTGGCAACATTATTTTTTTCCGTATTATATTGGGTTGGGGAAAAAATAATTTCGGTTTTTCGCAATAGACGGTTTTAAAGTCGCATATCTTTAGTAATACTTATTTAATGAAGCCACACTATAGTGCATTTGAAAGATAACAATTCATAGTACATTTTTGACATAAAGCTAGTTTCATTCGTTCACTCAGTCAAAAGTTATTGCATTTTGAGAATGGAGGTTCCAGAAGGTCATTTTCGTCATATTTTGCTTTTTTACTTCCAAAAAGGGAAAAATGCAGCACAGGCTCATCGAAAATTATGTAGTATTTATGGTGACGAGTGCTTAAGTGAACGCCAGTGTCAGAATTGGTTTGCTCGTTTTCGTTCCGGAAATTTCGATCTTAAAGATGAACCTCGCCTTGGCCGGCCAGTCGTTGAAAAAGTCGATGAAATTCTTAAAAAAATCGAGGCAGACCGACATATTTCATCTCGTGACATCGCTATGGAACTAAACATTGACCATAAAACAGTTTTGAACCATTTACATAAGACTGGATACCAAAAGAAGCTCGACACTTGGGTTCCACGTGAATTAACAGTGAAAAATTTAATGGACCGTGTTTCCATTTGTGAATCGCTGCTGAAACGAAACGAAATCGAGCCATTTTTGAAACGAATGATTACAGGCGATGAAAAGTGGATTGTATATGACAATAATGTGCGAAAAAGATCGTGGTCAAAGCCCGGAGAAAGTTCACAAACGGTTGCAAAGCCCATACTGACGCCAAGGAAGGTGATGCTGAGTGTTTGGTGGGATTGGAAAGGAATCGTTCATTATGAGCTGCTCGAATCTGGCCAAACCATTCATTCGACTCTCTATTGTCAACAACTAATGCGACTGAAGCAGGAGATTAAAAAAAAACGGCCCGAATTGATCAATAGGAAAGGTGTTGTCTTCCATCACGACAACGCTAGACCACACATATCTTTAGTAACTCGGCAAAAATTGAGAGAGTTTGGCTGGGAAGTTTTGATTCATCCACCGTATAGTCCGGACCTTGCCCCGTCAGACTACCATTTGTTCCGGTCTCTGCAAAACTCTCTTAATGGTGTAAAGTTGACTTCAAAAGAGGTTTGTGAAAATCACTTGGTTCAGTTTTTCGCCCAAAAATCTGAAAAGTTCTACAGTGACGGAATTATGGTTTTACCAGGAAAGTCGCAACAGATCATCGATCAAAACGGCATATATATCACTGATTAGTATTTAAAATATATATGAATAAATTCACTTTGAAAAATATAAAAAAACCGAAATTACTTTTTCCCCAACCCAATATTTTATGGCTTTATTGGCATTATTATTGACATATATTGACCCCTTTGTTTATGTGGCTATATCTGTGTAGTCAACTATCACATCAATTAAATTAACTAACACATGAGTGCTTCATAATTAGTTCTAACAAATGGCATACATAATAAATAGCACGTTACAACTAAACTCTAGTTGTAACTGACTGAAATTGACGTGATGGTTGTCTTTTAGTTTGAGTATGTCATGCTCGCTCAAGTTTCCTGCTAATGACAGCGTTCTTTGTCGTGTCGTTGAGTTCCCTGCAATTTAGTTGAGTTCAGATATTATGATAAACATGTTATGCTCGTGAACAGGTGCCTTTGGTTAAGACGGGTCAGCTCATAGCTGTGCTATGCCAAACTACAGGGAACTCAACGACACGATAAAGAACGCTGCCATACCTAAAGATGAAAGGCAGGACAAGATCTTACCCTGAAAAATAATCTAACTTGTGAAACTATTGTTTGTTTTTCAGGCACCACGTGCTCCACCACCAGGGCGTGGATGGCGCCACATACCGCGTGCTGGACTACCTCTACCCCGACCAGGCGCGCTACGATGTGCACAACAGCTCCCTCTCCGAACTTGGTATCACTTTAGATCAATCAACTCGGTCTATCTATTGTTGACTATCGGTCTTGGAAGTATTTTTTTCGATTTACCTAATTGTTTTATTGATTTACCACCCCAATAATTCAGCCTATTGTACTTAGGTATTTCTGCGTGCACTGTTCAATTTTGCCGTCCTCAACCAAATAGATCGCAGTTTAATGATGACAATGACGCTAAGTGCATTGGACATTTACATTTACCAGGAAAGACAGTTGGTACCATAGACTTAGGATTTCGCTTACGCTAAAGACTAACCGTGGAAAAGAATCATTTTATTATGAACACTAGCCGAAAAAGAATTAGATAGAATGTCAATATCATATATACCATGGTTTTTTTTTGTGTAAAGATTAAAAATGTATGTTTACGATAGGGTTGACAATACAATAATGACTTCACGAATATCGATAAAACGGCGGAGACCTCACTTCGTGTTGATTATTCATAACGGCGCGCTAGGGCGTATAATAATGCCTGGCGTGAAGGTAACCTGAACAAGAAATACCAAACCAGTGAAAATAATATTCATGACTAGATATAGAAACTGTATAAAATGTGTTTATACGTGTGTATGTGTAATTTATTTATGGTAGTTATCTTGTAAGAATCGCTCGACAATTCGTGACCATCTGAAATGAAATGGAATGTCGATATTGACAGGCGTCCTGGGTTTCGAATCCGGCTACTCGTGTGCAAGTCCGTGGATGCTGACGATTTGGGAGGCGCAGTTGGGTGATTTCGCCAGTGAGGCGCAGCCGATAATTGACCACTTTGTCGCGAGCGGCGAGAGCAAATGGGTGTGTCAGTCCGGTTTGGTTATGCACCTGCCCCATGGTTTGGACGGTGGTGTGAGTACTACGCTGTTAGTTCTTACATTACAAACTACGAGTACAGTGGCGTAGCTTGCCCTAGACGGGCCCTGTATCGATTGCTGGGGGGGGCTTGACACCGGCTTCAATATTCTTCAATTACTATATTGTATAATAAAACATTTATTTTTTGCTTTTAAGTTAGTTTTGTTTTTGAGTGTTTTTAAGTCGGTTTTTATTTTTTTCCCGGGAAGTTTAGCGTACGGCCTAAGAGTTTGAGTGAGATTGTATATAACATATCACGAATTTTTGCTTGACATGGTTTCGGGGCCCCTGTATCTGAGAGGCCCCGTATCTTTGATACAGCTGATACGGCGGTAGCTACGCCCCTGTATAAGTATATATATTGTATTCTGAAAAACATAATAGTTTTTATTTCGAGTCATTTTATTTCTTCATATTAAAACTTGTTCAGTTTCTTTAGTCTTATTAAAAGAGATGAAATTATAGACATATATTTTAGATATATTTAAACATTGATTCAGATTCATATTAGTGTTTTAATAACGTATACTTGTTACAATAAAAGTAGGTGTGCTAGCTCGTGACCCGGGTACGTCTGTGACCTGGGTACGTCTTAAAACTGCGGCCAGACACTGGAGGACGGGCAGCAGCATCCTCTCACTAATCGGTGAGCCACTGCGATCCCCAAGCCGCCTGCCAAGCGTGGGGATTATGGCTAACTCCCCCCTTGAGGGAGGCCTTCGTTCAGCAGTGGCCGTCTTCTGGCTGATGATGTGCTAGCTCGGTTTATTATTGTCAACTTTGCAATAATAATAGAAATAAAACAGGATATCACATTCTGGGAAGCACGAAGCAAGTCAATAGGGCTAGTATAAATAAGGCACCATATTTATTGAGATTGATGCATCTGGCACGAGAACGCTTTCAATATATTTTTAACCACCACTATAAAAATTTAACCAAAGTCAAAGTTTTTTATTTCATGTAGGCCTTTTCAGGCACTTTGTACTTTTTAACCATTGTGCAAATTTTGTCATAATATACTTAAACGAATTTTAATAAACACCTATTTTTAATTTTGATATGTTTTAAGTAATAAAATAAAATAAAACAATATAGTTTACGAAAGATTTTACTTTGAAACCGAAAGTTAGAAATTTATTGCTAATATTAATTTAAAACGTTTGAATTTAATATTTAGGTTCAATTTCCTTTTACCCGACTAGTTTTCTCTTTCACCTATGACATGACTTCTTATTATGATGATTTGATGAATTTTGTTTATTTATATACATATAATATATGTATTTCTTATGCGGATTGCGTGCGGCCGGCAGTTAGCGCCGAATAATCGTGTCTTTCAAAATCGTGATTTCGTCTGTTACATTTGTCTGAAGTGCAAGAACTACATTATAAATATGAATAATAATAAATAATGACTGTATAATTAAATGTAAATAGTGTACTTAGTTATAAATAATGCAATAACTTGCTAATAATAATAAACATACAAAAAAACAGTTGAAATTAATTATAGAAGTAATATGCGCGATGCGAACCGCGAATGTACCAACCAGACTACAAGTAATGTTTCAAGTAATAGTGATATTACCGAGTGATATTACTTTGAGGGGAATGTGATGTAATATTACATTAGACGTTGACGTAATGTTTTGCGCATGTCTACTTAGCAGTCGCGCGTGATAAAACTTCGAAAATTAGAATTTCTTAACATTTGACTAACAACTAAAATACAATTTAGATCACAAGTTATCACCACGTAAATCCAATGACATACCAAAGCGCGTTTACGTCTTAGCTGAAGAGCGCCCCCTGCCTGGTGCAAAGAGGAGATGTGCGAAAGAGATTGACGTTAAGGTAGAAAGAGAGGTAAAATACAATAGGAAACGAAAGAGCCTATCTCACTAATATAAGCTTTTAATAACGGTCCAGTGGTTTAATAAAGCATAATGATAAATCAAATTAAAGCACTCATGTGTTTCATCAGCAGGTGGGAGCGGGATTGCGGTCAAGGCTCCGGACGCTCTTGATAGTATTACGAATACAATATGTTTTACGTATTTCGAATTCGGTGAAAGAAAAAAATGGGATTGAGAAATTTATGGAAATGTGGTCTATTACTGATGCTACTGGTTAAAAAAATCCTTTATAGTAAGCACCCTTACAGCAACCCTAAATTGATACTTTAGTCACAACCATAGAATTTCTTTCAGATAATAGTGGAGTCTAATGTGACTAACATGGTCATTCAGTCATAGTCATTCAGCGTAATCAACGTCATAAGTTTAACTCGACTTAAACCTGTTTTAATTTTGCCAGGGTCCCGAGCACTCGTCTGCGAAAATTGAAAGGTTTTTGGGGCTATCTAACGATGACGAAGACATTATACCGGATCTAAACGACAAAAACATGGCGTGTAAGTGTCCAATTATTTTTGAATTTATTTCTATATTTTTGTTCCCGGCGACGTGGTAGGCCTAAGGGTCTGTTGGAATCGGATCAGTTTACGTTGCAACTTTATCAAAAACTAGCTTTTGCCTGTGACTTCCTCGCGGGAATCCGGTTCAAGGAAATTTTATAAAGATAAAGATATTTTTATTTAATTAATGGAATCAGGCGTTACTTTTTGGAAATCCATGATATACAACTAGAATATTTAGTTTTAATTCCGCCAAACTAATTTCCTTCAACGACAATAACGGGTATAATATTTTGCATGTATAGTAATAAAAGCTTCCGGTTTTGTGTTGGAGCAATTACAAATTTAAAAAAATAATAACGACAGATTTACACTGTTGAATAAACAAAATAATCTAGTTCTATCTATACAAATACCAAATCGTAGCGCTATATGAGGGGGCATTCTCGTCCAAGCGGTCGACGAGTCAACATCTCCCGAGGATGCCCCGTGGAGGGGCGAAAAAAGTGTCGAGGATCGGTTTGGGTTGCATGTTACATTATATCTATCGCATCTTCTGCATGTGCATATTTATTTGTGGGCGGGAGGGCGGTGCTATGCATGCACCCAAGCTTGAACTAGTTTGGCAGAATTAAAACTAAATATTCTAGTTGTATATCTTGTATATTTTTATTTGTAAACATGTGTGTCAAGATACATAGACATACATGATAGGTGTAAAGTCTTAGGAGTAGTTCCAACATACTTTTCCGTATCGGCGCACAAAATAGGCAAAAGTGTCATGCCTGGACGGATATATCAAAAAATAGCTTTCACGCACTGTTTTCTTCATCTTATAAATGGCTATGAATGACAACTGGAAGAATGTCCCATACCAAATTAACTACTTGAATAGTGAGGGTAAGGTTGGCACTTGTTGTGTCGCGGTCTCGATTCTAGCACGAAACGAATATTTGTACGACTTACAGATAATTGTTGCGAATCTAGGTGTCTGTGAACGCACCCACGATACATGGAAAACATGTTTAAAAACATAACTACGTCATTATCCGTGTCCTGTTGTATGACTAGTGGAACAGCTGCGCGCAGCCAACTGGATCATTTGCAACGTTACAACGCCCGCCAACTACTTCCACATGATCCGGCGGCAGATCGCCTTGCCTTTCCGCAAGCCGTTGGTCGTGATGACGCCCAAGGTTGGCCTGAAGCATCCCTACTGCCGATCCAAGTTCAACGATTTCCTACCAGGAACGAGTTTCAAAAGGTAAGACCGAAAATTGAAGTTTTTGCTACGTAAGACTTATTTGGTTAGGTAGGTATCATGCCCGTATCTTCAAGGAATACAGCATCGTCCCCACACTTCGTTTCTTATGCCTATGAAAAGCAATAATATCGATTACTCCTCACCTACTCGTACGTGGGACCGGAATTTTATAAGTTACCCACTTAATTAAGTGTAGGTACTACCGCGGCGAATGATCTGTGGTGTGTATTAAACATACTTATAGTAGGTATGTTACAGTTACACTAAGAATAATTGCCGATATAATCCCACAGTACTATGTACAGATCAAATTTCCGGCTGACTCGACCGATTTTTTATGTTTTTCTCCAGTCAATAGAAGCAGTTTTATTAGCTTGTATTGCCTAGAGAACAAGGTCAATAATAAGGTGCTCGAATCAGCCGGAAATTCGATCTGTTACGATCTTACCCGATTGCCGATCTTACCCGAACTCACCTTATATAATAATAGGTACAGTAGGGAAAGCGTGAGGTCGAGTTTGAATAACAAATTTCTAGCTGAAATACTTTTCAGAGTGATCCCAGAAGATGGCCCAGCGAGTGAAAACCCAGACGGCGTCAAGAAACTTATATTCTGTGTTGGTAGCGTGGCGATTAAGATTGATGATATACGGCGAGAGAAGAAGCTTGAAGACAAAATCGCAATGTGTCGTATCGAGCAGATATATCCATTCCCTTACGACTTGATCCTAAAGGAGTTCTGTAAATATAAGAAGGCTAAGAAATTCTTTTGTCAGGAGGAGCACAAGAACCAGGGCCCCTTGCCCTACTGCAAAGTTCGGTTGGAGAATCTTTTCAATGAAAAAGTGCAGTAAGTAGAATTACTTTGCGTTACAAATAACAAAATATAGGACGGGCAATCATATCTTGCCGTATATTGTGTAGTGAATGGGTAGTCCGAGCGGTATCGCTCCATTTGAAAGAGTCATTTCATACCGACTGTAAATCAACAATAATAGTTTTCCCCTAACACGTAAGAGATTTGAGCGTCAACTACTCCTGTAGCTGCGAAGCTAATATACACTATATGTACCTATATCAAATTAATTTATTACTATGTCAGCGATAAAATAATTAAACATACATGTACAACACGTACAAGATGGTCATAATAAAATAGGTTCAAACAAACATACACTCTGTAGGGCACTGGAAAATAATCAGTCGATTACTTAACTACTAATAAAACGACCAAAATTATTTAATAATATATATTTAAATTAATTATTACTATTCAAACGAATACCAAATACATATTAGCATTGTCATTGCTTACATTTGGCGATGCTATTTAACATACAGAAGTGCTTACTTTTTTGTCCTCAGATGTATTTCAAGACCATCCAGCCCGGCAGCGGCGACGGGTTTGAAATGGTTGCACGCTCAAGAAATAAAAGAGCTCAAAGAGAAAGTTGTAGCTAATATTTAATGTTCAAAGCATAGTAATGATCGTTTTGCAATTGTCAATCAATAAAAATTGTCCCAGTAGTGCCGATTTGATGTATTGGTAGCTACCGATGCACTTAAAACAACAGCTTTTTGTATGTAAGGTCACAGAATAAATAAATCTGAAAAGTGTGATATTCCACTATTACGCTTGATGGTGCGGTATTTATACAGAAAATCTATTAGTTAAAATGCAGGCTATTCTGTATATAAGCCTCCATTTACTGTAATTAAGCTTATTGTACGATACCCAACTGATGTCAAGTCTACAAATGAGAAAACACCTGCCGTTTGTGAAATAATGTTTTCGACTCCATAATAACATGATTTTTTTATAAAATATATTATGTTTAAATATATTATGGAGTGAAATGACGTAATGAAACACTAATGGCTAAAGGGTTATTGGCACTTCACGTTTTGTTAAAATATGTAATACGTTTGTTAATAATATTATTCCATTTATTTATTTCGGCTTTGGTGTGGAAGATTTTATATAAAAATAATAAGTATTTAAAGTATACTTTAGTAATTTGGGACTATAATTATTTTTATGAAAAATATACGTAATATAAAAGAACATACAGTTTCCTTTTTCCTTTTATCAGGGTACTCAGACAGCATAAACTAAATGTGTAGGTAGGTCCATCCGTGCAGTTGCAGACTAAAAAAAGCAACTTCCCACGGTGCGTGATATTGCGGACGGACGCGGATCGATACTACTGTACCCCTAGTGTAAGTTTCTTTTGACAAATTCGATTTACTACGCGTTCGATGTAGTAAATTGAATTTTTCAAAAGAAACTTACACTAGGGGTACAACCTCTTTTATCTGTTCTGTGGGTACAGCCCACACCGACGCACCATACAGAGTGTCGTCTGTGGAAACACAGATAAGGCTGGATCCGCTGCGAGTCGGTTACTTCAAAGGTCCGGCGCGAAAACGTGCGGTGCAAGCTCGTGTGTTGCGGACCGAAGTCGTCCGTATATAAATTCAACCCATTACTGTCCCACTGCTGGGCAAGAGTCTCTTCTCAGAATGAGAAGGGGTAGGCCTTAGTCCACCACGCTGGCCCGGTGCGGGTTGGCGGGCTACACACACCGTCGAGAACTTTATGGAGCCCTCTCAGGTGTGCAGGTTTCCTCACGATGTTTTTCCTTCACCGTAAATGCAAGTGATAATCAAATTCTGACACAAATAATAATTAGAAAAGTAGTCCCATATTAAAAATTTAATTTAACAATTTATTAGTGGTAGGTATGCCTTGAACAACTTTTGTTGTACTGAACGTGTTTTCTTTTTCTTCACTTTTTTTACCTTCGCGTGGATGTCGGAACTTAACATGTATTTTTTAGTGAGACCAAATGCACTTAACCCTATTTTTTTCTAAAATAAAAAAATTATTCTAAAATAAAAGCCTAAGTTACTCCTTATTACATCAGCTACCTGCCAATAAAAGTCCCGTCAAAATCAGTCCAGCCATTTCAGAGATTAGCCTATACAAACAGACTGACAGACAGACAAAATTTGTAAAAAATGTTATTTTGGTGCATGTACCATATATATATTCATATGCATGTATTAAAAAACGGTTATTTCAATATTACAAACAGACACTCCAATTTTATTTATATGTATAGATAATAATATTTATAAATACAATATAATCAACAATTATTTATTAACGAAATGTCATGTAATCATTTAACGTGTAGAAACATTTCTCATGAAGCCACTTTTTTAGGGTAACTTTAAATTGTGTAAGAAGCAGCTCCCTTATATCTTTAAGTATTTTATTATATATTTGAATAACCATACAGTTACAGTATCTTTTATAGACAGTTGTTTATATTAATGGGAGCTGTAACTTAGTTCTATCACGTGATAAGTATTTTTTATTGTCACTGGATTTCTCAAACGACGAACTAAACGCAACCGTTTCCCTGATGATGAAGAAGGTTGCAGAAAACGGACGTCGTTGTAACTGGTTTCTCTGGTAATAGATTATTGACCTTATTTAGTTAACGAAAAGCTCACTTTTCATTGTACTATTAGAAAACGGTTTTACGACGAGACAAATGTGGTAGTTGAGTCATTGCTTTCTCGACTGTATTTTCTTAGTCAAACATTCGCATCAAGTAGTGCGAAGACTAGTTTGTGCAACGAAGACGGGACCTAAAACGGTTCTATCGGCGCAGAACATAAAATGTTTTTTGTAAACCGTTCGCCGTTCGCCGTCGAAGGACGACGACGACTCGACGAGTGTGATAGTTTAATCATTGCGTTCTCGACTGTATTTTTTTAGTCGTAAAGTATAAAATCACGTCAAGTACTTCGAAGACTGGTTTGTGCAACGAAGACTGTTTTGACCGAGGACTTAAAACGGTTCTATCGTCGCAGAACAGAAAACGGTTCTTCGTCGCAACGCCCAGCACTAGCGTGCGGTGAAAGGTTGTCCGTGGTCGTCAGCCGTGCGTAATTATACGCAGATTCACGCTTAAAAGACCGGACTCCGGTCTAAATCACGAAAGGACCTACACACACACGTCACACGTATGTGCAATAAGTGCCTTTCAACTCCATTAGACAATATCAGATTCATTGTAAGTATTAATTGATTAAAATGTGAAATATAAAGATTGGTAATGTATTGTACGTATGTAGTCAACATCAAAAAGATGTATTCACTTAATACTAAAAATACACATATCTGCGGATATTTATGATTCTAACCAATAATTTTATAAGTTTTATAAGAAGAAACGTTTGAATTTCGCTACGTATTTTTCATGGTGAGTGTACATATGTACTTTAGTAAGGCATAGGCATACCTTATAATTAACAAACGCAACGCAAAGGTTCGGATGATTAGAAACACTAAGCAGCCTAGTAGGTATGTACCTACTTTAAAGTAAAAATCTACTTCAATACTGGCTAATCGTAACGAACTCATTATATTTTTATGAGCCAAGTTAATCAGCATTCATATTTAGAGTGCTTATTTATTATTAATGATATTATTATTTTAATATTATTAACAATATTATTCTTATTAATCTCATATAACGATGATATTTCCATCGCTCTTAGTAGCGTGGTTTTATTTGACTGAATTTCGAAAATTTCATTAAGAAAACTTACCCGATTTAACCGTAGATGCAGAATTCAACAGGATCTACTGCATCCGGAGAAACGAATAGATTAACAATACAACTCGAGCATTAACACAAACAGCCAGCCACTGACACAAACAGACCGTAAAACCTGTAACACTTCATCGATGCCTATCACTAATTACGAGATATTTTTACCGACAAATTCCATTTAGTTAGTTTATGTACATACACTTCATTGAAAATGAATTTCTGAATACGATTGAGCACTTAACAATCCGAATGTGGCAAAATCACACAACACTATCACTTCAAAATTCTCAAAAGTTTAGCGATAGCGTTGATTGAATTGAATTGGGCGGGAACCGACAAAAACTAATAGTTGAAAGGTACCTAACGTAAAACAATTTCTCTTCTTAGCGTAAAACCATAGACTTTTTTTTTATAAAGCTTTATATCTATTGACAGCAAGGAAAATTTATTCAAGTGGAACGTGCATTGTGCATAACTTAGGTAAAATAGGTTCTTTATCTAAGACTCAGATAATTTTATATTCAGATAATTATATTTTTTTGCCGTTGTGAACACGCCTAGACCTATGTAGTAAATCTATGAAAAACTAGACTTGGGTCTCGTCTTTTCGCTGTATTGAATCGTATCTATCGGTCTATCGGTTTTGAATATCAGATATTGAATCTATATATTTCAATATCTATATAGATATTGTATCTAAATGCGATTTGTATCGCCCACCCCTATGAAAAACATCTTATGTAAGTCTATGTACGAAAACAGCGCGAAGCCATAAACAAAAAAAGAAAAAATCCTTTGCTTTCTACGAAAAACATAACCTGTTTGAATTTGAATATTTTTTCTTCAATATATACAAAATGATGTCTTCCTACTTCGATTTCTTTTGCAAGAACATAGAATGTGAAGAAGCACGCAACACGGAACGCATCACAGGCACTTGCTGCTCTATGTGCCCTGATGATGAAGTCAGATTGTGAGTCGCGTATTGAATATTTTCTCGTCTGTATTTTTAGCACCACTGATTGCTATTAGGACGAGATGCTCAGATAAATATTGCTTAAATTATTATGCCATTTTTAGATGAAAATGCATAATTTGAATAGCAGTTACATATAAATATCAGTTACAAAATTAGAATTTATTTAGCCCTAGACTTTTCCAAAACATGGAATGGAATCCCCTTATAATCTTACTTGTATGAAATTCAGTCTTCCGATTTTCAGTCCGTTGTATGCCCTATATGGGTAGGTTTTACCTTGTTATAATCAACACAACTGTAGGGCGCAATCCTACATTCATAATTGGAAATTTAATAATAATAAAATGCTTTATTGCCCTACAAATTTTACACTGTGTGATTATTACCTGTGAGCTCCAAATTAGACTGTCTGTAGCTTGGAGCATTATCTATGTTTCTTTTAAAGGCGGGAAGAAGAATGTCTAGTCCACATACTAGAAGTATGGGGCAGCGAGAGAAAGCTGGTGAAAAGCTACAGTCGATCAGCTGCAGACTCCAACATGGCTGTCCCACACTTGTTACGACCATATTCTGTACTTTTGGACACTGTTCACTATCTGCTACTTGAGTAAGATGTGTTTACTTGTTACTACACATTAAATTTCCTAACAACTTGCTTATCCTAATATGTCACACTTGAATGAATTACACAAAAAATAACTAGATTTAGTTGTGATTTCCAGTATTACAAGGAGAGTAGATGTTCCACCACAAGTTGTGTATGACTATGTGAATGACCGCTTTAGAGCTGTGCGACAGGACATGACTATACAGAGGCTACCTCCTGAAGAATGTGTTCAGCTTCTGGAACCTATGGTCAGGTTCTATGTATATTATAGTTACGAGTAAGTGCTATTCAATTGTTTACACGGCTGAATCTTGTTTGAAAACAAAAGTGTTGTAACCACAATTCATTTTTACTCATATGCAGAGGGCATGTGATGCATTAAAAAATTTATGCATCAACATCATTAGACTACCCATTGCTCCAACCATGTGGTTGGGTTAGTTTCCTAAGCCTTCTTGTATGGGTCTTGTATCAGATTTATTAAATTAAAATTAAAAATACTTATATGGTAGTAGTATTAGTACTTTACATGTTTGATTACAATATAACTATATACCCCTATTTTCTTTTACCATACAATTTATTCAGTAAGTCATAAAACATGTCCAACGTTTAAAAAAAATATTTAAATTTCTGATTTCTAGTAAACTATTCTGTAACAAGTCATTCAATATTTTCTTATAATTAACATTTTGTGGTGTGTAGGTTTCGAGTTTGTTTATCTGTTTAATTTAATATGTCATCATTATGCAATATGTTTTTCTTCCATTCATCTCTATCAGATGTCACCTCAGAATTCACTTTCTTATCTGCCATGTCACATTTCATATTAGGTTTGCCTCTTCCCTTCGTCCATTGTCCATTGTCCAA
Organism: Shargacucullia verbasci; assembly: GCA_947562105.1. NCBI lineage: Eukaryota > Metazoa > Arthropoda > Insecta > Lepidoptera > Noctuidae > Shargacucullia > Shargacucullia verbasci. The sequence goes on from OX387284.1 coordinate 1,675,176, forward strand.
ATTAAAATAATAAGGAATTAATAATCAAATAATTGAAGTTAAAATGGAGCTTATTTTATTAATTACAGGAGAAAAATAATAAGATATATAATTAGAAAAATTAGGATATATTTGTTCTTTAGTAAATAACTTAATAGCATCAGAAAAGGGTTCCACATTCATACTTACCTTTCTTGTAGCATGTTTTTCATCCCTCATCACATGTCTATACCACAACAATATTTCCTTTCTTTTCAACTTCATTTAATATGTAAACTAAAATTTGATAACTTCCAACATTCTATTCCAGATTAGCAAGTCTTCCTCTCAAGGACTATGACCCAGTTTTAAACAAAAAGTACTTATTAGAATGTATAAAATGGTACCTCTCATGTTGTGATTCCATAGCCCAAACCCAGGGCAAGATAGACCAACTAACAGGCTTTCTGTCTAACTTGGACTTGGACAGCAACAGCAAAAGATATCAACTTGTCAATGATCAAGTGCTAATGGAAAGTCTGTACATATTGTGCAACCTAGATGATTTACACCCACTCTTTAGATATGTCACATTGTCCAAAGATTTAAAAGGGTAAGGAAGCAATACAATTGTTTTAAGTAATAGGTTATGATTTTCTATTGTCTCATTGGCATCACTTGATGGATTAAGCCTAAGGAGTCACTCTCGCTCTTTTCTTTTTTTTTACCATATTTTACTCCAGAATATTTTTTTCAGACAGATGAAACTGCAGATTGCATACAAGGCAGCTGTGGCAAATCTTCAAGGCAATTTTATAAAAGTGTGTAGACTGATGGACAAACTGTGCCCTTTATTATACTGTGCCTTATTTACCTATCTACCTATATTGCAAAGGTACCTTTTTTGTTAAGTATTTACACTCAGCTTTAAAATTTAAATATATGATGTAAGTTATTAATTTGTAACCACAAAATTTTATGTAGGCCTCCCCACATCACAGTTATCAGAGAAATAAACATTTAGCCATCTTTTTGAAAATCGTTTATATTAGCCTAGTTTATTTTATGTTTGTGTCTGTTATGTTTTCCATATTTATTGCTATATTCGTCAATATCGTTATAGACGCGCTCTTCAAGTAATGAGCCACGGATATAGCAGCAAGCGTCTCACAGTACCAAGTGCTGTTCTGATGCATTGGTTGTACTTCTCTAATGAATGTGAAGCAGAAGCTGTGTGTTCACATTATGGACTCGAAGTACAGGAGGGCACCATACGGTTCGATAAAACTACGTTCAAAGCTGATGCTGTTTTGGTAAGCTTCTCTTCTCTAAGCCAACTTATCATACCAGGGGTCGGCAAATAATTTCAAGTTTTGTATGTATACTGTTGAAAATTTTTATTGAGGTCCCAAAAAAATCCTACTATTCTTACTAGTTTCTATTTTGCCTCATTTATGTAATTATATAGGGTAATTTTCAGTAGGTATCAGTAATAGAATATATATAATTTTAAAAAAAACAATAGCTAAAATTAATGGAAGAAATTACATACACCGACTATGGTCTTAAGTCAGTTTTTTATGGTTTGGTTTACGCGGGGAACAGCAAATGCGATGAGTGTCTTCGCATTTGCTGTTCAACGGTGGGCGTCCGTTAAACTCGAACAATATTCGTTCTTCTTTTATTTAAATTGATTAGTTATATATCCGTTTTAGCATTTCCTAATGAAGACACATTGTATTCACATATTTTCTTCATTCACTTGAGTCGAAGAGATGTTTACCCGAGATGTTTCGCTGTACTTGGACTATATGTATCTGATTCCGACTTTACAAATTGTTCCCCTAGATCAGTTTGTGTTTATTCATTTTAGTCAATTTCAATTTTCAGAAAAATTTGAGAAGTAAGGACATCAAGAAGAAGTTCGATTTAAGTATAACGGACATATTTACATATACTACAGCTAAATAGTATATAACTGTTGACAAATTGTTAAATCTGATCTCACTTTTAGTTCTAATAATAATAAAACGATTAAATGTATAGGAATCCTTTATTTATTTACATAAGAAAATTCTCCTAATTATGCAATAACTAATTACAATGGACAACAAAATCTATCTAATATCAAATGGTTGCATGGCTCCCGATGTCCAATTCATTATAGTATGCTGTGTACCTTCCAATCTGTTACAATGGTTGATACGTCTCTATAATAACGGCAACTCTTGTTTGTATCATTATACATATTAACAATATTATATGTAAAAATAACCAAAATGTCATACACTGTCAAAGAAGTGATGCTGTTTGAATACATATTTATTACACAATATTTTTGAGACAGTTCATTTATTTGATTTTTTTTTTGTATGATTGATATGAAAAAATATGGTGTAAATTTTTTGACAATGTATAATAACTGTAAGGTAGGGAGGAAGTACCAAGCAAAATATAACAGCTTTGCCTACATCATAATATAAACATCAGCCGAGAACCACACTCCACTTCGCTACTACATCATAAATAAATTAATTCTTATACTGAAACAAGTTAATTGTATTCCGCAATGTTGACCATGCTACACTTTTTTTAGATTTTTTTTATTATAGATGATTCACCAATAAACATAATAAATGCTCCATTTTAAAGACACTAAAAGTTCCTGTGCAGTGCGCCAATGGAATAAAACAATTTTGCAACAAGAGTGGGTAATATCACAGATCATAAAATCATAAGGTCGGCCGCATAATCGATATTGCGGAAGTTCGATGCAGAAATTATTTGTTAAATGGTAACTAAACAATTGTTAGAATGACGCTATCAAGGGCGTAGATTTAATTTAATTTTAATGAATATCGTTAACTATTTAAAACACTCTCGCAGTATAAATAACAACATGTTTCGAGATATCGAGGTCAAAGCGTATAGACATAGCATTCATAAACACACAAGTAATAAATATTTCATAAGATGTCCTCCATGTAGAATTTATCAGTAATAACAATTTTATACAAACTGGATCTACAAATATTATGTCTCTTTAGATTTTGCTGTTTTTATTTTATATATCTGTTTGGTAGCACCAAGATGTTAATCTATATAAAGGGAAGGTAAACATTAAAAGTAAATAAAAAAATCGTCAGGAACCATGTAAAAACTAAAATAAATTCAATACAACAAATTAATGTCATAACAAGTTTTTAGACATTCGTCTAGGCGTGATTTCATTGCGATACAACACATAAAAACTGATAAATAACTTTAAACAACAACAAAGTCTCTAATTTACAATAGAGGTATATCATTTAACTATACATTAACGTGAAACATGTTTACCTTCCTAGAGGCTGATTGTTGGCGAACCTACGTAGTTGTCATGTCACCCGAGGATCCTGTGGCCCAACCGGAACAGTAGCGCCGTCGTGAAGGGACGTCTCAACAGTTTATAGAGGACTTTAGACAACCTGATAACATTAATGTTTAATTTAACTAGACACGTGTATACGCGAACATAACATATTTCCTCTTAACAACAAGAAGTGAACGCACAACGGCGGCACTGGTCCTTGGGCCTCGCCTAGCGGCCTCGCCCGCGATACACACAACAGGTTCACAAGATCCCTTGACTACAGACGACACTACGGGCGCGACGCCGTATGCGCAGCGCATCCTGACGGCAGCGGCGACTGTCCGACGCCTAAGAGCTTTTTGTACCTTCCACTGCAACAGTAAACAGTAAATAAATAATCATGTGTTTTTTGCGAACACTCTTTCATCTCAGAAGGAACATCCAAACCAAGTTAAAGATCAAGGATCCTCGGAACTGTTGCCAACAAATTTATAAAGAAGCGCTTCAGGCTTTAATGCCTAACGAGTAGAACGATCGATCATAGCATAGCACATTATAGAAAATCAAAACCTGTTAGCTTCAGATGGTCAGACAGCAATCTTTCAGGATTTATTAATCCACCCTAATATCGTCCCAATGGACTACCAAACCGGCCTGATGCGGGTTAGCGATTTTGTATAAAATTCCATAAATAGTGATAATCGACCACATCTCCGTAAGTATAAAGGCTACCTGATGCGTCATGCCCTAATTGTGCTTAAGAAACGCGTCGTCGAACAGCTCGAGCTCGTGCGACAGATAGTTAGCTTTGTTGCGCAGCTTCTTGGCTGAGGTGGAGGCATGGTCCAGCATCTTGATGGCCTCCTTCACTTCCGACAACTCCGAATCCATCTCCGTCGTCGCCTCGTCAATCAACCGGCACAGCCGCGCGAACATTGTTGATAGTTCCCTGGAAGTATAAATTACCATGGTGTATTTTTAAAACACGGCAAACTAGAAACTGCTAAATTCGCTGTTCTAAAACTTATTAAAATGTAACCTCCTCTCTCCCTCTCTTTCTGTTGTGTGTGTTGTATACAAGCACAGTGAGTTTCTTGCCCGTTCTTCTCCATAGGAAAATAACACTGGAACGTTGTCAGATGATTTCAGCTACACCCTCGTCTACGTCCGACGCTTGTGACAGGACTAGACTTAACTTCAAGTTGATAAGATTCACCATCTAAATTGTTATCGACTCGCTTAAGACGGTGATAAGTTAGTTGTTTTAAGGCATAGATAAAGGACCTGTAGATAAAATGTAACTGACGTCACGGCAAGTTAAACAAGGAACGTTTATTACGAAATACATATGAAAGAAGGAGATGCAACTTCTTTTTTGTCCTTACTACGTGGCCGGTTTTCTTGGCCAAACGATCAACCAATTTGACACTTGTTTGTCAAACAAATATCTTAAAGTAAACTCGAGTTAGAAATTTCGCCTATATTTCAGTTTTCTGTATCTAATAACATTATATAAAGTGTTTTGCGGCTGCAAAAACCGCAACATACGAAAACATGCCAGCGTATCATTTCACTCGTAAGTAGACATAATTCAATTTATTAGTTTCAATAACGTCAGAGATATCATGGATAGGAACTGACTACTCATTGTTGAATAAACTGTGAAATGAATGCGACATTTTGCTTATTTTTTGTAATATAACCTAACACCTGAAACATTAAGTGTTGCTAGTGTATTCTTATACTTATCTCACTATCAATTCCAAGTAGTTTACACAAATAGAATATAAAAATTTTGGAATTTGTATTTTACAGGAATTGTACTGGTGTCCAGTAGATCTCGAGATGAAATAGAAATAGATTCACACTACCGTGTGGCAAAATTGGTATTTATAAATAACCAATACGTCATTTCCATGAACCGTTAAGAGACACTGACACCTCAAATTATTTTATTGAGTTACAAATAAAAACTTAAAAACCAATTTTTTTTTATTGAGTTTCCTTAGCTCGCATACCTTTATGTCAATAAATCCCGAAATATATGAATCGCTGTCAGTTAAATATGCGTCAGTTCCATATTATAAATCTTAAATATTAATTAAATATATACACATTTACCTGACAATAAAAGAGAATATATTTATTATGAATAATAATGTTAGTTACAATAAATACATTCTCTTTATTATATAAAACAATTAGAGTAAAATTAGATCAAAATAAGCGATATTGATTTTCTTGGCAACACCGACTGTTACTGTCTGAGCGAGACTATAGTAGCCCACGGTGACTAGATATATAGGTCCTTTACCTATGTTTTAAGGTAATGTGTATCTTGAAAAAAGACAGTACTCACTGTTGCACCTGATGGCTGCAGTTGGCGGACGTGAGATCGACGATAAGCCTGAGTTTCTTGCTGGCGTGCGCGACGTACTGTTTCTTGAACACTCGCTCTTGCGCCTTAGCCGTCCACGTGAGGCGCTCGTACGCGTACAGTGCGCCGTACAACACGCCCGTCACGGCCACTATGCGCCAACCGACAGTTTTTAGTAGCTGAAAAATGATACAAGAATTATTAGAATAAGACTTTTAGCACCCTAATATTTACACAATCATATTGAGCTTTCAAGGTTAACGAAGATTTCGTGCCCCATCCGGTATCTTTACAGCTGCTTTTTAGTGTCGTAAAAAACCCCAAAAAAAACGATATAAATTTAATTATAATATTAGTTATTAGTCGCATTATGTTATTAATTTAATTTTTCACGCAGCTCACCGTGGTCGATATTACAAGATATAAGTTGTGCAACTCACAAGTCCGGAGAGCAGCAGTCCGCCCATGGTGCCCTGCGAGGTGAGCGCGCCGAGCGCCACGCGGGACAGCAGCCCCCAGTCCTCCGCCGACAGCCCCACGTGCGCCGCCAGCCCCGCGCCGCCGCGCGCCTCCAGCGGCGCCGCCACGCAGCTCACCGTGGTCGATATTACAAGATATAAGTTGTGCAACTCACAAGTCCGGAGAGCAGCAGTCCGCCCATGGTGCCCTGCGAGGTGAGCGCGCCGAGCGCCACGCGGGACAGCAGCCCCCAGTCCTCCGCCGACAGCCCCACGTGCGCCGCCAGCCCCGCGCCGCCGCGCGCCTCCAGCGGCGCCGCCACGCAGCTCACCGTGGTCGATATTACAAGATATAAGTTGTGCAACTCACAAGTCCGGAGAGCAGCAGTCCGCCCATGGTGCCCTGCGAGGTGAGCGCGCCGAGCGCCACGCGGGACAGCAGCCCCCAGTCCTCCGCCGACAGCCCCACGTGCGCCGCCAGCCCCGCGCCGCCGCGCGCCTCCAGCGGCGCCGCCACGCAGCTCACCGTGGTCGATATTACAAGATATAAGTTGTGCAACTCACAAGTCCGGAGAGCAGCAGTCCGCCCATGGTGCCCTGCGAGGTGAGCGCGCCGAGCGCCACGCGGGACAGCAGCCCCCAGTCCTCCGCCGACAGCCCCACGTGCGCCGCCAGCCCCGCGCCGCCGCGCGCCTCCAGCGGCGCCGCCACGCAGCTCACCGTGGTCGATATTACAAGATATAAGTTGTGCAACTCACAAGTCCGGAGAGCAGCAGTCCGCCCATGGTGCCCTGCGAGGTGAGCGCGCCGAGCGCCACGCGGGACAGCAGCCCCCAGTCCTCCGCCGACAGCCCCACGTGCGCCGCCAGCCCCGCGCCGCCGCGCGCCTCCAGCGGCGCCGCCACGCAGCTCACCGTGGTCGATATTACAAGATATAAGTTGTGCAACTCACAAGTCCGGAGAGCAGCAGTCCGCCCATGGTGCCCTGCGAGGTGAGCGCGCCGAGCGCCACGCGGGACAGCAGCCCCCAGTCCTCCGCCGACAGCCCCACGTGCGCCGCCAGCCCCGCGCCGCCGCGCGCCTCCAGCGGCGCCGCCACGCAGCTCACCGTGGTCGATATTACAAGATATAAGTTGTGCAACTCACAAGTCCGGAGAGCAGCAGTCCGCCCATGGTGCCCTGCGAGGTGAGCGCGCCGAGCGCCACGCGGGACAGCAGCCCCCAGTCCTCCGCCGACAGCCCCACGTGCGCCGCCAGCCCCGCGCCGCCGCGCGCCTCCAGCGGCGCCGCCACGCAGCTCACCGTGGTCGATATTACAAGATATAAGTTGTGCAACTCACAAGTCCGGAGAGCAGCAGTCCGCCCATGGTGCCCTGCGAGGTGAGCGCGCCGAGCGCCACGCGGGACAGCAGCCCCCAGTCCTCCGCCGACAGCCCCACGTGCGCCGCCAGCCCCGCGCCGCCGCGCGCCTCCAGCGGCGCCGCCACGCAGCTCACCGTGGTCGATATTACAAGATATAAGTTGTGCAACTCACAAGTCCGGAGAGCAGCAGTCCGCCCATGGTGCCCTGCGAGGTGAGCGCGCCGAGCGCCACGCGGGACAGCAGCCCCCAGTCCTCCGCCGACAGCCCCACGTGCGCCGCCAGCCCCGCGCCGCCGCGCGCCTCCAGCGGCGCCGCCACGCAGCTCACCGTGGTCGATATTACAAGATATAAGTTGTGCAACTCACAAGTCCGGAGAGCAGCAGTCCGCCCATGGTGCCCTGCGAGGTGAGCGCGCCGAGCGCCACGCGGGACAGCAGCCCCCAGTCCTCCGCCGACAGCCCCACGTGCGCCGCCAGCCCCGCGCCGCCGCGCGCCTCCAGCGGCGCCGCCACGCAGCTCACCGTGGTCGATATTACAAGATATAAGTTGTGCAACTCACAAGTCCGGAGAGCAGCAGTCCGCCCATGGTGCCCTGCGAGGTGAGCGCGCCGAGCGCCACGCGGGACAGCAGCCCCCAGTCCTCCGCCGACAGCCCCACGTGCGCCGCCAGCCCCGCGCCGCCGCGCGCCTCCAGCGGCGCCGCCACGCAGCTCACCGTGGTCGATATTACAAGATATAAGTTGTGCAACTCACAAGTCCGGAGAGCAGCAGTCCGCCCATGGTGCCCTGCGAGGTGAGCGCGCCGAGCGCCACGCGGGACAGCAGCCTCCAGTCCTCCGCCGACAGCCCCACGTGCGCCGCCAGCCCCGCGCCGCCGCGCGCCTCCAGCGGCGCCGCCACGCAGCTCACCGTGGTCGATATTACAAGATATAAGTTGTGCAACTCACAAGTCCGGAGAGCAGCAGTCCGCCCATGGTGCCCTGCGAGGTGAGCGCGCCGAGCGCCACGCGGGACAGCAGCCCCCAGTCCTCCGCCGACAGCCCCACGTGCGCCGCCAGCCCCGCGCCGCCGCGCGCCTCCAGCGGCGCCGCCACGCAGCTCACCGTGGTCGATATTACAAGATATAAGTTGTGCAACTCACAAGTCCGGAGAGCAGCAGTCCGCCCATGGTGCCCTGCGAGGTGAGCGCGCCGAGCGCCACGCGGGACAGCAGCCCCCAGTCCTCCGCCGACAGCCCCACGTGCGCCGCCAGCCCCGCGCCGCCGCGCGCCTCCAGCGGCGCCGCCACGCAGCTCACCGTGGTCGATATTACAAGATATAAGTTGTGCAACTCACAAGTCCGGAGAGCAGCAGTCCGCCCATGGTGCCCTGCGAGGTGAGCGCGCCGAGCGCCACGCGGGACAGCAGCCCCCAGTCCTCCGCCGACAGCCCCACGTGCGCCGCCAGCCCCGCGCCGCCGCGCGCCTCCAGCGGCGCCGCCACGCAGCTCACCGTGGTCGATATTACAAGATATAAGTTGTGCAACTCACAAGTCCGGAGAGCAGCAGTCCGCCCATGGTGCCCTGCGAGGTGAGCGCGCCGAGCGCCACGCGGGACAGCAGCCCCCAGTCCTCCGCCGACAGCCCCACGTGCGCCGCCAGCCCCGCGCCGCCGCGCGCCTCCAGCGGCGCCGCCACGCAGCTCACCGTGGTCGATATTACAAGATATAAGTTGTGCAACTCACAAGTCCGGAGAGCAGCAGTCCGCCCATGGTGCCCTGCGAGGTGAGCGCGCCGAGCGCCACGCGGGACAGCAGCCCCCAGTCCTCCGCCGACAGCCCCACGTGCGCCGCCAGCCCCGCGCCGCCGCGCGCCTCCAGCGGCGCCGCCACGCAGCTCACCGTGGTCGATATTACAAGATATAAGTTGTGCAACTCACAAGTCCGGAGAGCAGCAGTCCGCCCATGGTGCCCTGCGAGGTGAGCGCGCCGAGCGCCACGCGGGACAGCAGCCCCCAGTCCTCCGCCGACAGCCCCACGTGCGCCGCCAGCCCCGCGCCGCCGCGCGCCTCCAGCGGCGCCGCCACGCAGCTCACCGTGGTCGATATTACAAGATATAAGTTGTGCAACTCACAAGTCCGGAGAGCAGCAGTCCGCCCATGGTGCCCTGCGAGGTGAGCGCGCCGAGCGCCACGCGGGACAGCAGCCCCCAGTCCTCCGCCGACAGCCCCACGTGCGCCGCCAGCCCCGCGCCGCCGCGCGCCTCCAGCGGCGCCGCCACGCAGCTCACCGTGGTCGATATTACAAGATATAAGTTGTGCAACTCACAAGTCCGGAGAGCAGCAGTCCGCCCATGGTGCCCTGCGAGGTGAGCGCGCCGAGCGCCACGCGGGACAGCAGCCCCCAGTCCTCCGCCGACAGCCCCACGTGCGCCGCCAGCCCCGCGCCGCCGCGCGCCTCCAGCGGCGCCGCCACGCAGCTCACCGTGGTCGATATTACAAGATATAAGTTGTGCAACTCACAAGTCCGGAGAGCAGCAGTCCGCCCATGGTGCCCTGCGAGGTGAGCGCGCCGAGCGCCACGCGGGACAGCAGCCCCCAGTCCTCCGCCGACAGCCCCACGTGCGCCGCCAGCCCCGCGCCGCCGCGCGCCTCCAGCGGCGCCGCCACGCAGCTCACCGTGGTCGATATTACAAGATATAAGTTGTGCAACTCACAAGTCCGGAGAGCAGCAGTCCGCCCATGGTGCCCTGCGAGGTGAGCGCGCCGAGCGCCACGCGGGACAGCAGCCCCCAGTCCTCCGCCGACAGCCCCACGTGCGCCGCCAGCCCCGCGCCGCCGCGCGCCTCCAGCGGCGCCGCCACGCAGCTCACCGTGGTCGATATTACAAGATATAAGTTGTGCAACTCACAAGTCCGGAGAGCAGCAGTCCGCCCATGGTGCCCTGCGAGGTGAGCGCGCCGAGCGCCACGCGGGACAGCAGCCCCCAGTCCTCCGCCGACAGCCCCACGTGCGCCGCCAGCCCCGCGCCGCCGCGCGCCTCCAGCGGCGCCGCCACGCAGCTCACCGTGGTCGATATTACAAGATATAAGTTGTGCAACTCACAAGTCCGGAGAGCAGCAGTCCGCCCATGGTGCCCTGCGAGGTGAGCGCGCCGAGCGCCACGCGGGACAGCAGCCCCCAGTCCTCCGCCGACAGCCCCACGTGCGCCGCCAGCCCCGCGCCGCCGCGCGCCTCCAGCGGCGCCGCCACGCAGCTCACCGTGGTCGATATTACAAGATATAAGTTGTGCAACTCACAAGTCCGGAGAGCAGCAGTCCGCCCATGGTGCCCTGCGAGGTGAGCGCGCCGAGCGCCACGCGGGACAGCAGCCCCCAGTCCTCCGCCGACAGCCCCACGTGCGCCGCCAGCCCCGCGCCGCCGCGCGCCTCCAGCGGCGCCGCCACGCAGCTCACCGTGGTCGATATTACAAGATATAAGTTGTGCAACTCACAAGTCCGGAGAGCAGCAGTCCGCCCATGGTGCCCTGCGAGGTGAGCGCGCCGAGCGCCACGCGGGACAGCAGCCCCCAGTCCTCCGCCGACAGCCCCACGTGCGCCGCCAGCCCCGCGCCGCCGCGCGCCTCCAGCGGCGCCGCCACGCAGCTCACCGTGGCCGGCATCTGTGCAGTAACGACACGTCATACACGCCTGAGTACTCACAGAGGCTCGCGAGCTGTTCATGAACATACCTGAGTATATTGCGGAGGGTTTTTGAGCGCGATCTTGTTGGAATTCTTCCCCTGGAACCGCTGTATGAGCGCGGTGATGCCGTAAGAGAAGCGGAACGACAAGTCCTCCTGGAAGTCTGCGCACAGGTTGTCGCAGTTGAGCCGGTACAGCACCTCGAAGGGCTGCTGGTGCGGGATGATGTAGCTCGCCGCCGCCGCACGCTTGTGGATCGGGAGGATGTTGTACATGCGGTCTGGAACACATAGTCACAAATATTCATATCAATGTGTAAATTAGTTAATTACTAAACAGAAAGATTCAATGAAATAGGATGTTATTTGTCAAACAGTCGCATACATTCAGTATGTCGCAAGCTATCGATATTAATATCATATCTGGAAATACTGTCCAATCCTTTCATAATCATGTAAGAAAGTACTCGAAGATTTTAAAGTTTGTGCTTAAGCCAAATTTAAGCTAATAAATAACAAAATAGGCAACCCGAAAAATAAAATAAAAGCCAAGTTATCAACCATGAAACCGACAATACAAAACAAAGGTAAAACGAACTATGTCTTAAAATAAATAATCTTACCATATCCAACAAGAGTGAAGTCGCTAAGGCATTAGAAAACTTCTTCACGAATATATAGACGTTACGAAAACTCTTGCTTGGTTGTCCTTTGTCAGTTGAATCGCTACTCAAACAGAACTTTTCTAAAGTACCTACCCTACCTACCATACCTAACTTTGATTTTATACATTTTTTATATTTTTACTATTTCAATTAAAACCTCGTAATTAAAAAATTACTGAAGACTATAGGCTATATCTGTCAGAGTTTTTGACGTTATCATCGACACCGTTGCCCCTACACTTATAAGCATATTTAACTAATTTATAGGCTTGTGGCAGCTAGAATAGTCGTCCGCGCGGCATGCGTGCGCGCATACAACCATGCTATGGCAACTTAGAACAAACCCCTTTTTAAATCGAAATAGCGCCATCTAACCGTCAGATACACTAAAAAAAATCGAGAAAATGTTAAGTGTTGCAATACTTAAATATATTATTTCTATGCTGGAAATTTACGCTAAAAGAAATTATAGCAATATTTTTTTAAATTATTGATTCTAATATAGCTACATCAGAAATTAAAAGCATTTATTTATTATAGCTTATGAATATGCTCAGTTGCTTAAAAATAAAGAATTCGTTGATTAATTCCGATGGCTTTTCAAAGTCTGATAAGGTTCTAATTTCGTAATAGCAACACTAAATCACTTAATTGCAAATGGCTGCGCGCGAGTGTTTTCTACTCGTGTCGGTTTTGTTTTACTATTATGTTTTGCCTTAATTGTTTCGCATGTACATCCACGTTGAGTGTATTATTTATTTAGGATGTCCTGAATTTTCCTCTAGTTAAAGCAAAGAATTTGTTACATTATTTACTGTTTCTTATTAATAGTGATGTGTTATTTTATCTGCACAAACATTCTTAAGTTACATAAATAATTATACTTTGAGATGCATTAATTTGCATTATTAATGAGATGTGTAACAAATTTTCTTGCTTAAGCGCCACAAGAAAAATAAAATGATATAATCATACATCATATAAAGATAGCAATTCCTACGTAAATATAGTATTCTATAGTCGTATAGCTATAGCTACGTAAATGTAGCATTCTATAGATAACTGTATACCTACGTATAGCTATATGTCATGGAGAAGTTTACCCTATCTGGCGGCCAGAGAGCGCCACTCCTTTAAGCATTGATAATACTCGAGTTGCCAGTCTATTTCCAGTATACTATTGTAGTCTTTGCATACAACTAATGCTTGTTCTTGGGAGGCACGTATTTATATGGCGACGAAATCAAGATTGTAAAATATGAATTCAAGGCGTGTGCGCGCTTGTCTGCTATTGGTCAATTTAAATATTGTACGCACCATCCTACGGCCGAGATTAATATGAATGTTGTAAATATTAGTAGGGCTTTTTTAAATAAAAATGCATTCAGTTCGAATACTAACTTGTCTCAATTTTACACTCCTGATCAGTCTGGTAAAGGTTTATTTCTGTCCTACCAGCATTGAGTAAATTATTTGAAAAAAATCACTCTCGTTATTGCATTTTAACTTAAACGGGATTTTACATGTTCGTCAGTTCGGATTCACGAAAGGCAGGTCAACTACTGACGCAGAAGCTAAACTAGTTACTCATATTTTGGAATCATGTGAAGATTCACAGGATGCTATTGGCATCTTCTGTGACCTCTACAAGGTTTTCGACTGCGTTGAACACAATACACTAATTCGCAAACTTCACCATTACGGAATTCAAGGACGAGCTGCTGATCTAATATTTTCCTATTTATCTAATAGGCAGCAAAAAGTATGTATAAATGGTGTTACATCATCGAGGTCTCTTGTTAAGATGGGCGTGCCCCAAGGCTCAATTCTCGGGCCTTTCCTATTTCTTGCTTATATAAATGACCTTCCATACACGATGAATAATTTATCAGATATTATTTTATTTGCGGACGATACTTCTCTAATTTTTAAGATAAGCAGAAAACACAGGGAAGATTCACATATCAATGATAGCTTAACCGTTCTTTCTAAATAGTTCGCGGTAAGTAACCTATTACTAAATGCTAGTAAAACGAAATGTTTAAGGTTTTCCCTGCCAAATTGTACCCAGCGTAAGCTTACATTTGATGCTTGATGGCAAAAGACTCGATATAATAAATTAAACGATGTTCTTAGGAATTACAATTGATGGATGTGGCTTCCCTGGTTATCCATTATGTCTACTAATTCTATTCTACATTAGATTCGCTTCACATGTCTGGACATTCTTGATGTTTCAATATTTTGTATTCTTTTATTTCTTTTTTATCCGCTTTGATCTGTTTATGACGTTTTTATTTTATATTCGAAACACTTGTTTAACTCATGTTGTATTGCCTCATTATGTAAGTAGCGTTCTATTAAGTTTGTATTTTTTCTTATATAATGCATGTTAATTTAAGTTTTTAATTGTAAATTAACTTTTTGTTTTTGAAAAGAGTATCCATTGAGTTTCTTGCCGGTCTCTTCTCCATAGGACCTACCCCCTTTGGAACCGTGCGCCTAAAGTCGCGACTTTTTAAAAGTGCCTGAAAAGGCCTACTTGAAATAAAAAACTTTGACTTTGATTCAAAGTAGCTCATATCACAGCTCCGTCGAAGACTTAGTTCTACAGCATTTGCAGAACTAAGTCTAAGTTTTAGAAAAATCAAGCAGTTAATGGATATAACGACGGCCAGATTAGTTTACTTTGCATATTTTCACAGCATCATGTCCTATGGCATTCCAGTTGTTTCCAATCCCCACAATGTAGTTGCTGGTGTTTTTTGCATGACTAGACATTTCTTTCTTTCTTTTTGTGTAATTTTAATTTATTTATTGTATTACTTTTTTCTTAATGTTGTAATACACTTTTGTTTAACATACAAAGATCTATATACTTGAACATTTTATTATGAAAATGTTAATTTATTTTATTTTATTATCTAATATAGTAAGTCCTTGTGTCATGTAATGTGATGCTGCATTGTAAGAGTATTTTTAATTAATTTAAAATAGCTACATTCTCTTAAAAATAACTTCCACTCAATGTAAACTAACATTTCGAAAAGAATATCCATGGAGTTTCTTGCCAGTACCTTCTCCATAGGACCAACCGACTTTGGAACCATGCACCTAGATTCATAAAATTTTAAAAGTGCCTGCAGAGGCCCATTTAAAATAAAAAACTCGACTTTGCCTTTGAAATAATGTATAATAACAACGCACCAGCCATCTCTTTCTGCGCCTGGTCCATCTCGTTGCCGATATCCGCCGAGAGTCTCTTCTTGAGCCGCGATCCCAAACCACTCTCCACGTGCCGGTGTAAAGCTCTCTTGTACTGCTCCAGTACTGCTCGTTCCGTGCGGAACGGAGTGTCATACTCATCCACTAGAGCGGATAGACGCCGGATCTCTTGGCTTAAAGTCAAAGATACCTGGAAACAAAAATAATGACGCGATAAATCTCTTGGATTAAGTTCATCGATATCCTTAGATGTGACATAGGTTTTTATGATGCAATACAATATGAAATCAAGAATTTATACTTATTTATATCCTGAATGGAATAAAATGGATATCAACAGGAGTTACGACGCTGTCAAGGCTAAGTCAAGGCGCGAAGACACCACAAATACGTCTCTCACCACCTCAACGCGCCTTGCCCACGCTTCCCGCGACTAGACTTAATATATTTTCCAACTAGCAACACCAATAACGCTGGTTTTCAGTAACGACCTCAGTTAACGCAATGGCCACTTTCAACCAGCAATGGATACATGAAAAAATATATAACATAGATATTGATACCTTGTGTTCGACGCTCTCGACCATGCGGTTGATCTTGTCCTTCATCTGGCGCGTGATGGTGGTCAGCTGCTCCTCGATAGCTGACAGTTGTTCGTGTAATATGCGCTGCTTCTCCACTTTGGCTGCCTTTTGGTCCGTTGCTGTGTTGTATATCTAAAATATTACGTTAAAAATTATTCTTACCATCTCGGTTTTATACAATTGGACTGTATTTATTTTATTAACTGTTCCAATGAAACTTGACTTTGTGACACAAAGTCGATAGGTATCTATGGCTCGATCTACACCTCCACCTTGCCCAACTCTTCCTTCCCCTCTAACTACGACGCCAGCTCTTACTGCGGCGCGATTCACATCTTATTACACCCCTAGCTAATATTTCTTAGGATGGTTAAATTGTGACGTGTATGTAACCTCGATAAACTAAAGCAAACATAAATCTCAGGGATCCAGGCGATTGATACTGATAATGAACAACTCACCAGTTCCAGCGCTGCCATCACCTCTGCGGCGATGTTCTTGCCGCGCCGCGAGTGCTGCGCGAACTTGGTGCGCACGGCCGACTTGCTGATGCACTCCTCGAACTTGCGCTCGAAGTCCACGAACTCAAAGTAGCGCACCTGATGACCTTCGGCTAAGATCGGCGCTGCATAGCACAAACACAGTTAATTATTACCAGCTGTAGTGTTTCCTTATACACGGTATGGAATAACGCTACTAATCTGGGAACCCAGTACCCCTTGTCTTTAGGCTGAAGGTCGGCAAAATGCCTTATATATTTGTGATAATATTTAACTAGTCAAAACAAACCTTATGGAATGGACTAAGAATTTAAATTTTGTAACATGTCATATAGAAATAATCATCATATGAGAATGTATCAGCGAGAGCTATAGTCGCAGTACTCACACGAGACGGGCTTCTCCCGTTCCCGCATGCGCGTGAGCAGCGCCTCCTTGGCGGAGATGAAGAAGATGCGCTCTTCAGCCTCCTTGGGCGAGCACACGCGCAGCTCGCGCGACAGAAAGTCCACGCAGCGGTTGGCGTGCTGCGTCCGCACCTGCGAACAAACACAACTCACATTCTGTTTGTCCTCATACAATAGGTCGCACGATATCAAACTATGCCAAAAAATCCCTTGGAGCTTGTGAGCAACACTTTCACACAACATGTTGCCAACGGAAAACGTCATATTGCGAAACATCAAAGCAGAAAGTAGACATGATTAGCTTTCTTTGTCATCACTCCCCGATGTTCCACAAAACATTCTCATGAGAGATAAACAAGTGTCATATCGAGCGCAAGCCGACAGCATAAAAAGATAGACTCACTTGATCCAAATATTCGGGCTCGGAGGCGGAGGCGTCCCATCGGTTATTCAGTATGAATATGTTCGGTTGCGATATTTTTGTCGATACTTTATGAAAGAAGTTTTTTTCCTGTAACAAAAAAAAACCTATAATTTTAAACCATAATTTTAAATCTTTTGAGCATTTTTCTAGAGGTCATTCAAAAATTGTTTGAATCATTCGGTTTGGCGTGACGTCACGTAAACTGCTACTTGTTACTCACAGTGACCATGAGGGTAGACTCTGCGTTGGCGACGAGCACGAACACGTCGGCGTCGAGGCAGTACTTGTCGATCCACTCGTCCAGGTTGGGCGTGACGTCGACGCCCGGGCTGTCCACTAGCACCACGTCGTCCCGCAGTAGCGCGCACAGCTCGCGGGGCCAGTACACGTGCACGAGCGAACATTCCTGAAGGCGCGTGGCGCAGAGAGCGTGGCCCAGCTGGCTTACGGACTATGGAATAACAAAAATACACATTATGAGAGACGGAATCGTAACATCTTAGAAATAATAAGTCACCACAACGCCAACAGATTTATTATCTCAATTTTCAGATACGAAAGACGCCTCAATCAGATTATTGAGACACGTTGATCTTCTCAGAACGCGTACGTAAGACCGACTCAATAGTGTCTGTTGTGTCATACAAAATTAAACCTTAACTCTTTATTCATACGTGCAATAATCACCTGTACGTTGAGCTTCTCCTCCGATCCGTCGGTGCGTAAGAACGACTCATCTGTGTCCGACCCCTCTACTTGTAGGAAGCAGTTGGTGGTATGACCGATACCGCTGGGTAAGATTTTGTCGTGCAACATCGCGTTAATCACGGTACTCTTGCCGTTGCTTGTCCTGAAAATAATAGTGAAGGCGTGTATAAAATGGAAACACCCGAGGGCTTAGCTTAGTCCTGATATCATGATATAATGGATACCATTGACCATATTTTTAAGATAGTATATTATACCACCATTGAAAAGGAGGTCTAGGAGCTGAGCCCAAACAGCTTTCAACCACAGACATAATGAAAAGATTCTTACCGACCAAAGAAAGCAACCTTCATGTGATCTCGCTTGAGCACCTCCCGTATGGCCTGCACTTTGGACACGTAGGCCTCCACGTTAGCCAGATCCTGCGGTGTCGCGATCCCATTCTCGCCTGTGACCGCTGTAATATATCAACATTAACTTTACACTGATATGTACATGCTACACATCAGGCTACTATTCTAAACTGCTAGGCCTGCATCGACCGTCCTGCATGGCGGTGAGTAGTGCATACTGATTCACGAATCTGCTCACCGCCTTGCAACAGTTAACTTAACTGTCACTTAGTACACTGGCAGTACGTGACAGTTAACTTACTAAACGCCACAGAGCTTAGGGAAAAATCTATGTTTATTTTGGCATCTGAGAGACACGACACACGCGATTACGCAGTGACCAAACGATCATTATTTAATAATTAAATATTCAATTTCAATTTCTTTTTGTATGTAATTAGACTACTTAAAGGATGAATAACTTATTTGAAAAATCCGCCCATAGTTTATGTTAATTACTTATGAGAATAAATATTTGTATGAATAAAAATTATTAAGTAAATACATATAATACCGAATCTTCGTAGTTGCTAATGGAGACATGCTTCAGTAACGCTTAGATCGTAAACTATTGATCTGTACGCGACAATAAAGTGCTACTCATATAACAATACACACATAATCATCTAATGGCACTTTGCAAGAATCAAAATATCCATCAATCAACTCGGAGTATGTACTCGACTTGGGACACTCCACGGTTGCTTTATAACCGAGAATTTTGACATTCATGGTGTGAAATTCTTTACAATTTTTATATAAATTCTTAGCACTTATGAAACGGCCGACTTCAGACGGCATCCATCCATTTATTGCCTACGAAAGGCAAATTATTTGGAATTTCCGACTGTAATTTAAAATGCCTGCCTTCCGTTTATTTGAACGTGTCAGCATAATGCAGACTGTGAACATTTCTCACACACTGCTATGGAACGCTGTACATATTATACATTGTTATGAACTATGTAATTTGTAAATAGAAACAAGTGATAGTTGTGTTGGCTGTACGCCAGCACAACAATCAGCTTACTGAGATTGTGTTACTCCATAAATTGAACGAAGTTGTAAAATATGACGCTGAGGCCAAATTAAAGAACAAACTTTGATATCTTTCGCATTTAAATTGACAATTTAGACGGTACTATCGCAGTGGTTGAGAGATCGACTACTCCGCTACTTGTCACGGGTTTGATTCCCCCTGGAACAAATATCTGTATCATCTACAGGTAGTTGTTCCAGGCTTGGGTGTATGTCCATGTGAATATTTGTGTTTGTAAAAGTACCCACCATACAGGAATTATTCAAAGTATGGGGCAACGTTTTAAAAAATAAACATTACGTAAATACTGTTTAGTAAAAAACTAAATGCATAACACATATTATATGTATTATGTAAATAACGACGATGGAATGTCCAAGACGCGAACGTAATAAAAGGATTTTTGTATTTAAAAAAAAAAAAAAACGATATGTGGGGACACTAGGATTTCTCCTGTATCGTGGGTACAGTTTACAAACATACATGTCACATGCACACACAACCAGACCCGTAAAAAACTATCTGTAGATCATACAAATATTTGTTCCGTGCGGATATCGAACCATTGCGCCAACCGTGTCGTCAAAACTGTATATTATAATAGCTTTAAGATGTGTGTTACAGTTACGACATACGTTTATGCCTTTAACCTAAGGAATACTTCAAGTTTTCTTTCATTAAAAACCGTAAATAACATTTTACAATAATCAGCTACATCCGTTGCTGACTGTACTATCCAGCCTGGATCTGTTTTCCAACTGACTAAACTAATACTTTAAGTACCTACTACACAATCTAAGTACAACATAGCATGGAATTAAAGTGCCATCTCTGTCCAAGTTATAGGAAACCTTGTTTAGAAGCGGAGGTCAGGCGGCAAGCGCTTAGTAATCCACACTACATTATTAATTCATTAAACGTTACCCGCTTAAGAACAGACACGATGAAGGAATTTCTCATAAATTCGACTATATTGTCGACTAAAGATCGGCGTTATTAAGTAAATAGTTTGCGGTTAGGAAGTTTCTAGACTGAGAAAAACTAGAATAAATAAATAACCCTGCCTTTGCCGTCGCGTGGTCAGGTAAACAGATCGCCGAGCCATGGTCCACTCACTACTGAACGATCGTTTTGTCCCACTGCATTGATTGGTTACCGTACACGTTAATAAATGTAATACATGATCAACAGGGAATCAATTAATGCAGCTTACTGCTTGCCTACTTGCTACTGCTTGACAGTTATATGAAGACGATAACTAACCGAGTCATGTGCAAGGACGAGGAAGACTCAATGTAATTTAAAGAGCCAAATTATTATATTCTTTCATGCACGCGCTCAGAATGTTAAGCCGTTTAATCGAATCGGCATACAACACACGCCCTAGTACGTAATACCAAAGTAAGGCTATAGAGTCCAATAAAACATTAATGATAATGACCTTAAACTAAATGGGCGATACAGTCGCACGCGACCTTTACCAGGCGTTAGATAGGAACAAGTGGGTACTGATTAAATATATCTGATTCAACATTAGATAACCGGCTGTGTTATCAGTAGTATCAATCATGTAATCTATGTATATTAATAAAGCAGTAATATCTGTTTGTTGTGTTTGATGTTGTTCTTTTTATCCTCACATTGTCAGTCTTGTAAAAAACATAGATGTTCAAGCTCCAAAATTCACAATGAAGCAAATTGCATCAAGCCTCGTTTCTCTATTGGGTTAGGCAAATGTGTACTATAACTGTCTTCATCATGGTAGACCCACATTTTGCTGATACCTTTATTAAGTAACAATTAGAAAGGATAACTATTACCTTTACCTCACAGATTGAAATTTATGACAGACTGATTACTCATGTGTACATAATATGGGATTTTAGTAGGCTTCAACAACTGTGGGGGTGAGTTTGCATATTCCATGCAAGACTAATATTGTCTCTGATTCTTGACTTAATGCTAATTATATTGTCTAATATATGACACACACAATTTATATCTTTAAAAGTGGTAATACAAGCAAACTACCTCAAGATAGTTCATTGTAGTGATCTTTTTGGTAAGACCAGAGCAGTAAACATAGGTTGACATCATGTTATCAAAACTTTTTTTATTGTGTTTGGCATCAATTCTTACAAGTATTTTGTTAAAAAACCAATAAGAAACAATTGTTTTCTTACCATGCATGAAAGTGACAGCATCCTTGACATAATCATCTATCTCAACAAATATATCATTGATCTTCTTCTTAGCTCTCACAAATATCTGTAGTGGTGAGTCCACATTAGACATGTTTACGCGGACGGCGCCATTGTTCAGCATCGCAACATTGTGGGGCCCGTCGCCAGCCATCATTGATATCGTACGGTTAACATACGCAGCCATACGGGAAGGAAATATTCACGGTTGTTGTTAGGTGGACCTTATAGCCGGACAAGCCAACAATATAGTCACTGTATCACTTCTAGTTTTAACAATACATGCACGGTAAAACTGCAACAAAAACATAACTAGGCGTAAAAATGTGCAAAAAATAAGGATGAACAGTATATGTAATTTCTACCTGACAAAATATATTGTTGCTAGTAGCTAGATTAGCCAACTCAATTTTTTTTTTAAGTGCCCCATAAATATTTTCGTTGAGATACTGCAGGCCACAACATAAAATTTAGGTGTTAATAAAATGTTATTTTAATATAATAATAATAATAAAAGAACAAATCATCTGACTAGATGATCTTATAGGTCTTATAATGTGAGGTTATCATACAGCCTCATGTGATCTTGACAAAATTTTGTAAGAGCTCTTACAATCCAAAACTTTACTTTTATTGAGATTTCCCTCTATCACTCACTGCGATGCAATGTGTGGTAGGGATATCAAGGTAGATTAGGTAAATTTACTCTGCCCACACTTTTCTGGGTCTGCGCAAAATTTAAAGTGGTTGACAACTTGACTACTATCCCAGGGGAGCCACTCACAAAAGCTCTGTGGGCCACAGGTTGAGTATAGCGGAGCTAGATAAAAATATACTATATGTGAATCAGTTTATTTATATTTCTTTGCTAATGACAACAGTTGGTTAATAAGACTTCATAGCACATAT
Source organism: Shargacucullia verbasci (assembly GCA_947562105.1). Taxonomy (NCBI): domain Eukaryota; kingdom Metazoa; phylum Arthropoda; class Insecta; order Lepidoptera; family Noctuidae; genus Shargacucullia; species Shargacucullia verbasci. Next base: position 1,697,396 of record OX387284.1, read on the forward strand.
ATGTATAGACACTGCTGAAGTTAGAACAAGCCTGATTTTGAATTATTAAAATATTCTCATGATCATGTTCAATTAATCAATCAACTTGGCCTATAATGATAAAAATAATAATGTCAGACCGACCATAACATCCGATAGTAGTGTCAGTAGCCAGTAAATACTGAGAATTAATTTAAAGTTGAAATAATATAAAAAATTAAGTCAAAAAATATTTTGTTGTATGGAAAGTTGTATCACCCAACATTGTTAAGCCTAGAGCAATTTCAGGGTAGCATCTGATCTAGCCAAGTACGACGAGCATGCAGAAAATGAACTGACATGAATGAGTGCTTACAAGCACAGTGCCAGCATCTACTCAGGCACCAAGTGCTTTCTTGCATTGAGGTTATGTTTGTGTTCAAACCAAGTGTAACAAACACTTCCACGGATGCAAAATCGACGGTGCAAAGAAAAAATATGTAAGAAAAGCAAAACACCAATAAGAAGCACACATGAATGTATGTAATATGCACCTTATCATCTCGTTGCATCATCGCAATCGATGAGCAGCTCTGTAGTCAAAGCAGCGTGAAAATTTGTATACACTTTACCGATAATTATACAAATAAATCTCATAGAACAAAAACGATGAGACGTAAAACAACTGACAGCCGCTAAATATAAGTCAAAATTGATTCATGATAAAATTCACAAATGCGAACCATCGTCAAAATATTGTTATATTATTCGACGACACGAAATTATTCAACTTACCTTTGCATTAAAGCATCATAATGGACATATTAATCCTTATTTTAAAATTATTTTCGGCATATATTACCAATAAATTTTTTCATAGATTTTTTTCCCTGTTTTCAATTTTCGTTTTTTCTTGTTCATAGAATTTGCCTAGTTCGCCTATTTCTCTTTCTCGCTTTGCCATTGGTTTAAAGGCGCAGTTTAATATTTTATCCAATCAAAAGGTACTGTGATTATGCAAGCAAAGTGCGTTTAGCAAGCGCTGCCGTGCCGTGATCCAATGTTTTTATAATATATATGTATAGTTTAAAAATAAAAAAAATATTATTTCAAAACTATTTTTTTTTTGTTTTAAGTTAAATAACTATATTTAAATAACTAAGAAGTTCAGATAGTATGAGACTTAGGATATAATCAAACGCAAAACAAAACGCGAATACCAGACATCTTTATAACGTTTTATTTAAAATAGTTGCAGTTGATTCTTTCAATTTAAAATCCTATTGAAAAAGTTCCCTTTTGATAATTTCATGTTTATTCATACAATCTATCTTTTCACTCCATGCCATTTTTAAATTCATAAAATATTAATTAAACCAACTTAAATTATTTGGATAAATTTAATAAATAACGAAACGTATCATTTTTCGTATCATAAGGTGTCAAACTCCGAAAAAGTCAATGGCGGAAGATTAGGACGAACACCGCTTGTAAAGGACTAAGCTGAATTATAATCATAAACAAATATTTAATTACATTGTTATAGTGTTAGTTCCAGAGGTATATTTTAGTTTTAAAAATGTCCCGTTCTGTTCGCGCGGAAACTAGAAATCGTGTCAAAGATGATATCAAAAGAGTCATGCAAGCTGTAGAAAAAGTTCGCCATTGGTAATATTAAATTGTAGCAAACATTTGTCTGAATTTTGTGAATGATTATGAAATAATACTGTCTATATGTTTAGGGAAAAGAAATGGGTGACAATTGGCGAAACGACAATGAAAATTTACAAATGGGTTCCAATATCTACAAATGAGCAGAAGAAGAAACACGCGGCTAAACGTGAGAATAAAGAGAACACATTGACGCCGAAGAAGGTGCACGACTCCTCCAACTCTAATTTTGGCATGGCTGAAGATTCCAATACATGTGAGTAGACTTTTATCTAATGTAACTATAACATGAGCTATGTAAACTTCCTGCAATAGTAACAGTAATATCACCATCTTTGAAAGTTTCTAAGATGGTGGAGTTTCAGCTGTGTGCAAGTGGGTCAGGTCAGGTCTTTTATAATAAAATCAGCAGCACAGCAATTTTTATCAATTACTATTTGTGTAGACATTATTTACTTGTCTTAGCTTTATATTTATTATTTTTTGCTGATACCACAAATACCTATAACAAGAGAATTGAGAAAAGTATAAACAAAAAAATATAATTTTCCCAGGTTTTTCAACAGTGAGTGACTCTCAAGGCCCCACAGAGTTCACATCAACTACAATGAATTTCTCAGAAGACTCAAATTCACAGAGTAGTGGCACCACAACACCAGCCAAACGGTTAAAAACTGACTGAGGCTTGCTAAACAAATAAAACTTTCAGGGTGCAAGCCTGAACTTAGACATTGTGCTTATATGTTTGATGGAATAGACATTTTTGACTTTTTGGTATGCTGTGAGTTTATTTTATAAGAGTGCATTCAAAGAGTTTGTACCAATTGTGCACTAACTGCTACAAATGCGTAGAGGTGTTTTTGTTTTTATATGTTTAGGAAAGTGAGTGTCTTCGACCAATTAGTTTGAAAATGTGTTCAGAATTAATTTTTGGTCAATATGAACCAGTGATGGAATTTTATTTGAATTTCACATTTTATTTTTCTTTGTTAGGTAAACTATTTTGTCTGTTGTAAATATTATTTCAGTTTCATAAAATGTGACTTAATTAGATTAATATTATAGAAATGTAAATTATTTTTTAAGTTTAACAAATTGATTGGGAATTGGTGTTTGTGAAATGTGATACGTGTTTATCACATGAGAAATATATTTGTATGAGAGATATGTTAAATAATTTTTGTACAACAATTTATTTTGCCATGTAATCTTTTTTTTTTGTTTAAATATCTTTGTCCCACAATATGAATAATTTCTGTATTATGGGAATGTTTACAAACATAAATATTCACATGGATATACACCCAAACCTGGAACAACTATCTGTAGATCATACGAATATTTCTTTCGTGCGGCAATCGAACCCGCGACATGTAACGCAGCAGTTAATTTCTCAACCATTACGCCAACCGTGATGTCAATGATACAAAACCGCCATAGTGGTTTATATATTGAAATGACTTAAAATTCTGTGAACTGTAAAACATTTACACATTGGTGATTTATTATTTTTTCCATCACTATGAAAGTCAAAATCTATTTCCCAATTTCACTGATGACACTCATTCTTATTTTTGACAATAAACATGAAGGTGAATGAACAGGTGTACCACGAGGAAGTACCCATATATTTTTACTATTATCTCAGTAAGGAGAAACAGGCTGCTCGGTAATGAGTCATGAAAGATATTTTATTGTACCATTTGTATCAAAAAAGCACAAAATATATATTTTTATTAGCCACCAATATGTAAACTTGGAGATTATTTTTCATAGTTAGATAGATAATATTTAATAATATTTAATTAATTGTTTGAATAGTTGATAAATCACCAATATGTGTGAGTAATAGTCAACCTTTAATGGTACCCTAATGTTCTGTTTTTTATTAAATAATGCAACAAAATATTGTAAATCTTAATTTAATGTACTATATTATGGTAAGATAACAATAAAGATATCATATAAATTTATTGGTTAAAACCTTTCATCTGAGTCTGCAGAGGTGATGGTGTGCAAGGATGCCCAGGACTCTATGCCAGAATATGTGTCAGACACATTATCCATTTCTTGTATGCCCATTATTTCAGTAGCAAATTCACTGAAGTCTATATGCTGGAAAAAAGAATATGATTTCAATTAGTAGATAGTTTCTAAGTCATATTTAGCCCGGGTGCACAGTCTCTGTGCCTGATACAGGTGGCTTATTTACACCACTTTCGTAATTCCAGAACTAGGCTCAACCGCCGTAACGCCATAATTTTCTCTTAGCCACCACACGGGATATTGCCTTAGTCCACCTTCCGCTATCAAGTCGTGTATGTAATTAAGAAATTTAATATAGTAACCTCCGGTAAAAATGAGAAGTCCTGTTCATTCATGACAGCCCTATCTTCGAAGCTGTGGCCACAAAGTATCGTTAGCAGGTACCAGCACAATTCTCGAGAGAATTGTTCACCTGTAAGTTTGAAAACAAAGAATTCTTTGGATGCATAGAAGTCAACAAACAGAATGGATAGGTATGTGCCGAATATAGGTATTTGGAAGGAAAGTACGTACGTGTACATGCATGTTGACTGACGATATAAATGCACTGTCGTGTCGTCTCGTCCTGTTACTGCTCTTATACTGTTGTGCCGCCTGTATGCTAACCGTTTAAAATATGGAGCCGGAAGAATATAAACTCAGTACAGCATTTATGATCGAGTGGACCTCAAACTTAGATATGTAAATCGAGCTTTGCATTGTTCTTTAGGTCGGCAATTACCTACATGAATTACCTGTGGTGTGCACACAGCCTTACCATCCATAGTGAGCATTTCGATAAAGTCTTCTCGTCTCATGGCGTAGACTTCGTTGCTGACGTTGACGTTGGCAAAATTCCGGAAGGCGTAGCGGATGCACTTGTAGTTCTCGCCGAAGGCCGGTCGGTGGTTTAGGTACAGTTTCACAAATTCCTCAAAGTCTATCTCCGTCACCGGGTTCCGCAAATAAATCTTATATCTAGCTTCTACTAACAGATTTTCAACCTGGAAATTTTAAATTTATCGATTAACTTCCTGAAAAGCTCGATTAATTACCACCTAATACCGTACCAATCATGAATTGCTAATGTGACCTTTTTAGTGCCGTAGATTTGTAGGATATTTAGAATTACCACCACGTCTAAAAGTTACTGAGAATTCGAACTCGCACTTTATAACAACAGGCACATCTCCAGCTCATTAAGCCTGCTCAGAAGCCGAACAGCAACTGAGGGGTTGTGACTTCATAGACCAACCATTAACCCGTATTAGCAGATGTGGACACACTCGTTCTCTCCTACTACAAGCGAATAAGCTTTAGTTAGAACGGCAATCCCAAACGGCTGAAAAGAATGCCTTAAATACCTCAAATTCCGATGGAAAGAATCCCAAAGCCCTCATTAAATCAGGCAGGGAGTCTATCGGTATGTAATCCTTGACGCGCCTTCGTGCCGGCGAGAAGGTGCCCTGGCAGAGTATCTGGATGTAGTAGAACAGGTCTCTGATCTCCTGGAACAACCAGCCGGGGCGCCCGTCGTCCACGAGGCAGTAATAAGGATCCAGCTCAATCCCGCCCCGTTTTGTTGACGTGTCTACTGATCTAGAAATTGCGTCACATTTTTAACTTATTGCAGCTGAGGGACCAGTGGCGTAGCATGGCGGGGGCGGCAGTGGCGACAAAATTTCACAATAAATAATAATAATATATCTTATAAGTAAATATTTGAACTTATGATTATGGAACTTTTTATTCCTTATTTTTTCCTTATTCCTTGAGACGTCGAATCCAACTAGGTATTGAAAATATGGCCATCATTTTGAACAATTAATCAGTTAAGATTAATACGTAGGTAACGTAAGAAAAATAAAATAGTATTTTGTTAAAAATGAGCTCTTTCATTTACTTTGTCATAATATGTCATTGCTTCCCAGAAATTGATTCTTATTAGGGACACTATCGGATAGTGTAATAATATAGGGTCCGTTTTTTTTTTTTCACAATTAAATAATTCGATTCCTGGCTACGAATATTGTTTTTCCCAAAATCCAACGATGGCAAAGGCTCTTTTGGGTATTTTTCGCTATTCCTTATAGTTTAGGATTTGGCTCTCCACGCCCACTTGAAAAATTCACCCTGTATATATGTGGTACAATATTTACCTGTAGTGTGCAGCCCATTGTGTCATCGTGGTGTCTTTATGGCCGATGGTGAACAGAATTCCAAGGTCTTCTCGGAAACACATTTGTAAGACCTTTAATGGTAGCGGAATAAGAACTTATGACTAAATTAGATAGTTTTAAGTTGATCTGACAAGGGTCGGAAGCTAAGAGTCTCCTTTTGTTGCTGGTAAATTTTGGCGAAAAAATGGTAAATTACTGGAATGGATACATGGAAAAATTACTTTCCTTCATTGGAAAAAATGGACGTCGAGTATTTAGCCATGCCATCGCTATGATATTATTACCACATAAAATTTTACTAAGGGTAGGTACCTATGAAATATCGATGTTGTAGGTATCGGGAATTAGTTCCCGTTAGATACGGGGACAATAGTTATGTGTGATTTAATGTCTAAACGACACTAATTATCTAATCAACATTTTCGTCGTCCATTTAGTTTAAGCTTTTGAACAATGGCAACTATGCAATGATACTAGGTAGTACAAAATGAGAAACGCAAACAGTATACCATGTATGTATTATTGTGCATAGGTACCTTGACTGGATGTCCCAGCATCCCGACGTGTTTCCAGGGGTTACCGTCGAGTGGCATCTTCTGCAAGCCTATGATATCCTTGGTCGCAAATAGTAAATACTGCAGTTCCTCTTCCCCATCTGTTTTGTTGATCAGCTGTATTTTGCTAACGGGGTGGTCGTATCGAGGGCCCAGAACTGTTGCAAGAGTCATAGTCGTTGCGTAGTTCACTACCTTGTACTTGAACTGTTGGAAAAGTGCGGATTTTCTTTATTTACGTAGTATAGCATCACGCTTGTATTCCCCGAAGGGTTAGGCAGAGGTGTACTATTGTACACCCACATTTCGCCGATGTCGTTATTGAGTCCCATGTAATAGGGGGCGAGCCTATTATCATTTACCGGGTACAGTTTCAGACTCCGTGCTGCTACTGAGAATTTCCATACAGAAAATCCCAATAACACTTTACCCCACCCGGGAATTGAACCCAGATCCTCACGCTCAGCAGTCACGCTTGCAACAACTAGACTAATGAGGCAGTCAGTCTTTATTTACGTTTCGGTGTCTATTGTATTTATAATTTATAATCTATACTTATAATAAATCTGTAGACAGGTCAATTCTGTACATGAAATATATTTTCAAAATAACTATCAGGGGGTGATTAGTGATCGATACTGATGCCAAAAATGCAATCAGTAAAATTTTTGTCTGTCTGTCTGTCTGTCTGTATGTTCCTTATAGAAACAAAAACTACTCGACGTATTTTAACGAAACTTGGTACAATTATTCTTCATACTCCTGGGCAGGTTATAGTATATTTTTCATCACGCTAAAATCAATAGGAGCAGAGCAGTGAAGGGAAATGTTGGGAAAACGGGAGAAGTTACTCCATTTTTTAAGCTTCCGTCGCGTGTGCAGCCTTAATGGTTAAAGCTACATAGAAATCATATACGAAAGTTAATCTGTCTGTTACATCAAAACCATTGAACCGTGAGGAAGGACATACGCTACTTTTTTACGAAAAACGACTAAAACGCGGACGAAGTCGCGGGCAAAAGCTAGTATATATATATAAATGTCTTTTTGAATTTAATATGAAGTCTAATTTGCCCATATATACATATATTATATGAGTGATTCACTCTCATAATAAAGCCTTTGTGGTGGGCCGGATTTAAACTCGTTACCCGTCAACCACCAGCCACGGATCTAGTGAGCAAACCGAGATATTTGCCCCAGACGGTATACAGACATAAATCCCCCATGCACACACACCCAGAACTGGAACAACTATATTTAGGCTATACAAAAACTTTTCCGTGTGGGGATCGAACCCGCAACACTTAGCACATACAGTCAGTCGCTTGGTCGTTGTAGTTCAGAGTCAGATAACATGTCCATTAGAAGAATATCAGTTCACTTAACTTTAGATAATGCCTTTAGTTTTTGTACCAGTATTTTTTTATTTGATTGGTAGAATAGTTCAAAATCAATTCACCTCATCACTAGCGACTAGTATCATAGGTAAGTCTTTCCTACACTCCTCGGGGTCCAGATCCTTAGGCGTGGGCCACACGATGCCCGCGAGCGGAGTCGCAGACTGATCCATACGGTCCAGACTAAGTATTTCCAAAAATTCCTGGGAACTGCTTGCGATGTCGTACTCTACTATACACCGGTCCATCCCCAAGGACACTAGTTTGCTTTCTCCTGACGAGCTCATCGTGGGCAGGAAGATGAGAGCAGTAATGTCCTTGTAGTGGGCACGATGCTTTGCTATGAACATCCAGCAACATGCGTCACACACGTACTTATAAACGCAGACCGTTTTGCCTGCGTCCTGCAAAGTTCAAATTTTCTTATTTGACGTAAAAATGTTAGATTGGAAGTCTCTTCACCTCATTCACCTTTAGTTGAGCTTTAGAAGTCAGTCTCACAGACTATGTGTAATAATTAAAATCAACCTATTTGAAAACTGGAGGATAAAGTTATCTTACAGCAGTTGCCATAGTGAGCGAGTCGACGCTGAAGCTAATTAGTTTGATAGCGTGACGGGTGTCCGCGAAGGGGGATGGGATGAGGATCTCGATGGTCACGGGGTCCAGGAACAACAGCTGACCAGTATTTAAGCCGCATGCGAGGTGCAAACCTGCGCGCAATTCGTGGATCGATTTAAATTAAACTAACGATACATTTATATATTTGTAGCCTTCGAAAAGGAACGACTGAATTAAAATTAGATTTTGTTTCCTTATAACTGCTATACTATATATCGACTCCGGGTCAGTCTCGGACGACAGATACAGCTCTTAAATTTAGCCGACGTGATCTTAATTTTTTTATTGTTTTCCACGTTTCGATGTCAAACGAGGATACAGAGGCCGTTCGATGCGTTAAATCGACGAAATTGACGAATTGTCGAAAGAAACTTACACTAGGGCCTCTGAGGCCCTAGAAATTTAGAAGGAACCAAATATTAGCCGGTTTTTCAGTCATTAAAGTATCAATCGTCCTACTGGAGACGTCTTAATTTCAACCTAATGATAATATGTTATGGCATTTTGTTCTACATATAATTACATTAAATTAATTAATAGGTAAATTGTCCCAAACCTGAAGGCGAATACTGAAGGCAAGTTACAGACAATGCAGGCACTGTGATTTCAAAGTTGCAATTGATTGAATCGTCGTCAGGAGGCACGACGACAGTGAACCGGCTCCTCAAGTCGAGCCTCTGGAATAGCTTATGTCGAACAAAGTTGAACAGCTCCACTGTACCGTCAGTATAGCCCATGCACAGGAGCTGCCTGTGGGTGTTTAGTTTATGATTTAAGAAATGGCACTGGTCATCAAAAATTGTAGCAGATTGTAGGTAGCCTGCTGATGCTCATTGATAAATTAATGCTTTTTTCGTACTATTGACGTCGTCCATTGTTATTTTCTTAAAGAAAGTCGAACAAATGAGTCGACATCAAAATACAATGATTAAAAATAGTAGCTTTACAGGTCCGAAATATCTACAGACAGAGGACTAAAAGTTTAAACCGAACTGACCCTGTGTTCCCCTGCGTCTCACGCCCAGATGTATAACACTGTGAAAATAAAACTGTAACACAATGCTTTGCAAACTTTTTTGTCGCCAAGTTACACTGTCACAAAAATTGAAAACCAATAGTTACTCCCAAAAATCAATAATATAATAGGTAAATGTATTATGAGGATTTGAATACAAGACTCCAAAAACAAATATAAACATCAGACATAGTGTGATACGACCCCGTGATGAGCATTGACTTCATTGCTTCTTGCGTTTTAAAAAAAGATACAAAGATATTTATTTGACTGACACCCCTGTTGGTAATAGTTTGAAAATTATGTAAGTAAACCACTCACTTCTCTGGGTGTACGGTCATAGAAAGGATTGGTGATCTCTTATTGTCTAGGATCGTAGTGTACTTCTCGGTAACAAAGTCCACGAATCCCACTCCCTCATTTAGTGTACCTGTCAATCAGGATTATGTTACTTTAGCTAACGTGTTTGTATACAAGTAAGTACTCTACGTCCTTCGGGATTATCGACCATTTCCAAAATACTTGGCGACGCAAGACTGAAAAACCTTTAACATTCTAAACATCCATGAATACGCGAATCAGTCTTTCGAATCACTAAGGCGCCAAGTCAATGCAAGACTTATTCGAATTTATGCATCGATTCGATGTCGAATCGACTAAACCTTAATGTCCAAAGTTTAGGTGGCTTAAAATCTTAAGCGGACTGAGCGGCAAGCAACTACCTTTAGGAAACAAAAACAATAAATCTTACAAACAATAAAGTCCCTGACGAGGAAGGGCTTTCCGGAGACGGTGGCGTCGGAAGGCAGTCGCATCTTGATCAGCTTCTGTTTAGTCTCGCCGGTTACAGGATCTACCTCTACCTCCACTTTCTCCCAGCAAAGACACGGCTTGTTGCCTATCACATCGGAAGATCCATATCTCAATAACTTTCAGGTCTTTAGTAGTAAAGTGGCGGCAAATGCAGAAAAATGACAAAAGTCCTAGTAAGATATATTTAAAGTATTGTACGACGATTGATAAATTGTTGTATATAAGTATTCGCAATCTCAATCAATGTGTGCATCCGGACGAGGGGTATATGTCAGTATACATACCTCTCGTCCGAATGCCCCTCAATATGGAAATTCAAATCAAAATGAAATCAAAAGTGCGTCGGTTTACCCTCAATTACTCTATATCGGTAAACTTTGCCTGTGTTGCAATGCAATTTTTTTTTTAAATATACCTAAGTTGATTTTTTTTTTAAATATACCTAATATTTGTTTAATTAAAATAGAAGTGAAGAGCACAATTCGTTTGTGTTATCAAATGAGTTATTCCCAGACAATCCCAACTTTGGAGTGCAAGCTAAGTTACGGCTTACTGCATGGTACCGGTACAGTTAAACTTCATCGGTTATCTTACATTTAGGATCAAGTATCATGGAGCTCCTCGGCGAGATGTTAAAGCTGAGGTCCTTCACCTTGTCCACGGTGAACCCGTGCACCCAGTACACCAGCTTCAGCTGGTCGTCATAGAAGTGGATCTCGCCGCAGCTGTTACCCGTCACTATGATACTATCAACAAACTCATTTTACGACTGGTTTCCAAGGCTCGTACAGTTTTACAGGATCGGTTTTTTAACGGATCTTGTTAAACTCGACTAGATATAGTACTTATCGTAATGTGGGATTTAAATAAACATGCAGACGTTTAAAGTTCTATGTAAGATTTTTTTACTTAACTTACCCATCTATACTTTTGATAACATTTATCATCCTCTTGTTTAATTTCACTACTTTGATGAACCTCAGTTTATCAATGTTGGTCTCCTCATTGTTTGTCTTGTACTCGATAGTGTACCCGTAGACAAGCACTGCTCCTCGACTGGTCGCTACCACTATCTGTGAGGAACCCTTCACAAAATCATAGCACATCAGCTTGCCATAATCTGAGTTTATTTTGTCTATACTCCTAATTTTCAGTTCCCAGTTATCAGTCTCTCTGACTAAGCCTCGCTCCACCACCACGATTTTCTGGAAATTTTTGGATTTTTAATTTACATTTGAATATTACTTTCAGTGTCAATAAATTATTGGTCTCTTTTTATTTTTTTTATTTTAGACCACAACGAATAACAGGTTTTAAATTTTAAATGTTTGATACACGTAACATCTAACTACGTAACATATGTAGGTACTACTTGAGCACTTTAATTACTCACTCTCGAAATTCCGACAGCGAAACAAGTTCTGGTCATTAGCAGGAATTGATCTGATCTTGAGGGATTGAATCCCATCTCTGCGATAGTATCTCGTTTTGAAAGTCTAAGTTCTGTTTTCGCTGAAATTTTACATTTAAATAATATTTTTTATTAAAACTAATTATATCGTAGATGGTCCTCGGGTAACCTTTACTCGCCGAGATCCCTGCGTGCCTTTAAGACATTTGGTCCCGGTGTGATACCGGTAGAGTCGTACCGGGAAGTCACGAGCCCGAAAAGTGAAAACCGTCTCATGTTAATAATCTTCAGATTTTGTTATGCTCACCGTGTGGCGTCTCTTCTCCGTAAGACCATATCCACCAAGACACCACCACCTTCTCAGCAGGATATGCCAACGTCATCAAATACTTAGCATCGGGGCTTAGAGCAACTTTCGCAATCTTTGCGGTTCCGTGCGGCGAGAAGAAGGTCTTCTGAGGGAAAAAATCCCGGCTGTCCCAGATAATGAGCACGTTTTCGGGGCCCGAGTCAGCAGTTACGAGCCATCGGCCAGCCGTGTCCGCTGCTATGCAAGTGATCATGTGTCGCTGTAACGATCGCCTGCTATTGATACTTTGTTACTTCTCAGTACCTATAGATACAAAGGTTCCTACTCCTTACATTAGATACCTCATTATTATTACGGCCCACATTACACGCACGCGATTGACAACGATGGAAAAGCAACCAAGAGTTATGATCATTGATTTGTGGGTGAAGAAAATAATACTCTACCGACCTCAGGTAATTTATAGACAAGGCAATGAAAATGTCATCGGTTGGTTATTAGGATAAATGTTATTTACTTATTTCATAGACTCGTGTGATACTAATAGGACACGGGATGTTACGCGAAATCTTTGAACTGATTGACCGCTTAGTCTGCATGATCACGGTCAGCAATCGTTAAAACATGTTGATGATTAAACATTACGACTGGTTTACGATTGGACTACTTATGTTTCATGACTCTTGGTACAAAAATTACAGGAACCGGAGCCGTCTTGCCTTCGTGTAATCCAAGATGGTTAGACGGTAAATGTCTTACGTGCCCCTGCAGTAACCACATGTTATTCGTGGTCCAGTTATATACCACGCCGCAGTTGCAGGCCGAGTAGAACAATAAGGTGCTGCCATTATTGTTCAGGTTTATCACCCCCACCTTGTGATTGTAGCCGTTGATCCAGCGCATTCTCTGTATCGAACAGTCATCAGATCAAAGGAGTTATAAAATACGGTAATAGATTGAAAGAAGCGCTGCCAGCAGCTGCACAATAAAGAAAACATATTTACAAATGGAGCGAGTTTATGTTGTGGTGTAGATTCGGCTTGTTTTGAGAAGTACATTTGAGACAAACTTTGGAACTGTTTAAGAGCATCCTCTGGGTTCAGATCTTTAAACATGTTTATATTTTGCATCGAAATTGTATTCATTTCCCTCGCACGCAACGCCATAATTTTTATGTTATTTTAAAATAAAATACGATATTTTCTTTTTAAAAATAAAATGTGAATCAATCGTTCGATCAATTAATGAGCGACTGCTCTTATTGTCTAATTTGGCTGTCATTGCTCGTCAGTTTTTGTACCATAAATCTTTTATATTAAATTTTGGTCTCATAACTAGCCAATCTCAAACTCAAAACCAACCTCATTTTTGATCTCTAAGTCGGAAGAATATAATCCTACATCTACAGAATGATTCATGGAGTATGGTTCAAACAAAGCAATGTTCATGTTGATAATACCAACACCCTGCACAAGCGGTTTTGTAAGAATAGCGAGTTATAACAATACGGTGATAGATTAAAAGAAGCGCTGCCAGCAGGTGATAATGAAAAATTATATTTACAAAAGGAGCAGGTTTATGTTGCGGTGAAGACTCGGATTGACTAGAGAAGAATATTTGAGACATACTTTGGACTTGTTTAAGGGCATCTTCCGGATTCAGATCTCTCGCCCTATACATGTTGATATTCTGCATCGAGATTGTATTTCTTTCCCTCGGACGTAAATCCATAATAAGTGTTTGAAGACAGTTTACGTTGAAAAAAAATAAAAATTTAAGGATTCTTAAAAGTGATATTTAAAAAATAATCACGTCCAGAAAAAAAAACAAATATGCGTTCCAAAGATAAAGGCAATATTTTCATTAAATACGCATAAATAATTGAATATGCACACTATACATCGTATCGAAACCGTTCTCGCGGTGCAGAACCTGCGCCCCGAAATACCCGCGCGCCACACTTCTCAAATACGTAAACAAACTGTCGATGTCGAGTCTAAATAACCCGTCATATTTACTATATTTTGTACTGCCAATTTATTGAGCTTGGTTACAAATAACTAATATTATTGACCATATTAATTAAGGTCAATAATAAGGTATTCTCAAAAAGTCAGAATCAACCCATAATACAATATATAATGACATAGTTAGGTACCTACTAATTACACGAAGGCTTTACCTTTTTTACAAAATGTGCTGAAAATAATAAACGCTGGTAGATAAGCCCCAAAGATAGTTCCAAAGCTGGTACTCTTCGTTGGGCACCATACAGGCGCCGATACCGGTTACGTCCTACGGATAAGCTTTCATGATAACACACTATCACATAAATGCCAGGACAGCCACCCTTCCGGCGTGACTGATTTCTGACGACTTACCGGACTGACCGACCGACCAACGGCATAGGCATGGTCGGCCGGGAATCGGTAGGGTGTGCATAATGAAACTGATGAATTAGTGATGAGCCAAGATCGGCGCCAGCGGCGCCAGCCATCAAGTCATCCGCGTCTCGATTCCAGCGCAGCGTAGCCCCGTGTACAGTGCACATAAACAATAATTTACCGAATAGATCTTTTGGAATATATTTGTTTTTCGATACTGAATAACTTCACGAAATTCTTAGAGTTAATTTTGTAATACCTTGTAATATATTCGTATAATGTAAATAAAATCTAGAACCCGTGTAAAACTTGTATATTAGCCTATTTAAAATAAATGCTAAAATTGATTAAAACAAAGCAATAAACCAAGGGGATGAGCGACAGCTCTTTAGTGTCAGTTTAGTCGCAAGTCATGACGTCAACTAGGTACCATAAATTATTATATTTTTGGAATAAAGAGGTCTGTGAATATTCTGGTCTCATTTGACGATCAGGCGATCAAAGTATATATTTTAACACAGGATTAAACATTTCTGTGAACCGCCACTCTAGGCAGACCTCTAGGCTGTAGCTTTCAAACCTTATACTACCTATACAAACGACACTGTTACTGACCGAAACTAGTATTTACCAAACACCCTGATGTTTATTTTGTGCTGTATAACTAACTTTTAATACAAATAAAACTAATTTTATAACTGAAATACAAAATATAAAAGTGATCTCCCGCCGAAGGTCGTTAACCAGATCACCACACAGCGATGATTCACTATCGGGAGTCAAAGGTCAGTCCAGTACAAACCGCTCACTATTATCTCTCCCGTGTCTCCTTCATTCCTTCAATACTACGATGTGTTTCAAGAGTGTTTTGTGGTTGTTCACCATCACTTGTTTCAGTGCTGTGACATGCAGAACAATATATTTGGAGTTCAACTCGCCGACCAGCGAAGAAGTACGTGTTATAACAGTAGTGTAGTACAGTAGACTTAATATCGTAGTGTATACTTATCGTCATCAAAACAAATATTTTATTATGTGTTGTTGAGCTGACAGGGTATTTCTTTGGTAATTCTATTTTATTTCCAGAAAAATGTTAAATTGCCTTGGTAAGTCGTAAGCACAAGTTGAGTAGGCGAATTTTTTAAACAGTGTTTGTATCACGATGACTTACTTTAAAATGACGACAGCAAAAGCGCCTCTAAGTGTACCCTTTACAAAACTAGATATTTTTTTCAAATTCAGCAATATGGTCAACTGCGTGATACTTAAAAGATAACCTTATTATGTAAGATGTCGATGTATATGTTGCAATTAACTTGGTAGGTCTTGACTGCATAATTATATGGGTGACGGATTTTTGATCGCCCCGATCGTTTTTTAACCCAAATACCTACTCTCTGGTCGCAATACTCATGATTTACATTACCGTGCCTGCAGCTGACATTTCTGAAGAAATATGGGTACTTGCCGGAGGAATTAGGTGACGCGGACTTCGCATACACGCCACATTCCATTTCCGAAGCGTTGAAGAGGATGCAGGCATTTGCTGGGCTTCCGGAAACTGGGACTCTGGACCATGAAACAAAAAAGGTATCGGTCTACCTTCTTGACGCTGCAAACAAAATCTACAAACCAAAGGGTGGGTTACGAAACATATGGGCACTCTATTAACTCTTTATATATCTTGCACTCAGTCATCTTACTCAACCACCCTATTTTATTTCAAGCTGTTTAAGAAAAAGCGATGTGGAGTGAAAGACATCGAAACCACACCTATATCTGTGAGGAGTCGTCGGTACATTCTGCAGCAAGCGTGGACCAAGAAATACATTACGTACAGGTAACTACATCATCCTACAAGCTAGCAGACTTCACTTAACCAATTAGGTAGAAAAAGTTTTATGTCTAACCAAACAATGTGCCATGTTTCATACCAACAGGAATCCCGCTTTTTTTTATTATGAAATAGAAATAATCTTTATTTTGCGTGTATTATGGTGGTTATACAGATCCTCGTATTTTATAATTTGTGTCACATATTTTGTCTATTTAATTCGGCATGCAAAATGTACATACTTAATTGAAATATACATAGCCAATCTTAAAATCTAAGTTTTGAAAAATGATGTCTCGTGGGATGCACATTTAGGTAATAACAGACGAAGAAACTAACTGAACAGTCTATGGGCCATATTTATTTGTTTCCAACCCACCACGTGTTGTCTTACAGAGTGGTGAACGGCTCCAGTACGCTGGACAAGTCTCGCGTGGAAGAGCTGATGGACGTGGGACTAGCGGTGTGGGCGCCGCACGGCGGCCTGCGCTTCAGCCGCATCGACGCGGGCCGCGCTGACATACAGGTCACCTTCGTTAGTGGCGATCACGGAGATGGGTAAGCGTTCTTCTTTAATAATATACATCGGTAGTAACATCACGCATCACCTATTTCCCGAAGGGTTATACAGGAACCTACACAGATGTAGGCCGATGGCACTATTCTAAATCCCGGGCTACACTTTTACCAACTTGGGAATCAAGCGTCCAGAAGGTCTAAGTACGAGGTTTCCTCAATCTCATCTCATAAAATGTATAAAAATATTGTGCCCGCGTTTACTACGAATTATTTCATACATTTTTAGCTTAAGGATAACTTCGAACGAGGTCGCGTTAAACTCGTATCAGTGATCTAGGGCTCGATTTAGCGCGATCCTCACTTGTTTGGTACCCAAGGCCTAATATATGAACATAACATATAAGGATGAGATCCACTGACAGCGACTAGCAACCTCACAATAAATCACTAAAGTACTCGTATAACAATCGTTCCGTAGATTTCCATTCGACGGTCCGGGTCGCGTGGTAGCGCACGCATTCCCTCCCCCGCACGGCGCGATGCACTTCGACGACGACGAGCTGTGGGGCGATAACCCCGAAGAGGACGACGATGACGTCACTGACTTCTTCGCAGTGGCCGTCCACGAAATCGGCCACGCACTGGGGATGTCGCACTCCAATGAGAAAGCGTCCGTCATGTACCCGTACTACCAGGTGCCAGTTGAACGGCTGCATATGGACGATATCTTGGGCATGCAGGAATTGTATCGTAAGTTGCTAACAAAAGTTATAGTTCAACACTTGAACCGACCTATCAATTATTTACTTCGTGTTTACATATTTTGATTTAAGTAAAGACCTCAGAATACAGAAAGAACTTTAAAGTATTCTTTCTGTATTCCGAGGTAAAGGTAATACCTTGGTGATAAACTACGATTAAAATACTATTCCTATTATAAATATTCTCAGTAAAAGACCAGGAAGAGTCGGTAGAGAGCACGGAAACTCCGACGGTGTCCGAATCCACCCTAGTGCCACGGTTCACGAAGGCCGGCAGTGACGAAGACGAAAACTACATACCCGACCTGTGCATGACAAACTACGACACGTTACAAGTCATACATGACAAGATCTTTGTATTTGAGGAAGAGGTAAGTGGTTTAGCTACAGTCGGCGATGTTACATGCCCTACCTACGCATGGTCAGCTACGACACATTACACCGCTGTACATTATTTACACATTCACCCCGCTGGGAGCGGCTTTTCTAGTGCCATATGTTTACATGTGAATAGCATCACGCCTGTATTCCTCAAAATGCTAGGCTGAAGTTGTACACCTATTTTACCAATGCCAAATGAACTGGGTGCGAGCCAATTGCCGTCTAGGTACCCATTTACATTTCTAAGTTTTGGGCTGCTACTGGGAATTTCCTACCCAAAATTACGTACTTTAGCTAACGTGATTCTATCTGCATCTGTGCTCTGTTTTGAGGTTCGCAAAGAAATTCATAAATGATGTCCTCAGTGGGTGTGGGTGCTCCGCGACAGGAACGAGATGGAGGCTGGCTACCCGAAGCGCTTTCACGATGTGTTCCGAGGCCTGCCCGCACGCGTTGCCATCATCAAAACAATTTACCAAAAACATAACGGAAATGTGGTCATTTTCAAAGGTAAGGTTTAATAAGCGTTGATATTTCGTGTTTTGTAACCCATCATTAGCGGCTAAACTAGCATGAAGTGTTAGAAATTAGAATTTCAATAATGGATTGGGCTGGGCAGAATTTTTCTATTGACAACAAGACTGATTTATTTTTAAACATTACCAAATCCTTTTCCTTATACAAACTACAAACATAAACTATTCCTACATTACAGGCCGCAGTTACTGGGAATTCGATACCTCTTTCCGCGCCATTAGAGAAGGCACGCTAACTGACTATTCCATCCCCGAGGAAATACCCGAGCTGACCACGGTGTTCCTGTCCAACTACAACAACAAGACGTACTTGATCGAGGACGAACGCTACTGGCGCCTGGACGAGAAAACCGGGAGCATGGACCCGAGGTACCCCAAGGAGATGTCCATGTGGAGGCAGGTGCCGTACCCGGTGGATGCTGCTGTTATTTGGAAAGGAGGCAAGACACAGTTGTATGGAAATATTCGTCGCAAAGGTCTAGTGCTGGACCAGACATATGACAATAGTTTCATGTGTAATATCGGACTATTATGAGATATTATGACAAGTAATGGAATATAAAGCAGTCCAGAAGATACAATACAACGACGAAGCTTGTTTAAGGGATTCGTTTAGTTAGGGTTTTACGGTTCAAACACCGACTCGAACCTACGACCGTAGAAAGTTAAGGGCATTAACCACCACACCGATAAGTTATTTCTACTTTCTCTATTTAGTATACACTAACTTCGACTAAAACTAATACTAAACTAAAACAGTAAAACAAGATTTTAATAAAATATATATTATTATATGGGATAGGGCTCAAATAAAAGTTGTACCTGCACTCTCTTAAAATACTCTTTTGTCACAGTATAAGGGGACTGTTGGAATACATTAGGCTGCCGCCTTTGATGTCGGGCGATGCCGCCGCCTGTGTAGGCATTTACGCAACTACAGAAGGGTTGTGTTATGCATGTATTCTTTGTTGAAGACCCTTAAATAAATAAATAAAATAAAAATAAATCAATACATATTATAAAATGCGACGTCTGCCTATCTGTCTGTTAGCACGCTTATAACTTGAGAATCACTTAAACAATTTACATCAGTTTCTTAGGATTCATCCAGATTTCATCTGGCCAACTAGACAAAGGATTATTATGCCCTACCCCCAGATACGTAGGAAGATAAAAGTATGTCTGTCAATCTGTCACTTTTTGATGAATCTGCTGAACCGATTTTGATGAAATTTAATATGAAGGTAGACTAAATTCCTTCTGCCCTTCTTGCTTCTTTAATCTGCGGTAAAATATTTTTTTAAATGCTTGTACGCCTTCTTGGATTTTAAAATGGATGTCATTTTCATAATCAGCAAAAAAAAAAAAAAATTTAAAAAATGCTTGTCCGCCATTTTGGACTTCAAAATGGGTGTCATTTTCATAATTATCACCCTAAGATATCTCGAAAATGACACCCACATCTATCTCAAAAGTTTCATTTCAGCAACCCGAGAAAACTCAAAACATTCGATCTTATAAAGATCAATCGTTCCCACATGCACGCAGTAGCGGTCCGGGGGGAGGGTCGTGGGATTGATGACCCACCCCAATCTTACACGTAAAATTGACAAACCTTCTAAAAATACAAAATTAAAGAAATTAAAAAAAAAACGTTAATTTCCTGTCTAAAGTCTAAACAATTAAATCAAAAACAGGTAATTTTTTTAAAGTTATACTTCAACATCCCCCCAATGACAACACATGTCGTGTGCACCATATTAATAATAAATTGAAATAAAATATCAAATACTCGATAATCCCTCCCTCCTAACCCTCAACGTCGTGTCCCAAGCTACTAAGTGCGGTGAAGTATGCAGCTGGGGCTCGCCTCACCCGCGTCTCACCCCTCACGCCCCGCACGATTGCCCTGTCTAGACGTCTCCGTCGACTGACTGAAGGGTTTATAGACTGTGCTTTTGTTGTATAATTAACTCTATCGTTTTTCAGATACGTACTTCTTCCAAGGTCCTCGTTTCTGGCGCTTCGACAACAGACTGGTGCAAGCGCACGAGTACTACCCACTGCCCACCGCGCAGGTCTGGTTCAACTGTCAGTCCACGCCCGACATGGACCGGTACATCACTAATGATGGACCCTAAATAATCAAACTAAAGTAACGCTGAGTCTCTGCTTTTCACAGGTTGTCATAGTCTGTTTTATGAGTCATGTTAGTATTGACTGCTTTTGTAAAAAGATGTGTATTGAATAATATCCGCCTTGAAATACTTTTGCAAATTTCTCTTAGATTCAATAAAATCAAAACCAATCCAAATGCCTTTTCATTAAAAATATATCACTTTATTAAGAGTTCAAAATCACATAAATTAAGGATTAAACAATAGTATGTAATAAAACTGATTTCTTTCAATTGTTTGTCGACCGGATTGTTGTATTATATCGATTGTAAAGATGAGCATAACTGATAATAACGATAATACTGTACCATTTTATTTTCACCATAGTAAGAATATTTCTAATACATTTTGTTCATACAAATTTAGAGACTACAATTGATTGATCATAATTTTTGAAGGATTTGTACTATAATATAGAAATTAAAAGTAATCGTGTCTAGAAGTGTACTTGAAGACGATAAGCACCGAACTATTGGTTAGAGCGACATTGTATGTCTTATCACATTAACTAACTGATCAAATACGAAAGATCAGTAATACATATTAGTGCAAAATACATTGAAGGTAGTTTAAATTCAGCTAAGTACAGATGAAGGGAAGTATTCTAAGGTTCACAAACATCTGTGTCTGAATAGGTTCTATTACAAAAAGTCCCGAATGTCCCACAACCTAGGTTGAACAGAAAACTAGAGGAAAATTAACACTTTTGTAATCAAAATGATTGAATATAATTTATGTATGAACTAATTCCTTAACCCATTCGATACACCTCTCCACTTCAACTCCAAATAAATTCATAAATGCTATTCTTGGTAAAAATTTCGAAACTATATATTATAATATCTGGATGGACGATCTCCTAAACAGAGTTAATAAGTAATAACATTCTTGCGGAGTAAACAACCAACAGCGACGACAATAAATCATGACCACGCTATATTATATGACACTGAGTAAGACTGCTATCGATACTAAGTATCTAACACTGGTATGAGTTTAGTCGATTTATACGAGTATAATCATTAGTAGATTTTCAGGACACGAGAGTAGTAACCAAACTGGATTGCTAATGTTTGGTCGGACATGTGTTGGTATATTTGATCCAATCAAAATCGTTGTTTGACCCGCGTTTTTTTCAAGTCAAGGTTCACTACACGCCACTAAAATCAAGTCATAGTAATATGGGCAATATTAGACTTGATTTTAGTGGGGAATATTCATCTCTGGGCGAAGAGGGAAAATGGTTATTAGCAATCCATTATAAATACTCTGGTATAACCAATGAGTGTTCCATACATATTGATGCGGTATCGCAGTTAGATAGCCAGTAACTGTAAGATTTAGCTAGCGTGGATTTAGCTCAGCCCATCGACATGATTCGAACGATCTTATTTCCACTTTAAACTTACGTGAAGTGTTATTTCCGATATTTTATTCGAGCTAAATCAACTATACGAATATATCGCGTTGTTACATCACACATACATGTGAATATCGTATATAAAGTGCACACGACGTAATAAACGCGATATAATTCCGTATAGTTGTACTGTTTTATACAGTTGACATAAAGGTGTCTGTACTCAGTTGAATTCGAATCCACGTCAATAAGTCATAATGGTTTGATGGTAATGTCATCCGCTATGCCGTCGCTGTTTGTTGGTGCGTGGTGCGTGCGTGGTGGTGGTGAGTGCGGCGCGAGGCCTAGTTGCGGCGCGAGGCCTAGCTGCAGCACGATGCGGGGTTGGGGTCCTTGCCGGAGCGCTTGGTGATGTTCAGGCGGGTGAACTCCTCGGCCACCGTCGGGTGGATGCCCACCGTGTTCGCCAGTTGTTCCATTGTGATTCCGCATCTACAAAATTAAGTTAATAAATCAAATGATCACCAATGACACATGATCATTAATGACGAGATCATACTAAAACATCTCACCATCTTAACTTTTACAAATGGGGCAAAAGTTCTCGTATCATTTTTTATGCCCAACAGTGTGTTATGTAAGTCCATAGTTGTTGAATTACTGACGATGACCTCTCATAACTAATGATAACGACATCGACATAATGTTCAAAATTAAATTATAAAAAGTATGTATGATAGCGACCATGCTAAGTGACAATACCTTAATAAGTACATTGAAAGGAACATACGGAAATATTAGCTGAACCCTAAACAAAGCGTTAATGAATGAAAGTAGTTACTTGAGAGCGGCGGCGAAGCCCTGTATGACCTCGCCGGCGACCGGCCCCACGAAGTGCAGGCCGAGGATCTTCTGCGGAGCCTCGCGCTGCGCCACCGCCTTCAGGTAGCAGTTCTTGATGTTGCGCTGCGGGATGAAGAACTCCGTGGGCTTGTAGTACGCGTGGTATATTTCCAAGTTATCCGCGCCGTATCTGAAACGACATAAAAACGATTTATTATCTCGACGTCATAGCATGTCGCAGGTACTCCCCGAAGGTAGGCAGGTGTAACAGTGACCTAATTCTAGGCTTCTACTGAGAATTTTCTCACAGAAAAACCGAATAACACCGCGGAACATGGATAACACCGCGGAACATGGATATCAAACGCAGAAAATATTATTTATACTAGTAATGTCATTACATATTACAGTGGTAGTTAGACGATATTACCACCGTACTGCAACTTGTTTAAGGCACAAAATGTAGTTATAGGTATTATGTACGTTTAGATTTTATACATAAGATGACACGACAATTTACTCAGATATTACACTTGAATGAATATAATGCATACGATTTACTTATCTATCAATACAGACATAATCCTCCAATTTATCTTACAATAGTAATAACCTTGAAAATTATCGATAAAAAACAATTCGTGTGAGAATAAATATCATCAGTGACGCCATCTAACAGATAGCGACTAGTCTGATGGTCAACTACGGTGACCACACAGTTATCGATGCCGATAGTCGCTTGGAGACTGAAGTAACCTAATTTTCGATATTAATCCCTTCAAACGTAGCTACTGGCTACACTTAACCAACGCGTCTCTATATATTTTTAATACGCATTATGTTACAGCACGTTTAGTAGATAAGATAACTGCATACTAATTAATATTTTTGATTTGTGACTAACTATTATTTGAACGTCGTTCTACAAAATAACTGAAATACTCATCGTCCGAAAGTAAACTGATGGTAGAAGTGAGGTAGGTTGTCGTAGACCATCTGTTTAGTCGGTCGTATGATCACAAGGTAAGATGCGGGGCACGCACCTGGCAGTGGCAACCTCCTCGCTGAGTCCGACGCAGCCGTACTCCAGCGGAGTGAAGATGGTGGTGGCGATGTTGTCGTAGTCCATCTGCTGCGTGGCGCCGGCGAACATGCGGCGCGCCAGCAGGCGGCCGGCGTGGATGGCCACGGGCGTCAGCTCGGGCCGCTGCTCCAGCACGTCGCCCACCGCGAATATGTGCGGGACGTTCGTCTGCTCCGTCGCCGCTAAGATCTTGCCGCTCTCGGTTACACACTGGAATAACATTACACGGTCTATTAACATAGCTGGCGAACTTGTAAGCCACATTTAAATCCTACGAACACTCCTCTAATAAATACGTTAAGGGCTGACTCTTCATTAGCTACTATTTTTTCGAATTAAAGCTGGATAGCCTTTATTGTTGCATTGAAAAATCGGTTGTTAGATGTAAATAAAAAAAAGCATTCCTGTTACTGATATAATACTACATAATCATAGTACAAATATGTTTACAAACGTCTGTCACTCCTTATCCCAAGAAAAGTAGAAAACTGATGGAACATAAGGGAAGCAATATATTTGGACATCGATATTATGTTATTCAAACAACAAACATAACAATCATGGACCTTCATACAATGACATGCACAAAAATTTACCATTTACATATGGATTTAGCGTTGTATACTAAACGAGTTGATAACTTGTGCTAAACTAATTTAATTTGTCCAATCGCCCAACATCACATTAAAACGGACTTGATAAAAATGTATTAAAACAATTACCGATACCTAACACACGCATGTCAGTAACATGAGTCATCAATAAAATGACGTCATATCAATTCGTAAATATCCATTAGAGGCTCCCTGGTCGATCGTTATGATGACTGGCTGATTCTTGGGCTGGCCACGCGTACAGCCGATTAGGGTTGCGCCTCACCTGCCCTCATCGGGCACATAGATACTATCCCTAATTTGCATAGGCGCGTATTTTGTGCGCACAACTTTTAGATTATAGGCTAAACTGCAACGGTAACTGCAAACAGCAAGCACCCGAGTTTTCTCACCGCCATCTTCATATTTATGTCATCATACTGCAATTAAAGACGGGTAATGATACTCACGGTGACTCCGGCGGTTTCCAAGTTGAGCGCCTTGGTGAGCGCGTACCGACCGGTCGCTAAAAGAACTGTGTCGAACACGCCCTCAGATCTAGAACACAAAAATATATTATACATCCTACATGCAGAAAGAACAATAGCAAAAATTAGTTAAATGCTCTATGTTTTACTATTGCATTTATTTAAGCGGTAACGGTCGAATTTTCGAGCGTTCGATCTTAAGTTCGACCCTACCTGTTGCACTATTGGTGTGTACTCCAACCACTTAGTTTTGAGGTATCCAGAAATACATAATGGCCACATACGTAAAATTAATAATCTTTTATTATTAAATCTTAATAACTAAAAAAATAATCTTTGGTGATAAAGCTGGAAATTTCTACTGATATTGTTTGTTAATGTGATTGAGCAGGGCTTGAAAAGCTGCATGAATATTTTTGAAAACTACACTGTACTTACAGTTATACAGAAAACATTTAAAGCTCTAAAAGATCTAGTGAACGGCATTGTGTGAATATCCAAAAACCATGTTACATACTGTTCTTGAAGCTCCGTATTCAGCCAGCGCGCCTTCAGTTGTCCCGACTCGAGTTTCTCGACAGACAGCGGGACACACTTGTGGTGGAACTTGACGCCCTTCTCCTCCATCTCGTTAGTGACCATGCGCGCCATCTGCTGGTCGAACCCTCGCAGCGGCACGGAGCGCACCAGCACGGTGGCCGAGTAGCCCATGGAGTTTAGGAAACCGGCGCATTCTAGACCAATATCTGTTCGAAAGAGTTAAGAAATATGGGGTGCTGCTACTGGTTGCATAGCGACACTTAGAGAATGGCTGATATGATTATAAATCTGTCAATATTATCAATTTTCTATATTCTACATCTTACGGAGTATAAAAATTTTACATCATCAAAAATATACGTAAGTGAAGTACCAAGTCGACCGCAATCTAGTTCTTTAGTACTTAACAAAAATATTTTGTATATTATGTAGTAAAGGTATTAATTTGATTATAGTTTTTTATCTCTAGATTATTTGCGTTTAATCTAAAGCGTAATATCCGTAAAAACTTTGTTCTAGTAACTGTGTATTGGAAAAGGATACATCCAGCGCCAACAATGAGCGTCTTTCCTGGGGGGTGCCCTAAGCTGAAGATGTCGTCACTGCTGATGCAGTACTCCACGGCGCCCGGGATTTCGGGGTAATGTGGCCGACCCCCTACGGCTATCACCACGTTCTTCGCCGTCAACTCCTTCTTGGAGCCATTCTTCATCGTCGCTATGATCGTGTGCGCATCCTTGAACTCTCCCAGACCATTGATATACTCGATCTTCTTGTCCCTCAGGTCAACCCTGGTCACCCAGTTGACGGATTTGATGTGGTTCTGTACTGACTCTGTTAGCGCCGGCCAATTGATCTTGATGTCTTTTAGCGAAGGCACTTGCCAGCCGTAGGATACGGCTTCCTGAAATATTCGTAGTGACACGTACAAATACATGAATCGCGGTACGACGCTAATTAAAAACAGCGAGAAACATTTATCAGAAAATTCTTCTTTTTAATCTTAACGTTTTAATACAAATATAATTTCCATTGGTTCAGAAAACAATGATACTTGGTTAACTGATTCTTCAAACATGAGCCGATACTGTTCAACTTGGATCATTCTTGGCGCACCGTTTTCAAGACATCTTCGCTTAGAATCATATCTGTTGAGGACTGATTTTTCGTGCAAGTTAGAAAAACGTAGAGAATATGATAGCTAAAAGATGATGTAATTATCAGTGAACAGACATATTACGTTCAATAGTCCTGATAATAGAAGATAAAAGCACAAAACGACATATCCATTACCTGCTACATACATATATAACACAGTCTAGTTTCGGAAGGTTGGACCTGAAGAAGGAAAGTCGCAAATGGGCGTCCCGCGTCGGCATAACATTGCGCAATAATATGATTTGTTGGCACTGGTTTTACTCTCATGACGGCACCAATATTGAAATACACAATGACTTGCAAAATCGGGATCGATTTTATTACTACGAGATAAATTAGTAACAATAACATTTGATCAAACTAGACAAGTAATCTTATTTATTATGTATATCAAAATAACATTCCTCATAAAAGCCCTCACCGGTAAATGGTTTAGTATGGTAATGGTTTTGTAAACTGTAAATAAAATTGCCGAAGCACTTTTCTTAGTAAAATTTTCAATCATGACATTCATGATAATAAGATTTATATTTACCTTTACGACTATTAAGAATTAAATTCAAGCTACGGTTGAATGAAAAGTGTTTCATTAAAGACATCAGGAGCCAAAAAATTTAAAATTTAAAAATAATGTTTGACATACCTACCCATTATTGTTATATACACTTGAACATTATATTCGACTTTTCAAGCAAGTCGATAATAATGTCCAAGTATATATAACAATAATGGGTATTTATTGTATACATTTTCACCTTCAATTAATAATTATTTTATGGCTCTTAATTCAAACTTGTAATATATGTAGATAATATGTTTTGATTCAATATACTTATTTGTTTTGTTGCATGCCTTTTTTAAGACGGAACACATTGCACTGAATATAAACGTCTATTCCTTTTACTAATACGGAGTAAGTTCAAAAATATCGAAATATATTTGTTAAAACCCAAATCCCTCCTTGGATATAAAAATTGGGAAATACCGAGAGATAGGTGAGATTTTTACAAAGCCACGATAAATGTGCGATAAAATCTTACACGATAAATATATATATATATATTATGTATACATGCTAGCATACATTTGAATATAAAACGTGCGCAGTATTAAAAAAAAATATTGTTTAGTATTTATTTTAGTTTACGAGGCTTTGTTTAAAGTGGACCGTGATATTAAACGCCACCGGTGGCAGGCGTTGTCAAGTATTGATCGACTGGACACTGGACAGCCCACAAATGGTATATGGGGAATTTATTACTAAGTTATGATCGACTGGTAGCGACCTTGGTGCTGACGTCACGCCTATATGGGCCTACCTGTCCACTCAATATATGTACATATTTATTTATTTTCTACAGCCAAAGTTATCATAATAAGTACCTAACACCTTATTCCACAAAAAATAAAAAAAAGTGTACTTAACAGCCCTAAAAGTAAACTTTCGTCAACAGAATGAGATTTACCATTTTATTGTTATTTATTTTATATAGATAGATAATATATTGATATTTTTCCTCCTCTAGGAAGGATTAGTTAAAACCTGCCGTGCGGGCCTTAGCCAAACTCGACAGGTTTAAAGTGTGAGACCGGTAAATGTTAGTGAGACGATGATGATGCAGCGAAGAATTTTCTTGTGATTCGGCAGGTGTTGAGTATGGCACCTTTTTGCAGCAGGAACAGAGTGGATGGATTATATATTATAGATGTTTACGATATTATTATTATGAGTCTGTTGTGTCTCACTGCAGGGCAAGGGCCTCCCTCTCCTCTTTCCATTTGTCCCGGTCCATAGCGATTTAGGCCCAATCCTTTGTATAGAGAGTCCTTTGTAGAGTCCAGTTCATCTCGCCATCTCCTTTTGGGTCTGCCGCGCTCTCGTTTCCTACCTTTGGGACCCACTGTATGGTTGTTCTAGCCTTTAGCTCCTCCGACATGCAGCAGAGTTGGCCAGCCCAAATCCGTTTCAATTCGGCAGCTGTACGGCCCACATCAGCAATTTGTGTTTTGGAACGAGGCATCGAATTTCTATTGCGGATCGAATGTTTAACTTTCAGATTTACCTTTTTCTTATGACTGTTTCATGACACAAATTGTACTTGCCGCGCTGTACCAAATATTTTTTATGTTCCACTCAACGAGGTGTGGACCTCGTGCATTGACGTCAATAAGGGAAGTAGTATACACGAGTCTATGTTTTAGGCGATTCCCTTCACTATTCCGCGAAGTGTAACCGTACCGATTACTATTTCAAATACTGCACTACCGTTAGCTGAGAGCATTTATATTAAGTTAATAATGAGAAGTACTCTATCACGTCCTAGTCTACATTTGAGTCTACCCTTTACTACAGCATGGCCAGCTTTAGCATTGCTCTCTCAATGTAACAATAGCGCATTCATAGACAAAGGTAATTGTAAGGCCCAGGCTATCAGTTGCAAGCTACCCAAATCGGATCAAGCGCATGGTCGTCTCAACAGTAAAGTGTAAATACAAGGTTGTCCCATGTCCAATCTGTACATGTGACTCATTACACTTTAACTATTTCTTAAGTTAATCCTGTCAAACATCTTCCAACATAATATTATACCGCTTGATATAAAACTGTTTTTACGGTTTATTGGATCAATATTGTCTGAGAACATCTAGCGTACGCAGAAAGTCGTTCGCTCGAGTCCATTAGTAACGGGTGTTATACCATGAAGCAACCATTGAATTCCACGTAGCGTTAATGGTATGAAATGACAACTATCTCGTTAGCAATCATTTTTAACCGACTTCATCTGAAACAAGATTGTGCAACGCAAATTTAAATCGTTAATGATATAGAATTGAATTTGAAACCATGTTAACACGAATTGTCTTCAATAAAAATGATGTTATTTTTTATTGTATGTTTTAAGTTCTGTATAGAAAAGTATTCTATCTATCTGTTTACACCCTAGTGTTAACCGGACAAAATCCGGCTGTCAGAAGGGTGACTATGGACGATAGGCCCTTATTGTGTGAGAATTAGGCGCATATTGCATGTTGTGCATCACTGCGAACTAATCACTTTAGCTTGCTTTTAGATGCATTTTATAGTTAAGAATTTACCTTGAATCACTATCTCCTTCTGTAGAATATGTTTACACACTGGGTTATAATACCAAGTTTTACCAAAACATATAAGTAAGTATGAACCGGCTGTGCCCACAACTTGTGGTCCACCTGGATTTTGAATGCTCGTGGAAGTTATTAAAATAATTAATTATATCGAACATTTCAAATCCAAAATTTCTAGGTTATGAAGTGTTAACAGCGGCGCTCTCAAAATGCACGACTTAATATCCTGCATGGATTCGAACATTATGTCGCGCAGTTTAATTGAATTTATCAGTTTATTACACTAACTAACTAAATATTAAACTATAATCCACAATTGCGTCGCAGCTTACGTTAAAATAGTTACAGTGAACATGATTTATTACACAATCCTATCGATAGGTAGGTAATTAACTATTCAGCAATCTCTGGTACAGTCCTCGAGGTATGACACCATGGTTTTTAATGTTACTCAGCAGAGAAAATCAATTATAATTCCTAATGAACTGACAACGACCATAACATGGAAAGAAACGGTAAAACCAAAATAATAGGAAGGAAGACTAATGGCAGATGAAGGTACGACCACGATTATGATTCACTAATTAAAATGACATAGTAGGAAAAATATTACAAACACTATGTGCAATACAGCATGGAAGGAAAACTAATCACTACATTCATAATTACTTTAATTAATCAGGTCAACATAATGATTAATATGCAGTTATAAAGATTTTTTTAATTCTTATTGAAGCTATTATTTTGAACTTTATTAGAATCTCATTGCATGACACTCTCGCAATCGCAATAACTTTCATTTCGACAGTAGCTTTAATTTTCATGTATAGAGAGGAGAAATTATACCCGACAATGAAAATTTTTAACATTCAAGAGAAAATGTGTGGGTGTGCGCATCTGCATCTGATAGATTTATGTTTTCAAATTGTACCCTCCTTTATCGTAAAGGAGGAATCCTAGAATGAGGTTTTTTTAGCCCGCCAATTTATGCAAATGGGACACAATAGAAAATCGAAATAATTGTGTTTGGTTGCCGGGCGCCCGTGTCTTAATGAATTAAAAAACCGGCCAAGTGCGAGTCGGACTCGCGCACGAAGGGTTCCGTACCATTGACTAGGTAAACAACAGTAGGTATTTATTATTAAAAATACAACTGTTGCCATTATTGATATCGAGCAAAAAAGGGCAAAAAAAATCGCGTTTGTTGTATGGGACCCCCCCTTAAATATTTATTTTATTTTGTTTTTAGTATTTGTTGTTATAGCGGCAACAGAAATACATAATTTGTGAAAATTATGTATGCTATCGCGGTTCTTGAGATACAGCCTGGTGACAGACAGACGGACGGACAGACAGCGAAGTGTTAGTAATAGGGTCCCGTTTTTACCCTTTGGGTACGGAACCCTAAAAAAGAATAAATGATCAATCCCGATTTTGCTCCACTATCAGGCTACTAATTTGAATGGCTCAAAAATTTTGTTATCGAAACAAACTTAACGTTGTAGCAACGCGCCCGTTACAAACGGCACATATTATGCGAAACAATGCACAATCACTCATTTATACGAATTCCCACCACATTGTACTGCAACGCTAGAATGATGCTCACTTGTTAATGATACCGAGATAAGGGATACATACCAACGAGGCATTGTAAACAATTACTGGTGTATACACTTACGGTAACTGAAATGAATGAATTTATAAAAATATAATATATATGTTAAGGGTAATGCTAGACGAATTAGTAAACCTAGGTTTACCCAAGTTTGTCTGGGTAATAATAGATACAACTAACGTTTCTTTTTTTTGTCTTGCATTTTGAGAACCTAACTTAAATCTAAGTTTACTAATGCTCCTAGCATTACCCGTAATATATACATGACGACACACTTTCTGTCAACTTTTCTGACGTGCAACCATGAATAATATTCTGGCTCCAATTTCCCGTAAAATCTTGACTCTATTTAATTGTTCCCACTTCTTAGTAACTATTAAATAGAACAACTATGCTAATGAGTAGTGGGCTAACTATATGCCACTACTCATTAGCATAGTCTTCTTATTAGAAATGGGCGAAATGGAATTTGTATGGAATGTAATGTAATATATATATATATATATATATACAGTGGTGGTCATATAATTAAGAACGATTTGTAGTATCAGACATTTTTTTAAAACAATGTCATTTGTACTTTTATGTTCCTTCTTAAAAGTAATTAGTTATGTTATGAAATAGCTACATGGATAGAGTAAGGATTAGGAGAAAATACATATTAAAATCACTTACTATTTTTCTTACAAATTTAATTTATTATCGATACCTACAAATTCAAAGAGTAATAAAGCTGGACAAATAATTAAGAACGATTCTTAAACTGCTCGAGAGTTGTTTCAGTAGATACTTAGATTAAAAAAAAAACATTAAATAAGACGGTGATAATGTAAAAATTGCAATTTATTACATTTTATTCTAAGTTAATAGTTTGTAGCGTGTCCATGGCTTTTAATGACTACCTTACACCGGCGAGGCATTGACTCTATCAATTTTTTACATTTTTCAAGAGAAATAGAGCGCCATTCTTCTAAAAATACCTTGTATAACTCATGTAGGTTACCACACCGTCGACTTGAAACCTTTTTCTTTACTTCGCACCAAAGATGCTGTATGAGATTTAAATCTGGGCTGTTTGGTGGCCATTCTAAGACAGAAACTGATTGAGATGTGAGGAATTCTTTAAGGGTGCGTGCAGTGTGCTTCGGATCATTGTCGTGTTGGAATGTCCAAATAATCGGAAGCACGTCTTCAGCATATGGTAACATTGTTTCTTCCAGTATATTTTTGTACTGGAATTGATCCATGTTTCCTTCTATCAGTCTAACAGGTCCAACACCATGACCAGAGAAACACCCCCAAATTTTCACATTTCCACCACCATGCTTTAATGTCACTTTTGTGTATTTGAGGTCGAATGCTGTATTCGGAGGGCGTTGAACATATCGTTTCCTATCAGAACATACTCTGTTAATTTTTATCTCGTCAGAGAAAAGAACATTTTTCCACTGTCTTACTGTCCAGCTTTCATACCTCCTAGCAAATGCAAGCCGGGCTTGCCTATGCCACCATTTCAATATGGGTACCTTTCTTGCTATCCTTCCGTTCAACTTCGCTTCTACCAAACGCCTTCGGATAGTGCGCGCTGAGATCGCTGAAGAGTTTTTTTCACCAAAATATTCTTTTCTCAACTCGTTAGACCCCTTAAAAGGTTTTGCCAAACGCACGATATTTCGATCGTCTCGCCGAGATGACTTTCTCTGTTTGGGTACACGCGGAATATTTGAAGTTGTTTGATACGTGTTAAAATGCTTCAATGCGTGGAATATCATCGTTTTTGAGCACTGCAGAAGATCGGCTATCTTTTTATATGACGAATTCTTATCGCGAAGTTTTAATATCACTTCCCTTGTAGATTCATCACAACTTCTATTTTTCCCTATTGTTTTTATATGAAACAATCAACTTCTTGACTTTTACAGCACTAAATGGCGCCAAAATTACGCGAATAGTGGCCAAGTTACAGTGTCCTGTATTTAAATTTGAATAAAAACAAAAACCATCCAGCGTTCTTAATTATGTGGCCAGCCAGTAAGTTTGCAATAATATGTTAAGGTTTAATGTAAAAAGTTTATCTATATACTAGCTGTGCCCGCGACTTCGTTCGCGTGGATGTCGGAACTTAACAATGTATTTTATAGTGCGAAAAGCCATTAAAAAAATATATATTATAAAAGTTACGTGAAGTTAAGAAGACCAAATGCACTTAACCCTATTTTTTTCTAAAATAAAAGATTTTTCCTAAAATAAAAGTAGCCTAAGTTACTCCTTATTACATCAGCTACCTGAAAATAAAAGTCCCGTCAAAATCGGTCCAGCCATTTCAGAGATTAGGCTATACAAACAGACAGACAGACAGACAAACAAAAATTGTAAAAAATGTTATTTTGGTGTATGTACCGTATATATATTCATATGCATGTAGTAAAAAAAGGTTATTTCAATATTACAAACAGACACTCCAATTTTATTTATATGTATAGATTATTGAATAGATCATGTTATAACTGTATGCAATGATAGTGTGGAACAGTATTGCGATACCAAGAGAGATACAAAAAGACATGCAATAAGTGTTATTCTCGTAAGTTTGATAAAAGCTTGTTTTTAAATAGTCATTCTTAATTATATGACCACCACTGTATATATATATAATATTATATATTACCGCGAATTTTCTGCTTAATACACAGTTAATGAAATCTATATTTTGTTCCTTATACTGATTTTCCCATATTTGGTCCCATGTTTATATAAATTAATATTCCAACTAACTACAGAATACAAAAAAAGTACATAACCAAGAATAATCCAAGTTTCAGGATCAGGGTTCAGGTAAGACATGAGTAGGATCCAGGGTAGGACATTGGATGAGAGTCAATTACCACCTAAAAAAAAAACTAACCATGTACCATTATATTTGAAGCTAAAGAAGCAACACATCTTGAATGTAATTAAAATGAAAAAATAATTAATTTACTGATACTGAAAAATGTTAGTCATAAGAATTAGAATTTAAAATAAATTTTGCTGTTTTAATAACAAGCATCACAATATTATTTAAATAAAATAAATAAAAAATCACTCACATGAATACTTTCTCCTAACAAAGCAGCCTGATGCATGAGCTTCTTGGGTATACATCCTACATTAACACAGGTGCCACCAAGCCCCCACTTGGTGCCCTGTGGTGAAGGTGTCACATAGTCCAGCACCGCAACCTTCGCGCCCAGGTTCACTGCCTCCTTCGCACACGCGAGCCCGCCCGAACCACCACCAATAACCGCCAGGTCATAGTCGAAATTTCCATCTATAATGTACATCATCCTGTCAGTGTGGACGAGATTGGGTGTAACCTATTAGTATGTTTATTATGGACTGCAGAGGCCATACCTACACCAGCACTAAATGTGTATACATCAATTTATATTTTGAACTCAGTTACAGATATGGAATTACAGTTAGCTTACTAAAAGTCAGATTAATATCACATTCAAATATCATATAACATAGCACAGACTGAATATAAACTAAAAACAATCTATCAGAAATATCATTTACAATAATTATTAAATATCACAACAAGAATTAGATAATATTCCTGTATTTATTAATTGTCGCAACTTCATTTCTGTAACTGTCTACTTAGTTTGTATAAAAATGTTTAACACAGTTTTAGAATTATTACAAGGAAGCTTTTTAAGCAAGTATTGTGATAACCTTAAACCATCTCTTATGGATAGCATTAACATTCACATTGGAAGTGCAGACAATATAGTTACAAAAGAATATTTTTAAAAGAACATAAAACATACTCATAACAACCCATCTCATAAGCACCAAATATTCCTTCTTATAGATATGACAGCAGGTGCATGACAAATATAATAGCATTGATTGACAGTGTTCATACCTTTATCGGTATTGTCTATAGGAGCAACCAACTTGGCCCTACGGCTACAACACAGCCAGCCTCCTGATACCACCAAACAAAGTAAAAATACTGTAGCATAGTGATATATAAATTAATTGAATTGCACATGATTTTTTAACTTTAACAAATATAACTTATGACACTTGCTGTAAGTTTAAGGATAAATTGTCATAATTACTTTAATCTACTAACTTTTAAATTAGTTATATGAAGGATATATACAGGTGAATACAAAATAAAGTATTGTGCAATGGAATATGTTAAACATTTGGGTAACTGATAAATTCCACCATCCCAAGGATGCAATTATTTTTTAAATTGAATGAATACAATGGGTCTTAATTGTAAAAAAAATGCATTTACCAAGATTTAAAGGAAATTATTTACGATCAGTAAAAAATCAAGTTACAAAAACTGGGTTGTATGAGTAGCCCAATCGAGAGTGAGGTTAGACCATTATCTGCACTTCAAGGTTAAAACTTCGTCAATTATGAACTACTTACGAGAACTAATCGTTCGCCGTGCTAATATAGCCACTCGGTCTGTATATGATTGCGGTTTTAACAAATTAATTATCCTTACAAAGTTACTTAGGATTGTCATTTTGACGTAAACGTGACAGAGACAAGAAAATACCCACACCGGACCTTTGGGGATGTAAAAGATAACTTTAAACAAATGTCAAGGCGTTTTATGTAGAGTTCAGTTCACACGATGAAGACCGTGCTGATCACTGGTGCTAACAGGGGCCTCGGCCTCGGGATGGTGAAATATCTGACTAAACAGAACACCGCGAAGACAATAATCGCGACGTGCCGGACCGTGTCCAAGGTATGATATCTTATTTCTCACTTACCTATAGGTGCCATCACTCCAAAGGTTGAATTAAACACAAGATAAATCCTCACTGAAAACTTTTAATTATAATATTAGCGCAACCGAAAACGCACGATGTCTCACCATCAAATTCTAATTCGTATAAAGACGTAAAGTGGTTTTTGTAGCGAACAACTACACGAGCGTGCGAAAGGGACAGATAACCAGCAGACTCGTTCTATGTCGTCTGACAGCGAAACGATGACGTCACTGACATTGAAAATAGTGCTGAGCGCTGTCTTGTAGGATTGTGATGATCTATCACTTTTTAATTGTCATTTCATACCTCATCATTACCTAGAATATCCGAGTTTATTTATTAAAGTACAATTTTTTTTAAGTAAGCACCGTATTAGAATCCTTTCATATTACCATTCTCGACCATCCGTGCAGTCAGTTGACTCAATAAGTACTCTTAAATACAAATTAAGATTGTACCGTCCATCCTTAACATTTACTTTTTATATTCAACCTTGACTTTGGCAGAATCATCGTCACAATCGATGGAGCCATTAATTTAAAATTGGAATTAGAAAGATTGTATCATTTTATAATCAATCTTTCCAAACTGAATAATGCTCTGAGGTGTGTGTGTATAGGCTGTATGGACTATTACTAAATTTTATTAAATTTCAGGAACTCGGAACATTATCAGAGGAAAATAAAAACCTGGTTATTTTGAATTTAGGTAATTTTATTTATAATTGTATTTTTTCCTTCTCACACAAAAATCAATTAGAATAAAAAATCACAATTGAAGCTATTATAATACTAAAGATGCAATGAATATTTAGCCGTATAGTAGACTCGGTATCCGGCTGGACAGTAGCCAGCAGGTACTACGTACAATATATGCTCGTAATCGGTCGGAATCGATTCAATTTTCACAGTTCAGCAGTGTAGTTTGCGCGTTGTGCTTTAAAAATCATTCATTTCGACACTTGGAACAACGTAATGAAGTGACATCATCAACATTGTATCAATTCCGTTTACGAGCGTCTATCGTAATTACCTAGCAGTATTCGGCCGGATATCTGATCATATAAATAATATAAGGAAATGCGTATATTTTATATGTTTCAAATCAATCTACATGATATACGAGATCTGCTTCCTAGAAAAATTATATACTAGAAAAACTCTCTGTTTTAGACGTCAAAAACACTGCAAGTTTCGGTGATGTATCCTCACAAATAACCAAAATTGTTGGTGATCAAGGCTTAAACTTGCTAATCAATAATGCTGGCGTTACAACCAAATTCACCAAATTGGCGCTCGTGAAATCTGAACAGTTGCTGGAAAATCTGAGTGTCAACACGATTGCACCGATTATGCTTACTAAGGTACGGCAGTGTTTCATTGATCAGAGGCCCTAGTGTAAGTTTCTTTCGACAAATTCGATTTACTACATCGAACGCGTTCAGCGTGTCGAAAGAAACTTACACTAGGGCCTCGGAATGTTAATTTTCATGCAAAAGATGCTGATTAATTTAATAAGTGTCATTCATAAACAAACTATTTATTTTTCCAAAATTCATTAATGAATACGATTTGCATGTTTTTTGGTTTTCCAGTTCCTGCTCCCGGTTCTTAAACAAGCTGCTGATGTAAATGACGACAAACCCATTGGAGCACATCGAGCTGCTGTCATCAACATGAGCTCCATCCTCGGGTCTATTGCACAAAATGACCAAGGTGGCTTCTATCCTTACAGATGTTCCAAGGTATATAAGAATCATCAGCAGCAGATTTTTTTACTAAAATTCCTTACGTTCACTATCTTTCTTAATTGAAAAGAATTAAATAATTGGATCGCCACAATTTCAAAATTTCGACGTTCTGAGGCCCTAGTGTCGGTTGGTCCGTTTCGTGCTCTCCACCAATTGGAGCGCCGCGCGCCGAACTCGTTCGACGCGTTAAATCGAGTTCGTCAAAAAAAACTTACACTAGGGCCTCTGTTGTTTGTTATAAATTGGCAACTCTTAATAATCTGACCGGCAAAATACAAAGAAAGTAAATAGCATTGAAAAGTAAATAGCAAATTAAAAAATATTTTCTTTCTCTTTGTAAGTTGTACTGCGTTTATTTCAGGCAGCGTTGAACGCAGCATCGAAATCAATGAGTGTTGATTTGAAAAAAGATAATATTTTTGTGGCGGCTATGCACCCCGGGTGGGTGAAAACGGATATGGGTGGCAAAAACGCACCTTTAGATGTCGAAACCAGCGTCACGGGAATATTTAATACCATAGACCAGCTATGTGAAGATCATAACGGAAAATTCCTGAATTACGATGGCACTGAACTACCCTGGTGATTTATGTGCTCTAAGACATAGTTACATGAAAGAAATTTAATTATATTATTCCAATGCCTCGTATTTATATTTTTATTCAAGCCTTGAAACATTAACAAGCATAAACCACTTGGTACTTACGCTAGGTATAAATATGTTGCATATTGGTATTTTTGCTCTACTCACTTATATAGGCGTTCGAAACTTATTTTGTGAAACATTTTTACGCCCTTGTAACCTCATAGTAACTTACCTTCCCAACCGGATCGCGTATTAACTTCCTTGCTTATTGAATCTGGTATAACCTTGCTGTATCCTCTTGGTGAAACTGCAATTATTCAAAATTATTTTATTCATCATCTTACTATTGTACTATTACAAATCCGAAAGTTTGCATAGATGGATGTTTATAACTCAATCACGCCAGAACGGCTGAACGGATCTGGAAGAAATTTGCCATATAGTCTGGAATAGCACACAGGCTTCTTTTTGTTCCGGAAAAATGTACGGGTTCGTAAACCACGCGGGCAAAACCGCGGGCGGAAGCTAATAATGTATAGAAAGGCAGCAACACAAGAACTGCATTCAACTCTAATATTCTAAATATCCGGTACATGTTAGATACTGTAATGTGGGATCTTCAAACATTTTAATAAATTATTCTCGAGCATTCTATTGGCCTAGTGTTGATTACAGAGATCCGTGTCCGTATCATACTATGACCGTATTAGGAGGGTATCAGGCAAACAAATTTTCTTTGTATACATTTGTATGGGGCATCGCCCAATAGATCAGAACCGGGCCGGCTTGTTTAGAAAACAAATAAGAATCTTTCATGCGGATGATTTGCAAGCCCAAATACCATTGTACAGAAGCTGATTAATTAAATCCTCATAGTTTGGTACGGTGTAGTAGGCAAACACTTAGTTATCGCAAGCGCAACACGAGGTCATGGGATCTAACTCGTCGGTTCAAATATAATTGAGTTTCATCCCATTAGAAAAAAAAAACAGTTTTTATAGTAGCCTGGATTTCGAACAGTGAACAGTAATAAAAAACTTACACTAGGGCCTCAGATTGGTCCGTTTCGTGCTCTCCACCAATCGGAGGCCCTAGTGTAAGTTTCTTTTAACAAATTCGATTTACTACATCGAACGCGTTCGGCGCTCCGATTGGTCCGTTTCTTCCTGTCTACCAATCTCTTATCTATGTACGTAATACAGTCTACGCTGGACTGCTTGTTTAAGATTAGGTGTACAAGTTCCTATTGACCCCTTGAGAACGAATTGCGTGACGCTTAAGATTTTATGAATAATAATAATGCGTATTATTGGACATAGTCAAAGACTACAATAGTATACTGGAAATAGATTGGCAACTTGAGTATTGTTAATGCTTAAACGAGTGGTGTTCTCTGGCCGCCAGATAGGGTAAACTTCTCCATACGTAGGCTATACATAGGTATAGGTATAGCTATCTATAGAATGCTACATTTACGTAGCTATAGCTATACGACTATAGAATATTATAGTTACGTAGCTATTTTTATCTTTATAAGATGTATAATAATTACATTATTTTATTGTTCTTTTGGCGCTAAAGCAAGAAAATTTGTTAAAAAGTATAATTAATTATGTAAGTTAAGAATGTTTGTGCAGATAAAATAATACATTACTATTAATAATAAACAGTAAAAAATGTAACAAATTCTTTGTTGTAGCTAGAGGAACATGTAGGACATCCTAAATAAATAATACACTAAACATGGATGTACATACGAAACAATTTAAGCAAAACATATTAGCAGAAACAAAAGCAACACAAGTAGAAAACACTCGCGCGTAGCCATTTGTAATTAAGTCATAGATTAACTACATAAAGATCGAGCGTAACTGACGTCACGACAAGTTAAACAAGGAACGTTTATTACGAAACACATATGAAAGAAGGAGATGCTACCTTTATTTTTTGTCCTTATCTGCGTGACCGGTATTTTTAGCCACAAATTGTCAAATTTGACACTCGCGTGGTCAAACAAATATGCTAAACACGAGATATAAATTTCGTTTAAATTTTAGTTTTCTATATTAAATAAGTATATATCATATAATAAAAAAATATTTATGGAACTTAAGAATGTTTGTACAGATAAAATAATACATTACTATTAATAAGAAACAGTAAATAATGTAACAAATTCTTTGTTTTAACTAGAGGAAAATTCAGGACATCCTAAATAAATAACACACTCAACATGTACATCCACATGCGAAACAATTGAAGCAAAACAAAACCGATACGAGTAGAAAACACTCGCGCGCAGCCATTTGCAATTAATTAAGTGATTTAGTGATGCCATTACGAAATTAGAATCTTATTATACTTTGAAAAGGCATCGGAATTAATCAACGAATTCTTTATTTTAATGCAACCAAGCATATTCAGAAGTTATAATTAATAAATTCTTTTAATTTCTGATGTAGCTATTTTAGATTAATAGATTAAAAAATTATTGGTATAATTTCTTCTTGCGTAAATTTCCAGCATAGAAATAATATATTTTAGCATTGCAACACTTAACATTTTCACGATTTTGTTTTGGGTATCTGACGGCTAGATGGCACTATTTTGATTTAAAAAGGGGTTTGTTCTAAGTTGCCATAGCATAACATCTACAACAAGAGACGCGGTTTTTCCCTTTCTATTTGCAGCTGTCGCTTTTCTCATAGGGATTAACTAATAATTGTGAAGACAGATAATTATGAACAGTTGGCCAACAAAGTCAAACATATCCCTGTTAATAGACGTTCCATACTTTGTTCTTAAAATATGGCTAAGGTAGTCAACGTTAATAATACGATGCCATTGATTTTTAAGGCAACAATAATTTATTCTGTGAGGTGCAAAAAATATTTAACCGTTTTTTGCGCAATTTTCTTTGCAAATGTATCACTAAGATGTGTGGTATGTAACTACATCCAATGTATAACTTAAAAAT
This sequence comes from Shargacucullia verbasci, assembly GCA_947562105.1. Taxonomy (NCBI): domain Eukaryota; kingdom Metazoa; phylum Arthropoda; class Insecta; order Lepidoptera; family Noctuidae; genus Shargacucullia; species Shargacucullia verbasci. The sequence goes on from OX387284.1 coordinate 1,738,838, forward strand.
CATGTGACGTCATAGGTATTCATTTCTAGATGCTAGCGAAGATTAGTCATCACATTACTACGCATTGGCTTAGTATGAATCGATGTACGATGCTAATTTACGTGAGTATTATGTAGTGTACGTACCTGTTGACGATACAAAAGCGCAAATTCATTCAACGTTTGCAAGATTTTCATGATGACTCCGATTCATTTATTCCGTAGTACAAGTACCCAAGTGGATTATCGGAATATTACCACGCCTTCCGAAATCCGAACTACTTACACAACATAATAGGTTTTCAAAAATCTCGAATTCATCCATAGAGAATCCAGACTGGATTATTCAGCGCTTTGAAGCATATAGTTGCGAAATTATTCTAAATTGTACCGAAGCTAGTGAAATGTCCATGTCTAGCATTGAACAGTAACGTGTTGAGTAGAGTGATAGTGATTTGAATGATTGACTTAGCCCGTTTTTGGTTCGTTACTGTAGTCGCGTCGTAACTAGTTACTTATGCATTTTCTACATGACTTCGTGACAAAACTCCGACACAAAGTGGAGTGGGTCAACGAAGTGTAATTACGTAAATTGATTTGAATTGAGGACCCTGCAGAGGCCTTAGTGTAAGTTTCTTTTGAAAAATTCGATATACTACATCGAACGCGTTCGGCGCTCCGATTGGTGGAGAGCACGAAACGGACCAATCGGAACGCCAAACGCGTTCGATGTAGTAAATCGAATTTGCCGAAAGAAACTTACACTGGGGCCTCTAAATTTCAATACGTGGTAGGTACGTACAATATAATCAAGCGATATAAATTGTTGAACCATTGTCGTTTGGCTATGTTCTAAACAATAGAAAATGGCCTAACGGCAATAGAATCTATTGTATGCGTTAATAATGTTAGATGATATGTATAGCCATAATAAGGCATGGGAATATCCTTCAATAAACTCGGCTGTTTACAATGTAACAACTCAAGAGGCTTATTAAAAAGTGGAGAATAAATGTTGGAATAACGATAAGTAAAGTAGGTACAAGTTGGTAACGAGTCGATAGAGAACCTAGGGAAACAACCATATTGTTATACGGGCCATACTCTTATTGAATTTTTCAAGTGGGCGTGGATCCGATACTATAAGGAATAGCGAAAAGTACTCAAAGAAGTCTCGGGCTCGGAAGTATTTATTGTACACATATTTCGCCGTGCCGTCCGTTATTAAGTCCCATATAGATAGTAGGGGGAAAGTCTATTGCTATTTATCGGGCACAATTCCATACTCCAGGCCGATACTACGAATTTTCTAACAGCAAATCCTTTGCCCTTTTATACAAAAAACACATTATTAAAAGGGGACGCCTACCTTATCCCATGCAGTCGGTTTTAATTTACCTAAGCGCACGTATTAACGATTTATATAGGCACTATCGTTTTAATATAAAGTCGACTACATATGTCGTCGTAATCCATGTAGTACATATGCACTACATGGATTACACCATAATTACCTATGCGCACAGATGACGATTTAGGTCTGTACAACCAGTAGCTTAGGTAAGCACTACAATAATAAATCTACCTATTTAGGTAGTAGAATAAATATACTAAAAGTACGCAACTAAATAATTATGATCCAGGTAGGTAGGTACTAAGATTCGCTGACTTCAATACCAAATAAGAAGGCTTTTGTGTTTTATTCAATGTAATATTCCAATCTTGTATTGTATCATGTTATTGTGTAGGTGTCTATAACTTGACGAACATAAGTATAAAACACTTACCATACTTGTTGCAGCGATCTTTATGAGGGCAGATATTGCCTAAATTCATAATTACCGCCACTTCTAAATAACTGTTGCTGCAAATTTTAATTACTAAACGACTGATACTGCGGGTATAAACTATCGCTGTCTTTATGACATTGATGTTAAACCATAGATGATTTAAGGTTTTAGTGAAAAAGGAAGAATGTGTTAGTTTAATCAATCCTGCCTTAATGTTCAAACTTTTTGAAGGTTATGCTTAATACCTATTTACCGAGGTAGGTACCTACCTATATTTTTTATTAGTAGTACAAGTGAGCCGTATATAAAAGGTTCCTATATCATAGGTACCTATGTACTCACCTACCTAATTACCTTTTCCTTTAGTGTACAATAAAGAATACTATATCTCCTATAAGATGGTTTTCTTATAGTTTCGTATATATCACACTGTTGTGTGATATTTACTTCAATCTAGTGCCCTACGGAAATGCGGATTTAAAAGACCAATTAGGTATAGATATAGATTGTGCGACAAATCATGAAAGTTAGAATGCTCGCTAGTTCGGCGAACCTCTGCGTTACTTACGGTAGATAATCGGTTGGTTGGAATGAAACTATTCTAACGGAATAAAACAGTAGGTACGAACCGGGAGAATGGTTCGTGGCAGTACAGTGACCGGCGATCGCCAATATTTTACTCGGCAATTTGGCTCTCACCAAAATACCTATAACCCCAAATGTACAGATCTCAAATACTTCCCTGCAGTTCCCTATTGGTAAAAATGTTGATTTCTGAGGCTAACCCATGGTTCTGTAATAAATACGTTTTAACTATGTAACCATTAGATATTGAACTTACTAATGTTATTTAAAAAATCGCTTTACCATTTGTTACGTCCATTCTACTCTGCCGCAATCCAGCGATTGAGTAGGGGTAAGTAGAAATCCCAGATACACCTGCCAAGCGCCACGTGGAGATAGTTCAGTTTGGTATTTACGGAGGGTAACGAGATCTGTTGTTCTACTAAGACTAATCCGAGAGATCAGATAGACACAGCAAGAAAAGGCGTGTTTTAAGTTAGAAAATAAAACTGCTTTAATTGGTATCAAAAATTGGATTTATATTTCCGTTTGCTGCAGTAGGTTAATGTCATTAACAATTTGCCAGGTTACAGATGTGGCCGCACAGCCGGTATCAAGCATAACGTGTACTTTTTATAACAATGATACATTTTTTTTCAGACCTAATAACCTAAAACTTACATAAACTACCTACAAAGATATACAGGTAAAGCCTAATTTATCTACAATCGTCAATAAGTTATATACAGATATAATAACAATAGGTACAGCAATGTTATATACACTTAAATTTCAATTAGAATTATCTGTAACCTGAGAAACTTTGATTTTTCCTACATTCGGGACAGTACCATTTGCCTTTAGGCGGTACCATGATACCGACACATTCGAAATGAAACCATTCAATGGGACACCCTTCGGCGTCGCACGCGATCATCTCCGACACTTCGTCGTACGGACATCGACAGTAGCAGTATACGCTCTCGCCTTCTCGCGCCTCCCGCACCGCAGGTCGTTGGAACGCGTACGGCAAACTAGAAGTGCCTGAATTCAAATATGTAGGAGGTGGAGGTACCGAACTTTGACTGTTAGGCTGATATATTTCCAAATTGCCTTCGTCGCTAGAATCAGAATCGCTCGACTCCATAGATTCAGAGTTCATTAAGATACGCGGCGGCTCAGGGTCAGGTATGGGGGCAGTCAACCTAATAGGATCTGTATAATTATACAATCTGCTTGAAATTACGGTCGATGGTACTTCTTTCTTTGCCTTGTGTGTTACTGGGGAAGGCAAATCCTCCTTTCTCCACTCAAGTTTAGGTGGTTGTTGTGGTTTTAACGCTGTTACTGGAGTCTGAGGAGCTTCCTCATCACTAGAGTACCCATAAAATTTATTCGGAACTCTCCTCCTTTTCGACGCTCTTTTGTTTTCGGCAGATGATGCTGAAGTGCTTACATCGGATACTATTGGGCTAGGTTTAGGTGCCTCTGGGATTTGTACTGTGTTAGATTGTAATGATATTGTTATCTTATTAGGAATTAAAGGAGGCGGCGCCTCGGCTTCAGCTTTTGCGATTACATCTTTAGGAATGTTAATTTTTATGGGTCCATGCTTTTTGGAATTCCTGGATTTCTTTTTCTTTTTGCTCTTCTTTTTACTACTGCTTGATTTAACTTTAATTTCTGGCTCTTCTTTGGGTTCTTTATCTTGATTTTCTTCTTCCTTAATAGGCGTAGCGGGTCGACTGGTTTCGCCGGAAATAGAACCACCATCAGAGGGCCCCACAGAAGAAAGCATCATCAACTGGTTACGTTTTTCTTCATATAACTTATTCGCTATTTTTTGCGGGTGCTCATCATAAAATTCTTCATCTGTTTCACTTTCATTAGTTTCTAAATCTGTTTCGGCAATAGGTGGCTCAGTTTTCTCGGGAATTAATATTGGAGTTTCAGACATGCCCATCACATCCACATTAGAACCAGTACTGTATCTCCTATTGGGTAATATTTTCTTTAGGCGTTTGGTCTTTTTCTTCTCTTTCTCATTTCCTGTATCTTCCGATGTATCAGAGTCGGAGGAGCTAGATGATGAGGAACCAGAACTAGATGAACAGCTACAGTTAGAACGACATGAGCAGCTTGAATCAGAATCACTGCTACTGCTACTACTTGACGATAAGGCCCCACGTTGTTTCTTAGGAGATTTTTTATTCTTCTTTTTAGTATCACTACTATTGAACAAATCTTCGTCTCCATTCATATCAGTTGGCACTAAACAATAGTCATGGTCAGATTCGCAGACATGTGTTTTGATAGGTACAAGTGGAGGAGTTTTCTCTTTTTGCTTTTCAACTTTCGCTTGGTACTTCTTGAAGTTATCCCATATGTCTAGTACCAGCTGCTCATTGGGTTTTTCATCAACAGGTTCCGTTTTCTGTTCAATCTTAGGAGTCGCTTCAATTATTCCTTCAATTGTGTCTGTTGAATCAACTTTAGGTGTGTCTTCCTCCTTGATCTTTTCAGGTTTCTCATCTTTAATTATTGGTGGAATACCACTATCCGAATCGTCACTGCTATCGCTCTCTGAAAGATTCAGCGCTGGTAAATTCACATCAAGCAAAAGAGCATCTTTATCTTTTAGTTTCTTCTTCTTCTCTTTTCGGGTTAGCTGCTCAGTTCCAGACTCAGCTTTTGGCTCGGAAGTTCCAGCTTCCTCTTTTGGTTTAATATCAACCAAATCAATAATTGGGACTGGTTCTTTAGATACTTCTGGTAAAACTTCACTTGGCACACTAGGCTTTATTTCATTCAAGTCTTCTGTCAATATTTTTTTCCTATGGTCATCAAAATGTTTATCAAGGAGTTTCTTTGAAACAAACTTCTCAGTACAGCCTTCTTCTGTACAAACATGGGGATACTCACCAGAGTGAAATCTTTTATGAACTTTTAAATATACGGCTCTTGTAAATTGCAAACTACATTCTTCGCAAACAAATATAGCTGGAGGTGTGCAGAAGTGATAGACATGAGGCCATTTTTTCTGCAAACATTTTTTACACATCACACTTTCCGTACCATGTTTCCAAAATAAGTGATTAGTTATATCTGGCTTATTTCTATATGCAATGCCACATCTATAGCATAAATGGTGCAGTTTGTGTTTCCAAACATGATTGGAGAGGCGAGATTGGTTGTGACAGAGTTCCAAACAAACATCGCAAGTGTGATGAATCTTTCGCAGGTGTACCATCAATCTGAATGGTGATGGGATAGCATCTACATTGCACAAACAGCATCTAAACTTAATTTCATACTCAGAATCATATGTTCCAGGGCATAAATGACATATTAATTCACTATAACTATAAAAATTAGATTTACACATTACACACAGTAGGATAGTTTTTTGATGCATTTTACGATTATGTAAATAGAGATCTTTATGGATAGCAGTTTTAAAATAACACTGAAAACATTCAAACATATAGTCATATTGTACATCATCACACTTATCTACACTATCATAGGAGTCCAAGTTGATATAGACAAAGTTTAATTCAGAAGCACCTGTCTTTAATTTAGCAGTAATAGTCTCTGGCATCAGCTCCTCTGCAGTAATGCTGTCCACAGTAGCTGCGAATCGATGTTGTGCCACCATGTGTAAAGCAAGCTGCTCACAATTTACTGCAATCTTACGCACATGATTACAATATATACAACTGTGAACTGTTGATGCCAAGAATACTTTTAGTAGGTCCTTCAATGGATATTTATCTAGAGGCCTATCTAGAGACAATTCTGTAACAGGGATTGTGGGCTCCTCAACTGTTGGCTCCACAGGTGGCTCTTGTTCTATTTCTGGTACAGTTTTTTCAGGCTCTGGCTTAATCTCCACATTATCTTCATCTACTTTTATGTCTTCCTCAACTTGTGTAGGTTCTTCTACCTTGACATCTGCAAGTGGGGACAAGGGTTCCACAGGTGCTTGCTCATTTTGAAATTCCTCTTTAGATTTATCTGGCTCTTCTTCTCGAGTAGTGTTATTTTCATCTACTGTCAGTTTATCACTTACATCACTGTCAGATGAGTAATCACTAGATGAATCTTTATCTAAAAGTTCTTTGGGAACTCTCACTGTCAGCTTAGGTACCCTATTCAAGGTATTGATATCTTCCAATTTATTATCATAAATTGTTGTTTTGATTATGTTTTCTGACTTGATTTCAGGTGTTTTAGGTGTAGTTTCCAAGTTATTGTTCAGAAGTGTTTTTAGTGTTGTTTCTTTATTATTTTCAAAAATAGTTGTCTTTACAAAAGGACTGTCAGCTCTATCACATATTGTCATTCTTATTGATGGTGGTTTGGGTGGTACCACTGGCTCTGGGGGTTTATCCTTCTCATATCTCTTAGGTGGTCTTCTGACGCGTGTTGGAGGTTTATGTACTTTTTGTTGTCCAATGGTAGGATCAACAGTGGAATTTATAATAACAGGTGAATTTGCATTATTTAAACTTAATTTTAACTTTATACCACATTCTTTTTCTATAGGAGGACAAACCACCTCTTCATTTTTAATAGGTGAACCTTCTCTTATTGTTTCATTTATTTCATCCGAAACTGGTGAATCACTTTCATCTGAATGCTCTAAGCTCTCATCACCATTTGAGACTGCATGTTTGGTTTTTTCTGGATTTATAGTACTTTGATGAACAGGACTGGAGGCTGGTTTTGTGTCTGAACTTTCAAGTTCCATTCCTGAGTCAACTGCATTGCTAGTATCCTTAATAGGTGTTGCTGAAGTATCAGACCCAATACTTGTGTCACTAATAACAGGTTCACCAGTGTTCGTTTCCAGTGCAGAAGCATCAATTTTATGTGTTTGAGATGTGACAGTCTCAAGCTTAACATCACTAATGTCGTTCTTATCACAAACAGGTTTTAATAATTCTTTTGCTATACTTGTGGGCCCATTAGTAGTAGACACTTCATTGGAACTTTTAAGGTTCTTTATGCTGTTTGATTTGACAGCATTTTTGCTAATGAGAACAGGCACAGGTTTAGGCTTAACATTATTACAATCATGGTTGAAAAAATCATCTTGTTCACTGCAGATTTCATCACATGCACAACACATCAAGTATAGAGTCCCACTGTAAACATTGAAGAATTCTTCTTTACTGTCATAGCTAAACTCTTTAACATTGTGTTTATTTGTTAAGTGAGATGACAGTTTCTCTGCTTTTGAAAACATACCCAAACAAAATAGGCAAATATGTCTATTGTGTACTTCTCTCATGTGCAGAAAGAGATTCCAATTCTCATAATAAGTTCCACAAGCTGAACACAAATATACTTTTCTTGTTACTCTAGATGGTCCACTGGTATTGGGTTCTGGACATGGTGCTGCTTCTGGGCTCAGCGCAGGCTCCTTTGCTTGAGCTCGGCAAACCAATTGATGCTCTTTTAACATGGCTAAGGTTTTAAAGGACATAGAACAACACTTCCGACATTTAAACTTCACCATAGGCTGCAGACCCAAGCTCTGTGCATATTCTTTCAACTGGGCTCCTTTTTCAGCTTTACCCTTTTTGAACTGTAATAGTTGGCTTTTAGGCACAAGCCGAGGCACAGGTTTGTCTCGTTCATTGATGGCATCATTCTCTGCTTGTGATGAAACATTGTGAAATTGACTACGGTCTATGTGCTTGGGTATAAGTTTGGGCACTCTAGGCACTGAGTTGGCAGCAGTACTGCTATCACAAGTTTTATTTAAAGTGGGCTTTCTTTTCTTGCAGGTGCTATAGTACTGAAGGGAGTTATCTACAAACGGTCTTTTTCCAAGATGTATTCTAAGAGGATTGATACGTTTCTTGAACTTGTCTTCGTTCGAAGTATCGGCGGGCTGCCGGCACTGCTCGTACGGCTCGTCGGGTGGACTGGACGGCTCGCCAGCGAATTCGTGCCCATTGGCGGTTAATTTAGCTGGGCGTTCGCCGTATAAGTTTGTCAATGACACTGTTGTATTTTTATCGTCTTTTGCATTGACAATATTACCATCTTCCATAGTTTTCTGTAAAAATAAAACACGTGCTTTTGACTACTAGGAAACAAAAGACGCTCAAACAAGAGGAAATCGAAACATGATTTGAATTAACATCGTATCAACAATAATATAAATATACGATCTGTACCTCGGAATTCATCCGTCCAGCACGAGTGCAAGTATAAAGATTTGTTTCCATGCATCCGTTTAAACAGATCAATCCTTACATCAGGCTTAGTATGAGGCAGCCGCGGGCTGATCATTCCCGTAAAATGGCGTCACTCCGCACAGCGAGGAATCGTGATATCAAAACTGTTGCTGTTTATTTGTACCACTCAAATCACAGTTCACGGACATTTTTTAGGTTTTATAATACACAAATGAACACAAACAAAACTAAAATAACCCCGATATATTGTTTATTTCCAAACACATTATCGAAAATCGTAGCGTATTACGAGAAGCTAATTCATTAACCATAGACTAAACTTTTACTTCTTAAATTTTATTTTTTTAAACTTCTCTTATCGAGCATGGCGCTAATCATGAACACGTGGTTATTAACCATAGACAGATTAATAAGTTATTAATACATATTTAAATAAAATAATATTTATTGAAACATATGTTTATTCGCAATTCATTCGAGATATTTTTTTTGTAATACGTGAATCTTATTATTTTAGAATATTGTACGTTCGTGTATCCGAATTCCAATTTAGGTAGGTACTTCTTTTCCTTTCACTTGATAGTGATTTCCTTTGATACGAACGTTAATATTTTAGTCGATTAATAAAAGTAAAATAAGGCCTTTAGTAATTATAAAATTATTTTATATTTTGGGAAAAAACTCATATAAACAATGATGCTAATTAATAAATAAGCCTTCACCAAGTCCCCTTAATTTTTTCGTAACCAATAATAGATTAAATATTTTCATCGACTAAATAAAAGCATAGTTGTTGGTTTACCTAGCTACCTCTTCCTTTTATTGCAAATTTGTCAAAAAGCTCTTCGAAGTGAGGGTGTAAGGTTTTTATCGTTTTCTTTAGTGAGATTTTTTTTCTTTACGTTTGTTATGTAGACAATGCAGATGCAAGATGATGTCTGATCAGTTTAGAAAAGTAGAACCATATTCCCCGAAGTCCTCGCCGCGAGGTGCTAGGTCACCAGTGGTTTCTCGTCAGGACTCCTCTGGAACACTCAAAACTACCATCTCACTGGGCAAGAACCCGTCTATAGTGCATAGTGGACCATTCTATTTGATGAAAGAACCTCCAGGTACAGTGTTATTTGTTATCAGTACTGTTACAAATTATTTATTTACAAGCTATAATACAAATGGAAACATTATTTGCAGGAGAATGTGAACTCACAGGGGCAACGAATTTAATGGCTTATTATGGACTCGAGCACTCATATAGTAAATTTAATGGTAAAAAACTTAAGGAATCATTGTCATCTTTTCTTCCTAATCTCCCTGGGATTCTTGATGGGCCTGGACAGGAAGATAATAGTACATTAGGATCAGTGATAGCCAAGAGGCCAATTGGGGGTAAGGAGTTGTTGCCACTGACAAGCGCCCAGCTGGCTGGGTTCCGGCTGCATCCAGGCCCATTGCCTGAACAGTACCGCTATGTAAGTGCAACCCCACCAAAGCGACATAAGACCAAACATAAGAAACACAAGCATAAGGATGGAGTACCCCCAGGACAAGAAACACCACTTCAAGGTAAGCGGATGACTCCTTGTTTGTATAAATATTACTTATGTGCAATGATAGCCCTTCAGCTCTTATCAACAATATTACGATATGAAATAGATTACCATGAAATCCAATAAATACTATTAAGTAGTACTATAACAACCTACATTGTGCACTGTATGACTTGCACTTGAATACTGTTGTATTTATATTACAGCACCATTATGTTGTTGTGACTACATTTAATATTTTATTATTATACGACAATGAAAAAATGATGATTTATTATCATTGAGTAAATGACAGTCATTAATTTTTGAGCTATAGTGTTATATTTTCTTATACAATACCAACCACCCCTCATACACTTCTATTGGTTTCCGTTGTTGTATAATTTTTCTGTTTCTGGTGTGCAATAAAGTGTATTGTGTGTATCAACAGATTCATCAAACCCAGACACATATGAGAAGAAACACAAAAAGCAGAAACGACATGATGATGACAAAGAACGTAAGAAACGAAAAAAGGAGAAAAAAAGAAAAAAACAAAAACACAGTCCAGAGCATGGGGGTCTTACACCTAGCCAGCACCCCGTACCTTAAGATAATGTACCATAGCATGTAAGTTGAAGCTATTGAGCCCAAAGAGACTGCACCGTAAAGTCTTAGTACTCAGTTATATATGCAAATGGGTGTTTGAACCAAATAATAATATTCTCAGAATATATTTGCTCAGCAGAAATGGTAGTTATTGTAAATAGTAACTTTCTTATTCATTGAAACTTAACTTGTATAATCACTTGATGAGTCTCGTCTATCACTGTCACTTTGCCTTTTTAACCTTTTGACCACAACAGTAGGGTTAAAGCTAAGAATGCGTAAAATATGTAGGTTCATTTTCCTATTGCCTAATCAGGTTTTTGGATGAGTCTTCTCCACTAAACGAGTTACTTGCATCCTCAGTGGATTATCGAACAAGTTTATTCTTCTTCTTTGCATGTTGATGGCAAATTGCCAATTGGGCCAAACATGTTTATTGAATTAAAGTGAGTATTATATAACCTTGGTTACCAAGCGATTTATAATTTAATCATAAGCATAGTCTGGTGGTCAGAAGGTTAAAAGACAAAAGACAGCAATAATATTGAATAGATTTTTAGTTATAGAATACATATTTATGATTAAGGGGTCCATTGATAGTAGAAACAGTTGAACTTGACAGTTCCCAAAAATTCCATATTGATATTAATGACTGAACCTGTGGAGAATGCTTTACTGTATAGATAAATGGTGATGGATGTATTACTGTGGGATTGAAAAAAAGTTTTATTTTCCAAAGGAATATCTTTATTTATTTTAAATTATTTCAAAATCTTTATGGTTTTTCCCTTTGATTTATTTTATATAAGTATTCCATGTCACGCTAAAGGCAATCATGGAAGTGTTTAGTGAAAGTTATATATTCCCCTTTCTTAATTCAATTTGGTTTGTTAATCACTTGTGCTAATCCAACTTTTAAAATAGACTAATTATTGTTGGGTAAGCAGACTGAAAGGAATGGATTGTGTACATATTATTAATTCTAGAGATCAAGTAATGAATATACTGAATAATCTAAACTTAGGGTAATTCTCGTCATCTCTTTGGGCTTGACTCTTATGAAATTAAGTATTAAGTAATATTATACAGTAATTAATATTTCGTTTTACCATTTTGTTAGAATTATTTCCTTATTTTTAGAAACCAAGATTCATTGTAAATATGCATACATCTTTTTGTTTTTATTTTATGATTAAGAAATACCACTCTCATAGACGTAATAAATTTGATAGAACGTTACTAAGTTGTTTTCTTTAGCATTACTGCGACACAAGAGTGTTGCCGCTGGTCTTGGTAAACGGTTTAGCTAACAATAAATCCATACCTACCTTTAATTTACTGTGGCAAAATCAATATCATGTGAGGCTTATAAATATTTGAACGAGAATGCACCGATCGATCGGAGCAATGCAGTGAAGGTCACTCAACGTATTCATCGATCGACTTTACATCGCGACGCAATATACCCGTTAGCGATGACCAGGCCTTGGATAACTTTCACTTTCACTAGTCCATCGCCTACCACCATGGCCTTAACGGGTATATGTATATGTATATTCTAAAAGATCATTCCCGCTCAGTATATGCTTTTAGTTATACCTACTGTTGGGTTCAATCATACGGGTTGAGAATCAAGCCAATAACCTACTAACACACTGATATCTTCTGCTGTAACGAAGAGCTTCCTTTCGACAATATGTCTATGTCCATATTCATCCGTAACGCCTTTACACAACACCGAATGAGTCGGATTATACACCTACCACATCGTCATTAGTATAAAAAAATATATTACCAATGACGGTGTCAGCTCCTTTTACCATGTCTGGGATTTCACACTGATGGTGAGGATTTTTCTATAGGGAAGACCCAATAATACAGCCTTGGCCCTAACACTAAAATAAATCCTATGTCATCACGTTTAGCAATCGCAGGGCCGCAGATCCACTTCACCCAGGCCCGGCAGCCACATTTAGTGGCTATTGTAGACGTCAAAACGCTTTGTGACGCATACAGTTATCTCAGGTTGAGTGTTAAACCCTAAACTTTGTACAATATTTTCTGTAACAAAAGATGCTTGAGAGCCTTGATCTAACAAGGCCCTAACCGTGTATTTAAACCCGTTTTTCGATACAGCTCTCACTAGAGCTGTGGCTAATAAGACTTGGTTATTAGCTATACCCTTCGAAAAACAAGCAACGACCTCTGTGTCGTTTTCTACTCCAACTGTGTGAGTATATTTTTTCGTCTGCACAACCCTATTGTTAGACGAACTTGAATCTCCCCCCTCTCCTAAATACTCCTGCTGAGATTTAGGATGTAACAAAGAGTGATGTCTCCGCTTACAAATTCGACAAGATACTGTACATTTGCAAAACCTAGCAGAGTGATTGAGCCCCAAACAATTAAAGCATAAGTTGTTATCTTGGACAAACTTACGCCGAGTATCAACATTTTTATTTACAAATTGTTTGCAATTCCCTATTTTGTGATTTTCATTACATAACTGACAAAATAAAGTTGCTGTGTGAAATGCCTTTGCTTTAGTTACATTAACATTTTGATATTTAACTGGCTTAGTTTCTAAAAACTCAAATGCTCTGTATCGATTAGTTAAAAATTCTTTAAATTGCTCAAAAGTAGGCAGTTTATCAGAAACAGTGTTGCTCGTAACCTTTAACTCCCATTCCTTTCTAGTTTCTGCATCCAGTTTCAAGGTAAGTATATGTATAATTAAAATATCCCAAGAAGTTACATCAATGTCTAAATTGATAAGTGCATTTAAACAATCCGATGTTGTATCTATTAACTCTTTCAAAGCACTAGCTGACTCATTTACAATATTCCTTTGACTGAGCAATCTCCTTAAAATACAGTGCGAAAGATACTTTTTATTGTTATACCTAGTTTCTAATTGCGACCAGCATCTGTCATAATTTGCTTCTGAAATAGGTATATGACGTAGAAGCTGTTCGGCTTCACCAGTCAGGTAACTTTTTAAATAATGAAGCTTTTGCACTTTATCAATAGTGGTATTTTTATGGATGGCAGATAAAAACAAATCTCGAAAGGTTGGCCATTCAGTATATTTACCCGAAAACGATGGAATTGTTATTTTAGGCAATTTTATGAACATGTTTTTAGGTTCTGAAACATTATGTGATGTTAATCCCGAAACCGAAGCAACATCACTACCCTTGATCTTATTCATAACAGTTTTAAGGTCACATTTTAAATCTAAATATAATTCTTCTGTATTATAATAAACTTCATTAACAGTATAAGGTGAAGATGTCAATACTTTAGTGTCAAAATCCTTAATGATTTGTGTATGTGTTAAAATGAATTGACCCCATAACTCATTAATGTTTTCTAATCTGGATTCTAAATATTGTTTGGTAATTCTATCCTTAGGCGACTTCTTGAAATTACTTTTAGCCCTTGACAATCTAGCGTAAATGTCATCCTGAACTTTGACAAATGATTGTAAAGACATTTTGAAATATTAATAATAAAAGTAATTTACAACCCACAGAAACACCACAAAGGTTTATATCTTATAAAAATATCCAAAAATAAATTCAAAGCTTAAATATTTTCGCGAAAATTTAGTTAAGTTATTAGAAAATAATTTGGAAAATTTTACAAGTCGATGTAAACAAAGAAATTTTTCTAAGTACTAAAAATTGGCGAAAATTTTACAAGTGTTTGACACTTCGCATCAAAATCGGGCATAGATTCCCCGTGTCAACACTTTTTCCTTAAAATTATTACAAGTCTATTATCTAACTAAATTAATCTAAGTTTTCCTAATCTTGAGAATAAGGTCCTATTTCGCAAAGCACTTTTTATCCTTCCAAGTTAATTTCTTCTACAAAATAAGGTCGAAAATGTACTCACAATTATGTCACCACTCACTGTCAATGATTTTTGACGTCACATTTGCTGAAGTGACGCACTCTGCTCAAGTCGCTCCGCGACTTCCAATTTCTGCTAGTCTTCTCCCGGTCCCGACGTTCCTCCGGACGTAGCCGACTAGCCACGAACGGTTCCACCACTGCTGAGACGCCTCCTAGCGCCTGCGCTGTAGGGATGCTCTGGACAGCGATCCACTGTCCAGTTCTAAACGACGGGTGGTAGACTTTACCACCTGAAGTATCTACCAAAAACACCTTTATTCTATCCGGCTCGAAGGACCATGTTAAACCCTCGGACTTTGTGAGGGTGGTTGAATGAGACACAGTGTGATTTTAGGTATGACCTTAGTTTAATACCTCCTTCAAACAACAATTCTTATATGTGATGTATCAATACACCTAGTATTCATAGAAAATCTTAACACCGCCATTCACGACGTCATCAGAACTGTAATACCCCATCTTTTAACTAAAACTTGAAACTAATTTATGTCCTGATGACGTCGAGATGGCGGTTGATTCCAAATTTCCGATAGATGGCTAAACATTGAGTTTCAGTGCTTCTACGTCATCTTATAAATAAAACAACTCTTTCAGAGCGAAATTTATTCAAATTTATACAATATTAAGTCTGTTTTCGCTTCATATAAAAAGACAGTTGGTCATTCATAGTTAAATTGAAAACAAATAAATTAGTAATGCAGCACCAAAATACATACATCGTAGGTACTTAAAATAATACGTTCCTACTTACAAATTATACTGACATTGATCTTACCAACGCAGGCCGACTGGGTAGAAACACTGTCCGGCCCATCAAACATCAACGAGAGCCTATATGTAGACAATACACAAACCTCATATATGATTATTTTGATGACTACTAAATACCTACTACAATACTGGCTACATACAGGCTCAAGGTATATCGACTCGACGCAAGAGAATAAATAATGGAACATTTTATTGAAAACACGCAAAATTTTGGACTCGGTATCAGAACGTGTGATACAAATTGGCGGCTCACTGTGACCAGAGTTGATAAGTCGGTGGTGCAGTGGTCTTATCTGACCACAGTCAGCTTATCTACACTGACACCAATTCGTACAGTATTTAGTGTATGAACAAAACCCTGCGCATATAAGCTTAACAAAATTGACTATAGAGTTGCAATCAAACGCGTCTTGTGTAAGAATAACATTTTAATAAAAAATCTACAGATATACATACATGTTACACCCATACTTTGTATATAAACATCTGACAAGCGCGCATCTCTACCGCTACCCGCATTTCCAATTCATTACTACTCGTAACTACAATACATCGTTTTATTGTATTACTAATACATTTTGGTGCGCAATGGCACTGTACGTTAAAGTGAGCATCACTAACAACTATATTTATATATAAGCGACAAGTTCGAAAATCTCCTGTACATCCTCGGATAACTACTATGTTGTATTCAGTATATCTCTGTTTACACCCAAACTACTTCGAGATCTAATCGAAATGTTCATAATAAAGTAATAAGAGAATGCCACAATAACAAGATTAAAATAATTTACAATGATATCAGTTAAACAGCATGGTAACTTTGTAGAATCGTGAATAAGAAATCTCGAAATATAAAAAATACAATGGTCAGCCCCACGAAAACTCCGTCTTCGAGTCCCTAATCTTATTGGACGTTTTATGTTCTGAATAGACTATCACATCATTCATGGGATACAATTTTGAGCAATTATATTACAGATACAACCATTAAAAATAATTAAATTCGTCTGATCTACGACATGTGAAGTAAAAGTTGCGTCAAAACTTAACTATTTGAATTTGTGATACCAATGGCAAGTAACAAATCAATCACTCCAATTATGATTAGTAACAAAGCGAAATGAAATCGGCAAGCAAAATAAAATTCTTACATATAATACCTATACAGAAAATACGAACGTAGTTAAAATAAATAATTATTTATTAAAATTAATCAAAACATTAATATTACACATTATTCTCATAATTTACAGGGAATATTCAGTTATAAAAGCGATTTACAATAGTTATATATCGGTTATACATAATACAACCATATTATTTGCATTACATGAGCGGCCCTACAACATTTCTGCATGGCGTGTCACAATATATTCACTAATTTAATACATTTAGTTATTTATAAGCATAATTTCATTTATTCATTACACTGAAATGTTGTAGGATACCGTAAGCGTTGCTTTAGACGGGACAACACTTGTTTTCAGTCAGACTCATTTTCCTGCATATTTTCTAACTACTCAAAATGTATGTAGACGTATAGATCCAGTGTAAACTTATATAATTGCCCCGTCTGATCCCGCCGGACACCAATATCTTACAGTCGGTAAAAGCGTCGCCGATCTTTCACCTAAATGATTTACGGTTTCATTCCAAGTGGAAATATCAACTTTTTTTAAAATATAACTAATTCACAAAGTCTTGTATATTAATTGGAGCTCATATGAATATAATATGTTATGATGGTTACAGTTACAAAGAGTGGCCAATAACTTCGTGAATTAGTTTATTTTATCACATATAATTAAACATTAATTTATTAATCGACACACCCCAAGTTTACATTTCGCCTAAACGTCTACTCACACGCGATGCTTTTTAAAGCAAATCCACACTATATTGTAAGTCTGCGTCAAAAAGAATTGCATGTGTCAGACGCTTTACGATATCAAGTAAAATATTAGAATTATTTTATGATCAACATAATACAGGTCGAAACGATGCGTGTCAAGTTATTTATTATAAAAAAAAGACTCAAATTATGATGTCGAGAATATGGATGTTAAATGATTACTCAGTGAATATTTGTTTATTTATCGGTTAAAAATCTTATACTCGTCATCATCGTTATAGGATACATTTCGTAAATTTCACATTGAACACATTAATTTACAAATTGTGTTCATATTATTCAGAATCCTCTACGCTGTACTAAACGCTTGGTGCATTTATCTCGGTCAATTCGTATTGGAAGCATCCGCCTAGCTTCCCAAACATGGCTGCTTGCCTACGTTCCCTTTGCCTTGATCGCGCAGTAAACCGGCATTGGATGTGTGTGTTGCGTAGCGTTAAAACTGTCACAGGTCTTTTAGAAGCGCGGATTTTGCATTCTTGAGCTTGTCTAGTCGTTTGGTGAGATGGCTGTTCTCAGTCTCCAACTCTTCGACCCGGTTGAGTGCCTCTCGAGCCTGTAATTTGATACTGAGTCTTACAAAATAGTAATAAGGTGGCTTTTCGGGGTTGGTAGCGTTATGTACAGGAGGTATAAATTCAGCTTGACATCCATTGACGACGACAATAGTTACAATTTATAGTTTTTTAAAGTTTTTATAAAACGAATACGTGGGATTTACACATAACATGCAACAAGGTTAAATCTTATTACAGAGGATTTGGATATCATCAGTAAGATCGGTAAGAAGTTCTATGTACACATTGTTAACATTTAGCATTTCATTTACACAGTTCAGGATTTACAGGTACATTATATTATGTTGCTTAGAGCATTATGTAGGCAATATTGCGTGTTTATAGGGTTGGCACACTCCGTGAATTAGGTATACGCAACTGTACCGTTAACTGTCGCCATTATTGATAAGGGCCCAGAAATCAACGACTTCCTGAAAATCAAATCATGTCATGTATATTTAAGAAGAGCTGTGATGTCGTACTCAGGTAACTACTTGACTACGACATCAGCAGCGACGCAGCTGCACAGGATTTCTGTCAATGAAAATAAAAACGAATCTTATCTTAACCAGAATCTGGCATTGAGTTTTCTATGTGTCTATAAATGGTAGACAGACGATACACAATGTTGTTTTCGAATATCGAAGTGTTTTACAAATAAATATACGATATCGCTCGGTCGTAGGACGTACGTCGTAGTTGATTCGAGCCATCCCGTTTGGCCACTACTAATACCTACCTATTATCACTGTCACAGTTTGTAGATATAGTGGTCGTGCAGTGTGTGTATCTAACGCCGCGCGGCCCTTCACCTCCGACACCGACTTGTACGTGTGTGTGACGCGAACGTACCTCCCGCTGCAGGCGGCGGCGCTCCTGCTTGAGCTGCTCCTCGTGCTCGTCCTGGTGGTCCTGGCGGGCGCGGAGGCGCGCGAGCTGCGCCTCGAGGCGCGCGACGTGCGCGGCCTGCAGCGCGGCCTCGGCCTCGGCGCGAGCCGCGCGGCCCTTCACCTCCGACACCGACTTGTACGTGTGTGTGACGCGAACGTACCTCCCGCTGCAGGCGGCGGCGCTCCTGCTTGAGCTGCTCCTCGTGCTCGTCCTGGTGGTCCTGGCGGGCGCGGAGGCGCGCGAGCTGCGCCTCGAGGCGCGCGACGTGCGCGGCCTGCAGCGCGGCCTCGGCCTCGGCGCGAGCCGCGCGGCCCTTCACCTCCGACACCGACTTGTACGTGTGTGTGACGCGAACGTACCTCCCGCTGCAGGCGGCGGCGCTCCTGCTTGAGCTGCTCCTCGTGCTCGTCCTGGTGGTCCTGGCGGGCGCGGAGGCGCGCGAGCTGCGCCTCGAGGCGCGCGACGTGCGCGGCCTGCAGCGCGGCCTCGGCCTCGGCGCGAGCCGCGCGGCCCTTCACCTCCGACACCGACTTGTACGTGTGTGTGACGCGAACGTACCTCCCGCTGCAGGCGGCGGCGCTCCTGCTTGAGCTGCTCCTCGTGCTCGTCCTGGTGGTCCTGGCGGGCGCGGAGGCGCGCGAGCTGCGCCTCGAGGCGCGCGACGTGCGCGGCCTGCAGCGCGGCCTCGGCCTCGGCGCGAGCCGCGCGGCCCTTCACCTCCGACACCGACTTGTACGTGTGTGTGACGCGAACGTACCTCCCGCTGCAGGCGGCGGCGCTCCTGCTTGAGCTGCTCCTCGTGCTCGTCCTGGTGGTCCTGGCGGGCGCGGAGGCGCGCGAGCTGCGCCTCGAGGCGCGCGACGTGCGCGGCCTGCAGCGCGGCCTCGGCCTCGGCGCGAGCCGCGCGGCCCTTCGCCTCCGACACCGACTTGCGGACTGTCTCCACTGGAAACAACAATTTCGTACTGTTAGTATTTGAATTTCCATGTAATCTTGTTCTGTCTAAATACTGTTCTACAGTGATGGTTTACAACAATTTCAGCACTCAAAGTCAACTCAACCCCTGTTTCTCACTCATATTATTCTATAGCTTTTTGTCACTTGAAGACAGTTTCCATCAGACTATACGTTTCCTATCAGTTCATCTTGTATGTCACACATATGTTTAGTTCGGTACTCACGCTCATTCTCGTACTCTAGTTCGTGATGGTTGGTGACGCCGTTCTGTCTGGCGGCGCGCTCCTCGTTCAGCTGTAGCTTCAGTTTGCGCACCTCCGACTCTAACCCTTGCTTCGAGCTCAGGAGCTTTTGCAACCGCACATCTGTGGAACAAGTTTTTGTTAATATTTTGTAGATTTGGATGGACTTTTGCAGTCCCTGCCGTGTCTCGGTAAAGATTCGAAAATTACACTAATCTGGAATTATCATTGTTTATGACAAACTGCGCTTTCACAGGTAGAAGGTAAAAAGCCCGTATCTTATGCTTCCTAGCTTTGCACACAAACTTTGATAATATAGTGGTTCAGAACTTATCAATACCTTTTGAGGTGAAGTTTTTTAAATCGAAGATGTAATATATTACCGAGCGTCCCCTCCCCGGCGTCGTTGAGCAGCTGCTCGGCGTTGTGGCTGACCAGCGCCAGCGCAGGCACAGCGCCCACAGCTGCGCCTGCGCGCGGCGCGCCCGCCCCGCCCGCCTCGCCCCGCGCCGCGCCGCCCGCGTCGCCCGCGCCCGCCAGCGCCGCCGCGTCCACGAAGGCGAAGCCGGCAGCTCGCGCGGCCGCGTCCCGCGCCATCACCGCGTCCCGCGCCGCGCTCAGCTCGCGGGTTACGGACTCGTGCTCCCGCTTTAGGCGCTCGAATGACGAGCACTTCTCTTTATGCTCGCGCTGGAATTTATTCATATTCTCCTTCAAATATTTACCAATACAAGCTCAAGTCAGTGGAGAATAGAGGAGAAATTTAAAACTGATGACATCATTTGACTGTCCCCCCTAAACTGTACTATCAGAGGCAGCATCGCCGCATTAAAACAATCATAATTGGGTTAAAACTGCATTGCACTCCTTTCGTTTCATCGAAGTTTACCTGCAGCTGCGCGTACTCTTCATGCAGCTCCTCTATCCGATCCTTGAGCAGTTCAAGCTGATATCCCAGCGCCGCCTTGTCGTTATCCAGCTGCGCGTTCAGAATCATCGCCTTTCGGAACTTTTCCTCGACCTCTTTCAGCTCGTGCTAAAAATAAAAAATAATAAGTACCTGATTAGATTAAACTGGTACCTTATTCAATCGTAAATGGCATGGTAAAATATAAACGGTAACACCCCTAAAACCATGCTACGTCACTACTGCTCGACTTACGGCTCGGCATAACAAGTCTGACCCTAGTATTATCGTCAGAGCTTCAATAATCCAACAATAATGGATTAGATATCAAACTAACCATTGCCACCCGTGACAAAACCTAGTAATGTAATAATACCCTAAGACTATCAGCTCAATGACGCCTTACCCTGAGGTCCTTGATGCTGAAGCCGTCGTCGATGGAGTCTTCGGAGCTACGTCGTGGCGAGTGCACGGCCGGGCTGAGTGCCGCAAGCCGCGTGCCGCCACGACGACTAACCGCCTCTGTAAAATACATAAGCATATGGATACGTGCATCCTGGACGGCATGACAGCATTGAGGAATGTATCAGTTAATATGCTCATTGTCAATAAAAAAAACTAATCATCCGATTGCTTAGTAAGAGAAACCAATAATACATTTAAAAGACTCAAAAATGGTGGGATGTTAGCCTATATACAAGCTGGTATTGAGAACCACTGCCAGTACTGTCACCTGCTCTCTAATCACCCATCCACAGCTCAGCGTTGCAGACGCCAAGACCCGCAGTGGATAACGCAGGCTGCTATTTGATATTTGACGGCCGCAAATAATTACCGCATTAGCTGTAGCGTGTCTGCCTACTTGAATTCTTTACCAGGACAAATATTTGATTTGACGCAACTGAAGAGTCTTCCAATCCTGCACGGGTCAGGTCTGCGTACGTGTCTACAATATCAAACAGTTAAATATAGTATAAGTATTAGTATTAACCTGGCGTCTTCCCAGCATACATGTCGTATGCTTTATCTGCATGGTCCTCCTGTTCGCGCTGCTGTCTCTCTAGCTCACGCATGCGTATCTCGCGCGCTTCGGCCCGTGCTGCTCGACGAGCTGCTAACCGCTGCTCTGCCTGAAAAGAATACATACTTGGTTTATATTTGGGCCTTTATTCGTTATTAGAAATGCGTATGCAGGGAGTTAGGTGAAATCATCAAATATTTTATTTTAATAGGGATGAGAGATATACAGAATATCCTATGTCAAGTTGCAGTGGCCTGTGAAGAGTATAACAGATACAGGCCGCTCTTCATACCTTGTTCACCCGTGGTGATGCGGACTGTTGCACTTAAAACGAATCCTGTTTAGATACACTATTACCACCACTCAACGTTCTACGAGTGTCTAAATAAAAAACGTGACGGTCGCCCAGGCAAGCGACATCTTGTCTACCAGACTAAACGAGACATATTCAGATCATCGATGATTCTGATACATCAGTTGGCACACAACATCGAAAGGAAAGAAACACAAGATTACTTCTTAACGGCTGACTAATTAATATCTGATATTTAAAAGCGTTTGGCAGCAGTGCGGTGCGCGGTGCAGCGGTAGTTGCGCAAAGGGCACGTGGGCGAAACATCGTAAGTTACGCGTCTTCAATTAGCACGCGTACCGGTTAGTGTAATCTGTGTAGACAGTGCTAAATATCAGGCTAAACTCGACTGAAGATATTTTAGCATTGCTATTTTATTCTGTTGATAATATGGAAAACCTCCCAATTATTGGGGACTCATAAATTAACCCCTAAATGGCGAAAATTAAGATATTAGATATACCTTAATTTAACACCGTTCTAAGGTTAATATTCATAGAAAAAAATTGTTTGTAATAAGTAATTATTAGCTGGTTTCTACACGTGATAGCCAAATGAATACCAACTATTCATCACCATCAGCCAGAAGACGTCCACTGCTGAACGAAAGCCTCCCCCGGGGGCCCGGGTCTATCAACGGGAATACCAACTATTAGTTATTGTAAATACCCGCTGATGTTAGCAATTGCACCACTAACTGCCTGAAACGCATAACAAATAATTATAGGCCTGAGTTAAAACAATACAAAATTACCAGTCCATTACCCTAGATTCTATCCATTACATTATCTGGTTCAGTATAAAATAACACTGCTGACATCGAAAGTAAAAACGACCGTACTTGTTGAATGTTGTACGAAACACTGGCGATGTGCTAACGGCCTTATGTCATAATTATAAAAGGAAGGTGTTGAAACGGCTGGGAAGTGAGCCATTAATTATACATGTTGGTAAGGAAGTAAACGGTGAACGTCATGTTGTACTGTGATATGAAGATTAGCTTGTCATGCTGTCACTTGTATAAGGAGATAAGTATGAAGATAATGAGACTAACTCATTAGTCTAGTGGTCGCAAGCGCGGCTAATGAGCTTAAGTTCCTGGGTTTTTCTACAAATCTCAGATGTAGTCCGGAGTTTGTGCTGGTAGATGTCTATAGGCCCTTATTATATGGGACTTATTATAAAAACCTGAGAGGAATATACGCACAATGCTAACTATGTATGGAGATAATAAACATTGTATATTTACTATCACAATAACACAATAAACACTGTGTTATTTATTATTGACTTCGCAGATGTGCATCAGGTAGATAATCATTTAAAAAATGTACCTATTTACAATCAAACAAACGCTCTATTCAGCCCTATGTAAACCAACAATAGCCTATCAGGTAATTTGCAAATGATATGACGCTAGAACATTTGCAAATAATAGGGAATATCCGTATCAATGCCTATGATACGGTCTGATTGAGATATTTTTAATATGCCTAACTCATCTAGTTCACGAAGACAGACACATACCAAAATTGGGATTATTACGCAAAATTGGCAAACATTAGAGCTAAAAGTTGTGCCAAATGACGGCAATTAAAATTGTTTGGGCCTAAACTTTCAAATCTCCGTCAAGAGATCCATTAGCCTAATAGTTTTTAAAACAAATTATGTGATCTCATTATTGTGCAATGGCGTGAGACAATGATACATTATAAATAAAATAGCCAGCGTAGGCGAGGGCTCGCCTTGCTGGATGTACCCTCACCCGGGCTTAGACCATGGGATCGGGGAAACCCTCTAGACTCGCAACCAATGACAGAATGAAAATAATAATATAATATAATTAGCAAAAAAAAAGCTATAAACGTTATTGAGATCTATAGTATATTTTTCAATTTATAAAGTGTTAGGGTAACTGACAGAATAAGACTGGTAATTTTCAAATTAGCTGTTTTCAAAGTTAAGAAATCGCTGACGCTTTAAATCTATTGGTAGTTTTCAGGGACAGGTAGTATCACCATTCTTAAGATTCAAGTGATAGGTGTTGTGTGTGTAGTGAAAACAATGCGTACTTAGCTAACTGGTCCTTATTTCCACTTACGCGCCACTACGTCAATTTAATTTTGAAAACAGAAAATATAATGAAGTATAAGTTGTTAAGTTATTCAATATGATATTGAAAATTATACGCAATCGACCCTATATGATAGGGGCGTGAAATGCGGGTGACGGGAAGCGGTGTCGTAACTGTGCGATAACACTGCCCTTCCTTAGTTCGCAACGACTATTATTATAACCTTATCTTTTGTCTTCCGACCATCACTTTCAACCGGCATGCATGGCGAAGACTCAGTACGTGACACGAATATACAATTGTACAATAATCAAGTCTTGTCTTTATGAATACGGTTAGTCCATTGCTCCTAAATTAAATATTGGTAATTTCCCTTTAAAATAAAATTTTGCAAACACCATTAGAATAAGCTAATAAATAGATTAAAAATGTACCGATTAAAAGTCGACAAAAATGTGAAGCAGGTAGTCGATAAGAAACGAGAGAAAACCAAAACCCTAAAAACAAAGATATCACAATCGGTTAATGCATGAATAGATTAAAGAATGAGCTCACCCAATGATAACTAAAAAATGTGATAAAATATATTTCTCGTGAAATAGTGTTTCAGTTTTTTTTTATTATTAAATACTTATTTGTAACGTCAATCCTTAACTGCCATCAAATATTTGCAACACGAAATGTTCATTAACATTGTGATTCACACCACATGGCGGCTAAAGTAAATAAAATGTTTGCCGTCGATGGTGACATCATCCTTGAACACAATGCGTTGAGGATACGAAGGTCATTCCCCAGTTGCCGGTCCTCGTAAACTCGTGGACACTTCAATTGGTGAAGCTATCGTGCCAAATGAGGAACATTCAATACAAGGAGGTGACGACTTCGGGCATTAACAGTCGGATAGCTGCACCGATACGGGCGATAAATTAATAATGTATTGCTCTGTTAGTAACTAATCGACTAATTGTAAATACAAATGACAGCAAGGATAAACAGAGGTGTTCCAGTTAAAGGGCGATAATCTCGAACGGCAACAGAGTCGGCTCGCCCGTCACCAGTGTTACAAATCCGTCGACATTTTTATTGCTAGTGCACTTCAAACTGATTGAATGATAAATGCAAGAAGGTTCCATTCCATTTATCTCTAATAACCTATCACCAAGTTATATACACTCTTTGATTTAGACAACACAATGTGCTGACTAAAAACAAGTGGACTAAACAACAATTTGTTGCTTCATTTGAAGTTTTCATTTCCGATTACTGTAATTGTTAGATTACTCAATGAAGCGAAACGTCTTATTCATACCAATCACCTGTTGCACAATTCGTTACATTTTGTCCTTTTCTATTATCTGAGGATATGAAAAAGAAGAAGGCCGAATAACTCGACAGAATGTGTAAAGCTGTGGTAGTAATTTGGGATATGTCTTTGGAAATGTAAACAGTCATTCGACTGTGAAGAACGATTGTTATACTTGTAGAGACAACTACCGATTACGGCGTGACAAATCGTCACTGTTGCTTAGTTTAACGTCAATTGTTGTTATTGCTATACAAACACATAACTCAAGGATGCGTTGGAGATGGCGAGCAGTGAGCGAACATACATCATCAACATATTAGCTAAACCACAGCACACGTGTTGAATGAAAACATCCCAGTTATTCTATTCAATACATTCTAGGCGATGACACAATACATTAATAGTTATAATAAACACCTACGCGGTATGTTTAGCTCAGTCCAAATATTTATAACCAAGATTTATGGATACCTGTTCAAAAATTTAGACAATAGAGCTCTTTTGCCTCATCAGAAATTGGTTTTATAAAATTTTAACGACTATAATGACAACAAGGACATAAACGTGACAGTTGTGGTTAACTTAACCAAACAGTCACAAGATCTTTGTAATCAATACTCTCAAGAGATTAGCTATTATAATTAAGCCTTAGTTATTACTTACAAAAAGGATCAAAATACGAGCTGCCAGACGAAATACAAGCTCCAACGGTGACATGTCGAGACTATGTCTGCAACTATGAGGTCACCACCCGTAGCAATACCATCACACAAGTGTTCATAACTGATGTCACATGTGTACTGACCATTATAATAAACAGAGTTTATTCTATTATACTACAAGTTTAAGGAAGGTAAAAGAAAACTATACACTCATAGAGAATCGCATTGGTTGCCATCCTTATTGTCTATTCCTTTCATTTTCTTAGAGTTAAAAAGGTGACTTACGTAAAGGACCAAGAGTTTGCAGCCGAGTGCTAACAAGCTCTCCGGAAACGTCATATCGATGCAATCTAGCAGTACGAGGTCATCTCACCGCAGCTCAGGCGTTATTACAAACATATACCTACTACACACAGTTCTAACCTGACCACTACTGTATCGCAACAGTACAAATTACACTGTCACGACCAATATTATACCTTAAGTAGTGTAGAAATAGTATTTTCCACAAAAACAGTAGTATATTACGTACGAAGTGGCGACTAAAGCAAACGATGTTCACCTGAGACAACTAAATAGACTGCGACCTTCAAAACGCAACTAACGTAACGAAATATAGCGTGATAAGATAATCTACAGATACGCATGATTGCGGCCATTTACTAAATTAAACTTTAAATTACTACACAAGTACCTACATAGATTCATACGGTAAGTAAAGGGAAGGGAAACCAAGGCAGATAGTTGTGACTCACCTGCGAATCGTTTTTGGGACGGAAAATGATTTCGGATATAGAATGACACAATACAACATTCATAGAAGGTGATGTGTACAACACTATACAATTTGCCATACGTACATGGTTCTGTTGATCGCCGAGAATGCCAACTATTGAAGGATTCTGGTCGCCGTGAGAGTCTCTGCGTAAATCCGATAATACTAAACTTTGGCTTTCAACATCACTTGATTGATTCTCACTATTCTTACGACCATTCAGTCTAGGCGGCTCTTCTACATTGTCACCATTAGAGTGACCATTTGTAGCTGCATTTTTCTGCAGGTTCTCGTTCACAGTTTCATTAATAGGTATGTGTGAAGGTTTAGACTCATCATGGCGTTCGATGATAGTTTCGTCATCTGAATCACCAAAATCTCCATCAGTGAAGGCATCACCGCTCTCCTCGTCACTATTGTCAGGCGTGGCCACTTCAGAGCGATGTCCCATGATTAACGTCACTGATTATCTGGCAGGTATTGTTGTATTTATACGTAGAAAACAAACAAACGGAGTCGGGCACTGTTTTCAAATTCTCACTCCTGCAGCATGCGTCAACAAATACTGTGTGTGCGCAGGCGACTAGATTGCAGCATCGTCTCCGGCACTTGAATAGAAAGGAAGGACGTAATTTTTGCACTGTGCTCTTCTCGAACTGCACTCTATAACGAATCGCGATAACATTTATTGTCACGCTGTAGCTTTATCTTATCGTCGATGTTTTCCACTTTATTAAGCGCTCCTTGACCAACATTCTTTATTTTAGTAAGCGACGAAAACTGTTCCTTTGCAGCACTTATTTCAATAGTTGTTTTTGTAATTTTAACAATAGAATTAAAAAACGCAACAAGTTATGTGCGCAATCGTGATAAAAATTGCCACGTTAGGGCAACCACCACACGTGTGGTTGGGGCGACGTTTGCGACCGACTGCGAGTGGCCGCCATGCTTCGGCCGTACGTCACACCGAGTTGTAAGCTATCGCTTTCGTAACAAAAATCTCAGCGTTACGGTTAATGTCAAGAATAAAAAAGACACGGAAGTGAGACTCGTAAAATTTTGTAAGCAACACTTTTAAAGCAAAAACAATGGACCTTTACATAATTAGTAAAGGTGATGAGCGCGAAGCGAAAGACCAAATTCGGAGTCTGAACGAGCGTGCCGCTTTCGTATTTTTCTATTGATTGTAGCATTCCATCATCGGAATTAGTTATATTTTATATCCTCGAATAAATCCTAGTGATGACTTTTAAGTCGGTGAAGCACTGCATAGCGAAGCGAACGCTACGTGCAGGCGATCCGAGTATTTTTCATTCAGCCGCGTGAGCTGCGCATTGATTAATTGAGCATTGTTTTGGTGTACTAGACTTGGTGAGGAAGTACTAATAAGGAACATAAACACTTTGATAATAGTTTTCCGGTTAGCAGAAAATAAGAACTACAATATTGCTTATACATATAGATAATTGCGTTATTAAAGTTCGGTGTAATTGTTTTTCACCTTTAATGTATAAAAAAGATATTTACACCTGGAAACCAAAGTTGATTTTGTTGTTTTCCTTTTAGATGTAAGTACTAACACTAGTTTCTAAGTTGTGTGTTGTACTAACCAAATGGACTTTCTGTCTGAAAATAAAAGCATTTTATTTGTTTTATTTTATTTATTAAAGCAAGTCCAAATCTAGGTATGATAAAATTTATTTATTAATGTAATACTTTCACAATTAAACCAATACTAATAACAGTGACATTGAAGTTATCACAGGAAAACATTACACATATTATACATAGACAATGTTACAATAAGTGTCGATAAGCAATCATAAACGTGTCACATTTATTTATAAAAGGGAAATAACTAATGGGAGACCTTTAACCTCTCATTGTTTCAATTTTGATCTATCAATTTTGCATTGTACACTAAGAAATGTGACAACAGAGCCAGTTCGTGAGCCGCAACCGCAGTCAGGCTACATAAGCCAGAAGTGCATCGTACATTAAAATGGATACTGGACTCCGGTTTTGTAAGTCTGCCTACGTATCTCGATAATTTATCTTTATGAACTGAAAACATTTACAAGTTAACCCAAACCAACTACTACCAACGCTTCAAAGAAGTGAATTGTATGGGTCTCCAAGCCTAAATGAGCACCAAGTCCTATCTATTGTTGGACAACACTACGAGTCTTCAAGATGTTTACGGTTCAGACTTCTAACATGATTATTAAATTATTTAGCTTCCGCCCGCGGCTTCGCCCGCGTGGTTTACGAACTCGTACATTTTCCCGGAATAAAAAGTAGCCTATGTGCTATTCCAGACTATAATCTATATTTGTGCCAAATTTCATCCAGATCCTTTCAGTAGTTTTTGCGTGAAAGAGTAACAAACATCCATCCATCCATCCCCACAATTTAGATAGGATTAGTAGGATATTACATCTGAAACGAAGAATCATCTTTTTTGTGTGATGTAAATTAAAGTCAACCGCTTTGTCACTGACTCATCTCAGTGCAGATACAAGAAAAAGTCATACAAATTAAACCGCTCAGTTTATACAAACAGACCGTATAAATAAAACCTATCTCGGATAATTGCCTCATCCGGGAAGCGAACGTCGCACTATTTAACGAACTTTAGCGACGACTGAAGAAATCTAATCGTAATAAGTTTGGCGATACTTGCTCGAGCGAAACTTTGTCTTTTGTTGTAGGTAGCGTGAAGCTTCGCCCATTTCCCAAGTTATAGATTTTCATTGGAAAGTATTACAGACATTGTCTTGTCTCGTATGGTTAGTTGTTATTCGAAACCAGACAAGTCGACTACTGTATTTATAGCTGTTTTTGTGACATATATTTTTCTTGTTATTGAAACATTGATTTTTGGCCACTCTCCGCCCTTGACAATGAGATCTTTTGGCTGTCTACTAGACAGTGTCTAGTCTAGTTTCGACTCAGATATAAACGGTAAAATTATTGTTGGTACAATCGAAGAATCACTGGGTTTCGTGAACCGCTATTGTTTACGGGCTAGCCATAAAATGGATAATATTATTGGTAAAACCTATGGTGATTGCGTTAGAGCACGCTAGTACGTAGAGTATGAAGCAAGCTTGGGTAAACTATGGGCACAGGGAATTTAAAATGGTGCAATATAAGGTTGCACACCTACGAGTATATATGTATAGTTGCGAGCTGATTAACCAACCTGTATGTTATGCGATTAATAATAAAACCAACTTTTCCACCTCTAATACACACAGGTTGATGTTTTCAAAGGCATATTTTAATTTCATTTTTAATATAAATACGTAGTGGTAACGTAATGTAGTAATAGCCAGGATAGAGCATCTAACGTTCTGTATGTAAAAACCTCTGATTCACTGAAGTCTAAATAAATTGCATGCGACGATGTTATTGTGAAGGTAAAAGTCTGCGCAGTCTAGCTCGGCGTTTATAGCATTAGATTCATGCAACCGACATGCATTTCATTTTATTTTAATAGATAATGCATTCTAGTCGTAAAACGGCTAAGGTCAAAGTTAAAGGCTTCTGATCCAAGTTCTAAAACCTGTTATATTCAAAACACGATTTTAGGATTACGTCTTTTTATCCGAAATTGTTGCTAAATCTATACCGGGTAACACTGAGGAAAGATTAGCATGCTGTGGGCTTACTTTCCACGTGAGTAGGATTTCCTGTATGATTACTAGCGTGGACTTGCTCTCGACTCGCGGACACACCACGGACCTCAGACAAAGGTGCAAGGACGTCACGGCTACTCTATCCTACACAATGCAAACTATCATCTACGTATATGTTCTAAAACTAGACATTGTAAACATTTAATCCTAATTTCCTTTCCATCAAGGTGTATTGTTGATGTTTGATGACACTAACAAGTTTGATGATAACAATAGAGCAGTGTGAAGGTGAGGTTCGACCGAAAATGTTTATCTCGAGAAGAAGATAAGAAAAGAGTTTAAGAATGGTCATGAGCGATATTAGGCCGACAGTACGGAAATGTAATGTCATATTATACAAATCGAAGATGCGTAAAGTGCTTCAGCGGCCAACTGAATTTTTAAAAAGGTTGAACTTCATACGTTTTAAGATTTTGAGGACAACATCGCATTGCAATATTTTTTGTTGCATGAAGCATGCAGATGCAAAGCAGTGCAGATGAAGCTCGCAAAAAATATTTATTGAAGGTTACCCCAAAATCAAAAAAAGCTATTTGAAAATCTTCCCCGAAATTAAATCTTGGCCACCCCGATTATCTCTCTGTCGATCAAACGAGAAAGAGCAGCCGAGCAAGAATCTTACGCAACTGTCCAAACTGCAAGGATTTAATCGTTTGGGACAAATGCATAACAGATCTCGACTGCTTGAAGGAATCCGTGTAATCAAGATGTTTTATATAAAATATAAACTGACACATTGTCACTGGCTGAAGCTATCTACTGGTATTGCATACTCTCTGTATCTCCGGCATTAGATTTATTAAATGTTCATAAGTTATAGGCTGTCTATGCAATCGATCACGTTCAGAGATTGAAACTTTAGAATCGTCATTGTGATTTTATAAAATTATACATTTATTTTAATTCTGTGTAATTAATCGTCTTTACTGATTATTTTTGTAATGTTAAAATTTAATTATAATAATCCACAGAAACGCATCAGTAAATTAGACGACATCACTCAGCAGTATCATTATTTGAAATTAAAACGGACGCACGTAACAACGGAACGCACTAAACTCAACGGCAAACCGACAAACACTGATTGACGAGCACACGAGTGAGTGTGAGATGTATGGAACGCACGCAAAAACTGCGTATACGCAACTGTTGACCGCACGCGGGAAAAATAATTGAGATAGCTGCCACGCGACTGTCGCAGAGAGCTGCATAAAAACTGATCGCGGACGATTAACTGTTAGGAGATCGAACGGGATCGATGGACGGCGAGGTGCGCACGCGACGTTACGCGGACGTAAATATCGTGACATTTGCGACGCATCTGCTGCTATAGAACTGTCGCCAACGCACGTGAGATGCGCTTTCGTAATAGCAAAGGTGAATGATCGATGTCTCATTGGCGCCGATCAGTTTCAGTGATACTCAAACAATCATAAAGCATCATAAATAACATAAAGTGGAGCAAATCCATCGCTGAGGTGTGCCAAGTCAAGTGCTTCGTAAAGACGACCGAGAAAAGGTTAACAACCAAACGATCGATAACATAAATATAACACAGCTTTGGCTCTATCGGTAATATTTAACAATGAGGACACGCGTAGTCAATTAACATAACGATTATTTCGCTCTAAATCAAAAGAAACGAAGGGGAAGTTTTACGAGACGGGACTTATTTTTAGAATTTATTGAAGTGTCCTGCGTGATTCATGGCTGAGGCGCTTGTGTTGTGGAGACCACACGCGTTCCTCTAGTTTATTGCAACAAAGCCATATTACAAGTTTACTAAATGTCTCTGATCTCATATTATGCAAATATTCTGCTTTCACCGCAGTCCGCGGACCGGCCGAGATTCTCTTTATGCCGTCGCCACATCTGCGGATCATTATGGTCTTTATCTGTAGAGACGATAAAGTCTCTTTTTATAGAAACCTATTTTAAGTAATTGTTTATATCGTTATCCGATGTTATAATACTTACAGTTGATTATAACAGCAAGACCATGTTTGCAATTAATTTAATGAGTGTCTAATTAGCAAATGTTTACTAACTTGTAGACGATGAAATGTTAGGATTGTGTTGATTTGATACTACGTAGAGTAGTTATATCAAATTTTTGACTCGTCATCATTATGGCGTCCTAGTTTCACCCACTGTAGCGAATAATGATTTTCCTGTCTTTGTTGAATTACGATGCCATATTTGTACTATACTAATAAAAGTCATTTTCTAGGATCCTCTATCCTATCCTATATCCTATAAAGATATGACAAAATATGAATATGTTTTAATAAAGTCTAGTCTCTGGCAGCTCTAGATAGAGAGAAGTGGAAAGAGATTAGGAGGATTGGGACGACACAGGCTTTTACTAAAAATATAAAAATAAAATAAAAATATCGCCAACGTAAACGACTACAAGTACTTACTAATTTAGGTCTAACTAGACAAACAATCGATCGAGCGGACTCCTCATCGCTACTGCTCTCCAGACAGTCAGAAAGAGATGGTGAACGATGAGGAGGCCACGACTTAGGAGCCTTCTCTGAGCAGGGCGATGGCAGAACCAGCGGTGGCGGCAGCCACATGCCCTGGCCGCGCCACCACGACACCAGCGCCGGCGCCACACCCACCACCATCGCCAACCCCAACCGAACCATATTGTCAAGAAAACACAATCCGACCAGTCACAAAAACAATAACAAAAGTGTCACAACATTGTCAGCTTCGTCACCGCTCTAGGAAGTGCCTGACGTCGTCAGAGGCATTGTTCATAAATAAAAACGTCTATTTTAGATCTATGCAGTCTCACAAACTTTCACACATGTAATGTGTCACCAAACCGGCAAACGGACGCCACGGATTATCCTTCAACGTGTCACCACCAGACAAACAACACACGTGCGCACGCCAAATTATAAGTTAATATTTCACATGAACATGATTAAGTCAGTTGTTACACGTGCCAAATGCCTGAGGACACCGAGGCATAGGCGACACAACCGTCACGAAACGCATCATGCAAAACGAGTGAGTGTTCCCAATCCACTCAGTAATTTTCACAGTCGACCGGCGATTGCCTCACGAGCGCCGGAGCAATGCACACCGCGCGAAATTGAATGCGCAGTGAAACTATTGAAAATGTCGAAAGTTGTAAGTTGAATCGTCCGGGTGCAGCATGGGACGGTGTTCCCTCGCGCTCACAGACAGACGAGTGGCGGTCGTTGACGCTGGAGCCCCCCTCCGTCGAGCCGCCCAGGCCGCCCCTCCAGCCGCCCGCCCAAAGGGAACAACCCCCCCAGCCCTTCGTACAAGAGAATGTCGCGCGAAATGACGGTCCGCTGAAAGGGCTTCTTAGAAATGAAAATATGGAAGCTGCACACGTTGAATGTTTATTTTTAGCTCCTACGCCGAATCGGTCGTGTACTACAAAATGATTGACTTTCAGTACTGTTAGCGCAAATTGGTGTCGTAAACTAGGTCAGGCATGTATGCAATACCCGTAATAGCTAATAAAAGATTTGTTTAGGAACGTTATAATTGCATAAAATAACTTACTAAAATCGTATTTAAGGGATTATTACATAAACAAGAATTTCCCTAAACCACAGAATAAAATAGTACTAAAAGCTTAACGTAAGAAACGAGGTAACGAGCCTATAGGTAAACAAGATTTCATAATCATTACAGATTTCCAGAGCTTCCAGTATAGCATGTTTTGCTTGCAAAATTCCTTATAAATATGTACGGTTTGAAATGCTTTAGTTTATAACTTTCTAATCTTACACGTTAACGATATTAAAGGAGCGCAAAGCACGGACGCAAGTTATTAGTAGTGGGCGTGGGTACACTCACTAATGCAAGCATAATACTGCATTTGTGAGAATTGGAAACCACAGGATTGGTCGGGACTTCAGAAGGCGGAGACTGCATCAGGATCGATAAATATAACAGATTCAACTAGGAGAAAAGCAATGATCAATGTATAGAATATTACCCTTTTGGGTATAGAAGAAGTTAAAACTAAAGCATGGAATCGAAAGACAAAAAAAGCATGGGTAGAAAGTACCTATGTATATCACACTAATGGAAATAATGTTACGAGTTGCATCAGCCGAGGCGCGAGGCAGTGGGGGATGGAGAGCAGACCAGACGGATCGATGTTGCTACTGACGTAAGCACATCCCAGACTAGGGGCGGGGAGCGGGTTGATATAAATATCATTGAGTTCTAACTTTTAAAATATGTTTTGACGGTTGACCTCGTTGTAAAACGCTTAATATAACCAAATTTTTAAAATAAAGAATTACAAGCTTTGTTTAATATTTGGATTACAATTGTAATAAGCACGAATGCAAAAAAAAATCAGTTGTTAAAAGCCTACATCAGGGTGTGAGGTCTAGATTACGCGCCAATACTAATTTCTTATCGAAATATATAATTTTTCTTGACTTTAAACTGGCTTAATAAGTTATCTCTCTTAATTAAATATTCCGTGCTTACATTAAAAATATCAAGTCTGTTTTGACGAGTATAATAAGTGTACAATAGGATGCCCGGTTTGTTGCGCAAGTGCCGGATATGCAGGCCGCGTGCAAGCATAACATAGATTTATTTAATGCAACCTCTGAAATGCAGACAAAGAAAGCTTGTGCCGTGGGCGAAATGGGCACACGAATACAGAACAACGAAGCTCGTATAAAAAAATCAATTAATATTTATTGGAATTTGTACAATGTTTGTAATGTTTCTCTATTTCTATCACATCACTAATGGATGAAATGAGACGTGCAATTTATTTAGAATCTCGATGCAACCCAATCCGTACATTCTATTGAGAAATGATTTGCATGCGAAAATCGAATAGATATATAAGTATAGTGAGAGGACAAGGAGGGTACCGGTCCTTACATAATACAACCAGAAGCAGGGTAGGCCGCTTCCGCGAGGCTGTATGAAACTGGGACGTCGGATCGATCAGGCACAACCCACAGGGCGACGACCTCTGGCGACCAGGTGCCAAGTGACCTATATTTGCTTTTCCCACTTTACAGCAATGCAACTCTCGGAATTTATATTAAAACTAGAACTCATATAAAATTAATGAGATTTTACAGTTTCGCTTTAGTGTGAACAGTATGTATTAGACCGTTAGAACTGTGTGGAATTGGAAAGTATGAATTTTCATAATTATGTTTAGGAGACCAGACGCTTACAACATGTTCTTAGCCTGACTTTTATCTCAATTTGGAAGTACAAGCAGATATATTTCTGTTTACTCCTTATTCGCAGATTACAGAGAGGACGAATGGAGTAAAATGTCATTAAACAATTTCCAATATTCTGATAACGTTCGGTAATGCTACATATGCTTATATATTTCAAGTTCATATAGGATAAGAATTTGTTATTGTAAAATAAATGGCTGGTGCAAGTTACTCGCAAGTCGAAGGCATTGATTTACAAATCAGTATACTTAGCTGTTATTACTATACTTGGATGCATCTATGATACTTAAAAGGAAATAATTCACCCACTCAGTACACACAGTATGTTTGCCTTCTAGATTCATTGTGAACTTCCGTTCGAGATATAAAAAATTAAAAATCTGGCTTAAAACTAAAGTGGTACTTGTTTTTTTTTCTTAAATCAACGCCAATTTGCAGAAGAGCGACGCATTTTTGATTTTTTGAGAAAATTCTAAAGATATTCTAAAACTTATTTTGAATAACGAACCAATTAAGGAAACAAAAGTGGCACACGACATCGGAATTGATTTGCGTTATCCTGCATGATCTAAAATGCAGCGAGATGAAACACGTGCCAAGTAAGGCGTAAGCCCGTTACTTCGCGGAAACAACTGACCTACTGCAACGTTTCTACGACACGCGCGTATGGGTTTGCATGACACTACCAGCGTACGCCAACGATGAATTTTAATTTCTGCTTTTTGCGTCATTTTTATTTCTCGAATGAGCGCTTGTGAGTGCTTCTAGTATTTTGCGTAGACCAAGACCTCATAAGTCCACCAGTAGAGTACAATTAAGTTCTTTTTTGTTTAATAGTATACCTATACGACTGGATTACAATAATTTTCGGATTTTTGATCCTTTTGGTCCAAGGTCCAAATCTTTATTATTTGTTCTCAGACAAATAAAGCATTTTAATAGTCTCAGCATTTGTGCAATAAACATTATTTTTGGTAGTAGCGACGGAATTGCAATATTTTACGCGTGCGTGGCCAAAGCTCCAAGTTCTGGTTCATTCGGTCAAAGCCTCAAAGGTTTATTCTGATTAGGATCTTGCAGAAAGTATGACGGTAAAACTTTTGTTGGACCTGAAAGTACCTATACCTATTTTATGGCACGTGGGAGTCATAGAAATAATGTGTAAATATAAATTATAATCAATATATCTCAGCAAATAATTCAAATACCAAATACAATCTCAATAAATGCCTACGAGGTACTTAACATGTTTCATCGATCAATAACTCCCGACCACGATTGGATCGACTGGCATTATAATCTGAAGTGTGAATCAACGCATACCCGTCACAAGTGGTACCTTATAAAGGACCTCGCACGTCATATCAATGTTTCCACACGACCCACTCACAAATAAGATGTTTGTTTACTCAACTAAGTACAAGAATATAACTAGACTATAGTATGTAGATAGGTCTAAGAATATTAATAAACGGATATCCTTGTATATTTCTAAAAATAGTATCATGTTCGTTATAAATTATAACACATTGCAAATACAGATGCAATATTATAATGTGTGAAAATTATAGAACTCGAGCTACAAACATTTGGTCGAATGATACGAGTAGCAACGTTATTAAAGATAGTAGATCCCTCGACGAAGCATTTCTGGAGCACATGAGCCGTAATTAGCTTCAGTATCAGTGGCTGAGCGTCACTTGCACCGCGGCGCTGCACTGGTTAGTGTCGCGAAGGGTCCCAACTCCCATACTCCGAATATTCGTAAATAGCGCCAGCGACCGGGCAGCATCTATTTTGGCCGCGCGTCGTTTTATTTCGCACCGCATTATTCGATGCACGCTGTATGCGCTTGCGCATAAATATTTCACAGGGCTGGCAACAGCTATGATGCATGAAATCGTAACGAATTATAAATGTTTGAGCAATCAGATTATTAACAAGAATGGGCACTAATGTTGCGCAAAGGGCTTTGAATATAATGATAATTACAACACCCATTTTTGTATAACGAGACGTTAACTGTAACAATCTGATCTACCAGTATTTGAAGAAACAGTATTAAAAAAAACACCTTTAATAAGTAAACTTTACTCAAATATTTACACAGACGTACTACAGTGGCACGCACGTGAGAATTTGATAAACTTAAAACATGCATAGCAGGGTGAATGTTTTGATTCGGTGGATAACTATTTCCATTCAAACTACTGGTAACGTATATAATATAGTAACACAGAGTAGAGACAGAGTATTGGCCGTGATATTCAAAAATATTAAACATCTGAACGTCAAAGGCCGATTGTTGTGGTTCAACTTAAGAGAAGCCTTGTAATATAATGTACTATTATCTATTCTGTACTGCAATAGCCAGCTGCATCCGACTGTTATTTGCCAAGTTGAAAGTGAAGATAATTTCCCATTCCCTGCTTTGGGTCGAAGTTAAAATTGAGATATTCAATAAACTTCTCAGTAGTAACCCTATGGAACTCGCAGCTCATAAAGCAATAATCATCAGATTAGATGGATCCGCGATACACTCGATCAGCTCCAAGTTATTTCACGCACACGTTCCATTCAATTTGCAAATATTTTATATCGCGGGGTTTATATCCCGATCCGATAACTTATGGATTCAATAACATCGATGTTATTGGCCACCAAGCGATGGGTTATATTTTGAACGCCTATGTTTGTTTAATTTTCGCTGATCTAGGAATAAGGGATTCTAGTCGGTTTTATTTTGACTATGTGAGTTACGCTCATACAAACATTTGAGGCCCTAGTGTAAGTTTATTTTGCCAAATTCGCTTTACTAAATCGAACGCGTTCGGCGCTCCGATTGGTCCGTTTCGTGCTGTCCACCAATCGGAACGCCGAACGCGTTCGAT
The DNA here is from genome assembly GCA_947562105.1 of Shargacucullia verbasci. Taxonomy (NCBI): domain Eukaryota; kingdom Metazoa; phylum Arthropoda; class Insecta; order Lepidoptera; family Noctuidae; genus Shargacucullia; species Shargacucullia verbasci. Next base: position 1,777,684 of record OX387284.1, read on the forward strand.
GTAGTAAATCGAATTTGTCGAAAGAAACTTATACTAGGGCCTCTGTTAATACAGCGGATTAAAAACAAAGAAGACGCCTGGCGCCTTTCCGTGTGTCATGTAGACTGTCACTTATTGAAGCTATCATTTTGTGCTTCCACGACGACTAATTATATTATCAATAACTAGGGTTAACAGCAGAACAAAAGCAGAGCATAACCATCTCATATTTGTTGCGGTTATAAACAGCATTACGACCTGTGCTCGCCCCAAAGGATAAGGCATACCTAGATGTACTGTTGTCCCGTACATTTAAATCGTTATTAAGTCACATCGAATAAGGGGCAACCCTATTGCTATCTAACGCGCTTATGGAATAAGACATTTCTTATAAAAAATAAAAAATATACCACTTTGGCCGACCTAGGCATGGCCGCCGAGTGAGTTCTCTAACGACTCTAGACAACGAAATAGTTTAGGCAGTCAGTAGGTATACACTGATGCGGCTAGTAACACGTTTCATGAAATTGATAATTTAATAACATTCCTTAGTCAGTCAGCCAATTCCCTCGGGTGATATCAAAGGACCAGTAAAGTCAGTCGGTCGCTGAGGTGTCGCACGCGGAAGTCTATTTCGATCGCGACTTATTTTACTACCAACCATTAACAGGTGGCAAACTGCATAGTGATCAGAGTTTGTAGGACATTTAGACAAAATTGACACTGCACGATTTGTCTTTAGTTTTACAGGAACTGGTTGATGCAATGACGTTCCTATATCAAGTTTTACCTACGTAGATGGCCTAAGATTATGCAGAGACACAATATTGAGCATCAGCGCCGATTTTTATCGTCACAAAAATAATAATTTATATATATCCATCGCTGACCCACTGCTCGACAAAGGCCTCTTTTTAGAGTAACAAGATTTTTTTCTTTTTCTTTATGTCGAAAACCTTATGAAGATCTCTCAGGCGTCCAGGTTTCCTCAAATTATAATTCTAGCAAATGATTTCGATAATTCGGAGAGGTCGGATTCGAAATCAGATCCTTCTCCTTGGAACAGCTACTATTCATTAAATCCCAGATATGTGAGGTCGCAATTAAAGTAATCAATTGAACTCTCATTGTGACGGTAAATAATAATTGAATTATGCTAATATTATAATGCCAACTGCCCAGCTCGAAAGCCATTATAAAATTATAGATCAATGCCAAAACAATTACTATTTCGCGTATTTTTTCCCAGAGTAGCACAAAGTTGGCACAGTGTGCGGAGTTTAGGATCGTCTCGTGCGAGTTGGATTGTCTGCCAGTCAAGATAGTGGATTATATTCGACGACCGACAACACAGGTGAGACGAATTGTGCATTATAACCTCTCCCTGTTTTATACTTAACAAAGGTAATCTCTGTGAATTGTGTGCCATAAATGTACGCTTTGTTCAGTATTCTTATCTTGTGAGTTATCAAGAGATAATCAAGCCTTTCGTGTCATTATGAATGTTATCGGCACTTCAGTATTGCATTGTAACACATAGTATTATATTATGAATTATTTTTAAATGTAGTGATATGAATATTATATTTTTTCTGTGAGTTCAATAGTTTTATTACAATATCAACATTGTGAACACTCTGTATAGTAAAAGTTCAAGTGAGTAACTCTTGTTTCGCTTCAATAAACAGGAAAAGTAATTCCAAAATGTTAATTACTGATACTGTAGGTGCCATCTGTTGATTCTTTCTAAAACATAGTTCATACATTTTGGTATTATTATTTCCTTTAAAAATATTTTATTAATCATTTAGCATAAAATTGACTGTGTGATATATTTGACCTCTAGAGTAGTTTAAGTGCCTTAGGCATTAGCTGTCTGTAATTGGCTCAGAGATTATTATGCTAGACAGAAGGATTAATAAGTCACATGGCATCACACATGCCAATAATTTGATTATGGTACTATAAGATAATAATCCACTTATTGACATTTATTCAAAACATGCATGAATACCTATCTTGTTCTTTTAGCTTTGACTAGTCTGAGTGTTGAAGTAAGCCCAATTTAAAAATTAAATAATAGTAAGATAATATTAAATTATATAGCCACTGAAAAATCTGGCCATAATTTTTTATCTCCAACTTAGTCAGTAAGAAGTGAAACAGTGAATCAGACCGAATCTTTGACAAGGCCATTTGTTATAAGATTAGGGCTGACCCACAGTATAGAATACTACAAATTAAAGTGGCAGTGTACTCACTTCTCTGGCAATCTGGTCGAGGGCCTGCTCCTCCGCCGTGGCCTTGGTCTGCGTGCGCTGGCGCCGCGACGGATCCATCTCCGTACGACACACTTCACTCTGGACACAAACAATTACTTTATTTATTAGTTATCTGGAAAGAGATAGCTTTAAAAAAAAGGATTTTTGTATGTCTTTGTCCTGTACCTCCCCTAAGCTTGGGCCTTATTTATGCTAAACTAGCTGCCCGCCTCGGCTTCACACAGGTGGACTAATGAAGAAAATGAGTCCAAATCTTCCCTTTACAGTACCTACTGTCTTCTGTCTCACTCACTCACTCACTTTTATATGGAGATTTTTTAACCCAAAATTTTCTGTACAATTTTGCAATCTTTTTCTTTCATACATTTATGGCTATTGATTTTTATTTATATAGATTTATTTACAGGATTAATTTGATTAAGAAGGAAAGGATTATTTAATTTCATTAAGAAGAAATATTTCCACAAATAAAAACCCACACAATACAATGTCAAACATTTTCAGGCAGTGATAATCCAGGTTGGATGTCAAGGTAAACATAGAGGAAAAATATTTTAGTTATTCAAAGGATTGAATAACTACTACTACTTGTTGTTACTAATAAATTGTGCATAATACCATCTGACCTCATATCATTCAATACAAAGATAGAATGCCTTTATTACAATTAATCTTTATTTGAAATGAAAACCTATACTCATTTTGTTTAGGTATTTAAATAAAGGTAAACAATCTTGATGTGACTTTTTACACAAACACATATTAAACAAATAAACTACTGCTTAAATCCTAGATTCAATTGGTTTGGTAATCGTTATTGTTGTGTTACATTGGTTTTTAGTAGCGTTTTATTTTTAAACTGAGTTTAAAAAAATATATATATTAAAAAGACACATCAAGATTGTTTACCTTTAGTTAAATACCTAAACAAATCGAGTATAGTGAACTGGATTGTACCAGTAGGAAACATTAGCTATTATAGGCAGAGCCTTTAAACTACAAGCTATAGAAACTACTATTTTGTAACTGCATAAACCATTAGATAAAACATTTAAATTATGTCTATGTTGCTGATAAGTCACATGTTGCTGAAGTAACCTTGGATTAATTGATGGCTGCGACACCAATGTGTCAGATGCATGCCTTATCATTGTGGAGCTACCAACAACAGGGTTATCACACCACAAGAATTGTTCCACTACTGTATTCATCACTCATTATTCCCTTTAGAAGGGCTCTGTGTTAGTGTACACTTTGCTTAGTGTGCAAATATAAAGATGTAATACATTTTATGTTTCGTTTGGATCACACAATAAAAAGTAAATAACTATCTCTTCTTAACTTAATGAGCATTATCCTGTTCTAAATAACAAGTTGCCAATCAATACAATAAGTTAAACAGCTTATTACTATTTATTACCAATTGATTACATTAATGATATATCTACTTAGTACAGATATTGTCTGTTTGTTGTTGATAATGAAACTGTTTGAGTATGATGCTCTAATGTTTTTATAATAGCTTAATCAATATCTGTAATATTTTCCATCACACAACAATATTTTTACTTGGTTTTCTAAATAGTATTGTTGTTATTTATAAATAAATGTATGTATTAAATATAATCTATTTAAAAATAAAACCATTTGTGTATGAGCGGTCTTGGTATTAATAGACTAGTTAGGTATTTTCAAAGTTGCATATGGCCAGTTAACAGTTATATATTTGTACTAAAACTGGTAAACTTTTGTAGGTTCTTACCTTATCCAGTTTAAATGGAAACTTGAGTATGTTGATACAACTTTATAAATATTTTTACTGTCAGCAGTCACATATTACATGACCTAAAATAAAACAATACAGGCACCGTGCATGTATTTTGGAACTAATATTCATAAACAGTGTGTCCACTGCCTGACCACAATCTCAAACTAATTAACATAAATTTAAAAACAGGTTGGCTATAACCTAAGGGGTTCATTGCGCTTTTCCCACATGCCTGTTTCCTTAAAATCGTATTGGAGTCACGATCACCAGGAAAACGGGTGGGCACAAAGCCAACACAGTTTTTTTATGGGAGTCACTACAATGACATCATTGCATACTTACTGGGACAGTTACAGATGTAAACACATCACTGCAACGCTCACTATCACCTACTTATCGGTCATCAGTCCCAACACGATCTCACGATTATGCTAATCGACACCGAAGCGCAAAAGAAACGTAAAAAATTTGCAATATTTTAAGAAATACGGCGACACCAATTCACTGCCTACACGAATCACATTGAATATGCGTAAAATTCACACTTTGCACGTAAAGTTAAGGATTATTTGGCACACATTTAAATTCATACGATAAGCTAAATAAATTATTTAACATAAAATCGTGAATTATACCATTTTTACTCAAATTAATTTTACAAAAGCCATGTATGACATGCATGCCATTGCCATTCAAAACCGTTGCGTTCAAGAACAGCCCGTTGGAATGTCAGTTAATTTTATGGACGCGTTCAGTTATTTTATATTATAACCACAGGCTAAATCCCAGAAAAAAAATGATCTAATAATTCATTTCTATCGTAAGTGTAATGAAACTTTTAAGTAGGTATGTCTGTAAATCTTTTGGTTTTATTTATGTCGAGCTTATTGGTGTGTTGTTAGTAACAGAAATAACGTTGATCGACCCCGAATAAAAGGGGTTGGCAGAGACTTTATAGTACATAATTAAATGGTACCTATTAGGCCCCAGTTTGGACCCTTTTGCCATCCACCATCCAACACAATTATGTGTCACAGAGAAAATTATTACGCTCCAGCAAGACGTGTCCAAACAAAGATTGTAAGAGTTTCCACGGAGTTTCTTGCCGGTTCTTCTCCATAGGATATTTGGAACCGTGTCTCGACATTTCATAAGTACCTGTAATTGGTTTACATGGAATAAAGATCTATTCTATTCTCTGGACTATGTGGTCAATAATCGTCATGCATTTTTCTATGGTTTTTTGTAGTTGTTGTACAATATAATTGTGTAATAATAAGCTGTGTTTGTTAATATGTATCTAGTATCATTATTAAAGATAAATATATATAAATAAACGACATTTTTAAGTAATGAAAATTTATTGTAATTCACATTTCCAATATTGCAACCATTTCCATACATTCTCTTGCAACATTTGTGCCACTCTACAGACTGAACTATGTGAACAAAATATTCTATAATAAGTTCATTCGCTCTTAGACTTGGGTGTGTCTTCCTTGTAGTAGAGGAAGACGAAGGAGAAGAGGAACACTCCCACCATCATGGAGAAAGCGCTCACGTAGTATGGGTACGCGCTAGGGATGAAGCGCTCGTACTGCGTATGCTGTAGTGGACGCACTGACACCTGCAATACATAAAATATTTGTTAGTAACGGTGTTATACATACAGGGCCAAGTACTTCGGAAACCCAGGCCCTCCTGGTCCGCCGGCAAATTGCCGGCAATGTCAAGTGTCTGCTATCATTTCTCGAAGATCGTGGATCGAATAAACTAACTTTATTCTCATCCCGATGCAAAAAATGCTCGTAAGCTGGAATTTGCGGATATCTGCCCGTTTTATCTATACCTATAACGCATGATAAAATGTTTAATGTAATGAAATAAATTAGATTTTCTTTCATGGATACTAATAAGGTAATGAATGTATATTTTGGAAGTCAATACTGGAACGTGGCAGCTAGAGCCTGACTATTCTTAAGTGCCTGTATATGGTCTACATGAATACAAACATATCTTATCTTCATTTAAATTATGTCTATTCTTATGGTATATAAAGATATTTCAATTCTGAATAATCCCAGTGTTACTTTACTACAAATGTATCTATAAATATGCACTGCTGAAAAAGATCCAGTTTTCTGGGAATATTGCTATAATTACCATGCCACATGCTGAGCGAAACCTACAGGAAAAGTCGGGCTGGCTTATCATGAGAACCTTGGTGTAGTCATGCTTACCTGTGTTGAGTGATATAGCCTGGTATATCCAACTCTGTCATAATCCACCTTGAACTGGTACACGCCCCACACGTCTGGGACTTTGAACACCGCCTCATAGACTCCATTGGGCTTCTTTTGCAGTGTGGTGCGGATGAACGGGTCGATGCGCACAAACTCCAGCTGTACGTCGCTGGCATCAAATGGCTGCCATTTGCCATTCTTCAGTTCCTCAATTTCGATTCTGTATACCTGTGTAAATTATATGTTTTCCATTAATCATTTATAAGATTGGGGTAAGATAAGATTATCTGGGATTTATCAAGAAAAATATTAGTAATCAAATTTTTAAGGAAAATTTAATCAACCAAATATTGATCAAAATCATAATAAAACAACTCATTACCAATTTGTAATGAGTTATAACTGTTAACAGTTGATGTTACAAGAAATGTAAATTACATCTTCAAAAATACCTCCAAATTACAGAAAAGCTTTTTTCAAAGTCTCCTAAACATTTATATAATGTTTACTTACAACAGAGTCAGTGATGGTATAGGTGTTGGTTGACTCCTTCTCTCCCTTGCGGTGATGGTTCACGTTGCGCACGCGTAGACGGCCACGCTCACCAAACGCCCACTCACTTAGACGTACCGCCAAAGCCTTGTTGCCTGATTGAGCTGAGTTGACTTTGTCACCCTGTATAATTAAAATACTTATTCAACCTAGTCATTTTTATTTAAGACTAGCTGTGCCCGCGACTTTGTTCGCGTGGATGTCGGAACTTAACAATGTATTTTTTTGTGAGACCAAATGCACTTAACCCTATTTTTCTATAATAAAAGAATTTTTCTAAAATAAAATTAGCCTAAGTTAGTCCTTATTACATCAGTACCTGCCAATAAAGGTCCCGTCAAAATCGGTCCAGCCATTTCAGAGATTAGCCTATACAAACAGACAGACAGACAGACAAAAATTGTAAAAAATGTTATTTTGGTGTATGTACGGTATATATATTCATATGTATGTAGTAAAAAACGGTTATTTCAATATTACAAACAGACACTCCAATTTTATTTATATGTATAGATTTATGACAATGTCTTGAAGACTGCTATAAGTTGAGTTTGGGAAGACGAAATATAGGACACTAGGTAAGAAAACAATAAGTCCATTTAAGTCAGCTAATGATTACAGGAAAAAGTCATAAAATTTCTAAACTTACATGGACTTTAGCAACTCCAGAGTTGAAAGCTTCATCAGAAAAGAAAAAGAGGGAGCCACTGAATACGATGCGGGCATTGTTCCTGGCCTGCAAGGCGGCGATCAGCACAGTCTTGCGACCAACTGCATGAGGGTACTCCTTTACCTGTGGGAAAAAAAATGATACATAGAAAATAGTTGTCCATTATTTTGAATTGCAAAGATTCTTGTATTATCAACATAACTATATATTACCATCTGAAAGTCCAACAACTTTCAGATGGTAATAACTCATGCCTTAGGCTTAGTGGCATCAACAGTCAGTAAAAATTGTTTACTAATGAAGTAAATACTGCCTGCATGATAATTTATAATAATATAATATCCAATTTAAAAAAAATACTATAACCATGAATTATAGTCTTTTATGGCAATACATACCTGGCTCTTAGGATTGTAGCTGTAAGCTGTTGAGTCAGCAGTAAGGATGGGGAGGACCAAGCTGTTGTCTTTATCCAGAATGAGACCTGTGCCCTCAAACAGCAGGGGCTGGGTGTTCTGTGCCCCAACTATGGTGGGAGAGGAGATCAGGTTCTTAGGAGACACCACAATCCTAGTGTGCTCACCATCATCAGAGGCATCATAGTTGAAATGGTCAATCACAGCTGCTGATTCTTCATCCATCTATAAAATAAGGTTGTTTGATAGTTAAAATAAGCATCAAAGTAAAGAAGCATGGGGACAAGATAAAATATAATGCTTGAATATTAACTTTGTAAGGGGTGCTCTATTACTAGCCATTTGTGAGAAGGAACTTCTTGCCATAGATCTCCTATTGTATTATATAAAATGCATGACTCTGGCCTGAGCTATAGCTATTCACACAGTGAATATCACAATACAATATTCTGGAACAAATTAATGGAAACAGAAATTAGTGAAAGGAAATATACCTCAAATCCACATTCAGACGCGATCTCCCTGTACACGTCACCGGCGGCTGCGTTTCCAGCCATGAGCAGGTTACCGCCATCATCAATGAACTTAGTGATAGCCTCCGTGTCGATCTGACCACCGAACTCCAGCACCGATGGTGCAAAAACGATGAGATTCTTGTAAATATACTCTCCATACTTAGACAACACTAGGTTAGGATCGTCCGCTAGTTTGTATGTGAGACTATAGCCCCTGTCTGCAATATAAGATCGACAAATGAAAAAGTAGTCGTTTATTAAAAGCAAGGTGAGGAAATAGAGTAAAAGTATTATACATGTGTATCAAAGCATAAAATAATACTTGCTTAGGTCGCTTAGTGTCTCAAATACATGATTTATAAATATTACACCGGCTCACCAACCTCATCATAGATTTTACTCACCCTGCAAAGATTTGAAGAACTGCGAGTGTGTTTCCCTTATGTTAAGATTATCGACTAGAACTAATGTTTCTTGTTCAGCTAATGCCGCTGAAAAGCTAGCGATAATTCCTAAAATTAGTGAAATCTTCATTTTGGTCTTAGTAAAGTAGCCGCACTATAAATTCAATCAATGACGTGTAATTCGTAAATACCATAGTCTAAATTTGACAGTTGATTTGAATCATAAACACATCAGTATTCGAGACTACACTTGGTACACCCCACCGAAGCACTGAACGCAATATTGACTATGGAAAGTTGAGATTTTGACAAGTGGACCACACTTAACCATAGATATTTAGTCTGGCAGTTGGCAGCAATGGGAAATTTATTAATCTGTGGTGTCAATTTATTTTGATTGACATTTCGTAAAATGATTTATTTTTGTATCGAAAACCTGCTCTCAGAAATATCTAAATAAGTAAAGTAAGACACACAAAGTGGTCATTTCAACAAACAGTCGTCTACGAGTGTTTGTAAAATGATCATATCGCGGTCTAAGCACCGCTCATCGGTAGAAGTGTGCGCTGACTGCGGTGCATCAGGTCAGGGCGATGTTCCAGTTTTAGATAATATAGTTTTAATTGTTCCGGTGCTAATTTATAAGTGGTTTTTGTGTTATTTGATGGGCGCAGATCCATCATGGGCGTCGATCAACCGTGGGCTGTTGTTGTGTGCTGAATGCTGTAGTGTACACCGCAGCATGGGACGACACATCTCTCACGTAAAATCTTTGCGGCAAGGCGCTTGGCCACCATCGCTATTGGCTGTAAGTATGAATTAATTAATGCTATTACAGTATCAACTAGGACTCATCAACTTGACCTAATATTTGTTACCAAATTCTATTAAATGGTTGTTGTTTGAATTCAGTGCTTAGTCATCTGGATAACAATGGCCTTAATTAAACAATGAGTCCAGTAATCGGCTTCTGATATGGAGCTAAATATAGAAACATACCTAGTAAACCAATGAAGCTAGTACAGGATATTGGACTAAAAACATTTTCTGTTTGATTCAATATTTCTTGTTTTTACCATAGTGATCTTGAAGTATAAGCTGTTTACATATTTAGTATGTAATTTTGTATGTGTGTCTCATTGTGTAGATGGTACAAGCGCTGACAGCTCAGAATGTGAACTGCATTTGGGAACATTCTTTACTGGACACTTCTGCACCAAAGCACCTTCGCAAGAAACCACAACCCAAAGACCCTTTACAGTAAGAACAATGCTATTAAACTTGTAATTGTGTTAATTACATCAATCAATTTGTTTGCTATCTGATAACTTATCTCTATGAAATGGAATTATGTCAAGAAATGATACATATGTACATAGTGTACTCATAATAACAGCCTGCTCTAGAATCAAAGTAGATAATTGATATATTTTGATTCTAGAGCAGTCACCATTGTAGTATACCATGCAGTTTACCTTTATGAGAAATAAAAAAGTCTATATTTAATTAACTAAAAACAGTCAACTTAAAGCCATTCTAAGGAATGCTCTGAATTTTAATTTGTTTTGTGAAATATAATAGATTTTTCATCTATAAATTATGTATATAATTTGAAAGATTATTTTAGCCCGGTAAAGTCAGAGTTTATTCTGGCTAAGCACCTGCGGCTAGCATATGTGCTGAGAGCCAGGAGAGATGAGCCCCCCAGTGAGCTGGGGCGTCAGTTGCACAGTGCCGTCAGAAGCTCCTCCCTGGACACTGCCATGAGACTCCTGGCACAGGGTGCTGATCCCAACTATTACAATCAGGTTGTTAAATTTCACTATATTTAAATAGAAATATAGGTAAATAAGTTATGTTACATTAGAACTTGGGGAGTTTTGTGCTAGTAAATTTAGATATTTAACATGCAAGAATGATGAGAACATAAATTCATAACAAAGAATATTAATTTTATAACTGCCTCATTGGTCTAGTGGTCGAAATTGCGACTGCTGAGTGTGAGTTCCTGGGTTAGATTCCCGGATCAGGCAAAGTGTTATTGGGTTTACTGCATGGATATTCTCATTAGCAGCATGGAATGTGGAATTGTGTTTGGTGCATGGTAATAGCATGGCATCGGTAATATGTAGGTGTACAATAGTACACCTACAGCCAGCTACCTACAGATGCTATGTTATGTTAATATTGTTATATGTTTTAATAAAACTAAAATTAAGAAAAGTTAAACATATTTCGGTGTGGCAAGATTACATTTTCCTTCCTCTAGTGATTGATATTTTCTTATTATTGCAACAAATAATTGAGTATATCAAATTAATATTATAAATGAGGATAATTTACTTATTTAATTTAGTTTTCGTGTACTATAACTCCTGTTTGTACAAATATTAAATTTGAATATAAGGTTAACAGTTTTTGGCATTTAAAATTGTTGCATATTTAATAAACACAAAATAATTTGCATGTATTTACACAGGAGAAGGGCACAACATGCCTGCACGTGGCGTGTCGTGCTGGACAGCCGGCGCAGGCCGAGCTGCTGGTGGCGTGGGGTGCTGAGCCGACTTCCCGCGATCACTCCGGGCACACGCCTGCTGAGTGCGCCAGGTATGATCGGCTAATCTGTTTGTGGACTGGTCCAGTCTAATTATGTAGCAGTTTTTATAGCAGTGTGTGATTAGATGTCTTCTGGTTTAGTGGTCTTCATCGTCGAGCTTATCGTCATCATATACAGAATCAAAAGTCTATGCAATGCGATGCTTTACGGTAGTAACTATACAGCGTGAATCAACAATTCCATCCTATCTAATCAGTATCACAGTTCTGCTGTGTATCATTATGTTGCAATATGATTCACCTCCTTCTGTAAATACGATAGGTTTTAATACTAAACGGCGCAAACGTGACTTATACAGCGCAACTTCGCTACATATTATAGAAAGTAAAACACCAAACTTAAATAACTTAAAACTTAACTTTAATTATTATATTATGTTTGTCATATTGTCTATTAAGTGTAGGGAGGCCTTTGGAGCAAAGGCATCCCTATTGTCTTTCCACTTAGCTCTATGTAGTGTCCTAAGGACAAGTCTTTACTGAAGGAGTTCAATTCATCCCGCGATCTGCGTCTGGGCCTTAGTTACCTGAGTTTAACAACTGACACATAATTAAATAGTAATTGGCCGGACAATTCCGAGAACAAAGCAGTATTTCTAGAGCTTACATTACAGTCATATTTCACTGTACAAATGTACAATGTTCAGTGAACACAGGGAAGTCTGCTTTGTGTTATTTAGAAGCTCGTTTATTATCTTCCTACGTGATCATAACACTTAATAGCCGTAACCTTTAGCTTTGTTTATAAATATGGTAAACCCAAGGTTTTTACTGCAGTTTAACACCTACAATACAAATATATGGAGCTTAGCAAATGGTTTTGAAATGTTCTAAAAAAATATGGGATTGCATTGTTATGAAGCTTTTATGGTTCTTACTTGCCTTTAGTAGTTTTGAAGCCCTAGACCAAGAATTGCTTGTCACGAGTTACGTTATAACATGGCCATGAGACATACCTACACATATGCATTTGACCTGCTCGCTATCAGCCACACAATATAGGCCGATGTAAAAGTCGACTAAGGGATTTTGTCAGAAAGATACGTATAAGCAGGCGCGGTTCCAGCCTTCAAAAAAGGTTGTCAGGTCACAGTCACCCGAAAATCGGCCAAGTGCGAGTCGTTGTATGAACAAAGGAGATGGTTCAGAATCAGGCACGAATCATTTTTTTATTTTTATTTTATTATGGTATTGGATATAATATCATCAGCCTATAGACCTAAATAGACTGTGATTGTGTGACGTTACGCGTCTATTAGGGTTGTGGGCATGCCCATCGTGCTCACAACGGTAGATCCGCGCTTGCGTATAAGCATCTTCGCTCGCCACCAACAGTACACTTCACCTGTGTTACAGTGTGTGATTTATAGAATTTGGCTAAAACATGGTGTAACTACGCTCCCACGAGCAATGGCTATCGGCAAAGGATTTGTTCACCTATCGGCTCCTGCCACTTACATTAGCAAACATCTTTTAAGTGCCGCGCAATCTTTTACAGACGCGCGCGCCTAAGCAACTCGTCACCTTCTCAGGCCCACCTTTGATCAAGCGACATATTAAGAAAATAAGACTGAGCACTTTACTTGTAAGTCATACCTTCAATTTATTTCATTTCTAGACAAGGCGGGCATTCGGAACTGGCGGACCGAATGACGGAGCTGGTGTACGAGGCGACGGACCGCATGATATACTTCCTGACGGGCGAGAAGCCCGACCATGCGTCCGGCAGACACTACATAGTGCCCAGAGCGCATGACACGCATGAGATGACGGATGTCGCTAAGGCTGCGAGGGGCAAGCTGCAGTTGGTATGTTGTTGTTGATTATAGTCTATTTTGACTCGTTGAGTTCTTAATGAAGTCATTTATGAATTTTAATATTACTGTTAGTTCACTAAAAATGTATTAATAGGGTTTACACCGGTTATTCTGCCAATGATAGCGATTTTGAAACTTCAAAGAGAACTACTGACGGTTGAAAGATGCACCCATCTTCTTTTGCTTTTAAATAGTGCTTGCTGATCGATTTCCTCGTCGAGTTTAAATCTTTAAAGTTTAGTTTGGAAGACATCAACCAATTTCAACTTACTTACATAGCTTGTTACATAATATAATTAATTTCAATTTCGCAGCTGCCGAATCATCTATTTGAAGAGCTCGTTATGGACATCTACGACGAAATAGACCGCAGAGAGACAGAAGCGAGTAAGCACAAATAATTATTCTAATCGTGTTTCTATGTTGTATGTATACTTATTTTTGCTTCAAACTTATTTCACGACTAAATTGCATTTCACGACTAGGCGTTGTGTAATTTATGACAATGACATAAGGTTCGAATTAGTATGATTCACACGTCACCTTGAAATGCAATAACTACTAGCCTCTTCTGTCCTGTCCGGCACAGACACCCATAGATACTTTTAATAATTGATAATGCTAATAACTTATTGGAAAGGTTACCCCGGTTACTGCCCACGGTACCCCAGATGATCCATACTTATACCTGATTATTTTGTCTCTCCTACAGTATGGCAAACCAGCGCAACAGGTCTAGAACGTTCTGGCGTGGTATTCTTGCCGGTGAACCCCGCGTTGTCGGCGCCACGCAACCAAGGGCGGCAGAAGTTAGCGCGACTGTCCACTGCAGAGATGGCGACACTGCTGCGAGATGTGCTAGTCGATGCCACCAGAAGGCAACATATAGCTACGTTACAACCGAGAGGTCAGTCGACATAAGAATTGGATTATCTATAGAGTTAATTTCCTTCTCCACAGGACTTACCAACCAACTTTCAGCACTGTACTTATTTTCTCGACGTTTTGAAACTGGTTGCCAATTTGAGACCAAAAGTTGACTGACTTTGTGGCTCTAATATAAATATATTTAAGTACCTTATTGATTTGATACTGGCCTCATCATCATGACAGCCTTTTTTCTTCCACTGTGAAACATAGACCCCATAGACATACATAGACAGACCACTAACAGTCCAAGAACTGGATTTTTTTGAAGTAGGTCTCTATACATTCTGATGTTTATATAAGGCTTTAAATGTCATCAATATTTCTATAGCAAGGTATATAGTGACAGAAAGCATACTATATTAAGATTTTTGTTAATATTTTATATTTCAGCCCCCACAACTTTGATGAACCCGCTGTTGTCTGCGAGTCATCTGAAGCACTTCTCTCAGATGTCGGATGATGAGCCTCTGTATGACTCCGTAGCGTCAGACGAAGACTACGCGGCATTAGCGCCTATAGACCTGGATGTGAGTACATCATCTTGATAAGGTTACCCTTGTAAGCTGCTATAACATAATATCTCCCCTCTATATTCATTAATTAATAGTACCGTTAACGGCACGCTGCACTTTTGTTCCTTATGGGAATCGAACCGCGACACGTAGCGCAGTAGCTATTAAAAAAATTTTTATAGCCTACAGAGAATTATTCCGGGTTCGGCTATTTGTGCATGTGAATATTTGTGTTAGTAAACCCACCACGATACAGGAAAAAATCGTATTGTGGCGCAATTATTAAAAAAAAACATTGTTCGTCATCCCATACCTCACCTTGCGCTTCATAATGCTCACGAAGACTCTTTTAACTTCGCCTTATTAATTAAATTCGTTGTGTCCAACAGCTATCGACCGTGGTGCCTCGTGCAGGTGAAACAGTATCTTCCACCTACAACCCATCGCTACCAATCGAGCACTCGTCAATTATTGAAATGCGACGCACCCAGTCGCCCAGCAGTTTAGCCCAGAGCACCATACCCGAACAGTCTACCACCGAAATCGAAACGTTAAAGAAGGAACTGCACACTAAAGACTCCACCATCACCGAACTAAAGAATCAGTTGAAGAGCTTACAGACCATAGTCGAACAACTGACGAAGGAAAACAGTGTTCTAAAGACCACGAGCAGCGTGGACGACGACCAGAGTATGACCTCACAAATGTCAATAAACGACAGTTCTAGCAACGTTCTAGAAGTTTCTAAAGCCCAAGAGAGGGGGAAAAGTCTTGAAACAGAGCACTTCACTCATTCGGAGGAAGCTGACGCCAAGTTGTCGTTGAAAAGCGCGCAGCGACCGGTCAGTATGTATGAGACTAGAGAGGGACCAAAGAATAACTGGCAGGTTACTAAACACCAGGTACTAATCGTTAATTACACTAATTACTTAAGAGCTGGTACTAACTGTAGTGTTAAGGTGTCGAGAGTAGTGTGTAGTTTAATATATCACTTTAACTCTGTTAACTTGTGTAGAACGTAATTTATTAATACGATGTTAGCAGATATAATTGAAAGTGACGATATGGCAAAAAATATAAATTGAATTCAATATAACCCTTGGTCCTACACTGGGACTCTATTACATAAGAGTAGAGTACAGGTGCTGAAGTGTATGGCCAGCAGGTCTAAAGCTGGTTGAGGCTAATAATATACAAAATAATGCTAGCATGAAAGTTCGACTATTATTCTTTTGTAATCTTTAAGGATCTTGCTTTAGAAGGCCTAAAAAAGCGTTTTTGGGGAGGATTTTTATAGGACAGAAAAAAATAAGCAAGCCTAGCGAACTTTTTAGATTATTTTACTGCATAATCGAACATTAAAAAAACATTTTTTTTGATAGAAAATTATTCATATGCAGTCGATTATTATGCACATTTGTGTAACACCGTGCAAATAAATGTCTCCAATCGGCGGGAAAGAGGAAGCTCTTAATTTTCATCTGAAACAAAAAACCAAACAAAATTTTAATTTTCATGTACTTTTCTTCTAGATGAACTAAGAAAAACCCAAAAAATTGTGAATTTTTTTTTCTTCCTCAGGTTTGAATAAAATTTACTTGTTGTAAAAAAAACAAAAAACATTTCAACTGGCTAAAACGTTTTTTAAATATTTATTTCGTGATTATTTTTAGTTCAAATAGAAGAGAATACAATACTGAAACTAACAAGCCTTGGTTCGTTTTGATTGCTCGTCTAATTTTCTTGCAATCACGCCCGCCAGAATGAAAAATCTTAAAAACAAAAACTCGAGAAATCGCGATTTAAAGTTAACGATCAGAAATAATGTTAATAATCGATTACTTACAGTAATAATACACTAATCAGCTATTCCTGCGCCATATAGTAAACATTCAACTTCCTCAAATAACTCACTTTGATGCAGTTGCTCAAGTCTACGGACCGTGCGAGCTTCCTTACTGGAAAAAGACGTACGCCGGTTTTCCCTCTCGATCCATTGTATCTTACATAGCTGGTCGTATTTAAATCGAGCAGCAGATCTTAAAAACATTTCCACGATTGATTGATCCACCTCCATCTTCCCTGCTGAACTTGATAAGATATTGTAGCGATGTGCACTCGATAAGACTCAGAGCAAAATTAACCGTTGACGTTAGAAGCAGGGCCGTAGAAGCAGGTACACATAGAGGAAAAATATAATTATAATCCAAAGTCAAAGTCGAAAGTTTTTTATTTCAAGTAGGCCTTTTCAAGCACTTTTAAAAAGTCGAGACTCTAGGCGCACGGTTCCAAAGCGGTTAGGTCCTATGGAGAAGAGACCGGCAAGAAACTCCATGGATACTCTTTTCAAAAACAAAAAGTTAATTTACCAAAATAACATTTTTTACAATTTATGTCTGTGTGTCTGTCTGTCTGTTTGTATAGGCTAATCTCTGAAATGGCTGGACCGATTTTGACGGGACTTTTATTGGCAGGTAGCTGATGTAATAAGGAGTAACTTAGGCTACTTTTATTTTAGAAAAAATCTTTTATTTTAGAAAAAAAACAGGGTTAAGTGCGTTTGGTTTCACTAAAAAATACATTGTTAAGTTCCGACATCCACGCGAACGAAGTCGCGGGCACAGCTAGTATAAAATAAAAACGTCATAAACAGATCAAAGCGGATAAAATAGAAATAAAAAAATACAAAAAAGAATACAAAATATTGAAACATCAAGAAGGTCCAGACATGTAAAGCGAATCTAATGTAAAATAGAATTAGTAGACACAATGGATAACCAGGGAAGCCACATGTGCAGAAGATATTTAACGCCACACGTCTCTATCGTCAACATAGTCTTTGATCCTATAATATGCGTTCTTTGTGAGAACAGATTTAACGTGGATTTTAAATTTCTTACCAGTAAGATCGGTTACAGTTTTCGGCAGCTTGTTATAGAAGCGTACACCGTGTCCTAAAAACGATTTATTTGTTTTAGTCAATATAGTTTTGGCACCACTATTTTGTGTTTATTTCTAGTATTAATGTTGTGAACGTCGCTATTGATACTAAACATGTGAAGGTTCTTCCGAACGAACATTATATTGAGTGTAGAGAGACGGTAATGTTAAAATATCGATTTCTTTAAAAAAATCTCGTCAAGACTCGCGTGGGCCCATGTTATAGATCGCACGGATCGCCCTCTTCTGTAATACAAATATTGATTCTACATCCGCCGCTGATCCCCACAACAGAATGCCATAAGACATAATGCTATGAAAGTATGCGAAATATACTATTCGGGCAGTAGCTATATCGGTTAACTGTCTAATTTTTCTGATTGCAAAAGCCGCAGAACTTAGTCTCTTCGATAGAGCTGTGATGTGCGGACCCCACTGCTTCGAATCTATTGTAATACCTAAGAACACTGTTTAGTTTATTAAATCAAGTTCATTGCCATCAAGCATTATGTTTAGTAGCGTTTAGTAATCAATTATTTGCTGCGAACCATTTAGAAAGAATATTTAAGCTATTGTTAACATGTATTACTTCGCTATCTTTTCTACTTATTTTAAAATTGAGGGAAGTATCACCCGCTAACAAAACAGTATCAGATATTTCGCTCATCATTTAAGGAAGATCATTTATATAAGCCAAGAACAGGAAAGGGCCAAGAATTGAGCCTTGTGGTGCTCGCGAAGCCGAACTGACGAATATGTAATAATCCATTTGAATTAAAATGTGAAAGCATTTGATCAAGCAAATTTTTTTCAAATATTTTACTTAATGCGGGGAGAACGGAGATTGGTCTATAATTGGAGGGATTATTCTTACAGCCTGATTTGAATATTGCTATGACCTTACTATGTTTCATCAAATCAGGAAACGTACCCTTATCTATGCATTGGTTGAATCCGTACTATAGCTTATAGCTTAAGTACACAGCATTTCTAAGGGCTGGGCAAGGGCCTCTTCTCAGATTGAG
The DNA here is from genome assembly GCA_947562105.1 of Shargacucullia verbasci. Lineage (NCBI taxonomy): Eukaryota > Metazoa > Arthropoda > Insecta > Lepidoptera > Noctuidae > Shargacucullia > Shargacucullia verbasci. The sequence goes on from OX387284.1 coordinate 1,796,356, forward strand.
AAGGGTAAGGCCTTAGTCCACCACGCTGGCCCGGTGTGGGTTGGCGAACTACGCACACCATCAAGAACTTTATGGAGCCCTTTCAGGTGTGCAGGTTTCCTCACGATGTTATACTTTACCGTTAATGCAAATGATAATCAAATTCTGATCCGCACATGATTCCGAAAAGTCAGAGGTGCGGGCTGGGTTTGAACTCGGACCCTCTTGCATGGAAGGCAAGCGTTCCACCACTAGGCTATCACTGCCTCTACGAATTAAAAATATTGCACTTCTCTGAATTAAAAATATTGTTTCAAAAAACGGTTGAACCACTGCGGGAACATAGTTCGACCGTGGGAAGGAGCGCGCGCTCCAGCTGCCCGGGCGCTCGTATGACTGCTCGACGCGTTTAGTGCTGTATCTTTGAAAATATTCTGAATTAGCCTCTATAACTTTGGATACATATTCTTAGATACACTAGGAATAGATTTAAGCAATAAAAAAAACGATTTTTTGAGCCTTCTAAAGCAGGATTAAGTGATTTCGAATTACAACGCTCTCTAAATAAATCGCCGTGTAAATCCTAACCTATCCTACAACTTTTATAAATGTGAAAGTTTGTGAGGATGGATGGATGGATATTTGTTACTCAGTCACGCCAGAACCGCTGAACGGATCTAGATGAAAGGCACAGAGATAGACTATAGTCTGGAATAGCACATAGGTTACTTTTTATCCCGGAAAAATGTACGGGTTCGTAAACCATGCGGGCGAAGCCGCGGATGGAAGCTAGTGAAAGATAAAAATAAATATAATTTTTTGTTCTATGGTCATATTAACTTAATATAAACACTTTGCTATGCAATATTTCCGCTCTTTTCTGTCTCTGTGGAATATCTTTGGAGATCAAGATCGATCTAGCGCTTTTTCTTTCGTTGTCTGGCTGATATGGTTGTCACCATCACTCGTTGACCGCCGTTCGATTTATGCCTCAAGATCCTCTGCAAAGAGCCTGACTAGAAGCGTTAACGGTGTACACACATTAAGTGAGAGTCGTTGATCAGTTGACGACGCTGTCGAGCCTGGAGCGGTCGCTGTCGCCGCTGTCGCTGGGTCCGGAGGGGTGCGGGGCGGGTGCGGCGCTGGTGCAGGGGTGCGGGGCGGGCGCGGCGCTGGTGCAGCGGCGCGCGGAGGGCGTCACGCGCGCCATCGCCGAGCTGTGGGCGGCCGCGCGCGACCAGCACCCGCGCCTGCAGCAGCGCGGCCACGCCATCCGACACGCCGTGCGCGCGCTGCTGGCGCTCTTCCCGCAGGTACCTCACCACACAAACGCTTATATTACCATTTTACTATATGGCCCACGTGGCTCGGTCGCGAAAAAGGTCGTTATAAAGCCACCTGCTTCACCTAATTTTCAAATGAGTAGCATGCCTTATTATCCACTATCAACTATTTAAAATCTAACATTCATCTAACTTACAGATTAACAGACAAGTATTCCCGATATATTATTACCCAATTAAAAAGGAATGTTTTGTCCAACAGACGAGCTCGGACCGCGAGCTGACGCTAGTACTGGGCGAGCTGCGCACGGCTTGCGAGGAGGTGACGCTGGCGTGTTCCGCGCCGTCTCCGCTCAACGAGGTGCGCGCGGCCGCGTATGACCTGGCCAAGGCCACCAAGCTGCTGGTGACGCACTTCCAGCCCGACTCATAGCGATCGCCTCTCTACTACACCACGGTGTAGGACGCAGGTAAAGACTTTATGTAAAACATTGATAAGCTAGGACCCTCAGTGTTCGTGTTCTTTTTCGTTTGAACCGCAGCGTATAGACTGTATAACGAGTGTCAAGTTGTTGTGAATTAAAGTGTTGACAGTGCAAAATGATTACATAAATAGTGTAAAGTTATCACCTGTTAATTGGCTAGTGTTCACGCTTGCGCAGGAAGATGTATTAATTGTAACAATGGCTAGAAATGTTCAAACAGTAAAATGTCCTATACAAAGTGGAGTTCAAGGACAAAAGTCGCATTCATTGACTTATAAAACTATAAAAGATAAAATAATATGTCGCCTAGTTATTAAATTCGGAAGTTGAAAGTAATTGTTACTTTGTTCGGTCTTCCTATGTCGGTTGTATTTCATCGCAGCTCAACGTCACCGCAGCTAAGACTTTGTTAATGTATAATTATAATCATGAAATGAAATGAAATTATTTATTTTGCAATTAGGATTTTTCAATCACTTGTACACGTCTTTTTTAAACTAGATTGCGTCAGCATTACCTATGACTATCCCTGAGAAGAAACGCCGAAACAAACTCATGGGTCACAGTCTATTTTAAAGTCTCTAGTATAAGGGGATTTGTCAACTAAGATTAAGAAGAGCGAGTGTCACTATAACAAAACTAATTTTATTGTAAAAGTCACTAATATTTGATCACACATAGGTCAGCAACGATGGATCAACAAACAATGAACTACACGGTATATCGATGTGTCAAACAAGCCTTCGTCTCCACTTATTGTGTACCTTTAAGTAGATCCAAATATTGAACGCGTCGACTCGTAGAATTAAAAGTTTAAATAAAACGCACATTGAGGCTAAACAGTGTCTTAAGATCTTATTCTCTAACTCACCAACAAGTTCGTAACGCTTTGGGATTCTTAGGTATGCAAACTAATTCGATCACAAATTCCAACCACACGAAATTTCTTCTCACAAATATTTGAAAAGCTATCAAGAATCCTTTAGCGTTAGGAACTCGATAATATAACGAACATTAGCCCATTTAATTCATTATTTCTTAAAAGTGTTCCAATGTACAAGCAAAGAGATTATATACACCATACAGAGGTTTATCAACTCATAGACAAAATATAGGTATATTCCTGCTCTGGTTGCCAAGAGTAACCCACGTAGTACAAGAAATATAAACATTTATATAAAAAAATCAATGACTGATTTATGAACAAAATAAATGCAAATGGCACTGTATGTTACGTGAAATAAGTAATTATTTATATGATCTCGAAAGCTTGACAAAATAATAGAGATTGAGATGTGCGCTTAACATGTAGTGTATTTAAGTTAATCAGCAGTATAAAGTGAACCAACAATATACATGCTGTATGTTGAATTGAGTAAACTGCGCGCACACGGTGCACGGTGTCGTTCATTCTCCAGTTTCTATAAAATAAATAAAAAAAAGTGAATAAATGATAACGGAATTGATAGCTGCACACTATACACAACCCGGCACGAATCTTGAGCACCGATCTTATTTACTATTAAGCGATTTTATATCTTACACAGGGGTAATAAGGTACGCAAACAAACTCCTGCGACTCCGCCGAGTGCACAAGATACGTGCCGCCACAACAAAATTGTTGTATTTTTATAACAGACATAATGATCGATTAGGACAAAATGCTTATCGCTTTTAATGTACCTACATATAATTGCAGCGCTTTTAGCTGAAACAAATGTATAAAATATTTAGTTCAAATATGTACAATCTCGTTAAACTAAGGTCAAAAGAAAAGAATTTTGAACCTTAGTACTTAAGCTTAAGGTCGAAGATTATGTTAGAGGTCTAGTTATATAATGCTAGTTAGAAAATGAATGGTGTTTGATGTATTTAAGTAATAATATATAAGAATTGTTCACAACATCAAAGAAAATTAATGTAAGCGATATTTGGACAAGTATGGATGCATTCCCTTTGAATTTTTTCTTTCTTCTTATTTACTTTTTTCTTTGATAAAATAGCCACACATGTCCACAGCAAAATTGGGTAAAATTATTTAGGTTTCCTTTTCTTTTTTAATGTATGATCATGTCCATTGTTACTGAATACTACATTTTTTTACTGTAAACAGGAGTCAAGGGTTTAAGCTGAAAACCAGCGCTTAGCAACCCTCCAGAGGGGACCTAAGCATTATGCTGACGCTTGAACCTTTTGCTTCCGGTATTATAGTTCTATGTATATAATACTAATAGCTGTAATACTGGAGACAATAAACGTTTATTCTATTCTATTCTATTCTAATTGTGGTTACTGACTGCGTAATCATTTTGTGACGAACCACTACATTTAAATGTCACCAGTGGTTGCCAGATTTTAAGTGGACAACACTGATTTTAATCTCTAGACCAGAGACTCTATGGTTTGACTATTTGGGACGAGGGTAAAAATAGCCCGCCATTTATTATTAGGTCGTTTTCTGAGATAGTAAAAACTGTAAATGTTTATGTAATTATCATATGTTAAATGTGTTAATATTATATTACATTTAATATTCGGGGAGGGTCCGAAGGTGCCGCAGGAATTATGAAGGCGGAAGGTGGATTGAAAACTTGCAACATTATTTTTGGTAGCTTTTTTCACTACCAACTACTGAAAAGATCATCCATCTATTCAGATGCAAGTTATATTTCTGCGACGAACATAATTTCCATTTGTATATTTTCTGTCCGAAGATGCGCAGTCATTTGTTTCAGATTGTGATCGAGACGTGGTGAACCCAAGTGCCATGCCCGCGGAGGTATTAAACATTTCTACTCGTTTCAAATTGGTGTGACCAAAGCTTTTTCTCTTATATTAGTTGTCCTACTGTACCTATGTTACTCTACTGTCACAAATCTGCATTTCTCAACTTACACTGTGTCATTCCATTCGATGTGTTCTCTCGTATTTGTAATTTTTCTAGGTATATTCGTAATACTTCCACTTCTTTATATTAACTTTATCCAGTGCCGGATTAACCACGTAGCAAGAGTAGCAAATTGCTACGGGCCCCGCGCAATATGAGGCCCCGCGTATCCAAACCCTCCGCCTGAGCGTAACTTTTTAGGTGAAACTTATTAAGAAAATATAACACACAATTTCATACGGTAAACGCACAAGTTCTACATAAAGTCACTTTATACTTAAGAGGCCATAGCAGATCAAGGGCCCCCAATAGAATTTGCTACGGGCCCCGCGCTTGCTTAATCTGGCACTGACTTTATCTAATTACAGTATTCTTTTTTGTTCTCTATAAGAATCGAGTTGCTATGGGATGACACATATTTCAAGATCTACGTAATTATAATAAAATCAGTGTATCGCTTACAACTTAAGATTGAATAGCTCTCACATGAAATATCATATCAAATACTTATTTAGAAGTTTTGACATATGCGTCCCCCGTAGTAACGTGTTTCCTACACGATACCTACATAGAGGTGCTTATACGTAATAGTTTCTCCATCCCAGTGCTCTTTAGTACCCAGTACACACTGAAATTTGATAAAAAAATTGTGCCTAAAAATTTTATATTCATACATTTGTTAGAACTACCTAGATAAGTTTATCGGTTCGTAGATTTTATATGAGCGTTTCATAATAATCTATATTACGTTGTTAGATAGGTATGTATAGTTAACGAGGTGGATTTACTATTGTGGTTATTATATAATGTATAACAATACTAGCTTTCGTACTATGTATAGGTATGATTATATACGTATGAGTATTATGTGATCACTTTATGTGCCAATGTTTATGTAAAAGACGTAGGATAGTAAGCGGTACAGACGATGGGATCCTGTTTCTGTATTTTTGTATATATTTACACAATCCCACCAAAACTACATAGCTTTATATAATTATATACACTACAATGGTGTTATTTGTGTGCGTACGACGACAAGCGACCGTGACGAAATATACAATAATTAGCGAACACATATCTTCCTCGGTCTCATATTAGTGCTAATCTCGTTCGCCATTGAACTAATTGACAAAATCGCTAATGGGTATTTTAATTAGATGTCAATTTCATAGAAAATGCCTCTGCGATTGCCTCATTGGTATAATGCTCGCAAGCGTCCTGGGTTCGATTCCCGGGTCTGACAAAGTGTTATTGGGATTTTCTGTATAGAAATTCACAGTAGCAGTACAGAGTCTGGGACTGTGCCCGACAGATGACAATAGGTTCGCATCCTATTACATGGGACTTAACAAAAGCATCGGCGAAATGTGTGTATAATAGTACACCTCTGCCTAACCCTTCGGGGAATATAGGCGTGGTACTGTTATGTTATGTAGCGCAAAATATATCGTTTCTCGGTCGCGCGTCGTATGTATTGAAATATTACCTGATTAGAACGCTGAATCACAATGAAACACCAAACCAATTAAAAATAAATTACATATTGTATATCTCAATTTAATAAGGTATTTGTACTATTCACTAAATTAAATATCAAACGAGTTACGGAAACATGATCTCAAGCTGATTCGTATGGATTTATTGAAATTTTTAACGTTTAACATATTAAAATTTATTATATTATTAATTTTTAAATCAGCTAATTGTTTTATTTCTTTAATCTTATTATTCCAGGTGTTAAATAATAATGAGAAAATTCCAATTCCATGTAAATGATGAGGATGAGATTTTTGTGATATTGTATGACACACAAATACAAATGGCAGTAGACCAACTTTATTTGGTTGTAACTCCACGTTTGGATTCCCTAGGTCTTCTTGCTTGCTGGTGGTCCCGCTAAGTATAGTCACATCTTCTGGGTTCCCGGTAGCCTGTTTTGATACAAAAACCGGCTTATCTTTAAAAACGTTTGAACCGTGTAGCAGTGCAGTGGCTAGAACGCTTGTCTTCTTCACTCAATCATGCGTAGCCATAGGCGATCGAATTCGCGGGAGGGGTGGGCGTGTGCGGGCGCCCGTGACCCTTGCCCGTGCTTTTGATGACGCAGACAACTGCGTCGCAACTGCACTGTTGATCTTGCTAACCTTAACCGTACATAATGAGTGTCTGTCTATACAGTTAATCGTGACAATGCATGTGGTAATTTTTTTTTTCACTCCTTTATCAGCAACCAATTGACAAAAATACTCCATCGCGAGGAACTTTTCTTAGACAACCATCTTGTCATCATCATTATGATATAATGTGGTTATCACAAGTTCTACGGCCTTTTCTTGTACCAAGTACATATAGGACTTATGTCGTCCTATTTTTCAGACTGGCATGGCCGGCAACTGATCGACATAACCTAACCGAATTGCCACACAACACAAAAAAAGAAATAACAAACGTATATAACTACCTATTTCAACATAACTGTTTCACACTAAATTACTTCGGAAATGAAACTACAAAAAATGTAAAATATACTTTATTCCATTATAAAATTTTCACACGCTCGTAATAGTGCATTTTAAAATAATTATTACGTACATAATTACGTTATAATCAACACAGGTAATATGGCCTCGATTTGTTTTGTACGTTGTTTTATAATATGAGTAAATGTAGCAAAAAATAATAATTGACAAAATTAGTCTGTAAATAGCTTGTCTGATTGCTGTACTCATTAAGGCGTAGCTAGTGAACAATAAGATTTTTGGTGTTTACAAGTACCTACTTCGTTCAAGGCTCTTCTTAGTAATGAACAAAAAACTTTGGCCACTTGGTTCGTTTAATTTTTCGAAGCAAACTACTATCCTAACGTTAATTTGTTAAATTATATCGGCACTAATGGCTTCATTATACATTATTAGATATATAGGTACCTACCATATTAAACCTTGACGTAATGACCACGGAACTTAGGTGTATGGTTACGTAATAATAAGATACTACTACTTATTTATATATGGTTCATTTTCAAAAACCCTTGACGACGAATACAGATTGTTCTCGTTGCAAAAAATTTCATGCCAGTTTCAGAACGTTTTGATTTTCGCCTTAACACCATAATTCGGAGTTTTATTGTTAACTTCGGTATGATGGTAATTATTGCTATAAATTTTTATTTTAAGGAGGGCAAAAAGTACTATCTATGAAGATACACATAGTTACATAGTAACAATTGTTGGCCAATTATATGACTTCACAAACCTGTACAAAACATAGAAAACATATAAAAAAAAAACAATTAAATTATTGTTAACATTTTCCGTAGTATGACAATGACCTATCTACGAAGGTACACCGCGAACATTAAGTGAGTATCATTTGGACTGGCTCATGTAACCGTGGGAAATGTTCGAGAGCCTTATTATTTCATAACAATTGAGTATAAAATAGTTGACGAAATTACTGCAATTAACACATTTTACGAAACCTGGCTGTGCGAGCAATATATTTACTTTATGTAGAATGTAATTTTGGTAATTCCTTGTACATACGACTAACGTAGAGACATACTAACCTACGTTAAAATCCCACTGTTTGTTTCGATTGTACTAGCTTATTGAATCCATTAGCATTTGAAGTAACTACTTAGTATACATAACTATCAGCATTATTGAAATGGTTTTATTTTTGAGTTATTAAAAGGCAGAATGAAAGTTTTCAAAAGCAAACTTAAAATAAAAGATACATAAAAAGGCAGTTTGGATAAACTCCATAATGATTAAACTGTGGCTACATTAGCTGTTGCCTTGTAAATGTCAGTAGGTATTTTACTCTTGTCTCCAATCTCATTGACCCCGTTTATTTTACAGACTTCGTAAAACGCCTATCGTCTGCATTGCTTGTTCAAGAAGTATACCTACCCGTCGAAAATACTCGTATATCAAATATTATCTCTACAAACACTTGAAATTTCAAACCGTTGAATGCACTGAAGATTTATTGACGATAGCACTAAAATTATCAGCCAATAGGCGTCTAGTGGCTGCCTTTACTTTATCTGAGTCGGAGATTAATCTTACGCATAACAAATAGACCACCTTTATGTCCAAAATCAAATGATCGATCATGAGAGTTGATAGCAGATTTACCGACCAGAGATTTGAACAGACTACGAAAAACAGTCAGACTCCTTACTTCTGACCCCAAATTGACTATGAATACTATACCGTTTATTTTTAGTGGGTGGTACCTATATGCAGAGATTTTCGTTTGTCTGGTTTTAGGGTCCAATGCCCTTCAAAATCTCCCTAACAAATCAACCGTGTGCAGAGGGCAAATTAGTAAACGACGCAGGCTGTCTGGCTCTGGGGTGGCACAAGTGTGAAGGGTGCACGCGTGACTCGAATATATTGAACCTAATATTCACGTGTTTGCTACACCTACCTACGTAGCTAGGTATAAATTCTAAACATGCTGATCATATGTATAAACAAAGATCACGCAAACCAAACATGTCGCCGATCTCTACATTTTACAATTACTTTAGTTGGATACGTTTAAAACTTTACATTACAATTACTAACAAGTAACAGCTAACCGTGAAAAACTTCTATAAGTCAGCTACAGAATGTTTTCCGCGTTTATGCTAATGCTTTCTTTGAATTGTTTATGAAATAAAAACGTCGCTCGCGTGTCTAGAACGTTTTACATATGAAACGACGACAACGTCAGCGCCATTGTTATATTTGAAAACGGGTTCAACTGTAACGTTTGTGCCAACTGAAGAAATGCTCGTATAATTTATGTTAAAGAATTAGTTAGGTTTTCAAATAGAGCATGCGGTTTAAAGTCTAGCTTTAAAGGAGTTTCAAAGCCTGACTTACTATTTATTGGGGACATTTTAACATACCTACATAATTATTAATGTACAAGGAGGCTCGTAGAACTAATTAACACACTGCCATAAAATCTAGATTTAGCGATTCCTCGATAAATCGACCGGAACCGTTCCCATATTCCCTTTATTTTATTTGATTTCTAAATAATACTGTTACTATTAATTCATGCGATGAACGAACTAAAATTAGGAAGGTACTGTTTCGGTATTTGGTAAGACTAATTAAATGTAGAGTTCTTCAAGAGCACTTCCATATGCAGATGGCTTGGTTTCCTCCGAAGTAGAGGTAGCATATAGTGGTGCATTCGTAGGTGATTTCGAAGCCGTAACTTTCCCCAACGACGACGTGGAAGGCTGGGCCAAACTTCTTGTCCATAGACTCCTTGACCATGCGAGCTGCCAACTCGTTGTTTTGCGAGTGCTTTTCGCAGGCGGTGACGGATAACTCAACTGCTTCCACGCGCATTTCCTCCGACATGTCTGAATGCTGTGGACCAACCGCTTTGTTAGTAATTACCTGTTTCAATATAGCTTTAATTATAGTGATAAAAGTCCCTCAAATTTTAATGTTTATCTAGACTGAGGTTTTAACTACGTAGATAGTTTCAACTACCCACCATGCACAAGGTAAACTTTCAAAAAAGTGAGGCATGAATCCAACCCGCAAGTTTGAACTAAAACTCGACGTCTCGTCAAACTCGCTTCACGCAAATGCATTATTAAAGTGGTGTCTACTTAACATAACCGATTATCCAAACACATAAGTAGTACGGAGATAGTACAACACAAGCTTGGTTCCACCTGCCAAAACAAACAGATGAGGCATCGCGGTCGAAGAGTTCGAGAGCTGTCGGTGAACAAACAAATGTGTTTACTTTCATCCATCCGGTAATTTATAGCGATATTTGGACGAGAGAAATTAGTTACCGAATGTTGACTTGCAAAATAGATTTTGGTATGATGTTATACGATGGTGGTAAAAAGAGAAAATGGCTTTCAAAACATTCTGATTGTTCAACTGTGTGTAGCTGAACGTTGTGCCATTAACGGTTATTTAAAATGTGGGATTTTGTTACGCCTAATCTTGCTTGGTCTCGCTATCTCATACGAATGCGGATCATCAGCATGGAACCACGAGATCATTGGACGGGTGTAACTCTATAGCAAAATGTTCCGGTCGAGCGGTGCGTTGCAGCGCCAAGTCGCGCCGCTCCCGGGCCTTGACTCCGCCGAAATTTAATACTATTTGATCAATATCTATTAAATTACTAATATAATACAATGATGAACGGTATTTAGAAACTAGTGAGCTATAAAGGACATACATAGGTATATCTGTATTCACCTATAAGTTGTATTTTTAAAGATTGTAACTCTTGCGTAATTTCCAGAGGAAGGAAGAGATCTTGATATTTGTATCAAGCTTGAAACCAACAGAGTCCCGAAAAATTGGGATTAACAGAATACAAAGGAAATAGAGATTCTTGCATTTCCACTACCTACTATTCTATGTATTCTCCATATAAATTGTTTATTCATGGCTGATTCACGTGGGTGGAGCTACCAAGAGACTAAGCATAACAGGTAGGTGGGCAGCCGCTCTAGGATTTACTCATAGTTATATCTATTCGCCTTTTTAACGATAATGCTGTCCACACAATATTTTATCATATTTGTGACCATGCTGTTCATAGAGTTACAGTTCATGAATGTGTAGAACTTTAAAAGCGCATTACACTTCACTCTCTGCTTACCCCGCGTTGAAAATGACATACGCTGCTGTGTAAGTAGTGTGCGAAGTAACACTTTTTAAATTCTTAAATCTCTGATTATAACCATCTCTGACCTAAATATAATTGACTGTGTAATCAAACTGCATAACCGGAAAAAAGACGAAGGTTCATGTATGGTAGTGTGCCAACGGAGATTAGCGTCCTAGGTACTAAATTAAGACCTACCGAAGTAGCCTATTTTTCAGACCATATTTATTTATAGGCAATAATAGCACAGCAACGAGGAATCATTAATTACCACATAGACCAAGAAAATCTAGTTACAAAAATAATGCATCTTACCCTAACAAGAGGATAAGTGTGTATCACTTTCTCAGCAGTCCCTGCCGTAGCCACAGCTTCTTCAGCCATCGTCCGTAAGAATAATAAATATTCAGATAAAATTCGACGCAACCACTTCACAAAATATAATTGTCAAAACGCGACACGTCTTTCCGTGGACCGTGCAATGCAACGTCTCCCCACTGTTTACCCGTTGCCTTGGAAACCGACGGAGGCGGGAAGATTCCGATTGATTTTTCTCAACGCAGTGCACTCGGTTGTGGCCAGCCAGCGCTAGCCAGCGTCACTGATCACTAAACTACTAATAGTAGTAAATAATGAGTATATCCTCCAAGGTTGAGCGTGGGAGCGTGGCTTGATTTTAGCGTGGCTAGTACCTACCTAGTTACTCATTTTCAACTTTTGATTATAATGAGATTATTATATTCAATATCAATATATCATCACGGGTTGTGAATTAATGAATAGTTAGGTAGTTACTTAACAACCGAAAGTGGTAGTCATTTGCAATATTATTGATTTTTTTTATGGATTTATGGGATTTTCCGAATCAATTACCCAAGCGGTTGAATTTTGAACACAGCAACGAAAATCTACCAAGTTATCAGCGACTGTAATTTGCTATCTCTTCCATTATAGCCTTCAGGCAAGGAGCAATGAATTAGCAATCACATACTGGCTTTAGGGACATAACCCGTGGATGACAATAGGTGGTTAAAATCATGTCTGTTTTATATACTGTAATAAATTATTTAACTTTAAAAATTATCCTAACCCAGTCTTTCGTAATTTACAGATATTCCAGTTCATTGTCCATCTCAGCACAATCACGAATCAACTGCTCTAAGAGTATCTAACTGACGAGAGACAAACTACCGAAACACATTTTTTCATGCTTGGAAATTTATTTATTTCATGGCAACATTAAGTAGCTGTCAATGTCAAAATCAGCTGTGTGTTTTGTGTTTCTCGAATGTAGATTTTAAAAATTAATTAATTAAACAAATCACTATATTTTAAACTATTGCATTACTATTATATAGGTGAAAACAATGGCTTCTCGTTTCAGTGGTGCTTTACAATTGACCGATCTGGATGACTTTATAACACCTTCGCAAGTGAGTAACAACCTAACCTATATTTATAAACAATATTTTGTTTTCGCTATTATATCTTGCTCATGACCCTTTTTACCTATATAATGGTCCGTGTGTCTTAGGAGCGAAGTAGCTTAACATACAGTGTTATAGACACAAAATTTTATACACAGATTTAGTTATTCGTATTCCTGCACAAATAAACCATCCATGAAATAATTATGATACATAATTACAGGAATGTATAAAACCTGTTAAAATTGAGAAAACCAAGACAAAAACTGGCGCCAAGATAAAAATAGGTGAAGATGGGTACTTTGATGTGTCAAGTGGCAGAGAACAGAAACTACAAAAGGTTGAGATTACTTTAGCGGACTGTTTGGCGTGCAGCGGATGTATCACGTCGGCTGAAAGTGTGCTGGTCACTAAGCAGAGTCAAGAGGAGCTATTGAGGTGAGTGATCATGATCATTAGGATACCATTAGGCTCATACTGACACAAAAGAAGAATGAAGAAAGTACAAAGTTAATTTCTTTTTCTTATAAAAGATATTTTTTAATTTATTTTCCAGAGTATTCTCTGAGAGAAAGTACACAGACAACAAGGGAGTGAGCAAAGATGTGAGTCTGATAGTGATATCTCTGTCACCACAGCCAACCCTCTCTCTCGCAGCCCGCTACAAGTTGACACCTGAGGAGGCCACTCACAAGTTAGCAGGTGCCTTTTTTATTTTATACTAACTGATATGACAGCTTCATCTTATTAGAAGCTTTTAATTTATCTACTCAACATAATATGATTTAATAGACTTTTTAAATCAGTACTCTTGCTTTGGCACAGTATATTTTTTTACTCACAAAAATAGTTAAATCTTAACTGTTATATTAATTATAGTAATTAAATATTTATTTTGAATTGAACAAATGACTGAGACAATTTTATTTTTAAAAATAACTGTGTTTTAACTAGGAAAAAAAAAAACAAGTTATGGCTCCTGCATAGTAAAACACCCTTCATGCATGATCTATAGTATAAGTACCAACAGTAAACAGAAGAACCTCTGAATTTGTCCAGGTTACTTCAAGAGTCTAGGTGCAGACTTGGTGTTGGACATGACCATAGCTGAAGACTTCTCACTGCTGGAGGCTCAGCAAGAGTTCCTGCAGCGCTATCAGAACCAGCAGAATGATCCCAACTCCAAACATCTGCCCATGCTGGCTAGTTCTTGTCCAGGTATTAATATATCATTACACCCACGGAGTAAATACAAAGAGGAGACGGCCTAAGCAACTGTGCACTGTGACTCCAACTAGGCCCTGACGTCATCACGTAGGCGTGGCTTTAGTCAGTGTATTGTTGGCGTTCGTCCTGTGCACAACTTCCCATTTTACGGTATATTCGCGCTAGAAGAAATAATAGAATGAAGTGTTGTGTTTTATCTTGTAAAAACTACTCGGATAGACGTTCTGATGCTATGGATGGCATCACATTTAATTTGTAAGTAATTTTATGCGTGATTTATTAAAATAGTTCTAGAAAAAGAACTTAGAGAGGGCGTTTCCAAATATAATCCTCTACCCGACATTAGATGGCGACACTTTGTGTCATGGGAACTAAAAATATTTAGGTACATAGAGCTCAGAATAATATATTTTAATAATCATATGTACTGAAATTTGTTCAACATTCATTCCTAAAGACTCTTTAATAGCTTAAATATAATTTTTGTAGATTTTATATCATATTTTAAACAGGCCGCCATCTATCGTCAACTATGAACAACAAACATAAAGATAACAAAAAAACAGGGCCGTAATTAGAATACAATTATTTTAACGAATGTCCCGCGGCTGTCTCATAGATGGAAAGTACTTAAAACATTAAATACGCTGGACATAAAAATATAAATTAAATATTCTATCTACAATAATTTATTTAAAGTACTTTCCCTCCGTAAGAAAACTAGTATGGTGTTGTTGTTTACTTAATTTAAAGTACTTAAAGCCCACCTAGTTTATTAATTTTTTTCGTTATAATTTGTCTATTATTTATTCTGCCTCTGAAATTAGTTTTACCTACTTGACCATATCAAAAAAATCATGTTAAGTATGAAGCTTCTTTCGCGTCATGCGGCTTTTGATTTAGTCTGGTATTACTTATTTATTTGACATTAATGGTTAAGAAGGATTGTCACGTAAACGGGAACAGTTTTTTTTTTCTAAAAGTACTAGCTTTGTAAACAATCTTGATAAGTCTTTTTAACATAATAAGTCATTTAAAATTAAGAGAAAAACTAATAATCTTCATTCGTCATTCATCAAAAACCTTTATATTCCAAAATTTTTTTTCATAGTATTTCTATTTCAATAAAAAAAATATGTATCAAGATGGTTCGCAAAATTAATAAAAAAAAAAAAAAAAAACAAATTAATAAAAAAAAAAAAAAAAACAATTTACTCCTTGGTACGAAAATTCTGAGTACGACCCCGTTGCATTTTGCACTTAGTGACATCTAGCGTCAGATAGTTATATAACTACAAAGTAAAATCGACAGAACGAGCGAGTAGTTTAGCTATAGACCGGCAGATGGAAAATAAAGAAGTGGGCGGGATTTAACACCCCCTCACCCCGCAAAATGTCACGCAATGTTTCATAGGGAAATCGAATTACGACATCTCCTCTTTGTATTTACTCCGTGATTACACCTGATTTATTCTATTGAGTCTATTGATGATACCTTCAACCAGGTAGAATTCCCAACGACTATTGCAAATTTTCTTATGGAGAACACTTTGCTCGACCTGGAGATCAAACCCAATACCTTACGTTCAGCAACCGCTCTTGCGATTTTGCAACTAGATCCAGGAGGCAGTTTACAATTAAGAATATCTCAGTCCATTGCATGACTTCATAATAATTTATTATTATGAGTAACATAATTGTTACACAGTCATTTGTTTGTGTAACTTAGTTATAGTTGATACAACAGTGTGTTTCATTAAATAAAGACAAAACAATCTGTATAGTAACATAGACTTCAAATTAAAATTTGTTTGCTGAGCAAATCTTTAGATTGTGTAACTAAATAAGTAGTTGCCGTTTGTTCCCACCAATAGGAGACTTTATGTTCTTAAGTTTTAAACGAGAGCAATTAGTTTCAATATTTAGGTATAATCATAGGAAATGCCAGCGTGTCTAGTATACTTACACTCAGCGGCGTGCACAGAGTTTTTAGACAGGGTTGGTATAAAATTTTAAAAGCTTACTTACTAGTAATTCCTACTGCATATTGGAATTGGTTCTTCTTGTCGATTAAATAATGATGTATGTAATTTGCCACCTCAAATATCTTATAATAAATATTTATCTGAGTTATGTAGGGTAGGCAGTGTCTTTTTGTCTTTATGAACCGCACGCCTCTGCTTACACTTCATAACATGTGGGGAGATGCTACTTCTAGTCCTATTAACATAACGTCTTCTTCTTATTTCTTTAGCTGCTTTATAGCAATCTAAAATTCTCACATACATTTTACCTGCTACTAAAGCATTCAAAATCCCTTAGTCGCATTTTACATCAGTCACACAACACGCGGGGACGAGCTACTTCTTGTTATTTTAAATATAGCCCCTGTATTCCTCGAATTGTAAAGTGGGTGCTGTTATTGAGTCCCATAAAATACTAGAGTTCAAAACTCCTTGCTGCTACTGGAAATTTCAAAATTTTGTGATGTGCAATAAATTGGATTTGTTTGGTATAATACTCTGTCCGACCAGAGGCCCTAGTGTAAGTTTCTTTTGACAAATTCGATTTATTACATCGAACGCGTTCGGCGCTCCGATTGGTGGAGAGCACGAAACGGACCAATCGGAGTTCCGACCGCGTTCGATGTAGTAAATCGAGTTTGTCAAGAGAAACTTACACTAGGGGTACCGGCCATCAAACACAAGTCGCATTTTCGACAGTTAATTTCATAACTATCCCCTAAAATAAACCTGAATCTTAAAACCACTAAGCAGAGCCTGACTGAGATAAAATATTCTAAAATCTGAGGCACTGCGCAGGTTGGGTATGTTATGCAGAGAAGACCCACGGCAACTTCATCCTACCCTACATATCGAGCACCAAGTCGCCGCAGCAGATCATGGGCTCACTCGTGAAGCAGTACCTGTCCAAGTGCAAGGAGCTGACCCCTGGGGAGATATACCACGTGACTGTTATGCCGTGCTATGACAAGAAGTTGGAGGCTTCGAGGGAAGATTTCTACAGCGAAATGTTCAGCTGTCACGACGTTGATTGTGTTATTACTGCAAGTAAGTGCACGATATCGTATCATTAGATTTCATGGAAGTTTTAAGTAGGTTTTAGAATCGGGTGGAAAGCTTAGGCGTAGGAGATTTCGCCAGCCTCCTATGAGAGGTTCCACAGAGTTTTATTGACTCTTCCTTAACAGTTCTCATAATAGCACTCACAAATGTCTTTCTGTTGACAAAAATACATTTGAGAATTCCAAAGTAACCGGTGCGGAACTGGATTAGCTTTGGGGCACATTCAGTGAAACCTTCCGTTCGTGCTAAAAATAGGTTTTTGTTTGGATCAGTTGAGCTGGAACAGATGCTAGAGTTGAGCAGTAAGTCGCTGAGTGACGTGTCGGGTGCGGAGCTGGACTGGCCGTGGGGGGCGGCGGGCGAGGCGCGGGCGGCGCTGCACAGGCATGTGGGGACGGGCTCCGGGGGATACGCCGACCACGTGTTCCTGTACGCCGCAGAACAACTGTTCGGGGAGAGTAATGCCAAACTCGTCTATAGGAATTTGAGGTAGGTTAATAATGTTTGTCCATCGTTATAGTTTCAGTGACGTATTATTAAAGTGTCTGATTGACTATTAAAATGTACGGTCGTATATGATTTTACCTTGAGCACCATGAATGGCTCTCTGTGACTGTGACCGCAGTATGTTAGCAGATAAGAGGATGTTGATGAAATTACCTAATTGCCTTTTTTGATACCTGGGGCGGTCTAGGGCTTCGATAGGGGTCGCTCAATGCCCCGGGCGAGTGTCGATTGGGGCTCCGATGCCAATATATTCGTATCTTAATTCTAAATAATTCAAAACGTTTCGTTTAACGAAGTAGTGCCCACCCTTATAATTATAAAGACGGCGGTTTATCCATTCCACATGGTTAAATATTTTTAGTACCGATATAGCAACAACCAATTAACACCCACTACTGTTATTGATTTTCCTGTTTCAATTACCAGCAACTGCACTATCACTAAGATCTTTGTAAACTAAACTGTAATATCAATGAGCTAAACAATGATTGGTTTCTTTAATAAAGTCGGTAACAATATCCGGTGTGTGTTGCGACATCGTACCTGCGTCGCGGACGTGACCCGCAGGCGCGCATTGTATGAACGTTCCAATTATTAGTCAATGAGCATTCCAATTGTTTACAGTGTTGTTCCAAACACTGGACTCGTTTTCAGTTCTACAGGTTATTCAGTGAATAACTATGTTGTGACCTGTAATTGAAAGAAAACACTTGATTTCCTTAGTTGATTTTGTAACATATCATCACGCATGTTATCGCTGAGGTGTACTACTGTACGAGTATATACACATTTCGCCAATCTTGGCCTCGCCTTTGCCATCTAATGGGCACAATTCCCAACTCCGGGTTGCTATTGAAGAGTTACTTATAGAAAATTTGAATAATACTTTGCATGACACGGGAATCAGCAGTTGCGCTAGCGACTACTAGACCATCATTAGCGTTTATGTGAAATATATGATGTACGTATTGATGCTTGTAAACCCCCTTGATATCTTTTGGAGGGTATAGGAGACTTCACCACGGTAGCCGATAACCAGGCTAAAATAATGAGGACGTTTCATGAATACATACCTATTCAAAATCTACTTGTACGTACTACGGAAAGAGCAATCTCATCCCAGTGCCGGATTAACCACGTAGCAAGAGTAGCAATTGCTACGGGACCGCAAACCCGCCCACCTCCGCCTGAGCGTAATTTTTTGAGTAAGTGAATTTACTTGATGTCACAAAAATGTGAAACTTTACACCTGTTTAACGTCTAAGTCAATCCACGTCAGACAAACATGACAAAATATTTTGTTGGCGAAAATAAAACACAGAATTTCATACGGTAAACGCACAAGTTCTACAAAAAGTCACTTTATACTTAAGAGCCCATGGCAGATCAAGGGCCCCTCGGTAGAATTTGCTACGCGCCCCGCGCTTGTTTAATCCGGCACTGACCCATCCGTAGTACTATGCTACTATATTCTTTGAAACACTTTTTTAACTTATAATTTGCCTATATTTTATAAATAATCCAGATATGTATATTAAAGTATCATAACGTACAAACGTGTTTTTGTCAATATATAATTAATTTATCTCTCCAGAAACCCTGACTTCCGCGAGGTATCTTTAGAGAAGGACGGCAAGGAGGTGCTGAAGTTCGCGGTGGCCAACGGCTTCAGGAACATCCAGAACTTGGTGCAGAAGCTCAAACGGGGCAAGTCACCGTACCACTACGTCGAGGTCATGGCCTGCCCGTCAGGTTTGTTCTTATCTTGATACTCTCTTTAACAGAAAGAAAGTCAGAAGCGAGTTAGAAACCACAGTTGTTCCGCGCAAAAATACGTAAACTGAAATAATTTATTTCTCAGTCATATATTGATTAATTAAAAAAAAAAACACTTTTTTGTTAAAAAAAAGTAAAAGTAATATCATTAAACTTCTTCATTCGCCTTTGTAATTTTTGCTACATTAGCCAAGTAAAACATAAAAAAAGGATTAGTAGTTTTGTGGTATATTCTTCAAAAATCAAACGTGATGTATTGCGATGTTCGTATCGATGCACGCGGGTCTGTGCATTGATGAACTGAAACTCTGAATGCGCCGCAATGAACTTAGCACTTAATTGTTTATTATATCTATTAACCATTCTGGCAATGAGAAGCAAACACAATAGTATGCGGGTCTCGGGACCCTTCCGCAGCTTGATGAATTAACTTTTAAGTACTTGGCTTCGAAACGAGTGGCTTTGGCTTCATAACTATTAGCAACCTTCAACATTCTAGGATGTCTAAACGGGGGTGCGCAAGTCCGTCCCGTGTCAGGCGAGAGCGGGCGCGAGCTCGTAGCCCAACTGGAAGCTATGTACTCGCAGCTGCCGCTGGCTGTGCCCGCGGACAGCAAGCTGCTCCGCAAGCTGTACGCCGACTGGCTGGACGGACTGGACTCCGACAAGGCGCGCGCCATGCTGCATACGGGATACCATGCGGTTGAGAAGTCCGATATCGCGCTTAATATTAAGTGGTGAGCCGTCGTGATATCAACAGTGAGGCTTGTCTCTTGCGTGTACGCTTCATATTATACTTATACTGAAATTCAGAGTTTTGTATTCATATATCGTACATATCGTCACTTTGCTAATAATACCGCGCAAGTAAAATTTGATAAGTTTTCTGAAGATACCTTAAATTCTTATAAACAATTTCGTAAATGGTGTGCAGTAAAGTGTTAATAATTGCATTATATTGTATTGTATTTTTACAAATTTACGTATTTTTTTTATAAGAAATAGTTAATCAATTTTTTGTCTCTTTTGAAAACTTATTTAATTTTAAGCGACAATATGCAAAATATCGCCCTCTATTCTCACTTTGATACAACTTATTACATGGATAAGCATATAGCTTATTGGTCTAGCGATAATAATCGTATCGTCATATGAATCCCGAGCCTCCTTGGTGTGCCGAGACCTTACAATAACCTAGCTAGTTTCCTTTGTCGCTCTCTCAGCTAAAGCCACTATAACACTTATCAACGTTATCACTATAATCTACTCAGTATTCTACGGTAGGATTACAATCGAGTATAATAATATATGTAGCGACCTCCTGGCTCCTTGTATATGAAAAAGCCTCAAAGAATTCAGTATAAATATTGTATGAAACAAATACCAATGTAGTTGTAAGCTTATTATAATTGTTAATTACAATACTATAATATAATTATACATTGTTTCGTCTTTAGTTCTAAGTTAAGCTATGTTGTGATATTGTATAGTTGTTTATATATACATATAGTTGTAAATATCACGATCTAATTGTAAGAATAATACATTTGTTTGAAAACTTCGTGTTTGCGTGCTGACCACTCATTTACATGTATGAACAACTTAGTCACTATAAATATTTATTTTTTCTTTATAATATAAATGGATGACCTCAAGTGTCGCAACCAAATGCGGCTTATTTAAATTTTTCAGTCGCGGGCTAGCTAGGCTAGTTCCAGTTGTTTCAGAAATCATTTTTCTTTGTATATTTTTTTTACAAGTTATACTAAACAGTTTTAAGCATTAAGTCTTGTAGATTACAACATTCTGTGAAAGGTGAACGTCCAACATTCCTTAAGCTGCCTATTAAAAAATTTCAGCTTCGATACATGCTACTATTTTGACACGGTTCATAACTTGAGTACTAGATATTTAGTTAAGTCAGTGTACCTAACTAACCGTGGTTAACTGCTGATCCTACTCGGTCGTTGGTCGTGGTTGTGAAGCAGTCGCGGCCCGCGTGCGTCACGTGGCGAGTGTATCGCCTTCCGGTTGAATGAATAACGATCGCGGCGCTCGATTGTATTCACCGCGCATTGGCGAGTGCGGCCGCGGCGCGCGACTAATCTTCTGTTGAACAAATAATGTTAAGTGTTTACATAACAAGCGGTAAAGTGCGCCGCTACTGACTGCCACAGACCGCTAGTGCGAGTGCGATGGGGGGCTCGCGAGGCACCGGCACCAGGATATACTGTGTTCTGTTCTGCACCATCATCAAGGCCGTCATCAGCACGGGGCTGGGCAAGTGCCCCGTCTACCCGCCGCTGCCCAACTTCGACATACAGCGGGTGAGTGACTTCTCTTCTCATTTAGTTAATGTTACTGATAATACCTTACTTCCATGTTAAGTGTACGTTAGTTAACGCATTTGTAGTAGGCTTTAAGTTACAACTTTTATCCTACTTATGGCAGTTTTATTCAAAAGTTTATCTGTAAAATCATAGGAAAAGCGCTTTTATTTTTTATTATTTATTCAACTTTGGTTTTCCTGTGAGGGAAACCCGGGTGGGTTCTGTGTTTACTACCTAGGTACAGCTTCTATTTAATACTGTGAATACCGATAATAGCCATATTTTAAAATTTTAAGATTTACATTTTCTCGGGTCTCATGCCAGACATCAGTTTCTTCGTACATAAAATTGCAATTTCTTTTCTTTCGAAGCGCAAATGGTCTCACATGCATCACTGCAAGTATACTACCCTAAGAATATTCTTGTGCCTATTCTCCAGACTACATCATCCATAACTGACTAATAAATATATAATACAGCCCTGATTTAATATTTTTATTTTATTCCGTGGAAGGTTTGATTGTTTGAAGCCTCAAACTCATAATTACGGCCGTGCTTTATCTAATAACGTACGTGGAAGGCTTTGGGGCTGCACTTTTAAATACGAGATTATTTAGTATTTTCGTTGTGCTAGTAAACACGTTGATGTTTAGTCTATATATTCCAATGTTCGCTGTAAACAGTCACCTTGCGACCTGTTCAAGTCCGAATGTCAACCGGTCAGTACGTAGCCATGCATATGTTTAGCATAATGCATAAAACATAGTTAGGTGAATCGGAAGGAAGCGCCTAGAATGCTGAATGTTACACCAATCTTTACATGCTTTGAGTTTACACAGCGCGTGAAAAACTTTATACATAATACATAACTTTACGTTAGCCACGCATAGTTAAATAATAGTCAGTTCGAACGATCGCGATGTGCGTATTATTATTTACTTTATAAATTGTAATTTTTTATGCAATCCGAATATAGGAGATTTTATGTGCTATAATTAAATAATGAGGAAAACTCTAGCTAGGTATTTTATTTACCTAATAAGCAAAGCAACTAGGAATTATCATAAATAGTTTCCAGGATTTAGTAATCATGTTGATTACTATGTATACTTATATAGTAGGTAGGGACTCGTATTGTCCATGTGGAACTATGTTCACTAACTGAATTTTTCATAAATATTCAATCAAATCATTGGTCGATGAACTTCAAAAAATAGATTTAACTAGCCACTTTACGCTTTACCTAGAGGACAATTCTTATATTTGTTCCTTTGGAAATTAAACATATCAATGTATTCCATGAAGGTTTACAGTATAAAAACAAATATTCCAAATATAAACATTAATACCGACACGGGAATATTACGTTACGATGATATTATTCTTTAAGACGAGGATTATTTGTATGTAGTTGAGGGATTATAATTAAGAATCTATAGCACAATGGCATAACACAATACCGCTGGAATAAATATACCGCACGTTCCATTAATAGTATCTAAACTCGAAAGTTTACTAAGTCATATACTTAGTAATTGGAAATTGGAAGATTAATAGAAAAGCAGTATAGAAATGTTTTAACTGAGGCAGTTCAACAACGCCACATGACTTGTGTAGTTGACTTCTTCTATATACTGTTTTGAAAGTGTTGTTGACTGAAAACACGGTTGTTGTGATATTTGAATGTCAGCGACCTTGATGTCTGTTTACATCGTACCAGTTCACTTCAACAACATTATTGTGGTACCTATGTACAGGGTCGGCGATCGTTTGAGCTTGTATGCCATAAAGCTGCTGTAGACATTTTGACTGGATATGTATCCATAGTCGTCCCTACCAGAATGAGAGTTAGGCTATGTCAGCCAATTATGTATTGGGGCAATGAACTTGAAACGTTAAATCTGCCCTCTGTCATCAGCGACGCTTGTTGGTAAGTTTGATGTTTGTAGAAGGTAACTTAATATTCTGCAGTCCTACAACTAGCTATCTGGTCTTACTATTTTACTTAATGTTGCAGATGACAGGCACTTGGTACGAAGTGGAGAGATCCTTCTACCTGGTGGAAATCACAGCGAGCTGCACCGAGCTCGACATATCGCTCAACGAGAGGGGATACCTACTCATCACTATAAACACCGTCAATAAATGGTTAGTTATAAATAATTTGAAACGGTTGAGCGGTCAACTGCTGCGCTATGTGTCACAGGTTCGATTCTCGAACAGAACAAATTTTTGTATGACCTATAGATTATTGTTCCGAGTCCGGATATTTGCGCATGTGAGCATTTGTGTTTGTAAACGCACTCACGATACATGAACTATAACTGGTGTTTTTTTATTTTACCGTTTTACTGATGGCTGTTTAATGTTTACACCCGGACGGATGGATTCTAGTCCTGAAGGAGTTCAGTACTACAAGTCAGTGCATTATTAGATGACCATTCATGATACTAAATTTGGTATGAATATCTAAGTTAACAGAAAAGATTTTTAACTAAGTAAATAACAAATTGGATATCCGATTGCCCTTGGCGGAATTACCCTCATCTGTCACCAGGACATCATTAACAGACTCGGGGTGGGTGTAGGCAGGGGCCAGGAAAGCCGAATTCTATGAGGATGATAGATGTCTGTGGCTCCATACAGACACTGGACCATCTGCGGTTGAGCTCCATCTCTTGTAATGTGTAGGACATTGGAGTCAATCAAAATGCTAGCCTTGTTTTGGGCCTGACAAATTTAAAATTAACCATCGACACGAAAAGAAAATGATTTATAACGCAATTGCCATCACGCTATTCATTGAAGATATACAATTTGCAATTAAAACGCAATAGGTCATGACTCGGTTACGGTTGCATCACAATTCTTACATGAATTTAACATACAGACAGGATTCCTCAATTCGTTTTATCTGACCGTACTTAATTGTTTGACGTCATGAAGTACGAGTATTATAGCAATACCGGTATTGTTCTGCTTTCAGCTGTTTATTTATAATTAAATCAGTCAAACCTTATGTAATATAAGGTCTGTATTCAGGGATAGCAGATATTTAGCTGCATCCTGGGTAGACTGACTGTCGACCTCAACATACGTAGTAAAACGTACCTATGTTTTTGTTTAGCCTCCGTTTCACCCAATGCTTATACAGAAGTAAAGTGACGTGCTAATAAATTTTTAACATGCTATGTTCCCAGGACCAACAATCCGTCGACGACGTACGGCATCGGCATCCCGAGCCACAACGGCTCGTCGATCTTCCGCTACAAGCTCAACAACCGGGTGCCGTACATCATCGGGCGCCTGCTGCCGGGGGCCGGCGTCTACAACATCCTTTTCACGGACTACGACCAGTTCGCCATCGTGTGGTCCTGCACCAGCGTCAGTATTGCACATTCAGGTCAGTTCACGTTTCAGTTGTGAAAAGAAGGTGGACTGGTAGACTAACTCTAACTGCTAAACAATTTAAATCAAATTATAATATCATGTTGACACGTGCAAAAAAACTTAACGGAATATGGTTTATTTTCTTTCACTGTTAGCATTATTTAATATGTGTATTTTGAATGTATTATATAATAATGATAACATTGTTCCACTATTTTTGAACACTTTTCTTTTTGTCATGAACACAAGAATGCCAAAGGCGTTACTCACTATTGTAGTTTATACAGCGAGTGTGAGTAACATGATTATCATCAAGTCTAGTATAGGATCTTTATATGCATGTGTTCAAAGACTAAGCTATGGTTGACGAGTTTCGACTCCTAGCTTATCATCTAATAGCTCTTTCTTTATAATGTTCCAATTTCTTTAACAGATCATATATGGGTGTTGGGTCGTCGCCGCGAGATCGAGGCTCCGGTGCGTGCGCAGATTTACGCCATCATGGAGGAACTCCGCCTCGACCCCGACAGGCTCATCATATCCAAGAACAACAACTGTACCCATACCAGCATATCACAAAATAAAATTTAGAGAATAATGTGCGTTTTAAATGACTAAAATATTTCCATCCTTCGGGGTCTTTGGTTCTGTTAGACATTGACACAAATGTTGAATGAAGTCCATACGGTTCAATTTCCACTGGCACAAAGTCTGAACGCAGCATCATGGAAAGTAAATTGAAGCCTAGCAGATGCTAGGCTTCAATTTACTTTCCATGAAAAATGATGAAAAAACTTCTCCTATGCTAAATGTGATGCTAGATAGCATCACATTTAGCATAGGAGAAGTTTGGAAATAAAAAATACAACTCCATCATCACACTTTCTATTTTTTGTAAAAATATGTATATTTACAATAAAGTTTAGTATAGTTAAAAAACTTATGAGAAGTTCAATACAAATTTATCATCAACCATAAGGAATTTTTCATGAACAACCAATGTAAAATTAGGCCCTGTTCATGAAATAAACATTTACGAAGAGCTCGTAATACTGACATGAAATTGTTCAGAAAGTTTAGAATATTTAACCTGCAAAGATAATTCAATGGTTCAAAATTCAACAAAGAACTCAATTTTGTTACTATTATAATATTTGGATTTATTGCTAAAAAGATATGTTCTTTAGTGACAACTTTTCATTAAATTATCTTCACTGATTTACATGATTATTTCAGTTGTATGTGAACAGATACCATGTGATGATAAGTATTTTTCGAGATTAAAAATAAAGACGGAATCGTGCTATAAACCTAAAATAAGTGCGTTCAGAATGTAATGTTACCGCATAATATATTTTAATAACAAACAAAAAGTTAGAAGTTATCTGTAACAACATTAATCTATTAATTTGGCCAAGATTATTCATTTAAATAGAGTCAAACAGTTTGGTTATCATATTTGGCATAGTATTGAAACAACATAGTTATTACATCATAACATTCAACAGACACAGTATTGGTTAATATCAGAGCTATTGCTGTTACTGATTCCTATATTTTATTATAAATATCAAGATCTAATAGTTTTGAAATCACTATGAAGATTGGATGGCTTACATTATTTATACAGTCTTAGTACATATATTGCTGTAAAACGACCATCAGTAAAGGCAAGAAGATCTATAATATACTATGTTAGTTACTTATTGTAACCTTAGGCTTTATGTAACATGATAATAAAATTAAATAAAAAACAACAATATGCTGCAATCTTCAACATTATTTGTGCTGAACAAAAATAAAGTGTATTATAAAAACAAATGATAGGACAATAAATTAATTTGAACAATACTTTGTTAAGTACTGAAACAACTGCATCTTTGATAAACAGCCGGAATTACATTATCAATTTAGAAACTGACACCAATTCTATCGAAAATTAAACAGTTGAAAACAAATTTAAATATACACCACACATACAGTGATAAATTACTGAACACAAGTAATTTGTAGAAAGTATTACCAAGTCTAAATATTAACACTCTAAAAATTATTTTCTCTACTGACAACACAGTTTCTCACTTCTGTCATTTTCAGGCACTCAGCGTCACGGTTTCTGTAGTCATACTGTGATATTGAGGATATACTGTCTACAGGACTGTCACACACATTGTCAGCCTGTGGTAGCCCGGGGTTCTGTACATGCTGTTTATTATTCTGCATGCCATACTGGTGCATCCAAAGCTGCTTCTCTTCTACCTCTCTGCTTACCACCACAAACAATTCCTTTTCTTTGCTTTCTAGTTGCTCTTTTAAGTATGCTATTAGATCACTGCTCTGAAAGTTGAAAATAATCTTGTAAAAGTCATTTATTTCTTATATTGAGACATCAGGCACAGGTTCAATAACAAATGCGTAGAAGTTACAAAAAAATCTAAAAACAATTACCCTTCCTATAAGCTGGGGAGCCTCCAGCTTGGAGTCAAGGTTATAGAAGTTCCCTTGTATTTGTCGTATTGTGATCCAGTGCCGGCGCCGCAGCGGCAGCATCACAAACCCCAGCTTGTAGTCAGATGGCACATTCAGGATGAAACCACAGATGTTTGACAAGTCCAAACAACCAGGATCTCTGGAAATATAGGAGGCCACATTTACAACAAGCATCAGTGCTTGATATTCATATACTTCTTATGAGTTAGGATATTTCTGTAATTCAATCATAAACTTGCCCTTTATTAATTAAAGTAACATAACAATACATCTAGATCCACAAGGTTGGGCAGGTGTACTACTGTTCACCAAAGAGTCTTTAAATTATGATATTAATGTGTTATACACTTACTTCCTCTTATCAAACCACACAGCTTCACAGCCTTTCTTCTGTAAAGCTGCCATTATCACGTTGATATCATAGTTGCCAAGCCCTAACAAGGACCGGTGCGGATTGATCCACACATTTGGTGACAGTCTACTGCATATTGCATCTAACTCTGATTTTGAATATGTACCCCGCATCTGAAAACATCACACAATACATTATTACGGACTCAATATTTACACATAAATAGCTGTACGTAATAACAAACATAACTTTGGTATGTTTAACAACAGCACGCTTCATGGCCAAAACTGACGTATTACAATAGCACTCATTA
The DNA here is from genome assembly GCA_947562105.1 of Shargacucullia verbasci. NCBI lineage: Eukaryota > Metazoa > Arthropoda > Insecta > Lepidoptera > Noctuidae > Shargacucullia > Shargacucullia verbasci. The sequence goes on from OX387284.1 coordinate 1,824,542, forward strand.
TAATTCAATAATTACCTGAAATAAATTGTTAAGCGCGTGTAAAGCGCACAGCTCTTTAACCTGTTTTTCATGATAAATTGTTTGTTTCGAACTCATCGCGTTTTCGTCCCATTCAAATTGTTTCTTCTGAACAAAGCCACATTGTCCTCACTCCTTAAACTCTCAAAGATAACAGGAATTTAATGTTAATTCACAAGATACGTAGAATATTGTAGTGATTTTGTAATATTTTATTCGCAAAAACCTAAAACAACTTGACAATTTTCTTTGACAAACAATTTTGACAGCTGTTTAATTATTTTTTTTTTGGAATTTTATGACCTGGTAACTAAGACCTTTAAGTCAAGTCTTATTTTATTTTATGAAACACTGCACTATGTACTTATCACTTCACTTTTATATTGTTTGAATAGTGTTTTTAATATATTTATATATCGGTTTGTAAGTGTTTTTGTTTTTTAATAACAATTCAAGTGGCGGCGGGCGGGATGAAGAATCGCACTTAAAGTTTACATCACTAAGTTCACTAGCCAACACTAATCTGTCAAGCAAGAAGTTTTGACAGTCAAAAATAAGATGCTCCATGGTTCCTTCTTGGGATTCACAATGTGGGCATGTATTGTTTATATTAATGCCAAGTCTAAAAAGGTGTGACGGTGCAGTATTATGGCCAAAGCGTAATCTATTTATCGTAGTGATAAATTCTCGGCTGGCTTCTTTCAATTTATTGTACCAGGGTCTAACAGGTAATCTTTCTTGAATACTTCCATACCACTTTCCTTTGATGTCTTGGTCTTTCTTCCACATTTCTATCCATAACTTATATATATTTTCATTAATACATTGCAGGAAATCAGTCATAGGAATTTCCATTGCGTTTCTAACATCAACAGCATTATAACCTTCATAAGCAGTTTTATCAACTATCTCATTGCCAGAGATACCTCGGTGAGAAGGTACCCACAGGAAGGCAATTTTGATGTGCTTAAGATAATATTGATGAATTATTTCTTTGATAAAATACAGAATATAATTTGACTTAAACGAAACTGTAAGGTTAGATAAGGCTTTTATCAAACTCAGTGAATCAGAGACAATCAAAAAGTATTTACAATTGTTATTTTGGCGAATATGTATTAAAGCCTGATAAACTGCATATGCCTCTGCAGTGAATATAGTACATGTATTGTGCAGAACAAAGCTTTGAGAGAGTTTAGCATGTGGATCATATATAGCAGCACGCACATAATTACTCCCCCTACTGCCATCAGTGTAAATAACATAATAATTCTTATTTTCTGCCAAAAATTGCAACATATCTAAATTATTATTAATGGGATTTTGCAATTCTTTGATGGGATGTGAAATACACTGATAAGAGAAAGAGTAACATGGCCATGGGCACTGTTTTCTAATACCAGTAAAACTATTTTCTGTTTCCAGCAATATTTTGGACAATGTTGGAGATTTGCCATTCAAGAGATCTTCTCCTGTTGTTAGAGGCCCAGGAGTTCTACTTACAGAAGGTACAATTTTGTTTATTATTTTTCTGTTATTTGCAGCAATTAATTTAAGACAGAATCTCTCTGCAAGTAGGATACGTCTCAAAATTAAGGGCATAATTTTAGTCTCCACTTCCATGGCCCTTATGGGAGTAGAGCACATTGCACCAGAAATTGTTCTCAAAGCCCTGTTCTGCAATAGATCTAGTTTATTTACATGAGTACTATTTATATACACTAGTGAACTATAATCAAAATGACTTCTAACTATACTTTTATACAAAATTGACAATATTTTCGGGTCTGCTCCCCATGAGACACCTGCAAGACATTTAATTATATTTAAACCTTTAAGAGCATTCTTTGATATACAGGGTGTCCCAAAACTCAACGTCAAGCCGAAACGGGGTGACAGGATTGATCATAACCATCACGAGAAAAATCTGAAAAAAAATCTATCCCATGCAGTTTAAAAATTATGGGCATTTTAAGAAAAACCTAGAAATTTGATCAAACTGTACCATTTTTCGGTTATTGTGGTTATTCTTTTTTATTTTTGTTCATTTGAACTTTGGAAACGTAATCCTAAATAACATTTCTAGAATCCCAATAAAAAATAATGACACAATTGCCTCAAGTTTCCGAGAATTGAGACTATTTGTTAAACTACGAATTTAAAATTTTCAAGATTCGTCGACTTTGACAGGCCCTCCTATAAAAAAAATGTACTAGAGTGCCTTGGCAAGTGGCATTAAAAGTTGGCGCATTTAATCAGAATTCTAAAATGGTACAATACTTGTTAGTTCCATACAAAATAGAAAAGAGTAAAAAAATTAAAACCTCAAGTAACCCGATTTTTGCTATCTCATTTTACTCAGTTAAAATGTTTTTAATTCACACAAGCTCTAGGTAGGTTCTTAATTTTAAGACAAAATGATGAGAGAGATGGATAATGGGTATGTTCGCCATGAGTGAGCGAGACAGATAGTGACGCCACTTTTACCAAAGTGAAAAAAAGTTAGTAAAATTAGTAAAATAATTAGGTTTGTTGGAATAAAAGTCAGATGATAGAGAAATAACGTTTTTTATTACAATAAATGTTCAAATTGTTTACCATCAGCCTCAATACAAGCCCTACATCTTCTTAAAAAAGATCTACTTATTAGTCGGGCATATCTTCGAGAGTTGATCGCCTCAGCTGCTTGAGAAATGCGTTCACGCAGGTCGGCTACGTTCTCAATGGGCTTTGAGTAAACTTTTTCTTTGAGAACTCCCCAATAGAAAAAATCCAGGGGATTTAAATCTGGTGAACGGGCGGGCCACGAGATAGTGCCCGAACGTCCAATCCACCTTCCCGGATATTCCTGGTCAAGGAAATCTCTTACTTGCACTGCGAAATGCGCTGGGCAGCCATCTTGTTGAAACCACATGTCGCGAAGATCTGCTAGTGGTACGTCCTCTAACAGGGTTGGTAAATCTTCTCTTAAAAAATGTAGGTAATTAGTTCCATTCAAGTTCTCAGGCAGTTCAATAGGCCCAATAATTTTACCGTTTAAAATTCCGGTCCACAGGTTTACTTTAAAACGATACTGGGATCTATCTTCTCGCATTAAATGTGGATTCTCCACATGCCACTCGTGATAATTGTGCAAGTTCATGTAACCATCTTTTTTAAATGTCGATTCATCTGACCAGAGAATTTTTTGGATGAATTGGGGATTCTCATTATGCCTCTGTAGCATTGTTCTACAAAAAGAAATCCTTTCCTGATAATCTCGAGGTAGAAGACTTTGAACTCGTTGTACGTGAAACGGATGCATTTCGGCTCTTTGTAAAATACGATGAGCAGTGCTTTTCGGTATTCCCGTTCTTTCTTCAATTCCACGTACGGAAATACTTCGGTCACGTGCGACCTCTTGCAATACTTCTTCCTGGAAAGGAAACACAGGTCTACCTCCAGCCTGTATTTGATTCGGGAAATGGCCGCCCTCTGTGAGTGAACGGTGCACATTAACAAACACGCGGTGATCCGGGTAGCGCTCTAAATTTGGATATCTTTCACGATAAAGTCTAGCGGCAGCACTTGCGTTGCATCTGCATTCCCCATAAATGAGGTGCATGTTCGCATATTCTTGTGAAGTGTAGCGCGTAGGCATGGTAGATAAAAAGGATGCCAACACAAAAGTCCAGAGAGAAGCCAAAGTTGCCGGTATGTTATCAACAAGTCCAATTCACAAAGATTCAAGTCCAAAAAGAGAAGCCAAAGTTGTCAGTACTAAATCAACACAAGCGAATACGAACGTGCGCAGTAGACGAATGAGCGAAACGTACTAACTGGTTGGTGTCGGACTGGTAGCGTAGCCATTTGCTTGGCTGAAACTAGTGCGAATGAAACAGATAGATGCCATAGCATCTATCTGTTTCATTCGCACTCGTTTAAACGACGCATCTCCGTCTCAATGCGTGGCGTCACTATCTGTCTCGCTCACTCATGGCAAACATACCCATTATCCATCTCTCTCATCATTTTGCCTTAAAATTAAGAACCTACCTAGAGCTTGTGCGAATTAAAAACATTTTAACTGAGAAAAATCTGATAGCAAAAATCGGGTTACTTGAGGTTTTAATTTTTTTACTCTTTTCTATTGTATGGAACTAACAAGTATTGTACCATTTTAGAATTCTGATTAAATGCGCCAACTTTTAATGCTACTTGCCAAGGCACTCTAGTACATTTTTTTTATAGGAGGGCCTGTCAAAGTCGACGAATCTTGAAAATTTTAAATTCGTAGTTTAACAAATAGTCTCAATTCTCGGGAACTTAAGGCAATTGTGTCATTATTTTTTATTGGGATTCTAGAAATGTTATTTAGGATTACGTTTCTAAAGTTCAAATGAACAAAAATAAAAAATAATAACCACAATAACCGAAAAATGGTACAGTTTGATCAAATTTCTAGGTTTTTCTTAAAATGCCCATAATTTTCAAACTGCATGGGATAGATTTTTTTTCAGATTTTTCTCGTGATGGTTATGATCAATCCTGTCACCCCGTTTCGGCTTGACGTTGAGTTTTGGGACACCCTGTATATTTAATATGTTCCTTAAAAGTTAAATTCCTATCTATTACTATGCCTAAAAATTTCTTTGAATTTACTGGATTTATAAATTCTCCATTATAAATAACTTTTGAATTTGTGTTCTCATTGCCAAATATCATAACACTGCTTTTGGAGGGGTTAATTTTTAAATGTAGCTCATCATTATAATAGTGAAATAGTTGGGACAAGGCTCTGTTAATATTGTCAATTGCAATTTCTACATTATAATTACTACTGTAAAAAACAATATCATCAGCAAACTGCAAAATATCTACATTACTGTTTACAAATTTACAGATTTCACTTGTGTATATATTATATAGCAAAGGAGATAGTGTAGCACCCTGCATTGTACCCTTAGATGCACCTTTTGGACCATACAATGTATTATTATGTTTTACATAGAGTGTTCTATTATTCAAAAAGTTATATATCCATTTACATAGCTGACCAGGTACGCCTAACCTAGACATAACTTGTACAAGTATAGCTGGATCTAGACTGTCGAATGCACCTTGAACATCTAGAAATACACAAACAGTGTGTAATTTTTTATCCTTTGCATGTTTCAGGTCTAAAATTAAGGAAGTGAAGCTGTCTGCACAACTTCGCCCTCGACGAAATCCATATTGAACATGTGGAATGATGCCGTTAGATTCCATATACCAATCCAAACGATTCTTAATCATGTTTTCAAATATTTTACCAAGACATGAAGACAGTGATATTGGTCTATAAGAGCTGGCAAGCTCCGAAGGTTTATCTGGTTTGAGTATCGGAATCACACATTGTGTTTTCCATGATTGTGGAATACATTTACAATGCCAAAGTAAATTAAGAATATTTAGAAACATTTTTTGTGCAGACTCATCTAAATTTTTAATAATACAGTAGGGGAAATCATCTAAACCAGGTGTAGTGTCTTTCCGAGATAACAAACTCATTTTAAATTCAGACCATGTAAAAGCATCTAGCAAAAATTTGGAATTTAGATTATCATTATTTAGTTCGAAAATATTGCCTAAACTATCAGCATCTTTTAAATTGCAATTGTCGGATAATTTATCTAGAAATGGAGAAATAAACTCATCTTTATATGATTTATTGCCAGCTCTTATACCTTTGAACATTTTTAGAAGATTCCAAATCTTACTTATAGGAGTAGTTCTATTGAAAGTGTTACATAAGCTATCCCAACCTATTCTTTTTTGTTCTGATATAGTCCTTTTTTTTAATGCATCTTTTCTTTTGTAATCTAGATAGTTCTCCATAGTGGGTTCACTTCTATAAAATTTCAATGCATTGTAAGAGGCAGTTACACTTTTTTCACAAATGTCATTCCACCAAGGAGCTGGAGGTCTGCTTCTAAAATTATTTGGTTTAGTGAGTTTAGGAATTGTCATATCTTTTAAATTATCTAACCGAGAACAAAAATCATTATAGGTTGAAATAGGATCATACAATTTTAGGACTAAATCATTAAATATTGTTTTGGAAATAGTTTTATACTCCGTCCAATTTGCTTTTTTATATACATACCTATCAACAGGGGGATTAATATGATATTTATCTATATGTAGTGTAATCTCTGTTATTGTTGGGTAGTGGTAGCTGCCCATGGAATCATCATGTACAGACCACTCGCATATTGATGCGAGGTTAGCACTAATAAAGCTAACATCAATTGCAGACGGATTTCGCCTCGGGTTGTTAACAGTTGTAAAACTACCATCATTTAAAATACATAAATCCAAGTCATCAATGATATTAAATAAATCCTGACCTCTGCTCTTAGTGGACAGACAACCAAATGCAATGTGGTGCGCATTAAAGTCACCACTGACAAATATAGGCTTTGGAAGATCATTAATTATATTACGTAGTCTATTAATCCGTATATGCCCACTAGAAGGAGGACAGTATACACAAAGAATAGTCAAGCTATCATGCACAGTAGTTAAGGACAGAGCAACAGTTTGAATGTCTTCATAAAATCTAGTGTTAAAAACTTTGTACTTTAAATATGGTTTAATCAGTATTGCTACACCATTATGAGTGTTATTGGAATTTTTATTATAAATGTTATATCCGGGTATTCTAAAACTATTGTCTTTAAACCATGTTTCGTTAAGTAAGCAAATGTCAACATTTTGTTTTTGTAAGAACTGAATCAATAAGGGTTTTTTACTATTAGCACTTTGAATGTTATACTGAGCAATACGTAGCTTAGACAGTGTGTGACTTGGATCCATTACTTGAGATTTTTAAGTAGTGTTTCTTTAATACTATTTACGGTGGTAGGCGTATTATCTCCCTTATTACCCAGTTCCACCAACGTCTGTACCAGGGCCATAAGTACATCGTTGTTGGCAACTATTTGGGCTTTGATGTCTACCTTAGGAGGGACATCTTTAGATTTATTTACACTATGTACAGGATTATTTACAGATACAGACTTATTTACAGATGTATATACAGGCTTATTTACAGATTTATTAACAGTGTCAATTGGTTTAATTTTTGGAGGTGGCAGAGGTGGGAATTCAATATTATCACTCATGTGTTGTTTCGTCAATGTAGCACTTGCATAAGTAATCTTATTTTTCTTTTCTAAAATTTTATTTAACTTAATTGGACATAATCTAGAAATTGCAAGATGAGGCCCGCTGCAATTACAACAGCAGATCTCTGTTGGTCTATCACATTCTTTATATAAATGCTCACCTCCACAAATGGAACATCTTTGTTTGCCATTGCATATCCTAGCAGAGTGGTTGAATTTAAAACAACGGAAACATTGCTGTAATGGGGGTATATAATCAAAAACACGGTATGAAAACAAATCATATTGTACATTGTCTGGAAGTACATTCGATAGAAAAGTAATGCTTACTGTTTGTAGTCCTACTCGCTCTTGCCCAACCTTTTTTGTGAATCTTCTTATAGCTATAATTTCATATATTGATGTAAGTTTGGTGTATAATTCTTTATTGGAAATATTTGCTGGTACAAATCTAATTATACCTGTTTTTTCTATTTGCGCAGCCGGAATAAAGGCTTTCAAGCCATGTTTGTTGAGAAAAGTGGTGTTGTTAATGAAGTTATTGGCCGTATTATACTGTTTAAATATTACTGCTATTTTATTTGCGTTTATTCGTTGTATAGCCGTCACCCCTTTTATTTCACTGGAAAATATATGATTGAGATAGATAGGGCTCTTATTGCCTATTCTATCCTTGTTGTTGGTAGCTTCAATAAACACTTTAAAATCTAGATATGTGGCATTTTCTGGGTAAAGTCTCTTATAGTCTGGTTTAATATATGGAGAATAGTCAAGCTCACCGCCGCCGCCATCCATGTTTATGTCTGTCCCTCCGCCTCCGGCCTCAGGCCGAGGACGTTTATGTGAGGTGGGCGGGTTATCCCCGCCCCCCTCGTTTCCTACCATTTTTACAGGTTTGCACACCTAGTACTGTTATTTTAATTAACTTTTAAGCAAAAAATTAGGAAATATTTAATAAAAAAGGAATTTGAAAATTTTTCTGAAGCGCTCTTTTTTAAAGTTCCCGCCAGATCTCACAGCTGTTTAAAGAATATTGTATTAGAGATGAGAATTTTTAGTAAGCTTTTCGTCATTAACACAAGTTACGACAACGAGAATATCGGGTAACTTTGGACTTCATAACGTCACATAATCGGTAATAGATGAAATGAAATAAAAATTGTCTATGATATTATGGCAATGGGTTGAGTCAGTGTTACCAGTCCTATAGTTTTAAGTGTAGATTTACAATTTTTCACAAATCATGGCAGTTTTTAGATTAGTACCCCAATTCTGCAGTTTTTTTCCTTAGAGCACATTAATGCCATATATTATTGTCATCTGTCCGTAATATGGTCCATCCCCAGTCAAATTCTTACCCACAAATCTCAGAAGTACTTCATTAAATTCAATAGATAGTTAAATTTATGGGTTTTATTTTGCTAAAGAAGAAAATTTCAACTTATTTGTTGAAATTTTCTTCTTTAATTGTAAAGTATGATTTATATTGTAAACTGGACTTATTTTGCAAGTTTGTACAGTCTTATTTGTAACTAAAAAAACGTATTAAACAAAATACTGTGGATCTAGATTTATTTATTTTATACATTTACAGTTTTCAAATTTTTTTTACGGTCATATACAGTTTTGCTGTGCGGAAGGGTTGGCAACACTGGGTTGAGTTGAGGCCATAGACTACTATTATGTAAACGGAGGTTGAGGCGGTTGATTTGACGTAAAGTGGATGTAAACTTTCATCAGGCAATTTTTACAAAAAATTATAAAATATTTAACAGGACATTATGTTCGAAACAAATCAAATCGAAGGTTTGTTGCCTGAAGATGTTGATGATAGCCACTTATCAACCTCTAATAAATCTTCTTTACAACAATATAAAATTTCACTGCAAAGGTAATACCTGTAATTAATTTATGATTTCCAAATAGAAGTAATGAAAAATGATATACTTATAAAGGTTTTTCTGACCACTCTTCTTTCAGCGGTGTTTCGAATATAGCTTCTATTGCACTACTGAACGATTTTTGGAAAACCAATCAAGAATTGTTAAATGATAAGGCAATTGACCACATTGTCAACTCTGCTAATGTTCTATTACAAAATAATGACACAGGCCATATGAAAACATGGAAAAGTTCTTTACAGTAAGTATAATTTTAACATGAGGAATTCATTTAGCATCAAAACATTATTTCATAATTATTTTTTATGTCTACAGTAATTTTGATGCAGAGTCTTTCTATAAACAGACATTAATGCATTGTGACGAATGCAATACCCATACAAGGTATGATGGTTTAAATGAATTCCAGAAAAACAAATGCATCTGTAATCTAGGTTTAGTTGATACTACTGATATAAATTCAAAAGAAATTACAGAGGTTAAAGAAAATTCATATTTTGTAAAGAATTTGAATTCAGAAAATTCAAGTCAAGAGACTAAGTCTGACGATGATCAGAGACAACTTTTTAAGCCAAAGTTTGGGCGACCAAAGCATGTAGGTAAAACTGTTAATCCAACAATATTAAGCACTCCAATAACTGAAGAACTAGATCTTACTAAAGAAGAAGAAGAAAACAAAGCTCATAAAAGCAATGTGGCAAAGATCACTTTCAAAACAGCCAAGGAACAGCTGTTGGCTTCCAATCCTGCAGCCAAGAGGACATTGGGAACTTCAAGAAAAGCTCAAGCTAAGTTTGTGTCACCTATGATTGGAGCTCAGTAAGACATTTTTTTTATTCAATATTTGAATATTTTCAAAACATATTGACTTAATGTGCATATCAAATTGTTTTCAGGGAGAAACAAGAGACTGTTGAGCCAGAAGTGACAGATGAGCGGCTCAAACATATTGATCCAAAAATGATTGAACTGATTGAAAGTGAAATAATTGACAAGGGTACACCAATAGGTTAGTCCAACTAACAAATACCTCAGAGTATGTTTTTATTACTATGTAGTGGCACACCTAATTATTATAATATTTACATACTAATTAAACTTAAGAGTGTTTACGCCTTCTGTGCGCTTTTTCACTCAAAAACTGTACATACATTTGACAGCACGGTTGGCGCAGTGGCAAAGCTAATCTTTCTGCGCTTAATGTCGCGGGTTCGATCCTCGCACGGAACAAATATTTGTATGATCTACAAATAGTTATTTCGGGTCTGGTTGTGTGTGCATGTGACATGTATGTTTGTAAAAATGTACCCACGACAGAACTCCTAGTGAGTAACGTTTTTTTTTTTTTTAAATATCCATTATCAACTTACAAACATATTAATTACTAATAATTTTAGGAAATTGTGTTGTCTAAATATGTAGTTAGTTAGAATTTTATTTTGATTAATGGAGTATTTGTAAATTCTGACACGATAACTAAACAGAGGTCTTCTTAATTTCGAATTCGGGTACAAATTACGGGTTCGTAAACCACGCGGGTGATGCCGCAGGCGGAAGCTAGTAGGTAATAAAAATGTTTCATATTTCATAAATCTATAAATCATAAGTAACTTTACCTATCAAATTATATAAAATAAATTCGTGTTTAAAAAATAATATATTACTAACAGTGAGTATTATGAATTTTAATGGAACATAATACAAGAAAATATGACTACAATATTAATAAAGATACTTATATTATATCTTTATTTAATGTATACATTGTTCGCTTATGAATTGTCAAATTCCAATTAAAAATATTTTTTAACAGTATTACTCTAAATCAGTGCTTCCCAAAGTATGGGTCGCGAACGAATATTGTGTGGGCCTTGTAATAATAAAAAAAAAGGAAACAAATGCATCCTTTTCATTAAAAAATATCACTCCTTGTATTTAAATATTGAGTGAATTTTGTAGTGAATTACCTAAACCCGATGTCCAGCGATGAGCCTGTACTCCCGTGCCATGTCATGCCACTCAAAATGAAAATTGTTTTCAGGATGGGATGACATAGCTGGTCTCCATCTGGCTAAGTCAGTGATACAAGAGGCAGTAGTGTGGCCATTGCTCAGACCCGACATATTCACAGGGCTGAGAAGGCCACCAAAGGGAATTCTCTTGTTTGGACCGCCTGGAACAGGAAAGACATTGATTGGTAACACTGACCTGTTATATAAAAATTTAATCCAGATCAAAATATACTATGAAACAGTTTTGTAAGGATTTTTTTTAACCATAGCTGACTATTATATAATGTTGCAGGTAAATGCGTGGCAGCGCAGTGCAACGCGACTTTCTTCAGCATATCAGCGTCATCCCTCACGTCCAAGTGGATCGGAGATGGCGAGAAAATGGTGCGCGCACTCTTCGCCGTCGCCCGCTGTCACCAACCGGCGGTATGTATAGTCCTATACATTTTACATGATTATTTAGTAGTTCAAATCAACAAGCAGTGGTGATGCTGGACCACGGAGCTCTCGTAATGGTTATGCTGTTACTCGTAAGAGTACACGTTTAATATGGTCCACCGATGTACCCGCGAAGTCGACATTCAAATACGCAGGATTGGTCAACCAATCAGAAAGCAGCAGCACAGGACACCAAAAGTTCTATCGCTACAAACGCGATATTGACGCAAACATGTGAGCTAAATAGAAAAAGACGCAATCAATGACGACGACCCTTATTGTTGTCTGTTCCTCAATGTTATGCCTTATCTTCAAGGGTGTATGGTATAAAAATTTACTATGTTACAGGTAATATTCATAGATGAGATAGACTCTCTGCTGACCCAGCGGAGCGACACAGAGCATGAAGCCACCAGGAGGATCAAAACGGAGTTCTTGGTGCAGTTCGACGGCGCAGCTACCGGTAAACGAGGAGTCATTTTTCCAAATATTTTTTTTTCATTCAATCACATCTACGCATTTTATTTCTTTAAAAGTCCCGCATATGTATGGTCGTATTGTGAACAATATGATTTCTTATTTATATTTAAATTAATTTAGTTAAATTAATCAATACATACAGGCGAAGAAGACCGTTTGTTGATAGTGGGCGCGACCAACCGGCCTCAAGAGTTAGATGAAGCAGCGCGCAGGCGACTCGTTAAACGACTGTACATACCTCTACCGGAGGCGGGCGTAAGTAATAACAATACGAAATGTATTTATATTTACCTATACAATAACTTTTAAGTAACTGTGGGAGGTTGATTTATACTACAAATTATAAATGTGAGCACATTGAAGGGGTATAGATTTTTTATTTTTATATAAACTTTTTACAACAAGTGGTTAATTTAACAAAACCTACATTGTTCTCTTATACTTCTCCCACATTGTCCCACATCATGTACATAACAGGATTGTTGAAAGAAATTTGAGATTTTAAAAGAGTATGTATCGAGTTTCATGCCAGTTCTTGTCCATTGGACCAACTTTTTGGAATTGTGAAACTAGAGTCCTATAAAAGTTTAAAAAATGCCTGTAATAGGTTTATTTGCAATAAAAGCAATGCTATTCTATAATTTTAAATCACGTATTCGTAGGTTTGGTCATGTATAAAAGGAGGGATGACATATGATTAATAACGAAAGGGATCTGGTGATCCTTCAAAAAGGGTCAGGTGCTCAGTACCCACAACGACATCTATATATGAATGTAGATGAAGCAAAAGGGTTATGTAACGATCGCAAAACATGGCGTTCCGTAGTTTCTGCCTACCCCTATGGGAAAAAGGCGTGACATTATAAATGTATGTATTTAATAACTATTTGTCAATCGTACATCCAACTATGATCTATCTTGGTTCAGTTAACTCGATGTACACAGAAAAGGCGATGGCTTTCACATTCCTATTTTCTTATGAAGTCCTCAGCAAAAAAAAAAAAACATTTTTGTACAGGCTCGTCAACAGATGATATCCAACCTTTTGAAAAATGAAGACAGTGACTTGACACCGCAACACATAGCCGAGATCGCGAGCCTAACCGAGGGCTACTCGGGCGCTGACATGAGGTCGCTCTGCTCGGAGGCGGCCATGGGCCCCATCCGCTCCGTGCCGCTTTCGCAAATTGTCAGCATTGATAGGAATAAGGTACGTTTTGACTGATATTAACCTTCTAGACACTTACGAAAGTGGGTACTAGAAATAGGAAAGACCTTCGGAATAAGGAGCCTTGCTTTGTGAGGCGCGGTTTTATAGCATATTTCATTGGGCTTTTAGTTTCTAGCTGCTTTACAAACTATAAATTGTAGTTAGGCGAAACATTTTAAATAGGTAGCTGTCTCAAAATAGGTACATATTTCCAAATATAAGATTATTCATTATTTTTTTATTTGGGCCCAATTCGAATTCGGTACCCGTGGTCCACTATCTACATAGTTTCAGCCTCGTTCGCGGAGCTATACAGCACGCGTGCTTTAGATCGTCAAGCGTATTATGGTGAAATTGTATACTGTTTCGTATTTTCGTGTCTGTCTTATTTTGTGTGTAATCTTAAACCTACTTTCTAATTTTCAGGTGCGACCAGTTTGTATACAAGATTTCATAAATGCGTTACAAAGAGTGAGGCCAAGTGTATCTCAGGATGATCTTGGACAATATGTCAAATGGAATATGACGTATGGACAAGGAGTTTAATAAAAAAACATATATTGAAAAGAATTTTATTTTAGTTCAGTCATGTAATGTATAGTTATTTTGGTTGGCGCAGTGATTGAGAGATCGACTGCTGCGCTACGTGTCGCGGGTTCAATTCCCGCACGAAACAAATATTTGTATGATCTACAGATAGTTGTGTCGGGTCTGGTTCTTCGTGTATGTGAATGCGCCTGATCTCTCTCTGGTCGTGTCGGATTCCCGTCCCATCGGACTATGAGAGTGAAGGAATAGAGAGAGCACCTGTGTTTGCGCATACACTTGTGCTCTATAATATCTCCTGCGTAGTTGGCTAATCTCCGGTGAGATTGGCCGCCGTGACCGAAATCGGTCAGGAGGACATTATATTAGTTATCCACATAAAAAATTCAATAACTTTATCATGAGTCTAACATGGAGGTGGGCAAGCAAATATTGAACACCATCACAAATATTACTGCCTAAATGTTCTTTTTTCCATTTTTTTTATATTTCCTTAACTTTAATAATTTTAATGTTCTGGGCTCATTAAATATTTTTAAAAAGACATCCATCCCATTTCTATCCTGCCTCTTTTTGGAATGAAAATATAATTTTTGTTTTCACCAAGTATATAGGTGGCATATTTTCATATCATTTTATGTAATCATCCTGATATAATCTACTAATACATATACTAATGTCTGGTCTCTAAGGTTCTGACGGATGAAATTATATATTGAGCTTCATCCTTGTTTTTAATAAACCAATAGGGTCTATCTCTTGTGATAATTTCTCACCAGTGGATGGAAGATCCATACAGGGTATTGAGATTTCTAAATATTCTGGTGACTGTAATGGCTCTGTTTTCACACATACTTCAATCATCAATGGTTCGAAATGAACAAAGCATGATTTCTCCTCTTTTAAAATAACCTGTTGCTGGTTGGTTCTGGCTTTAATAAAACGTTCAGGCTTTACTACTGTTTCTTTTCTTTTTTCCCTTTCTGTATACTTAATCTGGGCATTATATTCTCGTTGATAACGTAAACGGTTTTCACGCTGTTCTGGCGTTTCTAGAGCTCTGTTTAACGCTGTTCGTTGACGTTGTTCTGTCCGCTTTTGTTCTCTCTCTTCTTCACTCATTGCAGCTCTTAATAACCTCATTCTTACAGCTTTAATCGTATTAATACCTAAATTTGATCGTTTCTTTTTGGGCATTATTGTTTTGTGTACAATTTTACGTGGACCGATGAACCTATACTCACTTTGTTTAGGTACCTATTTAACTAAAGGTAAACAATCTTGATGTGTCTTCTTAATATTTTTTGTTTAAAAACTCAGTTTAAAAATAAAACGCGACTAAAAACCAATGTAAAACAACAATAACGATTACCAAATCAATTGAACCACTAGTTTAAGCAGTAGTATATTTGTTTTATATGTTTGTGTAAAAAGTCACATCAAGATTGTTTACCTTTATTTAAATACATAAACAAAACGCGTATAGAAGGGGGCTAGCTGGGGCAGCCTGGATGCGGAGGGCGGGAAACTGGTCGAGAGAGCAGGAAAGTGGGCTAGGTTAAGCTGAATTCATTTGTTAAAGTATAACCTATACATTACAGCAAAAGCAATACCGAGGAAATACTATTTGAATCGAATTTACACAATCACCCACTGTCACCTCGCCGCCCAATCAGTTGTACGCTACTTCTGAGCGCTATACAAATAGGAATTAGGAGTTTGACACTACGTTAGTAAATAATACCTATGCCTCCTTATGCCTCAATAAAGTAAATAGTAACTATATCATAGACAAAGGATAAATTCTCTACCGTAAAATGGGGTATTTCGGAAGCGCGGGGCTAATTGAAATTTAGTAAAGGGATCATTATGTGTGCTTCTCATGGAGTAGTAACTACTTTTAAACAGCGGTAGTGTAGGATGCTTTCAATGACAAAGGAAATTTTGATTTATTTTAGAAAATATGTCAAAATTTCTAAAAACAAATGTTAGTCCCAAATTGCCCCGCGTTTCCCAAATAGGTAAATATAAATAGCAATATTACCGCTGCCTATACTCGGTTTGGACCTTAGGACCTTACGCTCAACAATTGCGCTGGCGAGCACTAAACTAATGAGGCAGTCAGACTGCCTCAACTAGATAATCTGTACTTTTTGCATTAATCATAAATTGTCCTTAGATTGAATTGAGGCGGGAAATCCTTCCAGCCCAATTTTTACATATTTAATAGAACAAGAAGAGTAAAGCTACTACTCTACGCAGTACACGAGAGAGTAAGTCAGTTCTCCTAATTTTATATCTTTTTTTTTTTTGTAAATGTACGGCAATTTATTTTAGAAAACGGCCTTTTTTAAGCCTGGTGTACGGTATCCCGAAATCTAGGCAGCGGCAACACTGCCAAAGACTACAATAGTTTATTATACCTACCTCAGATAGAGGAAAATAGGTTGAATTGAAATGAAATGTCAATTGTCAGCTGTGGTTTTGGCAGAGAAATTTACGCTTGTTACGCTCAGAAAAATAAAAATGAATTTATTAAAAATTGATTCAGTTAATTTATTTTCGTAATCTATGATTATTATGTATGACCATTGTTTATTTAAGATAAAATTGTAATTATTGTATTAAAGAAAATGGATCAGGAGAATCGTGTTGTGGTGCTCATAGATATGGACTGTTTTTATTGCCAAGTGGAAGAAAAACTGGACCCGAACTTGAGTGGGAAACCTATTGCTGTAGTACAATATAATCCCTGGAAAGGTGGCGGGTAGGTAATAATGTGAAAGCAGCATCACACGAGCCTATAATTCCTACCTGCAATGTATTTATACAGTGATGGTTTTGCAGGATTATTGCTGTAAATTACGTTGCTCGAGCTCGAGGAGTGTCTCGCCATATGAGAGGAGACGAGGCCAAGGAAAAGTGCCCTGACATAGAACTGCCTTCTGTACCATGCCTTAGAGGCAAGGCTGATATTTCTAAGTAAGTTACAGTTGTTTATTACTGGTCAAAATCATCTAAACTATCAAGTAAAATGCTCAGTACACACTTGTCTAACATTTAGCTAAAACATAATTTAATTTGTATACAAATAGGTGGCCTTCTTTGGTCAGAAACTATAGATTTTTTTAATTGTACTTTGCATCCTGAGGCTGTAACTACAGTGAGGTAGATTTTCTTTTCTTGATGCTTGATTTAAATAAATAAGTTTCTGTATGGTTGCATTCATCACCACAATTGCAGCATTCAGCCATAATTTGATTTGGGGTGTTGGTTATGAGAAACACAGAGTTATCCTTTTTACAACTGACAATAATAAAATTAATGTTGAAAGATGTTACATTTTATTAATGTTGTTATAAAGATTTTCCTCATAATATTTTATTTTTAGATATAGAGATGCAGGAAAAGAAGTAGCAAGAGTGTTACAGAAGTTTACACCACTTTTAGAGAGAGCTTCAATAGATGAAGCTTATCTGGACATTACTGCCCCTGTATGTACCGTGTGTTCTTGTGAAGTTAATGATGTTGTTTTTATACTTCTATTTTATGATTGATTGATTATGATTTTTATGATACAATATAAAATTGAAGGATGTACAAAATAAAAAAAAATAATGTTTTCTTTGCAGGTCCAAGAGAGATTAAAATCCCTCAATGTGAACACTGTGAGTATAGACATGATGCCCAATACTTATGCCCTTGGTTATGACTGTGTGGAAGAGTTCCTGGCTGATGTCCACACTTGTGGAATGGATAACATTGAGTTTGATTATGACCATGCCAAGCGGTTGCTTGTTGGGGCTGTCATAGTCAGTGAGATAAGGGCTGCAGTTTATGAAGAAACGGGTAATCTACACTATGATGATGTTTTATATAATACACTTTGAAATTAATAAAAAAATATATCAATATACTGAAAAAAAAATGGATTATTGTTAATTTGAAAATTGCAGGTTACAGATGCTCAGCTGGTATAGCTCACAACAAAATTTTGGCTAAACTTGTTTGTGGCATGAACAAACCCAATAAACAGACAGTTTTGCCAAAACATTCTGTTAATGTATTATACAGGTATGTTTGGTACAAATAACCAAGAGTACTCATATCTGTGTAGAAATGTCTTACTGTGCACACTTACTCATTGAAAATTATTTACAGCACACTTCCATTGAAAAAAGTTAAACACCTGGGTGGGAAATTTGGAGATACAGTTTGTGAATTGTTAAAAATCAACAAAATGGGTGAGCTACAAAACTTCACAGAAAAAGACCTGCAAGCACGATTTGACGAAAAAAATGGGTACCTACATTATTTATTTAAAAAACTAGCATCCACCCGCGTTATTTCCGGACTGGTAATTCCAAGGATTATCGCTTTCAAACAAATAAACACTCTCTTCAGCTCTATAACATTAGTATAGATTAATTATTTAATTAATATTAATTTAATACTTCCCCATTTGAATCGGATTTTGTTCACAATTTCATGTTTTTTTTCTTGCATGGAATCCTAATTATTACCTAATCAAACTATATACCTAATCAAAGCATAAAAGTAGCCCAAGTTACTCCTTATAAAATCAGCTATCTGCCAGTGAAAAGTGATGCAGCCGTTTCGGAGATCAGCCGGAACAAACAGACAGGCAGACACAAATTTAAAAAAATGTTTTTTTTATACGTATATATCGTACTTATATAATTTCATATGCATTCAGTAAATACTTGTTATTTTGACATTACAAAAAACTTGTATAGGTGTATAGATTATCTTTTTACGAGTTGCGCTTTACAAATTGACAAATATCTATGTACCATACGTTTTTTTACAGAACGTGGCTATACAATATAGCTCGTGGAATTGATTTAGAACCAGTACAAGCAAGGTTTAATCCAAAGAGTATTGGGTGCTGCAAACAATTCCGGGGTAAAGCTGCTCTCGTCGACTTAGAGAGCTTACGGAAGTGGCTCAAAGACCTCGGCGATGAAATTGACGACAGACTGGAGAAAGATGCGTTAGAAAATAACAGAACGCCGAAGCAAATGGTTCTTAGTTACTCCATGCAGCTTCCTGACGGCAGAGATACGAGCAGTTCTAGATCATACAATTTTGTGGCTGACGACGAATTGTGTGCCGAACTATTTTCAACCAAAGCTTTGGAACTACTTATAGAAAGTTCTGAAGGAGTTAGGGTAAAAGGTTGGTTGAACAGACTATGTGATGACTACCAACTGTTTAAATTATGTACTTGATATTTGTAAACTACTTTATATTTTTAGATTCTGAAGGCAACAGACGATTAAAAGCTCCTATAAAGTTTCTAGGCATCAGTGTCGGTAAATTTGAGGATAATACGGAAGTTAAGAAAACTAAAAAAATACTAGACTATTTTTGTGCTGGATCATCAAAAGATGTAGTAGAGAAACCCAAAGATGAAAACATTACCAGTGAAAATACAGTCCTGAAAAACAGAAACTTCAAGAATAATTGCAAAGAATACATAATGCAGAAATTCTTCCAAGTTTGTGAAAAGCCTCAGGCTACCTTAACACAATCTCTACCTAAACAGAACCTCATATGTGGTAATACAAATGAAGCTAATCTCGAATCTAGTTTAGATAATCAGGAATCGTTTTTTGCTAAAATTTTGAATCAGAGCAATAAAAAAGATCCTCGCATTAGTAACATACAAAATGCCGAAATTGATGAACAAAACATACGATCAACGACGCCCATGTGCAACGTTGTCACGTGTGGAGAAGACAGCAATGACACCGATTATTCTGGATCAACAATTAATAATGAAATAAATAATAGTGTGGCTTTGTTTGAAGACGATCCACAAGATGTCGCTCGTGTTACAAGTATAAGAGACTTACTCAACAACAACAGAATGGTACACGATGGTTCTGAAACAGCTTCAGAGCCAGAACAGAATGTCAATACCGGAGTTCTAGCAACTCCTCAAAAAGAGTTACCACATATAGAAACTTTCGATTGTCCTGAATGTGGGAAATCAGTACAGATTGATATGGTCGCAGAGCATGCCGACTTCCATCTCGCCTTAAAGTTAAGAGACGAGGAAAGGCAGCAAATGCGTAAAGAAATAGAAGATAAGAATGCTAAATCAAAACACCATGAAGAAATAAAAAAGAAAAGGGAACTAGAAGAACAAGTAAGTATAAGACATGAAAGTATGTCTTCCATGGCTAGCTTTTTAATCAAAATCGATGGCAATGTTCCAACAGAAATATGTTCAGAATGTGGCAAAAAAGTTCCACTGGATAGATTTGGACAACATTTGGATTTCCATGAAGCTCAGAAATTAAGTAGAGAATTGAATAAGAAAACCAATGCTTCATTTACTGGAAGTACTGTAAAAAGAAAACGAAAATCTGCCTCACCAGTGAAAAAAAATAAAATGCCTTGTAGACCAATCGACTCTTTTTTTCGATAGGAGGAACTTATTTGTTTATTTATATTGGGAATAAATGAATTGAAACTCAGTTATGTTGTTTTATGGTTATATTATGATGATAAAAAGATTTACACGCTGTAGATCTCGTTCTGGATCTTCCTCCAGGCGTCTAGGGGTCCATGCTCAGGACGGTACTTGACGTTGCACCCGTCATTGGCCAGGCGGCCGTCCTCACGCAGCTTCTCAAATTCTTCACGCTCGTACTTGGTAAAGCCCCACTTCTTGGAGACATAGATCTAAAGACACAGTTGAATAAATGCAAAGCAGAAGACAACATATTTGATTTTTGATTTAAAATCTAATAGATATTTTTGTGAAGTCTTTAGGGAATTACAATAATTATTATATAATTATGTGCACTCTATACCTTCTGGCGACCAGGGAACTTGAACTTGGCACGACGCAGAGCCTCAATGACTTGCGCCTTCCAACGGTCGCTGGAGCGCACGGACATGATGGGCTGTCCAATGCGTACGCGCGCTACGGTACCTTGGGGTTTGCCGAAAGCACCACGCATCCCAGTCTGGAGCCTAAAGAAGAGAAAGTTTAATATTTAAATGAACATCCACAAACAATCCAACTTCTGAGGATGACTAAGACAAGACAAAAAATAGTAAATTGTATAAAATTAAGAAAATTTTAAATTTTTTCTGTCTCTTATCCAATAGCTACAGCACCCTGGTTTGAAACAATTAGTCATCTTTATTAACAACATTTATGACATAAAGCTGTCCATATGCAGAATCTGTAAAACTTGAACCAAAAGCTACAAATTTATCATCAACATCTTGTCAGAAACAATCACAGTAGGAAAAAGTTTCTTGTTTGATGAGAGTAATTATGTTTATAGTACTTTCATTTCCACAAATGGATAAGATCACTGACACCATATTGTGCAATCATGACTTGTTATATTTTATTTCTCATCATGGATTACACATGACTTGTGAATCTTACATTTATATGGCAAAGATTTACTGTAATTTTGAAATTTTTATTGTTTCATATTCTAGAACAGGGGTTTCTAAACTTTTAAGATAGTGGAACACTCACCAAATACCTTTTATTTTATGGAATCACATATCAAATACCTAAAGGGCGGAGTGCGCCCAGCCTGGCCACAGTCTCACTAACTACTTAAATAACAGTAAGGGGTTCTTCTTATCACATTTTTTGCACTATTTCAAAATAATATTTGTACTCAGCTGTGGTATTATTTAACAGCCAAAAATAAATAATTTCGTGGAACCCTGGTGACTCTTCTACAGAACCCCTACGTTCCGCAGAACCCACTTTAGGAATCGCTATTTTAGAGAGATGTGGTCAGTAACCATATCCAATCTGAGTGTTATTTCAACAGTTCTAAGGAAAACAGTCAATAAGCTTCTATTAAATGCAGTTTGTCAAGGGCAAGTGTAATAAATTCTACTGTGTAAAAGAATTGATTACTAACATAACTACTATTGGTGGCATTATCGCTATCTTCTTTAGGCAATCTTAAGATGGATAAAAGTAAACTAGATAAAATAGGCAAGGCTTCTTGGTGAGTATGGTAATAAAATTATTAATTTACAGTTAGGATTGTACATAACCAACATTTTAATAACAGTTTATGGTACAAAGAAGAAATTACTGTACCATAGGCCCTATTCTAGTCTGAATACAACTGCCAGTTCAGGAAGTGAAGACACTTCAATTATGCTGTCAAGTAACACATAAGAATAGTAAAACTCATTAATGAAAACTTATTGGCCTGTAACAACTACATTATTACTTAGAAATCCATTTATTTTACAAATTCAACTCATGATGTATTAAATAGGCATGCAATAGAAAGCTTTGTTACCTATCAGCTCCAGCGCACGATAACATCTTGTTGATGCGGATGACATGGAATGGATGCAACCTCATGCGGATGTGGAACTGGTCCTTGCCGCAGTTCTTGACGAGGTACTTGTTGCAGCAGATACGGCCTGCTTCCAGCGCCTCAGAGCTCAGCTGCTCGTACTCGTCTGACACCAGGTGCACGCATAGTGGGAAGTCGTCCACCGTTGCCTTCTTCTTGCCCAAGTCGAAGATACGGATCTTGGGGTCGGGCACACCACGACAGAACCGCGATTTAGGGTACGGTTTGTTTTTACAGTACCGATAACTGAAAACGAAATTTCACTTGTTAGAACTTGGATTTAATAGCCACCAAAACACAAGTTTAGAGGTTGTAAATTATTTACCATCTCGCTGGCCGGCGCCCCATTGTGATCTGAAATAAACCAAAAATGTAACTTATTAACTCTTACACTACACGTCTTAGTAATATCACAGAGAAATATTGAACGCTTTTCAAGATTACATTAGATTTTATAATAAAAATAATATCAGCACCTCCACAAAGTGACACCACAACCACGAAAAGACAGACGGAAGCTTATTTGACGTTGACGTTAATTCTGTGGTGTGGCAAGTATAAATAATTTGTCTCTGACTTCTGACACGGTTCATAAATCTCAGAACAATAACCGAGCTTGGTTAATGTTCTGAGTCATAAACTATTCTCTTGTCATCGCTGACAGCGAGGCAAACACATCAAGAGGATTTGAGAAACTCTCGTTACATTTTTTTTACTAAAGAAACACGACCACCAACTCTATTTTTGTGCAAATCTAAAGAGTACACTCATACAATTACTCTGCTTTTTGCATCGTTTTGCTTAACTCGCCACACCACAGCCCAAAGAAGAAATTATATTAACTTGGGGAACTATTCATTACCCGAAACTAGTTTCTAAACGACAAGCAAACTGTCAAACTCATAAATTGTCAATTGAAATCAAAGAAAATGTCAGCTGTATCAGAACAAAACAGATTTATTTTTGTGTAAAATTATTTATTTACAAAGTATTTTAGTGAGTGATTGTTTAAAAATGGGTGCCTTGACAAGTAGGCAGAATGCTGGTGTAGAAGAAGCCGATGTAGTATCGAATCATGCATATAAATATCCGCCTAGATCAGGTAACTGCATCCTTTTTGTTGTATTATGTACATGTCATATTATATTTTATGTGGTGTCGTGTTGGATAAACCTCATCCATTCTTATTCTAAATCTATCTTTGTATTGAATAATTTATGCGTTTATCTTTGCCAATATAAATACAGACCCAGATGTTCAGATGGCTTCCACGTTCTGATACTTCAAGTATTATCGATTGTGTCGAATTCTCAAATAAATTGATTTCATACAAATAAATAAAAATTTGACAACTTCAGTCTTCTTATCGATTGCAAACGTGGATCCGTTAAAATATGTGTTGGAAATTAAATCTCAATAAATAAAGTTTCCTATATAATACAATGTACATGTATAATACTTTCTAAGTAAGTTAATGGCTAAAGGAACATTTAGAAACTGATGATGCAGGTAATTACTTCGGGAGCCATTTCATCATGGGTGGGGAGAGATTTGACACCCCCCAGCCTGAAGCCTACTTATTTGGAGAAAATGCTGATCTGAACTTTCTTGGCAGTAGACCCACACCTGTAAGTATAATGATATTATTACAAACAATACATGTTAAAGCATTAAAAAATTAATGTAGAAAGATCATTGAAGCTCCAGAAAATTAAGCATTAAGATTAAACAGGTCTCCTTTAAAGGGTATGGGGTGACTGAATTAGACTTAAACTCAACTTATGTGTGGGTTCAAGTACTTTTCATATGTACAGATACCATAGCACATTTTTTATTTGCTTTTTTTATGACTAACTTGTTTGATGTGATTACATTGTAAAAATTTGAGGAAAATAGGAATATATATAGAAATATAATCTCAAATTCTTACTGGTTCTTCAATCACTGCACAATTGAGTATAAATAAATACAATATTGCTGTTATCATCAGAGTTATCACAATTAAATTAATTGCAATTGATATGTCCTCAGTTCCCATATCCCCCGCCCCAGTCAAATGAGCCAACAAAAACATTAAAAAGCCTAGTGAACATCCGCAAAGAGTCACTACGTTTTGTCCGCTGTCCTGAACCAGTGGGCAAGTTGGCTGACAACATGATTGGAGATGGAATGATCAAATCTGTGGAAAATAATGGCAAGGGAACATACTACAACATTGAGTTCACATTTGATTGTGATGCAAGATGTGCTATTACTGTATTTTACTTCTGTACTGAGGAGGTGACTCCCACTGGTGTTGTGTAAGTATCATTTTAAAAAATATGCTTTGCTACATTATTCTATGATAGTTACTAATATTGTTTTCTCATTCTCATTAAATATGAGCATTTGAACAGAAAGAATATTATAATTTGGAATCATATAAAGGTGTATCTGATTCTATGAAAATGAAGGGAGAACAAATAGACTGGACTCGCAATTATGAAATTGTGTAATTACTATTTTCTTGTACAGTTACTACCCGCGCGACCCTGCGATGAGTTCTCAAACATACCACTACAAGAAAGGCGCGAACCAACAGTTCTGCCAGATATCGCACGTGTTCGATCCCTCTAAGCACCCTGAAGAGGACCTGGTGTACAATGCAGACAGGGAGATCATACCCATTGCCATCTACTGTGTTGTTGACGAAGGACAAGAAGGTATTTAAAATTCTCTGCCTCTCTTTTGATAATTATTATTTTGAAATGAAATTAAATCTTGCTTTCTTAGTTTTAATTACCATTTGAAATTATTTCAGGCCAATTCATGCAATTAAAACTGATCATCTATTACCTCTAAAAGCAAACATTTACGTTTACAGATAATAAATGAATACTTAATGTTTTTTGTCAATTTCATCAATTTTACACAAAGATCAGCCTTTGGCACTTGTCAAACTTTCCCTCACGCTCAGCAGTCGCGCTTATGACTACTAGACACGATTACCATTTCAATATTGTTGTTTTCTCTTACCGTCATAGAAATAAGGCAGTCGCACACGACGATAGCGGTGGTGGAGAAACACTCGGACGGGACGTACGTCCTGAAGGCGCTCAAACAGAAACTGTTCGTGGATGGTCTGTGCTACCTGCTGCAGGAGATTTACGGCATTGAGAACAAGAACCTCGATACTAAGGTAAGTAGCGACTGTGTGCAGGGTGGAAATAACGTATGAGACACGGAGGGAAAATATGTAAAAAATATCACCCTGTAATTTTAGAACATTGATAGATAGGGTCAATAATAAGGATCAGAATATACATCTATACATATAAATAAAATTGGAGTGTCTTTTTGTAATATTGAAATAACCGTTTTTTACTACATGCATATGAATATATATACGGTACATACACCAAAATAACATTTTTTACAATTTTTGTCTGTCTGTCTGTTTGTATAGGCTAATATCTGAAATGGCTGGACCGATTTGACGGGACTTTTATTGGCAGGTAGCTGATGTAATAAGGAGTAACATAGGCTACTTTTATTTTAGAAAAATTCTTTTATTTTACAAAAAAAATAGGGTTAAGTGCATTTGGTCTCACTAAAAAATACATTGTTAAGTTCCGACATCCACGCGAACGAAGTCGCGGGCACAGCTATTATATATAATACACTCGTTGGTAAATGCGCGTTACAAATTGAGGTGGTAATTTGTACCTAGGCTGTTCTACAACTACAACTAGCATATTCTACAATCATTAATGCTCCTACCAATGATGCGACGGACCGAATAATTGACTAAAAACTGAAACTTAACTGTCGGTAAATTGTCCACGTACACAGCCGAGTTCAGACGAGGAAACAGAAGACGGTGGTTCCGAGTGCGTGATCTGCATGTGCGACGTGCGGGACACATTGATCTTACCGTGTCGCCACCTGTGTCTGTGCAACTCATGCGCCGACTCGCTGCGTTATCAGGCTAACAACTGTCCGATATGCCGCGCGCCCTTCCGCGCGCTGCTGCAGATACGCGCCCTGCAACGCAGAGCTGATAATGCGCCCGCCGCGCCCGCTGCCGCCAACGATGTAAGTACGACTTGAATAACACGAGTAACTATGGAGTACAATAAATATTGACGTGGTATGTTTGTAATATCCAGGGTAGCACGGAGAACATCCCGGCCGGCTACGAGCCTGTGTCCCTACTGGAGGCGCTGAACGGGCCGCACCCGGCGCGCGCGCTGCCGCCCCCGCGCCCCGCGCCCGCCATCGCCAGCCCCGACACTGACACGGCCTCGCAGGTACACTGTACACAACACGAACAACTTCACTACACAGTAGTTAGCAGCCGGTGTCCCTGCTGGAGCGCTGAACGGGCCGCACCCGGCGCGCGCGATGTGGATAGCAATTAGCAAATGAAATCCTATAGCGAGCGGAATAGGAGTGAACGCGATCCTCGACCCTCGACGTCTGCAAAAGCTGAAATTACTTCCGATGCCGCGAATGAATTCTTTCTACCTCTAATTGGAACAGATGAACATCGCTCCATTTGTTTATACTAAAAATACCTTTTTCAATTGTATAGGCAGCTGAAATCTTGAACCGTTGCAACTTGGAGCGGAGTTCGTCCACTAGCCTGGGCAGCAGCAGCAGCCGGAAGGCTAAGAGTGGCTCCAAAGATGACGTCAAGAGTGTACGCGATAGGTCCGCCGCACAAACTGTTACACCTGAGGTACGAACATGGTGGACAAGTTCATCCATTCTTTTACTATCGTTTTATCGTTTAGCGGTTAGACAATGTTAGCATCACTCTATTATACCTCATACACTTTAGTATGCTTTTATTTATTTATTTTATACAGCGATTAACCATTAAAACTAAATAACTCTTGATAAGTAAACCTTTCACACTATCTCCTCACAGGACACGGACATTCTAACATTATTTATCAGGAAACACATTCAATCCTTCGTACGTATGACCCGGGTACGTCTTAAAATTGCGGCCAGACACCGGTCCTCTCATCAGCGTCCTCTCACTAATCGGTGAGCCACTGCGATCCCCAAGCCGCCTGCCAAGCGTGGGGATTATGGCAAACCCCCCCTTGAGGGAGGCCTTCGTTCAGCAGTGAACGTCTTATGGCTGATGATGATGATGACATTCAATCCTGGGCTGGTCTCTATAAGCTCGTTGTGCATCGTCAACATGCGCGGTATGGGGAAGGTTGATCGGGCTACTGTACGACAATGCCTTAAAATGCCATCCTTAATTTCAACTGTCATATATTCCACTAGCTATTACCCGCGACTTCATCTGCGTGTAAAATAAATTTAATCGTGATGAGGCAACAAATATACAGAGTTACTTTCGCATTTATAATAGTGTGGATATCACTTTAACGTTAACAGAATTTAAAAAAAAAATAACCTATTTAACTGTATATACATTTGGATGTATTTCAGTATATCTGCATATTTACAATCAGGAAAAGGATTTCGACTCTATCGACCTAGATAGATAAATAAAATAAAATATTTTATCTTTAATTTGATATTTAATTTATTACAACCGATATCTTAACCCTAACAGTAAATTTCCGTGTGTACAGTTCCGTATGTCAGTGCTGCTGGCTCGGGAGGAGGAAGCCAAGCGCGCTGAGGAGAAGGCAGCTGCTGCTCACAGCCCGCTTCTGTACAACCATAAGGGCGTCAACGGAGACAAGATATCTAAGGTAACGTATATGTATTTCAGGTATCATCTGTGTATGTAGACATATCAAATTCTCATAACGTAATAAAATAAAATAACGCCAAACCTGTTTTGAGTTGATATTGGTGGTCATTTGGACGGCGTGATTTTTTCGTTATATTAGTTTGAACGACTACACCCTGTAGATCTCGTAGCGTCTGCTAATCAAATTGCAGGATGACAAACGGACAGTGCGGCTCTGTTTCTATTTGAGTTTTGGCTTCAATGTGACATTATTATTGTATGTTGCAGTCATCGCTGAGCCTGGAGTACCCCGGAGATATGGAGTCGGTACAAGAGGCGTCGGGCTCCGAAGACGAGGCGCGAGCGAGCCATCCCGAACCAGACAGCGATGCCGAGCGACTGTCGCCGCTGCTCACACACCCTACTGCTAACGGGGTGAGGATACCAGTATGTCGTTTATATTATGGGACTAGTCTAAAATCATTATGAGTGATATTTATTGATTTCGTCATCCAATCGTAGAGCACCGCTAATTATAATTTGTGTGCAGACGGTGTCGAGCCTGGGCGCGTCGCGCGACAGCTCCCCGCTGACGACGTGCGCGGGCGACGCGCTGCGCCTGTCGGCGCCTGCGCTGGCGCACATCGACGACACCGACACCGACGAGCCCGACACCAAGCACAACTGTCAGTATACACCCCACACACACGCACCCGCGATAACTTAACTGTACACATTATTATAGCGTAGGCGTACACACACACACTCACACATACCAACCTTGTAAGTCCACTGATTAGTATTAAAATAGAGTGCTAACATGCTAGCGAATATGTGCGCAATAAAATTTGTCTTTCCACCCAAAGAGTGCCTTATCCACAGCGGATACATTACATTTAAACAAGTTGCGTATTACCACTCCATTTGTTTACTTCTCTGTTTATTTCCCTACACACATACTAATAATTCTATATCTCATGCTCAACTATAAAGATGTAGTAAAAATATCTAATTTGACCGACCGCTAGTAAGAAGCTACTTTCAAATTTCAAATCGCGAAAGCTTTGCTTATTAAACGTCGATTTTGAAATCAACGGAATGGCTGTTCATTTTATCGTTATCTGTGCTCGTCCTGTCTATAAATGTGTGGTATTGGTCAACTAAGACATATATACAAAAAAAAAACGTAATCCTCGATACATAGATGTAGAGTATTTCTTTATTGTACGCAAAGAAAATTGATATACAATTTTCCTTTTGGCATTACAAGAAAATTAAGAAATAAACAGTCGGTATTTAGTTATAATATTTCCAACGAAAATCACAAATTAGTTACGGTAATGGTCATGGAGAAATAATATTTACCAATCAAATATAGGCGATTTAGTTAACGTTCAAATTATAGTAATCCATATATTCGACATGCTTGATTGATTGCATCTTTGACAAGCGCGCGCATTGATCAGTACTAGTTGATAATTGGGTGTAAAATCGCACGCAGCGAGCGGAACACAGTCTCGTAACGATGTGGAGTCGCCGGCAGTCGCCGAGGACTCAGATTATTTCACGCCGGAAGACACCAACACGACCATTCTGACCGTTCCTAAGACGAACAAACTTGCAGTAAGTCCGCCATCTTGCATCAGCTGTCATCGTAGTCGTGACGTCATCATTGAGCTTTGTTTGTGTGCGTGTTAATTCGGTTTTGGTTTACGCGATGTTCTTTTGTTTTGTACGCGTCGTGTTTAATTTGCACTTTCATTATCATGTAACGCGTCACTGTGTTGTTGTTGAGGCGATGTTGCGCTGCACGTTGCAGGAGCCGAGCGATGCACTCCGTTAACCACATGCATTGCAAGGCTTTTGGAACGCAGTTCTATGTGCATATTATTATCCAGGCCATTTATACATAGTTTTTTTACTAAAGATTATTTAAAATAATACCATGTCGGCCTCTCTGGCAGCAATATGCACATAGTTTTAGAACAAATGTTGCTTTATGTGTAAGGCACGTAATAATATATATATCTGTTACAGGAGCCGACTAACAACGGAGACTGTGCACCTCAGCGTTGGGCCTTGCCACATCACGTCACTTCACTACCTGGTATAAGCTAAGAATTTCAGCAATCTATTTGTCTATAGGATACGATGATAATTCGAAGCTTAGCTAAACATATGCTTTTGCAAGATATACAAGCCATAATTTTGACATAACAAAGCAACCACGCATGTATACTATTGAAGACCGACCCATATTTCGCCGATGCCGGTATTGAGTTCTATGTATTGGAAAAACCCTATAACATTGCCCGACCCGACAAAATCCAAGACCTTACACTGAAAAGTCCCGGTTTATATATTTATTATATTTAGTGCCTCATGTAGAATACTTGTGCAGCTACATCTGCTTAGGTTAGAAAGATAATATTTATTAAGTAGGGTGGAGCGAGGGCGCAGGCATAGTATTCCACTTAACGACAACGATAACTTTACGTGCCCGATAAGTGTATACGACGCTGAGAGTACGTGTATGTGAGTCACTGAACTCTATTATACAAATATAGTGAAGTGAATCGTTTGTTCGTGGTGAGGCAATACTTCGAATAGGCAAAATAACTGTACTGTTGTTAGGTACAGGAGGCACTTGTAGGTTTAATGCATGTATGTAGATTAGGTTTGCCATCCCCACATTCTGAAAACCAGGATTTGAAAGTGGAAATGCCAGGACATTACGGTTTAAAAACAGGACGCAGTATAAGAAAACAGTGTAAATGAAACTCAATGAATAACAATTATAATGTTTTATGAAATTATCTTCAATTAAATTATATAATATTATAAGAAATTAAATGAAGGATTAAATTATAATTTTTTTAACAAAAAATAAAACCGACTTCAAAAAACTCAAAAACAAAACTAATAACTAAAAAGCTAAAAATAAATATTTTATTATACAATATAGTAGTTGAAGAATATTGAAGTCGGTGCCAAGTAAAACATAAAAGTAATATACCTTGCTGCTATAATAGCGACATTGAAACAACGAGTTCACGTAAAAATTGTCGAGTGCGGTGCGAATTATGCGTCGGACACGACCATGAACTTCGCCAATCGTGTCGTTTTATCATTGCATGTTTTACTTGGCTTTTAAAAACTTTACTAAGGTCAAATTTATATTGCCCCAAGTCGAGTGAAAACCTGAGACGGAATTGCACTATGTGATTTAAAATCAAATAAATTACTTAGCCGACCACATGATGAAAACGCATTACGAGAAATGAAAAGATTAAGACGAATATTGTAACTAATACAGTGATAGTCTTGCTTTTTAGCGGTTTAAAATGAGCCCAAACTCGCGGGGTTTACTAGTAGCTACTGAAGAGTTCCACCATCTATCTGCTGGCTCCATAATCAGACCCTCTATACCAAATGTTTTATACGGGTCTCATCAAAATATATCGAGTGATCCCAAACTCGGAAGTTTTAGTCCCTAACTCCTTACCGTTGAGGAGTACTATGACATCCATCATCAGCTCAGCATCATGAAATGATGATTTTCAGACGCCAACACCTGACTTATTAAGAAAAAAATCTCAAACGCGCTATTTGTCTTACAATATTTGGGGGTATCCCTCGATTTCCCTAGAATCCCATCATCGGATCCTGACTTGGTGACAATGGGACCAACTTGGGAGCAAACGCTTTCAAACAACAAAAGAATTTTTAAAATCGGTCCATAATTGACGGAATGTACGCGTAACAAATATAAAAAAATAAAAAAAAACAGTGGAATTGAGAACCTCCTCCTTTTTTGAAGTCGGTTAAAAATAACGCCGATGATTCAACGTAATGTTCAAGGCAGTAGTGGCAGGCGAATAATAAAACACAGGATCTTACGAGGACTCTTTAAAAAACCCAGGACGCTACTTAATAACTATCCAGGACAGCCCAGGACACTCCAAAAAGCAGGACATGTCCTGGGAAAACCGGACGGTTGGCGACCCTAAAGTAGATTGGTGTGATTACACACTGTATCGTTTCGGCAATAGACGGTCGACGCATCGCAAGCGGGAGACGTGTAATGACAAAATAATATAATACAAATCCACTTTATTGCACATTAGAATTTTTGGAACAATATATTATATTAGTAAATATACAAATTCGCGGCGTTATTACTACTTATTACTTGGCGGACGTTAACGTTAGATGACTACTAGTCATCTGAGTTACGTTTTATGAATTTTCAAAAACGAAATTTTGTTCTAAAAATGTTTGGAATACAAAAGCGTAACGTCATAGTTTTGCATTGCTACATACTTATTGCGTGATTTTGATAAATTTAAAATCGTAAACGCCTAAGATTAGCAAGAGATTAAGTTCTACTGATTTTTTAGGAGGAAAACTATTTACCAATATATATTTGAAAATTTAATATATGTTTATAAAAATATTTCGAACTTTGTCAAACTGTCTGATACTCATTCTTTGAACACTAGGAATAAACACAACCTTGCTGTACATGCTACGCGCCTCCACAGAATAAGCAACTCGTTCATGGGACAATGTATACGCTTTTACAGTAAACTTCCCAATGATATACGTAATTTAACATTAAAGAAGTTCAAAATTGTAATTAAATCTAAACTTTGTAAAAAAGGATACTATAAAATTTCGGACTATTTAGATGACAAAAACGCTTGGGATTGAACCGCTCTTTAGCCTTTCCTTTTTTTTTTTATATACAATTTTTGCCATTAATTATTATATTATTTACTTCATTATTTTGATATTGTAATGTCGTTTAAATTGAAATGATTTCTTATATATAATCGCTATACATTGTAAATGTGAGTGAGATCTAGGCTGAGCGCTCTTCATTTCATTAATTCTCACGATAACTGATGCATGCTTGCACTCTGTTGCGACAGGTTAGCTCAAATAGTTATGGCACTTTCTTCAAAAGGCTATTCCACCCTATATTTGTCTCACATAAACCTTTACATCATTACAATCTGTCTGGACTTTAAAATAGACTTTGACCCCTGAGTTTGTTTCGGCGTTTCTTCTCAGGGATAGTCATAGGAAATGCCGACGCCATCTAGTTTAAAAAAGACGTGTAAAAGTGATTGAAAAATCCTAATTGCAAAATAAATAATTTCATTTCATTTCATTTCATTTCCAAGATTTCAGAATTTATTTTTGATGCAGTCATCTAGCCTACGCGTAATACTTTAGGTATTGTCATCATCTACCTCACCTTTTTCCACTATGTCAGTGTCGGCTACCAGTAAGACTTTAGTTTTCCTTATACCTAAAGAATTTTACTCCACAGGAGAGATCTGCATTTGAACTTGTATTGATAACTTTCGGGCCAGCGCTCTTCTTCGCTTTGGACGTTTATCTTAAACGATCACGGTCTAGAAGGAAATGGAAGCGTGGGTAAGAATGTTTAAACATATATCGTCGTAACAAATACGTAATATTTGTACAGGTACCCCCCTGTCGCAGTCGAGCGTGCGCTCGTCGGGCGACTCGTACAGCTCGACGTCGTCCACGCGCCAGCTGCTGGCGCCAGTGGCGGGCTCCCCGCTGGCGACCGACACGGCCTGCTAGCGCCAATACCTACCTTACTTACCTTACCAACTACGCAACAAACGTACGTAATGTTCCGTAAACACATATAGTATTAAGATGAATTTATATACATAGGTCATAAGCAAATTAGACTGTTATATCGCAGCTGTATTTAAAGTTTTATATTTATACGCTATAGTTTTAGATCATGATACAACTTGTAACGTTACTAAGGCCGGGCCTATATGCCCAGTTTGTTTTTGACGATCCAATAATATCGTAAAACCGGAATTTGATCATCCAGTCTCAATACCAACACTTTGTTTGTCGCAATTACTTGATATGGGGCCGACCTAGAATGTGATTTATTAGTAGTAGATATCTTATGGGTCTCCACACCGAAGCCGGCACGAACAGGCGGCCCAAGGTGTTAAATTAGTTTATCGCGCAAGATTGTAATCGTTTGGTCGTACGAAACCATACACCCATAAAACGTGCCGTCGTCGGTGTACAGGAACCCGTGCTATTGTATCTGTCAAAACAAAAACTGTTATTCAAATTACTATTTTCATCAGTTTTGCATAATAAGTTGCTTGGTGTATTTTAAAAGTCAGTTCATTACGTATTTTACATAATATGAACGAACGAGAACGCCTATCCAGTATTTGTTACACTGAATAAGATGTAAAACGAAGTGCAATATCCAGGACGAATGGATATTTACTAAAATATGCGATAAACAAGATGTAAATTGTTCTGTGGGGTGAATTTTGATCATGTTTTGTATATATTTGCAATGATTTCAGAACCCACATCCGTCCGTTATATTTCGAACTTTGGTTGCTTCACATGACAACTTGTTTTGAGTTTTTCTCAATATTTTATTTAAATGTATGCTCAATTTTTATAATTATCTAAGCACTATTTCGTTTAACCTCCTTATTGCAGTAATTATACATATAAAGTTGTATTCATTTCATAATTCGTTTTTGATGAGATAATTCAACTGGTAGTTAAAAACTGTGATGTTCATAATTTTATATTTATCGAACAGCGCGCCATGAACCTGCGCACAGAGGCCGTAGTGTAAGTTTCTTTCGACAAACTCGATTTAACGCATCGAACGCGTTCGGCGCTCCAATTGGTCAGTTTCGTTCTCTCCACCAATTGGAGTGCCGAACGCGTTCGATGCGTCAAATCGAGTTTGTCGAAAGAAACTTACACTAGGGCCTCTGATCGATTTAAGAATAAAAAAAAAAAATTAAAAAAATATTTGTGTGACATAACATGTGCAGTCACCCCATCTTAGATCTAGTTACTTTGCGAATACTGTATTAATATTTTACATATTATTTTTATGTAATTAGTGTTGAGTACTCATAATAAATATATTGGAAATTAGGGTAATCTATATAATATAATTAAATAAATATAATAACAGGCTGCTTTGAAAAAACAACCAGTCACATTAACCAAATTTTAAAGGAAGTCAATAAAACATAATAAGAGGAAAAAAATAGTAAAAAAAAATATTTTGTTGTTTTGGAGCTGAGGTATATTTTAACCAGACTTGTTTGTTTTTCTTCATTATTTTTTAAATCAAATTAAATTATGAAATACAGAGCAAAAAATAACCATTTTTAAAAGTATAATATTGGTTATTTTTCCAAAACAGCAATGATTGCTTTCATAGCTTCTGAGTGCTGAACTCTCTTCAGTGTGTCTTCTTCTTTATTCACACATGCTGACTGAAGGCCACAAGTTTTTTTTTATGATGGATATCTAATATCTGCTTTAGTGAGTAGGTTGCATAATTCAATATAAGATATTCAATATTATCTATTAGTCGGTTTGAGTTACTGACAAAGTGGATAACATGAGCATATAACATATTTATAGACTGAATTAATTACATTCCTTACTTTTCTCTACTGAATCTCGACTGTTAACCAGGCATACTTTTATGGGTGTATAATAAACAATTATTACTTTCTAATCTGTATCAACAATGTATTGTTTGATTATTATTGTTTGCCTCACTTTTAAGTAAATAAAATAATCCATTTGAATACAATAATCTTTTAATAAAAAATATTTATTGTGATGTTGCACTTATTTTAATATGCTGACAATATAAGTCTACAGCAGATATATTAAATTTAAAGGTATATAGGTTTTAAACAAAAAAAATCTTATTAAGTATATCCTTATAAATAAATCAACTATTTACATAAAACAATTCTGTGTAAAATTCTGTATAAAAAGATAATAAAAGTTCATTATGAGTTCTAAATAGTCATTGACTTAAATAAAAAGATTTCTCAGCTTTGGTTAGGCATTATGTTTGATATACTATAATTTGAATTTTCTGAATGTAGATCAACAGGGGAGTCGGGGCTAGTGACCTTCTTCATGGCTTGTCTTCTGGCTGCATATGCAGACATTCTTGCAAGTCTGGCCCGCCTCTGCTCAGGTGATTCACTGGCTAGTCTCTTGGCTGCATATGCAGACATTCGAGACAGACGTTTGGCTCTCTGTTCACTCGTCTCCGTAGACAGTCTCTTAGCTGCATATTCAGACATGCGCCTGAGTCTATTGGCGCGCTGGTCAGGTGTTTCGTTAGCAAGTCTCTGTGCTGCGTAAGCGGACATCTTCGCTAACCGCGACGCTCGCTCATCTGGCGATTCACACTTAGGCCCCGATCCTTTACGACGCCTCCGCTTCCCAGCCTCCAGCAGGGAGTGCGGGTCCATCTCCTGTGTCAATGACATGGACTCGTTCAATTCATAATTTGGAACACCCGTTTCTTCGAGTTCTCTTTTAACGTTATCAAAAGACATTTGTTCATGTTCCAAATTCAGATCTGTAGCGCTTACTGGGTTGTCCATTTCGCTATGTTCTGATTTTATAGAAGAGATCCATTTGTTATTTGCTTTCGCTATCACTATTTTCTTCCAGGAACAGTCTGATGAATTCAAGTCACCCATATTGATTGTTCAAGGATAGCCGTATCCATAGAACCATAATAAACTAGTAAGACAATATAATAAGTTCTTCAAATTACGTATCCCACTATTATATTACTCTACAAGTGCATAGCAAATAGCGAATATTCACCGAAATTACAATCGGAATCACCGATGGCGAATGTTACAAAAAGTCAACCCAAAAAAATACGACAGCACCGAACAGTGTTACCATCATTTAGTTTGTTTTGTTGTTGAGTCTACAACAACCAGTGTTGCTAAGACTAAGGTGATATATTTTCTACAAGCACGTGGTAAAATAGAAGGCCGTCCATCCTCAACATTTACTTGTTTTATTCAACCTTGATATTGGCAGAATCATCGTCACATCTAGATGGAGCCATTAAATTAAAATTGGAATTGTAAAATAGAAGGCGCCACATACTGGACACATCGAAAATCAAGACATAGAAATTCAAATTTTTTTAAGGTTGGTTTTGGGCTTGATACGGCTTCTGTTTAGTATTACTATAGTCAAATATGCCACATAATTTTTTTCCGAAAAAAGTGCTTGTATGTAAATATGCAGGGTATCTCTGGAACAGCAAGGTTTCCCGTTATAAACTTTTATGAGATAGAGATTTTTTTTTATGAACTTTAAAATAAAATGTTGACAAAAAAAATATTTGTTTATTTTTTCTTAATACCGTTACATAGTTGACAAGTGTTAGCAGAAATCATAAAACTCAAATAATAATATATAATGCCGAGTGCTTTGGGCACACATATGTATACTTTCAATGGGGATCAAATTAGAACGCCTTTCTAGCAGTTAGGCAGAAAACAAAAGAAAATACGTTCACAATCACTATAGGAGTAATCTGATAAATTATTCAGAAGGATTGCAAACAGCTAGTAGTTGCCAATTTAATATTTATTATTAGATCTCAGCCAAGAATTTTAGACAATATTATATGTCTAAGTTATAGGACCTATAACGATATTTGAAATTATTATTGATTCCAATCAGTAATTTTCATAGTTAGTCATTACAAAAAACGATCATAAATTATAATTATTGGTTACTCAATTAGAATTTGCTTTAATCCGGAATAATTTTATATTGAGCTGTTTAAATATCACTTATCAAGATAGCAACCCTAAGTGTGTGAGTTGTCAAAAAGTTGGCATTTATTCCATCTGTTTTATTTAGCAAATCTATTTTCATAACATATACTGCGGCTAATATTCGGGTATATGTCGTATTTTATACATTACTAAAATAAAAATATGTGTAAATTTAGTATTGGTCTTACAGATAACTAAATTTGTTTCATAAGTCCACTTATTTACATGTAACGTGTGAACAACGAAAGCATCTGTTATCCGAATTTGTTGCAATTTTTTCAACTATTTTTATCTTTGTTGTCTTTCTGTTCGTTTTTTATATCTTACGTTTGATTCTTAGGGACTGTGGCACGCGGAAGTTCCTTACGGCACTGTAACGTGATGACATAATGGTGTAATATTTTGTTGCTGTTGTTATTCGATTTTCACGAAACATGGATAGTATACCAGAGTCACCAGTGAAGACGAGCCCGCTCGCGGAGCCCGAAGGATTCCTAGAGAGTGAGACGGATTATTCTAGCATTAGAGGAAAGGTAAACATCAGCAATGTCTTTGTTTACTAACATATTGTTCCCGCCTAAACTACGCCTACTCGCTTTTCCGCTTTAGTAAGACGACCCTCTGACCAGTAATTGTATTAACTGTCATAGATTTTTGGTACTCAAGGAATTTATATTAGTTTTTAGCAAAAGTGCATCATTTGAACAACTAGTGAAAAATGCTCTATTTTTACATGATTATATTTTTGGGATTTGTAATGTACATTTCATGTTCGCACCTAATTCACATAAAACTATTATATTCTCTTACATATTGTGAATGTTGTAATTCAGTATTGACAAATATTTTATCTCTAAACCAAAAATTGCACCACAATAATATTGCATAATGTTGTTTGTTTATTTATGTTCCTGTCCATGTTTTTCAAATAACAAGTGATCAGTATTAATATAATAGACAAGAATTTTCCTGCGCTAATTTGTGATAGTTAGGTACTACAAAAATTTAATACAGTAGAGATATACATTTTTTAAAATTAATTAAATAAAGAATTGCATCACTTAGAAATATAAATGATCATAAAATAAAAGTTTATATAAACTTTATAATTCTACAATATAATAGATTTATGCTGTAATAAATTATGAATGACATTGCACAACTGTTAAACTCACAATAATATTCTATATACTTCAAACAGTCTGGTTATTATAATATCTACTATGTAACTACAGACAACTATTCCATTCACTTCAGAATCTCCTTGACATAATACATTATTCACTTAGATGGTGCTTGTGAGCCCCACGGCTGATGAATATGAGCTGCTCCATAAGCAACTGCTGGAAAGGCTAGAGACAGGCAACGGAGAGATCATATATGACATAGGACAAGGAGAAGGTGAGCTGTTTACTCTATGTTTAATTTATAAAATATGCAAATGCACTATTGCACCATTGTAAAATAAAACGGATGATAATAATAGCTATAACCTTATTATTATTTATAGTTAACATACAATACAATACAATACCATACCTATACAGAGTAAATAAATAACTTCACTGATTGACATTCACACAATCATTATGAAATATATGTAGATAATAATACTAATATATCACTAAAACATTATGGAATGCAATAATGTATTGAGTATACTGTACAAAATGATTATCTGATGTGCAATAAAGTGGATTTGTATTGTATTGTAGATGATCTAATGTTTCATGTTTCAAGGTTTTCATCTATATTAATCAAATTAGACTATATCCTTCAATACACAAAAACATAATTATGGTTCAACACATTATGTTGTGGTAGTCATTGCATGTTACTTTGTTTTTTACATACGTACAAATATATACTGCTGGCTTCCGCCCGCGGCTTCGCCCGCGTCGTTTACGAACCCGTATATTTTTCCGGGATCAAAAGTAGCCTATGTGCTATTCCAGACTATAATCTATCTCTGTGCCAAATTTCATCCAGATCCATTCATCCGTTTTAGCGTGATTGAGTAACAAATAT
Source organism: Shargacucullia verbasci (assembly GCA_947562105.1). Classification (NCBI taxonomy): domain Eukaryota; kingdom Metazoa; phylum Arthropoda; class Insecta; order Lepidoptera; family Noctuidae; genus Shargacucullia; species Shargacucullia verbasci. Next base: position 1,864,082 of record OX387284.1, read on the forward strand.
CCATCCATCCATCCTTACAAACTTTCACATTTATAATATTAGTAGGATAACACTAATCTATTTAGGGGACTGATTTATATTTCCTTTTAAAATATAATTTTATTATAGGCGATTATACACAGTATAACATATTATTTTACAACTTTCAAATATCAATACCCAGTGATTGCCTTTGTGGTTTTAATGGTTACATCAATCATGTATATGATAAACCCACAGATAGTTAATAGATTCCGTCTATTAGATAAAGCAGACACAGTGTTGCAACTCTGACAATCTTATCAAAGTATCAGTTCGCCGCACGTAATGCGGTAATGTGGTAACGCCATTCTTAATAGTCCGTTCAATGAACTTGGAATGTAGCTGTAAATTAATAATTTGGCTAATGATTAACGCAAACTTGAGACTTAGTGACTTTAAAAATTTAATTGAAGAAGTAAAAACTACACTACTTTACATAATTTCTTTCTTTGTATAAAACCTACATGATTACATAATTAACGCCTCATGGAGCATAAATATAGTGTACCCTCGGTAGCTATAATATCGTGCCGAAAAAAATTACAGGTCCTATAGTCATATCCGAGCATACCTCCTCGAACCGCGAGGAAACTCGTCAATTGTGTTTAGCTATTGACGAGTATCCTCGCTCCGATTCGAGGAGATATGCTTGGATATGACTATAGGACTTGGTATTTTTTTTTTACTGGTTCAGCGATTACGCTGCTACCTGCTGCGAGCGGGGCAAAACATGCGTCTTGCAGGCCCAAGCAGCCGTTTATAAACGTCACGGTCCGAACGCGTTTTTACAGAACCGACGAATGGATCGTGGTATAACCAGCACGTAGCTACTTCGGCATAACAAAGGCGAAAAATATAATCACTCCATGCGATCGAAAGGTGTACCTACTATCATTAGAACAATGACAGTATTAGGTCTTATGAAATATGTAGTTAGTGGGTCTATCATGTCATGATCCGTTTGTGCAGACGGACGCGGCCTCACAGAGGACGAGTACAGCGCATCAGTGGCGACGCTACAATCGCTGGTTAGCGGCGAGCGCGTGTCGTGCGTGGAGCTGCGCCGCTGGGACTGCGGCACTGGCCTAACCGGACAGTACCTGCTGCGCACCGAACTTGACCACACTGACTTCATGGAAATCAGGTATAGAAGCATGACCGTTTGTAGTAAGACTTGAGAAGTCTGGGTATAAAATCGTGTTCATATACTTTTGACACATCCGCTCTCGGGCGGCCTTACAAGATCGATGCCAGCACACATGAGTGATAGGCAATTAACGTTTTTTTTTAAGAGCTTGATCCAGACACTGAAACTGTAGAAATACTCATTTTTAGGGTTCCGTACCTTAAAAGGAAAAAACGGAACCCTTATAGGTACACTTTGTTGTCTGTCAAGACCCTTTATTTCGGGAATGCATGGAGGTATCGAGTTGAAATTACTGATGAACTGTTTATACCTAATACATTCTCATTTGTCCGGTTTTTCTTCTTTCTTTTACTAGTACTTACAATAAACTCTTTTCAGAACATACCAATGATATAATCATTGAATCTATTATGGTTTCATAATCCATCTTTGTTGTCGATAGAGTGGCGGTGGTAGGCAATGTGGACGCTGGCAAGTCAACTCTCCTGGGTGTTCTGACTCACGGTGAACTGGATAACGGGCGTGGGTACGCGCGACAACGGCTATTCAGGCACAAGCACGAGATGGAAAGCGGCAGGACCAGCTCCGTCGGCAACGATATACTGGGCTTCGATAGCATGGGTGAGTGAATAGGATTTAACTAACTGCATTGGTACCAGGCGCGGTCGCAGCTAAATACTATATTAACAGTACTTGCAGAAATAAATTAAGTATAATATTATAAATAAAAAATACCTATTTTTGATTTCATTGTTTACAGTTTTAAAGCAGGAGCTTAATAATTTATTTAATATTTTAGTTAATTCCTTAGGGGGGGCATGACCCCTACGACCTCCCTCTTCCCCCCTCGGACCGCCACTGCCTGTTATAGGCTGTTTGAAACCAACCGAAAGTATTTTGAGAAAAATAAATATTATATTTAGCTTTAGTAAAATCATTGTAATAGCGCGATACTGATCGCGGTTTCTTTCAGCGTAAATATGGAGCTGTTTGCATTCATTTTAGATGTTGGAATTGAACGACGCGACTACTTCCCATTTATCGTATAGCATTGCACACAAAAGGCGCCCGTTAAAGTATCGTGTAAGACACTATAATGCCTTTAGACGAAATGTACGAACTTTTGATTCTTAACAATCACGCTATCCACCGTCCCTTCATCTGGAGAAGCTTACGTCTCCAAATGAAGGGGTTCTGTAACAAGGCTTGGATTGTCTGGATGTGATTAGTAAATAAAAATATGCTACTTTTTTAGTACTCTTTTTAATCATGTTTAGTTTTAATTAAATTCCTCCGAATGTACTGCAACTTATCAACACGAAGATTAGAAAGTGAATTAAGGTGTTGTGTTTAGTTTACATTGGGAACATTGTATGTTAAAGATAATACAACGATGCGTCATAGATAACTGTTGTTATCGCTTGTATATAAATAAAAATAGCTTATCTATAGGTACAAATAAATAAAATTGAAGTTTATGTTTGTAATGTCAAAATAACAGCTTTTTACTAAATGCGTATGAAAGTATATAGGGTACTTATAAAAAAAAAAAAACAATTTTAAACATTTTTGTCTGTCTGTTTGTTCCGGCTGATCTCCGAAACGGCTGGACCGATTTTGACAGGACTTTCACTGGCAGATAGCTGATGTTTTAGGGAGTAACTTAGGCTACTACTTTTTTATTTTAGAAAAAAAAATGGTTTCCGCCCAAAGAAATGCACGGGTTCGTAATCCACGCGGGCGAAGCCGCGGGCGGAAGCTAGTCTAATATAAAATGCGTTGTTTATCATATTATTCCTGAATTACGTTATTATGGTCTGCACTTGTTTTGGCTTAGCCATGGGAAGAAAGGGAACTGGCTGTGTGTAAAATCGTACTATGCACGTATTCTGCGGGTAAAGCAGAGGTGTCCTGTTGTAAACCCACTTCGCTGATCCCAGACCACCCATAGAATAAGGGGCAGCAAGACAAGGGTTAAATTTCTAAATAGAAACACCCATTAACACTGTCCGACCGGGGCATCGAACCCACCCCACACACTGAGCAGTTGCGCTTCTAAGTAGTATACCAATGAGGAAGTCAAATGGCCTTTATGTTATTATTATTGGTGATGGGCAGCGAAAGCTCGTACTGTTTCACTACAAAACATTTATTACACTGAATATTGAGTATTATCGCTATCGAGATGCATTTTCACAGCGTCCACTGGGGCGTAATAATGCAATAATCAAATCGATTTTGCAACTCGTGTGTAATGCAATGGTTAGTTTACATATTCATATAACTACGTCCATAGTATAATCAGATCGTTACAATTATAGTGTAATTACCTAAGTATTACGGCTTTTTTTACGTTGAAATGCCGCCAGCTGATTACTGATAAATCGTCTGCTTACTGCTAAAAAGCAATAAGTGTATTTTGACTCTAAATGCACTTATTGCTTTTTAGCCGTAAGCACACCGCCAAATTGTTGATCTTATCGTTGTCAATAGGTACAAAATACACAAAAATATGCATGCAATATCACTATCACTACATATCGTCTGCTTATGGCTAAAAAGCAATAGGTAATTGAATTTAGAGTCTAAATGCACTTATTGCTTTTTAGCAATAAGCAGATGAAATATGTGTAGTTATGTAATTAAGTTAACAGCCCGTTACTGTGACGACATATACGAGCATGAGTGAAGATGAACAGAATAACCACATAACGAATTTGTACTATAAAATTCAGCCCCTAAATTCATTTAGCCACTCTGATCTTATGCGCCTGTCTGTTTGGTCTGGACTTATTGTCATTAGTTGCGTTATGTCCAGACGGTAACATCGTAACCTTCGCTCAAAACAACCACGTGTTTCAGCCAGCCAAAATCAACCCTTATCATTCCAAATTTCGTTCTCCGCCTAGGTAACGTGGTGAATAAGCCAGACCACGGCACGTTGGACTGGGTAAAGATCTGCGAGAAGTCTTCTAAAGTCATCACGTTCATCGACCTGGCGGGACACGAGCGGTACCTCAAGACCACCGTGTTCGGCATGACGGGACATGCTCCCGACTTCGGCATGCTCATGGTAGGTGTAAACTGTGAATCAAACTTATTACCCATTACAAAGAAAATTGGACCACCATCAAAGCCATCTCGTGAAATCTTTGTCAGGATAAGTTTATTGTGTTTTCCACGTTGTCTTTTATGATATGGCAACTACATCAATTTATTCTTATTACCCATGAAATAAATCAGGCCTCTATGTGTTTTGTCGGCTCTAGAACTAGTCGATGACTTAACTGAAATTCTCACACATTTTCCCGTAGATCGGTGCCAACGCAGGCATAGTGGGCATGACTAAGGAGCACCTCGGGCTAGCGCTGGCCCTCTCCGTGCCGGTGTTCGTTGTGGTCACCAAGATCGACATGTGCCCGCCCAACGTACTGCAAGATAATCTGAAGCTGCTCATCAGGATCCTCAAGTCTTCCGGCTGCCGTAAGGTCCCCGTCATGGTAAAAACGAAAGATGACGTCATTGTTAGTGCTACCAACTTCGTGTCGCAGAGGTATGTTGGCAATTTCATGTTTAAAATTAAAATGTTATGTCTTCATCTTAACCGTTATTAGTAAGTACCTCCCAAAACGCCAGGTTCCGCTTTCATAGTCATATCCTAACTAACAGTTTCTTTAACAGTAAGTGATTTGTTGCAGACTATGTCCAATCTTCCAAGTGTCGAATGTAACCGGCGAGAATTTAGAACTTCTGACAATGTTTCTCAACCTGCTGAAAACCAGGATGCCCTCGCAGGATGACAAGCCCGCCGAGTTCCAGATCGATGACACGTATTCAGTTCCGGTACGATATAATATACTTTTTTTCATTTTCATTTTTCACTAGTGACCCGCCCCGGCTTCGCACGAGTAGCAGAGCATATACGCCTTAATTTTTTTCTGACGTAGTGTCGTATCAGCCTGTTACGTCGAGCATTCACTTGGCGCACGCCGGTAAAGCTCCCAGTCAGCATGATATTTTCCGACATCTTCAATTATCATCGTCACATTTCAGTCAATTTACACAAAACCTTAACGAATTATACACCTTAACCTTCCCCATGAATTACTCTGTCTATTTTTGAAAACTGCATGAATATCCGTTCAGTAGTTTTTGAGTTTATCGCGAACAGACAGAAAGATGCGGCGGGGGACTTTGTTTTATAATATGTAGTGATATAGTTGAGTCTAAATAGATAGTTATGTACGGGCCAAATATTGAGCTTTGTGGGACACCATCAGAACTTAGGTTCATACAATGATATAACAGTTTATAATATCATCTTCACAGCTTTATAATATGAATTGAAGTACATCTGATGAGTTGATAAGGCCGCGAACGTTTTCTGTGAATAATATTAACAATTTATGTGAATGGTGACACAAAGGTTTCTTTGATTCCAGTAATAAAATTCTAGTTGTAGTAGTCCATGGAGTCTGGAAGTCCCATTAAATTGTTTTGCTCGGTTTTTAAAACAGGGTGTAGGTACAGTGGTATCGGGCACCACGCTGGCGGGTGTGATCCGCCTGAACGACACGCTGCTGCTGGGCCCCGACCCGCTGGGCAGGTTCACGCCCATCACCGTCAAGAGCATCCACAGGAAGAGGATGCCCGTGCCCGAAGTTAGGGGCGGCCAGACGGCCAGCTTTGCCCTCAAGAAGGTCATTAAAGAAATATATTATAATTCTACAATTTCTTCTGAAACAGCACTCCACTCTGCAACTTTTAAGCCAGGATTTGGATAATCAGCAGCGAAAAATCCGAGCAAACGACCGTGAACTTATTTAACTGATATGTTACCTTTAATGGATTTATTAAGAAGCCACTCAATCTGCGTCAGATTGAGTGGGATAGAACATCTATTTCACCTTATTTGTACCAACTTTTTTTAATGTGATTTTAATTGTAATATAATAAGTTTTGAGAGTTGAGGTTCTCGGGTGCGAAACTCAAACTAAATTCTCACAATTTTTAAACACGCTATTTATAAGTGAATATAAAGTGAACTTCCAATAATAATGTTGTTGTGTTCAGATAAAGCGTTCGCAAATCCGCAAGGGCATGGTGATGGTGTCGCCGGCCCTCAACCCGCAGGCGTGCTGGCAGTTCGAGGGGGAGATCCTCGTGCTGCACCACCCTACCACCATCTCCTCAAGATACCAGGCCATGGGTAACATTGCTCAATGACACATAATTACTCAACATTACAAAGGCGCTTCAAAAGTTCTTCGTCTCGTGCACCAAGTGTAACTTACAGATTGTTGAAGTAGAAGGAATTCCACACTGCGCTTTTCATGTTGATCTCTTTATAATAGATCTATAGGACATGTATGGCTAAAAAAATCTGTATGGAAATTTCAATTCGCCATCATATTCATCATGTAAATAGATTTAGATAGCTTTACCATAAAAAGGTTAAGAAATAATAGTAATGAGTATTGCAGCTAGTAATACAGTATAACAATCCACAGTGCACTGCGGCAGTATCCGACAGACGGCATCAATTCTGTCTATGTCTCGCGACTGTCTGCGTACAGGCGACAAGGCGCTCGTCAGGTTCCGCTTCATCAAGCACCCAGAGTACCTCAAGAGGGGGCAGAGGATGGTGAGATATTGTTACTGCTATTTACTTATCATTTTGATGTGTAAACGAAAAAGATGAAATGTTTGCTAGAATGTACACCGAGCACAGTGTACAATTCAGATCTACAGCGTAGTACTTTGTACATAAAACAATGTCATAACAATTGATAATATATGTATATACATACATGTCAACAGGTATTCCGTGAAGGTCGAACGAAAGCAGTAGGCAATGTACTGCGACCAGAGCCGGCCGCGATGAAGCAACAGCCGCGTACGACCAACACGCGACACGACCGACGCACGCAACAATCGCACGACAAGACCGACACACACAACTCGCACGTGGTACGTATAACCTGTCAACGCACGTGTTTCCGTAATACATTTTGAAATTTTCTCGTTGTATTGCAAAATGTAACGTTACCACGTTTTTGGTTGCAGCAAGAGAGCGACGTTACGGCCGCAGACTCGCCGTTCGAGGTGCAGGCGGACAAGCGCGGCGCGGGCGCGGGCGGGGGCGGCGCGGGCGGCGGGGGAGGCGCGCGCCGCCCGCGCAAGCGCCACGACAAGCCGCCCGAGCCGCCCGCGCTGGCCGCCGCCGCCAACTAGCCGCGCGGCCTGCACGCCGACCATAGCCAGTCTACAAGCCGCCGGAAATATCTGTTGACCCACTTGCTCGCTGAGCGCCCGACGGCGGTCACGGAAGGGAAACGGGATCCGAGGTCCGCAGATATTTCCGTGAAGTACAAGCAACGGGCGCTAGGGAGTGATTTTTTATATTCTCCGAATTTACATACGGCAGTGCCCAATATGTTAAATTTCCTAAATTACGAATGTTTAATTAACAGTGTCAAACTGAAGGTACTCCTGTAAATATTTTTCTTTATACATAGCTTTAAGAAATTGTTTTAAATATTTAATTAGCTTCCCTAGCGCAGCTAATTCGGTCCAAAAGCACTAAATCAGAGTACAAGGTACCTACTTAGGTCTTGATCTTTTTTCTGTATAATTAGGTACACTCCGCCTCTATGCCTAACATAGATGTGTTTACTATTGAGTACACACTGGATGACGATTACATATTTTTGACTAAAATTATACTATAACTGAATATTGTCATGTAAATTTTCCTTGAAGATTTTATATTTTTCATAGTTCAACCATATTTTGCTTATATTATAATGTGACTTATAATCTCATGCCTTAGGAGAGTACAACAGGAATGAAACATGCAAGTTTTGCACAATTCTATGGTCAGAACAAAATGTTGTGTTGATTTTCTACATTTATATTTAGGATTGCCTATTTGTTGTTATTAAAATTCAAATTATTTTATGCAAGATTCTCGAGGAATATTTGTGTTTTTGGAAGTTATAATTTTATTTTCATTTCATAGATTATATTGATTTCAATTATTATTGTAATATTTTCATTGAGCAGCCTAGGTTCAATATTAGTTGTCAAGTTAGTATGGGTATGACCAGTGGTGGTAAGCACCAGAGGGATGAATCTGTTGTACTTGATAGTGGGAACTATTACAAATAATGCAATAATATTATAGTGTTAGTGAGGCTAGCTGCTCTACTCCATATCATAATTCAGTATTTGATTACTTCACAGTACCATTATAATGTGATTTTTGTAGTTTAAGTAAATTAATATTTTTATGGTTTGTTCAGTGAGTGAAATAAAACTAGCTCAGATTGACTATGTAGTATTATTTAATGTGTACATGTGTAAAAGTTATGGCTATATACTCATGTAGCACTATTTTAGACTAAACTAGAAATTATTTACATTATTTCTTCAATTGTTTTTTTGCATCCTGAATCCCTTCCTTCAAGTTTTCATTGAATTTCTTTATGAATGACATCAATCTGTTGACTTGTTGAGGGTCCAAGTCTGATAATTTCTCCTTGCCCCTGTAAAACACTGCTACTGCAAGTTGTGCAGCACGCCTCACAGGGTATGACTCTGCTATCTTCTGCACAAGGTGTTCATTGTTTGCTAGATATCTTAGCAAGGCTCTGAGAGGCATTGTGTTATGTTCACTCACTTGAATGAAGTTTCAAATGAGCACATATTACGATACTTCTGCAGGAGCTCTCTCTTCAGCCTCAGCTGGGTTCTTAGTACCTCAAACTGCTTCAACTGGTCTTGCTTATTGTGATCTATGCCAGGCAACCGCTTTATCTGGAACAATACATAAAATATGTAAGTTGTATAATGATCAATGTGTTATGTCAACTATCCCATATTATCTGATATTTCATTGATATAATTTGTAAGAGTGATACCTAAATAAAAAAATGTTCTTTAATACCAATGGGATGACATGGGCTAAGTAGGCTAAGAAGACTGATAAGAAATATACCTGCACGCGCGCGAGATCAAACTTTTTTTGTAACTCCAGTACCCTCTGACTGCAGTCTTGAGATTCCCTGGCTTTGGCAGAGTTATCATGGAAGTCCCTCTCAACACTAAACAATAAAAATATTTCAAATACATATGATAATACAATGTTAAAAATGATGACAAATCTAAAAATAAAAGCACTACGTAAAGTACCTTCGTATTATTTCGTAAACAATCGGTAAAAAATCTACATCTACGTCTTGCACAGATATAGGACTAAAGTTGTTTTGTTCAGAATGATCTGTATTGTTTTCCATCATATGAGAGTGACATGAACTTGACACAAATTAAAAAAACGCACTTGCCTAAAATAAAAGGGCTATCACTATGATATACAAACCAAAATATTTCTAGAAAACTATAAAATTTAGAGAACAAACTGCAGAAGGAATCGGGAATTAGATGACAGATCTGAATAAATGACAGACGTCACTCAGGTCTTGCCAACCTTAGAAATCCAATTCTCAGTTTTGTAGTAATGTTGCATTACACGTTCACATCGCGTTAATATCCTCACCCTGAACGCACTAGAACATCTCTACGATTGCCATAGACAAAAAATCTTGTCCGTCACGTCAGTCAGATAATGACATTTGTTGTCAATGTTCTGAAACGCGATGTTATAGGTACTGTGTTTGTTGTTTGCAGAGATTTATTATTATTTTAGGAAATATGGATGAAGTTGCTAAATTAGAACATCTTTCACTCGTGTCCAAAGTGTGCACTGAGTTGGATAACCATTTAGGATTAAACGATAAAGATTTAGGTAAGTTTAATATTCATTATATTAAACGGCATGGTAGTTCAGACAGGTATTTTATTTATATTTTGTTTACTTTCCTTACTTTATAATCCATTGCTCTATAAACTTATCAGTATATCTGTTCGACCACTCGTAATACAACTCTCGATGTTATATTGTCGTTGTCGCAACCAAGCTATTGGTCTTATGATTAGGGTTCTTGTTCAATGATGTCGTGTGTTCGTGAGTGGTATCCGCCTTTGTATACTTTCCATGATGATATTACATGTTTGGTCGGTATGTTCTCTTAAGTTTATAGTTAAAACAATATACTAACAATGTATGCTGACTGTATGTATTAGAATTGCACTTCTGTGACTTTTCACAACCTAATGTTACACATTATTTACAGCTGAATTCATCATCGACATAGCAGACAAAAATCCAACGTTTGACTGTTTCAAGAAGGCACTTATTGAAAATGGAGCAGAGTTTTCAGATTCATTTATGACAAATTTATTGCGTATCATACAGCACATGAAACCTGCCAACAACACCACACAGAAAGAAGAAACTGAAAATGATGAAAGTAAGAGTAACCCACTGGCTAATAAATTTCCAGGACTAGCTATACCTAATGAGAAGCCCCCCAAATTTTCCTCAGATGAGGATAGTCAGGATGAAGAGGATGATAAGAAAAATAAAAGGGTAACATCAAAAGAAATATTTAAAGATGAATCCAAGAGCAAAACAAATGATTCAATTGTTGATCAAGCAATGGCTGAGCTAGAAGCCTTGGCACCATCCAATGCTGGTCCTAGTAAAGAACCTTCAAAAAAAGAATCTATTAAAGAAGATGTTAAAAAGCGAGAAAGAAGCCGCAGTAGAGACCGCAAAGAGAGTAGCAAAAAAAGAGACAGGTCTAGGGACAGAAAAAGTAGGCGTAGCAGAAGTAGAGACAAAAGGAGCCGCAGTAGAGACAAGAGGAGTCGCAGTAGAGACCGTAGGAGTAGAAGCCGAGATAGGGACCGAGATAGAAGAAGGCGCTCAAGAAGTCGCCCCAACTCGAGTCGTCACAGGTCAAGGGATCGGCACAGGAGGTCAAGGTCTAGAGGAAAGAGGTCACCATCTAGAGAAAGGGAAAATAGATATGTTGATTATGGCAAGAAGTCAAGGAAGAAGAGCCCTGAGGTAGAAATGAATGATGACCCAGAACCTGGAAAAGTAAGTACCAATTTATAACAAATGAATTTCTAAGCCTTTTTTAATTCTGCATAAGTTTTGTGTAGGGCAAAGAAGGCATATCTTTATGATATAGGTTATTTATAGGTTATTAGTGTTATTTCTTACAGAGAGTTTACAAAATTAATCATGACAGCATTTGTCTTTTTAAATCATTCAAGTATGAATTATTATAATGTAATTATTTAACTATGATACTCACAATACATAATTAAATCATTTTGCATAGATCTACAATGGCAGAGTAGCAAACATAGTGCCTTTTGGTTGCTTTGTACAAATCGAGGGTGTAAGGAAGAGGTGGGAGGGGCTGGTGCACATCTCACAGCTAAGGTCGGAAGGACGAGTGACCAATGTGTCTGATGTAGTCAACAGAGGAGACAAAGTTAAGGTAAGATATTAGGTTTTTTTCTTTGTTTTCTGTTCTTCCCTTTGTTAGGTCTACAAGAGTCCTTCCACTTCTGTCTTTGCTTTCCAATTTTCAAGCAATATATATTTAAGTTCGAACTGTGGGCCCACAAAGCACAAAACTGGTGCCCTGAAACAACAAGACGGGGTCGCGACAGACCACGTAAGAGATGGCAGGATGAACAGGATACCTTCACTGAAAATTGGCCAGATACAGTGCAGGATCGCGTGAAATGGAGAAAATGGAGGGAGGCCTTTACCCAGGAGTGGGACAGCATTGGCTTTTAATACTAATTAATAATAATATATTTAATTAATAAATAACATTATTAATTTGCAGGTTAAAGTACTGTCAGTCACTGGACAAAAAGTATCTCTCACTATGAAAGATGTGTGTCAAGACACTGGCAAGGACCTGAATCCTACATCACATGCACATTTGGAGGTAATGTTGAAACTTTCGTTATTTTCTTCATGATATTATTTAATAGTACTGATAATCAATATTATTACACTCTTTATTTTTGTAGGCTGAACGCGAAGGTCGTAACCCAGACCGTCCCCCACCAAATGCCACAGTGTTGGCGGGTCTGCAGGGCGGCCTCGATCCTGATGAGGACTCCAGCCGCAAGAGGGTCACCAGGATTTCCAGCCCTGAGAGATGGGAGATCAAACAGGTAAAAAGTTATTTTTTTAGCCACCTTTGGGCGTTTTAGCCATCTCTTATGATGGCGTTAAAATAAGATGCACATTATCTGACATCTTTATCTGGTTCACAGATGATATCATCAGGAGTAATAGACAAGAGTGAGTTGCCAGACTTCGATGAAGAGACAGGCCTTCTACCGAAAGACGAAGATGGCGAAGCTGACATTGAAATAGAACTGGTAGAAGAAGAACCCCCATTCTTACAAGGCCATGGACGCGCCTTACACGACCTGTCGCCCGTCAGGATCGTCAAGAACCCTGACGGCTCCTTAGCCCAGGCGGCCATGATGCAGTCAGCCCTATCCAAAGAGAGGAGAGAACAGAAAATGATACAAAGAGAACAAGAGATGGAGAGCCTACCAATGGGACTCAACAAGAACTGGATTGATCCATTACCAGAAAGCGACGGCAGAGCCCTTGCTGCTAATATGAGGGGTACCGGTATAACTCCTCAAGATTTGCCCGAGTGGAAGAAGCATGTGATTGGGGGAAAGAAATCTTCATTTGGCAAGAAAACTAATTTGTCGCTGTTGGAGCAGAGGCAGTCGCTCCCGATCTATAAGTTGAGAGATGAATTAACGAAGGTGTGTATAAGATACTCCTATCTTTCGGCATACAAATTCAACCTACTTTTTAGTGTTTATATAAAGTTAAGTTTTCAGTTCATCATTTTATTGTTTTAACACTCGCTTTGATCATCAGGCTGTAGCCGACAACCAGATCCTGATCGTGATCGGCGAGACCGGGTCGGGCAAGACGACGCAAATCACGCAGTACCTGGCGGAGTGCGGGCTGACGGCGCGCGGCAAGATCGCGTGCACGCAGCCGCGCAGGGTCGCCGCCATGTCCGTCGCCAAGCGCGTGGCCGAGGAGTTCGGCTGTCGGCTGGGCCAGGAGGTCGGCTACACCATCCGCTTCGAAGACTGCACCAGCCCCGAGACTGTCATCAAGTCAGTGTGTCATGATATCTTAAGCCCGATTCCCATCTCATTATTCGATACTTAACTTGAGGATGATCTTATCCATTCTTATAGAGTATATTCCTGACATTCTTTTTCATCTCATCAATCCTAAATCTATTCTTCCTCAGATACATGACAGATGGTATGTTACTCCGCGAGTGTCTCATGGACCTGGACTTGAAGACGTACTCCGTCATCATGTTGGACGAGGCGCACGAGCGCACCATTCATACGGACGTACTGTTCGGACTCCTCAAGCAGGCCGTCCAGAAGCGACCGGAACTCAAGCTGATCGTCACATCCGCTACTCTCGATGCCGTCAAGTTCTCACAGTACTTCTTCGAAGCTCCTATATTCACGATCCCCGGACGAACGTTCCCTGTGGAAGTGTTGTACACTAAAGAACCAGAGACTGATTATTTGGACGCGTCCTTGATTACGGTGATGCAGATACATCTGAGGGAGCCTCCAGGCGATATTTTGCTGTTCTTGACTGGTCAAGAAGAGATTGATACGGCCTGTGAGATTCTCTACGAGAGGATGAAGTCTCTAGGCCCTGATGTGCCAGAACTTATAATCCTGCCGGTGTATTCTGCGTTGCCTTCGGAGATGCAGACGCGTATCTTCGAGCCTGCGCCCCCGGGGTCCAGGAAAGTCGTCATAGCTACCAACATTGCCGAGACTTCGTTGACGATTGATGGAATTTATTATGTTGTCGATCCTGGCTTTGTGAAGCAAAAGGTTTATAATTCCAAGACTGGCATGGACTCTTTGGTGGTTACGCCTATTTCGCAGGTAAACTATTCATTTTCTTTTTTTTTTAATACCTGTTTGGTTATTTACTTGTTGTTTTGTGTATTGTCATCACATATTTCTTGATGTTTGTTCATTCTGTAAGCTTTTAGATTCAAGTAATATCTGTAAGAAAATGCTAATATGATTTACTTTTAAGGTACATTAGATGAAGTTCACATTTCTTTCTTTTTAAAAGGGTCTCCAACAAAACTTATTAGCATTATATCTGTAGTGTAGTGTAGTTCTTTAATAATTGAGGATAGAAGCATTCTTAATATGTATATACTTGTGCAGGCAGCCGCGAAGCAGCGAGCGGGTCGCGCGGGCCGCACGGGCCCGGGCAAGTGCTACCGGCTGTACACCGAGCGCGCCTACCGCGACGAGATGCTGCCCACACCCGTGCCAGAGATACAGCGCACCAACCTCGCCACCACTGTACGTATTATACTTAGGTGCGCTCCAGCCTACCTGTTCACTCTTGAGGTCTGGGTAGCGTGTTTAATTCTCATAAAACATTGTTATAAAAAATATTTTGATCTTTTTTATCGTCAGTGAATAAAATTTGTTTTGAGCATCCTGTTGTCGGCACTGTTACAAGCGCCATGTTTATCCGTGTACATTGCGCGATCTGGATTTAAATGTAATAATAGTGTTAGTGACTGTGTAATTGAAGTGATAGTTTGTTATATCAGGCTGTCACTTCAATTTTCTGATATACATATGTTATATTTTTAATTTTTAATAGTGCCTGTTTCGTTTAATATTACGATATATTTGTATATCAGGTGCTGCAACTAAAGACGATGGGTATCAACGACCTGCTCCACTTCGATTTCATGGACGCGCCGCCGGTGGAGTCCCTCATCATGGCGCTGGAACAGCTGCACTCGCTGTCAGCGCTGGACTCTGAAGGCTTGCTCACGAGGCTCGGTCGTCGGGTAAGAAACAGTACTTTATTGTGTGTACTCTTTGCCCGCCGGATACCATCGATCTAACCTAGCTTTGTCTTATTTTCTGTCTCGTCAATTCCATTTAAATCAATAGTTGGTTCAAAACAAATTTAATTTCAGCAGGATAAGAGTCGACTGGTACTGAGACTACCTTCATATAGATGTCAAACCACATAACGAAAAAATAAGCTTTACAGTACTAGATAAAGTTCAAAACGCACTTACAAGTTTTTGGAATCATAAGCATCAAGAACAATAAGTGTATGATTTTTATGTAGTGTCAATATAAAATAAACTTCTTCCTATTCCAGATGGCCGAATTCCCTCTCGAGCCGAACCTATCAAAGATACTCATAATGTCGGTAGCCCTTCAGTGTTCCGACGAGATCCTGACCATAGTGTCGATGCTGAGCGTTCAGAATGTGTTCTACCGACCCAAAGACAAGCAGGCCCTCGCTGACCAGAAGAAGGCCAAGTTCAACCAGCCGGAAGGCGACCACCTCACGCTGCTGGCCGTGTACAACAGCTGGAGGAACAATAAGTTCTCCAACGCCTGGTGCTATGAGAACTTCGTGCAGATCCGCACACTGAAGCGGGCTCAGGATGTGAGGAAACAACTGCTGGGGATTATGGATAGGTAAGATGACAACAGATTAAATTGAACCATTGAGATTATCGACATTTTAGAGGGATATGCCTCTATAAGGCCAAGTGACACTCGAAATCCTTTCACCGACTATAGTATTTATGGATATAGCTTATAAAATAAAAATAAAATTGAAATACCGACTTCTATAATCTTCGGCCATTTTTTGTCCCATTTTTAAATTACGAACAACGTAACCAGAATTTTGTTCGGACTCGTATGTATTAACTTTTTTTACATTATGTTCACAGACATAAACTAGACGTAGTGTCGGCGGGTAAGAACACGGTCCGTATCCAGAAGACGATATGTTCTGGTTTCTTCAGGAACGCCGCTAAGAAGGACCCGCAGGAGGGCTACAGAACTCTCGTCGACAGCCAAGTCGTCTACATACATCCCTCTAGTGCGCTCTTCAATAGACAACCGGAATGGTATTTTTTTTTTAAACTTTACTATCTAGGATTTCTCCTGTATCGTGGGTACAGTTTACAAACATACATGTCACATACACACAGAATCAGACGCGAAACAACTATCTGTAGATCATACAAATATTTGTTGCGTGCGGGGATCGAACCCGCGACACATAGCGCAGAAAGCTAATCGCTTAACCACTACGCCAACCGTGTCGTCGAATTATGATATGATTATGAACTAATGTTTTATCACAGGATGTGACTTGTGTTTTCGCAACTTTCCCACAGTTCATTGTATACTATTAATATAAGTCACTTTGGCTATTATTTATGACCCATTATGCTAAATATTTCGCCTCATGGAAAGTTATAATTAATATCTTGACGTAATACTACTTGAAATCATCTCCAATATAAATGTGGTGGACTTAAGTTGATGGCATTGAACGAACATTACGTAAAAAACATACTGTCGTTCAATAAGGTATTCTATAGAATTGTACTAAGGTAAAATCTTGTTTCTCAGGGTAATCTACCACGAGCTCGTTCAGACGACCAAAGAATACATGCGCGAAGTCACCACCATAGATCCAAAATGGCTGGTGGAGTTTGCTCCAGCTTTCTTCAAGTTCTCCGACCCTACGAAACTGTCCAAGTTCAAGAAGAACCAACGGCTGGAGCCTCTGTACAACAAGTATGAAGAACCGAACGCATGGAGAATATCCAGGGTGCGCAGGAGAAGGAATTAAACTGCCAATCAAAATGTATTTAATTTCTTTTTTACCTGTGGTTTCTACTGTTGGGTAAAGATCTCCCCAGGGAAACTTTCAGACCATCCCATCAGCATTTACGTGAGTTCCCTTAGTGACGACGTTCTTCGGCTACCCACTACGTATGAATTCTTGGCTTCCGGATAGGCGAGGATATTTAATGTACTTGAAAATAAATTGTGAAGAAACACTATGTTATTTGATTTCATAAGTGAACCAAGCGCGGATCCACCGTTGTGGGCACGATGGGCACTTTCACGGTCTATTGAGGTCGATAGGCCGATGATATTACACTATATAGTGCCTTAACAAAATTAAAAAAAAAACGTGCTTGATTCGGAAACATCTTTGTGGGAATGCACTACATCGATCATGAGCGAGTTCATACTCCGACTCGCACTTGGCCGATTGTCGGGTGGCTGTGACCACAAACTTTTTTGAGGGATGGATCCATGCCTGAAGCGAACCCCTTATACTATAGGATCTAATTACACCTACTCCCCGGTGAATAAGATCTATGAATGCTGTGTGAGGTATTATATTATTAAAACAAAACACTTTACCTTGAAACTGCATTGAAATGGTCTTAATTACCGAAAAAACTTTAATTTATTAATATCCTTTCGTATCCGTGAACCTTTTGAACGTGATAACGATTTTGTAAGCCATGAACGTTATTCTTTATTTGCTAACCATCATAACAGTTATGGTATGTTACGGGTATGACACTGCTTGGATCTGGGGTTGGCCATTGGCCCGTTGTTGGACACACCGTCCAAAAACAGGCTAATGGCAAACCTCAAACACACAGTTCTCGAATATATTTCTGTCAATTAATGTCCCGCCCTAGAAACAAGAACAAAAGAATGCCGTTTAATATATTTCGTGACATTTCGAAAATGAGTTTCTAGTTTGCGTTTTGTTGCGTTTTTTAACATAAATTTGTGACGAAATGTCAGCTGGAGCGAATAAAACGCAAACGTCAAGCAGAGTTAATCTGTGATTGGAGACATTTACTGAAATTAAGCAAATTTATGGGGAAAATGAGCTGAAAACGTGTAATTAATTGCGCAATAAGTAAGAAAATTTATCGTCACGCTGTACAAAACTAATTTGAAGAGCCATGGAATTCTTTTCGGAGATTATCGGCGAAACTGTGATCCTGGGAATTGATACTCTTATTTTGGGCTTTTGTGTGAAACAGCTGAGTAAATGTAAACATATCCTGAACGCCCTGCAGGTAATAGTGTTACTATCAATTATATTTATCGATTTTATTCGTCAATATCAGTTTATTTTAAATTAATCTTTGGTACCAATATTAACCTTGTTCAAATCTGTATTTCAAAATATTTGTTTTTTTGCATTGAAGATAGTTTTAAATTTTCAAATGCGAGAATATTTAGAATACAATAATCCATCTCATTTCCATGATCAGCTATAATATGTTCTTGCAAACAAGCATATAGGTTATAGGTATAAATTTATACAGTGATAAAACAGCATAAACACATTTAAATTATTGAATTGCAGACAGCTCCAGTTTTGGACATAGACTCAACACTGAACAAGGAAATCAATAAGTACTCAAACAATACTATTCCATATGTGGTGATCAGAGGACTGGTAAAGCCCCTCGGCAACCCCATCACCAGCAACTACAACAACTCAGTCACCGGTGTTGTGCAGAGGTACTGTTTCAGTAATTAAAAACTAATCATTTCTAGAACCATCTTAACTTTTTAAGATGGTTCTATAAATGGCTTAAATGAAATATTATTACACTAACACTTATGTAATTATTTATACTATAAATAAGTGATAAAGCTGTTAAAAAGTAATTATTGATTTTACAAGTCTTTTATTGAATATGTATAATAAATCACAAGTCTTATTAACTCATAAACATAACTAAAGGCACTTTGAACAACATGGTTGAGGTGATTCCCCATACAAAAGATAATGAAGGAAAATATGCTTTTATTCTCTGAGTCATTTTTGTTTTCGCTATTATTAAATGCATCAAGCCAAAGGCCTTGTCTGGCTTCTCTCAGTTTGTCCTTTCTCTGAAACTTCTTCTCTCGTAGGATGAATATTCCTATCTTTGGAGCTGTTTTCCTCTCTTTCTTACCATCTCTGGGTCACCATTCTGTAATATTTCTTGTCCAAAATGGTACAAAACAATAATGGTTTAAAATAAATCATTAATTTCTTTTCTTCTTAACTCCAGGCTAACAATCAAAGAGCATGTGATAGCAAGGACATCAGCTGGCTTCTGGTCAGACCAGACACGCACAATACATGAAGTGTGCAATTCCACACCGTTTGTGCTCAACAATGGAAAATACAGCATTGAGGTTGTGGATGCACTTGCTGCTGAGTTACTTGGTAAGTATTTAATAGAGATTAGGGATGTTACGGAGCTTCGACTCCGAATCCGATATGTCGGAACCTCCGATTAAAATTACACCTCCGAATCCGGCTCCGGTTCCGATATATAAAAACGGAGGTATATATCGGAGTTACAAGTTATGACTTGCTATCGCTGCAGCGCTACCGAGCGCTTTCTACATGACAATGACAACTGACGGAGTACATGTGTTCTTTGCAACTGATGAACGAAGAGTGAACGAGTTGCGACAAGTTTCTTCTTTCTTATTTATTTACATTTTACATTCGTAGCTTTGCTCCGACTCCGACTCCGATTCACCTCCGACTCCGCGGAGGTCACTACGAGCATCTCCGACTCCGATTCCGCCTCCGATAAATCCACCTCCGTAACATCCCTAATAGAGATAGCCCTTTCTCAAGTTACATCATAACTTTATGCTAATCATAGTAAAATTATGGACATTATATTAATTTTGGATTCAGTATCAGTGTCACAGAAATGATCTATTTTGCTACCTGAATGGGCTTCAAAATGATTGACTTTTTAATTTCAAGAAAGAAATTACCCTTTTTTTATTAACATGCTACATTTTCTTCAGACATGGATGTAATTTCGGACAAGTTCGAGCCGATGTCGCCGGGGGTTATCGACCACGTGTGGGGCTTCTTCTCTGGCGTGCGTCAGCGAGGTCTTCAGACAATGGAGGAAATGTTACGAGACGGCTCCTACATCACAGCTATAGGAGAGCTTCGCAGGAGCCACACTGGGGCCCTTAAGATACAGCCGCCAAAAGATGGACTGCCTTTGTATCTGACTACTGCTACCAAATCCAGTTTGTTGAAGAGACTCGCTAGTTCGCGGGATTTTCTAAGGTGCGTGTCAGTTGCTGCGACCTGAATAACAATATTTCGTCATCTGTCATTCGATCTTGTAAATAATTATTTTGTTTAATGAAACTTATTAAACTTGCAGAGTACTGCTAGTAATATTTGGCACGGTCGCCGCAGCGGCATCGTGCCGAATCGCGTACAAATACCTCAAGCGGCGCCGACGCCGAGAGCTTGAAGACTCTATGAAGAAGCAGCTCGCGGCCGGTAGACGCGAACGACGCGCGCATGCAAGAGAGAAGAATCTCACCGATGTGCAGCTATGCGTGGTCTGCACGGAAAACCCGAAAGAGGTATGCTTATCATGTTTTTGTGCTGTAGTAATCTTACGATACAAGAGTGAGCATAGCCAGGAACAAGTTTGATTTCAAAACTGGAAATATCCCTGGAATTGTATGCTTTAAGCTGTTTGTTAACCATAATAAAGATTTTTGTCTTATAGTTTAAATAAGTTCTATTCATACATCACATAGAAAGTGCTGAATCAATATATTGTAATTACAAAACATTCAACTTCTACTTTGTTTCAGATTATCCTGCTACCTTGTGGCCATGTGTGTCTCTGTGAGGATTGCTCAGATAACATTACAGACAACTGTCCCATCTGCCGGGAGAGGATAGAGTCGAGAGCGCCTGCCTTCATTACGTAGAAAGTATGCGACAAGCAATGCAGTTTGTACAGTACATAGTGATATTTTACAGATAATATAGAAAATACCTGCTGCTAGCAATATATCTCATCAAATAGGTGCTACATTGACATTTCACCATAGAAATATTAACCGTTATTTTGTGTACGTAATAAGCAGATATCGGGACAGGCAAAGTATATTTACCTGAACTACAAGAAAGTAATACCTCCATGCGAAATTCCAGAATGATAGTCGCGACGATTTCATTGCTGGATTATTTAATACACTTTGAATAAATTCGTAACAAATTATTATTTCGTAGAATGTTGTTACCTTTTCAGGGCTCCATATTAAAATTGTGTTAAATTAACCCCTCACCTAGTCTCAGTACGCAAATCTAGGCGAGATACAATCGGAATCTGCTGCCTGGAGCTGTGGCGTTCAGCCGAATAAAATGCTTTGTTTTACATATAGATAAGAACATAAGTTAACCGGTACTGCGTGTCCAATCTTGTTCCTATATATAAACCGTGATTTCTTCAATACAGTCAGAAACATCAATTTTCATTTCACAATTTCAGATAGAGGTATCATCCGTTTTATGTGTATGATTCCATGAAGTTAGGGTAGGTAAATATACTCGTCTATGCCTATTGCGATCTCAGGTAATAAGTATTATAGCAATCGATCAGGTAATGTATTTTGATAGTAAATATCGTTTTATAAAGTTGATGAATGATGTTTGAAAAGGTATCCAGACATGCCTAGGTGCTCATGGCTGATTAGAAAAGTCATATGTATTTGCCTTTGAGTGTGGCTACAAAGTAAATTATAAATAGAAATAATCTAGTAACTTCAAGTTATAGATGTAATATTGTTAAGCCTAGCGGTGTAATAAATGAAATTAATAAATGTTTGTAAAATATATTTGTTTATTGATGTCAAAAACCTATTTGTAGTGATCCAATCTTGCCGCATGTGCCTGAACAAGTGTCGTCTTCTTCTTCTCCATTTAATAATGAGTTCTCATCATCAGAACTGTCAGATACATTTGTACCGTTTGTTTCGTGTTCCTCTTGGTTACTTGGATGTTTCTCTGGACTTGTCTCATCCAAACCATACTGTTCAAGTAACATATTAAGTTTCTTATTACTAGTGGCTGGATCAACATTATTGCCATTACTTTTACAACTGCCTCCACAACAGTTGTTTTTCTTACATGTGTCATTATTGTTTGCATTTTCCTTGTCTATATTCTTCTTACTCTTAATCAATTTCTTACCCTTATTTACTGTTACATTTGTATCATTTAGATCTTTAATGGCATCTTCTAGTTCCCCTGTTCCATTCTGTGTCTGCTTAGAATGGTACTCCTCAAGCATCCTTTTTGCTTTGGAACTCTTCCCAATGCCAAGCTTGGGCAGCCCTTTGTTTAAACCTTCAAGAAGAACACATGCTTTGCACACCTCTTGAGATGACACAAACTTGCATCTGCTGCATATCCTCTGGCTAGGTAGAGATACTTGTTCCTTTACTGACATGGTTTCACCTAAAAAAAACATTAATTATATTAGGATCTTTTAACCAATTAACTTAAAAAGTTTATACATAGTGTACCTCAAAGTCCTGCTAGGCAGAGGTCACTGATATAACTAGGTTTATATAGGTAGGTATTGCTTGTAAATGATTTAGGAGAAAAAGCCTAATTGTTTAGCCATCAGACATGTAATTTAACTGTAACAATACCTGAATAAATAATGTCCATGATACAAGCAGGTCTAATTTTCTCCATATCCTTAAGCAGTGCCCGGGCATGTCCTCTATACGCATTTGGGGCAAAGACGCACTCAGTGGAGAAGTAAACCAGTTTCTTGTAATGTGCATACATCACTATCTCTTTTTCATAAGTGTACTTCAGAGGCTTCACCCTTGGTATTGTGCCTTCGCTGCCCTGGAAGAAACATAATTATATGAAGACTTGTTTTACTTGTTGCCTTTTATTTGTTGATGTTAGTTTTAAGTGATCTTTTATTTAGTATATCAATAAGTGTAGTGCAAAAACGTAAAGCAGCATAATTTTATTATTATTATGGAATATAACTTAAGAACTAACCGTAGCTATAGCTGTGCACCTCTTCAGCCTTGCAATATCACCTCTTAGCACATTCATCAGTACTGTCTCAGCTATATCATCAGCATTGTGTCCTGTAGCTATGCACTTTACTCCCAGCAAAGCTGCCCCTCTGTCCAATGCTTGTCTTCTGAATACCCCACAGAAGGTACAGTTGTTCTTCCTCCCAATTTGAGCCACAATCTCGTCCATAGTCCACCCATACAAGTCTTTGTATGACAGTATTTTCAAAGGCATTTCATAATCGTCTCGGTTCTGCTTAACAGTTTCTAGACTGTCATCTCTGTATCCAGTGATACCTTCATCTATTGACAGCAGCATTAGGTTCAACCCATAATTGTACTTCTGGTTTAGAGTTTTCAGCACATACGCAAGTACAGTAGAATCTTTCCCACCTGAAGCACCGATTGCAACAGAATCTCCTTTGTTGAATAATTCCGCCTTTGAAATAGTGTAATGAATTTCTGTTTCAAATGCCCAGAAGAAACATTCTTTGCAGAGTGCATCTCCTGTTTTTGGTCGCTGTAAATAGTAATTATTTAGTATGATCAACATGTAATAAGCCAGACCATGCGAAACTTTGTTTTTTTTTTTTTTTTTTATAAGAAATACAAAGCACAAACCTTTAAAACTGCATTTTTGCCGCAACCTCTTCTACACGGTACTGGCATTATAAATATTTTTGTCTAATTTTATGTTATTTATTGCACAATATGGATAAAAAGAAACTATTTACAGTCAACACTCATAATAACCTCAAATATTTTGATGACAAATTGACAACAACCAACAGCTGCTCGCTGCTCACGACAGATAAGACCTAAGACTAGTGCCACACTAGTTAAAAGTTATCGATATTGTCTTTACTGCTTGCATAGTTTTTATTTGGTGGTACTTGCACTTGGCTGTTGCTAGTTGGAGTTGGAACCAGAATAAGAATTAAGATTGTGTTTCCAATATATTTGGAGAATGGCTAAATCTAGAAAACAAATTATAATCTATAAGAACGCGAGTCGCCTCGTAGCGCGAAAAAGAATGGAAACACAAATCACCACGGCCGATTCTCTTATCACAGGATATCTGTTTTGCATAAAAAATATAAATGTTTCAAGATTTAAAATCCTCAATGCAACAAAATTATATCGATTACGGATCACATCTATTCGATAACCATACTTTATTTAATTGCTTGTTCGTTTTATTGCTAGAAATTCCAATGTTTCGCATCGTCTAAATTCCATTTACCTAAATATAACCTATGCAAGTTCATTGACTGATTGACAATCTTATTTCCGAACGAAACGAAAAGTACTTCGCCTGCATTGCATCAAAAGACCACATATTTCGGTGTTTCTCTCAAATTACTTTATTTTTGTTTACTCGTACAGCTTTCTAGTTATGTATTAAACTTTTAAAACCAGTTATACATGTTACGTGTGTTGAATAATCGTGATGTGGTACTGGTTGTAGTGTAGCGGTAGTGTTGATGTGTCCATTGATAGACCGTTGTGGGTGAATGTTGTTTACGGAGTGGTGAAGGCGCGTCGTAGTCGTGCAGAGGCGGCGACGCGATGCACGAGCTACTGAAGCATGTGCTGACGGAGCGGGATCTCACCCGCGCCGGCGACATCTTCGCGATCCCCGACGCTGACATCGTGGACGATCTCAACGAAGTGGTGAGCATAGCTGCATATTGACATACAGCTGGTACACCCTGTGTTCAGTAATTATTGGCAAGAAATAGCAAAGTATGTAAATTACAGCTGAGTCACACTTGCATACTTATTAACCCTTGTTGGATAAACAGATGCAGTCAAGTGTCAGTCAATGTACTGACTGGAGGACTCCAAGTTATGAATCATAACTCTGAGTATTGTCTTAATATAATATAAATCTTTGTTATTGTAGTGTTATTCCTTATTATTTTTCCTGTAAGTCATTTACCGGCTCTAGTTTCTATTTTATCTTAACATTATGTATAAATACTCTAATGCAAATATTTAACATAATATACCTATATAATGGAGTTTCATTTTCAGTTGTCATAATATTGTTCTATGCTGCAATATTGATCTATCAGACACAACATAATTTTATTGTGTCCACAATTTTGGCATACTTTTTAATTGTTTAACTTTAAGGCATAATAAAGTCAGGTTTTAGGTCAGTTTTTCAATCACATCATATTTTTGGTTGGATTTAAGTTTAAGTCAAGATTATCTTCATATCAATGACACTAATTTTGTTGTAAATCATGGATTCATCTTGATTGATATGATAAGATAGGGATAAATATACATGATATAACAACTTTCCTTGGGATAAACAAAATCTTAAGAAAACCAGTCTTTAAATTCTTTCTTTGGTCTTGCCACACACATGCATCTTTTATTTTAAATTGAGAAACATGCCTAGTACAAACATCCATTATTATACAGTAGAGTGTTGATTATCCGAACTTCGATCAACCGAACGACCGCTTATCTGAACCACTACGCCCGTCCGACTCGCGCGTGCCTACTTCCTCCCGTGTTACAGTAGCCGCTAGTTGATACCAAATTACCGGGGTACCAAATGCAAGATAGCATAATTTTAGACTTCGTGACTAATAAGGCTGACGCCACCGCTAGCACCTCATCAACTACAAGTTCAGATAATGAAGATGAAAATATAATAGGTGCTTCTGAAGCATTTACTTGCCTTGCATTGGTTTGAAACACAAGCTGAAAGCGACCAGTTTCAAATATCTGTCCTTAAAAAAGTATGTGACCTAGCCGCTTGTAAGCGGGTAGGCTTGCTTCGGCAGATGAAGATTGAAGATTTTTTTTAGTGTTAATTGTACCTAGTACATGTTTTATTACAAAGAACCCATGAGGCTGGCATAGTCACCCTGAGTGTACTGAAGCCTCTAAAAAATAGATAAAAAAAAAGACTGTCTGCACTTTTTTGTTTAATTCCTATTTGTCATTAAAGATATAAATATGATTTTCATTTACTTGTACATGAAATGATATACATTATAAATATGTATGGCTGAATCAATACAGTTCGATTATCCGAAAAAAAACGGTTTTCTGAACACCCATGTCCCCAAATAGTTCGAATAATCGACGCTCTAATGTACGTTAAAATTCTTGGTATTCTAATATCTCCTACAAGTTAGTTTGTGGATCTTCAATGACAGTTGGTCTATGAATAATATAGATTCATCTGTATCTTGTTTGAAAAGACGTTAACCGTAACATACTAGGCTGAATAATGATGATCATGTTTGTTTGTTACAGCTGAAACAAATAACAGAGATTTCATCGCGGCCAGATTACTGTCGGAATGACCGAGATCAGGCTCTGATAGAGATATGTGTCACAAGGGTGACATCATGTGTGAAGGAGACAAGTACTCTGGAAAAGTACAGCGGAGCCCTAGTGGCTCTGCTGGAGTCCTGCCTGCACCACAATTTGATGCCGCTTGGTCACCTCCGGGATGATGATCCACCTCATGCTAAGATTGCTTCAGATATAATAGCATGCATTGTTTTGGTAAGATTTTTATTTAAAACTAGCGACCCACTCCGGCTTCGCATGGGTGCAATATATGTTACAGCAGAACTGTCAATCTGGACGTCACATTTTTTTATTGAGATTTTCATACACAAATACCATCCATATTTCCAACTTTTCCGGTGGATTTTCCAAAAACATTCTTTCATACAAACCTTGTCCTCACAATTACAAACACAACAAAAAAAGAATTAACGAAATCGGTGCAGCCGTCTTGAAGTTATGCGCTTAGCAACACATTTGGCGATTCATTTTTATTTATATAGGATTCATGAAATGTCTCAATTCTACTGTAAATATTCATGAATAAAATTATACTTTTAGATTTATGTTTATGTTCTTTAGTTTCTTGCTCTGTGAATCTCAAATGCCCATTAGCAGATTATCAGCATAAAATGGTTAGCAGTAAAAGTAGTGACTAGCTAAAATTACCTATCCAGTTCTTTACTCATTTGATAATGTGGTGTGATTTGCAATCACCCAATGATATTGTTGGTAAAATTTGTGCCACTTCACAATATTTATTTGGTTAGGTCTACTTGTACTACTCAATATTAGTTGTCACTTTGCTTGCAAATGTCTACATTTCCTTATCTTCAATATCAATATACTATTACCTCCAGGTATCCTTCCCTCTTCAGTCCGACAAGGAGAACTACGGCAACAAGAGCGTGATGGAGCTGTTTCTGCCAGTAGCCGTCCAGTTCTTGCACAAAGGCAACCGCGAGATATCGCGACACATGGCGCGGTACCTGTCCCTCGCCGCCGGACATCATGCCGTGTTGTTGAAGCCACATGTGCAGACTATTATGGACTCTATCATGTCCGGTTAGTGACTAAATTATTTAATACCTTGAGTAACATGCAATATTTTTGTATGATATGGTATAAACTGCAGATTTTTATTAAAAACCAGAATGGTGTTGGTGTAAACAATAAGTATTAAATGTCTTTATTAAAAAAGTGTTGAGATGTGTTTCAGTTCTATAATGTATTCTCAGCAGGCCTTAAAATTCTGAATACACTTTCCTTTGCATAATTTATAACAAAAAACTTTCTTTTTATGATGAATTGGGACACTGGAGGATTGTATCAAAATATCTGTTAATCCAGGTAACTACCCCCTCTGTCGCATTCTGACCAACCTGTACGAGGTATCCCCTGAGCCTCTTGAAGGTCATGCTCCGGCGCTGGTGTCGCTGCTCCCTCACGCCGAGCCGGTCGAGAAGAGCTCTCTGTTCGCGTTATTCGAGCACATCGCCGCGCGCAAGCCTGAAGCCTTAAAGACTTGTGTACCACAGTTACTGTCCTACTTGTGTCCTCACACCACCAGTCAGAACGATCCCGGGTGCATGTGTGTGGATATACTGCAGGTTTGTGGGTTTTGAAGTTATTTATGAATAAGTCGTCTATTAACATTGTAAATTGTAACCATTTCATTATACTTAAAAAACAACAACCCAGAAATTGCAATCAATCAACTAGGACTCTTAAAACAATAAGTAATGGTTGCTATATTTTGTATGACTTTTCTCGGTAAAAGCCACTATTCAAAACTTAAGAGCCAGACCATAATGTTGTGTGTTGTGCAGGTGATAGCCTGCCTGAGCCGCAGCCGCGTGTCGCTGGTGCTGGAGCACGGCGGGCTGGTGAAGCGCGCCGCGCGCCCGCCGCACGCCTCGCCGCACATGCTCACGCTCGTCGCCAACATCCTCACGCAGCGCGGCTACACCGGCAGGGTGGGTGTACGCCGGCTAACTTTACGATACAAACATTATGTTCGAACGTCAGGTCTCATTCTTGATATTTCATTACAGGAGCGAGCCCAGGAAGCGCTGAATTTCGTCCTGGAGCGGTTGTCGATGGCGGAGCGCGCTCAGCAGGCTGCTTTATTGAGAGATGCCACCTCCCTGTGCAGCGCCTTCCCTGCGCTTTTCACGGACAAAGTGCTCACAGCCGTCAGAGCCAATAGCAGGTACCTTGTAAAATGGTCTTTATAATCAAATACTAGAGTGTTACCGAGATATAATTTAGTGTATTTGTATGTACCTATCATAATAATAATTTCGTTCACAGTAACCGCCCCAAATCTGGATCAAGCCAAAGTGAAGTTAATCGCACATCTACGGGCGTCACGATCGTACGGTTAGGCGGAGGACAGGCGCCAGCGGGCGGAGCCAGCGCCGCGGGGGCGCAGGGGGGCTCCACCGCAGTGGGGAGCGGTGCGGGCGGGGCCACAGCGGCGGGGGGCGGGGCCACGGCCGCAGGAGGCGGGGCCACGGCCGCAGGGGGCGGGTACGCGCGGCGCGCCAAGCTGGGCGACTCGCGCAGTACGGGCCGCCTGCACCCCGGGCCCGCGCCCATACGCAGCATGACGCGCCTCAACGTCGCAGGTAACTGATACTATCATACACGATCATAATGTGTTCATTTAAACTTCAAAAACTCGTTTTAAAACCATTAATTAATTCCATAAAACTTATAAGAGGCGGGCTCAAGCGTCTTACCCGCTTTGTTCCTTTGAAATTTACTCGCGAATCGACCGCTTCAAATAGTGGAATTTATACAAAATCGCCGATATCCTATGTGTATTCGGCCGTGTGTTGTGCCGTAGTTGAGTGCGATGAGCCGCGCACGTCACGTTTGTTTCTAGACGTCCTTTATAGTCCCACGTCGTTTATATAAATATGTTTGTATTCATCAGGTGGTTCAGTGGGCGGTCTCCACAAGAGTATGACGCGGCTGTCGTCCTCGCAGCAAATCAACACGCCACCGAATGGGACCACTAATACGGGTAAATATATTCAGATTATCATCAGATTTATAACCAAAATAGTGATAATGGATACCTGAATCTTCTGTTTCCTGTCACAGTATCGAACAGCAAGCCTTCCTCGTCATCCAGCGGTGTAGTGGGCAAGTCTAGCGGCGCCATCACCGTGACCAGTATATCGCCCCCTCGCGTGCTCAGGCCCACTCCCCGGTCACACCACCATCATAACATCATCATTGGAGCCCCCACTAGTACTGTAAGTTATGAATAACGATGATATATGATATATCATCATACATACATACCTTCATATACATACATACCCATACATACATAGCTTCTTTGTTGCAGCAACAGTATCTGTCATTACAAGTTCGAGTTTGTTTCAGAACGCCGGCCAAACAATTATTTCCGGGCCGCCTCTAGCATCGCAGTCTATATCCGTTAATCCTCTCACATCCGGCAAATCATCGGACGCTCTAACGCCAATCACATCGGCCGTGTCCATCCAACACTCCAACACGGCACTGGGCACCGTATCGGTGGTCACATCCAACACACAACCCGGTTCGGGCCCAATATCGGTTAGCCCGACCAATCCCATCTCGATCTCGGGTCCAGTGACTGTGACGTCACGGCGAGCGAACAACACGAGCGTTACTATGATCAACAGTTCGAACAACGGCAACTCGAACAACACGTCGAACTCCAACCACAGGATCAGCGTGTTCGAGCCATACCCCATGAGGGACACCGTGCAACACTTCTGTGAGAAACATCTGGATAAGATAAAAGCGTACATGGATAATGTGTCGCTGAGGTTGCCCCCGCCCGCTAAGTGTACTATCGAAGGTGAGTTAATATTTGTTACGCTATAGAACTCTAGACTCTAGAAGCTTTGGCGTAGAACAAAATTGTAAAAGGAAAATGTCTTATGAATTTAGGACCATGGACATGTTCTGTACAAAAATATATCGTATCCATACATCTTAATTCCAGAGCGTCGTTCCAAAAAGCTAGCTCGGCTGCAGTTCGCGTGCGGGCGGCGCGGGCCGCACTGCCTGTACGCGCGCGCGCTGTTCTCGCTGCGCACGCGCGCGCCGCGGGTGTGGATCCACCTGATGTTCCTGGCGCTGCAGGCGCGACACGACGCCGCGCTGTCCTCGCGGGACCCCACCGTGGCCTCGCTCAAGCACTGCTGGGACATACTCAAGTGTGAGAACAAGACGTTTTTGACGCTCGTTACTGGCGCCTTCCCGGGAATTAAGGTAACGTCTATCTTTATAATACTACCACTTTTGGAACTGGGGAACTAACCACTACGAGTAGTTTCCGATGGGAATCTTAAATGTTTTGTAAAAAATCTTAAATGTTATGAGTTTATAATTTGTCTTTTCATCTATCGTTCTCAAAGGCCCAAGTCTAGCGACCGAGACGATGACTCTAAAATATCTGTGCCCAATGCCGATAACACACAAAAGTAAGCTGTGCCTCTTTTGATTGGTTAGGAACAAGAGATGTTGCTAAACGAGTTGCGCGCGGCGGGATTCTTCGACGTGTTCGAGGTGGTGGCGCGACGGAACGACGGCGCTGCACTACCGCCCACACAGGTGAGCACGGTTATATTTACCTTCCTTGGAAATCAGGATCTATTTTGTGATCTCGTCTCAATTCCATCCAAATTGTTCAAGACTTTAGGGTCTTTGAGAGTCCCCTGCCCAGACCTGGTACACCTATCTGTATGTCACGTGTTGAGTGTACGCGTATGCGCAGGCGACGTGGGGCTGCTTCCTGTGCACGCACCCGGAGCGCGCGGTGGGCTTCCTGGCGGCCGACGGCGCGCCCGTCATCGAGGGACAGCTCAAGGAGAAGAAGGGACGCTGGAGGCTCTTCCGCCGCTGGAGGACGCGGTACTTCACGCTCTCCGGCGCGCATCTCTCCTGCAAGGGCTCCGTGAGTCTACGACATCATAATGCTTCTCAATGTGGCCTCTACTTCCGATTTAGTTTTGGCAGTCTGATACTTTCTTTTAAAAACCTTAAACTTTCTTTCTCTTTTTTAAAGTCACACTCACCAAACAATACTTCTAATTTACTGTAGATTAGAGGCAGGACTATCATTTCATAGAAAATTACGTTCCAGAGCGGCGGCGAAAGCATAGACATCAACCAGATCCGGTCAGTGAAGGTCTCTCGCGGCGCGCGCAACATTCCCAAGGCGTTCGAGATCTTCACGGGCGACCAGACGCTCATCCTCAAGCCCAAGGACGGTAAGAACGCCGAGGAGTGGGTGCAGTGCCTCAGCATTGCCGTCGCACACTCACAGGCGAGGGACGCGCCCGCCAAGGCCAACAGCCTGCCTGCCAGGGGACTCACGCTCAAGAGCTTCTAGGTAACGTACAATATACTATAACTAGCTGCAGGACCCTTGTCACCTTGTAGTCTCCGGATAGTAAAGCGTTTGACCTAAAGCCGTCCACGAAAAATAATAAAAAAGCACGCGACAACGGCATCGCAATCTATTCACGAGGTTTGAAGTTTATCGCAGTTACATTTACAGTACACATTGAAATAGTATTTTATAAAAGTAAAGAGTATTTAAAATCTGCTAAGAAAGCTCTCGCAAGCCTCCTCCTATCGTCAGACCTTGTTTTCAACCGTATAACTGAGGCATTAGTGCTATAATGCGTACATCGTTGTTTGTATGTATCACACGTCAATGAGGGAAGGCTTGATAACACATTAGAATTATTTCGTTAGAGAAGCTTACAAATAATATATGTACGAGCAGATTATTTCGCGAAGAATAAATTCAAAGTGAAAATTATAAGTATGTGACACGATAGAATTAATCCCACGTGTAACGTGAAGTGTGATGAATGTCAGGATTCTTTTGACGATTCTACAGAAATTACAGACCAACTCACTATAATTATAGTCGTTATTCGTATAAGGAACATATAAATTGTATAATAAAATATATAATTAAAAAATAATACTACAGCCATATACTGCAAAACATACATATACATAATTATGACTGATAATAAGACTTGTTTAGAAACGTGCATTTTGTTTACACATTACATAATATTACCTTTTATATATCATAGTTATTATGTTGTATATGGATATGTCGCGTACGAAGTTTCGAGATTATGAAATGCATAATGTTTAGTTTGCAAATCAAAGTTTTAGAAACATTGGAATACGAGTATGATAAGATGTTAAACTAAGGCAGATTACGCAACAATCAGTGTAACCAATTGCCGCGTCGAATGTCCAACGAGACAGGCGTGCAATTTGTCTTTTGAACAAAGTGTTCAAATATTGTAGGTACAGTCATGTAGATAATTGAAAATGCTCACAAGGTATATGATAAGTTTTAGAATAATTAACCACATTCCTTTTTTTATCAGGAATGACAGAAGGTTGTTTTAAGACTTTAATATTCGTCCTTACTTATATGGAATCAAAGTATGCGTACAGTTAGCAACTCAACGTTTACAGCGGAACCTGCTAATGTTATACATTATATTGTGTTGCTGATTGTACTTGATAATTACATGATGTACTTACTTAGAACGTAGTTTTTAGATAAATGTTTATGAAATATTATATCATGCTTATGTAAATCGTTTTAACAGTAGGCGAAATGAAAAGCTCCATCGTATGTTAAATACAATGGTGTTTGTTTGTATAACAGAGATTGGAAATAATTGCATCATCTTAAACAAAAATGACATCTTTACGGACTGAACGCACCTTTTTAACCAGACTTTGGCGCAGTTCTACAATGAATTGCCGAGCCTATCATATAACTTGTCCATATAGTACATTTCCCTTCGCGTATCTCGCTTTCACATACGCCGCACAGCGTCGCATACGCATTAGTCGAGCAAGAATGCGCGTGCGCAAAAATAGCATACCAAGTGACAAAGTTGTTGTTATTGAGTTGCGTACGTTGCGTTAGATTCCATGGCCTAGATGCAAAGACAATTTAAACATATTATTGACTCTATTACTGTACATTCAACGAAATATGACTTAACACGAGTATTTGTTGTAACAATATTTAGTGCCTTATAAGTTAATAAGTGTTTGTTTTATTGCGCTTAAAGTACAATGAACATTTACAATTTCGTTTATAATGTTAGTTATATTCAGAGAAAACTAGCTGTAGCATGAAACAAAGTTATTTAGTCACGTAGGCACTGTTTGGGTTAGTTCAAATAGTAAGAAACAGAATCCGTCCGATCTGTTTAAAATATGAATAAGAACTGATAATCTGTTCCATGGAAGACATGTGCTGCATGGTTGTCGTAGATGGTTCGGTTGAGTTCATCGATAGCGGTTGGTGTAGCAAGTCAAGAATTGAAAATTAATTTTTTTAGGACTTGGATGTGCATCACTGTGCAAATTCGCAATTCGAATAATGAGTTAGACTCGATTTTTAATGTATTTATTGTGAAGAAGTGAATTAATTATGATTTGTGAATTAATGCTTTTTATTTAACATTTCATATACGAAATAATTTTAATACTTTTGACAATTTTGAGATTTTATATATAAAGCTAGAAGACTGAAAGCTGGTCAATGGTCATAGCTACTTATGTGCATTTGTGAGAGACTAATACAATACATATAACTACGTTCTGAATACTCGGAATAACTTGGCTTTGCCCTAACAAGTCACACATCGACGTGTACAGCGCATGCGTGAAATTGTACGAGCAACTATTGTAGAAAAGGATTTTAAAATGTGTAGTCGGTCACGGCATGTACCATAATAAATAAAAAATTGCCTATACATTTAAATAAGATCTCAGTGTTCAGAATGCATAACTATTATGTTTGGTTAAAATAATTTGTGATTCAAAATTAACATTCCCGTCCTGTTCAGTGCTTCAAAATAATAATGAAATTATTATGTACTGTTGTGGTCTCAAAAATCATTATAAATGGTTGTAATGCGAATGACATTAGTCTTAAGTAGTTTTAAGTTGATTAATTACAAATGGGGAAAGGACCAGACAAAAAATAAAATAAAATATGACTTTAAAATTATCGGTCGCTTACCCCACAATATTAATTTTAATTTCTAAATCTTAACCAGTACTTAACTTGCCATTTCGCATTTTATGAAAGCACAATGTATCTTGATTTGGAATAATATGTAGTTAAGTCTGCTTTGTATTAACTCTAGTTAACTGTCACTGTCCAAACCTGAGGTTGCTATCACCAAAAAATCGAGTGTTCATTGGTAAACCAAATTGTTTCTTTGTTAAGTATTATGTGTAATGCTTTGCTTCATTCGGGGCCCAATATTATGGAAATAGAAAACTGAAATTTCGGATTTAATTTCTGGAGAGATAATCATGGTTGTATAATATTGTTCTAATTACAGTTTAATTAATTATCCTAACGCTAATTCTATCAATAATCAACGTAGGGAGTGAAATTAAGGATTTTTTGCCATCGATTAGTGTCGCGATTGCCGATAGATGGCGCTGTACTTTTAAACATGTATACAGTAATATGTATAGGGAAGAACAACTACTATTGATATTCGAATTGTTTGTTAAAATGGCTAACAGTCATTGTTATCATTTGGGTATTGGGCCCTAACTTGTGCTTAAAGGTGCTACAGAATTTTAGAATAATTTATGTATTTAAAAATATAACGTCCACCATTGAAGTTATGAACTCTATAGATGTAAATATTATAATATTTGTATTGTTATCTAATTGAATCAGATTTTATTGAAGAAACGCCTGAAATCGCCACCGAATTTAAATGAAATATGTATTTATATTTAAATAAGGCACTATAAATAGCAAGAAAAACTGAGTTATGGTATTCAATGCGTTTTTAGTAAATACTTTAAAAATATATATCTTTGTACTGCCCCAGTTAGTAAATAATAATCATTATATTGTAATACCTAAATACACATATTATTAAACCCGTGTCAATCTCTATTCGGATTTGATGCACGTCACAGCTACTAAGCTATCTTTTGCATAAAACATGGGTAGCATAGTAGCAGCAATTATTTTCAATAATTGTGTGTTTCATGTAAATGAGTCATTGGAGACAGACGAAATCTTTCATCATCTTTTTTTTAGTGTCACTCCATCATTGGCGGTTGGCAGTAGCGTTTTGCAACGCTCCTCAACCATGCCAATCCTGAATACTTCCTCCGCGGATTTTTTTAAGTACTCGTTTTACAGTATTGCTTTCTCATGAGACTGTCCATCATGATTCGAGATTCTTGTATTTGTCG
This sequence comes from Shargacucullia verbasci, assembly GCA_947562105.1. Taxonomy (NCBI): domain Eukaryota; kingdom Metazoa; phylum Arthropoda; class Insecta; order Lepidoptera; family Noctuidae; genus Shargacucullia; species Shargacucullia verbasci. The sequence continues at coordinate 1,899,591 of OX387284.1, forward strand.
ACTCTTTCTACAATATTTGCTCCGATTCGTAGATCGATGGGGCTCACAGCACCCACCATGAACTTTGTTTTAGACACATTCATGTCCAATCTGACTTTTCTGCTACACTGATAGACTCTCTCAATCTGTTGGAGACCTTCTTGGGCGGATGCTAGCAGGACATTGTCGTCCGCGTACCGCATATTGTTCACCACACGTTCGTTTACGACTCATGCTTCCAAATCTTTCATACTATCACAATGATTCATGTTTTAAGGCTATTGTAACATTAATATTTATATATTTTAATATAACTGTAAAATTTGCACCCCATCTCAATGGTAAAATACAATGCTATACACCATTGATACTTGTACCATCTGTTTCACAGTTATCTATATTTTGCAAATCAATGTGTTTGTAAATATAGTATCACGCCTGTGGTTAACTCTTTGGGTAATGGGTGAGGCAGCATTGTACTTTACTCAATGAAGGAGGACACAGCTATTAGATGCCATTCGCGACCCTTTTGCGATCTACGGCCACAATTCTAAACTCTTAAATGCTGAGAACTTGCTAAAAGCATTAAAAAGGTTATAAGTAGATGTTGGTGACGTGCACCAACTCCGTTAACAGATTAAGGACATACAGTTGCCAAAATAATAATAATAATATAGCTTCTATAGCCAATAAACAATTGTACATACAAATATTTATATAAAACGTGTTGATTAAGTCTAAGTGCTTCGGACAACTTATGAACCTGGTGCTACAGTAATAATAACTTGTAACTTAGGATAACGAGCGCTTCCATTCGTAGTAGTCGTACCAAATGGTCGTGTGACCTATATGTATGTTATACACACGTTTTGGCTCATGTACTTAAAACTGCCTTATTTATTAGTTATTACAATAGTTGTTTGTAAAATATTGTTTGATTTCAGTGTTTCTTATTTAACCCTCGTGAGAGTACTAGAGTGTAAGGTGTTATGATTTGAGAAATGAGAAACATTTCCAAGATGGGTATCTCTCCATAGCGAAAATCTAAAAGATCTAAGATGTTCCCTGTAATTCTTACTTTTTATGAATTTGTTTCAGAAATCGGGACTAAGAGTAAAACGCACAAACTGATCTATTTTAAAAATATATTTAACACTATTTACATTGATACACTACATTTCCTTACAACACAACATTCAAATAACACTTATTACCTAAACAGTAAAGTCGGAAATCAAGCAACAACTAGAAGCTTTCACAAATTAATTCTCCAGGCCTCATAGCTTTCAATTGTTTTTTAAATCCATCATTGGGTTGTATAGCAGGCCTTTTACTTTTAACCAAATCATATGCATCTTGGAACTGCATACTCTCATAATGCATGAGATAACCTATAGCGATCATAGAAGTGCGGGACACGCCCGCGTTGCAATGAACTAGAACATTTTCTTTGGATACTACAGCCTCACGAATAAACGGCAGACTGTCTGACAATACCTCTCTAATACTAGTCTCGGGTAAATCTAAGCAATTAACAAACTTGTTGCTGACTGCACATTCAACATTTATACCTAAACTAAGAACATGTTTGATATTATATGCTTCTAGAACATTATTTACCGTGCAATCTTGTGACCCTATGTACAAATGGTCTGTTACCATCGCAGGTATGTTGTCTGGTTTAGTATCAACCACAAATCCGTAAGTATTCGGACATATAGTGGTCACAATGGAATCTTTTTCGACATAACGTTTGCCGTCGACTTTTGTTACGACAGTTTCTGTGCGTTTTAATTTGTTTTTCTGCTTCTGCAGTTCACTAAGGAAACTCATTTTGGAATACTCTAAAACAGTGCAAAATGTTACATTGATTGATTATAACACATTGATAATTAGGCGCCGTTTTGTTAGGGTGGTTCCTTCCTTTAAGCACATCATCTATCACAGTCTTTGCTAGAGTGAACCCAAAAAGGCACAGTTATCAATAAAATAGTTTTTCTACAAACTTCTTTCCATCAGTCACATTCACTGTCACACTCTTCTTTGACCTTCGTGCTCTTTTCTTCTACCTCGGGGTTATATATGAGGTCTTCAGGGTTGTACTGTACGTCGCAGAGATACAGCCCGTCTGGTGGCCCTGTCTGGATGAAGGTGTGCCAGGAGTGCTTGGACGGGACTTGTAGCATTACCTGTATTTCTTCGGCAGGGAGTTTGCCCACAGCTACGCTGTTCAATGCTCCTATCATTCGACGAATCTATAAAAAGAAGAATTATGTCGGCCATGCTGACTCATCATGCCATTCCATCCCATTTTTATTATTCTCAATGAATACAAAATGTACCTGGTTATGCACGAAAGCTCTCCCTTTGATCTCAATATCCCAATAGTCAAAGATATTCTCTTGTTCCTTAGCGTAGCTGGTGACAACAGGCTGGCCAGGCTTCACCTCAATTGACTTGATTTCTCTTCTGTTGTGTTTGTTTTGCTTCAACTTGTCGAACTTCTTGAAGGAGGTGAAGTCATGGTAGCCTACTAAATACTTAGCGCCTTCTTTGAATCTCTCTATGTCGAAGTTTGGCAACCTGATGCATTGTAATAATTGACTAATTTGTATGTGCTTTCAAGATCAACTAAAAGTATATGAAACAAGTTGAGCAACATGGGTTGCATATGACTTATTAATATAGTATAGGTAGTATGGTGAAGGGTTTTGATATATAATAGACAAATAAACATATAAATACCAACATATAACACCCATTATAGTTTAAAAATTTATAGAAATAACACTATGTTTGCTTTTATCAGACTTAGTCTGTTATAACAAATGTAGTGAATAAACACTTACACAGAAATAATATTCGTATTGATAATAAATAGTATATTACCTTGAAAAATGGCACCTTTTCCACTCTTCAACAGGTATGAATGAACCAAGGTTGGAATTTTCTGGTAAATGTACATCATTCTTTTTCACTGCCAACCTGAAATATTTATTAAAAATTATATTTATTTTGAATAAAGTAGGAAAGGTCTCATGGCTAGAATTCAAGTCACTGGACCTAACAGACACTATGAGGTTCTGCATATGGAAATACAAGATATTAAAAAACCATTCTCAATTGTTGTTGACGACACTGCCATAGTGCCTGGGCGTCACACATGGGGTGTGTGCAGACTCACCATCTTTTGGATTACAGAAATGCATTAAAGTCTCTGGTTTTGCAGTCTGTAGTTTCGTAAGATGGATAGGCTAATGTTTCCCAGTAGCCAATGTGTTAAACCCACATCATTTGGTGAAATTGTAAGCAACTAAGACTTGGCTAAATGATGTACAAATATCCAGTAAAAAGGTCACAAAAATACATACCTGTACAGATATGTCCTAGAAACAGCATTATGTCTAGCACTGAACTTATCCGGCACTCTGATACACTTTCTCACGAAAACGCTATAATTATATTTATAGAAAAACTTGTTCAAGTGGTAAGTGATGTGTTCTGGGTCATATATTTTATCACCTTGTCGGTCCAAATCAAAATGAGCACTTGTGTTCAGTGCGTGGACACCCCCATCGGTACTGTAACAAGATTATTAACATAATAACTGTTATGGGTTAGGGAATTTCATTACATTTATCCACAAAATAAAGTACTTAAACGATACTCTTATGACTCTTTATTTGTAATATTTCAAAAATAACCAATAAATAACTAGAAAACTGGTATATATTCATAAATATTCTCATAGTTTGGCGACACGGTTGGCGCAGTGGCTAAGCGATTAGCTTTCTGCGCTACGTATCGCGGGTTCGATCCCGCACGGTACAAATATTTGTATGATCTACAGATAGTTGTTTCGGGTCTGGTTGTGTGTATGTGTACATGTGACATGTATGTTTGTAAACTGTATCCACGATACAGGAGAAATCCTAGTGTAAGGCAATGATTTTATAAAAAAAAAGTTGAAGGGGACTGACTATTAGCAAGATTTATTTACCGGCTAGATAGATACAGGTTAGGATAGTTCAATGATTTAAGTTTCACCAGCGCTAGTTCCATTAAACCCTGCACACTCTCTGGGTCCGGGTAGTTACGACCCTCTTTAAGCCATATCTTCTCTGAAGCCCTGCAATATGATTTCAGTTATTATCAATAATTGATACTATTGATACACAAAGTCGCTATTTCACAAACCTAAAACGTGTCCCTATGTAGGAGAAGAATGTTAAGTATCTGGCTTTCATTATACTTTGGTAACTCTGATTTAGAAATTGTTTTCATTTAGAAAAGATTTGTGGTAGCATTCAATAACAACTTTATAAGATAAAATTAGACATTGTAATTTTGAGGTTAGTTCAAACACCAGACTCGGCTCATCAGCTGTCTCGTCTGTCAGTCAGTCGAGAACAGTGTTGCCGCTAACTAGATTTCGGGTGCCGTAAACCAGGCTAAAAATTTCCGTATTCTAAAAAAAACTGCCGAATATTTACAAAAAAAAAAAAAAAATTACTGACTTATTCTCAAATACTCTCTCGTGTAGTAAGTAGTGACTTTTTAGCTTTACTCTTCTTGTTCCATTAAAATATAAAAGACAATATTTCCCGCCTCAATTCATTCTAAGGACGATAAATGCGGGAAAAACAATTAATGTTTATGATTAACGCAAAAAGTACAGATTATTTAGTTGAGGCAGTCTGACTACCTCATTAGTTTAGTGGTTACCAACACGATTGTAGAGCGTGAGGTTCTGGGTCGTTTTTCTGAATGGAAATTCTCAGTAGCATCACGGAGTCTGAAACTGTGCATGGTAGACGGCAATAAGCTTGCCGCCAACTACATGGGACTATTACATTGTGTGATTTGGAGGCCCGATTGCCGTACGAAACGGCAAGTGACGTACTTTCGGCAAGACACGATGGCACGAGCCCGAATGAATATTTGTGTGTAAAAAAGACAAAATATGGAAAGTGAATACTAAAAGTGCAGAAATGGAATTCTTTATTTAATTTTCTAACCTTTAAAATTCAATGAACTCCAACTAATTCAAACGCTTGACATGATTTCCGACCAGAAAAACTGGACCTTTCACTTTTTTGACAGTTCTATCTATAATTAACTGTCACTCTTTGCTGTCACTCACGTCATTCAATAAATCGAAAATGGCACAACGGACGTGGCATATGTTTACGGTGATAACACTAATATTTACAGTTTTATCACTCGTTGGAGATGTATTCTCACAATCCGCGGCGCCTTGGTATGAGAATATGCCTGCAGTGACAATGGACTACAAAGTACACATCGACGCAGGCAAGGAAGATTGTTACTACCAATATGTTCCATCGGGCGCTACATTTTACGCCAGCTATCAGGTAATTAATTTGGATTTTCTGTAATAAAGTATACGTAACCACTTGTGATAACGTTGCAAGTAGTTGGGAACTACGATAACGTAAAATATTGCAGTTTAGACTTGTGTACTTTAGTCATAAAAAGTTCGAAAACTTTTTTGTCAACAGGTGTTGAAAGGCGGTGATGGCATGTGTGGTTTCGCAGTGCGGCATCCAAACGGTCAGATAGTGCATCCATATGAGTGGCGGCAGAGTGCCGAGTATGCTGACCAAACTTCTTCAGGAGGATATTATGCGGTGTGCATTGACAATCAGTTCTCAAGATTTGCAGGGAAACTAGTCAATTTATATTTATCAGTAATAAGATACGACATGTGGGAGAAGTACGCCAAAGAAGTGGAGGAGCTTGATATGAATATAAAGAACTTTACTGTAAGTGTATTACCATTATATGTATTAATAATTTAATTAAGTTAGTGAAAAAAAAGAAAATGCAAGCCAAATATCAATTCTTAGACTGTTATAAAATTCTGTATAAGCTTTTGGACTAAGTAACTTTCATTGTAGCAGTATGTATAGCTTTACACTATATCAGCATAATATGAGATCAAAATCTATTAGCATACAAGATCTTTTGATCACATAAACATTTATATATATGGTAATTAATGCTAAATATAGCTTATATTTTATAGTAAAATTGTTTTTAGCTTCCAGTCTTGTCAGACAGTAACTCTATAGTATTCTAGATTTCTTGTTCGACTTGTGGTTATAATATAAAAATTACAGAATAGGTACAGAGCTGTTAATTGGATGTTGATTGGATTAATTAGATTTCTCAATATTAGAAATTGGAATTAAAAATCAGATTAGATAAGACTGAACGAGAGAATATTAGTAAGAGAGAGCAACTGAAAATTGACTTCATAATTCAATAAAAATGAGAGAACTTGATGTGTTAATATAATTAATGATGATGTTATGTTAATGTAATTAATTTCAGACATCCATCCAGTTTGTAGAGAGGAACATCAATGATATATTGCAGTACCAGTACCACTCAAGAGCGAGGGAGTCCAGAGATTATAACTTGCTGCAAGACAACAATATTTATGTGCTCAGGTAATTAACAATACATCCTTCACTATCAACCTACATACACAAAACTATCTGAAATGACTGGCTGGCTATGTTTGAAACATGTTCCAATACATTGCACAGGCAAAATCATAGTTTGAGATTCTAAAAAAATCAAATATTAAGTAATAAATTTTTTACATAACTCATATTTTATTTTTCAGGTGGTCTATAATACAAATCCTGGCTATAGCGGCAACAGCAACATTACAAGTGTACTTTGTAAGGAAACTGTTTGAAGTCAAAGACAATTCTTCAAAAACGAGAATATGATTCAACATCTAAAAGATAGAATTTACTGTTACTGTTTTCCCGACTGATCTTTCATTCCACTCTGAAATTAATGTTGATCTCTCTTCTTGTTTCTTCTGTGTTAAATTTATTAATTGTTATTCATTGGTGCATAATATTAGGCAATAGACGCTTAAAGCTCGGTTATATGTAGCAGTCATAGTATTTTAAGTAATGGTCCCTATAGTTCCACTGAGAATGAGAGAGAATTCAGAGAATGTGTTTGACATCTGTCGTTCCTGACATCAAATTTAGCACAAAATTATAACATTGATTGTCTGTTGACATAATAATGTTGTTTTTAATGCTTATTATTTGTTAGTAGGGTAAATAAATAACAAAAATATTTTATTTATTTATCGTAAATTCAACGCCATTTCAAAGTTATGTTGTTAATTCGATCACGATCTATCAGGAACGCATTCTCTGAGCGGCCGAACTTTAGTGACTATTAACATTATCCTTTCCCCCATACTTTCTTTCATGAGATTATTACTAGAGATTCTTTTTTTACTCTTCCATTGTTATTCCTGTTTCTTTTATATCTGTTTTTTAAGCATCAAGTGACAATGGTGTTGTTTACTGTTGCACACAACTTTAATTTATTTGATTTTTATGTATGTATTATTTTTATTTTGTTACATTAGTATGTTGCCAAGGGTAGGGTCAAAATCAAAAAGTTTGTGTGCAACAGAAATGACCCAAGTATAGTAAGAATAAATAAGCGCACAATTATTTTTTTAATCAAGTACAGCTTTTTGCATTTTTATACATGATAATTGATTTGTATAAATAACAAAATTAATATTTTAGTGCTCTCAGAGTTTATTTTTTATATTAATAAATACTATTAGATCTGAATATTATTATTATTATAATGACATTTGGAGAATGTTTTTTTAATAAGATTTGCATTTTTTATTTTGTTTTCTATTTCAACTGTCAATATTTTTTCTAAGAATTTATAATTTATATAAGCAACGAAAGCATATTAATTAATTAATGACCAATATGTAATAAACTGAAATACTGAGTACTTAAAGTTAGACTTTATTTGTTCAAGTTCCTACTACACATATCGTCTTCTTAGTCGTCCGCTCTTGATAGAGCGGTCGTGCTCGTCGTCATGTCATAGTATTGAGGGCTCATACTACGACAGCAGGATATCATCAAAACGGCTCCCAAATAGCACATGAACACCATTCATGAACATAATTATTAATTGGGTGTGGATGGCCAGATACGAAACTATAAGGAATATCAAAAATAATCAAGGAGCCTCGAGCCTGATTTTGATGAAAACTAAAACTGCATCATTTGATTAAAAAGCAATCTATATTCCTGGACGTGAATCGAATCCGTCGATTTAGAAAAAAAAAAACTAACTTAGAAAAAAAAAAACACGTTAACAAAGCAACACTATCAGATGGTGTAATAAAACAGGGTGTGTGATTTTTTCAAAAGCAGCGGGTTCGATTACTGACTATGAATCCTAACTTTGAATCCCACCTGTTTGTTTGTTACTTTTTCACGCCTAAACCACTGAGCCGATAATGATGAAATTATATAATATATAATTATAATAATAATGATTTGCATATACGTTGTCAGGGGTACAGATAAGGACATAGGTTACCTTTCATCCAGAAAAAATACTGTTCCCGAGGGAAAGAACAATAATTTTCGACGCTCACAATCTCACAATTGCTTTAGAACGCTAGATGGCGCTACGTGTCTTTCGAATCAACTATCTAATTTACTGTTTACGCACACTGTTTGTTTAGTAATTTGAATTAAATATCTAAGTTAACCCTTTAATCGCCAAAATGAAACCAGTAGTGATATTTTCATGAAACATCTATTTTACTACTAGCTTTTGCCCGCGACTTCGTCCGCGTTTCAGTCGTTTTTCGTAAAAAAGTAGCGTATGTCCTTCCTCACAGTTCAATGGTTTTGATGTAACAGACAGATTAACTTTCGTATATGATTTCTATGTAGCTTTAACCATTAAGGCTGCACACGCGACGGAAGCTTAAAAAATGGAGTAACTTCTCCCGTTTTCCCAACATTTCCCTTCACTGCTTTGCTCCTATTGTAGCGCGATGAAAAGTATACTATACCTGCCCAGGAGTGTGAAGAATAATTGTACCAAGTTTCGTTAAAATCCGTCGAGTAGTTTTTGTTTCTATAAGGAACATACAGACAGACAGACAGACAAAAAATTTACTGATTGCATTTTTGGCATCAGTATCGATCACTAATCACCCCCTGATAGTTATTTTGAAAATATATTTCATGTACAGAATTGACCTCTCTACAGATTTATTATAAATATAGATTATTTACAAAACCATAAAAACTCAAAAGTATGAAAAATCAGGGACAAAAATTATTAGCCCCCCTTAGATGGGGTGTACTCGATTGAATAGATATTACAAGTGAACATTTTCGATGCATTGTTTTTCGACACATAATGTTTTGAGACACTTTGTATTGCCAGTGAACTCTTGCATGACATTTAACGCATCTTAATGGTTTTTCAAGGTTTTAATAAAATTGGGCTTATGAAATCACTAAAAAATAATACAGTAACGTTCTTACCTGCATACACGGTTAAATTGTTAGGTTAGAATTTTTCAGTGACAGCTATAATGAATATACCACCCGCCAATTTTTTTATTATTTTAACGCACTATATGTCTCTTATTAAATTAAATTGGAAAAACAAATTTAGCTTTTAACATTCTATAACTACTACCCTCAATGTTTTTGCTGTACTCAATCAAGTACAGTGGCGGTTAATGGGTTAATAAATTAACGCGAGCGAAGCCGCGAGCAAAAGCTAGTACATATACGTACATGTATTATATTATTATTTTTCAAAAATCCAATTGTGCATGCAGTTTTAGTTTTCATCAATATCGAGAGTTCTTTGAGTATTTTTCGCTATTGCTTATAGTTTTGGATTTAGCAATACACCCACCCACCCTCACTTGAAAAATTCACCTGTTTATACAGGTGAATTTTATATGAATATCTATCGATTGAAAAACAATATTTAATATTCAAAACTTCCTTCACTTTTGCTTTATTTGTATATCTTTGATTTTGCCGTTGTCAAAGTACTAGGAGATTAGAAGTTTATAGGAGATTATATGTACAGCGTAGGAAGGCCTCCTACTAGGTGGACCGACGACATTGTGAGAGTCGCGGGCAACCGATGGATGCAAGTGGCGGAATGTCGTTCGATGTGGTGGTCTAAGGGGGAGGCCTTCGTTCAGCAGTGGACGTCTTCTGGCTGATGATGATGATGATGATGATATGTACAGACCAAATTATTCATTCTTTTTGAAATGAAAGTAAAGCGGGTTTTCAAATAATAAAATTCAAACTAGTTTTTCATAATTATTTAATTTAATAATTTATTGAAGTCTTACATAAAAGATTTTTTTTTATGATTTCCTAAATATTTCAATTAAATGTTCGCTACCGCTTCCTTTTCGAGGCAATCAAAGTACCAGGAAAATAGAAGTTCATAAGAGATTATAAGCAGCATCAGAAATCTAAAATAGGGTTGGGTGTAACAAAGAAACAAATACGACTCGTTTGACGACACGTTTGGCGCAGTGGCTAATAAATAGCTTTCTGCGCTAAGTATCGCGGGTTCGATCCCCGCACGGAACAAATATTTGTATGATCTACAGATAATTGTTTTAGGTCTGGGTGTTTGTGTATGTGAATACATGTGTTTGTAAACGCACCCACGATACAGGAATTAATCCTAGTGTGGGACAAAGTTTAAAAAAAAAATCATAAAAAGACTATTTCTGATTTCCGGTGCCACCCTCTTTCTGACAATTATGCTAGTTTTACGGTTGTCAAAGTACTAGGAGAGCAGAAGTTCATAGGAGAATAAGTAAATACCATTTTAATTTTTTTGCATTAAAGGTTGGCAGGATCTCAGGCAAATATTAAATAAAAAGATAAAATATTTAATTGTGTGATATGGTGAATTATTAGTCGCGTAATTTAATAAAATATTTTTTTAATGATTTCCGGAGTATATTTATTATGTTCGCCATTTCCGTTCATGGTTGTCAAAATACTAAGAAAGCAGAATGTCATAAGAGATTTATTTCAGACTATGATAATCTCTTTTAATACAGGTAATAATGGTCATCATTACCTGACGCTCATTAAATTTTTTATGTCAATGCAATAATGTGTTTTTGTTTGATCCCGGCATCAAACAAAAAAACACTTATATTAAAAGATTTTTTATGATTTCCGGTGCATTTCCATGTTGGCGGTTCCTTTCTGACAATTTTCAATCTTTAGTTCGGTACAAAGACTACAATAGTATACTGGGTTCGGTAGTTTTGTGACTGTCATTTGTAAATTGTAGGAGAGCAGAAGTTTATGGGAGCCGTTTACTAGAATTTTGCTTAGATTTTGTAAATCTATGCGAAATTCTAGTCTATCTATATATATAAAAATAAATGTGTGTATGTTTTCTATGGATTCCAAAACGGCTGGAGCGATTTTAATGAATTTTTTAAAGTAATCTTTCGATTCACGGGATCGCGAGAAATGGAGAAAAGGGAGGCCGTTGCGCAGGAGTAGGACTACTTTAATAATAAATAATCTTTCGATTAGCCCAGCGGGTATACTGTGAAGTTTGGTAGCGATCAGATGCGATAGCGAACAAAAATGTTATTTTTTGGCATTTTGGTAATTTTGTGTGCTACCCGTGCGAAGCCGTTCGGGTCGGTCTTTTATGTGAAAGTTCAATTTTAGCTTAATCACACTCCTTGTAATCCATTAAAACACGTGGCGCTCGGCAACGTGACGCAATATATTTTCATCTTTTGACGGGGTATAGTTTTTTTTGGTTTGGTTTCGGTTTCGTTAACAGGGAAATAAATTAACTAATTAGTATTAAAAAGGAAGTGAAACGACGCCAATATATAATTACATTTTATTATCATACCATAAATATATAACATCCATGATTTGTTACATTTGTTTACTAATTCTATATACACAATAATTTACTTAAGTACATTACAAACTTGATTTAATTGTTAATGATATGGTGCAAAATTATAACCGGAATTACATTCGTCGTATGCCCAGATGATGGAACAATTTGGTGGCGTATATTTTATCCTCTTTGAGGATTATAACGTTTTGAAACGCTGCCACCGCTAGATAAATACGGCTTACTAAAGCATGTTATTCCGGCAAGTGCTAGCCAAGGAATGTTGACTAAATACTCGATAATTTTATGATAAACTCATCCGCTCGTTATGACTAGGCAATTTTCGAATACAGCGGGCAAGTGAAGCGTTACATGATGATAATATAGCTTAACCTAATCAGTAAATGTCTTATAATGTTATACTGTACAACAAACTGCAGCGAATCTCATACGTAACTGTACACTTCGACATATTAACCTAGTATTACTATAAGTACTATATAAGCAGAACAAGTCGCGTTATCAACTACCTATGTTCAATAATATGTGAGTTATAGTTTGCAACAAACACGATAGTAATAATAAAATATAATTAAGGAATTCTTGATTGATATTTGATTGATTATTCATAATCCGTCTTTAAAATATAGGTAGGTAATATTATTTAACAGAAATATAATTCAATAAAATAATTTTATAGTATATTTATAAGAGTCGTTACATAACTCGATCTTATAATTTTCTAAATGATTTTGTTCAACAAATACACCGGAACTATCACATGTAAGCACCTTCTAATGTGTCAAATCGTTTCGATCCACACCTACTTGTTAAAATAGTCCATTAAATAACGCCTAGTTTTTTCATTTCATTATAAAGGCAGTGACTGGACGGATCACGTGTTTTTCCTAAGAATATTAATCATAATTTCATAGCGATTAAAATTGACAATAATCGTATATAAGGTTGTTAAATACGGTAATACCTCGACTTACGCTACCCCGACTTACGCGCACCTGGAGTTACGCGATTTTCAAATGTCGTCGATTCGTCTTTTGTTTGAGTGCTACACAACTCAATTACTTATTCGCCCCTCATTATTGTTCAGCTAATGTACATGTTCGGACGTGTCGCGCGGAATCGACGCTTAGTTATAATTTATTTTGTGTTATTTATTTCTGATCTTCGGAGTGTGTGCTTGTTGAAATTATACCCCGACTTACGCGGTTATCGCTCATTCCCACGTATTACTGTACTCAATAAAGTCATTTTTATTTAGTAAAAACGCACTGCCGAGTTTGAGACAATCTTCTAACATTATTGTGAGATTCTAATTTCCAGTGCCAACTCACTACTGTATCAGTTTTTAGTCATAACTACACTCAATATGTTATCAACAAGAAGCACCTTTACTACCAACGTGGTACTAGTCGGGCTGCCCAATAAATGCATACAACACAGTTACTGATGGGGGTTAGGCAGCTTATGTTTACGTAGCGCACTGTTATTGTAACCAGGGGTTTACAACTAATATTAACAATATATTCAGTTCCTCACTAAAATGTAATTCAGCCTATTAACACGACATATCTTCATAGTGTTAGAACTAGTTAGTATTAAGAGCTGGTAAATCCCCTGATTCTGATGAGAGCGCGTTTTCTTCTTGTCAGTGTGTCATCAGCTTTGCCGCTGTTCGGACGTGGGCGGGGTCAGATGTTCCGCTTCTTCTGGCCCAGGTAAGTACCCGACAGCGCCAGCAGGCGGTAGCGCTGGCGCAGGTTGCGCGCGCGCACGTGCGGCGACGCGATCTCCGCCGTGTACGCGCCCGGGAACCAACCCGCCTCGCCGTCGCGCGTGCGCTCGCCGTAGTACCAACCTAGACACAGGTAACGATCGGAGGTTGTAGTATTGAAGGAAGTTTAAGTCATAGATTTAACATTTTATTGATTTTGCGATGAGAGTAAAGTAATGTTAGACAGGAGATAATATAAAAAATGTAAAATGTTGAGTAAATGAAGACTGCCATACCTTCACTGGTCTTCCTCGTGACATTGATCACGTCTCCCTCAGCTAGGGTCAGTTCGTCAGGCTGTGCGGGCGCGTACGCATACAGCGCACACACTTGCGGACAGTCCCAGCCTGCGTACACGGCTTCCCCTTCTGCACTGGCTGCGGGAGGGAGCAGGGCTTCCGACCAACGAGACCATTCTGTCTCACTCGGGCATGACATCAGCTGTGGAAGACAAAATATTTATTATATGACCGTCGTAAAAATACTAGGTAGGTAGCATGATATAGCACGTCCAACATTTCCTAAACTCAACCACACAGTACAACGTAGCGTCGTCATCACGCATACATATATCGTGTTACTATAACAACATACCATCTCGAGCGTGCGTCCCTCGTGGTTCTCCAGCAGCGTGATGAGCAGCGCATGTTTGGCGGTGGCTGCGCCTGCGTCGCTGGCGCACACCTCCAGCAGCGAGCGCGCGCAGTGGTCCACGCACACGTACAGCTCCTCGCTATAACAACACACCATATTAATCATATTGAATATGTATTACGGTTTATAATACGCGTACCTCTTACACGTTAAGAAACTGTGGGATACGATGAGACATAAAAAGCAAAACTGTTATGAAGTTCCATATAACGGGAATCTTATTCTCATCTAACGGACAAAATCCTAACTTCGGACAGATAAAATCAATTTTCTGAGATAAACGCCAAATAACACATCACGTATGTCCGGAAACCGTGGAAAAGATACCCATTACCGGGAGTTTGGCAGTCGTGTACCTACCATTATAGACCTACAATTCGTCAATGATGTTATTAATACCCATATAATGGGGGAGATCCTCTTGGTATCAACCAGACACAATTCTCAATTCCGTGCAGATACTGAGAATTTTCTAACAGAAAAACCTAATAAAACTATCCGACCCGGATCGAATATGTTTGAGGGACTGCCGCGGGTAATGAAGCTTTAAAGACCAGTTGACAGACACATACCTCTTCTTCTTGGCGATGACGAGCAGGTCGTTAAAGAGGAACAGGTGCAAGGGCACCTTGTGGAACTTCTTGCCGAACGTAAGCTTCAGCTCATCGGACTTCCAGATTAGCTGCGTCATCTCGCCTGAACGAACCAGCCAGCGGATAGGTCTGGAACACAAAGAATATGTTAATTAAAACATCCAGAGATTCCAGAGACCATATTCTCTTTGACAATAACGTGTCTTGTCACGATTAACACACACTCAGCTTCATAGGTTCGTAGGAAGATACGATCGTGCTTGTGTTAGAGAATGACGACGGTGTGTGACGCTGTGTATTATTAATAACTTTTTTTTTCTCACCACAATATACATAAATTATTTTACATTGGTCAGATTCAACAATCCCACTAATCCTATCCTACTTCCTACTATCCTACTAATATTATAAATGTGAAAGTTTGTGAGGATGGATGGATGGATCTTTGTTACTGTTTCACGCCAAAACGGCTGAACGGATCTGGATGAAATTTGGCACAGAGATAGATTGTAGTCTGGAATGGCACATAGGCTACTTTTTATTCCGGAAAAATATACGGGTTCGTAAACTTGTAAGCCTATTCGTAAGCCTGTAACTACTTATTTTTTTCAATAGTGTGTTACATGCTTAACCAGAACGAGTACCTACTTACTACAGAGTTTGATTTAATGAATTTCAATAAATCTTATATAAATATCTTTATTGCTTGAATTACCTCCGATCTCGCCGAGAGCAGGCTGGTCCCAGTGAGGGTGGGTCGCGTATGTGTGAGGGGAACTCGATGATCTTGCATAGTCGGTACATTTCTTCTATGCGTTCTGTATTGCGCGCACCCTCGTTACATTGTGACACATACTGCGAAAGATGAATAAAAAAAAGTTATGAATAATTAAATAAATTATGAGAAATATAATGAAAAAACAAAAACGGTCATGACTCTTGAGTGCCTGAAAAGTTAGTTGTCAGTAAATCCTGACTGTAGATCAGAGTGTGTACTCACATTGTTTAGGGATACGAGTGCGCGTGCGCAGGCGTGGTACTCGAGATCCTCGTTGTTAAGGTTCTTGAGCACGGCGTCCATCAGCAGCGGCAGCCGCGTCACGCGCTGCATCGGCAGCATCAGGAACGAGTGCAGCGACAGCGACTGGCAGGAGGGGTGGCTCTCCAATCTACAACGATATCACCATAGAATTAGTTCAAGTTTGACGAATAAAAGCTTACCCAAAGCTGCAGCACTTTAAGCGCTTGAGCGTCCTGTCCTCGCAGTACTAACGGGTTGATTGTTATATAAAAATAGCTTCAGTACGATACTCACTTTTTCAGTGCGTTTGCGAAGGCCGGCCTGCTCTGCAGCCGCTGCAGCGCTTTTACCATGAGTGCCTGGTTTTCGCAGTACTTGACGTAGACACTGAAGTGCTGCTCTGCGTGCTGTCTCACGATGTCGCAGATGCCCTGCAGCAGGATGTTGTCCTGCCAGCACTTTTCTAGCTCGTTCATTAGGAGTTGCGAGCATTTGCGGACTATAGAAGAAGAAAATGTGATGTTTATTTTTTAAGCAGGGGCAAAAAATACTCTAGCGCCCCTCTAGTAGGCGCGCGATCAAAATGTGATCAAAATTCGGGTGCAAATGGTGCAATTAGAAATAACTAGCTTCTGCCCGCGTCTTCTCCCACAGTTTATTTCTAAATTAGAACAATGCGCTGTTTTTGTATCTAAGTCCCGAGAGGTACCCTGCATCTTAGGTAAAGCCGGCACTGTTTTTATAGTAAAATGACGAAAACGCAAACAAGCATCAATGAGATCTATTGAAATGTAGATACTCGTACTATAGCTGAATATAAAAACGATAAGTCAAGTAACCTGGACGCGGCGAACTCTTACCGCCGAGCAACGATGATTCGACAACCCATGTATTTACTATCTACTTGCCAGCCTCAGCAGTGTGATAAAGTTGCTATATTTTTGTGGGACCTAGCTTGTCACTTTGGAACTATTTTGGAGAAGCTTTATTCAGGTGTGTACAACAAAAAGCTGGATTATTTACCAGGTAGTATAGTTGCGAACAGGGTCTCCCAGTCATGGCGGGGCATCACATGGGGGTCTCTGAAGGCGGGATGCGCGATGAAGTTGGCTTCCAGCACGTTCAGAGAGTTCAGGTAGGAAGCCTCGGATGTCAGCAGCTCGAATTTCGCTTCTTGAAGACGTTTCTGTGCGGGCGCGAGGGAACCTGGAGCAAGAGGAGTGAATTTTAAAAACATATGAAGCCAAACATCTCCTTGCTACAATTCTGAGCAGCTTCGAAACAAAATAAAGGTATAATAATATCTACTAAAAATAACTTTATAGAACTACTATGGGTGGCATACTTAGGTATGTAGACATGAGATTCATGAATCACAATTCCAGATTGGGAACAAATATAGACCCAGTGATGTGGGTAACTGCGAATTAAGGTTACGCAGTGCGGCAGGAAATCAGCTCCTTTGTAGTCCAGTGTCATGGCGTACAGTGTGTACTTAGGGACTTTCTCGTACAAAGACACTTACTGAGCACAGCGGAGTTGAGTACTTCAGGTACCTCGCACCAGAGAGTGCGGGAGGGCCCACGCGGCGCCACTAGCGCCATGGCGGAGGGTCGCGTAGATGTTGTTTCGCTCACTGAGGTGGTCGCGCTGCGTTGGGACCCTGCGTCGTACGCGTCGGAGTCAGAGTCGCCGGTCTCGCGGCACACCGACTGCCACAGATAATAAAAGATTAGGAAGGAACCCCGTGGTGTTTTCTGCTGCACTTATTACCGACAGAATAGCTAAAAGTTCTATGCCCTATATACAAAAACTCAATTAATGATATTCATTGTTTGAATATAGGTAGGCACAGACGCAACAGACATGCATTAACAACAAGTATTAACTAACTTATATAATTAAAAACAAACTAAAATATTCAAATACGGATATGTTATGCCAATAAGAGGAATTGTTTATAGGAATTCGTACCGCCGTCGGGTCATACGAGTCAAAGTCTAGCGTTCGGTGGAGGTCGCCACAATTACACCAATTAACAACTCGATTAGAGTCGAATTGTTTATGCGCCGGCACTAAAATTGGACATACTGTGGATAAGCGTAATTAAATTGTTTACTTCCTTAAACATACGTAATTCCGTATATTTGTACAGGTTATTGGCACGGTTCACGGGAACATACCTCGTTCACTTAGCAGTTTTGAAAAAGGGTGAGATTAATATTATGGTGTCAGACAACTTGTGAGACTGGTCGAGTGGTCGTAAGTGGGTCAGAGTTATATGTATGTAAGTATATTACTCATAACAATTGCTTTGCGTTGAAGGAAAGTTTAATGACGAAACAGGGATGTCCCAAAATCAAAATTTCGAGTTCTTGTGATACTACCAAACCGCACTAGACTCGTGTCGCACTATATCAGAGAAGAAGCCTGTGTCAATCAATCGCAACATTATAGGGTATGATGATGAGGTATGCTAATCATACCTCAATGACAATAGACATTGACAACAGGTGGTCTAGGGAAGTACTCGACCGGCGCCACACTAATGACTTCGGCGACACGTTTCATATTAGTAGTAAAAGGTGTTGTAAAACATTATAGTAATGCGTAACTACACAGCTTATCGTCTACGAGCCCGTAACCCATTTCCCGTTGCCTCCTTCCGTAGGATAAGAAGCCATACAAAGTAAATACATATAGCTATATATTTCAGGCATAGTAATTTTCTCGTCCATATTTAAAAATTGTTTTGCATTAGCTCTTGGTACACCTATAGGTTTCTTTTTGAAAATATAAAGTATCATCAGCCGGAAATTCGAGCGGTACGATCTTACCCCATTGCCGATCTTAGCCGAACGCACCTTACCTGCTTAGTTCTGTATAAGTACCTAGGCAGGTTTTTTCCGGCAAGTAAGAACCTTTCTACCATAATAACTATTAACTTTTAAAAGTTCTTCGATTAAGGACATAATGCTGACCTCAACTTTAGCCGCGTTGTAGAACTGGTAGAGTGGCTCGTGTGTGAAGAGGGAGTGGGGCAGCGGGCTGGCGGGGTGTGATCCCGAAGACGCTCCCGACGACGTGGACGTGTTCCCCGCCTGGTACAGACCTGCTTCCGCGTACCTGTGCACAAACATACAATATTATAATAAATGTCTAGCCCACTGAGTTACTGTCCCACTGCTGGGCACGGGCCTCTTCTCATCATGCATCAAATAAGTACCTATATGTACCATCATATCCGGTTGAAACCGTAGTGAGTCGTAACCATAGAGATGAGGTACAGTGAGGTTACACTGTTCCCCTTCAGGCCTACGCCTAATTCCATATAACATTGGTATGTATTTTAGTGTAGGTGGGTAGGTATAGACCTAGTGTGAGAAAAGTCATCGCTGCAAGGTCTTTATGTATAGGTACTCGTACACAGTAACGTCATTGTGAGGCTTTAGACTTTAGAGTCATTGCACATATATAATGAGCTAACGGTTAAGCTGCATTTACCATGTCGGAACAAGCTCTGAACACAATGCTGATCTTAACAACAAATCGGGAACAACCAGTATGCTTGGAAAGATTACGACCGAACTTAAAAATCACAACCTGCGTAGACCCCTAATACGGGAATATATCCCTAGCTTTATTTATCTGTGTATTTGTTATAATGGAAGGGAGAGGTATAAGGAATATTAATGTGGTAGAGAACCCTAGCTTAAACACCTAGAAGTCATGGACTTCTGGAACTAAGTCATTATAAAGATGGATGTTAAAGTATACATGATAAATAATAAAATATGGGTACAGCGCAAGGTATACAAAATAATGTAACTTTATAGTTAATTGGCTATGACGAATCTTAGAATGACTTATCGTTGGCACCTACCTATATAATGATGATATCGAAATGCAACTTGTTGACTAGATTTAGAGACTTTTCTCTTATTTTAATCGTCTTGAAAGTGATTGCAAGGTTAACCAATATATTACTTTATTAATTGAGTAGTAATAAATAGCCAAATTTTATCAGTGTATTGGCCGATCTTCAAGTGTTGTGTGGTCTTCACACCAGCAACGAGCAGTAGGTGGAAGACCTTAATTATTTTTTGCCATGTGGGTGGTTTTGTAATATTTACGCGGAATATGGTATTACGTACTAATATCCTTTTAAAATAAAAATTGTATTAACAAGATTCAAAAGAATTACCTTGGTTTATCCTGTCGTCACATAGATAACAATGATAAGATTTAACACCAAATAACACTGTTATGTATGGAATTAATACAAAATGTCTAATAACCACCAGTTTGTATACAGTATTTATTAGAACAGGAAACTAAATAAATAAAAATGTATTTGTACGCTAAAAGCCGCGAAGCAACGGATTTAATTCGAATCCTACGAACGTCCTTCTGAGCGTGCGCATAATAGCAGACTTAAAGTTGTGAGTTGCTCCAAGACATGGTCGAAAAGCGATATAGACACTGAAAGCTATATGGGAAATGAAATCTAGTACTTATGTGATTTATTAACCAGAGGCCCTAGTGTAAGTTACCTTTCGACAAATTCGTTTTACTACATCGAACGCGTTCGGCGCTCTGATTGGTGGAGAGCACGAAACGGACCAATCGGAGCGCCGAACGCGTTCGATGTAGTAAATCGAGTTTGTCTAAAGAAACTTACACTAGGGCCTCAGAGATACTATTGTAAAGGGAACGAAAGGTTTTTGACACCACGATAGTGGCACCAGAACCTTACAGTCACGGAATAGTATTGTGTTTAAGTAATTTATAATACCTATAGGTACTAGACGTTCATGATCTTCAAGTAGTGTATTCTCTTGGCACGAATAGAAAGTGTTTAAATAGATGTAAATACTTAAAGTGGGAATTGCGATTGACATCAGTTTCGAGGCACATTATAACCGGTGTCTAATCAGATCGCTCGTCGCTTATGTGTTGAGGCACAGGTAACGGTGGTACGGAAAACAGGCTTGTGAGTCATCTGTTTCGTGGATAATGGTCGACGTCATGCGTTCCCGCCACTACTTTAAACTGACTAACGTCTGGCCCGATTGTACGCAGAAACTCAGCTCGGGATCATGATTTTTTGTCACTTGGTCTTCTTTTATCTAGTGTGTCGTCGTATTTGAACAGAAAGTAAATAAACCAGCGTATGAGGTTGATTTTGGTGCGCATACCAGTGCTTCACATTTTTATGATATTTGCGGGTGAGTCGAAATAAATAGATTTCCAATTTATGTGTATGGCTCCATCGTTATTAGATGATTTTAGGTACCTACATCATGGCCCGTTATTGACGTGTTATGTTGTGTTGTGACATTTATATTTCTGACAGGTTTCATGCATGAAGGTTTTGTGATATTCGGTCGTCAATCATTCTTATTTGTTTTCTAGATAGTTATTGATTGGATTCCTTGATCATTTTTTTATCGACGTATACAGTTCGGACGACATAATATTTTGCATTCATTAAATGGTTTATTGAGTACAACCAATTCGTCACCTAATTGGTTATGTAGATACACCAGTTCGTTTTTATTTTACGCTTTTTAACAGTATTGTTTAGTGTTATTTAGTGTTATTAAGAATCTACAAGAGATATTTGATGCGAATTTCTCCAAGTAGGTCAGAGTAAGATCGGCGTGTCGCAGTTGACCTTTGTCGTGAACTCCAACAGTAACTGGAGCCGAATGCCAAACGGACCGCAGTCGTATAACTGTAGAGTTAATGTCGCGTCGCTACGCAACGATGCAGCTTTTCCTACCATGCAGACTTGAGTTTCACTGTAAAAACTTTCCCCCTTAATCATTAAATATGTAAAACGTACATTAGTTAATTTGATTGATGTTGTTCTCGCTGATACGAAATGTATCGCGCCAAAACACATTTCAAGTAAAGTAGGTTTGTAGGATATTAAATCCGTTAATGATTTAGTGGTTTATGTGTACGGAGTGGATGATCATGATTGAATTAATAAATAATTATTACTTGCTAACAAGTTTCAGAGGGTGTTTTAAATGTTTCAAATCTATGTGATTTGCGGTTTCACAGACAAGATGCAATTCGATCAGTTAGGGAAAATTAAATAGCAGGAAAATTTTTGAAGGTGAGTCCGCATAACAAATTGTGGTTAAGAAATGAATAACGAAATGAAAATATAATGTGTATTCCAACTCTGGGGTATTAGAATGTATCTCTACATTATACGTAGGAAAAACCTGTAAGTGAATGACTTATATTACATACAAGTCATCAAAGATGGATTCGTCAGTGCCTCAGCTGAGCTCTAGACTGGGCGTGGATCATTTGAGTTAATGGGATGAAATTATATCAGATGGGGATTGCCGGGTGCTGCTTTTAAATACGATTCATTCATCCGCTACTAAAAGTATGTACCTATACACAAATAGAAGTAATAGCAATACTGTGATAAAGATACCTTAAAAGTTTAAAGGCTGATAAAACAATTAGATATACTCACCACGACGTGTTGGATGTATTAGGCGTTATGTCACCACCGCACTCTGCGTACCAGGAGGTGCGCGCGCGCGGGCTCTTGTCCTTGCGCGACAGCGTCGGCAGCAGCCGCTTCAACTCTGCGTACCACATTGTTACGTCACCACCACACAATCACCGCAGATTACGTACTGTACGGAGCAGTGTACGAATGGAGTGCTAACGTGCCTGGGTTACGAGATGCGAGATTGGATGGAAAACATGTCAACAGTACTTTGACATTTCTTTGTTTACATTTTTTCCACCTACGCGGTTCTAGACTGTATTTAGGAATGCTGCATGTCACAGCGACAATTCAATAGGAACTGCTCCCCATATGTGGCGCCAGCGCTCTTTCAAGTTTCCTATTACTCCCGCGCACCTTACAAATTGGGTTGGGTTCTTGGGAATAATATAATGCATTAGCAATCCATTTGTTTTCAGCTCCGTTAGACACTTGACTTTTTACATCTGTCACCCGATGCGCGTCGTAAGCAATACGCAACATTAGTTTACACGAAATTCAACGGGGAAGTAAGGAACACGTTCGCTACGTTCACTTAATAATCCGTGTAGGTAAATTGAGAGAGTTGCGTATATTGTGTGCGTGCAGGCTACGATGTGGGAAGTCAATTATCTGTACAGTAAGTAATCTGCGTCACCATATAATTAGACACTATAAAGAGCGTTTGCATGCAATCGTTCCGTTTCTATTGTTTTACTGTGCTGTCAATCACATAGATTAGTAGAATCGTGAGGTACATCGATGAACATGGATAATTTAAAATAAATATGTGATTGTTTCGTTTTTTTCCTGTTTCTTATCCATTTTAACTCTAGGAATTATCATCAGGAAAAAATTGATTCTGATTATATACTCCTTAGAGTTTCTTAGTTTATTGACAAAGTGATTTAATTAGAACAAGTGTAGGTAACATGTTATCATAATAAGTGGGATCATAATTTACATATAACAAAAAGATAAACACAATAATTTGTTATGATTTATGAGTTATGACTATAAATTATGCGTAGGCAGGGTTTTGCACTAAAGTTATATTATCGTATACATAAAATACGTTTAGTGGTTGGTAAACTAAATGTAGATAGGAACATGCATATTATAACTAAGTACGAAACAGACTCATGCTTTGTAGTTGAAGAGAATAGAACTCACGACCCATCACACAGTGCGACACATATAAAGACGTACACAATTCACGGATTGTATAAACAGCACGTGCATCCTGCGCGGACGCTCACAGATGACTAACACTAACAAGTACAAGTAAATTGCACAAACCTGTGCACAATGTGTATGTAAAGGCCGATGACGTAATTGCCATAGTATAAAACCTCTTTTAAAATACTGCACAATAGTATCTATAAAGAGCAGTGAGACACACCCATAATGTATTGGTATTATATACTTTGTTGATGAAATTGGAGTTTATAACTACAGTACATGATAAGGTCTGCTTACTGAATAATTTGCTGGGTTTACAATAATATATAACTGGTAATAACTAGTTACTGCAATATTATA
This sequence comes from Shargacucullia verbasci, assembly GCA_947562105.1. Lineage (NCBI taxonomy): Eukaryota > Metazoa > Arthropoda > Insecta > Lepidoptera > Noctuidae > Shargacucullia > Shargacucullia verbasci. The sequence goes on from OX387284.1 coordinate 1,923,455, forward strand.
AAGTATGAGTTTGTCATGTAAATGGCCACATGTCACAAGTACAACTGGTTTATAAATGGTTTATACATGTACTGCTGTAATGGGTCTTATTATGATCATATGTTGTAAAATGGCCTACATTACTGAGAAAATGGCATTACATGCCTACACACTATTACTATTAAATAGGACTTTGTAGTTGAAATAAATTGACTCTAGTCTTATAGCACAGTGGGATGAGTTTCATATATTAACTAAAGTTAAGTTTAAACTAGGGTGCAACAGATTAATAGTAAGTTTAAACTTAATGTTCTAACTTAAAAATGTCTAAGGGCACGTGTCTTATCTCATTTGTAGCTTAGACACTTTACAAATAATCGCGGAATAATGTCTTGAATTAGGTCAGTACCTAGTTATAACCCTTTTTTTAAGGTATAGGCTTAATATATGTATATCGGTATGAATATTTTATATATATATTTTATATATTATTTATAAGATTATCCTATCTAAAGCAACTAATTTCAATACTTTTATTTTCCAAACAATAGTTAATCTATACATATAATAAAATTATAACAGGCCGATGTCTGTACATTATAGATATTGGAGAAAAAATAATGTGGGTGGTCTTTATTAGAGCAACAGAAGCCAAAACAACAGTTTTTAGAATTTTCTTCTGTATGTCTGTCTATCTGTATGTTTGTACACGCATCACGCAAAAATTACTGCATGGAATTGAATGCAGTTTTCACCAATTTATTGCTAGAGGTTTAACTTAAAATATAGGCCCCATTTTACCACAGGTAAATATCAGATTCTAAATTCCACGCGCACGAAGTCGCGGGCAAAAGCTAGTTTGGAATCGATCATCAAATTTTTGCTAGAGAGGTCACAAATTAGGATTTTTTTTTTGAATTTTCGAAGTCTGACTTCACCAGTCAATATGGTAGCTTTTGAACCCCCTCGCCTATTCATAGTAGCATGCGTGAAGTAACAAATACGCAGACAACAATATGTACGTTTAAAGCAGTATTTTCAATTCACTTAAAATGATTATGAATTCTAATGAATTTAAATTACATTTCATCTGCTATCCAGGTTGCGTGAACACATTGTTTTTATGCGAATTAACTTTCTTTTAATAGCAGTCATAAATTTTAAATAAAACCGGGTCATTTTAAATAGTATAAAAAAGCTTTGGCTAGAGAGGAGCTACTTGGCTACTCTAATTTCGAAAGTAAATTTTTGGATCTTTAAAATGTTCTAAGGTCATCATGAGCCAAGAAAACAAAAATATAAGTGTTCTTTTTTAGTTACGTGTTACTAGCCACAACCAACAGTGTTACTACAAGAAATAAATAAGTAACGTAAGACAGTGCAAACACATAGACGTGTACAGTGCAGTAAGATCCCCACCCTCCCCGCTTGATGGGAATAACTATTCATTTAAGTAAAATAAATTATACAAAAACTGACTGACTCATTTGTAGTTTACCGCGATGTTGGTTTTTGATAGCATAAAAATAACAATATTTTATTAACAAAATGTTGATGACTTCTCATGTTTATTAAATTATTTTACATTTGCGTTTCACCACTATGTCCTTGAATAGTAATTGAGGCTGCGGACAATACTGATTCACGACTTGTTTTACATTAATGTCGATTAAATTCAGTACTAATAACTAAAATCCTGTCTATATTTTACATGGTTAAGCGTAAAACTAAAATGGCTATCAATGCCTAAGAGTTTCAGTTGTATAATACATGGTCATAATTGAGGAAAATAACAAAGAACACTTATGTGGTAATAGTTGTAAGATGAACAATGTTCAGAGCTAATAATCTCAGTTCTTTACAAGACGAAGGCAATGTCTACAAGGTTGCTAGCGCAATATACTTCGTAGCAACGACTTGTGGAAAATTAAACGACGCATTGTTTCTACTTATTAAAAAACGTGTATTACTTATGATTCTTTATTCCTAAGTTCTGAGATTGGAACAGAATTGTTCAAATAGAGCGAAAAATCTCAGGTAGGATTACCTAAGGCTCAGCAACAGTGGAACAATAATGATTAAGATGATTATTCCATTATTTTTAGAGTCAAAACGTTTATAATCTGCTAATACTTAGGAAAAATAAACCTTATTCCGTTGTTTTAAGGTTTGTTTTAGGGCTGTCTGTTAAATTATATGGCCAAACACAATTTTATAACTTATTTTAGAGGAATAAGATTAATTTTCTTTAACCTGACTCTGTCTGTACGGATAACATCAAGATTCTGACATTTTATGGAATCTTACTTTGTGCTTTTGCTCTTCTATGAGGAAAATTTGTTAGCGTAAACAAAGCTTTATTATATAAACATTACGGATTATTTTCCTAGATTAACAATATTCGGATGAATATTAAGGATTGCAGTAAAGAGTATTTTATATTACACTTAACACATAACGGTACACAGAAGATTCGTCTTACAAGATGATATTCAATCAGGATAATTAATATGACATACTACCTATATAAAATTTATTTGATAAATAGTTTTTTTTTTATCAGTTTATATACGGTTATATCTATTAGTCAGTCATAAAATAAAATGTTACTAAATAGTTATTCCCAGTGTGTAGGCACTGACCTCAGTTTAGCGCTGTCTTCATTCAGCCAAGTGGCGACATTACAACTATTCTGTTAAACTTATGCTACGCGATACGGACAGGCGTCAACTGAAAGTACTATTTACATGGCCTTATATTAAAGTATATAGATAGGAAAATATCAGAGATGGTACAATATTTCGGGAAGAATATTTTTTTCATTCTGGTGCACAGCCGAGCGCACCGGCAAATCTTTAAATTGCAATAAATATAAATTAGTCGGTCTAACTAGATTACTGTATCTTGTCTATCTAAAGTATCTCGCAATTTTCATGTGAATGATGTAAAATTTAATATATATACTAGGATGTATACAATTTTATACACCGCGTTTTTTAGTGTCGACAGTTGCACTGATGAAAATATTCGTTACGACGAACTACTTTGGTTAAGGAGCTTTAGTTCTTGGAATATCATCATACAATACATATAGAAATATACTTGTAACGAGTATAGCCTCTAAGGTTTAGTAACCAGTGAAGTCTTTTAACAATATTTACTTTAAAAAATCCTAATTATTCATTTATTAGTTAAGATTATAATATCTTTAGCTTATCATCAAAATCTTAGCATAATTATTAGTAAAGCGATAACCTATTATCACTCGTTAAGGGGCCAATATCAAGAATAACTATTATCAATAGCGTGTACACCACACCGAGGCTCCAGTTGACGGCTGCGCGTTACCTTCGTTGACAGCGCTAAAGTCAGTAGCGGGCGGAGAAGGTGCAGTGGGCGGGTCAGTCGCATGGGGCGGGGCCTGTGCAGCCGGTGGGGGCGGCGCGTGCGCTGCCGGCGGGGGCGGGGGCGGCGGCAGCGCGGGGCGCGCGGGGCACAGACAGGGAGAGGACTCGGCGAGGCGGCGCCTACCGTCGCGACGCCGTGTGCCGCTCTCCGGGGACAGCGTCTCCGTGCTGCCAGGCTGCCCGTTGTCGCTGCTGTTCACAAACGTATGCATGACATTTTGAACTTTGTTGCTTAGGGCATTAAATTTAGGATAATATTGGACCTGATCGTGTTTACGATTTATTTAATTGAAACTTGGCGATGAACAGCCGTGCACCCAAATACCTTACTCAACCAAGAGACTCCTATAACCGTTTAATTCGATTTTTAATTTTTCGTTTCTTTATCAGTCTTATTTCTAGCAATCACCGTGGAAATTTTATGCACATGTACAGTAAGAACGGTTCGCTAATTTGAAGTAAACCGTCGTAACAATTATAACTCCCGCTAGAGGGCGCCACCATCGATAGCGAGATCGTTTATTGGTAATTTTGTACCATCACGAGAGCCTAGGGGGCCCTGCAGCTACATAAGTTTCGATACTAGCAGTGGCTTTTTCTGTGCATGTGTATCCAAATAAGTGGGCAATTCTCGCACGCTTGAACTTAAATCTCACCTAAAAAACTTGACTGCGTCTTATCACTTTTACGTTTCGAGTGTTTTAAGTAAAGACATACTAACTTCATATTACGAAACACGGGGGTTATGGCTTGGCCTGGGGTTTGACTGGCGAACTCTTAAATTCAAGATTTTTTAATATTATAGGAATGGGATAACTCACCAGTTGCTAAATCCGGAGTCACCATCCATAGAATCAGTGAGATAGAACGTCGAGTTTGTGATCTTCAGAGCACTGGGCACGTCGTTCATATCCACAGCCAACGAGGTGGCGCGTCTGAACCGGGACTTGAAAGAAAAGTAGGCCTTCCTTGACAATGTTCCACTGTCCTTCTTGCTATTCTCACTTGTGGGAGTTACTGGCTTCTCAGGAGGAGGTTTGTCAGGCAGCGGGGGAGGGACGTCCCCATTACTAGCCCTCTTATCCGAAATAACAGTCTTCAATTCATCCTTCAGCGATCCATACACCTTTGTCAAAGGAATTTCAGTCTTATTCAACACTGGCCGCGTGTCGTTAAAGTTGATATTGCTGTACACGGGGTCTGGTCGCTCGCAATTGGCGTATATCGGCGACTTCTTTTTGTTTGTCCCATATATGTTGTTAGTTTGGTTGTTCGAAGACTTCGTGAATGGTTTCCCGTCCATTGCCACTGTAAATATAATGTTTGGTTGAAAAGCTGTCATTATTTAAGATGTTAGAAAGTAGGTCGATATTTATCAAAAGATATCAATAGATAAGATATCAAATATCAAGGGAAAAAATTGCAAAAAAAAATATATATATAATGCAATGTTATCGAAGATAGTGCTTCTTAGAGGATAAAATAATAGGAATAGTTTATTGATTAACCAAGACTAGGTAGAAAGAAATAAAAATACATAATAATAAAATCGTTTTCCTAATTATATATCTACCTATCTACAGTAGAGTTATTTGTCAATTATAAATATAATTGTAGCACTATGCAATGTTAAATATTTGAATAGTATAAACTTGTTTCAATTACAATAGTATAAAATATAGTAGATATATTATAAATACATTTTTTTATTACAATATGGAAGTGATAAAATATGAGATATAAATTCAAAGGGGGCTCCATCATCCGATATGGTCTAGTGGCTAGGATACCTGGCTCTCACCCAGGAGGCTCGGGTTCGATTCCCGGTATCGGAATATCTTTTTGCTATTTTTAAATAACTATTTTCGCTTACCGGAGTATCTTTTCGTGAGGTTTCGTTTGATTTGCCTCATTTTCTTTTGAGCAGCACTGGCTATTTTGGTGAGTGTGTATTGTCCACCACCGGTGGGTGGGTTTGGTAGCCTCGACGCAGGTAATGTTGGCGCTGCCGGGGAATACATGGTCTGGAAAGTATTAAAACAAAATATAAACTAAAAGTAGACACGCTATTGAATAATTGAGGAATAGACGTTAGTAATTATACTGACTCGTAGTTGTTGTACTATCTTTCCCTGACGGGAAAACCACATATACTGCGTCTATGAACCAGGTTCGCGAATAACTTATAAAAAAATATATGTTGCGTGACGCCTATATTGTCCTTATAAAATGGGATTTCCTGTGAGCACATTATTTTTCAGTTACGAAACGTCAAGCAAAGTTTGTTTAATTCGCAACAGATGGCGCTACTGACCTGTTTCAATTGTTTCAATAGGGTCGCTGTAATTATTTCGTACTGGCTTCGCATGTTTTGGTTACATAAACCGATTGTTAGTTAGATAGTGGTTATTGATCATTGTTTAAATGAGTAATGCTAGACTTTGAGCGACCACTCAAACATTTTCATGCTGTTTATGTGGAACAGTCCGCTCCGCAACATACTCAACAAGCATTTTAGGGTCAATCAGTCATAACAGCGGTAATGAGATTTTAAAAAATCTGGTGATATGATTTGAAATGTGCAATACAAATACAAGTCCACTTTTTTTTATAAATACATTACTAAATATACCTTGTCATGTTCATCATCATCGGTGTCACTATCGAACGAGTCGAAGTCTTCCTCTAGCGGCAGCGGTGGCGGCGCGTGCGCCGGTAGCGGCAGCGGAGGCGCCGGCTCCAGCGACTCGTACAAGTGGCCTGAATCGCTGCTGTCGCATTCTGGTGACAATCACAAGTCATACTTTTAACATTTTATTTTTATTTTTATGTTTACTGTAGATGAAGTGGCAGTGGGCTGGTCATATTTGCCGCAGAACCGATAACTGTTGGTGTAGACGTGATATTGAGTGGAAACCGCAACTTGGCAAACGTAATGCAAGACGCTCTCGAGCTAGGTGGAGCGACGATATACGCTAAGTAGCTGGTGGCGGTTGGAAGAGGATAGCCGAGGATCGGTGGCGTGCATTGGGGGAGGCCTATGTCCAGCAGTGGACTAACACAAACTGTTGATGATGATGATGATGTTTATTGGGTCGTTGAAGCTTTAGGTTCGATGCTCAATATAGGCATTAGCACATTGTGAAGAAATAACAGCGCCATTTTATAAATCGTCTTCGGCTGGCAATTTCTTGTTTTAGTTATAAATATATAGTTAGTATAACTATAACACAAATAATTTTGTTTAATTTCCTTATGATCGTTAATGTAAATAGTCTATTAGGAGTTAGAGTTTTGTATAGGTTGTACATGTAAATGGATGAAAATGAAGAGGAGAAAGAACAATGAAAAAAAAAGAAAGCGGATCTTACTGACTAAGGCACGCTGGGCAGCAGAATTCAATTTGACTACATTAACATAAATAATATCCTGACCAACTAGCAAAACCACAGTAAAAATGTCCAATCAATCAAGGATTTCACTCATTTGCTATGCAAACAATTCATATACAACACACATAAATAAGCAAAATAAATCATCAATCAATGAGCTCTAATTAATAACTCAACAGCAAAAAGGCGGGTAATGTCAAGGCCTGCAGAAGTGCAGACATCCCCCCTCATTACATAAGCCGGTGTCACGTCAACTCGCGTCCGGCATGCAGGTCCGTGAGGCAACTCTTGCGCAAGTCGTTGAAACAGACACTGACCAAATATACATGACGGACGTTTGATTGGTTACAAAGACAAAGTTCGCACAACAGATTCAGTGGGCAATTTTCTTGCTCAATTGGTTGATTATGACTGTTGTAGACTAAACATTTTTGAATATCGATATTACAGTATGACTAGCCAATGGTATGGTATGCTAATGGTAGCCCTACAAAACTAAGGAGTACTATCCTTGAGTTCCTACGTTGAAAAGTAGGTTGGGTATAGGTAATAAGGATCTATATAAACCTATATTTGACGTGAAATAAATAGTAATGAAAGAGTTGTTATGCAATAACAATATGAAACGGGTAAAACCAAGGTAAATGTGTCGCCGCATCTGTAATGTTCGTGTGGCAACTCTCGCGCAAGTTGCGGACGATGAAACACGATACAGTACAATATACTTACTTTATACTGTACTAGCTTCCGCCCGCGGCTTCGCCTGCGTGGATTACAAACCCGTCCATTTTTCCGGAATAAAAAGTAGCCTATATGCTATTCCAGACAATAATCTATCTCTGTGCCTAATTTCATCCAGATCCGTTCAGCCGTTCTGGCGTGATTAAGTAATATCCTACTAATATTTATACAATCCTACTAATATCCTACTAATATTTATAATATTAGTAGGATATTAGTAGGATTGTAATGTTTCATCGTCCGAATTGTAAATTCATAACTGTAATTGCTGCATCACAAATAATTTAAAGTAGGTAATTAATAAAATAGACCCGGGTACGTCTTAAAACTGCGGCCAGACACCGGAGGACGGGCAGCAGCGTCCTCTCACTAATCGGTGAGCCACTGCGATCCCCAAGCCGCCTGCCAAGCGTGTGGATTATGGCAAACCCCCCCTTGGGGGAGGCCTTCGTTCAGCAGTGGACGTCTTCTGGCTGATGATGATGATGATGATGAATTAATAAAAGTAAATAATTTAGTATTTTAAGGAAAGGTTTGTAAGGACCGTCAATAAGATGGTTAACATTGAATATTCCTCCTCTGCAGAGGAAGTACAACATCGATTGAAACCAGAATGATCCTCATATTGTCAATTAGGTTAAAGAGAAAACCAAGAATGCGCTAACGACAATACAGTCGAAAGTCAAGGTTAAATCCCTTTGTTACATAACTATGACGCGCCTTCACCTTGTCTGGCAGGTTATTTAGGCAACTCTTACGCAGGTTGATACTGATAATATGATATATAAATTATGTGACGAGAATCGCGTCTGTTGTACAAACTAAGGAAGAGAAGGACTGGATAAAGATGTCGGTCGGTAATTAGAATATACGTAACCCAATTTGTACCGATAGGGAGAGAAAAATAGAAAGCCTTAACCAGCCACATGATTGCGAATTACTAACGTAAATATACTTATAATGCATCTAAAGTCAAGGTCTCTAGTCCCCAAGTTACAGAATCTGTCGTCGTCGACAGGTTCTGTAGCAACACTTGCGCAAGCGGCGCGGCGCGATCGTATTAACAGTCGGTGGATTACAACTTGCAAGCGGTGTATGCTCGTATGGCTGATTGAGTCTTAGATTGTCTTAACCGAGGTGGAGATAGGTTAGATTAGCATAGTTTATACTAAATAGAATTAATCTGAGAAAAACTAAGCGAAGTTGATAGAAGCGAATATCATGCAGATGATAGGCACACGTGTATGGTTATAAATGACGTACTACCACGTTATAGAATTTTATGAGATACTTTAGAGATCATACATCCAATTTAAAACCGGTAAAAGTTTAAAACTATAAGTGCGGATGAGTTTCAATTATAAATTAATGTACGGTCATAAAATACGAATTCTCAATTATATAATAGACGAAATGAGTCTTGATTACTATTTTAGCATACAATAAAATAAAACCCGAGCAAAAATAATAAAACGCTTGAGAAAAAACCTCGAAAGTTGATAGTTTTCCTAATTTGCAAACGAGATGACATTTTTAAATGATGGATGTCCTCCACATGCTGTAATTTAGAAGGCAATGTCATCAGCAATGTAAATAAGATATATACTATTGTTAAGCAAATTAATGCGGTGGAAATAAGATTTGGTTATCGTATGCCTGGCGACCGGTTGCTCAATTGTAGATAATGATCGATCTAATGAGGCGCAGCATTGCTTTATTTTTATATTTGGTAATGTTTGAGTCACTATCGATATTGGGATGTAAGCATGACGTACCTACATATGTTAGGGTTTTTCCAGCGAAGAAATCGTCGTGGCTATAAATTGGCAGCTGTCTTTTAAGATTATAGTTTAGCTAAAAGTTTCATACAAAATGATTTAATGTTTTTACCCCACTATACATGAGAGGATTTTGCTGATTTTTTTATGTTATAGACACAAGTAAACACTAGGTTGATATTGTTTGTAGACTGAGAAATAATTTACCCCCAAAATGCGTTTTTTTAACTAAAAATCTTCCTTATACTGATAATTATGTCAAAAAAAAAAAACAAAACGTGTCGACCTAGTTTATAATCTGACAAGACGATAGAGAAAATCAAATTAATTCGTTAAGATTTAGATGTAAGAAACGTTAAGGCCCAAACATCTATTTTGCGCGTATTTCAAGACAGTTTTGTCAGAAGCCGGCAGCCAAACGATATTCTTAATAACTTTTTAGTATTTTCAATTTCTTTTTAGTATATTTATTCGAAAATTAAAAGATCTCGAAGATGTATATTCTGAGCTAGTCACGTACGCTTATTAAAACTACGTATTATGATAGTATTAGTTGGATATTTTCCTCCCGTAATGGAAACGACCATGGATACAACGACAATTATGCTGAAGAACAGCATAAACTATCCAATACACTTATTATTTGTGCCCTTGTAGCACAAATATAGCAAAGGAAGTGGAATGACTTGAGTGGTGTTCGATAATGATCTATGCCTTTGACATTTATAACCGGTTCACAGTCAGACCTCTGCTGCTGCTTGGGATTAAATATGACTTCATATACTTATTGAGAGCATACTAATAATTAGTGACGTCGGTGAAAAAGAAATCGAGAGAATATCCAAACAATTTATCATAGGTCTCGTCGTTTGAAATGTTAAGTATGAAAAGTTAAAACGCGAAAACTGACATCAAATTGTGATTGTAAGTTATAACTTAAGTATACGTCATGTATGCGTTTTTTGTTTTCACTTTCTTGTTAGTTTGTGAGACAACTGAGTCTATTATGTGAGACACGCAAATGCTATTATTCAATGAATTTTATTATAGTATTGAACTAGAAACTGTCTTCGCGAATGAGGGTGTGCTAAACCGCAGTTTTAGCTAGACGGTATACCGGTTTTATTTTTGTATCTATAAAAATAAAATAATCGTACATCAACTCTCTTGATTTGCAGTGTAGTGTCTAGCTACAGACAATACAGACAGCCTCAAAAATATGATAATTTACCGAAATTCAAACGCTTGTTCTAGAAAAAGTAGGTACCTATTAATTGAAATCATAATATTTTTAATAATCTTTAATTAATAGTTTCTAAACACATCAATTAAGATTTTATATCACTTCTGAATTTTGTTAATTTTATACATCTTTTTGAGTCTGACATTACGACCAATTTTAGTAGAAACCTAAGGTCATAAATTGATAATTAATCAATCAAACAACGTATTGTGAGGTCAACTATTTCAAAGTACATAACAGGTCAAAACAAACGTGTTTATTACTCACTGGCAGCTGTTAATCATAGTTTTTCACCACATGATCTAGAAGAGCACGTCTATCAAGTAGAAAGCGGGAAAGTGTACACATGCGATGGAGCTGTGAGCTGTTCTTATGGCTAATGATACGGTACAGTGTGTTATTAAACGCATATAAAGGCGATACAACAGCGTCCCAACATCCGAGGGATGTTGACAAGATTGATGAAAACACGATAATATTTCACGATTGAAATCGGATTTGTTTAAGATCTTACGTGTTTGGATCTTGGTTCGCTTGCTTGTTAACAATTGCATTTATGAATCAGTTTTGTTTCATTAGATACCTAATAATTGTTTGAGTGAGATTTGAAAATGAATTGGTTTACTGTAAATTATTGTAGCACTGATAGATCTATTAATAAATATTTCGATGTTGTGTAAATAGTAAGTACCAAAAAATGCGATGAGATCTTGTATTTCAATTTCTTCATGTTGCAAGACTGTCCTTATATTGAGCCAGCATGTTCGCTCCAGCACGTCAATAAGTCTCACTCTGTCGTCCAGGCCCTCCTGTGATCTGCATGTGCTCTCATCGTTCTGACTGTAGTACGAGCACTTGGCATTTGTGGCGATGTACACCTTCGTCGGTGACGTTATGAACACTACAAGAAAAATGATCGAGGTGACAACAGGCTGAAGTTCGCTGGTCAAACCATTTATGATCACGACTCAAGCTGATACCGTGAAATTGACTCTGTCATGGATAGATTCTATAATTTTTCAATGCCAAAAACGAATGTTAACATATTATTATAGAAATGTATGTGTCGAAATCCGCGAAACACGTTCTTTATTTAAAACAAACAAGTTTCTGCTGCTTAGGTACAAGGATTTTAGTCAATAAAGAACCAAAACAATCTTGAGTCACGTCAAAATCGGCTAAATTGACCGTGTATCGAATAATAATTGGGATTATTAATCAGCCTGGTGCACCTTGATCGCCACAGTTCCTTCGGAAAGTCCGCGGCCTCGGAGGCGCGGGCGGCCCCACGCCACCGTTCACCTGAGGCCTCTCCGAGATCATTGTTCATCATCACTGTTTTCACTTCATCACATCACTTCACTTCGAGTCACGAGCATTTTTCGAACAAAGAATGAGCGCACAGTCACTCGTTTGCACCGTTAACGAACAATGTACCACTGTAGTATTTCGTTCATTCTGCTGAATCACTGAACGCTAGTAGAAGTTTAAGATTATAAGCTGGCTTCCTTAACTCAGCCGCACGATCAAGTTTGAGAAAAAAAGCGAAACAAGTCGTTGTTGGCAGCTGCGCTGCCGCCCGTCTCAGGGTCGACTGGTACCACGATTGTACGATCGACGTTTGCATCGCCACTAGAATCGAGAACCGCAGATTTTTTCGCCGTTTCAATGCTAACGCGGCGGTATCGCAACGTGCTAAATAACATTTGTAATAGTCCGGCTGACATTGGACGTGGTTAATGCACTTAAATTGGTATTTGAAAATTGTTAGTTACGCCTCAATGCACAAAAGCGTTTAGTTATAAAAATATATTGTATTGCAAACAACCACTTCAACAAAACAATTCTTTGGATATCTAGTGACGGACCTTGCATAGGATTTTCTTTTGTTTTTGACATATAGATAGTAAGGACGTTACGTGAAACTGTTGCAGTTATTAGATAACATTTATCACTTCAAGTTATGGTGTAATTGCAAAACGAGTTGTGTTTGTATGTATGGCGTTGCAATCAGAGCATTGCGGCTTGCGAAACAATGAAGGCCTAGCGCGGCGCATAATCTGTTCCGCGGAAAGAGAACTGTATCATTACTGAACTGCATGAACAAGCTGCCAAACGATATAAGCTACTTAATGTAGATACTAAATGACGCGGTTCTATCGAGAAAACATCATGTAAGCCGTGTAATAGCTGTGTAGAATAATGGCAAGAAACTAGCGGCCAATGATCATCATGATCTTGCACTTATGGTTATAGATCAACATGATGGTAACGGTGGGCGTTGCAGCATTTATTCTGATAAGTAGACTAGTAAACGAAGCAGTACCATAATTGCTTCAATTATCGAGGCTACATCAAGTTGCAAGGCACTTTCTAAATCTAGCTCAAGTGATAAATTGACAATACTAGCTTTGTTTTACTTTTTTCGTTGAAACCTTTACGAGTTTAGAATATTAATAATATGACAATAAACTGCACATAAAGATTAAGATGTTTGCTTTGTAACTTGTGCAATATTATCTCGTAAAGTGATCCAATGATATTCAGGTTACTGACATTAATATTGTTAAAGCGATCGTAAATACGATCGTGTCTAAATAGTTGCGGCTCTAACCGATTGTTTTTGGTTATACGTAGATTTAAGGTGTATAACAGTTGGAATTCAGAGGTAGATGCAGTGGAATGCAACGAATGTGGATTAACTAAATAAGGTAGCATTTGTAAGTGGAATTCTGTTCGGCGGTTGTCACAGTTCCGGCTGGGTGCAGACACTGTGGGTCGTCGGTCTACACTCGCTCACAACTCACGGATTCACTCACATTACAACGTTTGTTTTTTAAACTTAAGTATTAATATGCACGGTGCATCTTATAGAGCTAGAGTCCTCTAGTTTCCATTTCTTTACATATACGGACGAGAATGTTGTAACGTAACGATCGTTTCGAAGATTTTGGAGGAATTAGCTTTTAGTGAGTTTTCATCTCATGGTTCGTTCGGTTAAAGAAACAGGTCTTGTGCTTCCGTGTTCATTTGAATGACGGTGTAATTGAATTTAAGCTAAGCGTTTGAATGAATATTAAATTAGTACCGTGAGAAGAGTATGCTTTGATGGGCATTGTCAACTTTAAATCTCAGAGACTTTATTACGTAAGATGCTTTAATAATATGGATATCAATAAAGTTCAAATTAGTTAATTAACTTCAAATTACCGGGACAGTAGAACAGTATTAATTTGATGACATGATTAAGGATGAGTTAACATTGAGAAAATTGATATATTTAATGATTCCTCAAATGAAAGGATATGTAAATAGCACGTTGCGACACTTCAAGGTGGACAAGCGTTTGGAATACATGAAATTGTGTGAAGAAACCGCTCCTAACACTAAACTTTGACTTTGTTGATGCCAAACGAAGCGTGACAGAAGATAATGTGTAAAGTAGAGATAAAGAAATACTAGATTAGTAAAAACAACAACACACAAGCTAGTTAACATGACTTTTTTAAAACATTTGTTAGATGTACGTTTTTGCAACAGATGTCACGTTTTTTTATTGGTAAAAAAGTAACCGGCCGGCTGAGCTAAGCGTACACGGATGTCAAACTTTTACGAAACAGCAGTATGAACTGGAAACGTATTCAACAATAGAGATTAATTCTGACGTTTACAGTAGTTGTTCATGAACATTTATTCACAGAAGTTAACAGACTGTAAGCACGAATGAAGCACTTTCACTGTCGCGGGGTGTGGAGCGCCGGTGGCGGCGACGCGTCCGTTCAGCGGCGCGGGCGCAGGGCTGACTCGCGAACGCGCCTCCATCGGCGCCCGCCGTCCCTCTCCCACGCGAGAACCTTTTGTGGCAACTGTAGCAAACGTGTGGGTGTACCAGAAACGCCATTTAAGTATCACCCCTTATAATTTATGAGATAAAATGATGTAGAAACGAGAGGAGCAGACGTCATAATAGTCCTTAAAAGTATTTATAACGGTAAGAAGGTCGACTAGATTATAATGAAATAAACATCATCCAAAAACAGTTGCTGATCAAAGAGATTAACCTTAACAGAAATAATGATTAATAAATCAGTTGTAACTAAAGTAATAGTAGCTTGAGATATCTTGGAGAATATTTAGCCGCTGACAATAGGGGGAACAAACTAATTCAATAAGAGCAATATTTTAGAAAACTGGTCCAGTGAGTCTGTCCATGAGAATTTAGGGCGATACGCTATCAATGAAGCTATAAATCAAATAGTTGCAAGCGAATAACGAAACTGAGATATCGATAAACAATGCTGTAAAGCAACTTTATTGGATCGACTGAAAAAGTCGACTATGCGGGGTAAATAGACGCTAATTGTACGAGAAATCTAGAACATTGCACTCGTTTCTGCGCAGTGACATAATGTTGGAGTCGCCACAAGTAGAGCAGGTAAATAATTGATCCCACGTTCGACTTCATCGGTGATTTTGATTGCGTTGTGCAACAAGATTCTGTGCTCTTAGACACAGTTTCCTTAAACTTGCATTCAGTTCAGGTGCGAATGTGACTGGTTGGCTTTCCGTGCGGTTGGGCAATGAAGGTTACCTTTGGAACCGGTGATAGCATCGCCTTGCAGCTATAATACTTGGTACACTGTGAAATGATTCGATAAATTTTCGAACCTAATGAGTGTTGGTTCATCGTTGCATTTTTCCAACCTTGCTAATAATTATCGTCTTTGGATGTTCTACATTTTTAAAACTTCGCTATTATTTTCGTATAATTCTTAAAATAAAACCGCACGGTTTTGCTGATTGTCAAGATGACCGCACACGAGTCGCACAACAACAACTTCAACTTCATGCAACGTAAGCGATGCATTGTTATCTGCATTCAAAATATATTCCCACGATTATGTCTTTATCTGCTATTTGTTAAAATTGTCCAGCGAAAGTTGCAAATGATGGTTTAGTAATATTTCTGCAATTATGAATAAAGTTTTGTAAAATTTTGAAAGTAGGTTCTCGCGATTTTTTAAATTATTTCCGACTCACTGAGTTCGCTTGTGTAAATGCTCAATAATGTATCATAATTGACATGATAGAGGTTTTCCTCAGAGAAACAAATGTTAGTTAATTTCCCGCGTTATATGTCTATCATTTTAATAGTTTGTGCTTTGACATTGTATTGTTTTCTCTGTTACCATGCCATATTGTGTCTCGTTATTCACAAGACACAATAGGAATTGAAAAGTTCTTAATGATTATTATCACTTTTGAAAGTGTTCTTAAATTAATTATAAGTTATAGTATCGTATCGATTATTTTTTATCGTGTATCGTTTTCGAAACATATCTTCTGTATTGTCATTTAATGCAGTGTAAAGTATGATTATTCATTCAATTATATTTGAATTGGTCAGTTGAACCTTCAAAGCGCGATAAATATCCGTACCACTGTAATGATGCAAGTCATCTTAAACGCCCATATGAACATGATCTCTTTTGATTTCTGGTTACTTTAACATGTAGTAAAAAAGAACTTTAAATCACAGTTCTTTTGAGAATGGCTGGTATGTATGTAATGTCTGTAAGCCTATATTTATTTTTACGGTCAAGGATGAGTAATAAGCACTGCACGGTGTCGTGAGAAGGTATGTTTATTATGCGTCGAATGACAATACTTGACGAAGAATTCTTTTGTCGTGCGTGTTTGTTTGATAACATATGATTTTATCTTATTCAGCTATGTTCATGGGCAATATTTGACACCCTCATTCTTTAACAAAATTCCATTTGTGTTTCTTAGTCTTACGTCACTTGTCCTTGTTGGTATTTTTATTGTTATAAAAAATGTTAACCTAGTCATTATTACCAATAGTATAAATGTGTTTTTAATAATTGCACCAGCTCTGTGTTCAACTGCATTGTAGAGGTAAGCGGAAGTCATAAGGAAATGATAGTTGAAAAGAACATGAAACAAGTTTGTTCCGCGGAGAAAAGTAAGCGCAGTGCAAATAGAGCGTGGCTTCTGATGCAAATGGCTGTTCCTGACGTGAGCACGAACTTGTTGGGCAGGAAGAAGTGCTGCACGGTGGTCAGGCTCCATAAACTAATGAAGTGGAATTTTATGCTTGATGTGTCTACTAAATAAGCACTCTTCCTTCCTTTATTAAAGCTATGCTAACAGAAAATGTGTTGGTAATGCTCCTATGAGGCTGTTGATTCAGGAAGGTCAAAGTCAAAACCATTTGAAGTCAAAAACCTAGGTATGGTGTTATTTTAATGTTGATTTTTTTATTTTATTGTTATCATTGTAAAGTACAGCATACATACAAAACATGATATATGTAAAACGCCGATATAATATAAGATCGCACTTATCATTTAATATTAATAAAAAATGTTGCTTGTTTCATCTCAATATACGAGTAAACAAAGATCAACAAGATGAATACGACCTAGACATACATTTCGAAATGTTTGCAGATGACACTAATAATACGATAAAATAGAATGTCGAACCACGTTCGTGACAAGACAAAAATGACACACCATTCGTCTAAGTCGCGGACGGATGTGCAGATACAGCAAGGCATGCGGCCGCAATGCCTCGTTCAACGCCTCGCAGTAGGTAGACATGGATTGTTTATTGCGAATAGGCGTCGCTGTAACATTGTGCCTTGTAGCTATAGCTTGTCATGGGCTTCTTTTAAAATAGAGCTTGGTTGGGGAACTTGGGGAGCTTTTGGGACGTCAAATTGGATGGTTGTCGGTTGCAAAGTCTCGTTGAACGCAGCAGAGTGCCCCAGTCTGAGGCACCCTGCTGCCTGTGGGGGCCGCCCCCAGATGACTTATGGTACGTAAGTTCGATTGTTGTATTTCCCGTTACATCTATATGTTGCATGCGATGTGAGCACATTGTCAGGTTCATTCTAGGCTTGGTTAAGACATCAAAGAGCCAGCATGCCTTGCGTTGTCTGTAAGTGACGTTAGTGGCAAGTGTTCACTGATGCGTATCATCATTTAATCACGTAGCGAGCCGTGGGCCAAGTTTATTGCATCGTTTCGGCACCGCGTGCAATATTGTTGAGTACGTTTAACTACCTACACGACAGTGATATATGGTCTGACAAAGTATTTGTAAACCGTGGGCTTGCAAGCAAATAAGTTCATGACAGTAATGTCAATGACTGACTAGACAAGATCGAGGCTCTTTATAACAAGATTTCATGGAAATAAAATGCTTGAACGTCAAGCTTCCTTGAATCGTGGTAACAGATGTTTTATTTTCTATTTTGATCTTTTTACTATTTGGATTTTTATTAGGTCACAGTTACCGGTATCTTTTGTCATATTTATTATGATGGAAAGCACAATGACCATGTTGTTTACAAATATACTTATGTATAGGATTCATTGTTTAAACGTTATTATTTATTACATCTAAAGGTATGTATGATGCCGTATAAAGAACAATAGTGTATTTGGTGATCTTCAGAAATTGCAAATCGTCGTTGTAACATCACGTAAGTAATTTTTTTGGCGGTTTTGACATTCTGATGACATTTGCTAGAGAATTGGAAGATGCGTTGTTTCAGCAAATCAGAAACAAGCATCGTTCAATAGAAACTCGTAAAATGAAATGAAAATGAAATGAATATAAAATGGTATGGCAATGGTGTCTATGTAAAATCATGCAGTTTTTTCACGCTCCTGAAATGTTGCTATTTTTGACATAGGTGTAAGAACTTCAACGACGAAATAAAAATTGAAATAGAGAACTGGTAGCAATGACCAGAAAATGTAACAAACAAAATCTACAGCTTTCAGTAGTTTCCGTAAAGCTTCTATAATAAACTAGAATCTACTAACAATTCAGGTGACGATAAAATTTGTACTAGCAACAATGATTCAGAGCTGTTTTCAACATCTGTTAGTACGGGTGAAAGCGGTAAGGTTGTAACTTATGAAATGGACGAATCTGATAGCCCAACTAGCATAACATCATAATTTTGAAGGTACCGACATAAACTTGTCAACAAAGGACAATCTTGGTCAGGGCTGTATAAAAGCTTATTTTCAACCGACTTCAAAAAAAAGGAGGAGGTTCTCAATTCGGCTGTATTTTTTTTTTTTTTTTTTTTTTTTTTTTTTTTTTTATGTTTGTTACTCGATTACTCGAAGACGCCTGGACCGATTTCAAAAATTCTTTTTTTATTTGAAAGGGTATGCTTGTCATTTGGTCCCATTGTCATCAGGTCAGGACCTGATGGTGGAAACCCTGAGAAATCGAGGGCATCTCTTGAAAATTGTAGGCGAGCATGGGGTAAAAACTTGATATTTATGTGTATATCTGATGAGACTACAATACTATGGAGGTTTAGGGCAGATCTGATGATGGAGACGACAGAGGATCGAGGGAACTCCTCAACGGTACATCTTAACTACCTCGTGTTTGGGCTTATTTTATTCGTGTTGACAAGATCTTTACACCGAGATAGGTAATGACTGCCACTGCAAGGTCCGTGATGCAGGTGCAGTACAGTTTAGGGAACTCCATAATGGTTGATAGCAGCTACATAGTGTTTGGGCTTATTTTATTCGTATTGATGCGTACTTTAAGCCGAGATGGGTAATATTGCAGATTCGATGGTCGGCTAAGTAATTTATTTGATTTTAAAATCATATAGTGCAATACCGTCTAAGGTTTTCACTCGACTTGGGGCAACATACATTTGACCTTTGTAAAGTTTTTCAAGAGAATCGTCTTTACTAGGTCTACCCATCACTCAAAATTGTAAAATAATTAAATTTTTTAACAAAAAATAAAAACCGACTCCAAAAAAACTCAAAAACAAAACTAATAACTAAAAAGCAAAAAATAAATCTTTTATTATACAATATAGTAGTTGAAGAATATTGAAGTCGGTGCCAAGTAAAACATGCAATGATAAACCGACACGATTGGCGAAGTGCATGTGTCGTGTCCGACGCATAATTCGCTCCGCACTCGACAATTTCTACGTGAACCCGTTGTTTCAATGTCGCTATTATGGCAGCAAGGTATATTACTTTTATGTTTTACTTGGCACCGATTTCAATATTCTTCAACTACTATATTGTATAATAAAAGATTTATTTTTTGCTTTTTAGTTATTAGTTTTGTTTTTGAGTTTTTTTGGAGTCGGTTTTTATTTTTTGTTAAAAAATTTATGAATTGTATTGCTCAATTACGTTGTACAACTTTTACGTTGGACATAAAAAGAGTCACGAAAGTTCTGTTTATTTCTAATATTGAATGAAGATATCATCGATTTTGATAACAAATGACAGACGACCTGACTTGGAACATGCAAAGCAAAGTTATTTATTTTCTTACTTCATTAGACCTAATACCAGGGGAGTGCGAGGAAAGTGCCTACACTAGTGGCGATCCATTTTTATTACCATCAATGCTCACTTTTAATCTCTATACTACCATAAGCGATACCCATAATATAGCTTATATTCTTCTTCTGTGGTGTCGACACAATCGACACCACAGAAGAAGAATACCTATCAAAAAGCTGAGCGACGGTCATTAAAAAATTATTTGTGCCTCCGAAACGGTTCCCTCTTCTGTGTACTGGCTGGATATATTCAAGGACTGGATTGGCAACCCTAGTCCTGACATAAGTTGCCAACTGTCTTGCAGTAACAATGGCTTGTAGCCTTATGGTCACGGCTTGTGCGTACGGGTCGAAGGGCGCCACCCAATAAGGAAGTCGACTCCGGTTGGTTCGCACAATGACTACATGTATTACAAGTAAACAGTAGATATCACTGCTTTGTTGAAATCATTTTTTGGACTTTAATTACGCTATTGTTGACAGATTGAAATATAGGTGTTCATTTGTTTTTGTATGGCTTCACACCTTTTGTACATTAAACCAATGACAAGTCGAGGTATAGTTTAATAAATGGCAGGGAAACACGAATTATCGACGGACGGGATCTGAAAAGTTAAAGCGAGAGAAAAAAACCAAATTAGTGTTAAAGTGTTATCCCCATCATATATATACCTTTATTGGTTTTTGTGTCAATCTGGACCTAATTAATTTTTAGAAAACTGCTGGTGTTCTCTACATTTGAAAACCGTCGTTTATTTTCGATGAAAACAAGAATATACAAAAAACGAATTGTAGAAACACAGCAGGATGTGAAAGATGTGAAGCTACACAATACACATGCAGTTGTTGTTGATCGCAGTATACTCCATCAAGTTATGTATTATGTTTATACATAGACCTTGACAAGTAGAAACTTTCTATTTAATTCACACTCCACTAGCCATGCATACGAATCATAATTCAATGTTTGATTGGTTTATTTCATAATGAAAATCTATTTTTTTTGTATCATTCTAATTTTTGTGCTTTACTTTGTTTAGAACGCAGAAATCAGAATATTTTAATTTTTTTTGGCTGAACTGAACAACGTAATTTAAATCACAAGAATAATCGTATTATGAGTTTGGATACTGAAACAGATATATAAGTACATATATTTTGCTCCTCTAGTATTGCTGTTCTCTTCATTCCAAGAATTTTAGAACATGAGAACAATATTGTGAGACATTTCAAAATTGTAAAGTTTAGACACACTTCACTTCGTTCGGTAGTCACCAATTTTAGTCTTTCAAATTCTTGTTGTGTGGCTTCGCCTCTTCAAAAGTAATTACTACAAGTGATGGACCGATAGGAAGTATCAGGTATTATGTTACATGTAATATATAATTATGAATGGATAAAACGTAATAGTAAAAGTTAGTTATTAGCAATTGTACATAAATCCTAAAAATGTAAGACGGAAGACATTAAAAAGTGAAGGTGAATTAAAGCATTCTGTATGATTGTGTTGTGTAGTGTGTGATTGTCGCTAAATAATCTGTTTTCATCACTTAAAATATTTAAAAGTAAAGTACTATTGTGGCCATGAGAACCATAGTGGCAACTACATTTTTTACAATATTGAGTTTATGATTTCTTACAGCTAAAATTTATCATTTTAGTTTCTACCAAAATGATCAATTTTAATAATTTACTGAATATTTATTGAATCACTTTTAGGCCACCCTGGAGAAACCATTTTGTAATGTAGTAGCCACTATGGTTCTCATGACCTCTTAATCGTACGTAAACGGTTTCACTTTGGAATAATATTTCTACTGCACACTTTGACGATCATTTTAAAAAGATATTTAATTTAATAAAGTTATCTAATTTAAAAGGGTAAGTGCAGTACTGATGCTTGCATAAGTGTAAAGGTCTGTTTCACCACTATGTAGCTGATAAAATGTCTGTTGGTAATCAAACAAATATCAGTAGAATAAAAAATGACTGCTGTTAGGTCTAAATAGATACTTGTGAAACAGTTTAAACATATTCCGTTAAAGTTATATAAAGTTATGGTTTATAAACCAAGTTATATAGTATAGAATTATAAGTTATGTCATAAGCAACAGTTATCAATGTAGGTCATTTGCTATCATATATCGATCGCTTCAACCTCCCTGCGCGAAAAATCAATATTTTTTTACTGGGTCATCGACTTAACGGGGTCCTGAACTTCTGGTTTTACACAGTAATACTGTAGGTAAACAAGTTATATTATGTTTTTAAATACTAGTATTGGATTGGTCGTGACGGTCGTTGCAATAAACCTCTATATTTAGTAGAAGAATAGGTGAATTATGGAGTAATTGTGGTAAAATTCGCTTACAAACAATCTTACCTTGTCAGCAGGTTTTGTACAATGGGAAGATCCTGTTAAGCAGTTGACGTTTTTAACCGATGTATGTGATGAGGGGTTAAATTATTTCTGACTGAGATAGGAATATCTAATAAATACATATTCGCGTTTAAACATTACCCTGTAACAACACTAACAACATAATCACAAGAGCGAACAATAAGGCGGGCGACACGCGCGCAGGAATCCGGTAACAATTAGTGACCGCCCACCAGCCCACCAGCGCGCGCGCCGGTTCATGAACTTGCAGCCATATTAGCCCACACTTGAGATTATTAATTTAGAATTGTATTTATACAATAGTACAAGCCTCTTTAGTAAGCAGGCTGCAGCTTTTTTTATCACTTGCGGTAAATGATAATACGATTCTTTTGAGCACAATATTAGTTAGCTCAAATGTTTTTTCAATCGGTTTACAAAAACTGATGCACGCTGCGGATAGATAGTAAATTGTAACACTTTTTTACAGAGCTTTAAAATGTTATCTGTATCTGGATTTCAAGTTTATCAGAATGATCTTGGAATCCGTATTTGATAATTTTGTTTCCTATGGATCACTGTTGTATAACAAAGTAAAGTATCTTTATTACCACCAAGTACCAGACTTTATTTGATATTGGTATTTTCATAGAATGCTGAAAGCATGTTATAATGTATACATTCGAACCACTATGTTAGACATCAACCATTATTTGCAGTGTTTGAAACGAATGGTCAAAAAAAGGAAAGGACAAACAACGGCAGCCGAGCATTGTTTAGGCACTGGAATGCGCGCGTAGGACGCCTGTCAGCATAGTTTGCGCAACCAGTGGCTAAAGCGCGCGCTTGCGCAAAAACGATAACCGACTACAAACGGCAGTAGTGTTTGTATTTCACATTTCGTTTAAACAATATTAGGTTAGCAACTGGAAATCATATCGTTTTAATTGCATTTAGGCTGTAAACTTGATATAATGATTTTGTTGGAACGAACGTATCGTAACGCCATCTATTGTGATCGATGAAAAACCTAGTTCACAATCGATAGCTTGTGGTACACGTGTGTTTCCATAGATGGCGCTGTTCACATATTAATTAAACGGAACTTCATAATGTAAACTTACATATAAATTAATATTTGTAGGTAAAGTGACTGACCTTTATCGTTGCTGTTCGGTTTCGGTGATTTCTGCCACTGGTGTCGAACTTTCTGTGACCAGCTAATCGGACTTTTCCTGCCGCGACTTCTTTCACGCACACTATAATTCAGAATTTCCATTATTATTATTTACCCTAACGAAACGATGTAACAATCGCGACGTTTCCCCCTTTTCATGGCATTTTTCACACTGAGCCACCTACAAACACAATTTCATATCAAGTGCCGATAACAGCGTTTGCTTTTCTCTTTGGAAACTGTTATTGCAGGAAACTAGCATTTTTATTGGGTCAAAATGATAATTCGCTGTTCCAGTTTGTGGAGTTTCATAGGAAAAAAAGTAATAAGTTTTATCGGTCGTGATTATCGTACACCTGTTCAATTCTGTAAATATTTTGGTTTGTATTGTAGTTTGTAAACTGTTTGTTTTTTGTTGTTGGCATAACAAACTGACGGTGGCAATGAAAGTAACTATTATTTACTTACAGTGTGTGTACTTCTTACATCAGATAGTGTGGATTATCTTGGATTCTTAATAACAGGATTAAAAGAGATAAAGATAAGAAACGACATCTTACATAATAATTTTCTGCTCATTCTTTTCTTCATCAGACACATCGACCCAGTCGTCGCTCCGGTCGCTTCTATCGCTCACGCTGGTCTCACTGCTCGGCACTTGAAACGCGATCTCCTGTCCGTTGTAACTGATGACGGACCTCTGTCCGTACAGGCTATTCGTCTTTTGCTCACTAGACATCGTCGACTGACTGATGTTGGATACCGTGTCAAATGACAGTCGCTTCTGCACGTTCGAAGACGCCTCCTTTTTCAGGTTGTTTCGAAGTTTCACCATGCTCGGGCTGTTCGGTATGCTCTCGTAGCAGTGCGATAATGAAGTTCCATCCCCATGTTTTATTGTGTCATATATATTTTCGTTTTCGTTGTAGACCGTGTAGTCAGATATAAAGGAATGTCTGCTACTGTAAGTGGGACTGCTGTCCTTGGACTTTGGCTGTCGAGCCGGGATCTTCTCATAAATTCTTTCTGATCCTATCTTTTCGTAGCTAACGGTCGATGTACCGCTCACTGACTTTGATATTACGTAGTTTTTGTTGTTATTTTTAGAGAAGGGTTGGTAATCTTCAGCTATTTGGATACCGGAGCTGGAAGTCAAACAGTAAGGTTTGATAGGTGACTTGCAGTATTCATAGCCATCGTCGCTGTCACCATCTCCCCGTGTTCTTTCTTCAAGTTCATTATCGCAAAGCTCATAATTGTGTAGACTACTCTCATCACCTTCGGGATGAGATCTCATTTCGAGAAGACATTGGTAAATGTTGTCCTTATCTGGGGTCTCATCCTCATCATTAATAACTTTAGGAATTTCTGGCAAAGGGCAATTTATTTTAGAAGATCTATCCACGCTCTTAATGGGAATTACGACAACATTGTCTTCGTCTCTAGGTTCCAAAGGTTCATAGTAATCTTCAACTTCTACTTCTTTTTTAGGTTTAGATGTGAAACCAACTATAATTTCTTTGTTGCAAGCCTCAACAAGATTACTTTCAAAATCCATATTGGTTTCGGTTCGCTGTTCATCTGTTAGAAGGTTGTGCACTTGTTCACTTTCTTGAGACTCGTTTGTTTCAGATTGAGATTCAACTTTCACAGAGATTTCGTGTGGTTCATCGGAACAACTTATCATGGTACCGTTCATCGTTACACTAACAAAACTGTATGAGCTATCAGAAACTGACTTTTCAGAATCAGAATAAATCTGAGTGCTACTTTTTCTACGCCATAGAAAGGATTCGTTTGGAGTTATTGGTGAAGTAATGTCTTGGTATGCTTTTTCTTCCTCTCTGGTCGTAACTATGTTTATAATTGGTAATTCTTCATTCTGTTCATGGCTGACAGTTACCGTTACTGCATTACTTTCGTGAATGTCTTCTGGGATTATTTCAACAACTTTTAGAGGTAATTTCTCAGAGTGAATATAATTTGTTCTATATTTTTTTCGGTCGTATAGAGGCTCTTTCCTTTTAACGACCTCCACACCATGGTTCACTGTACTATGCTGCTTTGCAGACTCGCTTATAACAGGTTTGATCGTTTTAATTTTTGGAATGCCGTCTTTTACAACGAGGTTTTTGGTTAATACTAATGATGATTTCTTTTCAGGTACTTTTGGTTTTTCTTTTACAGGCGTTGTACTTTTAGATTTATCAGGTTGTCTTTTTAATGTATTGTTCAAATTTGTTTGGGCTGTTATTTCACCTTCAAACTTTTTTATTACATTTTTAACTACGGTACTTTCTATAGGTTTTACATCTTTCTTGGATTCTGTTTCTATCATCTTTACTGGACTACCATCAACAGAATCTGATCCACTCGGCTGTTCACTCGAATCTTGATATTTTAAGCGTTTCTTTGAAGTTTTTGGGATTTTAGTACCATCTGACTTGGAACGGATCACACGAATCTTACTCGAATTATCTGTGATAAGTAACTTATCCATTGAATCCATACTTGAACACCTTTTTCTATTGTTACGCTTTTTTGATCCCCGTCTGTTTCGAAATACTATCTTAATGTTTGGACTTGAACTTAGTGTCGAAGAAGGCGTAGAGCTATTACTAGCGGAACACTTAGATGCAGACTGGAGATCTTCTAAAGTTTTTGCAAGTTTGGATTGTTTTGGTGTTCCAGTATGAGTCTCAGTTTGTAAGTTATTGAATTTCTTTGTGAGTTCTGCAACTTTGCTGCTTGTTATCGTCATAGTTTTAGCCAGAGGAGGTCGTTTGTGAGATGTCGCAGCGTTTTTAATTTTAAAGCTCACTTTTCTTTGATGTTGTTCCATTTTTTTCTTTATACTCGGAGACACAGTAATTGGAATGCTGTATTCTTTATTATTAATAATATCACACGAATTTTTTACTCCCCTCCCTCCACCCGTGCTTCTTGTGTCTTCACTTTCTGTAGTTATCGCTATCTGTGCGTAGTGGACTGTGTGATTTTCTTTTTTAGTCTCATTACTTCCAGGTGGAACAGTGGAACTGACAGTTGAACTTAAGAACGCCTGCTTCGCGTCATGAATGGATTTCATCCGTTCCGTCATAGTTGGTAAAGGTGGTTTGACGGGTATTGTGTAAATATATTTGTTGCCGTTATTTTGGTTTTCTTTGATAGCCATATCTGTTTCTGGTAGTATGAAGTTTTTCAGTAAAGCCTTTATAGTGCCGTGTTGTTTGCCATCATTGTTAAAGTTTTTTATCGACGATATGAGAGTGTTCTTGGCTATCGTATCCCCTTCCATTAGGTTTATTAACATTTGTGATGGATGTCTGTTGCTGCTTTACTACGCCATCTGAAACAAATAGAAAATAGAATCAATCGTACGAAATGTAAGTGTAGGAAGTAATTACACGGGGGCGTAATTGTGTCTCACTTAACTGTACGCTATAGATAACTGCCAGACAATTTTATAACTATTATGTCACGAGTTAGTGTTAAAATTAATTACTGGATCATAAACCTGGTTTAGTTGGCGGTGTAGATCACAATGGTCGGTTGCAAGGCGATTGTTCGAGTTTCTATTGTCATTACGCGTTGTTTGCACAGTTTTCCGCGCCGTGTAAGTTGAATAGCTCATTACTACCATAAATGTCCCACGAGATTGTGTTACAGATATAGAATGAAATATGTATTCGTATTTCAAATTGATAGAATACTGTGGAAAGAAAAACGGCTAGTATATAACGTGAGATATTAATAATGGAGATACAAGATAATAGTTCTACTTTTTACAGTTCCACATCAATAGTAAAAGTCCGATATTCCAAATTTAAACTGACCTAAAGTACTCAGCAAGGTGAACTTGATGATCATTCTATTCAATACTTGCAGGAGCTCTTACGAACTTGCAAGTTGGTCCTTTTGTGTCTGTACACTCCTCCGTACGCTTACGACACGCTAATGATTATTTTTGGCAACAATTTCACGGCTGTTTGAATGACAATGGTGCGTCGTGGTGGACAATAAAGGGGACAGTTGGCAGTAAGTAGGTATCGAGGCGTCTAAGACATTCTTTGCAAACATTATAAGTAGGAATATATGTTACTGAACTTGCGTAGTTGTTCTTATGAAAGTGACGTGATAACATGAAAAAAAAAATTGCTTTTTGACAATATCCTATAGTATTATTCAGTGCAGCGATGTCTGTATTAGCCGCCAAACAAAGTACCAAAGTACCAAAGACTAATGCGGTGCATCGTAACGCATTACCATCCTAGTTTCGATTCCCGGGCCGAGCAATGTTATTGGGTTTTTCTGTATGGAAATTCTTAATTCAGCACGAAGTCTGGAACTGTGCTCGGTAGATGGCAATGGGTCGCCCCCTATTACATGGGACTCAATAACGAAAGCGGCGAAATATGAGTGTACACCTCTGCCTAACCCTTCGGGGAATACAGGCGTGATACTATGTTTTATAGTACTTTCGCATAACTCAAACATCAAACCGCATAACATCCGTACCATTTACAGTAGAAAATAGTTTCGGAACACAAGTTGGTCCTATTCTAGGAACATAACAAGTGTGGGGTCGCGGAGGGGCAGTGCTTTCACCGCGTGGGAACTGCGCACGCGTCGCAGATCATACATGATTATTATTGTCGTATTATTTATTTTTGTAATGCCTATTATTTGCTATGCAATCTCCAAAAGGATCCGCATAATATAAAATTATGATTAAAGTCTAAAAGACTTTAATTCAACGGTAAGCATTACATGCGGTTGATGCACTTATGGGCAGTGGCGTGCGGTGCATAAAGAAAAAAAGACACTGCCTACCCTACATAACTCAGATAAATATTTACTATAAGATATTTGTAGTGGCAAATCACATACATCATTATTTAATCGACAAGACGACGAACCCATACCAACATGTAGTAGGCATTATTGGTAAGTAAGTTTTTAAAATTTTCTGCCCTGTCTATAAACTCTGTGCACGCCGCTGCTTATGGGTGCATCAAAGCTCTGCTAGGATTAAATAAGAGATTCGTATAGTATTACAGGTATTATACTGAATAGTTGTTTAATTAGTTGTTGTAGCCAAGGAGTGACGTGACTATTTTCAACCTGTCAGATACTTCAGAAAGCATAAACTTTTTCATTGATCAAAAACATTATTTTTTAATTTTACCCCACGCTTTCTTTTCTCATGTATTGTGGATACAGTTTACACTAAAACATACATGTCACATGTCACATGCACACACCACCAGACCCAAAACAACTATCTGTAGATCATACAAATATTTTTGCCGTGCGATCAAACCCGCGAGACGTAGCGCAGAAAGCTAATCGCTTAGCCACTGCGCCAACCGTGTCGTAAAATTGTAATTTAATTGTATCGATTATAATATGTTTAATAATAACGGATCGTGTGAATTCAAAAATTTCATTATAACTTTTTCTGACAGATTGAAGCCTATCGCAAGTGAGTATAAAATGGTTTATTTTCCAAGCAATTAAATTGAGTAACAATTTGAAAGTAAGCATAAAGAATCGCAAAATACCAGAGAACTAGTTTAAAACCTAGATAAAAGTGAGATGACCGTCTGACGTAACTCTACCAAGTATGTAATTACAGACGATTTAGCAGGCAGGCTAAGAGAGCGGTAGATATTGCAAGCAATGATGCAGTATAGTACAGGTAGCTATGTCGTTATAACTGCCTGGCGTAAAGCCCAGCCAACTGAAATTGCTAAATGCGATGAAGGTATTAGAAAGGATCACAGACTAATAAATACTCCATAGGTTAAAGTGCTTGCCTTAGTAATAATATGTTTTGAAAAATCTGTAACTGCAGGACTTATACTTTTAACAGAATGAGAAAAATTGCTTTAAGGGACAAGGTTTAAGGCTTGCAAGTGAATTAGCAACATCAGAGAGCATCTACGGCGTCTTTGATCCAATTGAAGTGATGGCATAAAGAGATCACTGCAATCGGACGGACTAGTATATTTAGACAGGCAAGTTGAAAGGTGTTGAAAGGTTCTCCTGCCATCATTCGATCAGGATAAATCGAAACAGACAAGCTGTTGTGTTTCTTGTGATTAATGAGCGTATGCAGGGAAGTAATTGTAGATTGTTAATCAGCTAAGTTACGTAGTAAGCAATTCTCATAGCTTATTACGTTGTAAGCAAGCATGACAATGTTTCAAAGAACAGTGAAGCCCCGCTCATCAGGAAATTTACTGGATTATATAAGTTCAATTATTTCAAACAAAATAAACCTATCACATCCATATAAGAGTATTTTAAAGAGACAAATAACATTACCAATGTGATTATCACTTCCGTTAAAGGTGAAGGACCCATGGAAACAGAAGAAAAACTAAGAGGACTCTAAAAAGATCTGTGTGTGTAGTCAACAATTACGCGTGGGCTGACATGCTTGTCACGGTAAATCCTACCAATGGTATTCATAGTATCAAACGCGGTCATGTCATGGATATAAAACGTGATAGTAATCGCATGGTTGCTAATATTCGCACGACCGATTCCAACAGTGTGAGCCACTCCATTTATACAGCAGATGTCGTTAACGGCGAGAAAATGTATTAGCAACGGCATGTTATCGGATCGGTGAGATCAAAACCACATATTCTGTTCGTAAATCCAGAAATATTCCACATCACGGAAGAGATTCATGATTATAATTGTATGCTTGCTAATGATCGCGCTACCGATGCTTGTAATCTAGAACTACGGCAATAGGTCAGGAAACCGCTGGAATGAAGACGAGGAATACCGGTTACAGTACCAATTACGATAAAGACATATACTTCTAGCAATAGATAAGTAATAGGGTAAACGTCACACTAGCTCTACATAACGACTAAGGAAGTGTTTAACGAATCCATAAAGCGATCAATCTGCTGTAACCGTTACACAATGGCGCGTGCGACGCGTTCAGATACTCCATTTACAATTTGCCTGCGCACGCGCAAACCTCTTAGAAAGTATAATACGTGATGGAAATCATAGCAAACATAGCATAGAACACGTCTGGCACCAAAGTGCAACACTATGGTTATCTAATGGCAGTGTTTATTTAGAAAACAGTTTTCGAATCAAGGCTAATTGTCAGCATCGCGTGCTTGGATAGGAGCGGATGCTCGCGTCTTAGAATGTTGTGATTTCGCGAAACCAGAAATGTCTTTCTGTTGTGGCTTTGTTTAAAAATATTGACACTTATTTGGTTTTACAATCTGTCTTGTTCTGCCCGGTGTGGTTGTTCTCGGTCTTCTACTGTCTAATCTCCACATTTCTGGTCGTAGACAAAGGCAATAACATCATCTCGTATCACATCCATCCAGTCTTTGGTTTGTCATACACCATCGTATTAAGACTATTTGCTATATTAAGAATAATCGCTAAATTCATTAACTATGCAAAAGCTTGCAAACTGAAGTTCTTTCATGGTTTGAAACTGTAAAACTCAAATAATACCTTATGTGAGAGGAAAGTTGTCGTTCTGACGACAAAATAATTGACAACAAGCAGCACAGAATTCCTTCAACACCTATTGAGCACTAAACAGCTAATTACGTATTTATGCCATTACTCACTAAGTGGACCAATTTGAAAAGAAAAGAAAGTCTTTCAAACAGCTTTGTTTGCAGATAAACACGTTCAACACAGAAACCCATATAATCTAATGAACAAAGGACGGAATTCTTTGTAATTTGTACGAGGTAGAGATTCCGTGGATCTAGTCCGGATTCCCCTAATTGCACCGACCCGAACATTGAAAAGGACGGGTTTCAGATATATTCCCAAAAAGTCAATTAGTTAATCTGCTATGAATTGGTACTCTTTTATAATCTATAGTTTACAAAAGATTTACGAAGGCAGACAAAATCCGAATTATGACAAGTATCATTCATATTCGTAACAGGGATTTTGACGTCATCACATAAAACAGAAGAGCAATTTGACAAGTCTGACAGGAGGGAAATCCCTCAGTAGCCTATTGTAATAAATAAAATTGGCCAATGTTCAATTGACATTGAAGGCCGCATGTTGGCAGTACGAGGTGCGAGCCCCATTGCCCAGTTTGTGTAACTGTCAGTAACGGCATCCACGCATGTTGCATTGCAAACACTCAATACACAAGTACCATCGACGAGAGAATGTTACGATTACGGAAATTGGGGCTTTGACTAATAGCTGACTATTATTATAAGATGAAAACACAAGATATCATTATAAAAAAAACAGTATGATTTTTAATATCCGTAATATAGTAGAGACTGGGATTATATAAATCATGATTTTTCTTGTCATCGTGATTATAGGAATAACTTTCATTAGGAAGTAAGACCAATTTGTTGCAAGCGAGACACAGTCATGTTGTAAAACGACATAGATTAGGTATTGTGATACAAAGGAGGTATTGCCACTGAACTCTAACCCTAAAATGACGGGAAGTAATCAAGATGCTATAAACTTGTCTTCAAACAGAATGACACATAACAAAGCGTGTAATTTTCTCTATGCATAGTCAGTTATCCAAACTTGCAGAGTTTCCGAGTTTGTCGTATTTCCGAGTTTCTCTGCATTGAGAGACAAAGGGCTGTAAAACGATGGCGACTGACAGATATGTAAATACGCGCGTCGAATACTATTTATGTATTTGACTTTCACTTTATTGACATTTTGTTTGCGACATTTCTATTCAAATGCAATGATATAGAATATTTATTTGATTAAATTAAATCTTGTGTTGCAAAGATATTAAAGCCTGATGAAACACTGACGATTCGTAACGATGTTATATTCAACCAATTATCTTGTGCTTAAGAATATAAATAAAATCTAAGGACTCATAAACTGAGAACCGCTATGTTTTATGACAGTGTTTACTTTTGCAGTTTGTTCTCATTTCATAAACAGTAAAAAGAGTACGAGAGAGACCAAAGTAGGTTAATCTACTTACTTTGTCTAAGCTACTCCTGTAGACAAAATCACTTTGTACAATCGCTAATGTTTGTAGCAAAGTCAAAATGTACGGGAGAATGGATAAGCTAACGATGTTAGTTTTTGATAATTTAATTCAAACTTTTTGAGGTCAGGTTTTAAACATTTTTGGAATCATCGTAACATTATAGTTATTTCAAGAATAATGTCAGTATAACCATAATTACCTATGTGACATAAGCATGCTATCCTACTTCCTACTAATATTATAAATGTGGATGGATCTTTGTTACTCTTTCACGCAAAAACTACTGAAAGGATCTGGATGAAATTTGGCACAGAGATAGATTATAGTCTGGAATAGCACATAAGCTAAATTTTATCCCGAGACACAGGAAAGGAACAGGGTAATTTTAAAAATTTTGCCAATTACGGTCACCGGTATTTGAGGGTTGCTGATGTTGTTACACATAAATACAGTAATAGCACATTTCCTTCGGCTGAACTTTACAAAGTACTTGCTAAGACCTAATAGGTTAATCTCTTACGTAGGTACATTACATGTATGCAGAAACGTCGGATACTTCGTTTCTGATATAGGTACTATACGAAAATCGGACCAATTTTTTTAAACAAACCTGGTAATATATCATTTGAGAGTAAAAGAAAGTAGCGTCCTTTCCGTGAGGAACAACACTAAAATCTTAGAAACTAAATGGAAAAGATTAGTGGAAGTGGACAGTGCTTGAACAATCTCACCTGTAAGGGCCGTTCTATTGTAATTATTCCTATTATTTTCTCTTCCGAAGAAGAAAAAGATTTTTTCTAAGGTAACATTTGAGATATTGATTACGATAGATTAAGATTATTTTAGAGACTACTCTATAGAAAATGTCACTAAAATCTCGACAGTATCCAAGAATAGTGGCATTTCGAGTGTAAGAAAGAGTAAATATTTAATGTAATTTTTTACGATAATTCAGAAAAAAGTAGTGCACAATATCGAGTATCTCCCCCCTTGTACCCAATAAATATACTATACTAGCGACCCGGCCCGGCTTTGCACGAGTAGCAGAGCATATATGCCTTCATTTTTTTTTCTGTTGTAGTGTCGTTACATCCAGTTACGTCGAGCATTTACTCGGCGCACGTCAGTAAAGCTCCCAGTCGGCATGATTTTTTTCGACATCTTCAACTATCATCGTCATATTTCAGCCAATTTACACAAAACCTTAACGAATTATACACCAAAACCTTACTTATGAATTACTCTGTCTATGGGTGAAAACCGCATGAAAATCCGTTTAGTAGTTTTTGAGTTTATCGCGAACAGACAGACAGACAGACGGACGCGGCTTTGTTTTATAATATGTAGTGGTTCTTGTAAAATTCTTAATTATCGAGGACGAGATAACAACATGTTTAATTGGGTATATTAACTTAATTAAAACAAAGCTTATCTGTACTGATTAAACGTGACATGTGCATATTCTGCATGTAGGAGTCGTTATGTAATGTGTTATTACAAAATTTCCCGGTTATAATAATACAATTACATCAATGTTGTTCAGTTATTGTAAATTATATCTTAAAGATCGCACGAGTGATTAAAAGTCTAGCAGGGTGCAAGGTTCGACTTTTTCTCAACATCGATCGTAATATTAATGTATAAAAAAATCGTGCGCGCACATTTCAGTGAATAACTATCATAAACATCTTCTTAATTTATTTTGAGTTTGAACAAATTGTACAGACCTATTGTACAGACCCTGTTCAGTATATAGATTAGAACAGTCGAATCACGACGATGAAACACCAAGAAATCCATCAGTCACTCGTTTGCGAAGGCCCTTATATTATGTACGGCCGGTGACGACGTATAGTTTTCCTTCTAAATAAAGCTAAACGCACACGTGTTAATTAAACAACACCTATTGTTCCGGCTATGGCGGTGCTCCCTATAGAGACACTAAGGTATAACATTTTGTTCGCCTGCCCAGCACAATGGCAGGAAGTTTACTCACAAAGATATTGTTTTATTTTCAAGTTATACAGCTGATGTATCTAGTTATAGTGAAGGAAAAACATAGATACTGATTCAAAGAATTAGATATATTTTCTCAACAGTCACATGATTCAATAAACCTATTCTACGTAAACTTTTATGAACTTGTATGTTAAAAAATCTATTGGAAAATGTGTTGATCTTTTCTATACTCGTTTATAAACATTTCAAAACATAAGAACGGTTGGCATAAAGGCAAAATTAGCTTTTTGTCACGGGTTCGGTCCCGCACGGAACAAATATTTGTATGACCTACGGATCATTGTTTCGGGTCTGGTTGTGTGTGTATGTGACATGTATGTTTGTAAACTGTACCCACGACACAGGAGAAATCCTAGAGTGGGGCAACATTTTAAAAAAATAAATAAAAAATAAAACATTGTTTCGGGTGTGCATGATACAAGAGAAAACCTATCTTTTTGTTGAGTCAGCGATTATACCTATGTAAAAAAGTGACGTCATTTTAGAAAATTCGTATAATTAAAGTATGAATTAATTGTCACATATTCACCATACAGCATGATATGAAAATGAAAGTTTTAATTGGTAAATAAACAAAATATCTTTGTCAGACATATTGTGTACTTACACAAAAACATTTTAATGTTACAAGACGTTGACATTACAAAATTGTTACTAAATGTTACAAACGATTATTTCTAACAGCTATAACTATGTAATTGCTAACAATATAGTAATATCAGTAATCGATAATTCATTATTGTTAATTGATTTAACAGTAAAAGTGCGACGTCGGCGTGGGAAAGACAAAATCACACTGACATGAAACAATATCGCTTTCTTTTGTGACCGGTGATTTAATAATAGGTAATTGTTACTCTGTGGTTTCGAGTCTAGACTGTGGAATAACCCTATTGTTACTTCCCTTATGTGTTGTAAGAGCAAAGTGATCAGTGCGGGATTATGTCAGAGAGAAGCAGCTTCCATCCGCTTGTCAAGTTTCGTAATGATATGGCTTGTCTCAGGAATATCCGTATCGTCTACAGTGGCTATTTACCGGTTGATCTTCTCGTGAAAACGTATAATTGATATTAATATAGCATCACGCCTGAATACGCCGAAGGGAGTACATACAGAGGTATAGTAGGTACTGTATACTCACATTTCGGCGATTAAGTCTTATTAAGGAGGCGAGGTCTAATTTTATTTACCGGGTACTATTCCAAATACCAAGCTGCTACTGAGCATTGTCTATCAGAACCTAAGACCTCACATTCAGCAGCCGTGCTTGCGACTACTAGACCAATGTACCAATCTTTTGATGTCTATCATCATCATCATCATCAGCCAGAAGACGTCCACTGCTGAACGAAGGCCTCCCCCAAGTGGGGGCCTTTGCCATAATCCCCACGCTTGGCAGGCGGCTTGGGGATCGCAGTGGCTCACCGATTAGTGAGAGGACGCTGACGTCCTCCGGTGTCTGGCCGCAGTTTTAAGACGTACCCGGGTCTTGATGTCTATGTCTATTTGTATTTTATTTTCTCCGATAACATCTTTAGATTGGGTATCGTATGAATTGAACCAAGTGAAAAATACATGTAAATCACTGTTAATACGTATTATGCGAAGAGCGTGTTTATAGTACGTTATTATTTATATACTAATAATAATTGTATTCAATTTGTTTCATTTACCGCACCTGTATTCAACGATAACACGGCAATTGACTAGAAACCATGAATAATAAAAGAAGACAGTGAAATCACTCTCAGTTATTTATATCATACAATTAGACCTGTCTACACGAAAACCTTATCTATGTCAGAAATACAAAGGTAATAGCCAAAGCAACTACTAGAACAACGTCAATATGAGCCATTTTTTAAACAAATGTTTCTAAGAAACCCTAATAGGAAATACCGAATAACAAAGCAGGTAAAGGAATTACCGTATCTCTCAGCGAATTTCTTAATGAGTTCAAAGGAAAGGGTGATCGACCAGCAAATATGAATTGAGAAATGGTTCCCATGCCCAAGGCTGCATACATAGCCGGACGTGTAGTTCTTACAATGAGTATTGTTAAATTAAACAATGCAATGGATACTGTGTCAGGCGAATTTAATGATGTTTGTTAAGATATTGTAAAGTTGTAAGGTAATTTGGACAAAGGCGAAGCTAATATCTATCCAAACTTAATGTTGTTAGCAACATGTTGTTTTAGTATCGTCAAATTAGAAATAATTCAAGCAAACGTGATTACTAGAGATGAAATTGTTCGCCTCGATTGCGCTTATTACAGGCGCGTTACTTCACCGACGTCATGTGAAGTTAACAAGTTGGTAATAAAGTAATAATTGCACCCATCCAGTCTTGCGTGACTTACCGACCTTAATGTTTGACGTAGCACACACATGTGCTCAACTAAAAAACTTTATTTCTATTATTTTTTGCTGGAAATAGCAGCCATTATTCTCACTTAGTTTTACTATACTAGTTATTGCAGCATTACTATTGATTCGCATATTACTACGGGCATTGATTCAATAAACACAATATTTTTTTACACAATATTTTTTTACACTGTATGCAAAACTGCTTTCCGTTTCTTTTATTACAAGGTAGTTTTAGAGTTTTATATGGTCTATGAATATTTCAGTTTTTTTATTCATCGTTAACTTAATATTCATGCACGCGTCTGTATGATAATCTTATGATGCATATGAGAAGCATAAAACCTGTAATAAAATGTCGGCTTTCTTGAGTAAGCAATAAGTTGTTTATAGATGGTATACAAAATTGTATAATTTTTTGTGTTCATATAAGAAAACATTTATTAAAAAAAAAAAAAATAATAAAAATTATATGTTTTACGAATCTTTAGTATTACATAAGGTATCAGGTAGAAACAAATATCAAAAATACCGCTTGAAGCGAAGCCAATGGCGAAGCATTGAAGCATTAAGTGTCGTTAATAACGATGAAGTTTGAGATTAGAAAAAGTTTTGTGTGGATCAGAAGAACAGCTTATCTGAGGTTTAGCTAGCTATAGAAAAATCTGCCTAGACAACATTAAAAATTACAATAATAAAGAATATTGAATTGAATATTGAAATCTATTGGTTTGATATTCCTTTATAATAAATGCTAATTATAATTGATAAATGAGTAACGAGAAGCAACATAAGAGGAAAACAACATGCCAATACAAGAAGAAGACGATTACGATCAGCGGAATGTAAAAGCACATGCAAAAACAAGTCACGCTAACTTTGCGCGGTGTTGCGGAAAGATTAATGTACTCATTCACTACGCCTACCTGCAAGGTGCAACCTATTCGCTTAATATTATCATAATCGCAATCTGTTTCACTTGACATTTTGGCAATCAAATAGAAGATTCCTTATTATGCATCAGCTAATTCAATTAAATTGCAGCATCGATATTAACAATGTTTTACACAATTTTGCTTAATTAGACGGTTGTATATTTTATCGTTAATGCCAATTTTAACATAAATTTGTGTTCTAAGACGTCACTAGTTTGACTTCTGCTCTTCATGTTAAATGTGAAGATCACAGTATACTATGCTTCAATGAAGGATTTTGCATCTTTGAATAACTAGATATATTTTAAATTCTTGCAACATCATTTAGACTTTTTGTTACTTTATTCAAAGATAAAAACTCGATGACATCAATAGCTAAGTATGGTACAAGACCAGCAAGTACATAACAACTTACTCGTTACGATAGTTATCTCACGTTTCGTTACACATTAAACTTAAACGTCCAAATTATATGAACGTTAACTGCCAATTTAACTAAAGTCGGCCGACATAGCAGCCATAATAATATTACTTTCACTGTTGTGTAGACAAACGTACAAATAATACATTACTAGAGAATTTGATCGCTTTCCATGGTTAGGTAACCGATTGGTTGTAATCGAAAACCTAGTCGATTTATTGACTATAAATCAACTCACGTAGAGTCGATCGATTTGAAGTGTCCCGGTATGAATTGTCTATGGTTACTGTTGATGTGTCGTTATTGCTGTGATTGCTTTTGATTTGTGGTATTACGTTTTATTGTGTCCGCAACAGGCAATTGTAGAGCCGTATGCCGTATACTTTGTAATTTATCGTCTCATAATGCATGCTTTAGACTTATTATTAAGTCTTTATACTTCATTATCACCATAAAAACCACCACCTCCACTAAAATGAAGGGTTATGGTTTAAGTTTCACAGATGCATTTGATTCTAGCTGCTCTATACTAAGTTGTTCTAAACATTATAGTAATGGTGTCGACACATTCAGTTACCTACAGACAAATTCAAACTGCGTGGGATTGCTAACGATTTACGCCAGATGATAAGCACTTAACTCATTCTCATTTACATTCGGTTTTGACATTAAAATGTAAATTATTGTGTGCTACATAAATATTTTCAATTTGGTTAACATTGTAGTTATTATTTGCACGAGTATACAAGACTTTACATTTTATTTTAACATACAAAAAGGCTAAACAATGAAGAAGTAAATTGTTTATCTATTATTATCAAAAACGTTTTAACTATGAGAACGAAGCATTGACTTTTAGATGTTGAATATTTTACAATTACATTTAGAAAATTAACTTATATTGGAAAGAAAGATAAATGACATAACACTGGCCATTAATAGTTACCTATCAATCGAAACCGCACACAACTCAATTATGCGAAGAATCCAATAATTAAAAAGCTATTACATTTTAATAGTAGTCGAGAACCGGATACTGATATCGAAATATTATTTGCACATCTCTAAATTGATTTACTTTCTCCAGTTTTTAAAGACTATGTAATGTGTTAGCAAATTAAAAGTTCATTACCTTCGTCCAATGTTTGGGAAATCCGAACGGGCACATCACTAACCACAGAACACCACAAAGCACTATAATAGACTTAATTCGTGTCACAACTCGCGAGTCATCAAGTTATTCCATGATGAATGACGTTATTATTAGCAGTATATAAACGATCTTTGCGGGTGGTTTCCGAACGTTTCAATATGGCGTCGGAGCGCACGTACGTCTGTTATGGCGAGCGCGCCGGCTCTGACTGACCTGACGGCTGTCGATGGTTGTGACGACATGACCTGCTGGAAATTGGGTGAAGCGGACGGAACGCGAGGCTACCTGGTTGGATTCTTTTGAGGCTGTATATTTTTGAAGAGTTACGTACCAGTTGAAGCTTAAGTACGGATTGACATTGCGTGTGGTAAAGGACAATAAATAATATAATCTGCCAGCGTATATACTTCTGTATAAAATATGATGCAGATAAAATTGTTTGATTCGGTTGTTCTTCTTTCGAAAACCTTGCAAAAACAACCAATGGTCAAATAATATACGAAATAAAAGACATTCATATTTAGTGATTCCAACTTTACATCTCGAAGACCTTTTAGGTTTCTATACCGAATCAATGACAGTGACTAGCTAGACCCTCCACTCGACAATGAAGTCAAGAATCGAAAGGACATCAACAGACAATAGACAATTCCCGTCGCCTTAGCGGGCTCAACACAAAAAGGATTAACCAAAAAACCTTTTTACATCGGCCTTGGTAATATCGTTGAGCTACTGGCAGTTAAATAATGACAATAACAGTGCTATCGGTCCGTCGTGCCGGCCCGCGCACGTTCCTATACATCCAATTATTAAGGCATTTGGGTCACTTGCCTTTGCTTCATACATTAAAAACTGCGGTATTTCGACGATTTCATTTTTTTTACAATTAGCTATTGGATAACGCAAACGACAATCACTAGGATTTTTTTGGGCGATTGCGTGTTAACTGATATAAATCAGAAGCATATTTACTTCTAATAATAGGAATATGTCGAAAAATAAACAACAAGTTTGCTTCCAGCAAGAATTAAACACTGTATAATTCAAGATGAGCTAAAACTCTACATGAAGAAACAGGTCAAAATATGCACGAATATCTCGTGTTTTGGAGGGTCACAACTGACTATTATTAAAAGCTTTAAAATGTAGGGTAAAATCTGAGAACAAATCAAACTTAATCTATTGCACAGTATATACAATACGGCAAACAGGAAAACATACATAAAAATGCAGCATATCACTTACATGGCTTTATATTTAGACTACAAACAGACCAGTGTGATGCACATATCTGTCTACATATAAAATTATAACAACGAATAAAATCAATCACTAGCAAGGCCATCAGTGGCGTACCCAATAATTACATACTCACTACACATAAAAACATTCCTGAGCAAAGATCACAACCGGTATATATGGGAGACTGACAAGTTTTTGTAAATGCCATCGTGGCTGAATGAGTGATGACCTGAGCGTGTAATTGTACCTTCAATGTCAGTTATAAGTGGATAGTCGTTGGGTACAACTATTGATGAAATTTGATTCCGATAGCGCATACTGCACGTGACCTTCGAGAAAATTCCAATTATGCTCATTAATACTGCAGTTGCTTCAAATGAATTTAATAAGAGATACAATCCTTGAATTTAATTTAATCATCAGAATGTCTTCTGCTGAGAGGCGTGGAACGATCATTGCCTTGTGCTTAAAGAGTTTAATCTGAAAACCTACTTTTAAAAGGCTCCACTAGAAATAATTAAGATACAAACAAAGTAATAAGTAAAAATAATCCTAACTTATTATCTAAGTTACTTAACCACTCGTAAAATATGTTACATTATGCATAATTAACAAATTCACACATTGCATACAGAACGAAATGCATAGAAACGAGCAAATGTACAGAAATTAAAGAAACTTCTACAGGATTATTACAAAATATGGTTTACATTAGCACCGAGAGTCAAAATTAATTCAAAATTAGCAACATCTGGTTGACTAAGTTTGTTCAGACTTCTGACTTCGCGTGAAACCTGAGTCACAATGTATCTTTGAACCCAGACAGTCATGTAATACTTTCAATCGTGTAATCTAAGCGGTGTAACATTACGTAGGAGCGGAGAACCCGAAACAGTGAGGAAGGTACGGAAGCAAACGCTATAGGGTTTCCTTCCTTGTGACTAGAATCGATTCTTGCACAACACGTACGGTTTCCGAATCTCAATTTACATCACTACATAATATA
Organism: Shargacucullia verbasci; assembly: GCA_947562105.1. Lineage (NCBI taxonomy): Eukaryota > Metazoa > Arthropoda > Insecta > Lepidoptera > Noctuidae > Shargacucullia > Shargacucullia verbasci. The sequence goes on from OX387284.1 coordinate 1,965,074, forward strand.
TGTAAAACAAAATCCCCCCGCCGCGTCTGTCTGAATGCGATAAACTCAAAAACTACTGTACAGATTTTCATACGGTTTTCACCAATGCATGGAGTGTTTAAATATGATGATGATTGTTAAATATGTCGGAAAAAACATGCCGACTGGGAGCTTTACTGGCTTCCGCCGCGTAAATAGAATTATGTATATTTATTAAAATACATATATCTCTATTAAATTAAATTAAACCATCGTTTAAAAATGCTCTGCATTCAGGCGAGTCGCTAACTTAAATAAAAGCAAAAAAATATAGAGATCTTCTCTATATTTTATAATACAAGAGATTTTTTCTAAATTATTTGACAAATATCGAAATCTATGTATTGCTTTCTGGTGTAAGCGAATCAAAAGTTCGTTGATTGTCTATTTAAAGGGCAAGGCATGTGCTCTTGATTAATTTGTATTTTATTTATTATACGGTAAGCAATTGCACCTGTTAATGTACTTTAATGAAGAAGGAAACGAGCTTGAAAGACAGTTGGATATTTTACAAATGTTGGCGTTTTGTCTATAAATATACATCTGTTAAGATATTATGTATTATATATATTGTGATCTCAGTCCATTGTGTTATTTCATTTGTGTGTAAAACATACATAGATGACCCACACAGATACGAGATGCAGGCTACATATAAAAAACAAATAATGTTTATAAATCATATGTATTTCCGATATGCAATTAAAGGAATTCAATTCATATGAGTTACGCATGCCCAATGCACATGTGCATGTTTATAAAAATGGCGAGTTTTCAGCTGTTCTTGTCTTGCCTGAACTTTTTTTTAAACATCATTTGGACCATCTGCAGTTGAAATGCATCTCAAATATCATTGAATTGTTGCTACAGTTGTAACGTGCACCAGGGTTAACAATGTCTATACAAAATGTCTAAATAATAGGAAGCAAAAAAATGTAAAGCAGAAACCGATGAGAATTAAAACTATCAGTTAAGCAACAAACCTTGCGAGTTCGTTAAGCAACATGCTTTACTTGAGAAATATACTCGTAACATTACAAAACGTAAAACACACACATATTAAATATGATACATTTACTCGGCATACAATGGGGCGTCAATACTATGCGGTGCGCACGCAATACTGCGAATTGTGAAACTTCTGTAAAAACACGTAAAAACTGCATAAATCAACATCATTGAGGCGACAAACAGTGGAACAAATTCCTTGAGAATGAGAAAGGAACGGAAATCATAAATGAGAAGAGAGACTTTCAAATGACGCTTATTTAGAAGCTTTGAAATAGTCATAGCAATAGCTATTTATATTACCGTGAGATTATCCTATTTTCCGGTAGTACTTTTACTTTTAACTATTCCTATTTAAATACAAATTAATGCAAAGAAAAGTGAAAACTACCCGTCCAGGACGCGTCATGGTTGCTGAAAAGTCAATAAACCTGAGGCTAATGTAAGCAAGCTAGCCCATACCGGTCGCGGTCCGGCGGCCAATTAACTCTAAAAGGTTGTATTATGTCGTCTGCCTCTCCAGTCTCGGGTGCACCCAGGAACAAGGGAAAGTGGCTCGAAGGTTCAATGGACCTACACCTGCGGCTGACATTTTAAACGAATGGGCGCAAGTTTCACAAATCAATGGGTATGTGCATTGTACACGCCCAAAGTAAACCTGATACCGGCACTCCGGCGTCGGTTCTTTTCATGTACTTGACATTAAGGATACGAAATTTCATTCAACATTGTGATCTTTCAATTAGAATGAAAAGTGGGTTCGCTTTCGTATTTTTTGTGTCTTAACATTGATTACTTTTGACCTTTTGCTTTAAGTACAGTGGAATAAGAACTCAAAAACGGAATAAGAGTTAATTTTGTAGTAAGAGAAGAGAGTATTAAGGGAAGACCTATATAAGGAGCTGTTCACGAATCTTGATAGTTTTAATAACGTAGATGCAGAATCACAATACTGCAGTCGTCAAAAATATATTACTCAAACTTTTGTAACTGAAATCGACTCCATAACATGCTAGGGGCGTGCTAGTAGAAAACTTTAGAAGATATATGACAAATTATAAATGTATGACGTACATGAAAGTGGGTAAAAGCTGTCTCTCTGGACGTAATATGAGTGGATTATGACAAATGAGGTCGTTCCATCACTATCGCAACATGACGGGTAACTTATAAGGCGAGGTGACTTTTACGTAAACTAAGAGTTGATTTTTATAGACTTGTTTTAATTGTACTGTGTGTACGAAAAAAGTTTGTGCGAAAACTAACTGGTCTCCATAATTTTAAATGCTTTTACCTCATAAAGCAGGTAATATGACTTCATAGTTGCGCGTCATACGCAATTTACACGTTTTTATTATAACAAAAAGGAAAATATTTAAATTCTGCTGTCTGTAACTTATTATTTCTCAATCATTCACTAATTCAATGTTGATTGTGATTGACGTCCCTCAAGTGGTTGATCATGACCTCGACATTGAAGACATGTTAGATCATCGTGAGTTAGGAAAGTAACTATCGGCTTGCAAACTGGCGGTGATCAAATGCATGATCCCAAAGGAGTTTGTCTGTGTATGATGTTATTCTAGACCCTATCAGAGACTACCGCTGGAGATAGTCTTTTAGAAAGTATTAAGCATTTTAAGGCTTGGAATGAAGATGTTAAGAGACTTCAGAAAAGGTATTCGAAGAAGAAAATGAGGAAGCTGTGATACCATGAAGAAATACGTATTCACAGATATTTTTGATATTTAAGTGAAACAAGACGGCAGGCTTCACTGTTTCAACGCCATCAACATGGGGAACGTGTGTGAAATTTTATCGATGAAAGTAATAACGATTCAAATCATAACCATTATTAAGAATGGTGATCTCGAAATCAATGTAATTGAATCGGATTCGCGTGTGCAATGCGAAGGAGAAAGTTAATAGGCTCTTGTTTGAGCAATAAACATAAAAGAGACTGGGAATAAGAGTAGCTTCATAAAGTAAGCTGTTAGCGGTAAACTCGAACATTACCTACTGGCAATTAACTGTGTTTATGAAATTAGTGAAGTGCGTAACATTGCGAAAGAAAGCAATGTTTTGAGTGAAACAAGGATATTCAGTTCATCTGGCAGTTCCTGCGTCTCTACAGAAAAAAAGGAGCCACAAACTATTGCAATGCATAGTATTTTTTATATTATTATTCATATTTCGAGTTTGATAGCTTTATAATGTACATATTAATCGAATCTCACCAAATAGGCAGTAAAAACAAAAATAAAACCGGAGTGTTAATTTCTATTCGTATATGAAATTCAATCATCATAAATTATAATCAAAAGTATTTGAATTAACTACATATGATTTAACGCACGGCCCATCTTAAGCTATTTCACAAGTATAAATGTATTAAATCTAGGTGTAATAGGAGTGCAGTAGAAGTATAGTAGTGTCGTTAGTATCGGATACAAGTAAAGATATACAACAATATATAAAACAAAGTCTACACCAGCATTGGTAAAAGTCGTGTAGACTCGAGTAAATAGTTGCGATTATGAAACTACCTCGTCCCATTATTCAGTTGCAGAAATAGACAGTGAAAAGCGGAACTCCGTAAAGTAACTTTTAATTGAATAACCTAAGATGTGCTTAAAGATTAAGCTGTTCTTATGTCGAATTTAATTAAATTGCTCAACTAATACTTAATAATGCCTTTGTCTGACAAACGTTAGGTGGATTTACAGCTTATGAAAGCTAATGCTAGTGTTTTATGAGCTTAACTTTCACTTAACGAGAAAATTAACGAAAAACATTGATGATGATATAAAAATTACGTAAAGAACTGCTTTACAACTGAGTGGACCCTTAATCAATCAATTATAAATATTATTGGTGTGTAATGACGACAGCTGGTCGATCATTAAAATGAGAAAATTATTTTATCTCTCAAAATCTTTTTATTGCATCTTGTATGGCAGGTTCTCTGACCACCAAGTATACAACTTACTCGAGCATGTTATATGAGTGCTCACCAGTTTGCACACGAGCTTTTTAATTTCAACATTATGTGTCATCAAATTATTTTTGACATATTATTTAATTTTACTAAAAGAAATAACAATAATGAAATGTTTTATGTAATTATATATAAAAGTGAAAAAAAAAAAAAAAACGAGTGCAGGACAAAAAATTTCGTAAAAGTTTTTAGGTACATGTGAGCAAAAATTTAAGAACGTATTGAGTTTGGTATTCTAGAGTATGGTATTCTACCATACGTAAAACCATCAGTTTCTGAAATAACTTTACCCAAAGTTCATCATTGTACGAGCAACCAAAACTGTAATGAAATCGAACGAATCGATCGAAACGAATCTAGTTCTTTGCATTCCTTTAAATATGCATGTTTGTCCATAAAAATGATTAAAATTGTAAATCTATTAGGCCGATAAATGAATAATTTCGTTTGATTATGGTCTCCTTTTTTCTGCTAAATGGTCACCTGCCGTATTCGGCGGCGAATTTATCGCCACCCAAACAGAACTCGTCCAACCGGTTGTGAGACGTCTCCGTTTAGTCATTTAATCTGGTTTAGGTTGAACCTGATAACCAAAACATATTGACGAACACCTAATAGATTTCCGTATCATAAATATTTACTTATTTTAACAAAGCTTTTGTATGAAAGATATCTTGCCAGTTCTTCTGATGGGACCAAAAATGTGGATCCGTGCCTTGACATTTAAAACGTGCCTGGCAAGTAAATGGTTTCTTTGTATCTAGGCCGAGTCCATTCTTGGACAAGGGACTTTTATTATGTCGGACGAATTCAGCAGCTATATCGAAGGCGATGATTTAATTATCACCATACTCCACAGGAATTTGTTTATACATCACAGTAGGACTTTAGAATATTTTTACGTCAGCCAAATGGCAGAAGTGAGTCGAATGTGTATGTGAGTATGGCGATTTAGCAATAACTGTTATAGCAAGTAAAAACATATTCATGAACTGACAAGATAAATAGAAACGTCGTGTATATTATTAACATGCTAATCCGGGATTAAGAGAAAACAATGTGTCAGCTTTCCCGCATATGTTGTTAACGTAACTGCAAGAAATACGTAGACATCAATATTTGTTTCTTTACGTTAAGATTTGTTTTATCGCAATTAACCTTCGCAAGGTTTAAATGTTATTTCAGTTTAAATGAGTTGCAATGTAGTAATTAATGTTTCATTGCTTACCTGATCAGATAATTTGTGTACTGATTGCAGATTCTGAAACAATAAAGGAAGTTGATTAGTTTTATGTTTATGAATACCAAAAATGCTCGTAGAGTACATCTATACAATATGTAAAAATCAATTGCCGTGCGTTAGTCTCGCAAAAACTCTCGAAAATGGCTCGACCGATCTGTTTTTTTTTTTGTTTTGTTCGCCTTAATACTGAGATGGTTTAGAAAATTAGGAAAAACCCAAAGGAACAGCCGAAATATCGAAATTAGTAATTTTGTATTGCAGTGCTACTTCGGATTACTTTCAATTGATGCATGTTGATTAGGATTGATAATCGCTTATGAAGAGATACAATCATATAAATTTTAGGTGGTACAAAGTTCACCGGGTCATACTTAACTCCACTAATATATAATAAAATAGACTTTATAAGAGATACATCCAAAGATATAAGCATTGTAACCTTAAAGAAAAGACTGAAAGATAAACTCTTATGAATATGTATAATGTACCTATAACTAGTATTGAATTACTGAGAGAGATATGCTACTGTATTATTGTTGGACGTCGTCAGCGCGTTCGCATTGAGGAAACCTTTTCTTCCTGGTGCAATATCTCTGCTGGCGTGCCTCAGGGTGGCGTTTTATCTCCTTTATTATTCGCCGTATTTATTGATACTATTTCTAAACGTCTTCTTTCATCCTACCACCTTTATGCAGATGATCTTCAAATTTACTCCAAAGCACCACTAGAGAAGTTGTCGGAAGCAATCGGCGTTATTAATAATGATCTGGATCGAATCAGCGAGTGGAGCCAGGCTTATGGACTAAAGATTAATCCTGCAAAGACCCAGGTCATTGTAGTTGGCAGCTCTCGGATGATTTCTAGAGTCGACTGGGCCCGACTTCCACCTGTTCTATTTGATGGCACTACGATTCCCATAAGCGACAAGGTTAAGAACCTGGGAATATATATCGACAAAACTTTGTCCTGGGTACCTCAGGTCAAGGAAGTCAGCCGTAAACTCTTCGCATCAGCGGGGTCTTTGCGGAGACTACGTAACTTTCTGCCTATGTCCACTAAAACTGCGCTTGCACAAACTCTTCTTCATCCGATTCTTGACTACCCCGACACCAGCTATCTTGATCTCAATGAGGACCAACTTAATAAACTTGAGCGACTCCAAAATGTTTGTATCAGATTCATATTTGGTCTGCGCAAATATGATCATGTTTCAGAGTTTCGCATTAAGCTCAAGTGGCTTCCAATACGCCTTCGTCGGAATACTCATATTCTTCATCTTCTATAAAATATCTTGTTCAATCCTTCTACCTCCTGCTATCTTAAAGAACGTTTTGAGTTTCTCCATAATACACATTCGAAATCCCTACGATCATCAGAGAATTTGACGCTGAAAATGCCAATGCATTCCACAAGTTACTTCGGAAAATCTTTCACGGTACAGGCTGTTCGATTGTGGAATTCATTACCAGTTACACTGAGACGTGCTAAATCCTTAGCTATTTTTAAAAAACTAGTCAAGGAACACTTCCTGTCAATGTAATGTTGTCAATATAATCACGATTACATATTATTTACTGTATGTATTATTGTATTTATTTTAGTCATTATGTATCCAATTTTTATTTATACACACCCATATATATATGTATATGTATTGTTTATGTAGTTTATATTTATATTTATGTTGCACCGTGAACTACCCTTTCTCTTTTTACCTGCTACTCTGTCCATCCTAAGGTTGTCTGGCAGAAATCGCCAAGTGCGATAAGACCGCCCCTTGTACATCTCTATTGGTTTCCATTTTGTATATATTTTCTGTTTTTGGTGTGCAATAAAGTGTATTGTATTGTATTGTTAATGTAATAATGGTATGTACCTACATACTGAGATGAATGTGAAATATGTGTATATGTACATAAAATACATGATATAATGTTAAAGAAGAGCGCCATTATCGCCAGCAAACCGTTGCATAGTTTGGCGATATTTAGTATTATTGTAACTGCATGTTTTTATTATGAATAAAGTTATAAAAAAAAACATACAGTTTTTTTTTGACACTTGTCTCTCGCAGTTAACTCAGGGAGCTTTCATTGCTTAACCGGGCTAATGGCGAGACCAGAAGGGCCTCCAGCCGAGGGCATCAGTCAAAGATAAAGATGAACTCTTAAATATTATTTCGATGGCGTTTTTACACAATATTTTAAGAGAATAGTCTTTGATTGTGACTAGAGATAAAGGAAGTCAATACAATTGTGAAACAAAAACCATAAAATTACGCATGTAACAGTAAAAACATTGCGCGTTTTAGCGAATAGATGGGTAATTTACGCGGAATCCATGTTTTGTCTGGCGAGGAAGTGAATGAAGCTGATCCATTGTTAGCTGATCATTGTGTTGGAGACGGAGTACAGAACACCACGTAACATGGCTTGCGTATGGTATTGTGTGATTTTTCCGTAAGTACTATGGCATACTTTGTGACTGTTTGGTGACGGATAGAGAGGAGTTAGGTTTCATTATTGTTAGAATTGAATGTGGTAGGGAAATGATTCACACTGAATTTAGGAATTCCAACAAACATACCACAATTATCCTCAGACGCATACACAAACCTAAAAAGTTTGAAATTCAAATTATAACTATGAAATAACCTTAAACCCTATTAGAGTTCCTTATAACAAGATTGGAATGAGTAAGCGAATAAGCAAGCAGACAAAAATATTTCTTTGATATTATCTACTAGGTACCTAGGTACAGTAGCAATCATGATATAACCTTCTCAAAAATATCTATTATTTAATTACTATCAATGAGCACATCACACAAAGGCCGCATAATATGTCACAAACGCGAGAATGGCTTATTGTGGCATTACGTAAGGTACTTAGATAACGACACAATACGTGTGGGACACGGCAAAGTTCCCATATTTGAGCGACTCAATTACTGTATAATAAAAAACTTAAGTGTAATGTAAGTAACGAATAGCAGAAAAGTGATTATAAGTATTGTACTGAAGCTGACAAGGGAGAAAGTGGTATTACACATGAAAGCTCAGAATTTTGAGTTACAAAGGTTGTTTTAATGATTCGAGTAAGAAAAACACATAGATTGTTATTAAATAAATTTTAAATGCAGTTAGCCAAAAGACATATCCCGATTTAGAAACAAATTTTACAATTTCTTAATGAGCAAAAACTATTATAGTGTTATAGAATATTTAGACGATAAGTTACCCAGGTTACTAATATAAATATAATAGCTTTCAATATGTGTATAATTTCAAATTTGCACGCCCCAAGGGGCAGAATATGTTGTAATTTATTTATAAGTCTATCAACATCTGTAACAATACCATATTCGAGCAAATAAATTTGATTTGATTTGACATCAATTTTTTATCTATCAGTTAGCGTAGACAAAATCAAAAATGTATTAAAGGCTAATCAACCTTACTCTGGATGAATTAAATCATAAAAGGCACAGAAAATTCTTGCGTTTAAGATACCTAGTTCAAGCAATAGTGACACCAGTTCTTGGGATCTTTTTTCGCAAGGGAACGTAACTCCTATTTTCTAATACATACGAGAAAGGAGAAGATATCGCCATTGCAGCTTTGGGAACTATTCGAATTTAGGTACGTTAGTTCTGACTTCACCGCCAGTCTTTGTGATAACTGTCCAGTGTTATATCACAAGTACTTTCATGGTGCTATAGTAACAACATACAATGCTCACATCGTTACCCTTAATTAATATTGTCTCAGCTTGCGTGAAATGACAAGTTATTAACACGCCTTCTGATTACTGGTGTTGTTATATTGGAAAAACATGTCTTTTTGTCGGTGGTGTGAATAAACGTGGCTGGTGAGCACGAAGTCCTGGTTTCGATCTCTGGTTCGGGCTAAATATTATTGGAATTTTCGATTTGTAAATTATCGGTAGCAGCCGTTTGGAATTGTGCCCAATAGATGGTAATAGGCTCGCCCCTATTGCTTAGCTATTCATATTATTAATAGAGAAAGTACCATCATCATCATCATCAACGACACGTTTAGCACAGTGGCTAAACGATTAGCTTTCTGCGCTACGTATCGCGGGTTCGATCCCCGCACGGAACAAATATTTGTATAATCTTCAGATAGTTGTTTCGGGTCTGGTTGTGTGTGCATGTGACATGTATGTTTGTAAACTGTACCCACGATACAGGAGAAATCCTAGTGTGGGGCAACGCAAAAAAAACAGCCGGTGTTAGTCCACTGCTGGACATAGGCCTCTACCAATGCAAGCCACTGAGCCCGATCCTCGGCTATCGTCCTCCAACCGATTATGGGCATTTCCTTTCAATGCATAGCACACATAATAAAGTACCATACTTTATTATTATTATTAAAGAAGGCACTATATGAAAGATAACTTTCTGTTATAAATCAATCATTTAGGATTAAATTTTTCCATACAAATTCTTGTTCACCAACGGCGATCCTCCATGTATTTACCAACTGTAATAGAAGCAACTTCTGAAGTAAGAAGTCACGATGTGTAAGTTTACGTACTTGACCGATTTGGATGCGAAGTTACCATTACCACGTAGAATAGTTCGTTACGGTTTGCGCAAGCGCGGCCGTTTGCAAATTATTGCAATTATACTATTTATTAACACTAACTATCGCATGTGAAGGATTTTGTGGCAATACTGTTAGTTTGTTTTCGTTCTTTGTGTTGGGGACGTCCCTTTTGATATGGAAATATAAGTTACAGTTACCCTTCGGCGTCGGTCACTGCTGGCTGATTGAAGACGTAACTTAATTATATATATAAAAGAGATTCTTTTGTTTTGAATAGCGACATGATAATATTGAACAAACAATTAATAAAGCAATAGAGACTAGATCGAATGGAGTTAATAATTACTTACGACTTCTAAAAGAAAACACATTCTTAACAAGCTACGTAATCCGCATAGGATGTCATAAATTGTATCTACATTTCTTGGCAACTAGAGATGGTAATATTGTCTACCGAAAACTTGTAAACTATACTAAAAATGTTTGGTCTAGGATACGGGCTATGCAATTTCGTGTCAGTCAGCCGGGCTAGTATGACCCCTTCGACATAATATTGTGGTCACATTATCTCGAAAACAGGAGGCATTATATCGAGACAACAAAGTTCTCTTGCGGCGCTTGTTTGCCGAGCCAGCCTGCCAGCCTTTAAATCGAAGAATCTTCAAATATAGATTTCGAATTTTGGCCAATCAAAACAATTCTACCAGAATTTGACTTTCAGCCTGAGCCAAGTTAACTTATTATGAGAATCTCTCACAATTTATGTGTAGAGCCCCATCGGGAATAACTTAATTAATAACAATAATAAACAGTTGTATTTCCAGCTCCGCATATGGCCACGATGGTCGCGGTTTGTGTCTGTCGATACACGCCACTGTGTTATTACCAACGTGCAGCTTGCTTTCATCTAACTTATTCATGGACTGACGTCAATGTGCCTTTGCCTTCGATCCGATGGAAAATTGCTTTTGTTTCGGTATTTTTATTAGTTTCTTTACCATGAGTTATATTACGTAGTAAGGTGTATAATTAACAAATACAACGTTTTTAAACTACAGTGCAGGGACGTAAGACGAATTACTTTTCCCTATTGGATACAAAAATGGGATAGAGAATTCGAAAATTATATGACTCGAGCGAAACACTATTAAAGTTGCCCATATACTGTCTTTCTGAAAGATAGATAGACTTTAAGGATATTGCCTAAAAAGTCTGTCAAATAGTATTTTTGGCGTTAGTATCGAGCTGATAAAGAATCAAACTAAACGTAATTCAAGCAGCTATTGTCTAAAGGGGACCTTTGTCACCTAGATTTGCAGAATTGCCGAGTTTACAAAATATCTACTAACAAATGAATCATTCATTTCTCTGTTCCGCATGAATGAACAACTGATTTCAAAGAAATATCAACCTTAAACTTACGCACAAAGGTTTGTTACTCTTTAACAATTTAAGCAGCTTTCTGGTCAATTTGTGGTCTTAAAGTATGAATCACAGAGAGATTGCCAAACTTGTAATCTTCTAGGTCAAGTAACGATGACGTTGACTTGGGATCCGCCATCGCATCGCTGATGTAAATATAACAAGTCATTATTATAATTAATTGCAGCGAAATTATAATGAATTTCGACGAACTTGTATCATACAAGATAACGAAAACGGATGTCCTCTGATAGTTTTTGAAACATTACGTTTCTGCACTTTTCTTTTACTAGACTCGATATTATATATAACTAACTTCCGCTCGCGGCTTCGCCCACGTGGTTAACGAACCCGTATATTTTTCCGGGATAAAAAGTAACCTATGTGCTATTCCAGATTACAAGCTATCTCTGTGCCAAATTTCATCCAGATCGTTCGTTCAGCCGTTCTGGAGTGAAAGAGTAACAAAGATACATCCATCCATCCATCCTTTCACTTTCACATTTATATAGGATAGGATTTCTGGATAGATGAAAATAACAACGCATAAATATATAAGAAAAAAGTTCTTTCTTTTGTAGTTCAGTCTTCAGTGTTACATTAGTGGTCGTCTTTGCAGTGCACCAGCCAAGTTCAGGCAAGCTTATGTGTAGGAAAAATGTCTATTCTTTTGTAAGTGTTTTATCAAAGAGAAAATCAGCTGACAGTAATAGTTGGTATATGCATTAATAAATTGAATTTGAATAGACACCTTAGCCGCGCCACACCACCAATTTTTCTCGGCTGTTCACTTACGTGAGAAGTTTACGTATCTTTTTTATTTTATAAGTACTACATAACATAGCATCACGCCTGTATTCTCCCATGGGATAGGCAGAGGTGTACTACTGTACACCCAGATTACGACGATGCCATTGTCGAGTCTCATGTAATAGAGGGCGAGCCTATTGTCATCTACCGGGCACAGTTCCAGACCCCATGCTGCTACTGAGAACTTCCATACAGAAAAACCCAATAGGACATTGCCTGATCCTTGAATCGAAATCAGGACCTCACGCTTAGCAGTCGCGCTTGGAATCAATAGACCAATGAGGCGGTGTTCTGATTTCACTGACAAATATGATACCTGAAACTAAAAACAGCGTAAAGTGCATTTCTTGCGATTTCTCTAGCAGACGCGAACTGCCAAAACATATTTTAGTTGAATGATTGATAAACTTAAAATATGATGCTTTCTAAAGAAATATGCACATAATCTAGATAAGAGTGTCAAAAATATATAAAGTAAATTAATAATGGCTGATAATTGAACGGACAATAAATCATGTAGGTGCGCGATGCTATCTGCGCGGGCGCACCTTATCATCCATCATTGGGATTTCGTAACTGGCGTCGAAAGTAAGGCTTCCGCACCATGATTTGGAGTAAAGTATTGTATTTACAATACTTTTAAGTAGCTAGATCGTTCATTGAAAAAATATTAGTTAAGGTTAAGATGGAATTGTCATTGAAATATGCAGGTGGCCGCCGTCAGTCCTTGTCATTGGCACACCAGATCTGAAAAATGTATAACCCATTCGGATCTCAGACTCTATAAATAAATAAATTCAGCCAATTACTGTCCTACCGTTCGGCAAGGGCCTGTTCTTGGAATGGGAAGGGTTAGGCTTTAGTCCACCACGCTGGCCTGGTGCGGGTTGGCAGACTACACTCACCATCGAGAAGTTTATGGAGCCCCAGTGCTGGATTAAGCAAGCGCGGGGCCCGTAGCAAATTCTATCGGGGGCCCTTGATCTGCTATGACCTCTTAAGGATAAAGTGACTTTATGTAGAACTTGTGGATTTACAGTATGAAATTCTGTTTTATATTTTTTTAATAAGTTTCAAACAAAAAATACGCTGAGGCGGAGGGTTTGGATACACGGGGCCCCATTTTGCGCGGGGCCCATTGCAATTGCTACTCTTGCTACGTGGTTAATCCGGCACTGTGGTGACCCCTTCGGTGTGCAGGTTTTACCACGATGTTTTCCTTCACCGTTAACGCAAGTGATAATCAAATTCTGATCTACACATAATTACGAAAAGTCAGAGGTGCGGGCCGGGTTTGAACTCACACCCTCCTGCATGGAAGGCAAGCGTTCAACCACTAGGCTATAACCGCTCTATAAATAATATAAAATAATTAACTCACAAGTTAATATCAGAAAAGCAATGGCAGTTTAAAAAGTTAACATACAAATAGTTAATTAGTTACGTAATATACTGCAAAATTACTTGCCAAATACGCCTAAAAGAAAACTGTATGAAGATTGAACCAGCACGAGTCATGACATAACATGCAGCCTAAGTTATAATTATTAGAGGAATGCCGGGCGTGGTCATAATCATTCAAATGTATTATTAAAGTTGAACGCGACGTTGAGCTAGCAAAAAATAAAAAAATATTGATTGACAGCTGTCAGAATCTGTATCCGTAAATATCAAGGCAGCTAGGCTGACCAACTGTGACGTAATTGAGGTATTATTAAGTGACCATGCAATAATATAGCATCACGCGTGTATTCCACGAAGGGTTAGGCTGACGTGCATTACTGTACACGTACATTTCGCCGATAACGTTATTGAGTCCTATGTAATAGGGGTTAGCCTATTGCCACCCACCGGGAACAGTTCCAGACTCCGTGCTACTACTGAAAATTTCCAAACAGAAAAACCTGATAACAGTATGCCCCACCCGGGAATCGAATCAAGGAACTCACGCTCAGCAGTCGCGCTTGCAAGCATAGATCAATGAGCCAGTCAACAGCGACCAGGCGATGTGGTTTTAAATTAAGACTTAGAAAGCTTATTTGAAACTTTACAACAGAAATGATAATTAAAAACTCAGAAGTGTAAGAAACCAGAGTGTGTACCTAATAGACTCTTACGAACGAAACTTCAACAAATAACAAGTCTCAAACACACGAAAGAACAAATAACTCGGCGAGAGTTGGTTAAAAAATATTTATACACATTGGGTTGCACGGAATACAAATAAAATATGCAGTGAACATAATGTGTAATAAATAATAAGACTTTACCGTTATATTTAATTATTTTTGAATAGATGAGTAATATTATTTACGTGGTATTAACAATTGTTTGTCACCATAAACCGCAAAGTAATTATAGAGAACAAAGATAAATATCATATTAGGTGTTCAATTTTCCGCGTTTCAACAAGAAGAATGGAGAATAATATAAAATACGCAGAAAGTTATCCTGATGATATATGTAGGCTGTATAAGTGTTTAATGTATGTTGCCTTTGCCACACCTGAGGACAGATTAAATAATAGTCACTGTAGAGCCTTGTCATTGACGATAGACAGATACAAAAATATTATCCGTCGCTTGAACAGAACGCTTTAAAAATATTTGGAAACGATTGAGCGCTAGTTTCTTACATTTGGAACGTGTGTTAATGGCTATATAAACTACTTGTAATTGCCTCGTATAAAATGTAGTAGTTTTGTAATGTAACCTACTGTAATTGTACATTTTCCGTTCCGGAAAACAAGGATATTTTTCTCAACGAGCAATCGCTTGCTCATGTCCTGAACAACAACAATTGCAATTAAATAAATTAAGTTATTAGTGAATAGAGGAGTAAAAATGAAATCAGTTTTTAAAAGTTCCAATGAATGCATTAAAGTGTCATTATACCCCTCAGGGGTCAGACTAGGTTACACGTTTTAATGAAAATTTTCAAACAAATATAGATATGCTTCGTCGACCACTCCAAACAAAATTCCGCATTCTGTAACAAACAGGGCGATGCATCTTATTATGCAACTACAAGTGGACGGAATTACTTAGATGTGGAACGTCGACAGCCGCGCGGAATGCCCAAGTTCATCCAACCTGCAGTTTCACGATCGTGACTGGAATGACGGAGCGAAAACCACATTCTTCATAACTTATACCTTAGTTTTACCAACAAACCTTGTATGGGAAAACGGCTGTATCGCTCAGTTTTGTCCCTCAAGGGAAATCGGACCAGCTTTTGTGGCAATACTGGCAATGACTCTATTAAGGTATTTGCAGAACATATAGAGATAACAGAGTGTTTAGTGGAAGTACAATCTTATGAATGTACATAGAAACAATCAGACAATGCACATATAACGATAGCGAAAGACAAGTAATATGTACTTATAAAAGAGTAAAGATATTCTGTGTAATTTGTATTAGTTACATGAACATTTGCGTGTATCTTTTTCGTATTAGTCATCAAGGAAAAAAAATAGTTTGGTCATATAACGTCCTCGCAAATTACGCCATTTGTGATTTACATATTAGTCTAAAAATAACCGAAAATTAATATCGAAGAGGAAACACGAATACCAGTTTTTTGATTTTAAAGACCCCCACAATTTTTTTTTGTACTAAATGTCAGAATATCTTGGTTATAATAAGCTATTGCTAATATAACACTATAAATAAATACATATATGTATTTTGAAATGATTTTTTTTTTATCTAATGCTCGCTGACTTTCGAAACTAACAGAAAGCTTAACTAAAATGTGTGCATTAGTCTTAAAGCAAACAGAAATAAAAGATTCTGTTCACGCGTCATAAAGCGTTTACATTAGAGTTCTACAAATGCACGAAAGTAGACATGACTTCGATAACTCAGCACTAAATAAGGTAAATATTCCGAATCTATAGTAAAACTAAAAACCTTGTGAAGGAAGGGCACGTTACAATAATATGGTAAGCGAGTAAGTAATACATCAATATTTATTCACCTTGAAGTTCAAATGTTTTGATAGCTAACAAAATCAAGATTCATTAAATAAAGTCTTCAAGGTCTGTGGTTAGCAGATTTATTCAAACTAAGAGGAAAGGTAGGAGCAAATCAAAGGACGAAGCCTTCTACAACATGCTTGAAGAATGTTAATACAGCGTGGCAGAATGACGCAAAGTAAGTAGGTGCAGAAGGCACACTTTACATACACCCAGCTGACACACAGACTCGACTATCGAAACCAATATGTAGATAAAGCTCAACGAAGGACTACAACAAGACCAAACTCTTCTGTTCTGTAAGTAGGAAAACTAATAAACTTAGGTACTTCTCTATAAGAGTCTGTTCTTCAAGAGTGTGCCTTCTGCGCCTAACCATGACCAATGTAGCGTAGCAAGTGTGCGTGCGCGCAATAAAAACATAGTGAGTATTCGCGGAAATCCCTGCACTAAAGATAACAATGGTATTTATAGAGACAGAGTGGTACCATATATTGGAGATTTTCAATTACAATATAATGTGATTGTCGAGTGTGGTCTTTTGAAGAAACTAAGTACTCGTATCTGCTCGGTGCTAATGATTTCTTCATGTTCTTGTCATATTCGGGGTACTTCAAAATTGGTTTGTTTGTATTACAGTTTTCTTATTGATCCAACACGTGTTATTTTTGTGGTAGAAACTGTAGAAAACAACTTTAGGAAGCATAATCAATAATAAATAACATAACTCGCTCTCTTCAAAAGCAAGTGATAGCATGAAATAACAGGAAAAATATTGCAATAACTACCTAGAATTCAGGTGCTAATATTAACGTTATTCGCAAAGAAAGAAAGGCGAATAAAGTTCCTTTTTTTTATTTATTTTTAAGTCATTGCTCTTTTTGTATAGGAGACGCCAATTGTAGTTCATTTTCAGAATTTAACGTATATCAAAATTGCCGGCATTCATTTTTAAATTTATTTATAGATATTAGAGCAGTTATTTTCTCTCTGGATACAAAGAGGACGTCGTGTACTTTAAGTATAACTACGACAATGCATGAGGTTTCAAAAATTATCCAGTAACGCATGTCAGATAGCACACCTTTCTAGTGGATACGATTCTTCATTCACTCAAGTCATTAGACAAGATTTCGTGAAGTAAGTGAGTCATTATTTAATGAAAATATTTATAAGACATTAAAATAAATGACATGACATGACAGAGCTGTCTGTGGACACATGCAATATACTAGAAACATTATCGGATTTATCGTCGTCGAATTTTGGAAATTTCTTTCATATTCATAATCATACTAATAGTGAAAAAGAAATACTAGTTTAATAGCAAAAATATATTGAAGATTTGACAATAACTTTTGAAATGATTTGGTTTTTGTCGGTAACCGCTATTCGCTGCGGTCATTTTTCACGTGGTAACCGTAATAAAGCCTGTTACACGTGCCAATAAATTGGATCTTAATCTTTGCAATGTTCGCCAAGTCGGTTGCATAGAATATGTTAAAGGGAGAAGAAAGGTGTGGAAATTATTGTTTGTGGGACTTATTTTTTTATACATATTTGATCTTTGAAACTGCTCCTTGAACATTATCTTGTTTTTATTTTTATGCAATATTATTATATGAAGCTTTAACTATTCTGTTCGTCAACTTAAAATATAGGTGCTCTTTTGTTATTTTTCTTAAATACTGTCGTACTAAGCGGCTTAAGAGATACAATAACAAAATAAGATTAGCATCTTCAAAAATACGCAATATACTAACATATACAGCTTTATGAAAGTCTCTACCTAAGAAAGCAATAACCTTAAGAAAATTACCAATAGTATCTATCTACATATTGATAATACGAAACCAGATATAAAAACATAAAAATAATCACGTTGTGCCACACCTATATATAATATAAACACAAATTCATACTATATGAAGAGATTGGACAGGCTTCTTGTGATTAGATAACAATTGGTACTGCGAGGAGTCATCTAATTTACTTACTTTAGTCTACATTGTATAGTTAATGTTTGATAATCAAATATCAAATCAAATATATTTTTATTATTCATGCATATAATTTTCAGGCACTTATGAACAGTCAGACTAGTTGCCACGTTCCAGTATTGATTTCCAACACTTTGGAACGTGGTATGTAAATATAAAACTCAAGTCTGATAATTATGAAAAAAGGTTTTGATAAAATAATGAATTTTAGTACTTATCTCGCTATCTATCGCGACTGTTAAACTGAAGTTACCTATTTTGCTATTGTTTTGGTCTTCTTCTGCTGCTGAGCTGGCAAGAGCTATTCTTGACAGATAATTATAGTTATCCGTGGTTTGTTTATAGATTTTACAATTTACATATCGACTCCATATTACGTCAAAACTCTTTTTCGAGACTCTTTAGAGGTAAGGAAAACATTTCTAAAATTGAATCCTAAAGAGATAAACCCGTTGAAATGAAACTTTGTTTTCATTTTCGGTTACTCAGTAACTTAAAATAAAAAAACATGTATAGAAACGAACGGAATGATTAGTTCAATGCAGATTTTAACGTCTTTTACATTGGTATAGTTCATACATTTTAAGTAAGATGTTGGAGCCTGAAAATGGGTTGGTAATCCAAAATTCTTTTTAGATATAAAATACAAAATGCTCATTCATTGGGAAGTTGTAAATGATTATGACCCTTTACAACGCCGAACCGCTAAGTTTCGGGTCAACATCTCATAAGTAGGTATATTGACTGAGACAAACAAGTGTAAAATCTACTTTCACGTGAGTAAAATGAATAAAATCGATACAAAGTAACTTACAACATGAAGGTATTTGTTTCGGACAGAAAACTGTTACGAGGCATTTGAAGCTAGTTTGTAGAATAGCCCCCGAAACCGTTGTTATAGGCCGTTTTCGGATTTTAAGTCACGAAGCTGGAACCGTGAACACACTTGCGATTTTGGATAATGAGATCAATGGTACATTCTTGGTGTAAGGGATAGTGGCGGTTTTACACAGTGAGTCATAATATTAGTAACATTTATAATGTCGTAGGTCTGAAAACGACACCTGAACAAACATATGACAACCTGCACCCCATATGTTTCCGAATACATCGTTATTATTGTGTATTATTTTTACCAAGCATGTTTGCAATATTCACTAAAAAAATAACGGTCGTGGTTGACATAATTTTGTAAATAAAACTTACCGCGCGAAGCAGTAACGTAAATCCTTCACAAAGTGTACACAAAAACAAACAGTCTATAACAGAATCTATCCCTCTATCGCTCAAATAAAGAGAAGATAATAACACAAACACATAACCAAAAGCACTTCACTATATCAACAGGGATAATTTGAATATCGAATGATTAAGCGTCAACGTGTGTCGCGCTTGTGCGCGGGCGCACCGACTACGGCGGACTGGCCGTCAGGCTTCAATCGAAGGCTGTAGCTCTAGAGATGAGGACGCGAGACGTTTTGCGTAACCGATGCCGATTGGCTCGATACAATCGATTTAATTTATGACTCGATAAACTAATATAAAAGTTGATTGTTAATGGGTAGCGAATGTCTTTTGTTATGGGCTATGTGCGTATTAATTTTAGGAGTCGTAAAGTAGTTTCTCCGCTTGGTTTAGCAGGGTTTAATAGTTTACAATAACTATGGCTTTCCAAAGATAATCGACATTCTTTCACTATACAAATGCTGCTGTAAAACAAATACAGTTGATCAGTAAATTAAAAGTGTAATAAAGTATACTGAGCACATTTTCGACAGTGTTTTATTAAATACTAAATGTGTTATGATACGACTAAATAAAAGAGAATCCAGTAGAACTGATAAAAACATATTTTATTATTGGCCATTTAAGTGGAAATGTTTGTCCGAATTTGTAATGTAACCGGTTTTAGACGGTTTAATTCTATTAAATGTGAAGTGGGGTCAAGAATGCAAGATGAATGGAATTGACCCACTTTTTGATGACATTTTCAAACGAATCTTCCAATATTCTATCCAACAACAAGTTAAGTTTCCAAAATAAAACGGGACACCATTAAATAATATGAAAAAATATAAAAAAATAAGAAAAATACTGCTTTGTGTTGCGACTTTTTACACAAAGCTGTCATAGTGAGCGCGCGTGCCTTTTAACTTTTTACATTACTTTCCAAAGTTCAAAGTGTGAGCAAAAAGTTCGTTAATGATCGATTCGTTCTAATTTCAAATCGTTGAAAAATGGCGCCTCACTATCCACTAAAGACTAGAAATAGCGGCTTACGTTATCATCGGCGTCCTCATAACTTCTGCAGCACCTGCACACGAATATTATCAGTACACATTGTGTGCAAACACTCGCCAACACTGCACTGGGTTAAATACCTTCGCAAGAATCGACAGAGGGTTCCATTGTCCTAATATCACTAAGTCCTGCACTTTACTGACGAGATTTTTTTCGGGTTAATGTCAGCCTATTGCCAAATCACAGCATTAATCAATCACAATAAACAATGATAATAAACTGTATTGTTTGCGAAATAATAATGAGTTCAAAATAATCTTCGATTGTATTGAAATCATTGTCTAAAACTTGGATTTAAATTAATGAACTAATAACAAGTGAGCTCCCGAATGACAAGTTGAAATCCTTCAAGATAATGTGTTGACCGTTTCTAGTATCTACGGAAGAATGTTAATGATATATTTAAATACCAAAAGAATTTTAATGACCGCAACTTTGGCACTTGTCTAATAAATAACATTCTAAAGAATCGTTATTCTAAGCGAATTTCACAATGGTAGCTACAGCGACGTGAGAAGTTTTGGTAGTTCATGAAGCTACTTGGTTAACAATGACCATAATAGTCTATTCATTATGTTCTTCGGTTTACTGAAAATTTACTAAACTACTACGAAATTAATTCGTTTGGGTTTTTGAAACGACAACGTCAGACCCTGCATCTGCAGGCAAAGAATAGCTTCATCATAGATTTGTTCTTCTTCCTACTTCTTCTCATGCAATGGTGGAAAGATAAGCCAAGATTCGTAAAGGGGCACTCTTGGAAGCCCCTCTATATGCAAAGTTCACCAAAGTAATCCGTAACTTATTAGGGAAGTATGCTATTGACTACCGTGAACAGAAGCCTTGTAATAAGACAAAATAATACCGTAATTTTGCAACGATGACGCTGATATAAGGGACAGTTAGCGGTAGTGTAAACAAACTAATAAAAGTCACGTCTGGCGCGATGTAGAAAGCCTCGCAAGACAAACGATAGCTGACAGACGTAATAACTAGAATTACAAGCATTAGCAGGCGTTAACAAATAATATAAATATTACACCGGTGTAATAACCGTTCGCGGTAAGTCTTTCTCACTAACGCATAGGAATCTTTGTGTATGTATAATGTCTACACCTAAATCTAAGTTAGTCTTTTCAACGGTATTCCAAACCAAATGACAGCAGCTTACTGAACATCACATGATACAAAATGCAGTAGCAATTGTAAAAAAACACGTGTATCCGACGCGTAACGAGTCAAGCAGTTATGTAATTTATCAAATTCCTCACAAAACTATTCTATTTGTTCTAAAATTCAATGAATGGCACGGTAAATTTTTGCAACAATAACACGTTTATTTAATTGAGAGAAAAAAATTATAACAAAGCGAGATCTGAAAATAAACAATGTTTTTATGATGCATGCATGCATGTGTCAATGACGTAGATGGTGCAGTGCTAATAAACACCAGAGGTCAACAACATTTGAATATTGGATAATTGTGTTAGATTCCATTTTAGGAATGTGAAGATTTGCGTGGGAGTTAGAAGTAATCTGTTTAATATAATTATGAAGGAACTACGAACAATACTTGAAGGATATATCATTCAAGGGATTGCCCAACAGATCGTATGAAAAACATTGTTTTTTAATTGCAGTACGTATCTATTTATTTCGCTACTATAACGTGTAACTATTAATAAATAATACAAAGTTCCGGTCAAGCTTCATAAAATAGAAAGAAAAAAATACAGCAAATTTATTCATAAGCTATCACTTACACGCGGATGCTGTGTAACATGTAGCGCTGATAGAGAGCTTATCAAAGCCTCGCTAACAAATAATATTCATACATCAAAGTTCTACGAAAATCATCCAAACGCGGACGTTACGCATACTTTGCTAACAACATGGAAAGTGCCAAAGAAATGTTCTCAGACTTGTCAAAATTAATGTTATCTCATTTTAGATAAATACCAAATACAATGAACATACAACACTTATGTAATGTGGTCGAATATCTGAGAACTGGGGACAAAGGTTTGGGGATTAACTGTTAATGTGAATGATGTAGAAATAGCGAAGTCATGTAATTTTTTTATAGATCCGTCTTCGAGGAAGACAGCCGATTTGATGACTAAAGCACTTTCTAATTAAATAAATGATTTGGAAATTACAACTAATATTTGAAATTGAGAAATGATTGTCCCGTCTTTGAATCCCACGCTGGATCTAAAATGAGGTAAGTTACTACCTGTATATGATGTAGACGAAGAGTGATGTGATCTTTCCTATAGGGGAAGGATTTCGACAATTTCATGCCATTGAAGATTTCATAATTATAATTATACCACAGAATTAACTCATGATTTCTCTAGTAATTGGAATGTAAGCTAAATTACGTTAGTGGGAGGTAGTTGAACTTAAAATTAATTACACATTAATATTAAAGCTCTGACCCTACTCACACAACACGATCAAATGGGAGCCAAATACGGATATTATTAATCTTTGAAGCAGTTACAAAAAAGGTGGTGATCCCATCAACGTATGATCGATTAAGCCCCGCCGGCTTTGGAGGCATAGCAAGAAATAGCAAATGATAATAGAACAAGAACAACATTCCTGATGTATTGGAAAGCAAAGAAAGCGAACTTGGACTGAAAGTGGTCTACGATCAAAGAGTTCAGATAAAGCTATCTTTAGGCTTTTAGAGCTAAAGACCTCTATATCAGATAACATGTACCTATATGAAAGTCAAACAAACTCCATTGATTGAGGAAGTTCGAGTTCATCCTGACTATTGCCTGCTTTGTGTCTAGAGATTGTTAGGAACAACCAACGTGATTTTTCAGTTCAAGAAGTAACCAAGGTCACAATTGTAGCTTGAAATATTCTCCGGTCTCGAGTATCAACAACAACAATACCTAACTAAAATAGTAGAATAGTTATGCAAACTAATAAAGGAATTGCTCATAAATAGATTATAGCTCCTTTGAATCAGTGAATCTATCTGAATCAGTGAAGAATGTAAGATATCTTTTTTTTTTTATTGATCGAATAAATAGTTTTACATGGGTAATTTACATATATATCACAAAAACCATAGCGGGTTTAACAGTAATATCTGATTAATGGCACTGAATTATACACAATTATATTCACTGTACCTAACAGTCTGTCGATGTCTTCTTGGAGTCTCTTTACTACCGTAATATCTTGATGTTCTGTTGGTGTTGTTGTTTTATTCCTAGCTTTTGGTACCTCTTTGACTATAACACTTGTTTTACCTATACGAATTATTTACATCACCAATTAATATTGATCATTATGAAGATGATATAAAAAGATAGTTTCAAGAACAGCAAACGAAAGTAAGTGAAAATAATACAGTAGACTTTGGTAACAAAATCTACAACAAAAAGTTTCTGTCAATCTATATGATTGTAATGTGAAAGCGATAATATCAGATTCCATCGACCTTACAAAAAGTAAAACAATTGCGTCACAATCGGTTCCTCATACTTGGGAACCAGAGCTGCTGTCATTCAAGTGTTATCACGATGTTCAATCTTGACGTTGCTATGTTACTGGTGTTTGTTGCAAAACAAACGTCTTCTTTTAAGGAAGTAGATAATCCTTTCTGGAATCGGGTTTTAGAGCAGCTAAAGCGAAGAGGAAGACAGAAGATTCTATGAAGATCCAACGATCGGTACAAGATTCAGATCACATGATGAGTTTTCATTAGAGTTTCGAACAGTGAAAAGCTAGACTTCTACTGTTTGCCATATTTCAATTGCAAAGAAACACGAACAACTCCATTATCCATAACAAATATTATTCCGGGTACTTCCTCGTGGTACACCCGTTCGTTCACCTGGTTGTAGCACGAGGTAGTAGATATCCATTATTCCCTCTTCGACAGTCAACAAAAATATTCCGCGAATAAAATAAACATATTCCTGATAAGGCCTTAATTAAGCGTGGTTACTCAACAATGCAGTCTGACCAGTTGCCTAAAATGTCATCGAGTGGCTCTAAACTTGTTCCTCGTACGCCAAACTGCATTCAACTAATGGAAATATGATGGTAATGTAGAAGCATGTAGGAATTTGTTTTCTGATTACGTTGTCAAACGTCTGTTAAGTGTCAGAAAGGAGCTAGTATAAGGAACTACATATTAAAAAAACTATGAATTAGCTGATGGTTTAGTATAAATCAATCAATCAATCATCTAATTTTACTTTTGATTTGAGTCTGCGACTTGAAGCTATCGCTGTTTACAAATTAATATCATAGGTACCAACTTTTGTCCTAAAACTGAAAATATATTTTACCACGCCTACGTCGTTGGCGGTAGACCTCAAAAAACGACAGCTCTAAAACTTAGCGTGTAGGGGCGCGCATTCAGTTCTAAGCGTGGCGGTGAAAAGGTTAAAGAAATAATTCAAATAGCATCAAGTTAACAACTGCTACAATCCAGGTTGTTTTCCTTCCCTCCGCAGATTATGTTCGCAGATCAACGTATGATTCACTCGGTAACGGGAATGCTACTGCGGTGGGCGAGATGCTTTATTTTTACGAGCACCCTGGTACCAGTTGGCACGATGCCTACGTCACAGCGTACGCATGTTGTTATTAACGTCTAACGTTTTTCTTTGTTTACTTTTTTAAATTAACTAACATTGATCGTGTGATTATGGTTGGACCAATTAGGCCTATTCTGTGGTAGGTGCAGTTCTTGTCAAATGGTTCATCACTAATGACAAAAACATTGTACTGTTTGAAGGCTTTATTTCGGGATAAAGTATGGGTCCTAACTTTTGTTTATTGATGTTCTATCACAGAACTGCCTTGCAGTACACCTTGGCATGGACCAACGTTCCAACAATTGCGTTCGT
This sequence comes from Shargacucullia verbasci, assembly GCA_947562105.1. Lineage (NCBI taxonomy): Eukaryota > Metazoa > Arthropoda > Insecta > Lepidoptera > Noctuidae > Shargacucullia > Shargacucullia verbasci. The sequence continues at coordinate 1,990,306 of OX387284.1, forward strand.
TTTACAGAATCTTGAAGCCTTTAATGAGCCTTACTTCACATTTCATCAGCAGCATGCGATAGGCTGATGTTCTACGTTTCAGCTATAATTCATTTATAATAACTACCTACTCCAGAAAAAAAAGATTAATTAATTATAAATCACCAGTCTTCTAGTAAATATGCTTGGATGACTGTGTAAGGCCTTTATCAAAACAAGTTACAATTCGCTCATATAGTAAGTACTGATACAATAGCGCTCTTTGTACGCAACTCGTTCGAAATACGAGTACTCTTTATAGCAAACATGATAATATATTCAGATGAATATTACACAATCACCATTCACTAATTCACCATGTGCGGCAAAGGGTTTGGTGTTAGTAGTAACCTCAGTGTTATTATAATTCGCTGCAGAGGGGTTCTGGGCTTGACATGCCCTTGAGCCTTTCCTCACTCTCTATATTTACTTGGTACCTAGCACAAAAAGATTCTTCTTCTGATCTTCCTCTACGTCTAGCCATAAGCTCTTTATCAAAATCGACATGACGAAACCTACATTGTTCTCATACTTCTTCCACATTATGTACCTACGTGGCAAGATTGTTAAAAGAGATTTTAAAGGAGTATCCATGGATTTTCTTGCTGCTTCTTTTCCATAGGACCAACTTTATGGAACCGTGCAACTAGAGTCCTTAAACATTTCATAAGTGCCTGTATAAAATTTATTTGAAATAAAAACAATTCTATCTATCTACCTATCATCATTCGCTTTATAGTGTATTGTAACGAAACTAAAGTGTCTTATTTATAGCACTCTTTTAACGCAGATAAATAGTTGCTTAGTAAATAAAAGGATAAAATAAACAACAGCTAGCAGGGTTGCTCTCCCTTGGTCGTTAAGTCAGATACGTCGTTTGCCAAGTAATAACATATGTTTAATACATTTCGAAAACATTGTTCACACAACGTATAAAGAATATAATTTTTTATAATTATTTTGGCCTCTTTTAATTGGATTCTTAGTTCCGAGTCTTTTTACACACATCAAGATGTCATGACATGTCCTTGACTAGTTTATCGCAACTCAAACCAACGCTGAGCTGGTTTACTTCAAAAAACAGCAAATTGGATTTAGTTCGTGACTTCATTGTGTGCACACGGACATTGAATATAGATAAGACACACAGATAACGGGTTTTCCAAAACTACGAGTGCAAATTTGCGAATCGCGCAGAAACATTACCGGTCTTTTACTGGTTTTAAGGAGCAAACAATTGTTATGCAAGCACTTTCACTAGCCACCCTTGTACAAACCTCTCTACGCCTTTTACTTGTCAAAACCGTCGGAATAAAAAATCGAAAGTGCGCTTGATAGCGATGCTGGAAAGGCGATAATTAATATTAGTAATACACGAAGTTAGATCACGTACTCGCACGTCATTCGCTGTTCGGAGGACGATTGACGAATACCAATCGAACGTTTGAAATAAGAATGTCCTTGCGCAGGAGTCGAAAGCTAATGTTTGAGTACCTACATTTTGCAAGACAATGATCGTAACGAACGTCCTGCGCATACCTTATTTGTTGAATGGTGTTTTTAGTGCTGTAGTCAGTTATGGTTTTATTCTGCCAAGTGTTACGTGATAACTGTCTTTTTGTCACTTTACTTCGTTTTATATGTCAACTTACTTTTACGTATGTGAAGCAAGTTTGTTATACGTGACTGATATAATTGCTTTATTAATAAACGTCTTATTCCGAACTTTAAACCCTACGTGACACTGTAATACTTTTGTCGTGGTCATCGAACCTAAAGACAGAAAAACCTCAGAGTCAAATAGCTGTCTACAGCTTTTGCGTCTTACAATATTACCTAGTTTAACTTTTCCTATGTTAATTTTGACACGTTTAATCAGGAATGAGTATGAGTAGGTACTGCTTTATCTACTATTTATCATGTAGACTTGACAACAGTCTTCAATCTGCATAAGCCTCGCAAGTAGCATACTATTTATGCCTAAGGACGAGCGAAACATGTTACTGAGGTGTGCGTACTAACAGACATTCACCTACTTACGCACATAGCGTCCATAATACCCTACTCAATATCCATAGCCATTGCTGAGTTATACAAGTAACATGTTCAAGCGACGCGACGGTCTGTTGCAAATAGCAGTTACATTAAAAAAAAAAACTATGTATCTAATATCTTACTAATATCTGATCTTACCGCGCAGTTTGGAGAGCGAGGACGCTCCCTGGCGACCCTGGCTCCCTGGTGACGATTAATTTATATTATATATTTATATTATAATTTATGTAACACCGGAACTGGCAGGTACATCATAAAATGATGACGATATTGAAGTGATATCGCCAACTGTAAAATTAGAAAATATGGAAAATGCCTCTGTCCCTACAACTAGTATACGGCAACGTCCACTCGGTGGCACAGAGTTATAGGACTGCTCCAAACTCATCGGCAACCGAGACCCAATAAACAACATGTCGAAGTTGACAGGACAGGAAGAGCTTAAGCTTACTCAAAATGAGTGGTTCTTAAATGACTTCGTCAAATTTCTGACTAGTTTCCGTGAAACAGTAGAAATCATATCATCTCAAGAGCCATGCACAATAAAAGTTGCTCTTGTGTTCCGTTTTGAGATAATTGACATTTTAAATACAATTTCAGATAGTGAATCACTAGTTATGTTTCGTCCTAAACTCAACATGTTGATGAATATTGACAAGAGATTACCCGTTAAAAAGCTGATCGTAGCAGCAGCTCTTCTAGATTTATGTCTCTCGATGAAGTGGATATATTTTTAGATTCAGAAAATATAACAAGGGGTTTCTTCCTTACGGCATGTATCGAGTAAGTCATAAAGGTTGAAAATCTACCAAAAGTAAACCCGTGGGATGCTTCACCATTTAGGGGTTCCTGCAGTAGCTCGTCTGTTTGATACAAATTGTCTAAAAAATATTTCGTAAGTCTAGGACATGGAGATGACTCAGTAGAACAGGAATGTTGGCGATACCTGCGGTGGACCTAACCGAACCTAAGGATAGAAACCTTCTATCCTACTGGAACACAAAGAAAAAAGTTTTTCTTGGCTTTCTGCATTCGCTAGGGCTATCTATACTTGGTGTATCTGTTACAAGTACGCCAAGCGAACGGGTATTTTCCGTAGCTGGGCAGGTGTTTTCAGCCAAAAGTCACGATTAAGACCAGCCAATGTGAATATATTTTTATTCATGATAACCAAAAGTTTTTTAATAATAATTATGTTCCTGTTTTTGTAATCCTATATTTTTAATAAATTATTCCTTTCTGTGCATTAAATGCTTTTGTTCTTTTTTTCGCGATTCACGGAAATAATTCAAAGTTTTTATACTTTATCACACCTGGATAAAAGATTAAAATATGTTGTATAAATTATAATATTCGTTCGGTCGTTTCAATTGATAAATCTCCCCGTGTTGCCAACAACCATATGCGAGTTAAATAGAGAGTGATATAGATATAAATGAATGATAAACTTTTTACATAAATTCGGAATGAGACAAGCTCTTACTTTAAGAAGTCGAGTAAATAACTTACAAACCATTTGGAATCCGGTGGTAAGTACCAACTATAAAATGTTCAATGCTGGCATTCACTCACTACAAAATCAATAACTGTGGAAACCGAAAAATGGAAAATATGTACGAGAAATTTTAATTAATATATCTAGTCAATTAGGCGTGATTCAAAGTCAAAGTCAAAGTTTTTTATTTCAAGTTGGCCTTTTCAGGCACTTTTAAAAAGTCGAGACTCTAGGCGCACGGTTCCAAAGGGGGTAGGTCCTATGGAGAAGAGACCGGCAAGAAACTCCATGGATACTCTTTTCAAAAACAAAAAGTTAATTTACAATTAAAATCTTAAATTAACATGCATTATATAAGAAAAAATACAAACTTAATAGAATGCTACTTACACAATGAGGCAATACAACATGAGTTAAACAATTGTTTCGAATATAAACTAAAAACGGGATAAACAGATCAAAGCGGATAAAACAGAAATAAAAAAATACAAAAAAGAATACATAAATTTTTTAACAAAAAAAAAACCGACTCCAAAAAACTCAAAAACAAAACTAATAACTAAAAAGCAAAAAATAAATCTTTTATTATACAATATAGTAGTTGAAGAATATTGAAATCGGTGCCAAGTAAAACATAAAAGTAATATACCTTGCTGCTATAATAGCGACATTGAAACAACGAGTTCACGTAGAAATTGTCGAGTGCGGAGCGAATTATGCGTCGGACACGACAAATGCACTTCGCCAATCGTGTCGGTTTATCATTGCATGTTTTACTTGGCACCGACTTCAATATTCTTCAACTACTATATTGTATAATAAAAGATTTATTTTTTGCTTTTTAGTTATTAGTTTTGTTTTTGAGTTTTTTGGAGTCGGTTTTTTTTTTGTTAAAAAATTTAATTATTTTACAATTTTGAGTGATGGGTAGACCTAGTAAAGACGATTCTCTTGAAAAACTTTACAAAGGTCAAATGTATGTTGCCCCAAGTCGAGTCAAAACCTTAGACGGTATTGCACTATGTGATTTTAAAATCAAATAAATTACTTAGCCGACCACATGATGAAAACGCATTACGAGAAATGAAAAGATTAAGACGACTATTGTAACTAATACTGTGATAGTTTTGACTTTTAGAGGTTTAAAATGAGCCCAAACTCGAGGGGTTTACAAGTAGCTACTGAAGAGTTCCACCATCTATCTCCTGGCTCCATCATCAGACCCTCTATACCAAATGTTTTATACGGGACTCATCAAAATATATCGAGTGATCCCAAACTCGGAAGTTTTATTCCCTAACTCTTTACCGTTGAGGAGTACTATGACATCCATCATCAGCTCAGCATCATTAAATGATGATTTTCAGACGCCAATACCTAACTTATTAAGAAAAAAAGCTCAAACGGGCTATTTGTCTTACAATATTTGAGGGTATCCCTCGATTTCCCTAGGATCCCATCATCAGATCCTGACTTGGTGATAATGGGACCAAATGGGAAGCATACTCTTTCAAACAAAACAAGAATTTTTAAAATCGGTCCGTAATTGACGGAATAATCGCCCAAACACTATGTAGCTGCTATCAACCATTAAGGAGTTCCCTAAACAGTACTGCACCTGCATCACGGACCTTGCAGTGGCAGTCATTACCCATCTCGGTGTAAAGATCTTGTCAACACGAATAAAATAAGCCCAAACACGAAGTAGTTAAGATGTACCGTTGAGGAGTTCCCTCGATCCTCTGTCGTCTCCATCATCAGATCTGCCCTAAACCTCCATAGTATTGTAGTCTCATCAGATATACACATAAATATCAAGTTTTTACCCCATGCTCGCCTACAATTTTCAAGAGATGCCCTCGATATCTCAGGGTTTCCACCATCAGGTCCTGACCTGATGACAATGGGACCAAATGACAAGCATACACTTTCAAATAAAAAAAGAATTTTTGAAATCGGTCCAGGCGTCTTCGAGAAATCGAGTAACAAACATAAAAAAAAAAAAAAAAAAAAAAAAAAAAAAAAAAAAAAAAATACAACCGAATTGAGAACCTCCTCCTTTTTTTTGAAGTCGGTTGAAAATATTGAAACATCAAGAATGTCCAGATATGTAAAGTGAATCTAATATAAAATAGAATTAGTAGACACAATGGATAACCAGGGAAGCCACATGTGCAGAAGATTACATTTTAAGCGTGTCTTTTACTTGTTAAAATATAATACCAAAAAATCCTGGAATATAGACCATCATATTATAGAATAACTATAAATAATAATTGGCACCTTATTCGTAGTCGTGAATTTTTCAATAGTAACTGTCGCCTTTAACAAACACACGTTAGCTAACAGTTACGGCGCGTGCGGCGGACCTAAATTGTATTAGTGGTAGGTACTTTATTTGCATAGGGACATATATCTGAATTGATTAGAAATTGGTATATAATTTTTATAAAACGTTCTTAATGAACCGATGACACTTTTGAGATACACAAAGATATTGGTGTCCCCAAAGTGCTTAAAAATTTAAAAGAAATCAAAATGATTTTTTTGAAAAATTAGATCTCATCGTAAATCCAAAAATTTAGCTCAGTGTTAGTATAACTTAGTCTTTTTCATTCGCATTACATAGACGTAACAAATAAACACATGTTGAAGGCGAGTCAACAAGCGGGTGTTTAACCTTATAATGATTTTCGCGATCACGTCGCGTCGCGGCGACTAACATGTTTGTGGATGGGCGCCTCTATTCATTCCACTCTTCGGCTTGGAACCTCTATATGTAATAGAGTGAACTGCACTGGAATAGTTAAGAAAATGCGTTGTTGTTTTTTTAGTCAAGATCACTGACACTGACTGAAAGACTAACTGATATTCCACGACATTGTCTTACAAGAAAAGAAGCTACAAATGTCTTGATGGCTCCTGAAGCCTAGCAAAGTGCAAACGATTAAATGACACTGTTATGTATAGGTATATGTATTAACTTCAGGAGGACATATTATTCCATGGTATTTACAAGATATTGACACGAAGTAGACACGTTTCATAAACTATTACTAATGGCCGTTGTCGTCAAAGTAAGTTAACGAGTTCAATTGAAAGACACCACAAATGAAACGTGCATCATGGATATTAGGTTGTTCGTGACACTCGTTTGTTTTTTTTTAATAATGTAAGTTAAATATGATCAGTTTTCACAATTTGTAAGCTGCGCAATAGTTCAAGGTAAAATTAGCATTCAATTAGCAAATATTCAGCTTCGTTATCAATGTAAAAATAAAACAAAAAAAGTAACGGTTGTGTCTTATGACTTCGATAACTTGAAAATATTTACGTTTAGGAGTAGGACAGAATACGGATAATATTATTCTTTAATCTACATAAATGCCGCCTACCGCTAGCATTCCTGAGATACGCCAAGACAACAAAATTAATATTCAAGTTAGATCATACTCGAGTGAGGCTGACTGTTCCTTATAACGTGGAAAACCAACATCGATTTGAGACAAAAATGTTTATTAAACCCAGTTCATGTACACTTGGATGGATACTAGTTGCGAGCGACAGGTATATCATACATATTTTGAAGGTTATAATTTTAGATGCGCAAGATCTGCTACACGGCACATTATCAAAACAAGTTGACATGAAAAGACTGAAGATTTGTGGACGCCATATTATGTAGTTATGTAAGGGTCGCGTAACCGGGAAACAGTGTTCCATTGTGTCTACTTTACGCTGCTTAATATGGATGAATGTTAACTGAATATTTATGAAATTAAAAGCTTAGTAGTTTTGTTAAAAACTTTTCCCAAATAATTAAACAGTCTACTCAATATTCCTTCCCCATTACTAAAGTACACGAGGTTATTATGTCGATCAATAGAAACTGAAACTATCATTACTTACTATTATCAGTATGCATCCAAACAATAATTGATGAAATAATTGAGGCCTGACTTCGTACATTTCGCAGGATTATGTGCCAACTTGTTAGAATAACTTTTAGCCTGCGAATATCCTTCATATGTATAATAGCATTGTGTACAAGTAAGCGCATCGGTACAACGTGGTCATTAACCCGAGCCACTGGCCGCAAACACACAATGGTAATTCAGCAAATTAGGAAGACACGCTAAAGAAAAAGGAAGAAGAATATTGTCTTTTATTGACAAAGGAGATCTAAAGACACAACATACTTATAGAAACGTTATTTTCAAGAAATAATTGTTTTCAGCCTTTGGTGAAAGGAGGATATATTAATTAAATACCTTACTAAGAAGATGCTGCATTAATGCTTTGATGATGCCATATACGAAATGTGATATTTTTTCCTATACACTTGTTTCTTTTGGCAAGGAACACTTCACCTTTAGCATTGTTTATATTAGTTTGCATATTTATTAGAAGCATTAATATAACATTTTTCAATGCGAATATTTTATTTCGTTGTCTGTAGCTTACAAGTCTTCACTATGTTTTATTGTGCTGCGTGCGCGCAGACATCCGGCGAGAGGCAATTTGATGCTCGATTGCGCTGATCACTTGGCTGATAGATTGGCCCTTTGATGTTAATATTTCATAATATAAATGCAGTTCATTAACTGATAAGTGAAGGTTTTTGATCTCATGTATCTTACAGATTTACACTCTTCGGTACAATTTGTGTTTTGTCGAATCATAATGCAGGTGCTAATATTAGTTTTCTTTGCCATAGGCCAATAGCCAACAGATACGGCACCACTTTAGTATAATAGCTTACCGAAACAATTGACCAATAATAAAATGATACACCCTTTTTTTGGTATTCGCGAGTTTCACGTCATACTTAACTATAGTTTGGCTCTCGGCGCCTTTCGACTTTTTAAAGCGATCGGCTTTATATTATAGTACAATAATATTTATTATTAAATACCTATGTTTAAATGTCACATTATTACATTTACATTTATTCGTTTTAAATCTTCCTAAGCGAAGTCCTAAGTCTATGAATCTACCAATCGTAGCTTTGTCAGTGTCTATAGACACTAAAGAGTAACGTCTCTGTATACGTGTGGTCCATCAAAGAGTTTTATATTTATAACTAATGACCAAAGTCGGCTATTCACTGCTGTTGGTAGAAAATAATATGCATGAAGCCTTTTTTTATTAAAAATTTGTTGTACCCACGAAATGGAGCAATCGATTTTATGATGGGAAATCTGTGATATTTTTTTAATTAGGTGTAACTCCGATAGTTACACCAAATTAGAAAATCGACGGCACGGTTAGAGCAGCTGCATCAGCTGCAGCGGCTAAGCTGCAGCGGCTAAGCTGATCCTAAGAGATTTCTTTCCGTGGATTTTATGGCAATATTTAGACCTAAGTATTACCAAACTTCAATGTGAATGTAAAAAAGAAAAGAGATACATCATGTAAATCATGATAGATGGACGATGCTCGCGCACGATTTAATAATCTGCGTAAATTGATGAATTAAAACGGAATATAAATCGACTTTTAGGTACTGATATAATTTATTATAGATTAGAATTATTAATGTGCAGAGCAATCGCTGGCAAATTCAATTAGGTAAATGGAAAACATTATTTAGTTCTCTCTGATTTGCATACTATGTAATTATCACTAATACGATCACTATTCACGTAACATTTCTTAGAATGTTTTGACAAATTTTATAAATCTTTTTCTTAAAAAAAAAAAAAAAAAACTTTGCCCCACTGTTTCTCCTGTATCGTGGGTACATTTTACAAACATACGTGTCACACACACACACACAAACACACAAAACCAGACCCGAAACAATTATCTGTAGGTCATATAAATATTTTTTCCGTGTGGGAATCGAACCCGCGACACCTAGCGCAGAAAGCTAATCGGGTTCGATTCTCGGGTCGGGGAAAGTGTTATTGTGTTTTTATGTATGAAATTTTCAGTAGTAGCACGGTGTCTGAAACTCTGCCCGGTAAATGGCAATAGGCTCGCCCCTATTACATGGGACTCAATATCAGCATCAGCGAAATGTGGGTGTACAATTGTACTCCTCTGCCTAACCCTTCGGGCAATACAGGCGTGATGCCATGATGTTATGTTCTCTATCAATATACCATGTGATGATTTGTTAACCGTTCTATATAATCTGTTATGATTTGTGTAGGTTAGTAATTTGGTAAGCGTTATTAGGAGGCACATTTCCGGTTTAACGTAACCGTTTAAGGAACTATTACTGTTATGTATGAGGTTAAGATCTGCCCTTGAAGCGCTCGGCGACCCACACGGGCTGGTACCGTTCAAGATTTTATGACAAAAATGTAATTTACGTACCTACTCAAATTGTTTGAATCAAAACTACAGTACTATGTAATGTATCGAGAAGTAGCGTCATTTCGTTTTTGATTTACTGCTTGGACCTATTTGTAGGTTCAACACAGAAGGGAACGGGGACAGACTAGTAACTGAAACACCCGCTTGGGAGAGGCTATTCAACTGCTCACAATGAAAATGTGATAGGTGCCTACGTATTTACAAACGTACTACACGACGATATATAATACAAAAAGCGTGTAGCGTGTCAAATGTCTGTTACACAAGAATATGCCTTCAATCAATCAAAGATGATGGTGATTGTAACGGATGGAACCATAGATTTTTTACATAACCCCGTGAACAAGATGTTTTTACTTCCTTGCAAACAGCGGAACAGCCGTGATAATGGATTGCGAACAACAATCAAGTAATTAATGGGCCAAGGATGATTTGATTTCATACGTGTTCATCATCATTCATGGCGGACACGCAAATAAACGATTACCTACAATTAACACCACCGATCTGATTATGTCGGTTCTGCTGATTGTAATCTAATTCCGTAAGATATACAACTTGCTGGAGACGGTTAAAAGCAAATTGGAGAAGATTGGATCGCTGAACGGCAACAAAAACTATGTCCCCAATGATAATTACCTACACCATCCGAATTGACGGCTCTAATGCCAGCAAAACAGCGGAAGTTAAAAGTTTACTTTGCAATACTTGGGTGAAATGAAGTTAGTCTTGTTATTTTATACTGTGAGTTACAGCTCTTGCGTATATAAACTTTTTAGTGTTTATTAGTTGTTCAAGCAGACGATAAAAATCTACAAGATGTATTATTATCCGGCTTCATAAGGCAAGTTTCAGTTTATTAGGTAATTCCAAGCAGTTTGGAAAGTCAGTTTTACATCTGCGCTTTTCTCAGATAATGTTTACGATTTAAGATTACATAATACCTGGAGGCTTGGCCAGGTGAACGGTGTACCTACTGTCTTGTCGTATGAAGATTAGCCTGTTGACAACTGCGATTGGTACCTCAATGCAGTGATCTCACCTTGTTATCCATGCAAGTAAAATATTGCCCTAACTCTAAACAATCTCAAAAGTCATTACGTCTTTACTTTCATTATTTTGGAGGGCATTGTCTCGGTTTCAAATCTATTCAGCTTAGCTAATAGTATCTGGAATTAAAGCGACTCCGATAAAATTGGTTAGCCGTCCGTGCGAGAAAATTTATAGTTTTTCGGTAAATTATCTCTAAAAACTTTTATCATCAATTATTTAAGTTAATTCAGTTCTTCAACCAAAGGGGTTACGGTTGAAAACCGAAATTTAGACCTACAAGTCAATGTTTAAGGCATATTATCAATATGTTTAGGCTCACAGCTGCATGTTATCACATTCAAACTAGCACGGATATATTCAGTGATGTCCTAAATCTTAGTGATTAATCTGAAACGTTTTATGGGCCACCCGCCTACACATCATCAATAGCGAAAGGACATAGAACAATATTATTATTTTTATTTTAAACAACTTTTCTAATTATTCTGATTTCATACTTAAGTGAAGAATACTGAATTTTATGAAAATGATGCAGGTACTCTGGGATTATTAATTTATATATAAGGTTTTCTGAACAACTGATCATATACATCGGAATGTTCATATCCTGGCGCGTCATCTTAATGCACTGGAAGAACACTGTAATTTCCTTTGCTTGAGAATGAGCAAAAATCACAAAGCTTCCGTCCGTTCGGCCGATATTTTCTTTTCCGATGAATCCACAAGTTCATTCATCTTTATGTTGTGATTGACTACCCACAGAATTCATTAACAGTTAGTTTAATTACGAGATAGCAGTCTCCTTTTCTTTATATTGATGAATCGAAATGCGTTACTAATATTGGTAATAAAACTGTAGCAGCTGTAATAGCTGCAAATAACAGTATCACGTTTAAGAGATAACTGTATCATATAGATTGGTTTTATTTTGATTTCCATTCCAGCTGATTATCTCTCGAATCTCGAAGATTTTCTTGCTTTTCAATCTTAATAAAGATTTTGATTGGCAATGCAGAAGACGAAAGTTCCCAATATGAAAATGAAGAACTACCTAAGGAAATAAGTCCTATGAGAAAAAGTCCTGGGTAGTTAATATTCAGTCCTTTCTGTCTAGCCAATACTTCTACTACAGCATGAGTATAATTGAATAATTTCTTTCGCAAGAAATTGTTTATATATAAGTTTTTGACACACTAAAGCAAATCGTGTTTGAGGGTCCAATATTCTAAACTTCAATGTTGTCTCTTTGAAACTTTGTTTTTTACTCGCAGTTTGCGGAATACAACTTTAGTCAGGTCAACTTTCATATATTAGCTTCTTCATACATCGTACTGCTCTACATTAGATTGGCGTGAATTTTCTCAATACGATATATACAGTATATAATAAAGATCGTGCCGATTTGCCGAACGACCGTCGCAAATCAGGATTGCACCGTGAAGACATAATAATCTACGTAAGTTAGAAATCGACTTTGAAGTAAACAGTAGAAATTTAATCCAACTTTAACTCATTTAACACATGTAAACCAAACATTGAATTACTAAAGAGCCTATTGAGTACATAGAAGGATTTGATTCATTCCAATGCAGATAAAGTTTAGTATTATGCGGTGTACGTCTCCACATATTATAAATAAATATTGTTGAAATCGCATTGTTCAATACGTACTCAGTGATTGACCTAAATGCAGAACCTTGTCAAGTGTGGCGTGATTAATATTATGTGCAAAATGTTATATCATTTAAGTCTTTATTATGTAGTTTTAACAATATCACCAGTAAAGAGATTCTTCTGTCGGGTCGACACGAGCTATCACATTGTATGGAGGAACGAGGTGTGGCATTCCTCCATTGAAAAGGGAGGATCCTCCGACCAGGCAAGGTGGTTAGCCTGGCGGGCCAAAGCCCGACGATTGATGTCGAACATTCGTATATGTGTTAGAATCGTTGTAAACTTTTATAGTGCGATTCAGGGTTTGTTGTTGTAGCTTCACTCCGATAGATGGCGCTTTACTTTTTGCCATGTTGCGAGTAGTAGTCGCTACAAATGGAATCGTTCATGTCATAATGGAAAAATTACTTAGCCAGTCAACAATGGTGGTATCGAGGCTTACTGCCCAGGGCGCGCCAGACAATCTTAAGTATTATCGTTCGTAGAGGCTCTTTCCTTGCACCCCTTCAGTCTCTATGAGATCTTACATTTTTAGTTCTAAGCAGTTTTTTATTCTAATAGTGTAGCAGGTAAGTTTGGTGTTAATAACTTATTATGGGTGCAAGTCTAGCCAGAGTCCTTGACTTGCCCCCTGTTGTCTGTAAAAACATTATATAATTAAATCCGTGAAATTATTAATTTTATACGGATCAGTCAAGCAAGCAAAAGGTCAGCCGTAGAAAATTATCGAAATTACGATTGTTACATTTAATTACTGGAAACAACTGGACTGTTTAAAAAGTGTGATTTACGAGTGTTTTGTTGATTTAGGTGATCCTTATCATAGAAGCGGGAAAGCGGAAAATCCTTGCCTTTGGCTAACATCGGAGTGCGAAAGTACAGTATCTCTAAAATATTATATGAAAGACTAAAGACAACAATCCGAATAATACCAGTAAACTCCTTTATCGCGCATGACCGACATGGTTTACTGACTATTTTAGTTCAATGGCTCTAGTAGTTTTCCTCGATTTTTACCATAGCTAACGTAAGCCAAAAATGTATGAAAATAATTTGCAAATGCGCGCGCACGAACTTTCCGTACTTTTTGAAAACTCGTACTGACACTGATTCTCGGAAACAACTAGGGTAAACCTCGGATGATAAAAACCGATACGACGGATAAAACTAATCTTTATTCAAATCATTCAATCTGTGAATCAGTAAACTACGGTATTGACTCAAGTGTCTAATGAAATGTCTAATACAATTATACCTATTGATATAATGTTTAACAAATAGCTATAATAAACGCGGGTAAGGTCGTTACAGGATTACACAAAACACCGAGGTCGCTTTCTCATTGTCTCCTTGGTCAGCCCCCACGCGATACGGCGTGATAGTACCTGAGGCCCACATGTTGATATAATTACAAGCATTGTAGTGAAATGTTACATCAACTTGATTGTTTGTCTGCTGCTTGGAAATGGGGACGTAGCTACCGAAAATATAATGTTATAAATCCTAATGGTAACGTAAATGGTTTACTTCTAGCCTAGGAGTATTTAAAAGAACAAGAACCGTAATGTTTTGTCGTAGTGATGCTAGAGGCGTTGAAGGTATGAAAATAAAATTTTCTAGCAGGTAAAGTTATGCTAATTCTAAAAACCTAGTAGTAATTTGGATGCATGATCCCACTGACCTTGTAGGTTACTTAGGTCCACGACCTCGGCTATTTTATTAGTCTCCACTAATTCATATCCGTTATCCGAAAAATAAGATTCTTGTCCACCTACGTTTATGTGTCAAGAAGTTCAAGTAAGAATACATTCAAAATAGTAATTGTATTTTAAACACTTCTTCAATTCACGGTTCATTAAATTCTTTGCTACTAAATTATAATTCGGACTGCATTTTTAAGTTTGAAAACTGGGCTCAGAAACAACATGTAACGAAGTGAATTCCTGCGAATCTGACTGGTAAGTTTGTCTATAATGTATAATCCTCTACCAAAAATGGTATGCCGCAACGTGCGTAGGAAGTAAAAGACTGCTAATCCAAATAAGTGTGCAAGGTCCTGAGGTCGATGACCATGTTTGTTTTGGTGAACTGTCAAAATCCTTAACTTTTATTAACTGATGTTTTAAGACGGATAATTACTCTAATGGCGCAATTTTATAAAGTTAGGCTAAGAAAAGCGTGAATTCAATAGCTAAGTATAACCAACACGTTAAAGCTCGTCGCAAGTTTAGGAATAATAAAGGTTTTATATTTATAACTCGTCAGATCCATGAGATGATATAAATTGATGTCAATACTTTAGGACCTAAATACCGTTCAGGCGTAGGTTGTAAAGGGTAAGTAAATAAAGCCGAGGCTATTCATCTGCGTTTTCCAATGCGTTCATAATGTTTCTGAAACGGAAGTCATTTGCAGATCAACACTGAACTTTTGTTAACTATGTAAATAATCGAAAATAGGCGCTACACCTTGATAGTAAAACAGGTTGGTGAGTCAGCCATCGCAGCACCCAGGCAGAAAGGCCAAATAAACTAAGAGTAAAGTTGTAGAACCACTCGCCCGCCTAGCGACGATTTTCCGTTTCACGATGACTCATCGAGGAATTTCTCTGATTGCTACCGAGAATAACATTGTTACATAGCACATTATACGCTAGTTTAAGATCCTGGAAATCTTATATAAATATTGGTTCGCGTTAATTTTTATAAGGAAAAATACGCGCCAATCAATTCAAAAGGATAAGCTAACACTTGCTACTCTTTACGAAAATTAGTTGGAAATCAATTGGCTTATGATTTAGCCACTGAGATTGGTAGAGACGGTAACGGTTGAAAGAAAATGATGCCTCTCTACTACACCAAATTGGCCAGGTTTGCTGCGCGAGTTAAAGTTCGAATGAATCTGTACTACTATGGTTCGCCACGCGGCTAGAAAACATGTTTTATAGAAAAATAATATAAGTACCAAACCCTCAGTCTAAACCAGAGGACCCCACAAATTTTTCTCATAGACCACTTTCAAAATTTAGCTGGTTCCGGTGGAGCCCCTGCAGCTGCATCTCTACCATATTGTAAATTGAATTGTAAACCCCCATTTTTTTGTCACGCCAACGTAGACCCCCGTCGAGTCTCCCGTGGAACCTTGGGCGTCCACCTGGACCACTTTGGGAACTAAATGTCTAAACGATTTGCTAATTTTAATTGATAATGCCATCAGATGTGCGTAATATACATGCACACTATAGATTTCATAAATTAAAGTTATGTTAAGTTGTTTCAATATAAATGCCCATGCTGTCCCACTCATGGGCAAAGGCCTCCCTCCTTTTTTGTAACCAGTTCCTAACGAAGGCATCCAGTTCGTCCCGCCATCTCCTACGTGATCTGCCGCGAACCCGTCTTCCTGTCTCAGGGCATCAGTTTTGTGCTTTATGAACGTGCCCACAGTTCGAACGGCTAGCGGCAGACATGTCTTGCTCAGTCCCTTTTAAGCTAGGCGGCTTTTGCAGCCACGTGCTTCGAACCCGATCCGTTAATTCAAACAGAGTATACTAGGCTTCGTGCCTCAATGGCAACCGTTGGCTTTGGACTGGATGTTAGTTTGTGAGGAAGTCTGTGCTCCATAGGTAGCCTTTTAATTATAATATTTTAATAATAACCATTTAATACTAATTAAGCTCTTGTAAACAAGTCAAAACAATAAACTAGTCAAAACAGGTAATAAATATTAGCAGATTTTTCCTTGACACTTATCTACATAACACTAATTAATATCAAACTAGCTTCCGCCCGCGACTTCGCCCGCGTGGTATACGAACTCGTACATTTTCCGGGATAAAAAGTAGCCTATGTGCTATTCCAGACTATAATCTATCTCTGTGCCAAATTTCATCCAGATCCGTTGAGCCGTTCTAGCATGATTGAGTAACAAACATCCAACTATCCAAACTTACGCATTTATAATAGTAACTAAGATTAAATCGCATTTAGTAATAGAAACAAAAAAACAGTAGTTACTGATGTGTGGAATGTAAATAACCTAGATAGCTAGCACCCCTGGTAATGAGGGTTAAGCCAAAAATGCAAGAACAAATTGTGTGGACATGTTTGAGTAAAGTCCTATCGAAATCGCATGTACATTATTTTTATTCATTTTTGACATACATTAACTATAGTTGTGATCATAGATTTAGAATTTCACTTATGGTTGCAATCATAGAAATATCGTATTAGATTCACAAGTCAGGTAAACTAAACAATATTATGAAGCAGTGGGTGTTTGGTAACATCTATAAGTTAATTAGAAATATGAAAAAAAAAAAAAATAGCATATCAAGCCCTATTCTAACCCAATGACAAAAGACATTTTAATTTTAACACATACCACACTGACCACTGTACAATACTACAATATACAATAGAATCATTAAAGTTTTCCTCATATAGATATTCTAAACATTAAGAACAGTATTATTCTGATTTTTAAAATGACTAGCTTCAGCACACGGCTTCATCTACATGATTCTTATTTAAAATTTATAGCCTATAATAGCACTTGGGGATAATGTAGCTATCTATTGGTGAAATAATTTTCAGATTTGGATCATTAGTTCCAAAGATTAGCCCCTACATACAAACAAACAAATTTTACATCTTTATAATTTTAGTATACTTACAGGTGTATTTAATTAGAAGGTTCTAATTTAAATGTAGATAATTGAATACAGGAAACATAATTATGAAGGTTTTGTTGTAGCACTATGATTTTGTTGGTAAAGATTAGTATCATAAACCCATATAGGAACTTTAATTTTAAATTGAGAATTTTGTATCTATGACTTAACTAGTATTAATTTTTATTCTAGTTTCACTAACTAGAGTAATAATTGTTTATGTTTGTTAAACAAATTATTTGTAGACTTTTTTTCTTGTACCTACAGATACTTTCTTCTTCCAAATTCATACATGATCATTCATCATCTTGAATTCTTCTAAACTTTTACTTCTGAACTTCACTTCATATCAAACTTATTCAGTGCTACATGAATGAAACAATAATCATATTAGTTAGATAACTAAAACAGCAGAGTTGTTGCCAACAGTTATTGTAGCCTACAATTATAATGGGTGGAATGTATGTTATTATAATTAATGCAATATCTCCGTGCTAAGTACTATGAAGTAAATAAATTATTAGTTTTATGTTTCTTTGCACTTACCTCGAAAACGATGCAACACAGAAACATTGGGTAATAAACCAATTAAACATACTATAACTGAGGACAGCTAAATGTTGTAAAAGTTAAAAGTATATCACAATAATCACAATCCTTTTTTTTTGTGAACACACATAAAACAACACAAACAATACATTATACAACAACACACATGCAATAATTAACGATGTGCCGGTCGCTGTTTTGGTTGGTGGATCGAGTCGACTCGAGTCTGTTTACACGGTATTCGAATCATCACTCGACTCCGCGATTCGAGCCCAGAACATGAGTAAGTTCTATGTTTGGTATTCGAATGTTGACTCGAGTCCAGGACTCGAGCTAATTGAAAAATTGTCAATGTGAGTCGAGTAAATGATAGGATGAGCTTTTTTAGGTGCTTTAACAAATTAGTTGTAATTTTGAAGTCGTTAAATACGGAATCACAGTTATTGCACTTTACACCTGAGGATTTTTTCGGCGCTATTTTGTAATAAAGTTAATTACAATAAAATCACTTCACTACTAGTACTAACAAACAATTAAATTCACTCACAGTAACAGCTTACTGACACAAAACAGAGAATTCAAAACAAAAAGCTGCAGGTTTCAATTTTGTATTATTAGGCGTCACTTCATTGCATAGAATCGAGTAAGCGAGTACAAAATCGATTCTTCCGGCGTACTCGAGTCAAAATAAATTGGTATTCAAGTAGGCGAGTCCAAAGCAGGAATCGAGTCTGACTCGAGTCAAGCCGTACTCGGCACATCGCTAACAATCATCATAAACGTCAAGGGTAGAAATTCAAAACCCGTATCAAAATAAAAATCAAAATAATATATCTGTTACTAAATTTCAATAATTTAAAAGGATTAAAATATTTTTTACATCGTGCAAACATCTAAAGAGATAATTTAGATTACATATAGTAGCTTTCATTCCTTTTTTATTAGTTTTACAATTGGTAAATTATTTACAAGTAAATTATTTAATATTCCGAACGCACATCAATAGGTTCGTTTACGAAACTAGCTACGTGACAATGACAAATATTTGTGTACCGTGAACTATGTGCTTTAAATATGTATTTTTAATGTAATTTCCAGAAAATCGTATAAAACAATGTTAAAATTCGTTAATTTTAATAACTAGGCATATTATCACCTTAAATAAGTTGTTTGGATTAATTTTACAATTTGAGAAAGCGACCGCTAGCTAGTTTTGTGTATTGTCACGGACAGTCACTGTCATCAACAATAATTAAATTTATTGATGTATATAGCGTAACAAAAATAATTTATTTGCATTAGCAATTAATTTAATTTACAGTAAACATGAGCAGCATGACTCGTTGGTTGGACGTGGAAGTGGGAACAGATGACATTGACCTCAATACTTTACCGCCAAACTTAGCTCTAGTGGATCTGCAAAATGATAACGAGTTCAAACTCCTTGTTGGAGATCTAGGTCGAGGGGAAGAAGGCCCTAAGTTGAAGGTTAGATATCTTCAAGTATGCCCGTAACCATACACTGACTAAACTTTTAGTCAAATGCGCAAACGAACTAAACAAACAATATTTTGGCGTCCTTAACCTCCTGGGGCCCAGGACCATTTATCATAAGGAATTACAATGAAAACTATCCCTATCTACTAATTACGAGGCCAGATAAACGAAAATTTTTTTTTAAAAAATCTAGTTCGGATAATGTATATTTTCTCAATGTCATATATATACGACATAGGTTCCCTATACAGACTGTTGTGTGTGTCATATATGGATATATAATATAAGTTATTTTATAGTCAGCAAACTAGTTTATCTTACTCACATTACTAGCATCTTTTTTACACTAAAAATAATAAAGGAACATTACAAATTTTATGGCACAGCCATTTTACAACAAAAAAAAAGCACAAAGTAACATAATGTTTTGATTGTTTGTTTCCTGGTGCTGTACAAATAAATACTGCATTTGATGCAATATCCTGTTTTAGCCATTGTGCAGTAGGAGACCAAACGCTCGGCCTTGTGGTGGCGAAAAATTTCAACAGGCACGGGCTTTATATTAGTCTTCCTATTGAGCTACTTCAGTGAGATCTTCAAAGTCTCTGCAAGATTCAGAATCTGACGGTAGAGAATTCTTTGTGACTATCGATTCGCCAAATGTAAATCTAAAGACTGTCAGCTGAGGAATTCTGTTTGCGGGTATTTCGACATTATTTCTGGTAATCTTTGAATTGAAACTAAGCATTACAAACCGCTAAATCCAATATGTCTGATATGAAACAAACCGTCCATTTTCTAGTACGAATAAAAACACCATGAGATATAATCAGCTACTATGAGGATATTCAGCTTTATTATGAAAAACATCAACAGGTATTACGTTAGGCTCCTTTGATTTACGCTAGTCATTGGGACCTTGTGTAATACCTGTATGACATTCAGATTTAACCACTTATTTCATAATATTCTAGCAAAAGTCAACACTTTTGGATATATTTTAATGTAAAAGCACTAAAACCAAAAAGAAAAACATAAAAGCGTTGACGAAATTGTCAATATTTTACGAGGAAATACAAAAATCCTTACAATGTGCTTCTGGCCGAGGCGCCATTGTTCACTCTAACCAAGAAACTAAAGTAATATTCGTCATTTCGTCAGCCAAAAACAGCCTAAAACGGCGGGTAGATACCTTATCTATTGAATTAAATTAAAAAGTACAACAAATCTTAAAAGATGGTGGTGATATATTTTTTTCCGTTCTATGTATTATGGATATGACGCCAGGCCCCAGGAGGTTAAATTCTCTATAATTGCGGTATTTCTCATTTTAGGTATTTAAAGGAGCTATGCAGATATCAGATACAGTGTTGCCAGACCTTCCTCTTGGCATTGTAGGTTTCTACACAAATGAGACTGTACCACGGTCTTTCCCCATTGTTGCTGTGGCATACAGTTCCTGTGTGTTTATGTACAGGAACTTGAAGCTCTTCTATAAGTACTATTTGCCATCTACTGAGCTAAGTATGTGTGAGATGGAAGTTTGGAAACAGGTTGGTATTCTGAATTGTACATGTTGTACATAAAAAATTAATAAAATACTTAATCCTGAGATATTTTATGAAATCATTGATATGTTGTTAGAAAAATACAATGAAAAGAAGGCCTTATGTGGAGGTCCAGTTACATGTATACATAAAAAAGTACTAAAACTGGTCATGAATAAATACTAATAGAATTTATGTGATGCAATATTACCTGCTAGCTCCTGTTGTATTCTAAAGCTTGCCATGGAATAGGGCTCCAGTGAAATCTGCCTAATATCAAACAAATGGATGATTCTCTTCTGGATCAATTAAGTCTGAATCATTTCATTGGCCTTTAGCTGTAATTTTGTAGATGTAGATATAGTAGCTATTGTAAATTCTAAAAGAAAAACATAATATTTCCAGCTGACAGATCCCCAAAACCACAATTTGGAAGCAATAAAACCATTTATAGAAAGCCTGAAGTTGATACCTCACACTATTCTTACTGCACAGTCACAAAATTTACTCTCTCTAACACCAGACCAGCAGTTAGAATACCTGGAGAACAACACAGAAGTGCCAAGTAAGAACAATACAGAGATTGTGTGTGTTGGTACTTTGAAGATGAGCTCAGTAGATAGGTATGCTGTGAGCTCTGTGGTGGTGGCTACAGAGGATGGAGATGTGATTCTGTTGGATCCTCAGACATTTACTCAGTTGTCTCAGGTAGGTTCTTAACTGTGAATTAATATTGGAGAAATCTCTGTCTGGTAGTGTAATCTGGGAGAGGCAGAATGTGCACTTTCTTGGGCTTTATAATAATACTATAAAATAGAACTTTATAATTAAAGTAGTACTCTTTATAATTGTGGGTATCTGTAATCATAAAAAATTACAACTACAGGTTCTAATATTGATTTGTAAATGTGTAGTTGTGGTATTTGTGATTTTTTTGTCATATTTAAACACTTTCATTTTATATTCTTGTTATTTGATTTGTTCAGGCCAAAATATGTGGGGTAAAGAAAACACCCTACCAAATGATTACCACTGGACTGTATAATGTTGACTACAGAATAACGATAGCAACAAGGTGTGACTTATTGCTATTAAAGAGTTAAAGGCACTGTGACACTGCTCTGCATAGATGAAACACACCTGTGCATAGTTTGCAATGATTGCTTAATTTAGTGCACTGCATTATTTTTAAGCTTTAGAATTTTCAACGTTGTTATTAGTTGAATTAAACTGTATGTTAAAACACTGCATCAATTTATGATAATAAAAAAAAGTTCCATCTATGATTTTTAACATTAGAAAATACATATTAAAAATCTTGATAAAAAGAGATGTTTAAACCATATTTTTTTTCAATTCCAGAGAGAAGTCAGTATGTGTACTGAAAAGAGAATGGAATGAAGGTCGTATTCTATTCAACACGGACGATCATATCGTCGCCATAGAGGTGGTCACTGCCGACAGCAGCGTCATGGTAATATGCACTGATCACACCATGTCGTGTTATAGTAAAAAGGTATGTTATGGAATCCGACATTCTGTCCAATTTCGCGTATTATATAATCTTGTGTATTCCGAGACTTTGAAAGAAGTTATGTGTAGTAACGAGTGGTCTATGTGCACCCAGCAGACCCTGTGTCTGTACATAAGTGTACAATGAATAATCGCATAAACACCAGTAAAATGTACTTACTGACTAGAACAAGCTTTTGAATGTTAAGTAATTCATTTTAGTGTCGTTTCTTTCTCTTGTCTAGAAGGACTGGGCAGTCTGCCGCGTGTCGAACCATATTGAGAGGTTTATCTCCATGACATAAGCAGTTCTAATGTGAAAGTTTAGAGTCGAAAATCAATCTGCAGTTGAATATTTCCAGGGTAAAAAACAATGGTGTTTGACTCTCGAACACCGTCCAGTTGCGATGACACTAGTACCGGTAATGCATCTGGGGGTTACTCTAACAGCCGTCGCGTTGGCCTCGGGACACGTGCATCTGTATGACGGCAAGGCGAGGCGAGACACCGTGTTTGTTAGAGGTGTGTAGAATAGCGGAGATGCTGTATGTTTTTGTTTATTATATGTACACCTAGACTGCCTGTTATCTGTTTTGTTTCTATACAAAGGTTGTCTGGAACAGATCGCTGTGTGCGATAAGACCGCCTATTGAATATTAGCTGAAGGCAGAGGCTCGCCTAGCCCGCTAAATTCTAGTTTGTGTGTGACCAGGGCTCAAATAGACTTTAATATTAATTTCCGTGATAATTGGCGGTTTTTAAGATGTCTCTCCTATAATATTTTTTTTTATATTTCAGATGTAGTATCCGTGATGAAGTTTGGTCAGTTGGGACAAGAGGAGCATGTGCTTATTATAATAACTGGAGGCAAGTAAATCCGGGAGATAAATTTAACCAAATACATTTATAGTAAATCTGATAAGGCCACCAAAATATTTGTACAACTTAGTTATTTTGTCAAGAAGTATTTTTTTCATACCATTGTTAACAATGTTTCTACGTTAAATTTACAGGCGGTAGTCTCATGCTGAAGATACTGAAACGCACGGCAGACTTCAGCGCACACGCAGCTGGGGTTGAATTGTCACCGAACGCCCTAACTGGGCAGAGACCCTGGCTCATACCAAAGAAATCCAAGCTTTTCCTCGAACAATCTGTTAGAGAGAGAGAGAATGCTGAGTGTCAGTAAATTTTTTGGATTCTTATTTTAGCCTTTGATTTGCAGAAAATAATGAAACTAATGTTTGAATGCGGCTGCTGAGCGTGAAGCAGCCGGAAATAATCGGTATGCGTGTTCCGTTCCTAGGTCGGGCAAAATACTTTAAGATTTTTTATTCTTCGTAAAAATGTGGGTACTTCAGCACCACTCTGCCTAACCCTTCGGAATAAAACAAGCTGCTATGTTTAAGTTGATATTGTTTTAAGCTTTATTGTACATGCCTTGCGTATTTTGAGTTTTTTTAAGTAATTAATAAAAAGTACACATAATTAATACAATAATAGCCAAAATTAAAACTCTCCAATTTCTACAATATTACAGTAATGCACGAGACGTTTCAACACGAGTTGAATAGACTGCGTTTGTTAGCTGCGAAGACATTGTTAGAGGCACACGTCAAGTCTGACAACTCAGTAGGCACTGGACCTATGGAGTCCATGCGGCTTACTGCCGAGGTGAGAGAACTGGAATTCGTTTACTTATATCCATAGCCATAGGTATCCGTGAGCTGTGGGCCAAGGTCAAGGCTAAGAAAACGAACGAGATGTCGGGATGAGCTCTATAAATTGAATAATGAATATGTAACGACTAGACACGGCAAAAGTACAGCGCCATCTATCTCTTATAATATATTTGGGCGTATTTCTTGTTATGGATGTTAAAAAGGGCGATAATATTTGGTATGTATTACCACTCTTGTCTTGTCTGGTGCACTCTGGGCAGTCAGCCTCGTACCATAAATGCTGTCTGGCTAATCTTCCCACTACGGCATGAGCACGACGAAGCAGCGACACGACAGCAGAAAATGAAGTTTGATCTGACAGAACTGGCGCCTTTGCAATCCTTTAATTAACTATAAACTAAATGTAAATTATTTATTATTTCAGGTGGAAGGTTTGGGCCCCGTGTTTCGCGTGACGCTCATAATAGAGAACACGTACAAAGAGAAGGCGGTGATAGGCCTGTCAATACTCTTCCACGTACAAACCATCAACTATAAAGTGTCTAATCCCTATATTAAGGTAATTCATACTTCAGTGGGTCTATATTAGCGCATCTCTGAATAAACTTTTTTTTTTAAAAACGTTGCCCCATACTAGGATTTCTCCTGTGTCGTGGGTACAGTTTACAAACATACATGTCACATGCAAAAACAACCAGACCCGAAGCAACTATCTGTAGATCATACAAATATTTGTTCCGTGCGGGGATCGAACCCGCGACACGTAGCGCAGAAAGCTAATCGCTTAGCCACTGCGCCAACCTTGGGATCATACAGGCGTGATGTTGTTTAATAATTTAGTATTAATTATAATTATAAGTAAAACTCTTATTGTAAGATAAGTAAAACTCTTATAATTAAGTCTAGTTACATCCTGGCTTGATTTTGTATTGTATTACTTCAGTTGAATTGATTTTCAAATCGTCTTTGAAGGAAACGACTAAAATCTTATTTGAATTTATCGATAATTTAATCGATATTGTATTTTGCGACTTTGTATCTATCAGTGTCAACAAGCCAGTGCCTTCACTTCCTTTTTGACAAGGACACATGAGGTTAATACATTCATCATACTGCATACAATGTATTTTTATCGTTATCTGAATTTGAATATATGATAAAGCAGACAAAGTAAAGATGTTCAAAATAAACCACAATAACCTTACAGGTACCTCTCCTCTCCCCGGGCGGCAAGCTGAAATTCCCGACGAAAATCGAAGAAGTATTCGACGATAATATTAGTCCAGACGTATTATTCCGCCCAATGACTGGACAGGGCGGAGAAAGAGCATTAGTCAAGGTTTTACTACTAAAAGAGGGTAGGAAGACACCGGTCCTAGCTGCGACGGTCCAAATGCCCCCAACTGACCCCATGATGTTGCCTTTCGATAAGATGCAGGCAGTCGCTGGCATTGACGCAAATGATGATTCCAATTGGACGACCAAGACGTAGACGTTTGTGAAATTGTAAAATAACGCCATCTATTGGTGAGTGATAGAACTTGTATCTGTCACGGCTAATAGATGGCGTGTCTGTAAAAAGTAACAATTATAATACTAAAAAAACCTAAAGTCGGTTATACTAGAAATATGGAGATGGTATGGCCTGTTAAAATATGCTCTGCTATTGTAAGATGGTAGAGAAACGCCGGTAATCATTGTAACCATATTACTACCCCTTTAAACTCTAAGATGGGGAAATTCCATCAATCGTGCTCTAGGCGTGATCGTTTCAGCAATGGTAGTTGTTAGGTTATGCGATGAAACTGGGCCCTGGCTGGGCTGGCCTTTAATAATACTCTGAAGAATATTATATGTATAAATATTGTACATAAATAGCGTGTTATTGTTATTAAAATTTATTAGAAAAAAATACTTAATGTTTTTTCTTATCCCTATCATTATGAATAGATCGTAGTTAGGTATCATGTTTTTACTATAGAGAACAATAATTATGAGTTATGGAGTAGGGATTATCGGGTATCCAGGGACATAGAGGAGGACGGACAGATGTAGGACAAAGTTACGCCAGTTTGCATGACAGTTTGACATCTATATCTATCTATATAAATAAAAATCAATTGCCAAAAATGTATGTAAGCGCATAACTTGAGAACGGCTGTACTATTTGGCTAATGCAGGTTTGTACGAAAGTTGGTTTAGAAAATCGGAAATTTGAAATTGTACTCGTGCGAAGCCGGGACGGGTCGCTAGTTTATAATAGATATAAATTTACCCTATCCACAATCTTTCAGACGGTACCATAGCATTATGTGTAAGCACTTCAATAGATTACCCGTGAGGAATTATAGTAACTAAAAAATAACACAAGGATACTGTTATCAGTATTATTGCCAACGTGTGGACAGCCTGATAGCTACCCATATGAGTGGCCCCAACTTTTTCGGTATTAGTGTATGATCGATAAGTTCGTAAATCGTAAGTAATAGGTAAGCAAATGACCTTTCAAAGGACAGCACAAATATATGTATACTACCATTTTGAAGTGACACATTGGATAATGATTATTGTTAGCTGATAAGATTTCACCGAACTATCTCTCATATCGGCGGATTAATAAATTTGGCCCGTGTGGGCCGTGTGTGGCCCGTGCCCGTTTCTTTTCATAAAAAATAGAGAATTTTGTAGGTGAACGGCGGGCGATAATCAATACTTAATGGAACTTCTCAGTTTTCCATTTATCTAGTCGTTTGTAACTTAGGTAGGTACTTGAATAACGGACAAGATTTACAGGAATATGTATTTTGGCTATTCTATCTAATTCCGAAGTGGTTACAGAAAGTATCACCTTCTTACGATATTTAGTTCTTCGAAACGAACTAAATCACATTTAATTTATTTTCACCAGCTCAAACACATCTCCATAAAGCACCTATGTATCGTTATCAGTTTTGGCATCGAAGATGGACTAGGCTACAGCTGCAGGTAAAAAGGTCCTATTGTATCAGAATTCCCATATTGCTATTGTCTAGGAATGAAGGAAAAACAAACATTACAACTGCTTATGTACTGCGCAAGTTGTAAATCAATTGAGGAAAACATTGTAGCAATTAAGGCTAGCTACGTGTTTAACAAATTACTATTGTTGAACTTACTACTTAATTATTATGACTACTCATTGTATGTAAGCAGGCACTTGGTATTATTAATTGCTATTGTTCTTCCTAATCGTTACGAACCGACGACTAGGTCCATCGGCAATAAGGCTGCGCCCGAGTGTAAGGTGTGTATCCTATCGATCGCTAACTTACGCACTCACAGTCGCGATCCATTTAAACTTGTGAGAGAAATATCACGGTAGGTATCCTGGTACTTTATGGGCTCCTACCACGTACCACTTTTGATTTTAAGGAGAAAAGAGAACGAATATATAAACGTGTACACAATGCTGTGCTCATCAATCAGTTCGTGTATTACTTGCATTATCGAACCTTTAATTTCTGTTGAATGGTTTATCAATCGGAACTTCAGGCGCAGCGTGAACAATCGCAACGACGTTTAGGCACATAATAAATAATAGTATTTGGTAGAGGTAGAGGTAGAGGTATACGTAACATAATATTTATGTACGTATAATAATTATTATAAGTGACGACTTATTGATTAGAAAATGGACGCTAGTTTATTCAAATTATCACTTAAATCTTTCGGAATTACATAAT
This sequence comes from Shargacucullia verbasci, assembly GCA_947562105.1. Taxonomy (NCBI): domain Eukaryota; kingdom Metazoa; phylum Arthropoda; class Insecta; order Lepidoptera; family Noctuidae; genus Shargacucullia; species Shargacucullia verbasci. The sequence continues at coordinate 2,018,106 of OX387284.1, forward strand.
TTGATTAATGAAATGAAAAAATTAACATATGAAGTATAGATAGGGGACGTCCTACAGGTGTACCTACAGGTTTTAAGCATCTACGTAGATACCTAGGACGAATACTGCCACTGTAACGGGTAGGGCCGCACAGGTAGGTGTGCCGACCGTTAGCGGAGAGAGGAAGGCTAGTAGGTAGGTAAAGCAGACACATCTCATGAAGCATTTATTTTAGAACGGCTAGGTCGCGGTTACGTGTAGGCACTAGTAATGGGTTTTCACTCCGAGGTAGTAGTGATGGAATAAAAAGGTACCGTCCCTAGGGCATGTCGTGTAAATTAAGTTCAAAGTGGTGAAGGGTTGTTACTCAGGTAGAAGATTCTCAGGGAGACAACTTCAACAACGAATCAAAAAATCAAATTGTGTATAATATCTCCTGCGTAGTTGGCTGATCTCCGGTGAGATTGGCCGCCGTGATCGAAATCGGGCAGGAGGTCATTATTTAGTGGTTGGAACTATTTATAAAAATTTACCACTAATTGACTATTTATCGGCAGATAGCTATAATCAGCGCTAAACCGTAACTATCTATACCTAGTGCGCAATTTCTCGTAATCTGTGACGTCTGGCCGATTACAAAAAACATGACTATTTAGCGCCGTATAAGAGCTAACCTAGTAATCGAGGATACGAAGACTGATACGATTGTACTTCTCAGGACGGCTAGGACTCGGAGACCTGGCTGGCCACCTCTGAACACTTAAATTCAACCCATTACTATCCCACTGCTGGACAAGGGTCTCTTCTCAGAATGAGTATGGTTAGGCCTTAGTCCACTCCGCTAGCCCTGGTGCGGGTTGACGGACTACACTCACCATCGGAAATTTAATGAAGCCCTCTCAGGTATGAGATGTCAAGTGTGTCAAGATGTTTTCCTTCATCGCAAACGCAAGTGCGATAATCAAATTCTGATACGCACATAATTAAGAAAAGACCCTCCTGCATGGAAGGCAAGCCTTCAACCGCTAGGCTACCACTATCAACCCTTACATTATATAGCTATTTAGTTGATACGTGCATATGCCTAAATATTGGTGAAATCTTTTGATTTGCCGCTTACTAGGGCAAGAGATAGGTACGCGTATGTGCGGTGTGACATACATATAGGTAGGTACTTACCTAACTATTTTGTATTTCGTAAAAGCGTATTTTCGTCGAAAACCGATAATTGACGTCATGTCACATAATCGTCGTATAAACGAACCGTGCTAAATATTATTCAATTAATAACTGGGAATTCAGAATTTTTAATAGTCGGCAAAATTGTACTGATTCGTGAAGTACCTTGTTGCTAAAGAATGTGTAATTGTTTTGAGTGGTACGTCTGATACGTCTCAATATTCCTGTGCTTTTCTCGAATCAAGATGTCCGTTTTATTTAATTCATTCGCGGACGTTGAAACATGAATTCTGGTGTCTGTAAGACAATATTTTTCACTTTTGGAACCGAATTACTGCCTGTAAAGGCCCATATTGTAGCGAGGATGTCGGAGTATGACCACCACGATATGAACTCGAACAGTGGTGACCCCTATTATAGTGGTTAAGATTCCTACATACCCTAGCCTACTCTAGCCACCTGGAGATCACCAGCGTTATAAAGGCGGATAATAATATCCGCCATCTTCTTCAAAGAAAGGTGGTCCACTGTATCGCAAGTTGCGGTAAAAGCCATAAATGACCCTATTCCTGTACCTCCGCGTTGAAGAATGCGAGCTATGTATGTTAATCTATACTTAGTATGGAACTATTTGAATGTACAGTAAAGATTGTCTTGTCAATCGTTTAACGTATAATTATAGTACTTACTTTGGTATGTGGAAGAAAGTTATGTCGATAGCTTATTCTGTTGAGGTCCCTACGTAGGTAGGTACTTATACCTATTTGCTTACTGCGCAGGCGTGGTATCGCTTATAAATAATGTTCAATTCGATCTGTTTGCAAACATACAACCTGGTTAACTTCGCCGGTTTCTTGATACCTATAAAAATGGCTGTGAACTACAAAGGCATGGAAGGTGTGTGGAGTGGAATTTTCTTATTACCTACTTGATAAGTATGGCGATCCCATAAAATGTTTGTAATGTTATTTGCGAACACTTGTAATCGTAACCTATTTTCAAATATGTTATCATTAGACGTAGATATGAACGAAGCCATGATATTTCGCAAATAATTTTACAAAAAAAAAATGGTCGATGTAATGTGGCAACGACAGGCCACACCTTGATTTGGGGGCTGATTAAGAGTCCTAATATTTTTTTTGACAATTAAGTAGGTATGTGCCTACTTATTATTTACTTGCTTTTGCCCACAACTTCGTACGCGTGGAATTTAGAATCTGATATTTACCTGCGGCAAAATGGAGTCTATATTTTAAGTTAGACCTCTAGCAATACATCGGTGAAAACTGCGTTCAATTCCATGCAGTCGTTTTTGCGTGATGCGTGTACAGTGACAGTTTTTTTTTTAAACTGTTGTTTTGTCTTCTGTTGCTCTAATAACATTAGTTTTTCTTCAATATCTATAATGTACAGTCATCCGTCTGTTATAATTTTATTATATGTGTAGATTTAGAAAAGAAAATCTTCGATTTACTTGTCAACCAACAATGTCGTAAAAATAATACTGCACACCCCTTGAGCCTTTCCTTAATAATCCCATAACTCCAGCTACAGCATAGCGATGATGTCAAAGTTGAAAGGAAGGAAACACATAGGAAAAATTGTCTCCGAAATTAAATGAGACAAATACCGAGAGAATGACGACGATTCGGGTGCAAAGTGTGAGGTTCTAGCTCTCTTTAGCTAGTCAGACTCCCCTTTAATGACGTAGAGATGCAGATCGCTACATACGGAACACGTAATTATGTTTTAATTTTCTTCCTATACTACACACCACACACACAATCTCACACACATAAATATACTTAAACCCTTTAGTAGTACCCCTATGCCACTAATTATAATGCATGCACAATCTTGTTTTTCTTTTTCTTTCTTTTAAATATGAACATTTATTATAAGTTGAACTATTTTACAGAAACTCACGTGAACTGTATCTAATCCAAGACGAGCCAAGCGAAGCGCAAGGCTTGGCTGTTTCGTTACTTACTTCAGAAACTAAATATTCGCATCACCTCCACGACGGTAGCGAAACGGCGAAGCCATACATTTTTACTGATATGTAGAATTTGTGAAGTTAGGGTAGGTATAGTTAGGCCGTGTAGATTCAGAAGCTTGGCTCTACATGAGATCTGATATATTTTTCACAGGGCAAACCTTATGTGGTCGTCTTGGCAACATTTTACATGAAATGTTTTTGGTGGGATATTATTTAATCATTCAGCAGCGAGGGCCCTGGTACCCAAAACACAAGTTAAATCTTACCTTGAGTACCAATGTTCAACTACATTTGTATACCTGTATTAGTGCATAGTGTTTTGTTCACTTCCCACAGTGTACTTTTTATATGGAAATAAATATATTCTATTCTTCTATAATGCGTCTCTTCTCTAGAGCTTGTTGGTAATGACCTAGATATCTAATCCTTCAGCCGTTGGAGGGTAGTTAAGCAACGCTTGGGGACTTTTTCTTCACTCCCAGACTCAAAAAATAATTAACACACTCAACTGTTTTAGAAAGTTACCTATATGCAAATAACTACTAAAGTTAGTGGAGTGAATTCTTTTATCAACCCACCCATTAAGTTTTTATTTGGATTAACTAGTAATCTTTTGGTGGATTAGGTCCGTGTAATAAAGATTCAACGTTTTATACAGTGATAGCGTCTATTTATATTGCATAAAGCATAGGGTTTTCAGATATATTATATTTTTTTCCAATCAGTATTATTTTTTAATTAGGTAATTACCACGCAGTGGAGCCTAGACTTAGCAAAATGGCGTCACGGTAGACCAAGAAAGAGATGGTGAGACGGATACATTTGGTAAAGGCTGGTTAGATATCTTTGGAGTGCTACTGTATTGAACAGCTTGGAAATCAAAGGGGGAGGCCTTTGCCCAGCCGTGGTATGTGATAGGCTAGCAGTTACAGTGACAGGTTATTTTGATTATGTGCCTAGTGACCGGGTCACAACCCCTGAATCAGTACATCTACAAATTAATGTAGTTTTAAAGCAACAATCTCTAGAGTAAATTCTGGACATCCGATTTTGAATCGAATAATTCGATATAAATGTGTCATTTCAATATCATCATCATCAGCCAGAAGACGTCAACTGCTGAACGAATCCCCACGCTTGGCAGGCGGCTTGGGAATCGCAGTGGCTCACCGATTAGTGAGAGGACGCTGCTGCCCGTCCTCCGGTGTCTGGCCGCAGTTTTAGGACGTACCCGGGTCCATGTGTCATTTACTTATTTCTTATTCTATTGTCTATTTCGACGGACATACCATTACCGTCTCTTAGAACTTATTTGAAAATAAGCCATTTTATGGGTTTTACTTAAAAGACCATAAAATATATTATTATAGTTCAACAAATAATATTTCAGGCGGTTTCTCTACGTGTATGGCTGGCGTTTTGTAGACTCTTTCAAGGCAGACTCAATAATTAATTTAAGGCTAGGCAGTGACTCACCAGCTCAGCGACGACACTGATGGCTAATGATGATTGGAATAATCAAAACATCAATCTGAGATTTGAATTTTCCACCAGACAAAGTTTCAATACAAGTAAGATACAATCAGTACCTACTTAGTTATTGATAATATAATTTTGATAATATAATCGAGCACGCTTCATATCTTATAAACTAATGTGAATGCCAACCCTGGCCACGTGCCATTATCGAGCTGAAATTTAACTTGGGGATCCCACGAAAAATTGTTCAGTATCCTCTGCGATCTCGACCTAGCTTCTCTACCTTGTGGTGAGTTCTCTACCTTTGGTCCTTTATATTTTAGTGCTTGCATTTATTTTGGCTTTTTCAAATCGATACTTCTAAATATTTTTAGAATTCAATACGGATAGTGCGATCGATTCTGCTATACACAATTTTGTGACTGCCTCATTGGTCTAGTGGTCGCAAATGCGATTGCTGAGCGTGAGGGTTCGATTCCCGGATCGGGCAAAATGTTATTGGGTTTTTCTGTAGGTATGGAAATTCTCAGTAACAGCACGGAGTCTGGAACTGTACCCGGTAGATGGCAGTAGGCTCGCCCCCTATTACATGAGACTCAAAAACAGCATCGGCATCTGCCTACCTAACCCTTTGGGGAATACGTACTATGTTGTGACTGTCTATAACCGCTGTAGTGAAGGTTTATACGTATCGAGTTCTAATCAGCCCGAATACTATAACTAAACTATAAGTTTTTATTTAGGTAAGTATAATTAAAACTTATTTTTTTCAATTTGATTCGAACTTCTGATCTTCACGCGAACGGGCTAGAACTTAGTGTAAATTAAGTTAGGTATCTGTGTGGTATTCCTGTGTTGAATAGGACAGAAGAAGAGTAACCAGTTAAAGAGTAGCCATGTATATGTATAGGACTTTGGTCGTACAACTAGGGCCATATTAACATTCCAAAAGTGTAGTAATTAATGCAGAATTAACAAGAATAGGTGCATAGTTACTAGGCTTCATAATTCGATACAGCATGTTCAAAACACGAACGTGACATTTCTTACATTCCTCGTCTGTCTTATTATAGGTATGAAAGAAAGAATATAATTTATGTATTTTTGATCCAACACAAAAAACAAAATAAAATAATAAAACAAAATAGTAAAGAAAAATATTTTTTTTCGAGTAGGTACGGATCAAAAATAGGTTCCCAACTCAGCATGATGCTGCTACTTGATAGCTACAGCGCTGATTATCTGTAGGGGCCTGAACAAAAAAACACATATTTGCATTGTATGCATGTCATATTTTGCTTCCCTGTAGTAATAATAATATACCCTTTATGCAGACACAAAAGGATTTTTAAAAAATATAATAGTTTAAGTTAGCGACTCTGCTGAGTCGACGACATCGACAACTTCGTCTGTGTGCCCAATTTTGGCAAAGGCCTCCTCTAATTCTTTCCACTCTGCTCGGTTTGGCGCTTTTCTAGTCCATAGTTTTCCTGCTATCACCTTTATCTCGTCTTCCCACCTTTCCTTTCCTTCCTTCTTCCTCGTTTCCTTTTCCTATTTCTAGGGTACCAAAACACTGTGCTTTGATTCCACTTTTCGATGCCTCTTATTGTATGACCTGTCCATTGCCACTTAAGTTTTCTTATTCTTTTTGTAACGCTTTATATTTTAGTGCGATTTCTGATAGTTTGATTATGTACTCTGTCAGATTTCCTTATATTTAACAAAAAAAATACATTTGCATTGTATGCATGTCATATTTTGCTTCCCAGTAGTAAGTAGTGCTAATCTCTTAGCCGGATTTCCTTCACATAGTTCACATCCATCGCGATTCCACTGTCAATGAACGCTGGAAAGTGCACTAACAGCTCCAGTTCCGCTGATACCGGTCGTTGAACCCGAGGAATGCGCGCGCGCACGCCACGCGTTCTATGTCTGTATACCGCAATCTGGACCTTCGTTAACATTGTTTAAAAAAGAAATGTATGGTTTTTTACTCATCATCATATTATGATACATACTGTATAACATCACGAATGCCTTCGTGAATATTCCTCGAAGATTTTAGGAATGTCGAGGATTTTAGGAAGTTAACTATTGCCTAGGCACACCCACATTTCGCCAATGCCATTACGTACAGATATATATACGTCCCATGGAACAGGGGCGAGGCTATTGCTATCCATCGGGCACAATACAAATATTGATCCGGAAATAGAACCCAATCTCATGCTTAGCAGCTACACCTACACCTAAGCATGACCACGAGACCAGACAGTTTGAGACAGTTTGAGATGTGCTTTTAAATTTGTACATAATAATTACAAGTCTTAATGATGTTGCTGCTGCCCGTAGCAAGTATGTTTTCACGAATTTAATATATGTACTTACCTTTTATAGAGTAGCCAGGTATATGTATAGGTAATTTACTAGTACCGAATTCACACTATTATAAATGCGAAAGTAACCCTGTCAGTTTGTTTGTTACCTCATCATGATTAAACCACTGAACTGATTGTTATGAAATTTTAAACAGAGGTAGCCTGGATCCTGGAGAAGGACGTTGGCTTATTTTTACTTTTGTAGCAAAACGCTAATTACTTAATAAACACGTAATACATGCAGACGAAGACGCGGGCCACAGCTATTATGTATAAATTTCTATATAAATGGACACGAGGGCGTTCTTACGTAATTCATACGGTTTATCACAGATGTATTTAGTTTAGGTTTGTAATCTTAATGATAATATTTTATTCTGACATCGCAAATCGATAACAAAAACACTATAAAGATAGACAGTTTAATTATTTTTATTATTGTTTCAGATCTCAAATATTATCAAAAACCATGTCTCTTGACGAGGTAAGTTTACTAAATAATCTATTTATTGTAATGATAGTTTAATCAAAGAGGAACTTTCACGTATTCAAATTAAACATTTATTTGCTTTTAAATATGGTTACAACTGGTGTTACATAATAATATTAATATTAAGTAATCCACTATATGTGGTCATAGCATAATAACATACAAATATTAAAGTTCACAATAGTATGACAGGAAGTATTTCAGTGAGACAATTTGTATTAAAATCTTTCAAGTAGTAAATGGTTTTTTAATGAGCCATTTGCGTATAATTTGCTTGAAGCGTGTCCTTGGTAGCTCCCTATTCTGAGTTGGGAGTTTATCATGTACTTACTTATTTTAATTCACACTGGATAACAACTGCGCTTGCGTAACTTTGTCTTCATTTTAGGAATACACAAATACATACAATATATATTTGGGAATCTCGTTTTAATAAAGCATTATGTGATTTTATATTATAATACACATAGGTACAACACCTAACTATTCCTACACACTCTATTCTATTTTAATCTATTCATACCAGTGAATTTAATTTTTATTAAATAAAATCCCTTGTGGTTTAAAAACACACAAATATAGTTATTATGGCTATGACCAGGCTGTTTCTAGATAAATTTGTTTGATTTTAGATAATTAATTCTATAGGTACTTAATTTAAATAAGTTTAATGTACTAAACTCACGAGTCAAGCATCCCTATACATTATTACATTTAATTAATATTTTTATCATTTTGATATCCATTTAATAAAAACGCGATCAATTTTATTTGACAAGTTTAGCGATTTAATCTAAGGACTTATCAATAATATTTTAATGGGTAAAACCATGTTTTGCTTCTATAAATATATTTGTTGGTATTTTATAGCAATTCACCAAAACCGCTGGTTCGGTCAGGAACTGGAAGACCACCCCCAGCAATGACGAGAACCTCGCCCTATACTCCTTGTACAAGCAGGCTACCATCGGAGATGTCAACATCGGTAAATATGATGTTTATATACCTTTTCATTAGTGATCCATGAAAGGAGGTTCCTGTGCGCCCTGTAAGCACCTAGGCACGTTACGCATTGTCTAGAATACATTATTTTTCTTTTTTTAGAAACGTTGCCCCTCATTAGGATTTCTCCTGTATCGTGGGTACAGTTTACAAACATACACGTCACATGCACACACAACCAGACCCGAAACAACTATCTGTAGATTATACAAATATTTGTTCCGTGCGGGGATTGAACCCGCGACACGTAGCGTAGAAAGCTAATCGCTTAGCCACTGCGCCAAACGTGCCGTAGTTTAACACAAGTAGTTGTCCGTTCAAAATAAAAAATATTATAAATAGGTTAAATCGCAAATTGGTCACTACCCCTTATTTACAATTCTACATAAATGATCGCTTTTAGATAATGTCTACCTAATTTTTGATACGAGTCACCCCTAATAATTATTATTATCGCTACAATGACATAAAGACGTAGATAATATGGATTCATTTAATATGTAAAGTCACCCATGAAATTGCTTTAACATCCTATGTATGTCCTATGAATGTCATGTCCAAAAAACGACTAGGCATAAATAAACTTATTATAATGCAACAGGGTCTATTTTCGCTTACAAGACGAAGATGATTGCGAATTTTTCTTTCAAGTAGGTACTTCGCTTGTGTCATCGAAATGACAATTTTTATACATAATAAAATGAAAACATTGTACACTCATGTGTGGTATAAAAAAGTCGTGTCTTTTAAGCCAGGAAAGATTAAGCTATTCAATGATGATAGAATTCAAGTCACTGCTGCCACATTCTGGCTATGGAGAAATTAACGGTTCTTTGTCCAGTGGTAATCTTAGAGCTATGAGCTATGCAGCTATAGCCGAAACATCGCCGAGTTAGATTTAGAGGAACCATGTTTATATTATATGTAGTCTTTTTATAATAATCTTTACATGTCAGATTACTTTGAACGCTTATAATTTCTACGTGAGATCATTCTTTCTTCGTTTTCGATTCTAACAAGAAGACTGGAGTACTACATAAAGACATATTTTATTTTTTATATATATTTATTCATTACAATCATAAAGATTATACATTTTAAATAGTCTGATAGCCGCTTCTTTTAGGAATGATAATATAGACCCGAATGGTTAGTTAGGTACTACTTACATTTTATGGTCTATATATTTTTTTAAGAATGATTTTAATATAATAATTTCATTTTCAGCTGAGCCCAGCGGCATGGTAGAGAACGCCAAGTTCAAGGCGTGGACCGGGCGCAAGGGTATCTCCCAGGCTGACGCTAAGAAGCAATACATCGAATTGGCCGAGAAACTTCAATCCAAATACGCCTAAATTATGTTTTAGGATACTATTTTTAATTTTATTATATTTATAAATTATTATTTAATCAATGGTTTTAATTTATTTGAATGCCTATAATTATTCAGTCCTTGGATTCAAATAAAACAGTACCCACATACAAGTGTGCGATCTACACATTACAATAGCTAGAGAAAAATTGCCAGCGAAATGTACTAAATTGACGTTCAAGCTTTCGAATAGTCAGTTGATTTCTATGTAAATGCCATACATTTAGCAGGCGTTTCTATTCTTAGATCGATTGTAGATGACAACTTGTCTACAGTGGTTGGTTTCTTTATACAGACCTCATAATTAAAAGTCCTATGGAAAAAGGAGATCATGCATATTTGCATATGTACAAAAAAAATATCATGTCCCATACTTTGAGGTTATACTAGATGTAGTAAGTATGTCGGTCCTACATGCAGAGCCAGATTAACCACGTAGCAAGAGCAGCAATTGCTACGGGCCCCGCTCAAAAGGGGGCCCCGCGTATCCAAGCCCGCATACTTCTGCCTGAGCAATTTTTTGAGTGAAACATATTTTACACCTGTTGTCCGACTAAGACAATCTACGTCAGACAATCGGTAACCGATTATTTTGTTGGCAACACCCCAATTTCATGCGGTAAACGACTTTATACTTAATATAGCAGATCAAGGGCCGCTCGATAAAATTTGCTACGGGCCCCGCGCTTGCTTAATCCGGCGCTGCCTACATGGATTGCATCGATCGAAATGCCTGGACATAAAAGATTTTAACTCATGAAGACTTAGGTCATTAACTTAAGATGAACTTTCGAACTATTCTTGTAGAAATGCGAAAGTATAGAGTTAGGTTAAAAAAACTTGAAACTAAAAGCTCTTATGTAAAAATCACCTAATATTCAATAGGTACCTACTGAATTTGTTATACATTACAAATACTGTATACACATTATATATTACTAGATAGTGTATATAATATAAGTTCACTAGAGAGTATTGAGAGATCTAGTCTTGTTTTTTTTTAATTTCGCGGGCTAATTCAATCTCAACTTTCGTATAATGTCGTAAGTAGTTCAAATAGTACGTTCTCCATCGGTAATATCTACGTTTGTTATGTCAAAAGACAAAAAATGGTACCTATTTGAAAAAAGGAATATTAATTTATTAAAGCTACTATGTACGTACAAGGTGCGTTCTTCAATGAGCCTGAATGGGCCTGAATTCTGTGATTGACAAGACTTGTCAATCAAATCAAATGTCAGCTGTGTCAGTCATCTCATCTCATTCACGTTTTCATCTGTCAAATTTTCAGAGTTAAACATGATACTACCTATTGAACCTATTATTCAGTCGTATTAATTCTTTTGTTTTGTTCTTATCACTATCACAAGGTACGATAAGGATAACATCTGCATTACGTGGTTAATGATAGTCGATTCGTCAACGCAATTTTTTACGAGTTTTGAGTTGTATCGGTTTTAGTCCGTCTGTAGCGCGGCCAGTTCCTAACGAGTTTTCGTGCCGAGAACACGCTTCTATACAACTGTAAGTTAGTGACGTGTAAATTACTTTAAATGTAATGTAGTATAAACTTACCTACGTGGATTTATTTTATAATATCAACAGTCTTTTGTTAAGATTACAGCAATTTAGGACAGCAAGATTGCATTCGTTTTTGAATACGATATTTTAAGAGGTTAAGTGTCATTCAGCCGGCAATCCGATTTTACCCCCAATACACTTGATTTGCCACTGTGGAGTTTAACATAATTTTTTCTGTGTTTTAGGTTAATTACCTGTAGCATCAATCACCATGTCTCTCCAGGAAGTGAGTATTTTTTAAACTTTAGTACTTATTAAATATCAAGGCAAAGATTAAATATTATCAACAGTTTTTTTTTTCTAATTCTTGATGTTGATTTTGTTGTTATGTTGTATCATTTAAGTATTTCTACTAAAAATAGTATTTTTAAACCTACTGGCATCATTGTGTGGTTCGTGCATTAATTAGCAACTATTTCAGAAAGTGAAAAGGCCATTTACCTACTTTTACAAAGTGAAATTATTTATTGGATGACTGGTCAGACTTTACGGTGTATTTTTGTGATTATGAATAGGACATCAAATTTATATTCAAATTTATTTCAAGCATTGTCTGCCTCACTAGCAACTTAGAAGTTTTGATTCAACCATAATTACCTACTAATTTTGGCAATGATGCTTCTATTGTATTAATTTAGAAATTAAATATTTATCTCCTGTTAAAAATGCCCCATCAAGCAGTGTTTAATTTAATTTGAATTAATAAATATTTTGCTAAAGATACTAATTTTGTAACAAGACCAAGTGCCTGTTATTTCAAGTTAATTATATTATATGTTCTTAAAATTTTATAGCATTTACCAAATTGAGATTCCATATAAAAAATAATAAAAAAAGAAATTGCCTACCTAAATATTTTAATGAGTAGGTACTTGCATTTTTCATGTGTACCTACATACATGACTTTGATTTGACTTACTAGTGTGTGACCTCTACTGATATTACAAATAGTAAAAATAATATATACTTGCCAACATAAACATCAAATTAACTCATTAAAGTATATACTCAACTGATCCCAGAGTCAAACCGATACATGGTTTTATTGGACTCTGCTATGTTCCTACAATGTAGAAATTCTTGTAGAACATGCAGAAATTTGATGTGAAATGAACTTAACAACTGTGTCAAAGTTGCTATACTTTAAATAAGTAACCCCACTACTCATAATATGCAGTCATTATTGGATTAGAGGTGTTATCAGCATATTGCATATAATTACATATTATTTACATGCTTTTAACCTTGCCAGTCAACTGTCAACTGAAAGATATAATATTCAAAACTGCTCACTCAATTCCTTCTGTATGTTTTTGACAAGAATTTTGATTGAAACTAAAATTATCAATTAGGAAATTACTATAAGTTGGAATCTAATAAGAATTAAATTATCTTATCATCAGATTTTATTCCTCATAGTGATTAGAAATTATAATGAATTATTATAATATTATCTACTTAAACTTAATGTAGGTATTATTATTAGCTATACTGGTCACAAAATAATAACAATAACTTCCCTACTTAGTAAACTAGACATTGTCACTTTATGTAGCAACATGTGAATATTATTTACAAACATCTCCATTGCTGGTACTGTTGTTAATTTACAAACTATTATATCACATTGACCTGTGTACATAATCATTATAAACAAGGTTGTTTATTGAAGGTTGGCTATTCAGAGACAATCTATGAAAGCCATAATTTATATTTAAAAAAAGAACAATAGACAAAAAAATATCCACTAATTTATGATGCTTGAAACATAAACTTAATAGATATTGTTTGATCTTTGGCCAGTCTCATCATATTTAATTTGAGTCTGTTGTATGTGTCTCTAATGAATGTTATTTAATTATCAGTAGGTTCATTAAATTAAGTCTAGTATGTCATTGACTTGGTTAGCACAATCGCTACTTGCGCTAAGGGTCGGTTCGATTCCCACACGTAACAATTATTTGTATGGCTTAAAGGGTAGTTGTTCCTGGGGAGTCTGGGTGTATGTGCATGTGAGATGTACATCTGTTAACTATACCCATGTTAGAGAAGAAATCCAGTATAGGGGTATAGCTTTTATTAAAAACAAAATGACATGACCACAGAACATGTTCAAATGACTTGTCTCAAAAGACACTAATAGCACAGTTATAGCAAGCCTAGTAATAGGTACGTCACTAGCTTTCAAGAGAAATATCCTAGTATGTATTTAGTATGTTAGTCGAGGCATCTGTGTTTGCCAAGTTAAGTACACACACTGGCACGCATGGATGCCATTAAGTGGTGTATTAACATTATTTAATACTAGCTTCCGCCCGCGGCTTCGCCCGCAGTGATTACGAACCTGTGCATTTTTTCGGGTCACACATAGCGCCATCTATCCTTCTAAAGCAATTGTGACCGTCGAAAGTTATTGTTTTTTTCCCTCGGGAACAGTACATTTTTACTGGATGAAAGGTACCCTATGTCCTCTTCTGTACCTCTGACAAAGTATATGCAAATTTCATGATGATCGGTTCAGTGGTTTAGGCGTGAAAAGGTAACAAACAAAGAAATAAACTCACTTTCGCATTTATAATATTAGTTAGGATTGAAAGTAGTTGTGCAAAACAGTAATCCTGATTTATGCTATGGATATATTTTGTTTAAAAGATAACTTGACAAGCCAATATTTAAAAGTTATGTCTACTTAAATAAATATGTTTTAGCAGTGTAAATTAAATACCTTAGTAGGAAGCTTAGAAAGTCATCATTTATGTATGAAACTAACCACGAAGGCTATATTTCTTGAGGTTGCCCTTACTGAGTAATAAATAGATAGGTGGCATTCAACGAACCGCGAGCACGTGAATACGATGTATTAATCATTCTAAGTGTCCATTGACTCTTTATTGTTGACATGTAAATGTATACATTAATATGTATTTGGGGGTACATAGTTTTTTAACGTAATTTTCATAGCTCCACCCAGTACAGGTCAGAAAATAGTCTATCCGTAAAAATATTCTTATAGACTGGCAGGGACCTAGTCACGGTAAATGAATATTCAACCTTCGCCGGGATACCAAACCAAATCGAATGTGTATAGCGAGAGTATCGGAAGGTCCAAGGCCATAGGGCATGAATACGAAAATTATATTATAATATAAACAGAATAGCTTGGAATGGTTTATTTGAAGCAGATTGTTAGTATCATGCGACACATATACACACGCTCTGATTTTTTGAAGGCTTGGACTTGGTGTCCTAGACCAAGAGGCTTCAACAGATTCTATTTCTAAAGATACGACACTCTAAAACTTTAAATATATCTAAATATTATAATCACAAACGATACTTTAAAAGAGTAACCAAGGAGTTTATTGCCGGGTCTCTTCCATGGAATGTTCATCTTAAGCTAACTGATTTGTTAGTGCCTTTTTATGACTTAAACGAATAAAAAAGTTTTATGTATATCAAGTTTACGCTTGTTTCCAGCAATTCGACAAGGCCGCCGGTGACGTCAAGAAGCTTAAGTCCCTTCCCAGCGACGCTGACCTCCTCGAGCTGTACGCCTACTTCAAGCAGGGTACAGTTGGAGACTCCGACCCCTCAAGTGAGTATCACAAATGCGTGACGTCATCAGACGACTCCACGGCTTTGTAAACATTCTTTTTTTTGTGTAACTGTATGGGGGCTTGGGTTTCCTTTTTCGACTTATTAAAAATGTGTTATGCCATCTCCCTGTAATTGATATAATAAGAATCAAAGAAAGACCGACGACGAGTGGAAAACTATATTATAGTTAATGATCTACTTTTAATTTAAGCTTTTTCTGCAGCGACATTATTTTATTGAAGGTTATCGTTATATAATGTCGTAACCAAATTGAATTCATATAAACTGGAATCAGATACCATAATATGTGTGCCATAAAAAAAGGTATAAAAGTATACACATTATTGGCCTATAGTTTTTTTACACGTTTAAGTATTTTTATATTTGCGGTGTTTATAAAACTGCTATGAATTCTATTCATGTTATTTTGTGGTTTTACAAACGTTTGTTTTTTAATGAAACACGTTAAAAACTTGATTAATCACCGACGATTGTAAAATTTCAAGATAATGTAGGTATATGAATATTAAATTCTAATCTTTGGACTTTAGCACCCACTATATTATACGACAAGCAATTTTTATTCTTTAAATTGACGCAATTATCCGAATATGTATGTTGTGTTCGCTGGTACTTAAATCAGTCATTAAATTCAATACATGGACAGGTATAATTAGTCAATTAAGTAAACAAGAAGACTGTTGTTATTGCACCGATACCTAATAATGACACATTGTAAAATTGATTTTTTTCACTTACATTTGTAATGAGAGAACAATTGAAAATGCGATAACGTCGCTTTGTACAGGTTATCAATAACCAATCAAATATAGCAATTGAAAACGTTTTTCGTAATAATTTGCCTACAATTTGAGATCGTAATTATGTTTAAAATTTCGCATTACACGGAATAGTGTGAATTTCCATTATGATGAATCATTCGATACTAACCTTGATAAATAACTGACTTGGCGTGGTTCAAAGCACTTACACACACTTTTTCACTTGGGGATTCAAATGAATATCTTAGTATAACTAATGTTGTCTGCAATTCAAATCGACTAGTTTTTCTGATAACCCAACCAGTTTATATCGTAGTTGATGGAAAATATTACTTTTTTATAGCATTATTAAGAAATCTAAAATTTAATTTTATGCTTGTCTTAGTTGGTTGAACTAAGGTTTATGTAATTTTTAGCGTATTAACACTATTGAAGTTTTGTGCGTTATTTCATATCACTCTTAATAACTAGCGGGCTATTATCATGAGCATGTTATAGCATATTTCAAACGTGGACAGTTCGTGTCTAATAGGAACGTTTCGTGATTAGTCCGTGTATGGCCACTGACCGATAATTCTCTGATGCACATATCTAGGTATATAGCGTGTGTATTTTGTATCATACTCCGGTTCAAATTACATTTTACTGTTTGAGCTTGTATTATTTAAGCTTTTACTTAAACCACCATTCTGTCGGGTTTGACGGAAATCCTTGCGATGATGGAGTATTTAGACTTCGGGGTCAAAGAGCAATCGAAGTGTCTAAAAAGATAAAAAAAGCGACACGGTTACGAGATTCAGAATAGTATTTTCTGTACTTTAGTGTTAGCATATTGGATGACTCATAGTTATTAATTTCCCTTATTGGCCTTATTCGGGAGACCTCGATAGCTAAGCTCCTGTGTCGACACCGAGTCTATTGTTAAATTATGTAACTAAAAAATATTCTCTTAGTAATCGTGAGAAAATCAATACATATGTCCGTATTGTATGGAAATTAAGCTGAAATAAAATCGTTGTGTCGTCAAATTTTGGATCGTCAGATGGTTTATATTGTTTTTCACATAGGATGCTTCAGAAAATTAAGTGGTTCAAGGCTTTACGCATCACAATTTCAGCTCATTAACGCCTACTGTTGAAAATTAGTTCTTATATATAATTTGATCGTATTCATATGTAAAGATTGTATAAAGTACTGCAGTTCAAAAATCATAAGCAGTGCGCGAAAAAGGTTGCCAAACACGTTTCATTCGTCGTAAAAGCAATCAATTCATCCGTGTTTTATTTTCTGTAACTCGTTTGCGCATACTGCTTCCATTTACTTATGCCAGTACCGTTATTTTGCGACGAAACTAGAGGAAACCGGACCCACGAACGGGACAAACAATACTAAATTAGAATTATGCGGATTTGTGATACTTGAATTCGCATTTATATTTTGTTTAAGCGGTTCTTAGTTCTTTTGCTATTAAATTATTATTATCTATAACCTACATCGGATTTAATTTTGAGGTAGATTTTATCAAGCGCACGTGTGCTTGTCTCTTTATCATCATCAAAATTATGATTAATCAAATAATCAGTCATGAGTTGTGACTAAGCGACTTATCGGTTAGCAAATAAATCATATAACACACAATCTTACGATACTAATATCTATTAGAAAAAATCACAAAGTAAATCGTATCAAATGAATCAATTCTTGATTAGAACGTGAGCTGGTGCACGCCTCTATTTGGGTTGAATCAATTGATATCAGTTGCATCAGAAATGTAATCTGCACTTCCTATCAGGACCAGTCACAGTCGCCTAGGCAGACAGATTTACAGTATAGCTGCTATGAATTTAAACTACCAGGCAATAAGACTCAAAATGTTTTGTACTTTAGCATATGACTCATAGTTTGATGTTGTATTGCGCCATGATGTAACTTTTCTTGGGATAATAATGTTCTATTGTTCTTTGCTAAAGATAAGCAACATCATGTACTTGATGTTTTGTTTATAAACAATAATTATTTTATTTCTAAATACAGCCTGACTGTTCCTGACCCAAATTCCTCAAAATAACCAAAAATAATAGTCTTCTTCATGTCGGCATGAACTCGCAGGATATAATATTTCTTAGCTTTATTTAGATACCTCACCGCCACCACCTACAGTCCACTAAAAGATTAACGGTTACTTATCGGTTCAAACAAAAATAACGAAATAGAATCAAAACTTATAAGACTTATAATCTGTTAACGAATACATACTATAGTTTAGCCTGTAATATAATTTTATTTTTACAGAGGCCCCCGGCTTCCTGGACCTGAAAGGTAAAGCCAAATTCGAGGCGTGGAGCAAGAAGCGCGGTCTGTCCAAGGAGGACGCACAGAAGGCATACATCGCGAAGGTCGAATCACTCATCGCCTCTCTCGGCCTCCAGTAAACACTTTAATGGGACTGACTTTAGCATATTTCTAATTTTAAATCAGTGTGAATTTTTATATATGAAAAACACAATTATATTTTCTTTTGTATTTAAATCATGGTAAATAACGGCAAGATTGGTGTTTATACCATTCTTACAATGGAGCGGAACGAGCAGGGTTAAGTTTTATAGAGTGGATTTTGTTGCGATTAAAATTTTCTATCATTAATGCTTTTTCTATATGAAAAAATGACTGTTGAACTAACTTATTACAACATTAAATGTTGTAATATTGAGGTAAACAAAATCCCGCTGTCTTAATAAACTTAAACAAACAGCACAATATTCACAAAGTATTCTTTATGTATCATCTAAGATGTAAGCGGCCGTCCGGCTCATAAAATCATTATTTATTACTTTGGTTTAGGCACAACTAGCTAGTATTTAGGCGTTAACATCACATAATGTAAGAATACAAAATATACCTCTGTTCAATCATTCATTCTTCCGTACTCTTGGTATGCGGTGCTCTTTCTGAATTTTGTTTAAAAGTATTTTGCATTTTTGTTGAAAAAAGATTTTTTATACATGAAATATATCCGTTGGTTACTGAATCTATTTGTATTTATTTCATTCCTGACATTTGAAGTTGTTTATTTAAAGTATGTATGAATAAATAGGTATAACATTGAATAGAAAGGGAAATAAGCTCTATTTCTTTAAATTGATTATTTTTAATTTGGTTTGTATATAGACTGTGTATGACTGTCCTGTCTCTTTGCAATGAAGTGAAGGGATTATGTTACTCAAACATGTTTTACAACATTTATGGAAACGAAGAATCAAAGGCTTGATATATCATTTTAACATATCACGACCGTATTCCGAAGGTGTATAGGTGCACCCACATTTCGTCGATGCCGTTATTGAATCCCATGTAATAGGCAAAAATGTAATAGGGGCGAGTTATCATGCCATAGAACGGGATGGCAATTGACTCGCTTAGTTCTTAAAATCCTAACTCCATGCCGTCACTTGGAATTACCATACACAAAAACCCACGACTAGTATTACGAGGCAGTCAATCTTTATTTACTATAGCCACAGATAATATAATACTATATTAGTACTATAGCTTTATTAACTATCAAAGTTATTTTTTTATCTTTTATCACAATCTAACCTGATTGCTGTGGCGAATGAAATAGTGTGTACATGTAATGTTAATCTACTTTAGATAATCACATCGTCATTACTTAACATAACAACGTTGAGTAATAACAATATATAGGTACATATAGTCAACTTCAAAAGTAAATGATAACCAATCTACCTATGTGATAAACAGTCAGATGTGTCACGAAAGATTACTTTAAAGGGTAACTATGGAATTTCTTGATGGATCTCCATAGAATGAATAAATAAATGATTTATGTAAATGCTTGTTTATGGCCCATCAAATAAAAAAGTTTTTGTTAGAGTTCGATGTCAAAATTGGTAAATGTGGCAATTAAGAGGGTTATCTGATTATCATGACAAAAAGATAAGTAGTTTACCTTTTACAGTTTAAAAATCTATATAAAAGTCCAGGAGAGGTTCTAGCTCACGCAGTGCCCGTGTGCAAAAAATACTCTTGCGCCCTCTAGTTGGCGCGCGGTCAAAATATCATCAAAATTCGGGTGCAAATGGTGCAGTTATTCTTCCGCTCGCGGCTTCGCCCGCGTGGATTACGAAATCACACAGATTTTATTCTAAATTAGAACAATTTTGTATCTAAGCCCGTGTGCACTGCACACCCTGTACCATAGGTAAAGCTGGCCCTTCAAGTCATTACTTTACAGTAAACTTAACATTCCTAAAGTTTGTGTGTGGGACCTATAAATCATCATCATCATCTTCGAAGTTGAAACCACGTTGAAGTTGGATCCCAATCTCTAAATGCGACTGGGTATCAGTATGGTGTAGTACAATAATTATCTAAAAATTAAAACAACTAACCTTTACACGCAGCTTTAGCCGTAGTAGGAACTTTTTCTACATCTAAGGAGCTTCTGGAATTACTGGAATTAAAAATATATTTATTAAAATATGTGTATTTTTGACGGAGTAGAATTTACATTTTCAAAGGATTGGTGTACTTTCGTATCGTGGGTATTGTTTATAAATTACATGTAACTCACTCGACACCTAGAATTGCTAACTACTACTTGTAGTATACTCGTGCGGGCGTTGAATCTACACCAAGAAGCGCAGATTGAAAAGTACTTAGCCACTGTGCCAATGCTATTTGTCACGTCTTTTGTTTTTATAGTAAGCTATCTGCCCTTTGGTTCTTTTCACTGCTTGATTTGTTTAGGGATCCCTAGCACGGACCATAAACGTGATCGAATAAAAAAAATGATAATATTTTTAGTAGGCGTTGGGCGTTGGATTTGCTTAGTCGTTAGATACAACAGGCTAGTGATTTGATAGATTTATCGAAGTCCACATTCAAAGAGCTTCCTCCCAAAGAGGTTTCTCCCAAATTGAGTCGCAATATCCGCATCGGATTTTGTCATACAGGTTTTGCACCTGGCTGAGGCAACTCTACGCTGCCGTATGTCGATCCACAGTGTTACTATAGCATTCGCCTATTTTAGAGGCCATCGTTCTTTCGCCATACTTTGCTCGAATATATTCTAGAGGCGTATCAGCAATTAAATACTAAATCAAATAAACAATTAAACATAATATAGCATCATGCCTGGTATTCCTCGAAGGGTTTGGTAGTGGTTTACTGTTGTACACCCACATTCTCATAAATACATTACCATAGGGGTTGCCATCCCCAAATTTTGAAAATCAGGATTTGAAAGTAGAAATTCCAGGACATTTCGGATTAAAAACAGGACGCAGTATAAGAAAACAGTGTCAGTGAAACTCAATGTTGAAATAGCAATTACAATGTTTTATGAAATAATCTTCAATTAAATTATATAATATAAGAAATGAAATGAAGGATTAAATTACAAAATAACGCCGATGATCAAATTTAAGGTTCGAGGCCGTAGTGGCGCGCGAATAATAAAACACAAGACCTCACGAGGATTTTTTAAAAACCCCGAGACCCTACTTAGTAACTTAATAACCCAGAACGCTACTTAATAACTATCCAGGACAACCCAGGACACTCCAAAAAGCAGGACATGTCCTGGGAAAACAGGACGGTTGGGAACCCTACATTACCACAACAATTTGGGAAACAATTATATTGTATTTGCATATACATCTGGTGAATTATATCAAGTCTGAAAACTCATCTGGTCCTGGGGTTACTAAATCCTTACCAGTAATTCCATGTCCACATAAATGGTTTACTGATTTTACCTATTCGTAATAGCTTATCTGAGATGTATACATCGATGGTATTTAGGACCGTCTTTTCGAGCAGCTCACTTATCACGCTTTGCCAGATAATTTTCTCATTACTGATTAGTTTGTACTAGCCAGCTCCCACAACATAGGACATATATAATGATATCATAAGTACGTACAGTTTTGGATGGTTTTATTTTACATACTGTTGCTCCATTTCTGATCTACTAATACTCATGGCCATACTTAGTTTTTGGCCGAGGGAAGGATGAATCAGCAGTTTTCAATAGCTGAAGAGTAGGCAGATAATAAATGAGCAGAATGTATGGGGAGGAAGGGCTCAGTCAACAGACAGTGGTAATGTTCCGAGAGATTGCCAAAAAACTAGTATTGTACGCGCGTTTACGAAACGAGTTCATTCAATGCGTGCGCACAATCTTTTCAAACAATTTTGGATTATATAACATTATCTTTGATTGACATCGAGGAAAACACATACCTATTAGAGCCCCTGGTGCTCAGGGGTAGAAGCCTAGGTCCAGCAGAGGGCAGTTATTTAATTCAGAGCTAATAAGAATGTACTACTAAGTTATTACTAGTAAAAGATACTTACCAAATAATTACTTTCAAACTATTTAAGTTTACTTAGGCTTTCTTGAAACATTTTATTATATCTTTTCACTATTCCACAATTAATTTCTAATTCTAAATAATTACCTCAGTAAAAATCTGTTTTATTCACATAATTATTAGTATTATTTACCCACTTTTTTTTTTCGATATTTACTACTTTTTGTTGGACCATGGTTATCAATGTCATTCAGCCAATAATGTAAACGTTTTGTAAATTGCTCTTTTTGGAATAAAGGCGGAAAGATAATAATGCTTTCAAAAGTATTAATTTTATGTACCTATGTTTAATGTTGATAAAAATATTTATATAGTTATGTACCTACTTAAATTATATATTGATTTTTAGATACTTCGCGATATTCTCAATAGAAGCGCTAGTAAAATTTAAGTCTTACTCAAAATGCTCCATCGCTTTGCTTGAATAAATTCATTGTCTTATGGGCATTAGTAGCTCATCTAATAATTAATATGACAGTATAAAACGAAATATTGTTTTTATCACAGATGTGCTAAAGATGGCGGAAAGATTCTTTTTTTTTGAAAATCAAAGTCTAGATATTCTGGTTTACGAATTCTTTTTTTAAATCCCCCGTCATTTAATGCGATGGCCAGCGATGGTAATGGAAAACAGTGTTTTTGTAAAATTTAATTATTATTTAATCGTAATTCCTAATTAACTTCGTATTTTTCAACCGATTTCAATATTCTTCAACTACTATATTGTATAATAAAAGATTTATTTTTTGCTTTTTAGTTATTAGTTTTGTTTTTGAGTTTTTTGGAGTCGGTTTTTATTTTTTGTTAAAAAAATTAATTATACTTTCTATAATATTCGTAATGAAAAGCAATGTATTGATCTCGGTCTCGGGTAAACAACCCTTGAACTACCTGCCAATTACTTTTATACTTGTGACACAGATCAGATAATACGTACTTCTGGTGCTGTAGGTAACGGACTGCCTTTTTTATGCAAGTAAGGTGCCAAATGAACATACGGACCGCCTAGTCAGTCAGTCGCCTAGTGGTAAGGGGGTAGCAGTTTTATTAGACCAGGTACGACCTCGAAGCTCATCTATTTGCGTTATTGTAATATCTTAGCTACTCCAGCGATGTATTTGCCTTTCATAAAGCGTCTCTTGGGACAGCAGTTCCGTGCGTGCAAGCTTTGTAGTTAAATTTAGGTCCTGGTTTACTAGGATAAGATGCTGGATTACTAGGAAAACACCTGATACACCATACATACATACAGATATATTAACATAAGTACAACTTCTCAATATCACAATTTACAAATAAGGTACAAAAGAAATGTATAAAATATCAATGCAGGTAACCAATAATTCCACAAGCTATAGCCGGTCCCGAGGTCCCAGTAAGAGCACTGTCCTCGGTACTGGCTCTCCCATAGTCGTCTTCGCCTTTAGAGATAGCTAAAGAGCGACCGACTATGGACCGCGGGCCAGCTAGAGAGATCAGGTGGTCGATGAGTCTGACTGTCAGTGGGCCCTCCTCCGCCTTGATGTTGCCGAGGTCACCAACATGGCGGACTTCGTCGCGGGGACCACCGTGACGACCCTGGAGAAGAAATAAAGACCTATTAATTTTTTGAATAATCCTAGTAAGAAAGTCTTTACTACTTTTAGGTTTTCAAAAAACCACGTACTAAATGGGTGTGGTAATAACATACTAACATATCGACTGTGAACTGGCAACATGTCCTATCTCGATTTTATGAGGATTTTACTTGGTTATACCATTCTAAACTATTTCATACCCGGCAGCGCTGCAAAAAGCATATTTTATTTCAATCAAAATTAGAAGCCAAAATCGAATTCATTCAATTTATACTAGTTTAGACAGTTTCGTCTTAATCCTGTAATGTTGTCAAAAATGAGATGGTACAATTTGCCAGTTCACAGTCGATATGTCATGTTATGTGAAGGAACTTATTTTCTTTGTTATCTGTCATGGTATAAACAAGAGCAAGAGATTAACTGCTCTCTTAGGTACAGGTATCTTCTAACTCGTCGTATCCTCGTGTCGTTAAAAATTAAGGGATAACTTCGAGATCGGCAGACTACCTAACAGAGTACTAAGTCACTAATTAAATGATGACACGGGTGGCGTAGTGGTTGTTCGACTGCTGCGCTACATGTCGCAGGTTCGTTTCCCGCAGATACAGATAGTTGTGTTGAACGATACAGGAATTATTAATAATGAATGGCTAATTAAAAAATCTGCAGTAAAGTAAGTATGAGAATGGCAACTTTGTCACAATGTACACAGGACCATTATCAGCATTAGGTTATATCAACCTCAAACGCAATATACTAACATAAAACGCAAGGAAATGTGGTCCAATCTCCTTGCAGTTGTCTTTAACTGCGCCAGTCTGGTGCACATGGATGCCGTGTAGCCCAGCAGCCAGACCAGTGATGTTGCCTTCGATGGTGACTGGGCCGTTGGGCACGAGTTGCGTGAAGATGAGGTCGCCTTCCACCCCAGATTCTTCGTCGGCTTGGAGGTGGACTATTGCTTGAAGACCCGGTGACCGCTGTGGCTGAAAAAGAAAAAAAATTTTAAACAAATATTGGTTGATAGTTCTTGTTAAACTTTGATTATCCATCGAGCAAATATATTGAATACATAGATAATTTCCTGAGATCCATTAGAACACTATTTAATTAACAACCTATCAGAATCTTAGCAATCTTATAAATTGAACAAGTAACCTTAGAAGTTTTTGCGATATTCCAAAAGAGGGAATAACGAGGACACATCCAAATAGTATGGAATACTGGCCAATAAGCTTAGCCTTATATAAAATATTATGAGACTAGAACATTAGAAGCAGCATAAAAACATTACTCTGTATGCAATCCACGCGATTTTCTAAATAAGGAGGTTAATGTTCAGGCCGATATTAAGATACCTGTCATTAATACAAGAACATAAGTTTGTAACAAGCGCGTCTCCGCATCGCGTGTCCGTAATGGATGCCGCGACAAATCCGGCGAGGTTCATCAAGGACTTATTTAATTACTGATGTCAATGGGTTAGCTTAACGTATGATCTTCAAGGTTTAGCTATTTTTGGATATATTAAAAATGTTACTGATTTATATTTTATGCGTCTTTGTCATTTTCTGTGTCATTTGACTGTTATTTAATTAAGTATGACCATTCACTCTGCATTTATTCTAGACTAGCTTCTGCGCGCGGCTTTGCCCGGGTGGTTTACGAACCCGTACATTTTCCCGGGATAAAAAATAGCCTATTGCTATTCCAGACTATAATCTATCTCTGTGCCAAATTTCATCCAGATCCGTTCAGCCGTTCTGGCGTGAAAGAGTAACAAAGATCCATTCATTCATCCATTCATCCTCACAAACTTTCACATTTATAATATTAGTAGGATGTTGAATCGTTTTTTAATTCAGTGTCTTTTAAATTTAGAGCCCTATTTACATATATTCGCTGGTAGGCGTATTCTGGCCTTTTCGGTATCCAAAGACTCACAGATTAAGATAATTACGAATGAGTTTATTTGATTTACAGATTTAACATTATGCTTTATCACTTATAATACGAGTATGTCCCAGATATACGTACCTATGTCTCCTTGTGTTGTGTATTGATGTTATTGTGGGTACATAATTGATTGTCAGGCATCGCCGCATTGATTACTTAATACTATAGTTACGAGTAGGTTCAACGTTTCATGGTGAGTGCTTAGCTGCTAGATTACCGATGTAGATAATGTTTCCAGTACATGGCTATCCCTACCTTAACATGAGATCAAGAATTCGGGTTGAAGCCTAAGCAATTCGCACCGTAATGCTGGATTTAAGCCTGGACGGCACTGTTCGTGGTCAGATGGTGTTTTCATTAGCTTTTTGGTGCCTAAGCACCAGTTCTTACTTTTCAGGTATAAACTTGCAAGTTATTCAGCCAGAAGAACTCATTAGTCAGTTCGGCGTCAAAGTACTCCTCCATCACTGTCAACTAGTAGCGCCTAGAAAACTGGCAGCATGACCATATTGAATAGCAATACTTATCCGTCGACCCCAGGCCAGCGCGTGACCAGAGGCCCTAGTGTAAGTTTCTTTTAACAAATTCGATTTAGCGCAACAAATTTGAATTTGAATTGAATTTGAACGCGTAAAGCGCGGCGCTCGGATTGGTGGAGAGCACGAAATGAAGTAATCGTAGTGCCGAATGCGTTCGATGCGTTACATCGAGTTTTTCATAAGATATTCGTCGACCAACCATTTAGCAATATCTCTAAAAACGAGACGGATGTAGATGCGAATATAATAAGATCATCAGACAGTAATCGAGCAATCACACATTCATCTATACTTTTTTTTGTTATTTTTTATAAGCTCCATTTATGTAATACCATAGTGATAAGCGGTTCCGCAATTTGATGTTATAGCCCGCAATCATCACAATTATTATTATTTTTTGTTTGTTAACGACTCGATATTGATGTTGTGATATCTTTAAAATCGATGCCCATGGTGAACATCAATTATCGATAATTGTTTCCTTTTGATGCTGTGAAGTGCAATAAACTTGCGTTGATGCGAGTATCAATCCACCAATTCAAAGTCGCTCAGCGAGCTATGGAGCGGGCTATGCTCGGAGTCACTCTGAAGGATAAAATCCGGAACGAGATTATCCGACAGAGGACCGGTGTAATCGACATAGCCCATAGGATTAGTCGGCTGAAGTGGCAGTGGGCTGGTCACATAATCCGAAGAACCGACAATCGTTGGGGTAGGCGAGTTCTTGAGTGGAGACCGCGAGTAGGCAAACGTAGTGTAGGGCGCCCACCAGCCAGATGGAGCGATGACTTGCGTAAGGTGGCTGGTAGAAAGTGGATGCGGAGAGCCGAAGACCGGGCTCAGTGGCGCTTACTAGGAGAGGCCTATGTCCAGCAGTGGACGAATATGGGCTGATGATGATGATGATGATGATGATGCGAGTATGAACTGTTTTTAATTAATATTGTTTTTGTACTGTGCTAACTATATCAATCATTTACTTATGCTGTTACTGAACTACCGTTCTGGGTTTCTTTTTAGAGTTTTTTAGTTGTTTTTTTTTTCGGGTGTGTTATGCGTAAGCTTGATAAGTATAAAAATATTGAGTGATAGACTGACTCACTCGTATAAAGCAATTCCATAGTACCATCTTCTTTAGTTTTACCATGTTTTCAGAGAAGCTAATCTTGATTTCATATCGGCCAGTTATTAATTTTTAAAAATCATTTACCTATCTTTTTAGAACAATATTTATTGATATGAGTTGTCGCACGTTCACGTCTTTCTCAAGACGGTTTCTTTATTACATATCATAAGCCTATAGTTTACACAAATAAATACGAAAATTTGAAAATGAGAACTTAACAGTAACCACTTAGAAATAAGATCGTTTAATCACTGTGAATGAAGTTTTTATTTTTTTATCACTCGGATTGAGACGTAAAGAAGAGATTATTAATGAGACGACGGAAATGTTGTGTCTTGGTCTGGAAAAGATCCATGCGAAAGTCTTGAACGTGTTCGTTAAACTTTTTAATTGTAGGTGGGAAATATGGATTCGATCGGTATATTGTGTCAACAGTTGTAGCGGCCAAGCAAGAAGGATTTCTGAGCAGTCTATTAGGGGCACATAATTTAATGTTGCTTAAATGTTCTGGATAATCAATGTTACCATTAACTACATATATCGATAAGGAAAGTAACGTCAGCTGTCAATCTGCGTATGTAAAGAGTAGTAGTATAGATCCTCCTGCAGCGATCAAGATAGTTTTCAACCGACTTCAAAAAAAAGGAGGAGGTTCTCAATTCGGCTGTTTTTTTTTTTTTTTTTTTTTTTTTTTTTTTTTATGTTTGTTACTCGATTTCTCGAAGACGCCTGGACCGATTTCAACAATTCTTTTTTTATTTGAAAGGGTATGCTTGTCATTTGGTCCCATTGTCATCAGGTTAGGACCTGATGGTGGAAACCCTGAGAAATCGAGGGCATCTCTTGAAAATTGTAGGCGAGCATGGGGTAAAAACTTGATATTTATGTGTATATCTGATGAGACTACAATACTATGGAGGTTTAGGGCAGATCTGATGATGGAGACGACAGAGGATCGAGGGAACTCCTCAACGGTACATCTTAACTACCTCGTGTTTGGGCTTATTTTATTCATGTTGACAAGATCTTTACACCGAGATGGGTAATGACTGCCACTGCAAGGTCCGTGATGCAGGTGCAGTACAGTTTAGGGAACTCCTTAATGGTTGATAGCAGCTACATAGTGTTTGGGCGATTATTCCGTCAATTACAGAACGATTTTAAAAATTCTTGTTTTGTTTGAAAGAGTATGCTTCCCATTTGGTCCCATTATCACCAAGTCAGGATCTGATGATGGGATCCTAGGGAAATTGAGGGATACCCTCAAATATTGTAAGACAAATAGCCCGTTTGAGCTTTTTTTCTTAATAAGTTAGGTATTGGCGTCTGAAAATCATCATTTAATGATGCTGAGCTGATGATGGATGTCATAGTATTCCTCAACGGTAAAGAGTTAAGGGAATAAAACTTCCGAGTTTGGGATCACTCGATATATTTTGATGAGTCCCGTATAAAACATTTGGTATAGAGGGTCTGATGATGGAGCCAGGAGATAGATGGTGGAACTCTTCAGTAGCTACTTGTAAACCCCTCGAGTTTGGGCTCATTTTAAACCTCTAAAAGTCAAAACCATCACAGTATTAGTTACAATAGTCGTCTTAATCTTTTCATTTCTCGTAATGCGTTTTCATCATGTGGTCGGCTAAGTAATTTATTTGATTTTAAAATCACATAGTGCAATACCGTCTAAGGTTTTCACTCGACTTGGGGCAACATACATTTGACCTTTGTAAAGTTTTTCAAGAGAATCGTCTTTACTAGGTCTACCCATCACTCAAAATTGTAAAATAATTAAAATTTTTAACAAAAAAAAAACCGACTCCAAAAAACTCAAAAACAAAACTAATAACTAAAAAGCAAAAAATAAATCTTTTATTATACAATATAGTAGTTGAAGAATATTGAAGTCGGTGCCAAGTAAAACATGCAATGATAAACCGACACGATTGGCGAAGTGCATTTGTCGTGTCCGACGCATAATTCGCTCCGCACTCGACAATTTCTACGTGAACTCGTTGTTTCAATGTCGCTATTATAGCAGCAAGGTATATTACTTTTATGTTTTACTTGGCACCGATTTCAATATTCTTCAACTACTATATTGTATAATAAAAGATTTATTTTTTGCTTTTTAGTTATTAGTTTTGTTTTTGAGTTTTTTGGAGTCGGTTTTTTTTTTGTTAAAAATTTTAATTATCGTCATAAATTTTAGTTTTAAATTCTAAATATCTTAAAAATATTTTCTGTATAGATTCATTTTTTGTTATATAAATATTATACTGTGGATTCCATACTTGGCAAGCATATTCAAGAATGCTTCTTACAAATGAACAGTACAAGATTTTTAAGGTTTTTATATTTTTGAAATTTGAGCCACTGCGAATGACGAATCCTAGAGCTCTAGAAGCCTTTTTTACAATATATTCTTTATGATTATCAAATAGTAATTTAGAATCAAGTATTACTCCAAGATCCCTATTATGTTGACCCTGGATATTCTGTTATATTTAAGAGTATAATTAAAATAAATTGGATTACGACTCGAACTCAAAATTGGTTGTTCCGGTAATCTGGTGTGGTGTTGACTTAGTAAGGTAAATCTGATGATCAGGTAATTTGTTTAATTTGTGTACCGCCACAGGTCTACTCGTAAAGGGAAGTTTTCAGGCCCTATTATTTCCAGCTGAGCATCAGTATGTTTTAAATATTAGATGTTTAGTTAAAAACCAGCGTCAAGGAGTATCTAGTGGTCCAGGATTCGCTAGGCTACACATTGTGCGGCTGCGCTAAATAAGCCTAGTGCTTATTTAGCGCAGCCGCACAATTTGTTGTTTTATTATTTCAATTGAGTCCCTTGTGAGACCTAAAATGTATGTACTTGTAAATTCACTTTTTTAATTTCCGTAAAGTTGTTATGGATGATAAAATATTGATTATGAGGTATTCTGCCATATTTTATTTAATAGCAAGGTATTTGCAAGCTTTTTGTTAGTATAGGAAGCGTTATAAACATTTTTTTTTGCCAACATATTCAGCTCGACGACTTCCTAACTCTTGATGCGTGAGGAAGTATTAACACGGGATCACGATCACAAACGTTTTAATTGATTACTATTAGTTTGTTTACACTGACTTAAGGATGCAACATCGTGGAATACACGAAGACATACATATTTGGTTTATGGTCACGATGAACGTGTATGTTTAATGTTTTAATATGCATATCTGTGTAATTTGACGAGGTGGGAAGTCGGTAAGGGCCGTGAACTGTGACTCGGGCTCGGAGATAATTTTAGCGCTTAGTTAGTTATCATAGAAATCTAAATATAATATAATAATAGGTTTAGTTGGTTAATATGTTTAATTTGTTTGTACAAAATATTATAAATTCTGGTTTACACCAATGCTATCGTTGAATATATTTGGATAGAATGCTGACTGGAAATCGTATATTTTATTTAGTATACATTTCTCGATGATTTTTGTACTACTTCGTGTCGATGATACGGTTTACAATTTTGTTTTCCCAAAATTTGGATGATTTTTCAGTTTTCTCGGATATCATGTTGATGTTTCTTGAATTACCTACACAAATGCTCCTTCTATTGATTCTTATTTGTCTTTTTCCCTACAATGTTAAAGTTGAATGCCAATGTCAGTTTTTATACACGCTCTGCACTCCGCTAATCAATTACTGTAACTGTTGAGCTTAAGCTTAACATTGTTACTAGTATAATAATAATAATTCGTTTAACAATTAACCACAAATATAATAGCATACTTCACAAATACGTTGTCATTGTTTTTTTGTAAAGTAAGACTCGGTTACATACACTTACGCCTCGATCTCAAGCAAGAGTCAAGGTTCCTTCACACATTGTCAGTATAAATGCCTATTATATTATTAATGACGCTAATATGTAAACTTTATTGCATAAAAATATAAATAAAAACTTACAACAAGCATTTCTATTTGTTTCTCAGCGCGACTTCCTGGTGGGTACACTTGGTGGCCGAATTCCTGGAATAAGAAAGGTAACGTGTTTAATTTCAAGACGAACAACACAGAAAACTTCCTCTTTGTTCTGTTGGTCGCAGGCGCAGCTGCCGAGCGTGAAGGCACTGTTGACAAGAAGGACCTCAGAGAGGAGGAAGGGTGATATATTGTGTACATATGTACTTAAATAAATAAAGAAGTCATTGTATAAGTTAAAAATATCCACAGCTATGTCAATAGTTATCCAAAATCAGTAATTTAATTACTATCGTTGACGTACTGTATTGATTCATTCTATTCTACTCTTGCGCATGTATTTGTTTTGTCACAAATTCTTTTATGGCAATGTTTACACACCTTGCTGGCTCAGTGAAATGCTAAAATTTTATAGCGCAGTTGTTTT
This sequence comes from Shargacucullia verbasci, assembly GCA_947562105.1. Classification (NCBI taxonomy): domain Eukaryota; kingdom Metazoa; phylum Arthropoda; class Insecta; order Lepidoptera; family Noctuidae; genus Shargacucullia; species Shargacucullia verbasci. Next base: position 2,049,946 of record OX387284.1, read on the forward strand.
TATGTAAAACAACTTCGATCATGGCTGTCTTAGGCAGAGGCGACCGCGCCGGCTTTAATAAAATCCCGTGGGGACTCATGCCCATATGATGACTCGTTTAAAATAACTGGCGAAGTGCAGGAAGAAAAGTAGCCGATTACTGGTCAGTTTTTATGCCTATGGTCTTGGGTACTCCACATCCACTATTTACCTACCTCTCGTGGTTGCTGGAACCCTCGAGCACCCACGGAGTCGACGCCGTTGGTCTTAGCGTAGACTTGGTGGTAATTAGAAAGAAGGCGTTATAGGTAGGTGCGTTACTTTATATTTTTATTTATTTATCTAGTGTAATAATAAAGTTGGTATATACCTAAAGTGTAGGTACACTGAATGCATTATGTATAATCAGTGATCCCAGTCAAGAATTGATCGACAAGAAACTAATAGATACAGGTTCAACAAACTTAAACCGCAGTAAAAACCTATTTATCAATTACTAGCTTTTGCCCGCGACTTCGTACGCGTGGAATTTAGAATCTGATATTTTCCTGCGGTAAAATGGAGCCTATATTTTAAGTTAGACCTCAAATACATCCGTGAAAACTGCATTCAATTACATGCAGTGGTTTTTGCGTGATGCGTGTACAAACATACAGACAGACAAAAATTCTAAAAAGAGAGGTATTGGCTTCTGTTGCTCTAATAGATACCCCCATACTAGATTCTCTCCAAAATCTATAATATAGAAACATCAGCCTGTTATAATTTAATTTTTAATCAATTAAGTTTCATTTTTGTTATAATTTTTACTCCTCGCTTCTGCTTATTTCAATATTATATTAATGTAATATTTTGAATATTTTGGGGGTTTGTTGATACTCTAAGTTTAGATCCGTTGTCAGGCTTTTTAGGTTGCTGATACCCGTACACCTATAGGTATTAGGTCCTAAAGTAGGTACCTAACATAATACGGTAAGACTCTTTGTGCAAAATGATTAAAGTATCATTCGATTTAATTATTTCAATTTTTGTTATCAATAAGTACGTTACGTTTGATCTCGATACGTCAGTAACCGATAAAAAGAAACAATGAAAGTATGTACAGTCAGCGTCAAAAGTAGTAGATCATTGTAAATATTTTTAAGAATAAAAACGTACAAATGAATTACATAGATACTTTTTGTAAATAATTACAAAGAATACCGTTAATGTATCAACTGGTGAATATAATGATAAATCTTCTTTGATATGAAAAGTTCATGTATTTATGTCGTTGGCTGTACCTTCTATTAATACCTATAGCTTAAATGCCGATTGAGTTCCTGAAAAATAATCGTTCCTTCATTGGATGATAGCAAACTCGTATCGTGCATAAAACAAAACACAAAATGTCTTAGTATGTGCTAGATACTTTCTCACTTACTTATGTATAAATAGGTATTAGAACTCCAATTAATTTTCGCGATTTTAATTTTTTGATTCATTGATAACCATTTTAGGTTGCTTTCCTGTCAGTGTTATGAGTTCATGACGCAGCAATAATTATTGTCACTTTATAATCACGTTTAATGTGTCCATTAAGCTTGACCCTGAATTGTTGCAAAATGTTAAATTATGGTAAACTCTTCCTGGTCTCGCTACACATTATACAAATAATAAAGACCTTGAATGAGAATTTTCAGTATTCGACGCGGAAACCCAAAATAAGGTAAGTTAAAATAACATAACATCACGCCTGTACTCCCCGAAGGGGTAGTTGTAGGTACTGTTTGTACACTGACTTGGAATGTTTTAACGGAAAAACCAAGTGGGTACAACACAAGGCCCGAATGGGAATCAAACGCGAGGTTTTTACGCTCACCAGCCGCGCTTGTGACGACGAGACCAATAATACCTTATTGTCACAAATAAAAATAATGTACTTACATACAAATAAGGCTCCATAAATACTTCATAAATATTGCTCTGGTAATCTTCTATCGCTGGCAACGTCTTGATTAACAAGTTCCGTCCATACCCTGGGATACCCTGGATAGATTTGCCGTTCAACACCGCGAGCAGCCAGAGGAACTGGCCTAAGAACACATGGAGTCTCAAATTCATTTTTATAAAAATGTTATTGTAAAAGATGAATGAAAAAAGTGTTGTTTTCGAATATTACGCGTGTGAACTAAGCGAGCAGCCAGGTATCAATGATTTGGCTGCTTAGAGGCGTGCAGCAAATGATGTTCTTTTTTAGGGTTCCATAAAGGAAGATGTACGTTAATTTTTGTTTCTCAAAATTTGGAATAGCTATTGATAAGTTTGACTAAAATAAACATTATAGTATGGTCATTATAAGGTAAGGTTTTATAAAATTATTTTAAGTGTATTTAGTGTAAATGAAACATCCTTTCTTATGCGTGAATCTCCAGAAAAGATAGGTAAAACCATATTATGATACTTTTTCTGTCGAGTTGGCACGAGCACGATCACATGGGAATCACTCATGCCATAGTGGAAAGTCAGACTACTGTCTAAGGTGCGCAAGAGGACCTTACATTTTATGAGTGAAAGATCTTGACTTTTGCAACTACTACATATTAATTATACCTGTTACAACACAATATACATCCAATTTATAGCTCATCAGAAAATAGTACAAAAAAAGATTTTATTTTAAAATTCAAATATTTTTATTTTAAATAATATGAAGAGCGTTATTACCAAAACATACAGAACCAACACCACCAATCTCAACTGGCTCTTGATTTTTCAATGAATACCTGAATATCAAGATACGGCAAATTGTCATTACTGATGTACAAGGCTTCATGATATAACACCGTGTCATAATGATAGTTTAGCCACGGCATTGTCCCGGCAGCTAGTGGGTTCTAATCCGGAAAACGTGCGCTCATGCCTCGTATGTTATACGCTTGTTAATTTCGAAGGTTGATCATTAATGGCACCTTGTTTTGTTTTAAAGATTGTTAATTAAAATGTTTTGAGGTAATTTTGTAATTTCTGACTTGTGGAATAGTTGAGATTGTACTTTGTCTTATTTGATTAGGATTCAAGTTTATGTATTTGTGTTCTGGCAAAAAGTATATGTTTAATAATTTGAGGAATGTTTTATGTTAGGTTCTGGAAGTAAGATAACTTTAAAAATTCCACTTTAATGAGTATTAGCAGAATTTTTGGAGAATACTTCGCATCGTCGGGTTCTGTACTGTTCTGTACCTATCGAAAATATCGATAGATGAATATGTGAAAATAACTGGTAAATAAAATCAGTGATATTTTATTTACTACTTATATTTTAGTACATGCGTTAAAATTTGAAGACGTTGGAGAGAAATAGGGGTGAAGGACTACAAATAGGGAAAAGGCTAGTCTGATGATGAACACTGAATCGCTCATTAAAACAGTGATATTATTAACCAACCATAAACTATAAAAAGTATTCAAATCGAGTTGATAGCTGTCCGCCCGACGCATAATAAAGTCAAAATCTTTCGGTTACTTTCAGTCAAAGTGACAGTGTCAAACCACACGGAGAGAGCTCAATAACGATGAAGTGGAGATGAACCGGGACTTTGTGTTTAATCACCAGGTAAAATTATCTAGATTATTTAAAAGGCTGAAACAAATAGAATGAATTTCACAGGTCTAGCGTGAAGAAAAAACCAAGTCCAGTTGTAGAGTTAATCGAGATGTTATAATAACTGTGAAAAAGGCTAGATTTGCTCATAGTTTTGTAAACAGTTAAGTGGTTCATCTTGTGAGAGGCCTATACCTAGTATCCTGTGATTGGCGTAATTAATTGATGAATTCAATATGCTTAAATTGGTAGTGGATAGGTAGGTACCCCAGATAATTAATTGTATTTAATTTGAGGGTGTCCGTGGTAGGGCAATGTTCAGTAGTACTCGGCGTTTACACGCGTGGTAAATATGATGTGGGTTTAAAAAAATATAAATATCAATATTATTTCAAAGGAGTATCCATGGAGTTTCTTGCCAGTTATCCATAGGACCTTTGAAATCTTTCAACTAGTTTCGTTGGCGTTTTAAAAGTGCCTGCGTTAGGTTTATTAGATACAAAATCTTATCTATTTTATTCTATAGAGTATAATATGACACAAAAATCTAAGGAAACTGATTTATAATTCATAAAAACCTATTTACCATTGCAAACTTTGGGGGGTGTAAGGAAAGTTATCTATTTTCTCGTTAGCTAATGGAACAACATTTCCAACAGCGTCGGAGCGGCCACTTACCGCGGTTCGAGTTCAACATTAGAACAAACCCTATTGGGGGGGCTATGAGGGTGAGTTATTTATTGACAACAGCGGTACAGTGCTGGACTGTGATTAGAAAGGTTACGAAGAGGTATGCTCTGCTCGACATAGGCTCTTCACGAGTTCCCTTCTGCATCACACTCCATGTCTTAAGTTGAAGAGAGTCAAAATTTTAATAGATTTTGGCAATGTTTCAGGACAGGCCGAGTGCATGGTCCAGGACTGCCAGTACTCTAAACAGGTGGCTGTGGGGGGCTTTGTGCTGCGGCGTGCCGGGTGTACCGTGCTACTTCTGTAACTGCTGCGAGAGACTCGAAGATGGCTTGCCCGAGAGAGACAGACCTCGAGTTAATCGTGAGTTTTCAACCGACTTCAAAAAAAAGGAGGAGGTTCTCAATTCGGCTGTATTTTTTTTTTTTTTTTTTTTTTTATGTTTGTTACTCGATTTCTCGAAGACGCCTGGACCGATTTCAAAAATTCTTTTTTTATTTGAAAGGGTATACTTGTCATTTGGTCCCATTGTCATCAGGTCAGGACCTGATGGTGGAAACCCTGAGAAATCGAGGGCATCTCTTGAAAATTGTAGGCGAGCATGGGGTAAAAACTTGATATTTATGTGTATATCTGATGAGACTACAATACTATGGAGGTTTAGGGCAGATCTGATGATGGAGACGACAGAGGATCGAGGGAACTCCTCAACGGTACATCTTAACTACCTCGTGTTTGGGCTTATTTTATACGTGTTGACAAGATCTTTACACCGAGATTGGTAACGACTGCCACTGCAAGGTCCGTGATACAGGTGCAGTACAGTTTAGGGAACTCCTTAATGGTTGATAGCAGCTACATAGTGTTTGGGTTTATTTTATTCGTATTGATGCGCACTTTAAGCCGAGATGGGTAATATTGCAGATTCGATAGTGAATTTCTCGTAATGCGTTTTCATCATGTGGTCGGCTAAGTAATTTATTTGATTTTAAAATCACATAGTGCAATACCGTCTAAGGTTTTCACTCGACTTTCGCAACATACATTTGACCTTTGTAAAGTTTTTCAAGAGAATCGTCTTTACTAGGTCTACCCATCACTCAAAATTGTAAAATAATTAAATTTTTTAACAAAAAAAAAAACCGACTCCAAAAAACTCATAAACAAAACTAATAACTAAAAAGCAAAAAATAAATCTTTTATTATACAATATAGTAGTTGAACAATATTGAAGTCGGTGCCAAGTAAAACATGCAATGATAAACCGACACGATTGGCGAAGTGCATTTGTCGTGTCCGACGCATAATTCGCTCCGCACTCGACAATTTCTACGTGAACTCGTTGTTTCAATGTCGCTATTATAGCAGCAAGGTATATTACTTTTATGTTTTACTTGGCACCGATTTCAATATTGTTCAACTACTATATTGTATAATAAAAGATTTATTTTTTGCTTTTTAGTTATTAGTTTTGTTTATGAGTTTTTTGGAGTCGGTTTTTTTTTTTCTAATCTAATATCAAGCTTTCAACTTTTGGATGAGGCTAGAGCCTTTAAAGCTATATTTTTGGTATCAAAACTCAGAAGGGCAGTCACAGCGTATAGATCTCTTTCTGTGGATTCTCTGAAACTGATTATTATTATTATATTTCACTTCTACGTCACTAGGACTAGCTGTGTGTGCGAAGGTCAAGAGTAGGTACTAATAGGGTCGAGAGTATTGCCGCTGAGTCAGAGACTTTATCGTGAGTTGTGCATCATTGAACTGTAACTTTGATAAATTGCTAACAAAGGAGAAACTTGTTCTGATATTAACTACGTTGTACTTGGTTTTACTAAATTATTTTCTGACACTACAGAAAAGTCAATATTTCGAATTTTAGTGGTTATAAAAATGAAAAGAGTTCCTGCTTTCTTCCTATTTCCACCCAGCTGCAAAGCTGCTGGAGAGCTAAGCGCTACTGCTTCATTGGTTTTTGTGGTCGCAAACGTGTCGCCAACAACCAGGTCGCGTAAAGTGTTATTGGGTGTTTATGTTTAAAATTTACGATAGCAGCCCGGAGCGCCGATAACTCCGCTTAACCTTTCGGAAAATATTGGCGTGATGCTGTTATGTTATCTATTTCAACAGAAGCCACAGCGACAGCGGAGCGCATGGCTCGTCCGCACCGGCCGCACGCCCCTCGAGGTCGCAAGCACACACCAGAGACGCTGTCCGCTGTGCGGTGTGCGTTGAACCAGCTGCAGGGAGACCCGGCGCCGCCAGTGCTGCCGGAGTACGCGCGACGCGCGCCTGAGCCCAAGTGAGGGGATACCAAGAAATCTTTACTCATACACAGGTCAAAACTTCAATGCGAAAATTAGTCCCTGGCGATAAGTATTGGCCTTGGCGATTCGTTAATTCATCGTTTGCTCTCTGTCTGTAGAAATATGTCTCAAGCAGTTAGTTAATCAACTTTTCCTGTTGCAGTCTATTTTAAGATAAAAGGGTAGCCAATGTTGTGCAACAATAAAGTTTGATCTTTCACCCCTGTGATCACACTCGCCATCGGAATGCCTCGTTTAACGAGACCATCATGTCATAATTATGACCATTATATCTTTAATCTATAAAAGGCGCCGGACGTTGGCTGACGAGACTGGATTACTTTGGCTGACCGGTCATGTGTTTTAAAGGTATATTTATACATTTTTCAGTTGGTGAAGGTGTAAAGACTCCGGCTCTCCAGGACCTTGTCTAAGCATAAGTCTCGTTTTTCGATTCGATTCTCTATTCGGTTCTCTGTTGAGCCTTTAATCGGATGCCTTAATGTTATTTTGGGTTTCTATAAGGCTGGCCATATCCACCCAGTGTCACCTGAGAGGCATGATTGATTGTTGATGTCAATGGTTAACATAAGATATTCAATGAAATGATCAGAGATTTGACCAGCCTCTCGGAAACCGGGGGTTAATGTATTTACATAAGTTTATTAAGAATTATTGAGTTAATTGTAATTAAATGTACGTTTAAAAGGATAAACAATAGATAGTTTCTGTAGAGGTCTTCTTCGGAATTATATTTTAGTTTTTCAAGCCAATTGTTGTGACGGGCATTGGTACTCGGTCTGTTCAAGATTTGTTTACAAAAGGGTACGCATAGTTTGATATAACTTTGCTCGAAACCGAAAGAATTAGCTTGGAGTAGATGCAGTGTGGTGTTTTATACGTTAATCATTGTACAGTGTCTTGTATATTTTGTATTTACTTGTATTTTTATAGAAATAAAGTTTATTGCGAACATTTTGTATTATTTTTAGAGTTTACAGTTGAAAGCGTCTGCACTAAATTAGCTTTGAATATCTAAACCATGAGAATTCTGGAAAATAATGTGTTTCTCTCGTCTAATTAATTGGTTATAGTCTATGCTTTCCATTCTTATGGTCTCTAAGGATTGTGAGTCAAATCTACGCACTAGTAGCGCGAGCCAATATATTTTATAGCTTTAATGTTTACGGAATGATACTCCTGACATCTATTGTTGCAATGTTATACTAGTTATTAACCTTGTTGTCGACATTCATTGTTAATAGCTGTGTAATCAGTGTAATCACTTATATACTCGACGTTGTTCCACGTGGTGTTCAAAGATGGCGTTGAACTCAATTGTATAGATAGAAAATTATAAGGTTACCTGAACTAAGAAGAGTCAACAAAAGCTGAATGAAGATATTAGTGGAGCATCAGAAAATATTATGAATAATCTTATTGTTATCAAAACGTAACCTTTAGCTCGGCTTTGATTATCGTATATTCTTGAAGCCAAACAAATACGATCACTAACAATACATAACTCAGTTAATTAATCTCATAGTTTTTATCAGGCTTCTCTGTTTCGCATCCTCTTTCTCACGGGTTGTTCCAATGTAGGTCGTTGGTATTTGAAAGTTATTGCTATTAATTCAATACTGGTGGCATTGACAAGTTCTTTCTTCGTGTCTTCACGGTCAAAACTTGATTATAGACCGTCATGTCTGTCACGTCTGCTAACAGTTTGTTTAGTGTAGTGAGCTAGTTGAGATCACTGTATCAGTGCTTTGTTTGTTTCTAAATTGAGAATATACGCGGATACCTACTTATTGTGTGAACAGTTGTTATTCAATTATTTTTAGTTCTTAATTCGTAGTGTTGTGCTTTTTATCGTTGGAATCGGGTAAGTTTTTTTAAGTTTGTTTGTAGCGCTGCGATGTTGTTTTTAATTTACATAATTGATTTCTTAAATGGCGGAAAGAAAAAAATGTTAAGGAAATCCACGCATACAACAAAAATGTAAGATACCTAATTATGTCATTCTTTATATTGCTATATCGAGACTCTGTCTGTGGTGCATGGTATGAAGACAGGTGTATCTTAGTATACCTAAAGTTGGTACAGACAACAAAAGTTAATTAACAGGTAATTTAAGTTACTTATTTCAAAAAGAATACTATCTACTTAAATAGGAACTTTACTTGTTATAAAGGGAACCCATTGCAATTGCCTTTATAACAATCACTATCAAATATTTACACTCGTAACTAACAAAGTATTAAAGGATTAAATATAGCTCCATCATAGTATATGTTTAATTTAACCCATTCTTATTTTGTTAGGTGCACTATTATGTACGTAGCATTAAAATTACGGATTACTGGAATAAGGATATTAAAATATTCCTCCTAGAAAAATCTTGAAGAACAATTTAAGTGTTTTGGTACCATATCTTGTAACCAGTTTGTACTGCGCGGTAGTGGTCGTTTTTGAGTGATGTGTTTTATTATCTCGTCCAATCAATCCATTTCATTAAAATGAAAATGTTATCCCACCAAAAACATTCTGTAAAAAACTAGTCAAGTCTCGACGGAGCTGCTTGTTTATCTCTAAAAAGTAATGAAATCTAGACAAAGTCGTGCCAAGTCTAAGGTTCCTTACTGCGATTTCTTTATTATTATAGTTAATGTTATGTGACTTGGCCGTTGAAGGGTACACAAGGGTACAAAACCAGGTGCTCCATGACACCATTGCACCCAGCCTGAAACAAACAGTATAAAAAATTATTTCCAGTACAGACGGACTTCTATCAATGATTAGACTGGAAATAATTTTTTATACTGTTTGGTTCAGGCTCGCCTATACATAAGTATTATTGAAATACGCAGCTTTATCAAGCCTACAATTACCTGTTTATTGAATCAACGTTTTCCAAGTGGCAATTTTCCATCGTCAATGGGTAGCAGTTCTGGCGACAGATTGGTGCAATGGTGTCATGTCAAAAAAAGCAGCCCGTAGTTTGTGGAACGCAATGGGTTTCGCCCCCTATTACATGAGATTTAATAGCGATAATCGGTGAAATGATAACCTTGGACCAATCTATCGGGAAATAGGTACAATTAAAGTAGAGGTCCTTAGTAGGGAATTTTGTAAAGCGTTTAACTACTCTTTTATAGTAATGATGGTACATAAAAAGTTTATCAAAGGAAAATGATGTCAGATGGTATTATTATTTTATATAAATATGTATATGTTGTGTACACGACTGATTTACGAATTTAAGCTACAAGTTAAAATTTATTGACATCCCATACTTCATGCTGCTGTCCATTCTTTAAATAATCCATAACGTAGTAGCTGTTTGCGAAAACTGAAAGATATCCTATATCCTAGGCTGGTTAATGCTTTAGCTAAGGACATTAACACATCGATCTATTTTCTTCATTATTTCTTCATAGAGCGTACACATTATAGCATTGACTACATAAAATCTGCGTACACCGTAAGCCAACCCATTTGGCACGTTATTATGTTAACTATGATTGGGATAGTTCCCGGTCTAACCCGCTGGTTAGATCCGTTAGTCAATCGTGTAAGGTCGGTGGTAATGAGTAGGTACTAATTCTGGCAATGAAATGAACAATGAAATAAAGAAGGTTAAGTTAGAGCTACCGTGTATATTTTTTCCTGGTCATGATGTTGTGGAGCGATTGTCACTATCAGGAAGAATTTACACGACAGCTTTCAATAAAGGCTCTTAATTTCGTCCTTCAATTCATTCTAAGAATTACATTACCAACAGTGATTCGCGGTAAACTCGCAGATATGACCTGAGGGACTGCAGCCTGAGGTCCACCATCCAGTAACTGGAAGTCTCTGATACCCTAAGACTAGACCGATACGAATGCAATAGGTTGAATACCTATCTCATTCGTATCGGTCTGCTATAACACCTGAGACCTCCACTATCGACTGATGTCCGTGGTAGCTATGAAGGTACGAGCCCCTCGATTTAATACATTCCTGAACTATTCATACAAAACGATACAGTCCTCTCATATTCTAACCTGTTTTTAAGCTTCGAGATTCTTGCAAACGATTAATCTATATCTAAACATTGCGTTGGAATTGCGCAAGAATCTAGTTGTGCCTTTTACTGGGTCAAGTTTATCAAGCTACTGGCGTTATTAGATTAGCTAGTAGAAAGGGCAATGCACGCCGCGGGCTAATGTATGTCACACATATGTACATCATAAGTTACGAGTATATCGCCGTACGATCGCGGTATTCTATCGAGAAGTCGCAAAAGATTTTTCGCGAAGTCGGTACGGAAAATATTGTAGAGGTTATCGAGTAGTAGTAATGTTAATACTAGTTTATATATAGTTTAAGAATACAAGACAATATAGGTAAAGGTACCAGTAGATATCTATACTTTAAATAATTCAGTAGGCAGCTTTATATTGTTTTGTAAACATTATACTTCGTAAAAACGGCTAAACTCACCACAGTGGTCCGCCTCGACACCATATGGTGGGCTTTGGGAACTCTTAAAAGTCCGCACCGAAGCCCACCATGGTGTCATGCCAAATGGCACTTCCCGGAGAGAGTGACTGTAAAGAGGCCACCCCCTCGTGCACGTGCCGGAGGAGACTGTAGAAAGGTCCCCTCGTTACCCTCGCTGGGTGCTGTGTGCACGGCGACACGAACCACACCGTACCACCACGTACGTACCTTACCTACTTACACAAAAGCTGCTTGTGTTCAATGTTTAAACAATTTACTCAACGCATTCTAAAAAGCGCAACATATCATGATAATACTCTTGATTTAAAAAAAGTGGTTCTAGAGTATTGCGTCAAGGCCTTGTGTATATGTACTTGCAAGACTGGTGACAATGTCCTGATGACCTTCGAGTTAGGGGCAAATGACTCGTGAGTGTACCTATTTATAATATTGTGAAACTAGTGTCCGACCATGTATGAAACTATGAAGGGAAGTGATGAAGCATGAAGCAAGTTGCGCATGAGCAAAGTTGTTGAAATACATGTGAATTACTTTTGTTTAAATGCTTCTTTACTCTAGTGATCGCAAGCTTAGATGCTGAGCGTGAGGTTCAGGACAAGTGATAAAAAGATTTCCTTTTAAAAAAAAATCTCTAGTAGTATATATATATAATAGCAATAGGCTTCCCCCTATTACAAAGGACAAGGGACTTAATGGTATGGGTGTAATGTAGATGTACAAATAGTACACCTCTGCTTAGTCCTTCGGGGAATACCACGTACATGCTATGTTGATACATTTTATTTGTATTGTTTGCTAAGAATTTATACATAGGATTTCCTGAAAACGTTTGTGTATGTAAAGTGTATGATCGTTTGTTATTATTTGAATTATCATTTTATTGGTCTATCGGACGCAAGTACTTATGACTGCGGATTATTTTTACTCTAATTCCTTCTTTTTTTCTCAGTCAGTGCAGGTTGCAAGCTGTAATTAATTTACATACAACATTTTTTACATACATCTTGCGGCTGGCAATTGTTTTTCGATAGGACAAATAATTTACTAATTTGTTTTCTGTTTACACCTTCAAATGTTACAGATTTCGCGTACAGTTAAATGGGGCTATTTCGGAAACGCGGGGCTAATTGAGATTTAGTAAAGGAATCATTATGTGTGCTTCTCATGGAGTAGTAACTGCTTTTAAACAGCGGTAGTGTAGGATGCTTTCAATGACAAAGGAAATTTTGATTTAGTTTAGAAAATATGACAAAATTTCTAAAAACAAATGTTAGTCCCAAATAGCCCCATTTTACGGTATATGTTTTTTTGTTCAACCGATTTTCGTTTTGAGGAAACGACTCCGTAAAACAATATAGTTTCCCGTACTTTTATTATTGAAGGATATCTGCATTTCGAGAAATGTAAATGTAAATAAAGTATGGTGTTAAACGTTGATCAATTGCGGAAGCGCAAGAGTCTACTTCCTTAAAAGTGACGCTGTGACTCTGTAACGTAACGACTGATAAACTTTCAAAATTCATTCGAATTTTTCGATATTGTGACAGTTTGCTTTACTAGCGCCATATTAGTATAACGTTGAGGAATATTTTCTGAACTTAAAGAGTAACCCAGTTACAAATCTCTGTGGCAGCCCGGAGATTGGTATTATGTCCGGCAATATACTCGCCCTCTTTTACATGGGACTTAATAACTACATCGGCGAAATATGGTCGTCGGTACAATATCACATCTCTGCCTAACACTTTTGGGTATATAGGCGTGCTGTTATTAAAAATATGTGGCAGACGGTCTCGCCACTCTTAGGGTGGTCTTCCTAATCACAACTTACGACAAGCAACTGCGGGCTATACTACTATTAACAAATATTTAAGCTTGGCGACATAGTAAACGTCGGTGAAATTTTACTTTTTATCTATACATCTATACAAATAAATAAAATTGGAGTGTCTGTTTGTAATATTGAAATAACCGTTTTTTACTACATGCATATGAATATACTCGTATATACGGTACATACACCAAAATAACATTTTTTACAATTTTTGTCTGTCTGTTTGTATAGGCTAATCTCTGAAATGGCTGGACCGATTTTGACGGGACTTTTATTGGCTGTAGCTGATGTAATTATATTTTATAAATCTTATTTTAGAAAAATTCTTTTATTTTAGAAAAAAATAGGGTTAAGTGCATTTGGTCTCACTAAAAAATACATTGTTAAGTTCCGACATCCACGCGAACGAAGTCGCGGGCACAGCTAGTGTAGAATAAGTCGGGTCTGGTATCCATACTTCATTTATTTTCAAATAACCGCTGTTATCAAGTCATGTTTTCAATATTGTCCGCTGTAGGTAAAGCCGTTTGACTTTCATCTCTTATCAGGTACAAATACATTTTTTTCACGCTTTATAAAGTTCATAATAATCTAGTTTATGACTGTATTATTGTTTTCAATCTCGAGACACATATTAAACTACGATATTTTCATATTGTCTTTTTTTCCCGAATGATTTAGATGCCATAGGCAGACTTAATTGATTTAAACGAGCATGTTAAGTAAGTGTGGGAGCAGAATGAGGCACCAATACGGTAGACGACTATTAGTCATCTGAGTTATTTTTTATAAACTGTCAAAAACGAAAATTTGTTCTAAAAATGTTTGGTATAGAAAAGCGTAACGTCATAGTTTTTCAATGCCATTGAAATACTTAATGTGTAATTTTGATAAATTAAAAATTGAAAATGCCAAAGATAAGCAAGAGATTAAGTTTTACTGAGTTTTGAGAAGGAAAACGATTTACCAAACAAGATTTCAGAATTTATTTTTGATGCAGTCATGTACCCTATTGGGGGCGAGCGTATTACTATATCTCAGGCATAGTTCCGAATACCGGGTTTGCTGCTATGAAATTTCAGAAATACATATGTGATAACGCTTTGTCAGACTGGAAAATGGAACGCTTCACGCTCACCACCGGCACCCGCTCTTGCGACCAGACCAATGAGGCTTGCTAATAAATGTTAGGTTTGTTACTATTATATTTTACCTCATTCATTTAGGTATAGGTACGACATATTTCATCCCGTATTACCAAACAATGCAGGCACTAATGTTTTTATCTATCGATTGCTTATGTGTAATTACGGGTGTGCAATATTATCCGTAATATTTCCTTATATATGTATCAATGTGAATCCCCTAGAAAATTTTACCTACTCACACAAAGTTATTAGGTACTATCGGTCTTATAACATCGACAATGGTTTCTCCGATGTTTTCTTATCTTTATCCTAACGTTTTTCAGGTAAGGTTGCGTATGAGTGAGAATTTTGTCGTAATGACAAAATGAGATAATGGCCGATACCGCGCAAGATATTGCGTAGATAAGTAAATGTCTTAGCGTTCATTGGAGCTCAAAGACTAGAGTCTAAAAGTTTTCATACAAAATGCGTTAACGTTTTTACCCCATTAAACACGAGTTAATTTTGCTGATTTTTTTATATGTTAAGTAAAAACTAGGTCGTTACGTTTTTGTTTTTTTTATATCGTTTATAGATTGAGAAATAATTAATTTTCAAAATGCGTTTTTTTTTAACTAAAAATCTTCCTTATGCTTATCTCGTGGTAATTATTAAATTAATCAACATTTTCATCATAAAAAAAACAAAACGTGTCGACCTAGTTTATAATCTGAAAAAATGATAGAGACCAAAATAAAATGAATTAGTTAAGATTTAGATGTATGAAACGTTAACGGCCAAACACCTATTTTGCACGTATTTCAAAACAATTTTGTCAAACGACGGCAGCTAAACGATACTCTTAATAGGCAGGGCTATTCCTTAAAGCTGCTTGATTAGCTTGTTTTTTTTTTGTTTAGTTAATATAGGTACATATAAATAAAATTTCTGTGCTTTGGTGCATAATGTTAATTTATTCAATTGTAATGTAATTATACATTACAATTGAATTAATAAAGGGATTGGTAATATTGTCCGCTTATCGTTATTTCTTCGTTCATAACATCGCATGTTTTTGGTATTCCGTGACGCTACTGCCATTAAACTGCTGTCCTAGAATAACCAGGTCTGGGCAGTTTTTTGTTATAAATATAATATATTTGTTTAGCAGTTATGATAAACCTGACGGTCAAAGATACTATAACTAACACGATCTATGACTTGCATACTGAAGACACGTATTTTAGTCGAGCTAGATAAATGAAGACTTGTAGTCCCGACTATAATAAATACAATATTTTTAACTTGTGATGTTGTTGAATGAGGAAAATCTTTCTTAAAATGGTTTTAAGGCTTCGTACTAAAAGGTTTGATAAAAACGATTTCGTTTAAAATAAGATTGGTATTGTGAAAATGGTGTGGACTGTCGTCAGATCAATCAAATCGGCGCCTTTAGATGTTACCAAGCTTTTATAAATAGGACCATAATCAATGTTCGAATGGTAGCTGTTGAAATTGAAATTGCCGCGTTCCTTACATCAAATACTATAGACAATGATCATGATAAGTTAACATAAACTCTATAGTCGATAATACCACATATTCAGTCCCTCTAATTTTTTATTGTTGTCTCTGCCTGCCATATAAAATTTGCTGTTGTAATAGTTCTATATTCAAAAATAAACTCAATTAGTCATTAAAATCTCGTTTAATTACAACTATAGCTTTGCATATTTTTCCAGTAGCGTGACTATACGATAAACTCAAATTTTGGATACCTTCTATTTCCATTAGACAAAAAAGCCCACATAGACAAATAAGGCCCGGTTTAGCTAGGAAATGTATAAATAAACTAGTTATTACGTTTCTGTACGTCTATGTTGTTTTCTAGATCTTGATAACAGCGCCATCTACCGGGTCCAACTATAGCTAAAAACCATTCCGGTACATCCCTAATTACAAAAAAAAAACATTAAAATCCATCAAGCCGTTTAGGAGAAGATGAATTACGAACACACGCACACACCAGAATTTTATACATACATAATATATGTTGCTTGCCGCAGAGATTCAACACAGTATAGGTAAACTTTTATGATCAACGGCCAATCAAGATGAGTTCAAACTATACTTGAAGAAATGATTCAAAAGATATAGGTATGCAGCGTGGTGGTCACTTTTGCCTATATCTTTTAAAGGAATAGTGTATAGACATACATAGCATTACGCCTGTATTCCCCGAAGGGTTAGGCAGTGGTGTACGATTGTACATTTCGCCCACATTTCGCCGATACTGTTATTAAGTCCTATGTAATAGGGGGCGAGCATATTGGCGTCTACCGAGCACAGTTCCAGACTCCGTGCTGCTACTGAGAATAAAAAGATTAATACAGAAAAACCCAATAACACTTTGCCCGCCCCGGGAATCGAATACCCAGGACCTCACGCTCAGCAGCCGCGCTTGCGACCACTAGACCGATGAGGCATTGTATGGAAACAACATAATATCTGTTGTAAAGTGACTCTTATTGTTTTATGTGGAAATGCCTTTTTTATATCTTTGTGGAATTTAAGTAGGTACTTTGACTTTGACTGCCCAAAATAAGAAGTGTAATATATTAGAAAAAATATTTTTGGCAAACTGGATACATCTCTCTTTTTGTTTATCAAACAAATTTGAAAAAATAACTGGTTTTCCCGTCTGCTGAGAGCTACACAACCATTTTTCCTTGTTTCCTTTCATTAATCGTGATGGCAACATGGGGGCAAAGAACAGAAGTCTCGACTGAAAACTGAATTACGTAGAAATTTTTACCATGCACAGATTATTTTATAAAACAAGTAGGTATTATTTTTTTAATAAAAAAAAACAAAAACACCTACGCTTATTGCTATGAAATACATTTTTAATGACTTGAAAACTCGTGTATTTATTATTACACTCAACAAATATTGCTGGTTCATGTAAGCAGAATTTGTTAAAAATAGCAATGGCAATGGTTTAAAAAAAAAAACAACGTCGTCTTTACAAAACGCTCATATCATTTTGAAAATTTGACCAAAATACGTAAATCAGTCAATATAACAATAGTTACATCAACGTAAGCGAGATCTTATATCTATCGCGTCAAAAATATTTTTTTAATCGTAACCAAAAAAAAAAAAACATAAACGATGTGTTTGCTTCCAGTAAGGATTCAGCACAATATAGGTAATGCTATTATGAACAGGTCATCCAAAATCCTAAAACTTTGAAACTCTACTCAAATAAATATTTAATAATATATTTGTGTCTCTTTTGCCTAGTATGTATAGATAGTGATAACATATAGAGCATATAAACACAACATAATAACTGAAAAGTAAAATTACTCTTATTTTTTTTAAATAACTTTTTAAATCTCATTAATATAAATACGATATACCGAGTAAAACTTCTGCTCATATCCCTGTGTGAGTGGTTGGACAACTGGAGTATATATTATCGTATGAATGTGTCCAAACATTGTAGTTCACTGCGTCAAGCAAGCAAGCAACCCAGACCATTCACCACAACGCAGCGCTCAGGTAAGTCGTCTGTTTGTAAACTTTACATTCATGGGGAAATATTATCTTATTTTTATTTATAAATGTTATATGAAGATTCAAGTATCGGTTCATGTATTTATTCACATTTACTTAGATTTTCTGATTATTCTCTGTATTTTTGTACATAAAATTTTATTTGCCATACAGATTAGTTGTGATTTATGTCTTGTAGATGAAAAAAATTTTGTTTTTACTATAAATAATGTGTATATAACTTTGTTTCGAATAAACAAAGTTTCAAACCGGCTTTAATTTGAACTGCGCAAGCGCAGGCTCGTTCATTTTGATCAAAGGTCAGGGCTGGCCATTATATTAATGCTGTTGTGCTTGGGGAGTTAATGTTTCTTTTGTTCTTAAAGTTGTTTGTAAACAAAACAGATAATAATTGATAGGGAGGTATGTACTAAGCGAAATAATTAATTTTAATGGATTCCGGTAATCGTACAACTTTATTGTAAATAAATAAGTGATTATACGGCTCATTATATCCATAAATACTATCGTTGTGTAGCAAACATATAAAATACTGTAGGTATAGTATTGTACCTATATTTTTTTATCCTAGTAAAGTATCTCATAGTCGGTTATCTAGAAACCTGTCGGTCACGACTCGCGATATACATATCTAAAAAACATGAGACTGCAAAAAACAAGTAGATAGATAGACACTTTAAGTATCTTTCAATAATAATCTTAGCGAAAGCATTGCAACATATATTGCAATAACGTGTTCAGTGGGCTCACAGATCAACATTGCGCATGCGCACATCACTCATATGAACCCGTTTGTGTCTATAGACATACTACTCCGTGACATAGATCGTAATACAACTTGAGAAGCTGTCTCCAACTAACTGTCTCTGGTGCAAGATCTGAACAACAAACTCGGGTGGCAAACGATATTAGCTGGCATCGACCGAGGTCATAATGCAGCTTATGCTTCTCTAACCTACCCTCAAAGCCTTGTGCCTTGGTGAACATTTTTCCTGGATAGACGACAATTCCAATATCTTTGCGGACAGTCATTTTCCAGAAAAATCGCGTACCTATATTTTTTTATACTTAAAATATTTGTTGAAGTCCGATTATAATGCGTGTTTACTTCGATCACCGTGTTTTTAACCCTTATCTTTATACTTATTTATTATAATGCATTACACCCAAGAATGGACCAGCTTAAAGCATATAATAATAGTTAATAAGAAAATTATTTATTCTCTGTTAACGCCATGTCTAATTCATTTGCACGGTTAGTTTGGCCACTAAAACTAAATTGACGTATTTTCTTCCGTTGACTGCCCAATGATCAATGAGTTCTGGTGGTTGCAAGCGCGACTGGTAAGCGTGAGGTCCTGGGTTCGATTCACCGGTCGGGCAAAATGTTATTGGGTTTTTCTGTATGGAAATTCTCAGTATATTTATTTATTTATTTAAAAACATACAACTATCATCACAGGCTTACCTAATACAATAGTGTAGTTATAGTTATAATAGCTTACAAAGATTAGACTTTTATGAACAATGTCAATTATATTATTATGAACAATAGCAGCACGGAGTCTGGAAATGTGCCTGGTAGATGACAGTAGGCTCGCCCCCTATTACATGGGATTCAATAACGGCATAGGCGAGATGTGGGTGTAGAATGGGACACCTCTGCCTAATCTTTCGTAGTCAACATTGTTTATTTTTGTGTTTATTTTGTTACATTTTCATATTTTTTTAGTTAAATACTGCTTACATCAAAATTAATTTCTAAAGAAATCGGAGCTTTTAAAGTTGTTCGATTGCTTTTAAGCAATTAGCGTAAATTCATTAGTTTTTGGTTAATTAATTATTACAAGTTTCAATGTTTTATGCAGAGAACCGCCATCAGATTCTGAAAACTGTGATGTTTATGAAAACCAGACTTCAAGTTCAAATCAATCGTCAATATCTGATTATATTATATAGATAATTATATTGTTGAAGATAATTATGGAAATTTTCTGCACCTGCTTTGTGTCTATTAATTCTTCTATGTACGTATGAGTTATGAGCCGTGAACCAAGAAAATGGTACTATCAATGTCTTGTCTATGATCTTATACTTTTTTATAGTCCTGGTAAAAATTAAACCAGTCCTGTAGCTTTTGCAATAGTTCTTTTTAATCTATGCAACCATATAGGCATAATACATTAATTAATCAGTTACCGACGCCGACGGCTATATTTTAGTATGAATTTCACCACAACTTATGAAGCAGATTTTATACCTATGTACTCCCTACCTAGGTACGTGCAAAACATGGAGAGAAATGAATGTTATTTGATTACAAGAAGACAATATGCATAAGTAATAATATTAAGTAACTAGCTGTGCCCGCGACTTCGTTCGCGTGGATGTCGGAACTTAACAATGTATTTTTTAGTGAGACCAAATGCACTTAACCCTACTTTTTTCTAAAATAAGAGAATTTTTCTAAAATAAAAGTAGCCTAAGTTACTCCTTATTACATCAGCTACCTGCCAATAAAAGTCCCGTCAAAATCGGTCCAGCCATTTCAGAGATTAGCCTATACAAACAGACAGACAGAAAGACAGACAGACAGACAAAAATTGTAAAAAATGTTATTTTGGTGTATGTACCGTATATATATTCATATGCATGTAGTAAAAAACGGTTATTTCAATATTACAAACAGACACTCCAATTTTATTTATATGTATAGATTTC
This sequence comes from Shargacucullia verbasci, assembly GCA_947562105.1. Lineage (NCBI taxonomy): Eukaryota > Metazoa > Arthropoda > Insecta > Lepidoptera > Noctuidae > Shargacucullia > Shargacucullia verbasci. Next base: position 2,070,277 of record OX387284.1, read on the forward strand.
CATGTCACGCCTGTTATAAAAGTCTAAAGGATAGATAGATTATAGGTATGAGAAAGTTTGGATGGATGGATGTTTGTTACTCAATCACGCCAGAACGGCTGAACGGACCTGGATAAAATTTGGTACAGAGATAGTCTGGAATAGTACTTTTATTTCGAACAGACACTGTTATCGCGGGTAAAACGGCAGGGTGCAGCTATCTATACTAACATTATAAATCTGAAGAGATTGTTTGTTTCTTTTTTTGGTTGTTTGAACGCGCTAAACTCTGTAACTTCTAGTCCGATTTGAAAAACTCTTGTGGCATGTCATAGCCTATTTATTGAAGAAGGATGTAGGCTGCTTTTAATCTTGGAAAAAAATCGGTTCGTAATCTAGGCAAACGAAGCCGCGGGCGTAACTTTATTTTCTTATTAACTGTATAATGTACCTATAGCTGTATAGCAATTAAACGTAAAATAACAATAGCAGGAGCTATTAAATTATCGAGTTTTCTTGTACATTCAGCGACATAAGTAGAACAAGTTTAAGTGTTTCGTAATATTTAAATTAAATTTTATCATAGAGGATAATTATTGTTTTACATTACGCTATTCGATGAAGTCATAATAATAAAATTTGGAAGTTTTCATGAATAGTTTTTAATAAAAGGTACCTACACTGATGAGTTACTTTTGTTACCGACTGTAAACAGGATTGTTAAGTAACTTTTTGCTCGGCCTTTTGTTACATTGTTGGATAGAGCTAAGATAAAAACTGTCTGTCTAAAGAATAAATGTGAACGAATGTTCTCGAGAATTGCTGTATCTTCTTATTATAATACGAATCACATCCTTCGAATTGATATCAGCGATTGTAACTATAAGATAACTTGTATTGATAACACGACAGTTATTGATAACTGACAGTTATTTCTATGGTTAAATTCATGACGATAAGGTGGAATGGGATAGATGATTTATTGATTTAATGTTATGGTATAATAGCGGTAAGTTTAGTAAGTAATGTTACGTAGGTTTATAGTATCTAAATAATCGAAAACGGTTTAAAAATTTAGAATTCAAACCCCAAAGTAAAGAATCCTTGAGTACAGGCACAAGGTCACATGAAAAATAATAAAATACGATCGTGTAAAATTCAAAATAAGACAACATCGTAATTGTTATTTGTGTGTTTAAAAAATATAGGTACGTATAGGTAAAAAGGTTTGTTTGGTAAAAGAAGATCACGATTTTTCACCCGTCATTTTATATGCAGGCAAACAGGAAAATTACAAGCGAGAACGATTATGAAATTTCAAAAAAGAACCTGCATGTTTTATTTTTACCTAAAGTTGTTCAGTTTTAAAACTGAGTCGGTAATTTACCCGTGTAAAAATAATGTTGTTTTATTTTGAGGAAAATATTTCAATAAAAATTATATGCAATTATTTTCAGATAATTTGAAGATGTTCAAGACACTTGTGTTTGTGGTTGCGGCCGTCGTGTTGGCGTCAGCCTCCGATGAAGAAGAAGTGAGTTATTGTATTGTTATGGACGGGTGATTTTTTAAATTTCTAAGTTAATTGAAATAAATTCATAATCAGTTACTCGAATAAAACTTTTCGACTATTCAACTAAAAAGTTGGCCAAATAATGGTTTCATTAATCTATTTAATATATTTAGCTGCAAACGATCGCCGGCGTCACAAATAGATGTGTCTATTTGATGTACAAAAGTCAATTAGCACCGAAATTGTGACAGGAGAAAGAGAATCATAGTATAAATTATCATAACTCTAGATAAATACAACTCTGGACTCTGGATTATGTATATCCAACTTATTAATACTATACTTCTTATTCTTATTCTACTAAAATATATTTATTGCAATTCCAGATAGTAAACCGCGCGATCGTCCGCCTGGTCGGTAACGGCGTGACCGGCAACGTGACGTTCACCCGGCAGGATGACGGCAAGCTGCGCATCACCGGCACCGTTGCCGGCATGCCGCCCGGCGTCTACGGCTTCCACGTCCACGAGAAAGGAGACATCACTAACGGATGCGCATCCACACTCGCACATTTCAATCCTAATGGCGTACGTGTTTTGTTCGTTAACATTATTTGTTGTACATGAATATTCTTTAGGAATAGTCATAAGGTCTATAGAAATCTAGCAAAGGTCTAAGAAGGATCATTATCTCATTCTAACTTGGTTTGAATCATTCATATACTATGCTTATTGCTCGTCAATAATATTAGTTTACAAAAATTCAAAGTTTAGTTTAATGCCGCTATATACTTCACAGCCCAACGGGCCGCACCTGCATAGGTCCAGCATTTATTGACTTGTTGTGTTGACAAATGTTAGACTAGTGTGGGTTGAAAAATTGGCCGTAGATTTGTTGTCGACATTTTGCTGTTGCAATACGAAACATGCAAAACAAGATTCTGGATCTAGCTTTAGATAAAAGTTCCAGGTCTTTTAAATCAGACGAACAGAAGGACACAATCACGTACTTACCTCACATTTCCATATTGCAGCATGAACACGGCCATCCTGATGATGAAATCCGTCACGTCGGTGACCTCGGTAACATCATGTTCGACGAGTCCGGCATCTCCAACTTCGACTTCGTAGACCGCATGATCAAGCTGAACGGCCGCCACAACATCCTCGGCAGGGGTTTGGTGCTCCACGCGCAGGCCGATGACTTCGGCAAGACCGACCACCCTGACTCCAAGAAAACTGGAAACGCTGGAGCCCGTGTGGCTTGCGGTGTTATTGGCATCCTGTAGGGAGTTTACTCAAGTGATATCTAAATAATGTTCTACGAGATATGCTTGCTGAATTTCTTCATTCATTCATCTACGTACATCATCTTGGCTTGTTATATTTTTGCTGGTTTTTAGTGTGACAATATCATATCCGAGGTTAGATGTATCTGATTTCAGTGACATATCTCGTAGTACATTGTGAAGAATTTAATAAAATTGTATGTGGAATAACTCTATCATATTTCATTTGTTACTAACAAATACTTGTACTTTCTTTAAGTTTTTACTCTGAGCGGTAGGGATTTCACAACCAAAATGACAGACCGCAACGCACAATTTTAATGTTACAACTATATTCTGCCCTCAAGGTATGATAACGTACAAAGTCTTTCATAGAAGTCCTTTATAACTTCTGTTATAGAATCTCATTAGATATTGTTATTAGGATAAGTTCTTTCTTTCTTATGTTCTTTCTTTCTTTGTGTTGTTTTATCGTGGCACTGACGCTGGTTAAAATAACGTATCAAAAGCCAAATCTTCTCTACAACCAAATTAAATGAAATTTCTTTATAAATGTTGTTTTTATTTGAAACATGGTTTTTTAAAACATGTTGAGTAAGGATGACAATGGCTGGATAATCAGTAAATGTACCTCAGTTGTGAGTAAGGCCATAATGTTATTTATTACATTTGCACCTAACATAATGTTACAATAATCATTCAAGATGGTGCTATGACGCAGTCTCTTCACGTCATATAACTAATATATGGGATGTATTTATTTTATTTTATTATAATTCATAAATATCATCTTCAATCACATGTAGATATACTCATTTAATGTTAAAGTACACTTTCTCTTGATTGACACTTATTACACGTGAATTACTACTACACATATAAATACTATTTAATTTACCGCAAAATTAAAGTAGGTATTATTTTTTGAGTTCAGGCAGAACGAATATAGATGTCTATTTCACTACGTATTGAATTTACCAAGGATGGCATATGACATAGAGGTGAATACTGACCAAATATAGTGAGTTTATGGAAAATAAATTACACAGAAATAACATCGTGATTCAATAAATACTGTAAATAGTAGGAAGTTATTACTTTGATTCCTATTTATTAATTCATGAAGCTGCCAACGATCGCCGGTGCATACAATGGATTAACTATCTTCATTTAGTAAAATCTTTGTCTCACACGTAGTCCTTCTGAATCGTAGATACAGTTTACAAACACATTGTGTTTACCTTGTGCCGTTTAAGGTAGCGCAAGGTGGTGAAAACAATGTTATTGGGAGACAATGTGGACTATGTGCTGCGGCGTACCTTATGCGAAGTTTTGTATTGGACCGGATTTGATCTAGATATATGATGATGACGATGATTCAATTTCAAGTTTGCTCCAAATACTACTAAGGTTTAAAGGTTGATCCGATATTTGTGATTTGACGTGATTCGCAAAATGAGACATCCAGACGTCAAGCCCATAATGTAGACGAGGTCACGGTGATTGATCCATTGTACGCGTGTGGTGCAGTCTAACTGATTCTTGTATAGACGCAATTTATGAATAGCCTACTCGTTATCACTCAGTAAAAGACTAGTGTTATATTTATATATATGTTTTATATTTGAGCATCCCTGACCTTTAAAATGGCAGCATTGGAGTTTCAGTAAAAACTCTTTCTTTTATGTTTCTTATTTAAAGGAGAGACTTCATGACTCATTACGACTCGTTCATCTGTTTCTGCGCTTTAAGCAGAATTCAAAATAGTACCGACTTCAGTATTATATTTGAGACTGAGTAATGTTTTATATATTATAATGATACTACGTTATGTATTTTGAATATACTACATTTATTATTCGAGTACCATTGTTGAAAAAATCTTTTTAACTTTTTCGTAGCTATACCCATATAATGTATATTGTGAAGCGCATAATGATTTCTCGTAGTGATAATAATATTTACACGAACAGCCTAAAATAAAATAAATTTTAAACTTTTGAGGTCTTAAATCTATCTAAATAGGTAAATTTTATTGATTAAACGCCATAAATTGATCACATCGTAATTAGTCATCTTAACATTTTCAACATAAGACCAGCTATTTATCAGGTTGGTTACACTGTTATTTTTGTTGCGTGATAAGGTAAAAAAAATACCATAACGTATTAAAAAGTACTGTTCTTTGATCTACACTAGGGATGTTACGGAGGTAGATTTATCGGAGGCGGAATCGGAGTCGGAGGTTCTCGTAGTGACCTCCGCGGAGTCGGAGGTGAATCGGAGTCGGAGTCGGAGCAAATCTATGAATGTAAAATGTAAATAAATAAAAAAGAAAAAACTTGCCGCAACTCGTTTACTCTTCGTTCATCAGTTGCACAGAACACATATACGCAGTCAGTTGTCAGTGTCACATAGAAAGCGCTCGGTAGCGCTGCAGCGATAGCAAGTCATAACTTGTAACTCCGATATATACCTCCGTTTTGATATATCGGAACCGGAGCCGGATTCGGAGGTGTAATTTTAATCGGAGCTTCCGACATATCGGATTCGGAGTCGAAGCTCCGTAACATCCCTAATCTACACCATGGCTAAACAGACTACCTAAATAGGGGGATTTTATTCTTAATATTCGAATTTAATCTCTACCGCTCCCTAAGAAGATTTTTATACATCATTGACTTAAAATCGTACTTTGTGTAAGATTTTAAGTCAATTTTTCATGTGTTAACAAATACGAGCTTCTCAAGATACGACTTTAAACTGAATTGCCTGTCTACAATAATGTAGGAATATATCGACTGTGAACTGACAACTGGTACATATCTCATTATTGACAATATTACAGGATTAAGAAAACCTATCGACCACGTTATGCATACAACGCGGTCGAAAGTAACTTTATAGTTTTTAAAATATATATTGGCGTCTAATTTTGATTATGTATGGTATGAAATAATTTAGAATGTTATAACCAAGTAAAATCCTCATAAAATCGAGATAGGACATGTTGCTAGTTCACAGTCGATATGATATTTTAAGAGTTCATAAAATTATTAAAATATTCACAAACTATTTGTGAACATCTATGTATTTTATTTATTGATATTGGGACCTCCTTAAAATACTGCCTTGTAATCATCATTTTAAGGTGCAAAAGGTTTAATATTTCGAAATATGAATTATAAACATTTCTCAAACATTTTTCATTTGTTTTTCAGGGACACCCAGGTTAATACTAATGCAGCCCCTGTGTCTACGGCCAATCTCTTCATAATAGTTTCTGTATATGGTATTGTTGCTGCAATTTTGAATTAATCAACGATTGTGATAGTATCATGTGCTATTTATTAAGAGATTAATTACTTAGTTTAAGTATCATGTAAAACAAATTTAATTTTGTACTTATTTTTATTTAAGTTAAACTCAAAATTTAATTTTAAAAAGATAGATCTTTATTTTTTTTACAATACTTTTATAAAGGTACCTACTATTGCATTGTGTTCTATAAATCTAATGTTCAAATATTTTTGACTTGGTAGATGTACATTTCTATTATTCAAATATTGTTTACGCCTATTTATTATAAACATAAGTAAATTATTATTGTTACGGAAATAAAATATTAGTTATTGTCATTTCGTAATATGTAATAAACCAAATGTTTATAATGGTGTGTTTTATTGTGTCACTAACGTAAAACTATTTGATTTGTCAAAACTTTTTTTCGAAATAGGAATACAAAAAAAAAAGAAATAAAAAGAAAAGTTGTGATATGCATGTTCTAAATTCAAACCCTCAAAATTAATTATGTAGAATACAGAAAAATGATAACAAATAAAGCAAAAACAATTGCACGTAATGCCATAATTTTCATAAAAGACAACTGCGCCATTCTTTGGATCGATGAACACCAGACATCGAAGCCGACCTATACATAATTAATTATGCACCTGCATGTTCCCACACAATCCGCGGGTACCAGCAGACATTGACAAGGCTTCAGTTAATGTCAAATGTGGGCATAGACAACATAGAATCGGTTAACAATGTTCAATCTTGCCGAAATCAGTAAGAGCTGCGCGAAAGGATTGTTGCTTGCTCTCAATTTGCTGTGCATAGTAAGTACTTGTTATTTTTAAATGTTTTATAGTTTTTATCTAGCTGCCCCGTCAAGTGATGCAAAGTAGACACAATGGGATACTTAGTTTTTACCAATACTGGTTAATTTTAGGTAGCATAATAAATTCAGCCCACTACGCTGGCCTGGTCCGGCCTTCACAAACTATCGAGAACTTTATGGAGTCCTCTCAGGAGTGCAGGTTTCATCGAGATGTTTTTCCTTCACCTCAAATTCTGATCCTCGCGTAATTCCGAGAAGGCAAGGCGGGCCGGGTTTGAACTCAGACCCTTCTTGGATGGAAGACGTTCAATCGCTAGGTGGTGTCATATTAGTTATACATATAATATACTTTTATTTAGTGTAGTGTAACGTTTGAGTCGAATTTCTGATTTTCGGATCCTATTTATACTTTTGAACTAACTTTTGTATTCAAGATCTAACAATGAATCAGTTTCTTCTTAAAAACTTGAAGATGTTGAAGAAAATAAAACCCATATACATAATATATAATGTGGAATTCACGTTGAAACTGTTAGCTTAGTAACAAAGTATGAAAATAGTAAACAACGGTTAGTATTTCTTATGCAATTTAAAGTAGTTCGTCCTACATTGCAAGTAGCAGGTAGCGACAAAGGAGTATCGATCTAATACACTAATAAATTTATGGAATACTGCATTCGGGCTGGGGCGGTGTTGTGGGGCATGTAAGTGGATTTAAATGATAGTAGAATTGTGTCCATGCTATTTATTATAGTCACGAACAAAACTTCAAAGAAATTGCCTTTACTTTTCACCATATAAAATCTTATACTTAATAAATTGAACGAATATTATACGTTAATTTATGTAGCTCATGTTTCGGAGAGGCATAGGCATGGACGACACGATTGGTGGAGTAGCTATCCACTTTGAATTCATTACTACGTGTCGCGGGTTCGATACCCGCATCGAACAAATACTTGTGCACAGGTAGGTAATTGTTTCCGGAGTGCATGTGAAATGTATGTTTATCGAAATCAACGTTCTTTATTTCAACTGGGCTTTTGAAGACACTATTGAAAAGTGGAGACTCTAGGTGCACGGTTCCAAATAGTGTCCCCATTTAGGTCTTAGGATTATAAGAGATCGGTCTTTTTAAAAACTTTTTAAGAAGAGACTGTTGTATACGGTGTCCTATAATATGGCATCAATTGTTTTTTAAAGAAGAAGTAGACTACATTTGGATATTGAATACTAGCGTAAGAAAGAGTATGTCCATACAACATTAACTTTTTATTGATTATAAATATAAAAGTAGACAACAGTACTTCGTTAATAATATTAGGGAAAACGCATTATCAGAAGAACACGAGCATTTAATAAAGGAAACACTCTCTCATCAAACATCTCGTTATCTTCAAATTCTACAAATCTTTTATGATAGTTGATAGCATTATGTACCTTCGGCTTCGCGGTCGTGGACATCAAGATCTTGAGGCAATACGGTGAGGAGCAGGCGGCTGGGTCCCATACCGGCGATGTGATCATCATGGTGGCGAGTCTGCTGCTGGTGGCTGTGGCGGTGTTGGGTTGTGTTGGATCTGGTAAAGACAGCGTGAAGATGCTCTACTTGGTGAGTGAGTGAATTGAGTAGAGTCCAGGAAGTCAATTTTTCTACATTTTATGCCTTTTTGTTTTTTTCTGTTTTTACCCTTGTCATGGGCTTGTGGTAGTTCTTCGTTTTTCGGATGCCTTCGTTAGAAAATAATTTAGAAAAGTCATAAATATGTCACTAAAGACAGAATATCCCATAATGGCATAAGTAATCTGTTCGTGTTATAGTTTTCCTGCTTCAACCTGCATATGAGCAAGCTTTCATCAGTTTTGACTGAAAGTGCATTTGACAGAAGAGATGATAAAACGTATGAGGTGTTTTCTTGAATTATATAAATCTTCAGAATATTTTCCCTAGTACGTAGGCTTCGTGATGATAATGGTGCTCCTGGAGCTGCTGATTGCAATCTACGTGTCGGTGCAGCGGTATGGTCTTCAGTTCAGGATCACCAACTGGATCAGGGAGGAATTCTACCGCAATGTCACTGAGGACAACCATGAACAACATGTCAAGCTGTGGGACCAGTTGCAGACCACCGTTAGTATGATACGATGCTGTGTCTGTATATGTAAAATGAGGTGTCTAAGAAATGCGCATGCGCTTTTGATAGATGAATATTAACGTAAATTATACTCTTACAACCAAAAGCTACAGTTATCTTTATTTTTTTTACTTTCAAATTTCAGGCAGCCTCAATATTTTGGAATTGGTTGTTGCTTATTTGTATGGCATTATAATTTTTTTTTATAGTATGATTGTTGCGGACTCAACGGTCCTGAAGACTACGTGGCTTTGCGGCTCCCAATAACTGTCTCTTGCTGCCCTCGAGCGTACAGCGCCCGCACAGAACACGCACAGAAACTGCTCTATAAGTCTTGCGTTGAGTAAGTTGTTATTATTTATATTGGTGTGACATTGACACAATCACGAAAGGATAATTAAAAGAAACAAAGTCACTTTAGCTTGTTATAATGAATGTCCAAGTAATTTCAAAAGTTTGAACTTTTATCGTTAACTTTTAAAAGACTGAATTATATTGATACTCAAATTGATACTAATTGCGATGCATAAATAATAATATTGTCCCTTGCATTAACTATCTAAAAACCTATATACGTTCATATCTGTCAATTAGAACTGAGACCTATTACAAGACCGGCTGTGAAGATGAGATCCTGTACATCCTACAATCCGATGCGGACTGGCTTCTGGGTGTAGCAGTCATCGTCTTTTGGTTCGAGGTACAGTTTTTGCAAAATCTCTGGCATACACATAATAAGGATGTACTTTGAAAATATTGACAGGGCCGAGTTATCACCGACAGGGCCTCGAATCATGATAATTATACGAAGAGAAAATAGATCGTGCTACCATGAAGAATAGTGTACAAAAATAAAAGGTCCGATGTTTATGTAACTGAAAAGGTTAACGTGAAAGGTCTTTCAACTGATCTTTAAACCGGACAGCCTACTATAATATGCTGGTTCAAATGGTAGCCATGCATAATGCACCACTACGTAGATTGCACGTCTACCAAACGAAAGACTGACGTAAACGATTTCTATTTCCGGACTATTCCAATCCAACAGAATTATTTAGCAGATAAGTTCAATCGAACAAGTCAATCTTTGTATAGTGTGGTTGTCCACCGGTACGTATTCAATGCAGTTCAACTATTAATTTGTATCCGTCTGTCAGTTACTAAGATTTGATCCAGTTTTTCACAAATCAAAAGACACGTCTATAACATGTCGAAATGACTCTTCACAAGTCGGTGAATTTTTCCTATATATATCCAATTTTATTACAAACGTATTTTGATGGGAACTAATCGGATACGTAGCTAATAATGGAAAAATATCCGTGGAAGGTAAGGAATATTAAAGATTTAATGTCTTCGTATTGATTACAGGCGTCGGGCATCGTCCTCGCGCTGTGGGTATCCAACCACCTGAAGAACAGCGTGCAGGTGTACAAGCACACGGTGAAGTACTAATTATATGCAATTACAGAATTCAGTATGTGAAACTGCGTGTTTTATTTATTTTTCCCTTTCTTTTGTTTTGTTTTGTTTTATGTACTCTATTGTGATAGGTCGGATGTATATGATCGAGCTCGATGAAATTTTATATGAAAAAATGTTTTGAAAAACGTTTCGAAATCGAAATTAATGAATATATTAATCGAACTAAAAAAGAATAAAATAATTAGAGAGGCCTATGTTTAGACCGGATTTAAATAGGTTGATTTGGGAGCAGATAAAAAGGAAATCGTTTATCTCTAAGTTTCTTTCACTTTCATATTTTGTAGCATCCTTATTGACGTACTGCCTAACAGTTCCTACAAGTTTAATAAGAAGAGATTAGGTTTCAAGTAAAGAAGTCTGCCCAGCATCATGACAGATACTAGGATTTAGAATTCAAATCAATCAATCAGAATCAATCGTTCCTGCTCAAATCGATTTATAAGATCTATTATTTTAGGTAGCTTTAGGTTCGTACATTGATGGTACAAAAACATTCAAAGCGTGCTATCATTCATTTGGTTTAAAATAGCTCATAACAAAGAAATCTGCATTTACCAGGTTTTCAATATATGTATAAAGCGTTTCATAAAAGGGGCTGGTAGTCTATAATTAACTAAAGACAGCACTACTGCTACCGTATGATTTAATATTATTGATCGCAGTGGAAATAAGCGGCCAATCACGCACGGGGTTCATTAAATTATAAAATGACCTATTTGAAAATATGCATAGCATACAGTATATTCGCAGGGGCCGGTCGATGTGTCACGTCAATTAATAACTCTAGGACGAATATGTATCGCAAAACTAAAAATGAAATACTTGTTTCAAAGCAATTAGAACCTTAACCGCAAAATGAAAAAGCTCAAAGTAAGTACAATATATTCTAACAAAGAATCAACTAGCAAATGTACTAGGATTAAAAATAAAGGAATGTAGTTCATATGGCAATACGTTAAGAATCATGACGTATGTATGTAGTAATTTTGTATGAAAACAAAGGCTGGTGCTGAAGACGGACCCTGAAGTGTGGGTAAGTGGACACATGGGTTCCCACATTCTAAATATTGCGATACCGATATAAGCGGAGAAGTTAGCGGGAAAGGAAAAGCTATAAAAATGAAGGGAGGAACACGAAAGTATTTCAAATCAAAACGAATGAACCAAGTTAACTAATGTTCTACTTCACCAACACGTTACAAGAAGAAATAAATATTTATAGAGATAACATAAGATAATAAAAAGAACATAAGTTATTAAATTTTTCAAACGTTGGTTTCAAAAAAATGCCGTTGTCAATTTGATTTGACACTCAGTTTCCTGTGAAACACTGTTGAAAATATATCCAATATCTCTTAGTACTAAGAATTTGCTGGTGATAACGACCCTAAAACTAAAGACTTGGGTGGACTTAATGATTGATGAATGAATAACAATGATCAGTTGTAGTCGATTGGTTTAGTTTATGATAACGTAGGTTAAATATTAAACAGTCTTCTAAATAAAACTTTTAAAAGAACAATTGAAACTACTAATTTAGTTGTCCAAGGGGAAAACCTTCCACATGCATGTTTAATGAGGCCGCTAGTCGCTCTGCTCGTCACTATGTTGTCGAGTAATCACCGGCATAGGTCGTCAAATGCATTGATCGATATTATAGCCCTAAGCCTTCACTTCCGATGTCCACTTCGACCATAAAGGACGAACAGACATCGCCTCGTCTTAACATTTAAAAAATGAAGTCTAGAAGCGTTCGTTGCATGAAGTTTTTTCTTACTCTTTTTAATATTATTTGCATTGTAAGTAATTAATATTTTTGATATTGTGGCGTTTTCGATTGTTAATTTTAATGTATTTTGTTGTCGTTAAATGATAGGCTGTATCAGTAAACGGCGTTTTTGATATTTCTTTTACGGTGTTACATAAATTCTGTTTGGTATTTAAAAGTGGATCAAGCTTTATTTTCAAAAAATATTACGCGTGTAGTTAAATGTATTTTTTTATTAATTGAAACGTTGGAGTGCCAAAATCATAATAAACAAATTTTTGCTTTACAATATTTTATACTGAAGCAAAAAAATATATGAAGCAGAGGACATTAATTAAAAATACAATTTTATTTTAATTCAAACGATAGTTATGGATTTCAAGAAGTTTATATTTCTAGAATTCTTCTATAGTCGATAAAATTTAATTCTGACGAGCACTTTCTTCTAATATCATTCATTTCTAAACTAACTTGTATTTTCCAGCTCTTCGGGTTAACCCTGATGGCAATATGCGTGATAAACATGAGGGACAAGAAGTCCCGCCCTGAGCAGCATTCGGCGTTATCTAGAGGAGTGCTTTCGTTCCTCCTGACCATTGGACTGGCGCTGGTGATAACTGCAATTCTGGGCTGCGTTGGGGCCTTGAGGGAACATGTCAAGACCCTATACGTGGTAAGTCATATCCGTTTATTCAAGTGAGGTACGAGCTTAATATTTGCAGAAAACAGATCGGGGTGTTGTAGCACTATTTAGGAAGGTCTTAACTGTTTAATAGTTTGAATCTTGTCGATGTAGCATTTTCCATTTTTACTTATTTTCTGCCAGTTTTTTTACTTCTTTGTACGTCATAACGTCTGTCTTTTATTTATCTGGTCTAATACATAGGTTTATATTCAGAGTGTGGTGGTGACGTAGCTTAAGGGTTGTCATAATGTTGAGATTTGCTTCAGTCGACTGTAGTTAGTGCTATGGTGACTGTGGTCAGTTAAGATACCACTGGGATTTAGGTTTGTTGTAGTGGTCGTTTGTTTACATGTTTTTAAGCCAATATCGGGCAATATTGCATGTATTAATTTAAAAGTACTTAATTTTATAGTATCAGACATTTATAATTGTTTTTAAATAATAGTAAATAGCATTTTTGATTTTCAGTATCCTCGAAATTTCTGTTAAGTTCCATTAGGTAACTGGTGACGAGAACAATGAGTTTAAATCATGTATTTTATTCGCGAAAGTTTACATAGTACATACATATAGAAGTTTGCATTCGCGAATTAGTTATATGTCCCTACTTTGTCCTAGGATTGGCGATTTATTTATTCTAACAATAAGTAGTCACTAATGATTCGAGTTATTCACGGAACGGTTATAAATTATTGCAAATCTTCTTTAATAAGTAATCAATGGCTTTGATTACTTGTTATTGAATTTGAAATATTGAAATATATATCGTGTTTAGGGTTCCGTATCCAATGGGTAAAATGGAGCTCGATTGCTGTTACTCCTATAACTCTCTGTATTGCACGGGTCTTTGACTCGTAAACGGAATGAGTTAAAAACTCGAAATTTGGATACTTTGTGTAAAACATTAACCGAAAATCCAACAATTAAATTAAATTAAGTATTTTTCCGGAGTGGTCCAACACATGAAAAATGAACCAAACATATTTTCTTACAAAGTATGTTATGTGTAGATGTCACTTTAGTAGAGTACTGTAATTAATATCTTTTCTTTCTTTAAAAATAAAGACCAACCGATAGGACCGACAAAGTTGTCAGTAAGACAATTTTTGTTACAGGGTCTATCTCAAAAACTAAAACAGTCACGAATAACAATAATACAAATACTGAAAACGCCAATTCATGATGTAGTTTGTAAGCTATGAAAAACTAAAACAAGCAAATATTTCTTTCTTTCCCGCGTTTAAAAAGTGTAAGTTTTAATATTATGTACAGAACCCGAATAGAGCGAGACCTGACTCGCACTTGGCCGGTTTTTAAGAATGCGCATACAATTCAGGTGTAAATTCGGATTTGTATTTCGTATATAATGCCATGTAAAAAAATCGCCACATTGTTTCTGATAAGGTATTAATCTAAAATGTATTTTTTTTTCAGCACGCGGGTTTCTTCATATTCTTGGTGTCAGTGGAGTTAGTGGTAGGTGTAGGCGGTGCGGTGCTCAGTGCCTGGATGGGTGGCAGTAGTGAGCTACGAGTGCAGTTCTATAAAAACACAACCATTGAGGACGAGACTGCCAACTACCACGCATTTTGGGACGACTTGCAATCCGATGTAAGTCTGGAAAAAAGTTTTATAAAATAAAAAATGTGTTTGTTTTTGTTCCTCTGGATAAAAAAATGCTGCATTTATGTAACTAGGATTATTTTCTAGTTATTTCTTCACAATAATTTTGTTCTTATTCACAAGTCGGTTGCTGAATTAATATCCAAAGTTTTTATTATAATTATTGTTATTTTTGCGTAGAACCAATGCTGTGGCGTTGATGGTCCTCAAGACTATTCAATCATCCACCGCGACATTCCTGCATCCTGCTGCTCCCGCGCACATCCGCTGCGCGAGGGTGGCGCTAGACGTCACTTGCACGCCAGTTGTTTAACCGACCGCACGTATTACATGCGCGGTTGCGACGAAGCGTTACGCCAAAAGAAAGCTTTTAAAGGAAAGATTTTTATCACGACTGGAATTATTTTTACATTGGTGGAGGTAACTTAGATTTTTTTCTAATTTATTGTTTGTAAAGTTAATCGCATGAAATCAAAAATATATCTTACTTTTGCAGTTAGCGTGCATCGTTTTGGCGCTTTGGATGGCCAGAACTGTGAGAAAGGAGCGTCGAAAACTTCAAGCCAACTTACAAGCGCATTTTGAAAGTTAGATATAATTAGGATGTAATATCACCACAACACTTAACACTCGTACCAACGCGACGTAATATTAGTACTTCATTCTTATCAGTATAAGAATTGATACTTAGTATTAAATAACAGTATTATAATTAGAAATTATTAAGGAGCAAACGCACAATTTACAATACATTGCAATTATTTGTAATTAATATAAATCTCAATAAGAGAATTATTACTTTTTGAAGTCAGTGATTATTTTTTTACATTCTTTTTGCCACAATAAAATGCATCACATCACATGTAATAATTAACGGTTCTTTGTTTACAGTAACTCGTAAATATTAGAATAAATAAGTTAATATAACTAATATTAGTAAAGAAGCCCTGCATAAAGACAGTGATTTTGTTTAAGGATTAGTCATGTAATTTAAATTATAGTCATATAGTTAATAAGTCGTAGTCATAAAGTTTAAATATCATTATGTACGTAAACAATTTTAATTAGTCAGTTGAAATTATAGTTTTGAAGAGAATTGGAATCCGGCAAAAATTTATAAAAAAATACTTATTTCTACCAGGAGTAAACAACATTTTATTTTAAAAACTGTAATTTCTGGCCTCACATAACTGTACATAGGCCCACGCAACTAGATTATTAATGTTAGTTAAGATTAATAAGCACATACAATTTCCAGTACTTTCAACTCCACGTAAACCATTCTTACAATTTGCATCTATCTTTTTCAATAACATCGTAGATGATACTTAGTTTCACCACAGATTTGTACTTTCATAATTAGGTTTACGTCTATATTTTAATCTCCTTTTAAAATGACTTCATAATCAGCTGTTCAATAGTTTAGTATTTTTACTAAGTCTATGGGGTTCTCTGAGTCAATGTAGCTATAAACTGTGATAATAATAGTAGTTATATTAAATAGAAACAGCTGTGGCTGTCAATAAGCCGTATGGGTCCAAATGCAAAGGCATACTTGGTATACCAGGATAGATTAGTTGGTTCGGCAGAATGTGATGTTTCTTTTTGAAAATATTTGTATGCACGTATGGTTTATATTTATCACGAATAATTTTAGCAGCAAATAGGCTGTGTTTAGTGGATCATTGATATTGGTACTGACGACAATTAAATATTCGAAGATACAGGCAAAAAATCTACAGGACTGAATCTTGCAAAATTTTATTTGGTTACTTATAGATTTAAGACTAGCAATAATAGAGCTGTCTTACCCAAGTCACAAGAAAAAAATTATCACAACCAATATATTGTTCAATATATGTTCCATCAATAGACACGCACTCTTATAACTTATTCAGGATAGTGTTATTATTGGGAATTTTATAAACAATCAGTAAACTCAATTTTATTATCTACCATCATTGCAAAATACTGTAGGTACGTTCCATCAATATGCAACCGTCATAAGATCACAACTGCCAGTGCATTATATAATGCCTTATTATTTCTTGCTTAATTAGAATAAGATAATAGAATAACAGGTATATATTGTAACGAATATTGACAAGCCAGTCAATTGAAAGCCCAAACGACTTATCTACGAATAGAATAAATAGTTATTTTAGTTTTTTTCTCCTATGACCATGTTCATAGTGAGTCAGTGACAGTCAATAGTGAAAATGTGTAGAATATAGTCCAACCAGTTTACAAAACTGACTTTAGTGTTTATATTTAGGCACATCTTACTTTATTTTCACTTTAGAATTATATTTAGTAAATATTTTGGGTTATCTATTTAGAATTTAATCAAAGCAAATGATGTAAGGGTACAATAAATGAATAGTGCTAGTCTTTAATTCCCTTCAAGTAAGAGGAAGAAAGTTGCTTTAAAATGTAGAAAATTTATGTGATTGCAAAGTTATTGCTTTAAGAAATTGCATAAAAAAACGAAACTAATCGAAAGGCGAATAATGGACCTTTCTAAAGACTATCGAAATGTCGATATTTGGTTGCATTTCGATTGTAATTTATTTAGTGGAATAAGCCCCCATTACCAATTCTTTTTTCAAAACAAGTTTTGAGGATGTAGCGCGATTTGTTATTTAGCATATAGTTTGCTTTTTTAATGTGTTAAATTAAACTCAAAATTATTACATAATATTGACGTAGGAGGTATTGACGACGACGTAGTAGGATCTAGCGTCACATTTTATTTAGTCAGCTGTGTGGAAATATTTTTAAAAATGCCATCCATATATTTTTAAACAGACATTCAAAAAACTTGGTACGATTCTTGTTTGTGCGTAATTATTTTACCGTTATAGCGTCATAGTTATTCATATACATCAAGGTTTATAGTTTCTATAAATAGTATTAAGTGTATGGTTAGAAGTGGGTTCAAAACTCCGTTAATATTAAGTTATACTTAGGTGTAATCTTAAAATAAGTTAGTTTATTTATTTAAAATAGGTACTTAACCTACTCGGATAGGTTAAGTAAAATTAACATCGTGTCAATTACACCGTAGCTGCTTTGCGTGTTACACGCCTTTTCAGAATATTTCATTGCCTTAAATAACTAAAACTAGTGTTATCATTAAGCAAAATAGTTTTATTTTATATACTTATTATACGTATAGTTCGGTCTAAAAATATGTAAACAGTAAATTGGTTCGTTATTAAATTAAAAATTGATCAAGTTTACAAAAGAGTGGTAAATATCTGTGAAAATGTTATATGAATACTTGGCTTATAAATGGTTGCATAACTTTGATCGGTTCTTCTAAAGAAAAGCTTTTTAAGTTTGCCTTTGTCTGTATTTGTATATATTTCTGTTTGTATATACAAATTATGATACCTTAATATTATATTGTACTAAATAGAATATGTAGTTCCCTAAGATAGTCATTATTCTATAAAAATAGGTATTAGCTGCATTGTGGCAGTATTAGATACCTTAAGGGGAAATAACGGGAAATTAGTAGTCAAAAGATAGTTGATTATTCAAAAGGCATAGTCCTGTCACTAATTCGTGTTAGAATACGGTGTTACAAAGTGTGTTTACTGCGATCCTTATAGGCTTCTATGAGTTATCCTTCTGAAACCAAAAGAATAAAAAGGATACCTTATGCTAGTTATTTTCGGTTGGTTATCGTTTTCTCTCACCTAGGTCGTTTAGTGCGAGTTTTTCTATATCATGTCATTACAGCCAAAAATGTATGAAACTATCGTGCGCGTGCATTCGAGTGAACTCCTATTAAACGTGCGCACATAATATTCATAATTTTGAGGTCACATTAAATATCAGTCTAGAACGAGGGAAACTCACATCCCCTGTTCTGTGAATTATGGTAAATTTTACACGGACAAAGGTAACAAGTACACATCGTGCATCATACAAAAGTAAAATATACACATTCAAGGTAACAGTAAGAATTGAGATGCTATTTGAAACCCATAAAAATGTTCACTATCGCGTATGGCGTGCGCACTAAATCTCTTTTAACCAACACTATGGAAATATATTCCAATTCTGTTTAAGTTCTCGATGCAGTGGGTATCTTTTTAATTTAGATCATAATAAGGTAAACGGTCCGCTCACTCTGTATATAATAGCTTTATTAAGTATAATTTGCCATTATATGCCAAAAAACGATATTTTTTGCCTATTAATTAGCGTTTAGAGTAATATTTGCCCTCGGAGGGGTAGGGCGTGGTATTTATAAGATAGAAATTAGCTTTAAGACGTAGATAATATAATTACTTATAAGAAAAGATGAACAAGACGTCCATATAAATGAGGCTTTGAGCGCAATTCAGAGGTACCTACTTGAGTCGTAATGTACTTTTACCTATCCTTATATGACTGCACAAAATAATGTAAGTTGTTTTAATAAGACCTATTTTCAATCACAATTATAATTTACCGTCGAGTATTCGAATAAAAGTCGAAAAAGAATGAGCATCGTTCTATAAATATAAAGGTACCTATTGAGATACCTATAAAGGTTTCATAGGTACCTATTAAGTCTATGTATATTTGACATAAACCACAGTTAGTACTAGCAATCACTCTTTAGAATTTAAGAATATTAGACACTTTTTACTGCAGAAGTGCATTTCTGCGTTTCTTTTGCAAAACGTGGCTAACATACTTCAGGCGTTAGTACTTTGTAGAATTAACTTTAAGATAATTTGGCCGGTCATGTGCAAGTATGGGATGGCTACAGAAGTTTTGGTAATCTGTAGAGACAAAAGTAGGGTCGGATACGATATTTTCTGGCTTTAATCGAAATTTTCAATTAAAGCCTCGATGTCTTATACTACATTTTTGCTTTTTATTAATAAAGTTGAAGATTTAAATTACTCTTCGATATTAAATAGAGAGAGCTTTAAAGGTTTTAAAAGGAAAAAGAAAATACAGGCACCAGGGTTCGTAAAATTTTAAAATAAAAAAAATTAACTTTGGTAATTTACATAACATCGTATTGCAAGACTTGGTCTTGCTCTCAATCAGCTCATTTTATTAGAATCCAAGTATGATTTAAGCAACATTTAAAATCTTTTTCACTAAAATATTTACACCTTCTGTCGTAGAGGATTTAAGTTTTTATAGCTATAGTACTAACATTCGAACATTTCTTTCATCATCTACAAGTCTATTACAATTTACCATGATGATAGAACAAAATAGTGTACTTGATACCAAGGATCTTCAGGTATTGTCAATAATATCAATAGCAGAGTTAGCGTCTTACAGTTTCAAAATAATGGACCCATAGAACTGAATTAGACCCAAATTGAACCTTAAAGGAATTCTAGACTCGAAATTTTATTTGGTCTTAGAACATATTGATAAGTAGTTGTTAGATTATTGCACTTATTGTAAGGCACTCAATGTGATTCTGTGGTGTGTTCCTGTAAATTTTTGTATTTGGGACTTTCTGTGAAAATTTACATATTATTGAAAATTTTGGAAATCGGTTTACCGTGTTTGTCATATGTGTCGTTATTAAAATGTTTTTCACTGCAATGAATATCTTTGTTTTTATTCCTAAATAGAACTTTACATTGTACTGACATTTTATTTATTACCTATTGATTCGTGTTCTGTTGTTTATTTCTAATCGCTCTATCCAATATTCGCGCAAATACTCTGAATGTACTAATTTTTCGACTTATCTATACGATTTTATTCCTTAACCCTGTCCAGTTTCCAGTTACTTATGTATACAATGTTGTAAGTATGACTGTATGTCATGTCATAATAACAGGTATGAACCAGGAGTTTCATGAAATTCGTGATGATGTACTCGCTTGGTAGACGGATGCTGGTGATCGCAGTCTGTTGTAAGTATGATGATATATTATATAGATGTACACCTTGAGGTATATACTTGCCTTTTTTCCGTAATGACAAGTAATGCGATAGGTATTGGGCTATATTTTTCTAGGAACCACATAATTTAAATTTAATAAAACCCACCGTCTATGGAACACAGATACTTTATTTTAAGAAAATCTATTTTTAACATTTATTAAACACTAATAGACTTTATAATAAGTAATAATATTGCCATTTTCTAAAGTAACAACCGAACTCGCTTTGTTCTTCATATATTATTATTTTAAAATTTCAATTTCTCTTCAACGTCAATCTGTATATTTAACCATTGGTCGCTATCGCCAGCTTTGAGTTAAAATTAAACCAAAATGCGAGTTCAGTAGCCCAATTCGAAGGAATTAAAAACTTTACATCTAGATTATTTATTTACTTTCAAGGAATGAATTTATAATGAAGTTAATTTATGGTGGGAATAATATACAATAATTATAGCACTTATGATAAATTGTTAATAAATTAATGACTAGTAAAGCATTTTCAATACTTACAGACTGGTATTAAACTTAAATTAATAAAGAAACGCTTATTTTTAGAGACATTAATTATAGAAAATAAAGTTCCTTAGCTTTCATTTGCTATGTGTGCGTTTGTACCGCTTGGGGCTCTGTTTTTGCTCAAATATACTCAAATATGTGTTAAATAGCCACTTTGTCCGATACGTTATGTAGTTATATTTCATTTAGATAATCAGTAATTTTTAAAATGCTCGATACCGTCAATATTTTAAGGATATTATTGAGCGGCTGTTTTCTAACTACTTCACTTGCAAAAGATGACTAATTTCAATTTAATATCGTTAAAATGTTACAAATTCAACGCCATATAAAACGTTCATTAGCTTTGGTTTCAATATAAAACTAACATCTACTTTACCATAATTGATAACATTGATGATAACATTCTCGGATTACAATTCCTCATTAAAAAGAAAGAGTTTTGGAAATGTATTAAAAAATAGAACAAGAGTTAAACTTCCTTCTTACTTCAATTTTCTTTCTTTTTCCACTGTGAAAGAACAGAGTAAAAGAGCACTCTGTTTAGAAAAGTAAATAGATAATTGCGCCATTAAATATTTTCCGCCATTACGTACCTAACAAATTTTATTTGAACGTCGACTCATGTCATCGTAACGTTACACTGTAGCACAATATCTGACGTCCAATGTTGCACTGTATAATACCTGACGTCAACACCACACTATAGCCGGACATGAAACGTCACACTGTAATAATATCTGACGTCAAACGTCACTCTTTATAAATACCTTTCGTCAATCATAACTCATAACATTCTATAATTTGACGTTACAATTAGAATTGAAATTCTAACTTACATTATAAAATCTAAACGGGTACTTTCTATAGGTACCTACTTAAATAAATAAGGTAACTTATATTAACTTACGAGTATTGTGCATTGCTTAAGAAATATACTCTGTAGCTCGTGCAGTGTGTCTATGGTGTACAATTAAGCTGTTTCCCTGCTCTTTCCTTGAGTTTTTATGGAGTGCGCTAACCACAATGCGAGCACTATGCCTGCAACCTGAAAAATACAGAAAACACTTTGTTAAGACATACAGTCTACATATGTGTCAAATCAAAGTCAAAATGTAGCATTTTTGGGGGTTTGTTGTTCTTTGCAAAGAAAATTTCAATGTTTCTTTGTGAATTCTTAATTAAAACCAGTTAGATTGGTTACTAAACTTCTTACAATTTTCGCCATTTTAAAACTTTTCAGCGCTTTTCGTTGCGTGGGCTTGCATTTCATTATTGTAGTTTCTCAATTAATTAGTACCTTACTACTATTACTACATTGTACTGCATATAACAGATTTTATAAAAAAAAAACACATTTCCAAGAAAATGTTCCTATCAACGAACAAGATCTTATTGCTGGCCCTTTACAGTATTCATTTACGATACCTAGACATGTAAGGAGGCCATCTAGATTAGCTCGATGTTCAATAAAGGGAGGCAGTTAAAATCCGCCTCGGCCTAGGTTAGATTTAAGATTGTATGGCATTAAATTCTGGTATAGCGTGACCTCTGTGACGTCAGAAAGAAATGGCTTTACTAAGGGAAACTCATTTGCAAGTTAAAATGAATGTACTAAGTTGAAATATTGATATAGAGTTAGGTAGAGGCGTTTATTGGCCAACAAAAATAATTTTCGCTTGAAAAATAACTGCAAATGTAACCAAATAGCTCCTTGTAATTCTCAAACGATGTAGTGTGATGTAATTAATTTCAGTTGTAAGAGTTTACAATTGAAAGTTATTACCGAACTTTTAAACTTGTGACGAGGCTGAAGTATTTTTTTCTTTTTCAGTAAGTAACTGTCACTGTCATTTCAAAAATATTTTTAAAGATATTAGGTTGGAAGGAAAGATGCTCTATGAGAAACGATGCGCGATACCGCCATTGTTGACTGACTTTAACATTTGTACAACGGCATGAGAGATTCCCGTGTGCCTGTGATAGCCCGTGCAGACTCGACAGAAGTAATTGCTTCCCTTTAAATAGCGTCACGCCTCTATTCCTCGAAAGGTTAGGCAGAGGCGTACTTTTGTACACACACATTTCGCCGATGCTGTTATTAAGTCCCATGTAATAGGAGGATAGCGTATTGCCGTCAACCGGGCACAGTTCCAGACTACACGCTGCTATTGAGAATTTCCATACAAAAAAACCCAATAACTGCCCGACTCGGGAATCGACCAATGAGGCAGTTGCCTTCATTTATACCATTAAAAATTGTTCCCAGCAGCCATCATCCCGCAAAACATAAAACAACTTAATATTACTGCCATTATCACCTGACAGTTTCAGGCGTGATAATCGAGTGAGTTAAGGCGTGATAACCTACTGACTTAGATTGTTCGGTTCGTGCAATTAATGTGACTTCGAGCCACGCGAATAGTGTTCGGACATGCAAAGGTGTACTTTGTAAGGCGTGTATAAGTCACTGCGTAGGCTCCGAACATATTATGTTTATGTCAGGTAACGCATAATTCGTGTTTTCTTTCGCGAACAGCAGGGGCGTGACTGTTTTGTTAATTAGTTGGTTAATTTTAATTATGTGGTAAAGTTTTATGATAGTGGAAGTGGGCTAGTGGCTAGTTATATATTATAATTTTTAAGAGGAATATTAGTGAACCTAAACATAGTATAACCTAGCATCACGTTTGTATTCCTCGAAGGGTTAGGCAGAAGTGCGCGGCGTTCCTGAGTCACATGTTATAGGCGACGAGCTTATTGCCATCAACCAGGCACAGTTTCAAACTCCGTGCTTCTACTGAGAATTTCCATATAGAAAATCCCAATAACATTTTGTCTGACCCGAGAATCGAACCCAGGACCTCACGCGTAGCAGTCGCGCTTGCGACCACTAGACGTAGAATTGGATTCCAGTATTTTTAGAAACACTGTGTCCAGATTTTATCCTAATTCCTCGCTCCCTATTCTGTAACTTCAGGAGCAGTACATATAGACAGTAGACAGATCAAAGATACTGACCTCCAAGAAACAGAAGAGAATCCCGCAAACGATGACGGTCATGCCAGCACTGTGGACAGTTCCCATAACCTTGTCTTCGCATCCTTCCTTGTAGTACTTCTCTGAGGAGAGGCAGTCAGAGCGCTTGATCTCGTCAGATCGGTCAGTACCATCGTTGGGGCAACAGCTGAAGGATGGGTTGATGCGGGGCTCTGAGGCAACGTAGTTGTCGGGGCCGGTGATCCCGCAGCATTCCAACTGTAGAAGCCAAGTTCATGAATTATTTGCTTGTAGTAATGCCAACCTTGCCCTTGGGTGCAATTTGGTTTTATTAATCGAGAATTCGCATGTCACAAGTTCATATTGTATTTCGTACCTACCCTTATGACACTTTAGGCTTGGGCGGCTTATTACTGGGTTAATTTGCTTATAAAATTCTATACATATTCGATAACTTACACTCATCTGGATCCTGTCCCAGAACTCCCTGTAGGTCGAGTCCTCTTCCTTGGTGGACTTGTTCTTAATGAAGGAGGCTCGCAGTTGGGTCTTCAAGGTACCTTCGATCTGGGGACGGAGGGCAGCCGCTGCGATGCCCACAGATAGCTCCAGAAGGATGATAATGATCAGGCAGCCAACGAACTGGGGAATAAAACGATTTGCAACAATTAAACAGTGTCGTAAGTTCCAATTGGAAATCCATAGATTTAATGCAACACGAAGTAAAGGGAGACTATAGAAAAAATATCGTTTGCTTTATCGTCGTTAACCGTTCACAGCTTAATGAATTACTAGCTGATTTAATATCTTACGGCGTTAGAGTAACGATACGAACATCGGACCCGCTGAGAAGTTTTACGTACCCGCAGTTTTACTCGAGTTTAATCATAGTTATGTTAGGCGAAAAAAATAATGGTGCGCCCGCGTTTTGGTGAACTTCTGTCGAGATTGCGCGCACATGGAATAGGGGCACACCTGGCTAATGAAAAACTAAATGGTACGTGACTACATCTAGACTAGATAATCTTAATTGTGGCAGAAATGATCATATGTATACCGACCGTATCTGTCGCTTGGATCCAACCTCCAGCTTTAACAATATTGGAATGCTCACCTCATTATGAAATCTTGTGTCAAATCTTAACAAAATAATAGGACATTTACCGTCAACGAGGTTCATCAATTTACCTACATCATTACCATAGTTGGACTAACTCATTTATGTTTTAGGTCAATATTGAAATATAGGCGAAAGTCACGAACTGAGTAGGTGGGTCCAGAGTGTAGCGTAGAGGTTTGGCCTTATATAGGCAAAATTTAATTTAATTACACAACTGTGTTGAGTGTTGTTATGGGGATTATTTCAAGAAGATATACAAACAGCAACGTCCTTTGAGAAAAGTGGGAATGTTTAGGATGTTGGATTGGGATTTGGAATGCCAAATGCAGTGAATATAATGTTATACTTATGTAGCGCCTGGTTTCTATACTTGGCAGTGAAATGTAAAGGGATGTATTGCATCTCTTTTTTATCATTAGCTCAAAAAGACATGGAAGGACGCGGGACACCGCCCGCCGCCCAAACAATAGATAGAATACTTTGCGTCACTTCACGGGCTCAAAAGTACTAACAGATATGGAGTACATTGTTATTTGTGACCGGCACCGTCCCAAATGACCAATAATCATTTTGTTGGGTTCAGAACCTTATCAGATCGTACTTGTAGATTGAATGTGAACTAATGGACTAGTTCCAGTTATTCAGTATCTATTTCAGTTAATCTAGAGGGATAACTCAACTCTAATATGACCTACAAGTACTCTCCTCTCATCATCTTCTTGGTCTATTTTCAATAATCCCTAAGTAACAGTACCCTCGATGTTATTAAACCAAACATGTCAAATTTGAGATAGGATTATTAAAATTATGATCATGCGCCAGAATATATTTTTCTTCACACTTTATTGATCAATTAACTCGTCTATTGGTTCGCCAGTCACATTATTTGTTTCAAGGTTAGACTAGATATTATCACTCATTTTGTCTCCGCGATCGCTTAGTTTACGATCACTATTTTAGTCGACATATTAATATTATTATGTGGGAAGTATCGATATCAGGTGCACAGTGATAAAAAATATTTCTGTCAAGCTTTGAAATATAGTTTAACGATTAAAAACAAAGTAAACGCTGTCTTGTGCTATGTATAAACTACTTAGTTCGGATATAAACAAGATGATCGGATATCGGAAGGATAGATTCAGATGGCGTTTGGGGCAAAATGGCGTTGAGATAAGAAATATTTTAGGAGACTATAATTATAAATTTGAAAATAACCACGAATTAAATTTTGTTAATTTGAATTAAATTTTACTTACCATATACAATAGCTTAGGACTCTCCTTCCAAGCGCCGAAGCAACCAAACGCTGCGACTATGATGATGAGTACTCCAATAGCAATCAGGATAGCATCAGTCTCGTGGCCCGTCGGCTCCATGCCAGCGAACCCCTTAATCATGCCCATGTCCACGCATGCTGCCGCAATGATCACGATGCCGAAGATCTGAGGAAAAAAGTCGAGTGGTTACTTTCTTGTAGGACTTAGATATTCAGCTGTATATTTAAATCATCTGCATTTTTTAAGGATGATAAAATAAAATGCTACCAAAAGTTCTACGAGTATTTTTAGAAAATTATTAAGAAAATCCATCTTTTTATAATTTATAGTTATCTCTCAAAAGATCATAATTTTTTTTACTACGGACAACTCGTAGATAATGACAAAAATAACAACCTTTATATTTCAATATCAATAATAGATATTTCCATGAAAGAGTAAATTAAATTAACTCGAATCGTAAAAATCAACAATCGTTTTATTTACGGTGGGCCATTATAAGATGGCCGTCTAAAATCAGGTGGGCAGTCTTCAATTAGTATAATATCCGATTACTATTTGACAACGCCCACGTTTTACAAGTCTTCGCATCGTGATTTATGGTGTCAATTGTGGAATATGGTGTCGATGGATTGATGTTGATTCTTTTTATTATCGTCGTAAGTTCGAAGTCGGTTGTGTACTGGATTGATTATTACGTCACGATGAGAGTCGAGCCCCCAGTTTTATTTTCTTTCTTATTCTTTTATTCAACGTTTCCATACGCTTTGATTTCTTCTATATCGTGGTGCATAAGCTAAAATTTGTCATGAAAAACATCTAAATGAATTAAAACTACTGTATTATGTGGTAATTTACTCCATGTTCGATTAATTAGTTTAACTTGTTATTTGTTATTCACATTGTAATAAATAAACATAGCTATTTCAATGAAATTATTACCTATTTTTATTAACAATCCCAGTAGTGTTTAAATCTAGCCTAGACAAGTAGAGGCGGTTTGAAGCATTATAATAATTATTATTATGATGAGTAAGTCTAATAGAATACCACTTTATGTAAAAAACAATCTGAGAGGGGAAAAACGCGATTTTATCTTAGATCGTAAATGTCAGACCTAGCAGACACGAATGTTTGCCGGTGTCAGTTTGATTTATAAAGCTATAAAAATAGGTCAGGCCACCCTATAATGTTGTTGTATGAGACGCCAAGGAAATGGGCCATAAACAGGACATAAAATAGATTTCGCGTCAAAAATCTTGAAACTTCGATGATTGGGTACGGTGATTTCTTAGGCCTGTATTTATTTAGAGAAGAGATTTTCAATAAGGTAATGAAATAACAGACTCAAATCTGTGCTCAACTGGAAACTACCATTGAGCGTCGCTCTTTAATATGGATCTAAATGACTCCTCAATACACCGTATTTTTGCAAATTTCAAAAAAATACACTCTTTATTAGGTAGTCTCTAAGATTTTTATCTTCCGAAGTTGGCAGAATTACTATGATTTTACGATAAAGATTTAAAATAACAACAAAAATGTTGTAATATATCATTATGTGTTGCCATGGTAGAATTAGCTAGTTTACGGTAAACACAATGACCGCAGTCTCTTTTAATCGGACGAATCGTCTGGCCAATCGATTAATTTCTTCACAGTCAATTGTTTGTTTACTAGCTTCGACCTGGATAGCCTCGGGTAGCTTAGAAAGAGTACTTCGGGTAATTGGTAGGAGACAAAACTTTCACAGCTTTTTGCGTGGGTATCCGCAGACTATAGAATGAAGTTCAGAAATTGCACAATATTATCCTTAAAATGCACCAGTTAATGTAATCATCAATCCATTTGTAATGTTTATTAGGATAATAAACTGATCATTGCAGTTGTAGGAACGTCGCGTCGGTACTAATATCAAAGTAAAGTAAACACTCACGGCTTCAGGATTAGTAATAACGAATAATTGTAATATCATATGTTTTCTAT
Source organism: Shargacucullia verbasci (assembly GCA_947562105.1). Taxonomy (NCBI): domain Eukaryota; kingdom Metazoa; phylum Arthropoda; class Insecta; order Lepidoptera; family Noctuidae; genus Shargacucullia; species Shargacucullia verbasci. The sequence goes on from OX387284.1 coordinate 2,098,699, forward strand.
ATTTACGTAAGGAATACTTTTATTAAGTTACCGTTATTAAGTTCCATAGGCTAGTGGGCTGCCTGCTGACATCTAAATCCAGGTTACTACTAGAATTTGAGAAAATGCCAATCGGTAACACTTTTCTCGTCCTGGGAATCGAACCGAGGACCAACAGTCGCGCACTCGACCACTAGACTAATGAAGCATATACTATAAATATAACACATAACAATTAAGTATGTACAATATTGTTGCAATATGGTAATCACGTAGGCTGTTATTGTCCATAGATAAACTTGTGAAAATTATTCAGCTGCAAATCGCAGATCTGATCGCTACACTTCCTGTGTGATGCTGCAATTGTTTATATATTTTAAATGATGTAAGTACATACATAATTTTGCTACTTAATGGCGGCTATTCTGTTGCGCGGTATCTAAACTTGAACTAAACTGAACGTGTCTAAGAGTGTGGCTTGTTATTATGATGACCGGATATCTAGGCTCGTTCATGTTGATGCGAGAACATTTCACTTGTAGAAAGACAGGATTGCTAACAATTCATAACATTGCTGCGCTACTTTATTAAATCTAGTTGGAACTTCATAGAACTTTAGGAGTATATTTCTTTGAATTTCGCAATGCAATTTATCACAAACTTTCAGTCAAATTCATTGTTTGTAAAGTAAATAAACGAATGTTTTAGTTTAATCAACCATCGGATCTTCGAATTGTTTTCTATGTTGACAAGTAAAGTAAGGTTTTATGCTACTAGAATGGATCGGTTTTTGTCCGAAAATAAATGGCAATAATTTAACTGATTTTCAAATAACAAAATGCATTATAAGTACAGTTTTGTTTAATTATCTTGTGCTCATAAATTCCGATCAATGAGATTCCAAAGATGGGTAGGGCCCGATAGGCCAACAGGCTAATGTCGCAACCATCAAATTGCGAGATAACTTCTTGTTTTGACGAACATGTGTGAATGGATGCAAATTGTCAATAAGAGCCATGGTGCATGATGACGTCTATTTCCATGGCGTCAAGGCATTGTACGGCTATGGTTATTTCGTTCAATGTCAGTAGGTGCGTCCTACATAGTAATTTTATTTACTGAGTCGTCAGTTTTTACGGTATAATTGAAATGAAATATAGTATGTGGAGACAGAGAAAAAAATTCACATATGTATCTATTTACGGAAAAGGTTTTAGTTGTGTGGGAAATTTATATTTTAATATGAATAGAAAACTCTGTAATTCCTTTTAGCATATTGGGCGCCCGGAAGAGTATACTCTTGTCATAGTCATAGTCGTTGCAATAAACGACTATGACTATGACTATGAGTATAAGATTTGGCATATTTAAAATTTATATGGGGAGTCAATGTCAAAACATAAAACTGTTGTAAATATTATTAAGGATAGTAGGTACATACAGATGGAAGAATTTGGTGATGAATTTGATATGAAATGAATAGTGTTAGTCAGTTAGCATTGATGGTATCGAAGCTGACTGCCGGACTTATAGCTTTTGCTATAAGTCCGAAGTTTTACTGAGTACCGACTCCGGCCGAGCATATGCAGTGTTGAGTAATTCATTCGATTGGGCAAGACACTTAATGACAAAAAGAAATCCATATAAAAAAGACGAACAAGTCGTCAATACATGTCAAACGAGACTTCTTGCAAAAGCAATACAATGGTAATGGGAACAGCCCAAAAACACGAACCTTGATTGACAACGTGGACATAAAATAAAAGGGAAAGTGTATAAATATTTATCGAATCCCAAAACAACAATGGCCAATAATGATTGACTTTTATCTATAAACAATTAAACACAGGACATAGGTACCTATAACGAACCATGTAACGTAATGATAGAGCCAGCTGCCATTAAAGATAAAAAGAAGAGTCTAGATTGTGCTAGTAAAACGCATAAATAGTAACATTTACCAGAGGTTGGTTGGTGTAATAGTTACCGATTTAATTCTCTTAAAAACCAGAAATGTGTAAAACAAAATGAAGTGTGATCGAATTGTAAGGAGCTGCTGTTCCACTGTGCGTTGATGATAAAAGTATTAAAGATACAACAGAAATTACCTCACGAAAAAATTCTGATAGTATTATAACATTGCACGCAATTATTATTTCACGTTACCCATTAACTTTATAGATGTACTCTAGGTTCAAACTCTAAACAATTACAATCATGTGTAGACATCAAGGACTACAAATTGTATGTACTGAACCTTGAAATCAAATGTGCTCTTGTAAATCTGTCAAACATCTGTCGTTTGAGTATTTGAGTAAATTGGTCTAATTGTTGCAATCTGCGGCTAACGATACCATCGCATGACATCAGGAACATTATTCTATTTTGATGTCTCTATTTCGCAACACGATCGTAAAAGTCATTCTTGGTAATACAAATGTTCATCACCCATAGTTTCACGACAGGAGCCTTAGTGCTGAATACATAAAACAAGTATTATATAAAGCCGATTATATGTGGATACATATAGAAAAACTTTAAATCATCAAGCTATGTTATTAAAATATTCTTGGTGATTTCAAATTTTCTATTATTATCTCATATATCCAAAAAAGATTCGACCAAATCCTAGTTGATTATCTGACGTCTTACCTTTTCAGTGACCAGTTTTTTTCGATTATGATGATTTCTAAAGAAGTGAATTTAATTGTATATTTTACAACAGCAACAATAGTATTAAGTTTTGAAATGAAATGAAATGAAATGAAATTATTTATTTTGCAATTAGGATTTTTCAATCACTTTTACACGTCTTTTTTAAACTAGATGGCGTCGGCATTTCCTATGACTATCCCTGAGAAGAAACGCCGAAACAAACTCAGGGGTCAAAGTCTATTTTAAAGTCCAGACAGATTGTATTGATGTAAAGGTTTATGTGAGACAAATATAGGGTGGAATAGCCTTTTGAAGAAAGTGTCATAACTATTTGAGCTAACCTGTCGCAACAGAGTGCAAGCATGCATCAGTTATCGTGAGAATTAATGAAATGAAGAGCGCTCAGCCTAGATCTCACTCACATTTACAATGTATAGCGGTTATATATAAGAAATAATTTCAATTTAAACGACATTACAATAACAAAATAATGAAGTAAATAATATAATAATTAATGGCAAAATTTGTATATAAAAAAAAAAGGAAAGGCTAAAGAGCGGCTCAATCCCAAGCGTTTTTGTCATCTAAATAGTCCGAAATTTTATAGTATCCTTTTTTACAAAGTTTAGATTTAATTACAATTTTGAACTTCTTTAATGTTAAATTACGTATATCATTGGGAAGCTTATTGTAAAAGCGTATACATTGTTGTTTGACGTTATTCATGACATAACTGAATACCTACACTGTTTAAAAGGGAGGGGATTAATTTATAAGAAGAATGTGAAGAGATCTATTGTACAGAAATATTTTATTCTTGTCTATCATAAATCACAATGGAAACGACCGTGCAGCCCTGAGTGATATTTCCACTATTTTCTTCCATTAAAATAGTGTGGTATCGACCGATGTCATATTTTCTCGGACGTGACCCAATTCCACGACCCCGTTATTGTGTCGATTTAAAAATATACCAGCTTAATTGTCATCGCATACATGTTTACCATGTGGTATGAAAATAACCAAACGTAAATATTATGTAATGAATTTTTATATTAGCTATGATCCATATTGGTCCGATGTTAGCGCAAGTAGCTATGATCCATATTGGTCCGATGTTTCCGAAAGTGAGATAGTCGGTTCAGTTCGAGTTTGCATAGTAACAACCAGCGTTTAAAACTCAATATCACTTTACCTGACCCGGGAATCAAACCTAAGACCCCACGATGAGCAATCGCGCTTGCAACCAATTGACCAATGAGGCGTTTTGGCAATGTTTGAAAACTGAAAAATACTCCTCCGGGAATATAGGCGTGCTTGTTAACAAATACACGTTGACAATTAATTAATTATTATTTAAATATCAATATTGAATTAAAAACGCCTAAATTTCAACAGATGCTAAGTATCCAATAAATTATTATTATTTTCTACAATCCAGCAAAAAATATCTATTTACCCCTCGCTTGAGCTAGACTGTGATGTAAACAAGAGACGTTTCCATTAACTGTCACTTTGATGAATAACAAAACATAAAGCTTTCAGTAGAAATGCATTAACAACTATTGATTGGTGGGGCCTACATAATTGATGAGCGAGACCACATCACATATAGTTCGAACCGCCCCAAAATGCCTCAAACTGGCGATTAACATAAATCCTCATACAGTATTAATGGTAGTAAGCCGGTGACCTGGTCAGGGAAATAATAATTATAAGAACATTAATATGAATTATTCATGCTTCTCTTCTAAAGGGAAATTGGTTTCCAGAGATTATTTTTCAGGTGTGAAAATAATTATACAACATAAATCATTTTGCATAGCAGATAACGAATACGGAACTAAAGTTATCACTATGTATCGGACTGTATAACTTACTGTTATAGATTATTTATTAGTTACGTATTTCTTGCCCTAATTTTGATATGAGACGTTTGCTACCACAGAAGCAGACAATGGAATCGCTTGGTATGTTAAAAGTTCTGCAGGGTATATTAGAGCTGCACAATGAGATACGAGGAAGAATATTATGAGGCGAATAAGGAAGCCCAACTGTGGACTAGCTGTTGACAGTAATCAATATGAAGTAGAAACAACATTCTCGCCAAAAATCAATATATCAGACTCGTTCTAAATTAGCACTTCACTCCCAAATGCCTTTGAGTAAATCATTGTCAGTACACAATTTTGGAGTGTTACTGAATTGATTTGACTACTGTTTTTAAACCACGTGTAACATTAAAATTCTAAACAATGCTCGCCTGTTTAACTTGGGTTAACATGACCAAAATCACAAATGTGTGCCGACTAGCAGTGTAAACAAAATAAACATTAACAAACCACGTCAGTTGATTTGTTTTTACTAATTCGTTGCCTTGGTCTTACATCAAGTTTTTTGGGAAGCATGTAACGAACTTTTGTTTCCTTTGTGTTTTAAGTTAAGAATACTTAAAAAAAATTATCTATGGACTGAAATGCCTCATTTCTGAGAGAGAAGAGTTTGTATGTTTGGGGATAATCTAGAACGAAGATTATTCTGATGCTGGTAAGCTATTTTTAACAACTATGATTTTCATATTGACCTCATCTAAAGCACCACTTTTAGAATCGGACCAGCAGTTTTCGAAATCAATGCAGACATACAAACAAACACTCCTTTTAACGCCGTAATCATTGCTTTATTTAACCCACACGTGGTGGGTAATGTTACGCAATTAAAAATTCACCGTGACGTTCTCAGTTTGAATGAAACAGAAGGATTTCAACAGCGGGTAAGATTGTCAGAAATAAATGTTCAAACATTCTTTTAATTTAAATGGAAGTCGGGTCCATCTTATTTGATCAGGGTTATTCTTGTAATGAGTCACATGGATGCGTGGAGGCGCCTCGAGTAAGCGGATGAATAAATAAGCCATTATGACATTAGTTTGAGCTACGCAATGGTGATCTAACAGGTCAGGGCTGACAAAATATTTTTGTTAATTTAATATTTTGGACGTATTTTCGTTTAGCTTCAAGGATGTATTGGTAATTTCATCAGATTGTTATGATAAGGTATGAAAGGAATCTCGCGACAATCTTATGATATTTATTTTGGTGATATGATTTAATGTAACTAGATATATATATATATAACGTAACTATATCACCAGCATCTGGGACCGTTATTCGATTTAGGTGTATTTTTAATGGCTCTCAAAGTTTGTCTAAATGTTGTCAAAGTTATTAAAAATTGTCAAAGATAGTGAAAAATATTAAAATCTTTGAAATTGTTTACGAGTTCTTTAGGTTTCGTCAATATTATCGGAATTCACTCTTGATGTCATAAAACATTTATTCATAGGTTTATAAATCTAAGTGGTAAGTATGAGCAATTTGAAAAGTCACTGACTATTTCATTTTATCTTACATTCGAACAAATGTATTTTTCGAGCAAGTTTATTATGTGCTTAACTCCAATCGTATATAATGTATGTTTAAAGAACACGTTTTCCTGGCATCTTTCTGGTTGGCATTGGAATATTACGAGTTTAAAACACCTAAGACTCGTCACGTTGTGTTTATGTAATCTAATTGCAGTGTTTATTCTATGTCAGTGCATGTATCGTTTACAGCACGAAGGCAGTATTTACTAACTACCTCCGTATAAAAGGCGAGTAAAGAATAGCATAAATACGTAAATGAGGATAATTAAACTTGACTCTCGTGAAGGTAATAGGTAATGGTTCATAGATTACCTATGATTTAATTCATTAGGACACACGCGGCGCCTGGAAACGAGACAAAAGATGTTCTCTTGATCAATCACTCGACGGGTTTAATGAACTCGAATAAGTATCTACTTAGAAAATTGAATAGTGAAAATATAATGCTCCAAATACTTCCAAGTTCCGATATATATGTGTGTTATTTTACCGGCAGTAGATAACCACAACAAATTGAAGTCATAAAATGTTGACCAATTAGTAAAATTTAACTGCGAAATGGGAAAGTTCTATTCATCAATTTCAATTACTTCTCATAGCTCATTAACAAAACGATGTTTTGTATAAGTACCAACCTAAAATTACTTTTTATGTAAAATATCTATTACGTGTTAGTGTCAATAAATCGATAACACTGAATGCCAACTCGAACAAGCTTTCCTAGTCATTGTTGACGGAAGACTTATTAATTTATAAATAATTAAGTGCTATTATTTAAGTATCAAGCTAGCTTCGCGCGGGGCTTTGCCTGGAAGAAAGTGTTCAAGATATGTATTCTATATCTATACGCCGATATATTCATCAAATATGACATAATTATCAATGAGATTTGTCTTTTCCATTAGATGACAAATAAACCTTAACATAATGCGTTTTATCAAGTATTAACAAACCATTTCCCTAAACAAACTCCGACCTGCGCGAGATAACTATTTGATTTAGTTTGACTTAATGGTTGTGAAAAGCTTTATAAGTGCCTATACCACTTATTTTACCTACTGTAAATTATGTTAAAAACGCTATCGAGTATATGATACTTCAATAGCTATTACATTTTTTTATTCTTATATACAAAATTGTTTCAGTGCCAGCCCTAACAATATGGCTTTTGTCCGTCCCTTTAACAAAAACGCGATCGTCCTTCAAGCGATATGTTTAGTCAGGAAACGTTACAAACATGTTGTCGTGTGGAATGGTATTGCTTATAGATTTAAATTTATAGAATTATATGAAGCTTTCCTGGAAAAGATTAAAAACGTCTAATTAATTTCTTGGAGAAAACTCCTAATGATTATAAATTATATATTTATTAACATTAGGAGTTTTATAATATAATACTTTAAATATTTTATTCTAGTTATCCTACATATACGGGAAAAGGCTAGACAGCTGATGATTATATATAATATATAGGAAATAGGATATATTATATCCTATGTATAAAAAACATTACAACTACGGTTTCGAAAGAATAACATCTCTAAATTGATTTGTCAAATTAATTACCGTTTAAATTGTATGCTTCATAATACGATAACATTGACTCATAGTCTGAAAACTTCCAGAAGCTTCCACTACACCATAAACAAGCAAAAGCAATTCACCCACTTAGCATACTTATTTATACATAGGTTTTGTCTAACCCAAAATTAATTAAGTCATCGCGTGACTTTAAATCACACTTACAGCATCGATTTTATCATTATTTACTAAACGTGTTCACACATTAGATTTTATAGGATTTCCATTGAATCTATTAGAAATATTGTTTACCCATAGAAAAATGACTTGGTCCTTTGACTATTGTTAAAACATGACTATTATCTGAGGCGGCTTCAAAGAAAGATTCTTAGTCAATAACGTGAGTGATTGAATCTGTCTGATAAAGGGAATCAGGATATAATAGAATTATTTATTCAGAATACAGATCCTCACACACTCATTGGTCTCTATTGTTTAAAAAATTACGTGTATAACGTAATTTTTTAAACAATAGAGACCATTTCTTCAATATTTACCTATCAATAAACCATGGCCACAAAAGTACGCTTTCCGGCAGTAGAGGCAGCTGATCTACTTATATTTCATACTAATACCTCTCTTGGGAATACCTAAATCTATTTGACTGTAATAGGCTGAATAGATTGATTGGTTGAAGGAAGAGAAAAACAGAGTAGCAACTGAATGCGCAGTCGTAGGAGTCAAATTAGGTAAACGAGTCACTGTAGCATTTGTAGTCTAGCAGCCATTTAGTTCGAATTGTGTACAGTCATCATTGAAAACAGTTCTCCGTTGTGATTGTGGCGGTTCGTATTAAACCTACAGGTCGCTTTATCTTAAGACTTTGAGAAATTACAGTTCATTTACACCTATGAAATCACAAATTTAAAACCTACGAGAGATTTCGAAATTACGTCCAAGTTTCCAAAAGAATTTTGAAATTCTACTGACTCTATCAAGAAAACAGTATGAAGGTAATTTATGTATCCTTTCGGGCACTTCAACTGGCTTCTGTATGCTTGAGTGATTTAAATGTCTACACGGTTGAGTGATTTCGGTAAATGTTGGAAAGACCCCATATTCTGAATTTATAAACAGAGACTGCTTTACAAACATTAATACAAAAATAAATCTACATAATATGCTGATATAACTCACCTTTTATGAAGGAATCTAGGAGGATTAAATCTACTTAGAGGTTTATGTCGAGCAGTAAATTCGGAATGGCTAAGTAAGTAGGAGTAGGACTTAAACCAGATGTTATGTAAAAATATGAAACTTAACTATAATATATTTAAGGAACTAGACAGTGCGTTCTATAATAAGGGCATGAAAAGAACGGAAACTGAAGAAGCCTTTTATTAAAAATATCTTCATTTAAATGAAGACATATATTGACTCATAGCTGTGTCAGCTATATTAGCTGTAGTTGGTATAAAAGAGGAAGGTGACAAAAGAAACAATGATGTTACTTATGTCATAGAGGAAGCGGTCACCGTTGCAAATAGAAAAAAAAAATGCTTTATGGTAGTCATCGGTGACGAGTTTGTGAGTCAGAACATCATCACCGCAGTGAGTTGACTAATACTGAAGCTGCACTTAGCCCATGTAATATAATTAAATATTCCATTTATTATGATGACGGATTATGAAAAACGTAAACAGGCGTATTAAATAAAGCCGGCTTCATACCTACATCCCGTGTTCCGGACCGGAACTTAGGAGCGAAAGTACGAAACATGTTTAATTTATATGAGTTCGCCGCAAACTGCTAGCGACAATTCGGCTGTGTGGACAACACATCATTCTGTCGGTATTCCAGATGTACCTAACTTGTTAACCTAACTTAAATATGTATATGTATATGTATGTATAAAATCCTACCTCAACTCACTAATTCACTTTATTTAACGAAATATATAGGAATTAAAAAATCTAATCTTGAATATACAATCCTATAAGGACCTAACGCAGATCGATTTGTGATATCATTGGGGATTTACTTTATTTTTAATAAAAGCAAAGTTATGTGTATGACTAATAAAATGATAGGTATTAGACTTTTATATATTAACATAAATTTATACCTCACAGGAAAATTAATCACCGGAATATATAAGAAGTGAATAAAAAATATCGGGGAAAGTTCTTTCACGGTCAAGTGACGTACTAGTTATGACGTCAGCGCGACGTTCAAACATGTCGTTTGTCACGTTAACCCAAAACTTACTACTACGTATGTAATAAATGAACATCAATGGAAATACCTTCTGTTCGAGTAGGAAATATATCGAAATCTTGTTTTAAAGGCAAGTTGATTCAAATAACGCTCATTCCGAAGTCAACTATACTATAAAAATAAAGTGCAGAAATTGATTTAATAAATTAAAAATAAAATAATGTGTAACTCAAGTGTTTGTGTTTATAAACGTTGGTTTCAAAGTAATTGGTTAAATAGTTTTAAAAGTAAAACGAACTTATGAAATGGGTAAGTTATTTTTTATGATACTACAACATACTCGTAATTATCTGTTTAGACTTTTCAGCGTTTTATTTTACGTTGAGTGACTGCCATCTGGCCTCCGCTACAAATTATTAGGAGACAGCAGGAGATTCTCCTAGGTTTTAAGACATTTGACGACTGTCATAGGTATTCATGACACCTGGAAACTGCTTAATGTGTTTTCGAGACACGGCGGTTTCTCGATGTGCAAAAAACGGTCACCTATCTAAGGACTGACCGCAGCAAACGCTGCTTAAACTCGCAGTTAGACCAATTTGCGCGTTAGCCATAATAGATACTGCAGAACTCTACTATATTACAGAAATGAGTGCTGTCAAAGTGTCGGATGAAAAAATAATTAAAGAACCAGTTCAACATGAGTCATGATCTAAATGAGAACAGACATAGTTTTAATGGAAATATTTTTATTAGTTAGTCGGCGCCTCAATTAAATTCTCGATTATAACTTTTGAGTAATAACAATTTGTAATAATAAACCAAAAAATATGCACAGCATTACAGTACACATTCCATTTTTAAATTAGGTCAGTTTTACTTCAAAATATTGAGATTTGTACTTGTTTTGTATTTTAAAATTTATGTCAATAAACAAGAACATTCCTTAACTATACTTCTGCTTTTATTTATATAATATTACTTATAAGACATCATTATACTAATGAAAACTGTACAGATCTCTTGCAGGACTTGTTTGGAAGAACTGTCCATTTACGTTGCTATGTGGGCCTTGCATGCCTTATAGGATATTGTCTGTTGTCACTTTACTAAACAGCCATTATGCTGAGACATTTTTAATGATACAGTGACTTTTTATAGAATGCGTTTTTTTAACTAAAAATCTTTCTTTTACTTATCTCGTGATATATTATTAAAGAAAAAAAAAACTTTACTTGTCGACCTAATTTTTAATCTGACCAAACGATAGAGATCAAAATCAAATTAATTTGTTAAGATTTTGATGAACAAACACCTATTTTGCGCGTATTTCAAGGCAATTTTGTCAGAAGCCGGCAGCTAAACGATACTCTAAACGATCAGTAGCCGCGCTAGCGACGAGTGGACAAATGAGGCAGTTAGTTTTGATAACAACTTTTAATAATAATGTACTACATATGTAGGTACGGAAGACTTTTCATGACACTGACGAAACCTGAGAACATCTATAGTATACTGGGTAATTAATCGCGATAACACAATTGCTGACTGGCGAATGTTTCCACTACTGCATGAGCGATTCCCATGTGAAAGGTCGTAGGGAATCAACTCATGATGGAGGTTGTATATATTTCAGCGGCTTTAGTAATACTGATTAGACATCAAGAGGTCGTTAATTTGAAATCTTGCAGCAATTTACTATTTTAGTTCATCACTATAATTAGACTTCATAATGTTAAGTCTTTCTTATACAAATAAGATTATAACTCATACTTAGGTATAAATGCCTAATTAAAGATTAATATTATTTATCAATCCATACGTTTCATTGATATGCGCGAATTATGTTTGATTTATAAATAATATATTTGCGACAGATTCTATATTCATCATTGAAACAAATGATTAAGTGAATTTGACGTAAACATGTTAATTGCTTTAAATGTCCGGCACAATATTTAAATAACAAACGAAATAACACAAGTTCTGATTCACATAGCTTTTACAGAATTTCCACCATTTTAGCTATGCGTAAGTTTTCTGAATTTCCCTTGAAATTCGTCGTAAATAGTACTTTTCATTGGGTAGACGAAAATACCCGATTTGTTATTGTTTATAAATAACGTAACCTAGATTTGAATGTCGCAGTAAAAGATCAATTTTCTAAACCAATTACTTTCTGCTTCATACACATGCTTGGGGTATACAGAAAAGTACTTATTACATTAAATAAGTTTGCAGTTTTCATTTAAAGTTGTTGATAGCTGCAACGGCGCGAAAACAACAAGCGCCCGGTGACAAAAATAACCATTCATTAAAATAGAAGTGTGAAACATCTGTTTTGTGTTTGCTAAAAACTGCTTTTTCAACAGATTTTTAATTGCGTTTGAAAACATACTTTCAACTTACAGCCATGATCTAATTAAAAAATAAACTCACCAGAAATACTCCATTGAATACCACCAGAAGATATTTTATACAACTCATGCCGCAGCCCTCCATTTCGAAATAATTTAATCAAAATAAACACAGAAAACCACAAAACAATTCAGAATCTTAAATTCAAATCCAACAAAATGCAATGACAAACAAACAAAAGAGCGGGGAGTTCCGAATTTAAAATTCAACTTTTTTTTATAGCGACACTGTCGTTCGCTCGCGTCCGGCGTCTCTGGCTGAATGCGATCAGGCTCGACCCGTTTTGTATTTTAGTAGCCCAAGAGTTGGGTGGTGCGAAGTCGCGTGAGGGATGTAGTCACGCACTAACACCACCCCCAATTTAGTTCGACCCTCAAATTTGACGTCGTAAAGCACTGATAGAGATCACTGCTAATCGGTTCACACTGGCGATCGGTTATTGGTCTCAAGTCTTACGTTGTTAAGCGGTTACTTACCTAAGAACCTTCGTTTTTTTACAGACTACTGATTTAATTTATGTTCTGTGTAAAATATGCGCATTGGGGCGTAACATATTAACTACTTTGTTACCTTGGGACGGTGTAGATAACGTTATAATTATAAAATTGAATAGAAAGATGAAAAAGAATAAAGAAATAAGTATAGCAAACTTGAATCATCGTATAGAAATTTGGATTTAATATAATAAGTATATAATTATTAATTTATACATTATTTATTGTTTATATTAATTATATATTATCTGCATAATCTTTTCCCACTACGTAGAGGTCAGTTTCCAGTCTAACCAGAATACGAAAATATTATTTTTAATTTAATAATTTTGAACTTGGGTATTATTTGATCCAGTGTTCAGATATATACCAATTTGAATTCTGGTGAACTATAACTAATATCTAATCATCCATAATCCTTACTAGCTTACAGTTATATCTCGAAAAAGTGAACATGAATAATATCAGCATCTTTATTTAATTCAATCACTAAAATCACCAGTCTAATTTACCATTAATGTGAGGTAGAACCTTCAGAATATTCGGGTAGGTAATCCCTTACCTAATAGTCCGACATTATTGTCAGAAGCATAGTGAAGAGAGGTTGATCTGGGTTGACCATCACTAGAATAAAAAAAAGATATCTATTATACGAATACGTGATGACAAGACTTTTGTCGTGTCGGTTCTATTTTCAAAACCAGCGTCACCGAGCCTGTTATAAGTTTTTTAGTAACTTTATGGTTGAATCGATTTGGACAAATGGGATATCGGATTCCAATGAATGTAACGCTTGAATCGATTTGATCGCCGCGACGATATTATGTTCGACACCAAACAGTGTTCATCTAAAAATTAGTAGAGTATTTTAATTATCAATGTAAATAATAATTGACAAGCGAATTTGCTACATATGTACATTAACCAATTTTATTTATGCAATCAACAAAAAATAAGATTACATTATCAAACTTACAGGATAGGTATTTTGTGCGTATGAAAACATGTTCTTTTTTTGAAAAACCCGTTATTATCTTATTTATTTTTTTGTTTGAAAGTCCCCATTCCCTACAAGTCATTGTTAAAAGTTTTTAGAGAGTTTTTGTATTTAGTCATTTTAATAAATAAATGTATATGCTGTGAAATTTTAAAACAAAAATTAATGTAAATTTTGAAAATGTCGTATTTAACACGAATACGACAAATCACCATGGCAACCAATGTTGAACCACTAGGGACTTTAACCTCAGGGGTTAAAATCTTTTAACACTTTGCCGCGTTCGGGTCAACGTATTTGTAACTACCTTATGTTATTAGGGTTCAGTTGCCAAAATATTTCAAAACCCACAAATATAAGGTGCTCCTTATAGAAAAAGGCCATATATGTACCTCATAGGTAGTTTGGTACACAAATGAATAGTTACTGTGTTAATAGTATGATGAAAATCTTTTCATAACATAACATAGCATCACGCCTTTATTCCCTGAAGAGTTAGGCAGAGGTGTAATATTGTACACCCACATTTCACCGATGCTGTTATTGAGTCCCATGTAATAGGGGGCGAGCCTATTCACATGTACCGGGCACAGTTCCAGACTTCGTGCCGTTACTGAGAATTTAAACTCGATAACACTTTGCCCAACCCGGGAATCGAACTCAAGACTTCACGCTCAGCTGTCGCGGTTGCGACCACTAGACCAACGAGGCAGTCACATCTTATAATATGTCTTAATATTTAAGTTACCGTGATTAAATTTTTCTCTGTCTTAATTTGTATTACCTCATAGTAATTGGCTTTACTGATCCTCAATAATTTTATTCTTTTGAATAAATAAATTTTGAAGCACCATGTTTTTATAGCTCAATATATTTTTTATATGAGAATCTAAAGTAAATCTGAAGGGCACACTTGAGATACGTATTTTTTGCTATTTATTCATAGTGTCTATAAAACGGTATAACACATTTATTTTCTTCTAAACAGCAGTGCTGCAGTTCGTTGGTGGAATGAAAAAATATGCACTAGAACGAATAATACCAAATAATGTAGAAAACTTCATCCAAAAGCATTAGAAACTACTTAAGAATTAGTAGAAAAATCTTACTACTATTATTAATGCGTAAGTTTGGATAGGTGAATGTTTGTTACTCAATTAAGCCTGAACGGCTGAACGGATCTGGATGAAATTTAGCACAGATATAGATTTTAGTCTGAAATAGCACATAGGCTTTTTTATCCCGGAAAAATGTACGGGTTCATAAATTACGTGGGCGAAGCCGCGGGCTGAAGCTAGTACGAAATAAAAGAAAAGCGATTTTTTTTTTTATATACAGAACCAGTGATTTAAAAAGTATTACCAAATGACCGACGAAGTAAAAATAAAGTATTTTTACTTTAGCTGTTAGTATCCGGTGATAAATTAGCGGATCTAGCTTCTAGGTACCTAAATATTATGAATAATGTCAAGTTTATCGGTTCTAGGTCCTTCAGTACTTGATTATTAAGGTTCGATAATTCTCAAGTCTGAACCTGACACGAATAGGGTTTATAACTTAGGTAGCCTATGACCAGTGGCGTGCGTTTCATAAAGACAAAAAGACACTGCCTACCCTACATAACTCAGATAAATAGGTATTTATTATAAGATATTTGAGGTGGCAAATCACATACATCATTATTTAATCGACAAGACGACACGAACCAATACCAACCTGAAAAAGGTATCATTGGTAAGTAAGCTTTTAAATTTTTCTGCCTACCCTGACTAAAAACTCTGTGCACGCCGCTGCCTATGACCTATACTTAGACGAAGCGATCTAGGCGTCTAATATACAATATTATTTATACTACTAGCTTCAACCCGCGGCTTCGCTCGCATTGATTACGAACTCGTGCATTTTTTCGGGTTACACGTAGCGCCATCTAGCGTCCTAAAGCAGTTATGACCGTCGAAAGTTATTGTTCTTTCCCTCGGGAACCGTACTTTTTTTCTGGGTGAAACGTTCCCTATCTCCTTTTCTGTCAACATAAATACTAAATTTCATGATGATCGGTTCAAAATCAAACAAACAATTTTACTTTCGCATTTATAATATTAAGTTAGGATTATAAATGCAAAAGTAACTCTGTTTGTTACCTCATCACGATTAAATCACTGATCGGCAGCCTAATTACGTAAAAAAGCGACAGCAACGCGACAGCCACACGACAGCAATCTCACTGTCAGCCAGTATATTATATGACAGAAAAATGACGTTTGACAGAAGCGATCTACGCCTGTCGCGACATCGGTAATTAGGCTGCCGATCGTAATGAAATTACACATTGAGGTACTCAGGAGTCTGGAGAAGGACATAGATTTATTTGTACAATCGCAGAAATACTCTAATTAGATAAAATAAGTCAACGGCTAGTATTTTAAAGGAATAACTGTAATCGTAGTATAATTCATACTTTGTTTTGTAAAATATATTTTTATAACATACTTAATTATTTGCTTGTTTCATAAACTTTACAATTAAAAAATAATAGAGCATTTGCCTGGAACAACAATGCCCATTCGACTAGTGAAACTGTGTGAATCTTAAGAAATCGAAAATGATGCTATGCAAAATACAAAAAGTGTATTCCGATACCGGGAATCGAACCCGAGCCTCCTGGGTGAGAGCCAGGTATCCTAGCCACTAGACCATATCGGATGTTATCGACATTACCGAAATAAAAGTAAAGTATGTTTGAAGATATACTAAAATAAATACCTATTATTAATTATCATTATTTTTTTACTATTGTACTTAAAAAAGTAATAATTATGTGTACTTATAACGATTGAATAGGTATACGATAATACGTTTTAATTATCATTTTGACCTTTTATCGAAAACCGAATACAGATATGTATATTATTTAAAGCACACGGAAATAAGAAGAAGATTTTATTAATTCTGCTTATTTGATTCCAATGCATTACGCATATCACAATGGAGGAAAACGACTGAGGTTTCATGAACACAAAATCAAGTAGAGCAAAATCAAAGACTCAAATAGAAATCACAGTTTAGTGTCGTTCTCTAATACGAACCTAAATGTATCAGGATAATGTATTCTAATGTGTTAAATAGGTCAGGAGAGATTTTATGTAAGCTGTGCTGTTTACAGGATAAATACTGACAGGTGTTAAAGAACAAGTATTTGTAGGGCTATCAATTATAATATAATAAATATAATATATAAAAAAACTGACTCATTAGTCTAGTGGTAGCTCACGCGACTTCTAAGCGTGAGATTCTAGGTTCGATTCCCGGTTCGGGCAAAGTGTTATTGGTTTTTTTCTGTATAGAATTTCTCAGTAGCAGCACAGAATCTGGATCTGTGCCCGGTTGATGATAATAGCCTCGCCACCAATTACATGGGACTCAATAATGGCATCGAAGAAACGTGGTTGTACAATAGTACCTACATCTCTGTCTTACCCTTCGGGGAATACAGGCGTAATGCTATGTTATGTAATAAATAAAAAATGAATGCTGTTTGTTCGTTAGCGCTACACTACTTGAGAAAGGCCGGACTGACATGGCATTCCTTTTTTGAAAATATTCGTAATAGAATTATAAGGATTTTATTGGATAGAAAAAATTGAAAAGTTGTCCTGAAAATTGGACAAGCAGACCAAATCGCAGACAACAGCTCGTATATAATAGATTCGATTAGTACATTAATTAAAATGATTTATGTGTGACAAGTCGTCGGGTTTCTATGAGGTTTACAGTTTTGCGTTCGAATTAATGATTCAACTAGCTTCCGCCCGCGGCTTCGCCTGCGCTTTCGGTTTACAAACTCTTATATTTCCCGGGATAAAAGTAGCCTATGTGCTATTCCAGACTATAATCTATCTCTGTGCCAAATTTCATCCAGACCCGTTCAGCCGTTCTGGCGTGAAAGAGTATCAAAGATCGATCCATCCATCCTCACAAACTTTCACATTTATAATATTAGTAGGATAGGATAGGATAAGATATTTTTTAAGTTTAGATTTTATTAATTCTTATAAAATAACGTGTAATCTTTCGGTAATTAATGAAGGACAAAAAACGAGTAAGTACTTTGTATGCATCTGTAAGTAGTGGCATTTTTGCTCAGTCGTGTCGTGAGCACCATATTTTGATTACAATCAACATGCTAATCAAATGTGCACCAATCATGTGTAAATATAGAAAAAACAGTGTTCCCGTTGCTTCATTTGTTCTCTTTGTTCTTTTTCTTCGTTCACGTAGAACTCTTATCTTATTTTTGAGATAAGTTCGAGTTCACCTCATCTGATTCTTCAACCCATTTCAAATTCCGATTTGGAATTGAAATTGGAATATTGATGGAATTGGATTCCTAGACAAAATTGATAACATGGGCAATCTGACAGTGGGATATGTGATCATGCATGGTTCCTCTCCTACAATCCAGTCATACCCAGGCCAAAATCCAGCAAACTCAAAACAAGGCAAGGCCTCTTATTTTTGGTTTCTCCCACGCCTTCAGAATATATTAAAATTAGGTCATCAAAACTCTGCCAAAAGTATCACATATTCACCCGTACCATATTTCCTTTCATTAGGGCCATCGATAACCTGTTCGGTAATGGCTCAGTCATTTACCTGCATTTGTTTACTGACTTCCGTTGGCTTGATAGTGTCATTAATCAAGTGTCGAATTCACGTGTAGTATGGAATTGTGTTTGATGTGTCACGATGCCTGTTTTGCTGTTTATTTTAAGTAGATATAGCTGTTGCTCAATAATATTTGTGTTATTAAATAAAGTTTATTGATCTAGATTAAATTTGAATTTTCAAATGGTCTTTTTAATTTCTGCTAGAATTTGTCTGAAAAAATCTATTTTTTTTTTAAGTTTGCCCCACACTAGGATTTGTCCTGTATCGTGGGTACAGTTTTACAAACATACATGTCACATACACACACAACCAGACCCGAAACAACTATCATACAAATATTTGTTCCGTGCGGGAATCGAAACCGTGACACTAAGCGCAGAAATCTAATCATCAATAAGAAATCAACCGTGTCGTTCGAAAATAAAATAAAAATACATATTGTTATTCATGTATATCAGTTAAAGCAACTTATAAATAATCAAACTCTGGTAGCCACGTTCCAAAGTGTTGTTTTCCTATGAAGAAGAAAATTAATTTTGTTTGTTAGTCTCAGTTCAACCACCAGCAAGTTAAAGTCCTCTTTCCCTATCTTCAGATCATAACATGTGTTACAATTGTTTTTCTTTAAAACTTCTTCTTACAAGTGCCACTCTATAATTGGAGTTTGGCAGTCAGCTCTGCAACGTTCTAATCTTTACTTATGAAAGCATACAAATCTACCTAAATGCATTATAACACTGCCTTTACATAACTTTTATACGACGCGCATAATGAGTTTTAAAAATAGTAATTTCATGAATTTTACGTACACAAATTTTATTTGTATTGCCATGATTTCATCAAGGTATAGCGTCATCCTCCACTTTGTGTATAAGTCAAAATTATCATCTTTTGATTTTGGAGCTCCTTTACTCATAGATTTTGAAAAAAAAAAAAGAAATATTTCATAATATTCCAAATCAGAAAATATTGTAACGACGTTACTAACTCCGCTAATTAAGTACATTATAGGCACGACCATTACGTGCCTATAATTAACTTAATTAGCGTAACACACCCCTGAAAATATTTCTACGTATTATCTGGCCATCCATCCGTTGTAACCACTTATATTAATATTATAAGCAAGAAAGCCTTGAGACAGTTTTTACAATTAACTACATTTCTAAGCTTATAATTTCAAATCAAACCAAATCGATTCGAAGAAAAGTAACTAATTGTCTGGCAAAGGTCAAAAACTGCTAACAGCCTAATAATTGTTATTTTCAATCGCATAAATACTCCATGGAACAATCGCAAATTCCTGTCGTCCTTGGCGCGAAGTGGTGAGAAGGGGTGGTCACTGCCTTTGTGCGTGGTGTTGTGGCCTGGTTGCCATGGCGACGGCGCAATGAGTGGCAACCTGTGCCATGCTTGATAGCTATGACCTATGGCCGGACTGACACCGTCAAAAGTACTGATGTATTTGTAATATTATTGGTATTTTATGTTATAGACCCTGTCTTTATCAACTTACTTATTAATAGAGGGATAGGAGCTAGAGAGTAGGTCCTTTAAGATGCAGGCGGGACCTGTGAGTCTGCCGCATAACGCGATGGTAGTGGAGAACCCTTTATCTAAGGGAGAACCATACTAGGTTCTTTTTTAACTTTGTCCCGCACTAGTTATAATTCCTGTATGGTGGGTGCGTTTACAAACACATATATTCCCATGGACATACAGTCAAACCCGGTACATCTATTTGTAGATCATACAAATATTTGTTCCGTGCGGGAATCAAACCCACGACACGTAGCGCAGCATTCGATCTCTCAACCACTACGCCAACCGTGCCGTCAACCGAATTGAATTTCAAGACGAAATTAGCAGCCTTAAGTAATGCCCTGGTCATGTGGTTCGGGAGTGTTGGTTATAAACTAAGATACCTTGCCATAATAAATACTAGCTTCCGCCCGCGGCTTCACCCGCGTGGTTTACGAACCCGTACATTTTTCTGAGACCCGGGTACGTCTTAAAACTGCGGCCAGACACCGGAGGACGGGTAGCAGCGTCCTCTCACTAATCGGTGAGCCACTGCGATCCCCAAGCCGCCTGCCAAGCGTGGGGATTATGGCAAACCCCTCCTCTAGGGAGGCCTTCGTTCAGCAGTGGACGTCTTCTGGCTGATGTTGTTTTTGAAGTTGATTTGACATTTTTCTGGGATAAAAGGAGCCTATGTGCTATTCCAGACTATAATCTATCTCTGTGCCAAATTTCATCCAGATCCGTTCAGCCGTTCTGGCGTGATTGAGTAACAAATATCCATCCATCCATCCTCACAAACTTTCACATTTATGATATTACTAGCTTCCGCTCGCGGCTTCACCCGCGTGGTTTACGAACCCGTACATTTTCCCGGGATAAAAAGTAGCCTATGTGCTATTCCAGACTATAATCTATCTCTGTGCCAAATTTCATCCAGATCCTCACAATTTTTCACATTTATAATATTAGTAGGATATAGTTGTAGTAGTAGGATAGGATAGGATATGATATTACGTAAAATAAAAAATTATGTACCGTGTTAATTTCATCGCGACTGTACACTCAAAAAAGAACAATTGGTACTTTCGCTTGTTCCCCACACCACCGAAATCATAAATTACAACAGCACTATAAACGTTCAAACTGCTGTATTCATCCACATCGACTTCTTTCAGGGATATTAATTTTATTATGTAACTGAATTTACTTGTGTTTTTAGGTGTACGAATGTCATTGTCAATGGCAAGAGATCTTCGGGATCTGAGGTCACCATGGGCGTCCCGCAGGGTTCAATTCTAGGTCCATTTTTGTTTCTAGTTTATATTAATGACTTGCCATATTACGTACGGGATAATCACGAGTTAGTATTGTTCGCGGATGATACTTCTCTAATATTTAAAATTCGACGACAATTACTAGATTTTCGCGAAGTTAACGTTGCACTATCTCATTTAGTTCATTGGTTCAATGTCAATAATCTTCTCCTTAATGAGAAAAAAACCAAATGTCTTAAATTTTCAACGCCCAATGTCCGACAAGTACCAATAAATGTTAAATTGAATGGAGTGGAACTGGACATTGTGGATTCAACTGTTTTTCTAGGCATCACTATAGACGCCAAACTGCAATGGGGCCCGCAAATAAACAAATTATCGGGTAGCCTTAGTTCGGCCGCGTTTGCTGTCAAAAAAATTCGGCACTTAACTGATGTGGATACATCCAGAATAGTTTATTTCAGTTATTTTCATAGCGTGATGACTTACGGCATCCTCCTCTGGGGAAACTCTGCAGACATCAATACTATATTCGTCTTGCAGAAAAGGGCTGTCCGAGCTATTTATAATCTTGGTCCAAGGGTGTCGCTGAGACACAGATTTAAGGAAATTAATATTCTAACTGTAGCGTCACAATATATATTTGAAAATTTAATATATGTTTATAAAAATATTTCGAACTTTGTCAAACTGTCTGATACTCATTCTTTGAACATTAGGAATAAACACAACCTTGCTGTACATGCTACGCGCTTCCACAGAATAAGCAACTCGTTCATGGGACAATGTATACGCTTTTACAATAAACTTCCCAATGATATACGTAATTTAACATTAAAGAAGTTCAAAATTGTAATTAAATCTAAACTTTGTAAAAAAGGATACTATAAAATTTCGGACTATTTAGATGACAAAAACGCTTGGGATTGAACCGCTCTTTAGCCTTTCCTTTTTTTTTTATATACAATTTTTGCCATTAATTATTATATTATTTACTTCATTATTTTGATATTGTAATGTCGTTTAAATTGAAATTATTTCTTATATATAACCGCTATACATTGTAAATGTGAGTGAGATCTAGGCTGAACGCTCTTCATTTCGTTTATTTTCACGATAACTGATGCATGCTTGCACTCTGTTGCGACAGGTTAGCTCAAATAGTTATGGCACTTTCTTCAAAAGGCTATTCCACCCTATATTTGTCTCACATAAACCTTTACATCATTACAATCTGTCTGGACTTTAAAATAGACTTTGACCCCTGAGTTTGTTTCGGCATTTCTTCTCAGGGATAGTCATAGGAAATGCCGACGCCATCTAGTTTAAAAAAGACGTGTAAAAGTGATTGAAAAATCCTAATTGCAAAATAAATAATTTCATTTCATTTCATTTCATTTCATTAGGTGTACAACTCAACAGCAGTAGTGGTATTGAATCCGGGCGTGCTTATCATCTTTTAATTTAGCCTACTTAGAATGGAATTGGTAATGATTCATGCTATACGTCAGATGAGGTGATGGCAGGGTGGAGCAAGGTAGAAAACATTACATTTTTAACATTAAAACATTTTATTATTAACATTACACATAGCATTCTTAAGGAAACCACAGGGTTTAAAATGGCTTAAGCAAAGAGGTCTGATCAGATGTGGGTAAATGTTAAGCTGTGGATGATAACTGAAAGGTACTGATCATGGTTCTACCAGTTCTTACAGTTTTATCTGTAATCCCCTCATCATTCCAAAAAGCCGCTTACTTGCCAGTAAATGTTTGACCAATAAATCATAATTGTCTGTCCGCTTGTCACCCAAAATAGCTCAATTCCACCCGTTGACACTTATTACCAGCGTGGGTAGACAAGCATTTGATTAAACTAAGTTTTTTGTTTCCAAATTAGCTAATAAAGCGGGGACAGACCTTGTTAAAGTCTAACCCGATAGGTACTCTAAATAGTTGGCACACCACGGTTCACTTCGCCACAAACTTGGCAATGCTTATAATACTGTGAAGGAACGAGGTATGGTGTTCCTCCATTGAAAAAGGAGGACATTCCAAAGAGGCAAGGCGGTTAGCCTGGCGGGCCGAAGCCCGACGATTGGTGTCAGACATTCGTATATGTGTTAGAATCGTTGTAAACTCTCATAGTGCGATTCAGGGTTTGTTGTTGTGGCTTCACTCCGATAGATGGTGCTTTACTTTTTGCCATGTTGCGAGTAGTAGTCGTTACAGCAACAAACTGAGGCAGTTATTCTTTATTACATGATTTTGCCGCAATCAAAAAAACCTCTAGGCAAAATAATGTATCGTTCATTACTTCCACGTACAAACTTTAAAACCCCTCATCTCTCAACTCAGCCTATAAGGACCTACCAAATTTTAATTTAGGGTTCGTGATTAGTAAGTGTTTTCGCTTTTATATACATAATATAAATAGATTATAAGTATATTAAGTATATACATGCATGAAAAGGAGTGGGGGAATTATCACCTGGAAAAAAAACCTGTTATCAATCACAAAGCAATACAGTTTGACCACCAAATAACCAAACTTGTCAAAAAATATTTTTTCATTCCACAATAAAGTCTTAAATCACGATCTTTTGTAAACATTTAGCACTGATGTGAGCCTCACGTGCTAATTATTTTGAGGAGGAAGTTGACAGCAATACAACATACAATCTCATATAGTTTGCACCTTATATAGAAGCACACCTAAATATACAGGAAAAAGTTATTCAAAATAAAACTCTTTTTAAAGGATTTCGATAAGTTTACGTCTGTAGTGTCGCCAGTAACGAAAATGTGAAACGTTAGTGGCGTATTCTTAATTCAAATTCAATTAAATATTCGATAGATAAATAGATTTATTTAGTGTTTGGATATTTTGCTGTGAATGAGTGAGTGAAATTTTTACATACTATATATATAAATAAATTTATGTACTTATGTCTATCATACAAAAAAATGACTAATTAATTCTATCGTCGGGAATGTTTATTTGTCTCAAGAAGCAAGTATAGTGTTAGGTAGTGACTGGGCGGAAGATGGCCAAGTAAACAAGATCTGTACAATTAACATCATAATTATTAAGTTTGATAGTCTTTGAGGAATGCTCAGCAGGATTTATGATCTTAATGTTTGGTTTTAAGTTCAGAAGGCTATCCTACCCATCCTTTTCTGTGTAATCTATACTAATATAATAAAGAGGTAAAATTTCCGGAACTAATGATCCAATTTTAATTTATTTTTTTCACTGATATATAGCTACATTATCCCCGAATGCTATAGACTATAAATTATTATATAATATGTAGGTTAAGTAAGTAAGTAAGTTAGTTAATGGCAGTGATAGCCTAGCGGTTGAACGCTTGCCTTCCATGCAGGAGGGTCCGAGTTCAAACCCGGCCCGCACCTCCGACTTTTCGGAATCATGTGCGGATCAGAATTTGATTATCTCTTGCGTTTACGGTGAAGGAAAACATCGTGAGGAAACCTGCACACCTGCGAGAGCTCCATAAAGTTGTTAACGGTGTGTGTAGTCCGCCAACCCGCACCGGGCCAGCGTGGTGGACTAAGGCCTAACCCTTCTCATTCTGAGAAGAGACCCTTGCCCAGCAGTGGGACAGTAATGGGTTGAATTATTATGTAGGTTAAGGACGAAGTCGCGGGCAAAAACTGGTACAAAATATTCTGATAAAAGCTTAGCTACCTAGGCATCGCTTCATTTTTGTATGCGCTCAGTCATTAGTTTGTCAAGCGTGGATTATGGCTTTTACAACCATTAATTATTGCATTATTGAGGAGGATCTTATTCTGCGATAGTTGTAAACGAACTAATGTGGTCTTATAACACCACACCATTATATTTAGACCCAAAGGGAGGGCCTAATTATAGTGGTCATGTCACGTATATCTACGTATGTGTATACGTTTTCCAGCTTTATACCTGATATGTAAATATGAGATGTAAATAACAAAAGTTACTTCGTTATCGTAAGATGGTATTAAATGACGTCAGTCATTTTATTATTATGACCATAATTTTTATAATATTTATCGGAATACTTACTTATTTATTTGCAATATTGGAATAGTTATTTGTGAAATAGTATAAAACCAGTGGCGTAGCGTAGAGGGGCGGCAGGGGCTCTCATATTTATGTCACACCTACAATTCGGACCGATTCCGATTCGAAACCGGGGAATCCCCATTCTTTAAAGACCTAAATAAGGGGCGGCGAAATTTGCCTGCGTCCCGGGGGGCTGAAAACCACGCTACGCATACAAAGTCCCTCGCCGCGTCTGTCTGTCTGTCTGAACGCGATAAACTCAAAAAGTACTGAACGAATTTTCATACGGTTTTCACAAATGGACGGAGTTATTCATGAGAAAGGTTTAAGTGTATGGTTCATTAAGGTTATGTGTATATTTGCTGAAATATAACGATGATTGTTGAAGATGTCGGATAAAATCATGCCGACTTAGCTTTCCTGGCGTGCGTCGCGTAAACCAATAGAGTTATATATCCTCATTAAAATATATCCT
Organism: Shargacucullia verbasci; assembly: GCA_947562105.1. Lineage (NCBI taxonomy): Eukaryota > Metazoa > Arthropoda > Insecta > Lepidoptera > Noctuidae > Shargacucullia > Shargacucullia verbasci. The sequence continues at coordinate 2,124,420 of OX387284.1, forward strand.
TACTAAAGTAGATTAGTCTATAAATGTAGGCGTATTATGCTCTGCTACCCGTGTAAAGCTGGGGCGGATCGCTAGTTGAAAAAATATGAACGGTTCAAAAATTATAAGTTGTTAATATGGGTATGTTTTATGTTATGGACAATTGAAATCTTTACAACTACTTTCTCAGATATATCAATGAACATATTTTAAATGAAAATGACAACAAAAAGAGCTCTGTAGCTCAATTTATAAAAACAGTAACGATTTTTTACTTTCTTATCATCCCAAAGATCACGGCGACAAAATTACTTACAACTTCAGTCTTGACCAAACACTTGACCAAACAGCCAACTCCTGCGCACACAAACGCAATTCCACAATGCCACATAAAGCATGGTGAATGAAATCAGCTCTATTATGTTTTAGAAGTCGAGCGTTCGACCGTTGTAACACGCTATATTGTTACTTTTCTATATATTCAGGTGCGACGGATGTGCAGCTCATTTTGGACGAGACTCCCACTGATTGGGACGACATGGCCACCTGTGGGGGTAAGTCGACCCTTTCTTAGACTTTAATTAACACTATCATTAGGCAAAGATAAAAAGTCCTTATTGACTTTTTATGTTTGCCTAATCCGTAGTCAAAGATAAAAAGTCAATAACCTGGATACCTTGTACTTTAGTAATGCCCAAAACCCCAAGTTCCAATTAATGGTGATTGATTACGGAACTTGCCAAAGTGATCATTTCTAGTTGTAGTTCTGTGCTAAAAGTGACCATGGATAGAATAAAGAAAACTTCATATTTTAATGGACTTACATGGAAATAGAGTGGTATTGTGATGAGCTCACGTACAATATTATAAAATATGTATATATAAAATCTTGAAAAAATAAATCATAAACATTAAAAAGGCTTATCATGTTGGCTCCAGCATGTAATCCCATCCAACACTCTTCTGCGTCACACGGTTACGAAGTTACGTTTGGCGCACTTTCTGCACTCATCAAATTACTTACAATTAGATATCTAAGCATAGTGTGTTTTAAAAGCGCTTTTATTATTTCCACAGGAAAGGAATCCGAGATCAGGCATGACGTCATTATCGAGGCCACTGTAAACGAGAAAGCAGAGGGTAAACCCCACAATCCTGATGACCAAGATGAGAAGAAATGCCCCAAATGCAAGAGATGTCTTCAATTGCTATTCGTAGTCCTAGGAATAATTGCAGTGGTCAGTAATATATTTTCAGTTTAATAACCATTAGACTGAAAGTGCGACTTGCAAGATCTTGAGTTCGATTCTCAGATCGAGAGTACTCAGGAGTTTGAAATTATGTCCAGTAGATAGCAAAGTAGATAGGGAACCGTTCGCGATTCGCGATTGGATGTTTCTATACGCCTTGAAAAAGGACCAAAGTAAAACCGATACCAAACTTGTAAAACGCTATGCCACGCGACGCGAATATTGTGTGCTCATTGGCTGGATTCCATAGTGTCGTCCTGATTTTTGCCAAGCGGCCAATGGAGACGCCTGGGATAGTGTCGAGTGTGACAAGTGTGTCGGGCTCTTTATTTATCTATCCTCCAGTATTCCCTTTTGTTTTTCTTATGATTCTTTCTCAAATGAAGTGCAAATCCGGAAAAAAATGTGGATGCTGTATGCAATCGTCACGGCTGTTAACCCGAAAAGATTTGGACTTGGACTTACAAAGTAAAAATGCCTATTATAGAGAAAATAATTACTAAAAATCTAAATTTGGAGTATCCTTGAGATTAGGAGCGTATCAAATGAAATATTTCACTGTTGTTAACCATACAAGTACTTTTCATGCTAATGATTGTGTTAATATCAATGGTGGTTCTAATGTTGACGATATTGATTTATTATATCTACCTTTCAACTAACTACAAGACAAAACTACACGTTTAATTCCAGATAGCAGCATTGGCACTAATAACCCTGGCTGTGTTATCAGCAATAGCGACAAAAGCGTATGATGCGGACCAGTCCACCAGGATGGCGGCCATGGTGCTGCTAGCAGTGTCTGCAGCCCTCACTGTATGTGTCACTATCTATGGGGAAGTGGCAGTGTTCAAGAAACGTTCGACACCTACATATGTGGTGAGTAACCTCGAATCTCACTTCAGATATCTTTCCAAATTTACCTATATTTAATAAGAAGGCCACAAATTCATTGGTGGGGATCGCGTGGTACAGTAAGTACACAGAAAATAAGGCTCGTCGTCAATTTTCATTCGCACAGACTCGAAAAACGATCTTAGATAGATAGACAGATATATAGAATTGTTTTTATTTCAAATAAACCTAATACAGGCACTTATGAAACGTTATAGGACTCTAGTTGCACGGTTCCAAAAAGTTGGTCCTATGGAGAAGAACCGGCAAGAAACTCTATGGATACTCTTTTAACGTCTGTTTTAACAATCCTACCATTAATATAATGTGATCAACGAAAATAACAGAAGTGTTAAATAAATTATAATCAAAGTTCGCGTCGAAGACACGTGTCTGGCGGCAGAAGTTTTGGCGCCAGTGGTGGTGCTTTCTGATTGCTCGACCAATTCCCGCGTATTTAAATAATGTCATCTGCGCAGGTATACATCCGTGGGCCATATCAAATGAGTACTACTGTCCCATTACAATGTTATGTTTCATTTCATAGTAACTAAACTGTATCTTATGATCAAACGTAATCGAAAGTAAAGGTCACCTATCAGAACAGGTCGATAGCTCTGGTTTCCATTAAACTTATCAGGACGATATGTTTAATTTTATGTAAAGCCTAAACCCCCATAAGAGATGTCTTGATAGTAAAAGGCCAACAGGCTTTGCTCCAGCAGTTAATTTGGCAGGCTATTTCGTCTCGAATGACCAAGGTTTTCTTGCCATGTCTTCACAACTAAGCCTACACAACAACGTATAAACTATGAGTACCTACGCATCATAATGACGTCATCACTGTAATGTGATGTCTATATGGTCACAGAACACTTTATGGCATTTCTGAATAATAAAACTGCGGTAATCAAATGATCACCTCTAATCAAACGCGACTCGCGAGATCGACTGCTGCGATGCGTGTCGTGGGTTCGATTCACGCGCGGAACAAATATTTGTATGATCTACAGATAGTTGTTTCGGGTCTGGGTCTTTGTGTATGTGAATATATATATATATTTGTAAACGCACCCACGATACAGGAATTATTTCTAATGTCAAACGTATTTTTAAAACGAAAGAAAAGAAAAATACAATCTGCTTTGGGACTTTTGAATAAACTAACTTTACTTAAATGTCCCTGCAAGATACCAACTTAATCAATATTAATAATAAAATAATCAAGAAATCAATTAAAGTCGCCATTTGATTACGTGTTCTTTCTTGAATCGTAATAAAAAAAGATTTTATGTATTTTTTTTATAACTTAACTCTGATAAACATTAGAACAATACTTACAATGTGCGTTGTACAATAAGTCGTAAAAATTTTACAACTATGTTTAATAAATCTATCTTTACTCGTGGAGTGAATTTTATCGATATAAATAGCCTTTCGGCCATTGTGGAGACCGGCTAGGTAATTACTATAGACGCTTGAAATCTGAATCGATCTTTCAGTTAACATAACATAGCATCACGCCTATATTCCCGAAGGGTTAGGCAGAGGTTTACTATTTTACACCAACATTTCGCCGATGCCGTTGTTGAGTCCCATGTAATAGGGGGCGAGCCTATTGTACTACCGGGCACAGTTCCAGACTCCGTACTGCTACTCAGAATTTTCATACAGAAAAATTCAATAACACTTTGCCCGACCCGGGGATTTAACCCAGGACCTCACGATTAGCAGTCACGCTTGCGACCACTAGACCAATGAGTCATGCCGCAATGTACTGTTAAACTGTCAAAGTCAACGATCTTTTATTGCAACTAAGTAGGCTTTTGCAGACAATTTTAAAAAGTCAAGACTTTAGGCTATCAGGATCTAGGATGTCACATGTGAGTTGATCTGATATTGTATACGAGAGTGTATCATAAATAAATACTCTACAAACCTAAAGCCACTGGTAGGCCAAAAGCATGAAGACCGTAGAACTAGGCGGGCCGCATAACCTAATCTTAAAGAAGAAAAACTACGAAAGAAAGTACCATTCTAGGACAAGTATATTTATTAAATTTCCAATGAAAAGGACATTTCAAAAATGGTTTTTAACACGCGGGCCGCATTATCTGGATATTTTCAAAATTGATTCGGGCCGCAGGAAAATGATCAGAGGGCCGCATGTGGCCCGCGGGCCGCATGTTTGACATGGCTGCTCTACAGTACCTGTAAACTGTACAATCTACGATAGCATCTTACTCGATCAAGATTTCGTAGAAGGGTTAAATTCTCGCAAGGAAATAACGTTACCTTATAAACAAAAAGAAGGGACCCAAGATGGCGTGTAAGTAACCTTGGGAGCCTAATATATTCAAGTTCATTGGAAACCCGCTGGCATATCACGCGAACTTGACAAGCTAATTGTAACGACCCCACGTTCTTGACCACAGTCTGACCACAGACTTTATTAAAGAATGGTTGATCGAAAGACATAATTTGGCAAGTTGTTTCAAATCTCCTTGATTTCAATTTCAGTGTATCCAAATAAATTCTGATTTACTACTGTAATTAATTCTGAGATTTCTTATTGGTTTAGTGGTCGAAAGGGCGACTGCTGAGCGTGAGGTCCTGGGTTCGAATCCCGAGTCGAGCAAAGTGTTATTAGGTTTTTCTGTATGGATGTCAGTAGCAGCACGAATGCTGGAACAGTGCCCGGTAGATGGCAATAGGCTGGCCCCCTATTACATTAGACTCAATAACAGCATAGGGTGAACATAATTATACACATCTATCTAACCCTTCGAGGTGTACACACGTGATACTATGTTATGTAATTACATCTACATAACTACTCTTTGTACTATTTTTATCTGGTATTTAATTATATTTCAGACTGCAGGTATCCTGCTTCTCCTAGTCATCGTCCAAGCTCTGATAGCTGGTATCTCAGTGAACGTGGAACCGGCTGACGAGGCCAAACTCCTCAAATCACTGGCGGAGTCCTTCAAGCTAGCCAGGGAAGACAACCCGAGGCATCTCAAGATTTGGTCGATGACACAGTCTGATGTAAGTTCATATTTTGCGTAATTATAATTTTTTTTTATTTTTTTGTGTGATAGGCGTCAAGAGAGCAGACGGATCGCCTGATGGTAAGCGATTACCGTCGCCCATGGACACCCGCAACACCGGAGGAGTCACAAGTGCGTGGCCGGACTTTTAAAAAGGAGTACGCTCGTTTCTTGAAGGTTTGAAGTTCCTATTGGTCCGGAAATACCGCAGGCGACAGTTCATACCACAGTTTTGTTGTGCGAGGTTGAAAGTTTCGCGAGAAACGCACAGTTGTGGACTGCCAACCATCTAAATGATGGTGATGGAACTGCTGTCGCGTAGAACGATGGCGGAAAGACGCGGCAGGGATCAGTCCGAACAATTCATCGGAGCACTCCCCATAATTATTCTGCCAATTCTTGTCCCGTGGGTTAAGGCCTTACGCCACCATGCTCGCGTTGGCTTGGTGAGTGTAGGGGAGCTAAGGATTTCCCTTTTGAGCCTTCTGAATCCTGCAGTTTTTCTCGCGATCTGATGCTCTGAGTAATATGTATATAAAGTACGAGATTTCCGCGACATGAAAAAACGTACGATATTTTTTTCGTTTTATCCGAATCATAACGAAGGTTTCATTTTCATTTTTTTTTTTTTTTTTTTCAAAAAACATTGCCCCACACTAGGATTTCTCCTGTGTCGTGGGTACAGTTTACAAACATACATGTCACATGCACACACAACCAGACCCGAAACAACTATCTGTAGATCATACAAATATTTGTTCCGTGCGGGAATCGAACCCGCGACACCGAGCGCAGCAGTCGATCTCTCAACACACTGCGACAACCGTGCCGCCAAATTTTAATAAAGTTTTCTCTGCTTAATCAATGATCATTTGCTCAGTGCAGTCCCATGCGGAAACATTTTCCACACTTTCCGAATTTTATTACACTACTAGCTTACCCGGTGACTCTCGTACCATCTAAAATTTATTTCATTTTATATCTTCATAAGCGATAATTAATCTTAATGAATCTCCATCCAATGAAAGTAATCCGAAGTGGCAATTCCCTAACAAAATTACCAATTTCGATTTTTCAGTTGTTCCTTTAATTTTCTTTTTTGCTAAACCACCGCAGTAAAGAGGTGCGAAAAAAAAAAAAACATCGGTCGAGCCATTTTCGAATTTTTGCGAGACTAACGCAAATAGATCGTTATTTATTACGGTTTCATTTGTAATATATTAAAAAAATAATAGACAAAGTACCGAAACGTTAGTAAAAAAATATTATAATGTCCTACAATGTGTCCATTGCTTAACACACAATATCATTTGTTAAGTCACAATATCATTTGGATATATATATAGGTTAGGTGCCTTACACATTATAGAGGTAAAGGTTACATCTGTTCTTACCCTCATTTCCAGTTAAACTGCTGCGGTGTGTACAGCCCCGAGGACTACCGAAGCTCAAAACTGCCTTACTACTTCCCCCCTAACGTGCCGATCTCCTGCTGCTCGACTTACGACCCCTCCAGGTCCGACCTGGTGCAGGAGAGGGACAGGGAGCTCTGCAAAGTGAAGAAGACCTATTATACTGCAGGATGCAAGGATCTGGTGCTGATGGTGTTCAAGGAGACATCTTCCATGGTGGTGACTATGACTGTCATTCTTATTCTTCTCGAGGTGAGTTTTCAAACATCATATATGTTTCTATTAAAAAACAAAACTTTACCGTACATTAGAATTTCTTTACAAATATACATGTCACTTGCACACACACCCAGATCCGAAACAACTATCCGAAGATCACCTCTTCGCTAACTGTATTTTTCAACAAGTATAATCTTCATTTTTATTTCGTTCAATTTGTTAAACACGGTTGGCGTAGTGGCTAAGCGATGGGCTCGCTTCTTTCATAATATAACGAATTTTTGTACATGTCGGCAATATAATGATTTGATTTGATATGATTCATTTATTTTTACAGGTAGTTTTGATGATAATTGGTGCGGTGCTATGCCGAAAAGGAAGACAAAACAAAGATGTACCAACAAATTGATATCCTGTGACCATACGCCTCGAAACCAAAGAAACGTCCGGCTGCTGAGATCTCGCTAGTATTAATACAAAGTTGCCAAAATCATTTCCTAGATGGCGGTATACGCAATTTAATATTACAGGCTTGTTTGAACAAGATGATAGTATTTGATATTTTAAGAATGAAGTTTTATTTTATAAGCCATAAATATAAGTTTATTATAAAGTAGATAAAACATATTTATTATATTGACAGGCACTTGATCATCAAGTGGTGAAACGAGCCTTTGATCAAAAAAAAATTGTAAATATTATTGCCCTGAAATATGATTTTGGGTAAATTATCATACTCAATTTTTTTGTATAATTGTTGTTTTATTAATGCCAAGTATTCAATTACAGCTATAATTGAACAATCATTTTAAAGTCAATATTGCAATTATTTTTAAGATAATATATAAAAAAATAAACGTCAATGAGAACAACCGATTTCTCTTTTATAATCTACAATACATACAAAAATTCACGCCTTTTTCCCATAGGGGTATACGTGCTACGATCCTTACATAATCCTTTTACTTCATCTACATTCATGAATCCTTTCGTGGGTATTCCCACAACCGGCGTTCATGTATGAAACGACGCGCAGTAACGCATCTGACCTTTTTGGAGGACATCACCAATAAGGCCCGTATATGTCCTTCTAGGGCGTCCACTCCTGGCGTTTCCACTAACAACCGCGTTATAAATCCCTTTCGTTAACCGTATTTTATAATTTAATTTATTTTATAATTCTTAATATAATGATAATGAGGAGGTGAAGTTCGCTTTTTTTACTTATTGCAACGAGATTCTCAGTTATCTATATTTTTTGAAGAATTGCTAGGTTTCTTGTACTATGTGTGATATTACAACATAAATTTATAATGTAAGTCTTGCCATCTATTAACATTGTAATGAAACTATTACTGGTCAAGATTTGATAATAGTATCTAAAATGTTTAATAGATGGCAGCACAAGTAAGGCAAAATTAATGATTCCAGAAAAAATATCATTGTTTCAGGTAAGTATCGAAATTGCCTTTTAAAACTTATTAAGATTTGATTATTTTAATTTATAATTGAATAGGTAACTATAATAAACATTTTTCCTATATAATGTTACTGCTACGTGTTCGCTAAGTTACATATAATTATGCATACTGTAAATTGTGGTACCCGGTAATTTTATAAAAGACAGAGGAATCCAAAATAACTTCTTATCCAGCATAAATTATATTTGGTTATGTTTTTACCATAATCTAATTACGAGGTTTTGTGCTTACGTTTAAAATGTGATACAACATTTTTTTATTTGCTTGGCTTTCCCTATAAAACAATAATTATACATTACATTAAACAATTTATTATGTAACTAAATAGTAAATTCATGTGTAACAACGTGAGCATCGATGGTTCAGTGGTAGAATGCTCGCCTGCCACGCGGGCGGCCCGGGTTCGATTCCCGGTCGATGCAATATCTTTTTGGTTTATGTAACTTTTTATAGACGTCATTACGACCAAACATCATTTTAATTCAACATTAAACCTTAATTAGGCTATTAAATCTGAAATTTTACGTACTTTAATTTACTCTTAATTATGGCATTATTTTACAGATTAGTTTGTTCCATTAGTTAATTTACGTTCGCTATGAGTTATACTTGCTGCCCACAATTTTACCTGATTATCGCTTTAAGTTCTTTCAGTATTATACAAACAGGCAAGTATTTGGAATTCATTAATAATAAAATTCTGCGAGTAACTCGTGCTTACTATACGTATATTATTTATTTTACTTGCTCGTGCTCGATAATTTCATAGTCTTTAGAGCTGATGAATGTATGTATTACATATTACGTTTGTATATTCACGAAAATCATTGGTCGTATTATTCTTTAACCATTATAGCTCAATTTTATTTAATTGGTTTTGCCCGCGACTTAGAATTTTCCTGCGGTAAAATAGAGCCTATATTTTAAGTTGGACCTCTAGCAATATATCGGTGAAAACTGCATTCAATTCCATGCAGTAGCTTTTGCGTGATGCGTGTACAAACATACAGACAGACAGACAAAAATTCTAAAAACTTGTTTTGACTTCTGTTGCTCTAATAAAAACCCCCCATATTAGTTTTTCTCCAATATCTATAAAGTACAGACATCGGCCTGTTATAATTTTATTATATGTATAAATAAAGGGTTTTGTCACAAAGCCCGTACAATTTATAAAAAATGTTCTCTCCACCACAGTACCGCCCAATTACTGCCTTTCACCTTTGAACCAGAACGATTGCAATATGAAACCAACTCCGGTCTTCAGCTACTATAAACCAGGATCTCGTTGTGAAATAGAAATGTGGAGAGGGTGTCCAACATTGAACAAGTTTCCCAACGAATATCTCTGTTCGTTCCACTGTATCTTCAGAATGAAATATGAAGAACAAACAACAGTCATAAATGGTAAGACTTTATCATACTAGACTATTTTTAACATCTTCACGAATAGTTAAACTACATCTGGAAAAAGTACTGGGCATGACTGTTTTCTCAGAATGAAAAGGTTTAGGCTTAAATTCTCTACGCTCACCGGGTGCGGGTTTTTAGACCACATACTCTATCGAGAACTTTATCGTTTTTATGTTATTTTATTTAAATAACCATGGTATCAAAAAACGTACACATGAACACGAACACGACCCTTTCGTGTCCTTATATAGGACTTTCCCTGATTTATTTTTAAAAATTCACAGCTAGATTCAAAATCTCTGTTGATCTCAATCATAAGGAAGATTCTAAGGCTTATTAAAGCGCTGTTGCTTAGTATCATTTTACGGTTTAAGTAAACTGAAAGAAATATATATTTATTCTTTACTGTTATATATTTATATATATTTAAAATAAAATATTAAATATAGTACAAATGGCGGCCTTATCGCATACAGCGATTTCTTCCAGACAACCTTTGAAAATATCTGTTCAGTTCAGAAAAGTTCGGCTTACTATTCATATAATTACACGATACTACGAAATATTTCAGAATGCGACGCCAAACTCAACTCAGATCAATGCACAAACACAACGATGTTAGTTTACACCCATATAAACGGTGTGTGTGTAGAAACATTATGGAGAGGTTGCCCATCAGCCAACAAGTTTGAAGATAAAGCTACTTGTGACAAAACTTGCGACACAGTAGTCAACGAAACTACGTTCATAGAAATATTAGACAGACTCGATCAAGACTCTTTGGAAGAGATTAACGAAGTACTAAAAGTTATAATCGAAGAGGAACTTACGACTGAGACGCAGACAGAAGCCGTAACGGAAGCTTCTTCAGAGGAGCACGAAAGTGAAGCAGAACCAACGACTGAAACTGCAACAGAAACTACAACCAATGATGAATACGATGAAGTCATTAACCCTTAACTTTTTTTTTTATTCTTTTGTTTTACGTGGTGGGTATCCTCATGCGTTATCGTCTGCCTGAGGTAGATGAAGGTGTGTGTCGGACTTACCGTCTAAATCTAAACTCACCACGAGAGCTCCCTTCATCATCTGATTGTGGGCCTCGGGAACTGTTAGAGAGAAATATACATCAAAGCAGGTTCACTGCAAAGGCGTTCACCCTTTAATTTCGGTACCTACCCTATTTGTCTCGTAACCTAGCCCCATCTGTGCAACGTCGGCAATACTTATCAAAAGCAAACGAGCGGGCTTATCATGTATTCGTTAAGCACAAGATTGGCTGTGTGGTTAGATGCACGTCAATATATTCACAATAATAAAGGCCAATAATAAACCAGTCTAGTTATCCCGGAATACAAAGTAGAAACAATAGAAATTCTGTTGTTTATAACAGCCGGACGAAAGATCTTGGGCTTAAAGATCTTCATTAATTCAAAAGAACATAGTTCACTTAGTGAGTAAAGACCAAGCTAAATATAAGTTAAGAGCTAACCAAAAATCAGTGATACATTAAACTAAACCACGTAAGAATGCCGTAAGTTTCAATCAGTGTGTTGAACAAAAATCATTATTAAAATAAAATATAACAAAAAAAGAGAAAAAAAACATGAATCTTATTAATTAATCATAATTAATATTATTATTAATTAATCATCTTAATGAATTAACGTATAGCTATCAAAGGTCTGTGTGCCTAATTTGCTTTTAAGAGTCTTGATTTGACGCCTCGGCAGAGTTCGATTCTCCAATTGTTTCATGTTACTTAATATCGGGATCGAAGAAATCTGGATGTAAAATTATTATTTCACCTCAGCTTAACCCTTCGGTTAACAGGCGTGATGATGAAATTGATGAAATCAATGAAATAATGTTCTACCCAGTCGATGCACTAGTAAATCAATTCTCTGAACTCTGGATAGCAATGGCCGATATCGATATTTGATCGAATACCGATAGCATCGAGATTTCAATCGATTCAGCTTGGTAATTGACGTGATAATGGTGCGCCTCTCGACATGTTTATCCCTTTTGATTATCTCTTTGTTAGATGATATAAATGGGGCACTAGCAATGATCTGCAGTGGTGCTTTTAAAAGTATTTTATTTAAAATAATGTGATTCGAATTAATGTTGGAATTAAAGTACTTATTGAAGTATTAAAGTGATTGTAGTTAATAATAAATAGCGTAAGGTTGATGTAAAACATTTACGTATGTAAATTTTGATAGCATCCATAGTTTGCTGAAATCTTTAGCTGTTTGAAGTGATTTACTAGTTTTTTTTAACCGTAGCCACACGTAATGATAATTTATTCCTATTACGAGGGTGCGTTTACAAACATAAATGTTGACATACCTGTGTATTTCAACATTTATGTTTGTAAACGCACTAAAGTTGTCTGTACAACTTGGATTATCTTTCCTGTAGGCTATGGTACTAATAATTGCTCAGACCGTTACTCCTATTCTTTGATTATAAGAAATTCTATAGGTACTAGCTGCACGATCCTACACAGAATATCCGTCGGATCCAGGATCGTGATAATCATCATCTGCCCAGTTTTTTCCCAACTATGTTGAGAACGGCTCCCAATTTAACCAGATACGGCTGAATTTCCGTATTTTTACACAGTGACTGCCATCTAACTTTCAAAACTGTACTGATTCCTGTAAGGACTGTCATAGGTATTTACATGACACCCGGGACCCACTGCTTAACGTGCTTTCCGAGGCACGGAGGGAAGGGATCTTGATGTGTAACGGTTAAAAAAGCGGATCGTCGCTATGTAGCTACGGGCCCTTTTGTACTAATAAATGATTAGTAAATAGAATTCTAAGTATGTCACTAGAAAGGTCACGCCACCCCTACTACGGGAGCGTAACGAAGTTCAAGGTCAACCAACCCTTTCGAAGGGGTTGCAACAAAAACATTGTTTGTAAGGGGTGATTAATAATACCATCCCCGTTTCAATTATTATTAAAGGTTAGTTTATTAGTTATTTAATTTTTTTTTAAATTAAACTGTTAAATAAGATAGGTTTAAAATTTTTTTAAGATAGGTACATACCTTACTACACTAGTTTTCAAGTAGTACTTTTTTTTTTTTTTAAGTTTTTTCCAATTAACATGTTTTGTAATGGCACATTAAATTAGGGATGACCCATTTACTTGACCAACTAATATAGCATTTAAAGTTTGATTGTGAACTTTAAACTCTGGTTTCTTCTCTGGGACGGACGGGTGCTAAAAACGAAGATATTTGGGTCAGATTAATTCGTTATTATGGTGAAAATATTATAAACTTTGAGATAAACCGAAGTAACGCCTGGAACCAGAATAGAATAATCAATAGAATAATTTGGAAAAGTCCAAAAAGAAACTTGCATCGGCCGGGAATCGAACCCGGGCCGCCCGCGTGGCAGGCGAGCATTCTACCACTGAACCACCGATGCTTATACAAGGTTACTCGAAATAGGCAACATTAACAAACATACTCTTATGTACCATCTTTATTGTATAAAATTCTTTTGTAATATTTATACAAGTGTTTTTTTTTATTATATCAGAGGACAAGTTAAATATTTCGAAACATTTTTCCTCATATTACTTCTGTATTAGACACACAGAATTCCTACTTTTTTGTTGGCACAGGTGTTTTTTGGTATTTAGACCGTCAATATGGAAGGCACAAAACGACTTTTAGAAAGGAAACAGTGCCTAGGTATCTACTTGTTATTTTAAGTGGGTAGAGTGTTTGGTTATTTCATTCACAGATTAAGCAATGGGGTCTTTAGTAACAGAGTATCTACATTTTAAGTATATTTATTCAATGATGTGATGACAACCTAGTTTTGTGAATTTTATGCAACCAATTCGTAATCTATAACGTAACTTAATGCTACATTCTAAAACGAATTGACTTTAGTTAGATTTTTGTTCATAAAATATATGTTCAAACTATGGGTTATATTTGGCTGATTGTATCTATACTGTACCTCTATCATATCAATATTGATAATAACTTGTACCTATTCACTTTGGCCTTCCAACTGATTATAGAGACAGCATAAAACAAGGTAAGTAGGTATTTGATGTTTCATACACCGTCCTTACAGATCATCTTCATACCTACATTGGCATCGCATCTGTATAGGATTTTATGTGAGAGGTCAAAGAGTAGCCTACTGTTTACCATTAGGTCTAATAAACAAACATCATCTCGTTCGGAAGTTGAAAGGTCACCGCGAGATGGCGCCAAAATGCAAAACAAGATGGCGACAACCGAGCAGCTGATCGACCGCACCTGACGCGCACCGCGCGGCAACGACAGGCGGCACAGTCGCTACTCTAGTCAAAACGAATGACTCAGTTGCGCCAAGTCCGAGTGATGGAATCGTCGCGTGCATTGTTTATTTATAAATCGAACGTACAAACGAACGATAACGATGTCGATGTTTCATTCAACAAATAAACAAAAATTACGTGAGATCCTTTGTAAGGTTGCGTAACGAAATAGATTGTATATGTGTAGTATAGTTAGAGGATTATATCGATTTTAGAGATGCTCTCGATATAGGACAGTGTTCTCAGTCAGTGTGTCTAGGTCAGACGTTTTCGGTTCTGTGTTCGATGTTTATCTTATCGTGCGGTGCAATTATTTACGTGTTGTTGTGTATTGATTGAACGGAAGTCGTTGACTTGTTATCAGTTAGCTTCTGTGTGAAGTGATTTTTGTTGATTGGAATTGTGACGAGGATACCGCAATGTTTGGAGTATTTATGAAGCGGTGGAAGCCTAAAAGGTGAGTTTGTTACGCTAATGATGATGAGGAAAATATTAATAAGGACAATTTAGGTGTAAACAACTTCTTATTCTTGGTGTCACATATTTTCTTATAACTACCTACTGGCATTTTGAAAGTAGAGGTAGGTCTACTATGAAATAAAGTTGTCCATTCATCCACATTATTTTACCATATTTTTTTCTGCCGTGAAGTTCTATGGCCTACTAATGTAGTTGGTCGTTGGTATCGGCTAATTTATACCCACCTGATCAACTGAAATGTGAAAAATCTCGTAGGATTTTTTGCATGTCAGTTAGAACTAATTTTGGCACGGCGCGTGATGACAGATTAAAGCTAGACTGTTGACAGACTCATTTGATGAAATTGTTGAAAATTATATACGGTTATTCGTTTCATCTTAGATTTATTGAGTTCTCTGAAATTAAAATAACAATTGCAGTGATATAAGCTCGTAGGTCGTGGAACACATAAAATAATAATAATTTATACGTCAGAGTCAATACCCTTATTATTTAATTGTTAATAGGTACCTACTATTGCTATATATACACATATAATACGTCTTGTTTTGACAAGTTAGGTACCTATATTTGAAAAAAGAAACATCTAATTTTGAACGTAGTTAAGACATTAGTTGGCAAAAACTGAAAATTTAAATATCTTGTTACATAAAGAAGATTGGGTAGTTGCCTGTCAGTACATGACTCAAACATGTACGTGAATCCATACGAAACAACTGTGACGAGGCCGTATGTTTATCCAATAATATTTGAAAATGCTTAAGGCTAAACTGAATTATAAAGGATTATTCGCATAGCATCTCGCTTGTGTTTCACGATAGGTTAGGCAGAGAACTACTATTGAGGGCGTTTGTTTATTGAATAATATTTGAAAATGATTATGGCTAAACTGAATTATAAAGAATTATTCGCATAACATCTCGCTTGCATACTGATGAAGTGATGATACTGATGAAGTACTACTTATAGGTACATGGACGTATACCTTCATTTCGAAGATGCCGATTTGGAGTTCCATTGAGCATGCAACAGTATTGAAAACTGGGCTGTACATTTTCTGCCTGATCCGGGGTTCGAACCCAGGAACGCTTAAGATCCGCGTTTGTAGCCACTGATTCAATGAGACAGATCATAGCATAACATAGCATCACGCCTGTATTCCCCTGTTATTAAGGGTTAGGTAGAGGTGTACTATTGTACACCCACATTTTGCCGATGCCGTTATTAAGTCCCATGTAATAGGGGCTAGCCTATTGTCATTTACCAGGCAAATCTTTTACTGGTGGACAGCTACATTATTCCTGAGTGCTATAGGCTATAAATTATATATCTAGATCACGCGGACGAAGTCGCAGACTGAAGTTAGTACTAAATATAACCACCACCCAATTCTTGGGCTGCGACCGTGACATCTGGTTAGACTGGAAGCCAAACAAAAGCAAAAGCGAAGGTGATGAGACAGTTAGGAATATAATACCTACATCCAGATTAACAAAAGCAAAGTCAGGCTCAAACAGTAAATTAATCCATAGAATAACATACACGCTCATACCGTTACTGAGTGCAGTTTTTGCTGACGCCTGAGTCAGCTAATGTGCGAGTATCGGGTTCGACTCCCAGCAAAAAACGTTAATGCAAGTCATACAAGCAAATTAGGTACGTATCGCATTACGTATGCAACCGGCGATGTATTGGACAAAATCTTTTTGTTATGTATGAAGCGGATCAAATACTGCCAATGAGTGTCTAGTTCATGCTAGATATTGAAGTGTAGAGAAATCATTAGTCAGTAAATTAGTCATTAAAACTTTCTGCAATAAAAATAGCAGATTTTTTTTATCTAATTAATATTTTATACGTCTTCAAGTTTTCTTCGCTGAACAAAGAGCTGGTAGAAAGCTGTATAAATTCACAAAAGGAATCTTAATTAAGCTAATTGTTCTATCAAGACCTAAAAACGTGTGAAAAAGATAGACTGTACATTCAAAATTTACAGAGGCAGTTTTTAGAAATATACGTAAAAGAAAAAGTGTTCCGCAAGGTGCAATATTGGGTCTTGTATATCAAGTATAGGTAATTACTTGTTTTGCTATTATTAATAGTCTTCTAATATTAAAAATTAAAAATGTTAGAGAGTTGAATACTTATATATATAATAAATACCAAAATTTGCATGTCATTATGTTATGATTAAATATGTTAAGCAAGAACTTTTGTAACCATATTTATCTGCAAATAAATCTTTGACTTTGACTTTATATCTAGCAAACCGATTGAAAGACAAATTATTACAAAAGTAAACGAAATTTCTTATTAAGTATGTTTTTATTAATATCGGTGCGTGTACGACTAATAACGTAAATTACACCAATCAGTCAAACGTTAATTTAATTACTTTTCGTGTTCAGTTAATTATTGTCGCTATGGTGACTTTCATGTATTTCATTTAAGGCCGCTCCCTAGATATGTAGTTTTTCAATTATTAAAGCATGCTTTCAGGGCTATATATTACCAACAACTTAATAAAAAGCTAATTGAAATTGAGCAAAGAAACTGCATCTTCATGCTGCCATGAAGATTATACTAAGAGAATAAAAACATAGTATCACGCGTACCTACATTCCTCGAAGGGTTAGGCAGATCTGTTCTATTAAACATTTACATGTTGTCAATGCTGTTATTGAGTCACATGTTTTTGGGGGCAAGCCTATTACCATCTACCATCTGTATTTGTAATTACCTGTGACAAAAAATAAATGAACTATTCAGAAATCCGTGCTGCCAACAAAAATTTTCACAAAATTTTAAACGCCCGATCCGGGTATCGAACCCAAACCTCGCGCTCAGCAGTCGCGCTAGCTACCACTAGACCAATGAGGTTTCTATACATTACATTGACTGCTAATACCAACATTATGGGACTCAGAGAAAGTTAAGAGGCGCGATATTATCTCGTATTATCATAAGCCGCGAAGGGCATCGTAAATCATCGCTTTGTGTATCCAGTGAAAGCTAAGCGAGGTTTAATTTTAACTTTAAATTTTTGTAGCCATAGAAACAGCATAATTAACGGTACGCTTTTAATTTTATGTGAATAAAAGGTGAATAAACATAACGGGTATCAAAAACCCGGTTGGAAAATTGATTGAGTTGTAAAGTCGTTGATTCTGTAGACAAACTAATCTTATTAAGTGTATTTTTTTCGTACAACGGTACGAGATTATTGCTTGAATTTATTCGCCATCGTCTTAGGTCGCATATTTCCCGTAAATGACACGGAAAATTATCCAATTCGATAAAAAAAAACGTCCCACATTAGGAAAAATTCCTGTATCGTGGGTGCACATTACCCATACCCTAAAAAACTATCTGTAGGTCATACAAATATTTTTTAACGTGCGGAAATCAAACCCGCGACACGTAGCGCATCAGCCATTGCGCCAACCGTGCCGTCCAACATACCAATGGTATGTACAATTGAAGAAAATATGTGAATGGTAGATAAACAGCAACATTTACCCGTACATCCATAACTCCTTACTTCAAAAACCTGACTCCACGAAGGCCAGTAGGCCCTCTTACTCGCATTTATATGGTAATATACCGGAAGAACAAAAATGAGAAAGATTTACTACTACAAAATATACCACACTGTAATAAACAAGTCAAGGTACAACAAAAGCGTAAAATATCTCAGCGTATCACGCGATGGGAGCATACCCTTGTGTAGTATAAATTGGTCGTACCCGCATATCGAGTATCTGTGCCTCGTTTGGACATAGTTCACCAAACGACAAACATATTCCTGTTTATCGTATTGATTTGTGTGCTATTGTTGTTCACATTGTTACTTTGTAGAAAGCTGATTTATATCTTTAGAAATTCGGAAAAGATTTCAGAGACTTACGATATTCTTTTGTATGTTCGCTTCGGCTTATTGTGTTGTATAGGCCGATGGATTAGAAACGAAAGCTAGTAACATAATAACCATTAACCACACTATTCACGCAAATCTGTACGATCAGTGATCACAGGCGATGTAATATATTCATTATTAATTATTTTTATAATTGGCCTCATAAAACGTTTAACATGCATCATTTCTTAATTGTTTTAAACCGTGTGTTTTTATTAAATAGACCTTGACCCCTGAGTTTGTTTCGGCGTTTCTTCTCAGGGATAGTCATAGGAAATGCCGACGCCATCTAGTTTAGAAAAAAAGAAAAATCTCAATTGCAAACTAGATAATTTCATTTCATTTAATAAAACTTTAAATGACGTCGGGGATATAAGAAATATTATTCAAGTATAGTATTAAACCGTCGATTTTCGCACCGGACCCATTTAGGATGTGAAATCGAATAATAATTTTACGAACATTATAATGCGATCATCATTTATGTCAAGTCAGGGTCCCGGGATCCCTACTCCCATTTAATTTGGTGTCGGTGTAGTAAGTTCGCTTGTTCCATCCATCTCTTTTAGACGTCTTCCAAAGTTCCCATTCTTCTCAGCCATGTCATATTTTGCACAATCCTTCTTAATATTACTCTTCTGTTAAAGACCCTTCTACGTTAATTGTAACATCTCTTCTCTTCACTTCAGATGTTTCTCAACCTTCACAATATATTAGAGACTTTCAACGATAGAATCTAAATTCAACAAATTCACCACATTTATATCTTTAAACCTTAGACAAACATAAGGCCTATTTTATCGTACTTATCAGATATTATTCAAGTAGATAGATATTTCTCACAAAAATGTAAGTATTCGGGTCATTACGCGTGTTTCCTCGTTGAAGACCTGTCGAGTGTTATCAGTCGCTATCATAGCCGTGGTACAGATAATAAGCTTGGCGCCACGGCTCTTGATGGCATGTGGAGTAGTTCACATTGTGTACAAACAAACATGTTCTGCTAACAATGTTTACAAGCACTTAGGTATGTTACATCTGTATGTATTTTGGGCTATTCGTGCGGATTATTTTATCGTGATCATTATCAGCTACGCTAACTAACATGACCGCTGCGGCAATACACTATATGTAGTATTGTCTCATAAAATAGTGTAACCTGAAATAAATAAACGATTTTCTTTTCTTACTGAAATCCTCTATGATTTCCCGTTCATCTCGGGATTATGTCTGATTAATACCGACTCAAACGGCGAGGCGTTGCTCCGAACCACCTATTCGTTTCGTGGTGTTATCACATTGAAGAATATTGCTAATCTTCTTGACTTGACTCTATACATAGTTCACCATGATTTGATAAAGCTATAGGTAAATACATAGGTACGACATTTTTTTCACAATTTTTTCTGCTATACCATAGAAAATTCTAAGTCTGTGTTTGAAACAGTGGTTTGAAATCAAAGCTTCTTCATTGTGTTTGTTCATTCATCTATAATTAAGTTGTACGAAAAAAAGTTGTTAGTAAGAAAGATACTTACTTTAAATGTAACTATCGAAAAAACCAAAGCCGATATTCTTAGCTTCTTTTCAACCATGGCTATTAGGACCTCAAACCATTCCAGAACCCAAAACGACCATAACCCTAACTAATTACAGGAATACTTAATTTGACAACGTTATTATGTTTATTCTTTTATTTTCTCAACCCGTCACTGCGGGCCGCGGTCACAGCGACCGAAGCAATCTATTTTTCTAGTGCTGCCCTCTAGCTAGACCACCTGCTGAGATTTTAATTGGAAATTGGCCCTCTCTATTTGTAATGCTCACAGGCTTATGGCTTCACGGTGGGTGGTCACCCTACGTTGCTTATTTTCCCTTTAATATGAGTATGTGTTACAAACAGTGTGCGAAACTCGTAGAAATTGAAAAAGTTAGATAGGTAAAGAGTTTCGTTTCGTTATTTTGCCTAGTTTAGTTTTCTTTAGCCTATATTTAGAGCCGAGCTGAAGAAGTTAATAAGAACAGTTTTGTTTCTTGCGATCTGTTCTTAGTACTGACAAAAAGAGAGAGAGAGAGAGAGAGATAGTCTCTGTGGCCACAGAGCTAACCTATCTAATATTTCTAGGTTATCAAAGGATATAACTGATTTCGTCACATTAACGGCAACATAATACAAGGTTTCTTCGCATATTCTGTCATGTGTTATGTAAATCGTCTCTCATTTATTTGTGGTACGGAATAATTATGGTTGTCATTGTACATCCGTGAATATTTCAAGGTATAAATGTAAATTGCAATGGTAAATTTATGTTGGACGTAGGTTATTATCACGATAAGCTTGATTCTGTGCTATTACTGCGTAAAAAGCTGTGCCTTTTTTTAATAAAACGACTCTTTCCTAAGTAATGAAACCTTTTTGGATGTATATTTTTAATATCTATACCAAGATACCTGTATTCTCAGGCCTTTTAAACAAAATACAAGTATAATATTAAAAGTAATTTCCATATTTATCGTTCAATTTATTCAAACAACTTCACTGTTGACTTTAATGAAAAATCTCAGTTTAAAAACAACCTTTATCTTTATTATATAATCTGCCCACCGGCAAAGGATTGTAGCCTTTTTAGTTGTGTTCCAACTAACATGATTGCTGCTCATGCCCTCAGGGTAATAGGCATGGATATTCTCTTTACACAAATTGCAATTGCCTGTGCAATTTAATAAATGGTTCATTTACAACCCTTCGTTGTTAGTGATTGAGAAGTAATATATTGGTTATGGTGCAAAAAATACCCGCGAGACAAAAGGGAGTTTGAGAATTACTATTGTAAACTAGTTGTGACTTGCGGTGTCGTCTTCACATTTGCTATACGTATACATATTTGTTTGGACAATATCTTCTTTTTTTAACTTCAGTTTATTGTTTTCAAGTTCTATAAGCGTTATTACAGACGAACGGCACGTAACTATTAAAGCCTTGACTCCGTGACGACAAGCAGAAGCGACAAAGGACAGAGACAAGTGGCGCTACTGGTTCCTATACATTTTCTTTGAATTTGTATGAACAAAACACATAGAGCTGGCGAGAAGCAGCCTATCGCTCATGCTTGTCGCCGCTGACGAACTCAAGCCCTAATTAATCTGTTTCTTTACTGTCACCAGAAACTACGGTTTTAGTGCGCAGGCGCGTCGTTTTGTAATCATAGTTATAATTATAAAAACTTTAGGTATATAATAGTACCTATATCTTTTTCTAAATCATTTTGCTACTGGATCCTACTACTATGCTACTATCTACTACAGGTATGAGCCTTTACTAAAATGGAAAGCAGCAGAAACCCACAGTATATTCAGCAGATCAATCTTATAAAATATAAAAATAGCATCACGCCTGTGTTCCCTGAAGGGTAAGGCAGAGGTAGGGATACTATTTGTACCCTCACATTTTCGACAATGCCGTTATTAAGTCCCATGTAAGGGCGAGCCTATTTCCATCTACTGGGCACAGTTCTAAACTGCTGCTACTGAAATTTTCCACACAAAAAAACCCGAAAAACATTTCCCGCTCCGGGAATTAAACCTAGGGTTTCACGCCCAGTATTCACGCCTCCCTCGACGACTACACCTATCAAGCAGTCATAACAGCTCCCTCTTCTCTCCTATAAACACTTTTTATTTTTAATTAATGCACGTATTTCCATTAACGACGTATTAAACTGCCTGATTGGTCTTGCTTTGACCAACGAATTAAAACCATTACGCTATTTGTATGAAAAAGATACATTAGAATCGTTTCTGATATATCAATGGTCACTATACACGTTGAACTCAAGGGCCTCTGATGGGAATGTTGATTGACTGTTATTTTAACCTTTCAAATATTATGTAATAATCAGTTTTAGTCAAAGCCTCTTAAAAATACACATTTGTTTACGATTTAAGTCAGAGATGATGTCATTTTAAGTGGCATTTACTTTGATGTTATGTGATAACTTCGGCATTAAAGATATAGTAAATATCTTCAGTTACAAACCAAAGAAAATAAAAACTACATTTGTGAAACAATCAAAGCATGGTGAAATGTAAAAGTTGAATAAATAAGAGAAATATGTAGGTTAGGTATAGAAACATCAGGGTGAAATAACACATTATTCATCAGAAAATCAAAACATGTGTTTTTAAAAAACATAATGAATACCCTAATGGAAAATGCGATATTATATAGTTTTGAGGGTTCACCCTCCCCTGAAATATTTAAAATATTACACTAATATTATATTGAAATAAGTAGAGGCGAGAAGTATAAATTTTTACATTAATGTTGAAATGAAATGAAATGAAATGAAATTATTTATTTTGCAATTAGGATTTTACACGTCTTTTTTAAACTAGATGGCGTCGGCATTTCCTATGACTATCCCTGAGAAGAAACGCCGAAACAAACTCAGGGGTCAAAGTCTATTTTAAAGTCCAGACAGATTGTATTGATGTAAAGGTTTATGTGAGACAAATATAGGGTGGAATAGCCTTTTGAAGAAAGTTCCATAACTATTTGAGCTAACCTGTCGCAACAGAGTGCAAGCATGCATCAGTTATCGTGAGAATTAATGAAATGAAGAGCGCTCAGCCTAGATCTCACTCACATTTACAATGTATAGCGGTTATATATAAGAAATAATTTCAATTTAAACGACATTACAATAACAAAATAATGAAGTAAATAATATAATAATTAATGGCAAAATTTGTATATAAAAAAAAAAAAAGGAAAGGCTAAAGAGCGGCTCAATCCCAAGCGTTTTTGCCATCTAAATAGTCCGAAATTTTATAGTATCCTTTTTTACAAAGTTTAGATTTAATTACAATTTTGAACTTCTTTAATGTTAAATTACGTATATCATTGGGAAGCTTATTGTAAAAGCGTATACATTGTTTCATGTACTTATGTTGTTTTATTTCCTCAAACCCCTCCCGATAGTAAAACATGGCTACGGCCGTGTTACAGACATAACGTGTATTATTACGTTGGACCGTCGCATTATACCTATTAGTTGAACCTAAAAATTCTTAATTTAACATTAATCAATGTGTACTCACCATATAAATACATTCACGTTAATCAAAAGTTATTTAATCTCGTCTGATCAACATAACGTACAATAACGCTTGAACTTACATGCAACGACAAGAAGGGTTAAAGACCTACAGTGTGACGAACATAATGACAGGTTGCTGGGCAATTGCCGGCAAACCCCATAGCAACTCGTTTCCGCCATAACTACGATTCTTTGTTATCTTGCGCAAGCTGATAAAAAACTTAAGTAGCTTATGTTTTCTTGTTAATAACTGTAGTTAAGTGACACTTTATTAGAATGTTTGTGTTGGGTTCAATGCACTTGGTTTATCATAGCATAGCATCACGCCTGTAGTCCCCGAAGGGTTAGGCAGAGGTGTACTAGTGTACATTCCTTTATAGCATTCTCAGTAGCACGGAGTCTGGAACTGTGCCCGATAGATGGCAATAGACTCCCCACTTACATGGGACTCAATAATGGCATTGGCGAATATGTGGGAGTACATTAGTATACCTCTGCGTAACCCTTGAACACCAAAGAAGGGATAAACTATAATCTTGATTTCACATTCTGCTTATTCCTTTGCTAGATATTTGATTCACAGGTCCCGGTGGCAATAGTCTTGAAAAGCAAAGGTGTGGGCCTTTATATCAGCCATTCAAGGCTATTTTATTTATAAAACAACTACTTATAGCAGGGGTTCCCAAACTTTTTCAGTTTACGGCGTACTAACAGGTTTAGTATTTTGTCTCGGCGCTCTAGCTAGTCGAAATAGGTTAAATTCATCATCATCATCATCATCCAGAAGACGCCCACTGCTTAATGAAGGGGGCGACGGTTGCCATAATCCCCACGCTTGGCAGGCGGCCTGGGGATCGCAGTGGCTTACCGATTAATGAGAGGACGCTGCTGCCCGTCCTCCGGTGTCTTGCCGCAGTTTTAAGACGTACCCGGGTCGTTGAGGGTAAAATTATACTAAGTAAGTATATAGGCACAAAAATTTAAACATCCACAATATGACGCTGAGTCTTTATATTTATAGTGACACATTGATATATTTATTAATTAAGAAAAATATTTAATTAATTACAATGGCAAATTAGTCAATGTGATGTGTGTTCGCGATGACCCTCTCTCTTTACTCTCTACGTCGCACCAGGGCGCTGCGGCGCACACTTTGGGAACTTCTGACTTATAGCTAATAGGTAGATTAAGTAACATACAGTTCAAACACAATCACGGTGACGTAACTTTTAATTTTAATCTGTTTAAATGGACAATGATTAGCCATTCTGTGGCCAGTGAGCCGGGACCGATTCTGACTAATGGATAAAAACAACCATTATTTAGGTACATGTAACTCCTACATTGAATCTTAGTTACATGGCAACAGGGTAAATAGTTACAGACATTTTTTTCATCAAAATTATACTATTCCGGTTTAATGTAATAGGGTATAGAAATATTTAAAATATTACACTAATATTATATTGAAATAAGTAGAGGCGAGAAGTATAAATTTTTACATTAATGTTGAAATGAAATGAAATGAAATGAAATTATTTATTTTGCAATTAGGATTTTACACGTCTTTTTTAAACTAGATGGCGTCGGCATTTCCTATGACTATCCCTGAGAAGAAACGCCGAAACAAACTCAGGGGTCAAAGTCTATTTTAAAGTCCAGACAGATTGTATTGATGTAAAGGTTTATGTGAGACAAATATAGGGTGGAATAGCCTTTTGAAGAAAGTTCCATAACTATTTGAGCTAACCTGTCGCAACAGAGTGCAAGCATGCATCAGTTATCGTGAGAATTAATGAAATGAAGAGCGCTCAGCCTAGATCTCACTCACATTTACAATGTATAGCGGTTATATATAAGAAATAATTTCAATTTAAACGACATTACAATAACAAAATAATGAAGTAAATAATATAATAATTAATGGCAAAATTTGTATATAAAAAAAAAAAAAGGAAAGGCTAAAGAGCGGCTCAATCCCAAGCGTTTTTGCCATCTAAATAGTCCGAAATTTTATAGTATCCTTTTTTACAAAGTTTAGATTTAATTACAATTTTGAACTTCTTTAATGTTAAATTACGTATATCATTGGGAAGCTTATTGTAAAAGCGTATACATTGTTTCATGTACTTATGTTGTTTTATTTCCTCAAACCCCTCCCGATAGTAAAACATGGCTACGGCCGTATTACAGACATTACGTGTATTATTAGGTTGGACCGTCGCATTATACCTATTAGTTGAACCTAAAAATTCTTAATTTAACATTAATCAATGTGTACTCACTTCCATATAAATACTTTCACGTTAATCAAAAGTTATTTAATCTCGTCTGATCGACATAACGTATAATAACGCTTGAACTTACATGCAATGACAAGAAGGGTTAAAGATCTACAGTGTGACGAACATAATGACAGGTTGCTGGGCAATTGCCGGCAAACCCCATAGCAACTCGTTTCCGCCATAACTACGATTCTTTGTTATCTTGCGCAAGCTGATAAAAAACTTAAGTAGCTTATGTTTTCTTGTTAATAACTGTAGTTAAGTGACACTTTATTAGAATGTTTGTGTTGGGTTCAATGCACTTGGTTTATCATAGCATAGCATCACGCCTGTATTCCCCGAAGGGTTAAGCAGAGGTGTAATAGTGTACATTTCTTTATCGCCGATGCCGTTATTGAGTCTCATGTAAGTGGGGAGTCTATTGCGATCTATCGGACACAGTTCCAGACTCCGTGCTACTGAGAATGCTTTGCCGAATCTGGGCATTCATCCCAGGACCTCCCGCTTAGCATTCGCGCTTGCAATCACTAGCCAAATGAGGCAGGTTTAGTATAACACTAGTAATAGACCCCATAGGCCGTAACATATTCCTTTCTGTTCTTTTTCTTCTTTTTCCTATATACCGTAACATATTCCTTTCTCTTTTTCCACTAATTTCTTATTCTATCGGCACTGCTTCACTGCCTGGGTGCAAGGAAACGAGTGACGAAAAACACGAGATCGTTTGAAGTACTCTGGGCAGTCATTGATGACGGGCTATTTCTTTCTCTACGGTTTAGGTAGAAGAAAACCTGTACCGCTATCACGAGTTTTCTTATTATTTACTATCATAGTAAAGTAAATTTTCGTGATAGCGATTTTAGTCTTAACTTGGTTACATTAGGGATTAGAGTCGCTTATGTGACATCTAGTCATACTAAAGTTTTGATTTACTATTTACTATATTATAGAGATGTCATGTTAGCGACTCTAATCCCTAATGAAACCAAGTTAAGAACTAAAATCGCTTGCATGAAAATTTACATTTACTATGAAAGTAAATAGTAAAAAACTCATAATAGAGGTAATGATCTCCCTAATAATTCAGCCTTTTCAGTAGCAGCACGGAGTTTGGAACCATGCCCGGTTGATGGCAATACGCTCGCCCTCATTACGCGGGACTCAATAACGGCATCGGCGAAAATGTAGGAGTACATTAGTATACCTCTGCGTAACCCTTTAGCACCAAAGAAGGGATAAACTTTTCACATTCTGCTTATTCCTTTGCTAGATTCATAGGTCCCGGTGGCAACAGTCTTGAAAAGCAAGGGTGTGGGCCTTTATCTCAGCTATTCAAGGCTATTTTATAAAACAACTGCTTATAGCAGGGGTTCCCAAACTTCTTCAGTTCACGGCGCACTAACAGGTTTAGTATTTTGTCTCGGCGCTCTAGCTAGTCGAAATAGAGTAAAATTCATAATCATCATCATCAGCCAGAAGATGTCCACTGCTGAACGAAGGCCTCCCCGGGGTGGGAGGTGCCATAATCCCCACGCTTGGCAGGCGGCTTGGGGATTGCAGTGGCTCACCGATTAGAGAGAGGACGCTGCTGCCCGTCCTCCGGTGTCTGGCCGCGGTTTTAAGACGTGCCCGGGTCGTAGAGGGTAAAATTATACTAAGTATATGTATAGGCACAAAAATTTAAACATTCACAATATGAAGTTGAGTCTTTATATTTATATTGAGACATTGATACATTTGTTAATTAAGAGAAATATCTAATTTATTACAATGGCAAATTAGTCAATGTGATGTGTGTTCGCGATGACCCTCTTTACTCTCTACGGCGCACCAGGGCGCTGCGGCGCACACTTTGGGAGCTTCTGACTTATAGCTAATAGGTAGATTAAGTAACATACAGTTCAAACACAATCACGGTGACGTAAATTTTAATTTTAATCTGTTTAAATGGACAATGATTAGCCATTCTGTGGCCAGTGAGCCGGGACCGATTCTGACTAATGGATAAAAACAACCATTATTTAGGTACATGTAACTCCTACATTGAATCTTAGTTACATGGCAACAGGGTAAATAGTTACAGACATTTTTTTCATCAAAATTATACTATTCCGGTTTAATGTAATAGGGTATAGGCTCAGTCTATTGCCATCTATCGGGCAAATTTCGGGCTATTATTGAGAATTGCCATACGGAAACACCCTAAACCAATTTCAGCGACTCGGGAATCGAATCCAGGACTTCACGCTGAGCAATCCTCAGCAAAACCAGTGTTTTCCTCCGGGGTCTCATAAATTTAACTGTAATAAATTAGGCAGTTACGCCGCAAAGACACCCGTCTTCGCTGGAAGTAAGCGGACAGACCAACTATATCTCATTAGGTATAGTAGTACGTAGATATAGTACGTAAACTAACTTAGGCCCGACTTTGGCCCGGTAAGTGATTGTCCCAAATTTTGAATAGACTATCAATATCCCATTTGACACATGACGTTTTCATCAAACCATGTATGAAAACGTCATGTGCGCGTTTATGAATGAATTTCTATCAAAAACACTTTTAGTTTAACGTGTTTATGCTTGAAATCGAAGTAAACTTGTGTACATAATAATATCTTAACCCACTGTAAGTTATCCAGCGATTTAAATATCGAATTAATTATCTAAAACAAATGAATATAGGTACTATTGTAAATAGGAAGTTGAACCACATTCAAGTTCGTTGGTACCTTGCTATAAATATTGATGAAGTACGTCACCGCTTTGATTAGGAATTGACCGATAAAGTAATAAATGCTATCTAGTATCACTATCTACTGATAGTAACACGTGGTAATGGAACTAGAGGCCGCAGGAATTTTTATTTTTCTTGTTTAACTAATTTTATTGATCGAGAAACTTGCTAATATGGGTGATATTTTTTTAGCAATGCTGGATTTCTGAAATAATAGGAAATCAAATTAGTCAGTTTTATTTAAAATGACCCGGGTTCGTCTTAAAACTGCGGCCAGACACCGGAGGACGGGTAGCAGCGTCCTCTCACTAATCGGTGAGCCACTGCGATCCCCAAGCCGCCTGCCAAGCGTGGGGATTATGGCAAACCCCCCTTGAGGGAGGCCTTCTGGCTGATGATGATGATGAGCAGAGTTTACGCACTAGAATTAATGTTTCATCGATTATCTAAACGGATGTGATTGACTAATAAACAATGAAAAAAATTATGACAGACAAGCTAGCATCAAAAGATGTATGTTTTTTAAGCTATTGATAAATGAATTAACTTTATAAAGTGAAATGATTAACTAAAGTTTATCACACATAACACAGCATCACGCCTGTATTCCCCGAAGGGTTAGGCAGAGGTGTACTATTTGTACACCCACATTTCGCTGATATTTTAATTGAGTCCCATGTTATAGGGGGCGAGCCTTTTGCCATCTACCGGGCACAGTTCCAGACTCCGTGCGTCTAATGAGAATTTCTATACAGAAAAACCCAATAACACTGCCCGATCCGGGAATCGAAACTAGGATCTCACGCTAAGCAGTCACGCTTTCGACCACTAGACTAATCCACACATGGAATTTTAATATACTAAACTACAGACCCTGACGTGTTCATGACGATGATGTTTTACGTTGGTAGCCTAACTGCCTAGCCTTAGTATCAGACAAAAGCAAAGTTTAACAATTGATGCATAGAAACTCAATCCTATACTGACTACTTTGTGGCATTTTAAACCAACTTAATCCGGCTAGATCAGCAACTAACACACGTATGATTACACCGCTCTAAACTGGGTTTAACAATCACACCCTAAACCGCTGTATTGACGACAAAAATATAAATTGTGGACCCGTACTTTTAGATAGAGATGTGCCAACTCGGGAAAAACGCGACTCGAGTTAGCTCGAGTTGAAATTCACGTAACTCGAATTCAACTCGAGTTAGGGGCCGTCCATTAATCACGTGATGTTTTTTTTTTAAGTATTTATTTGTAACCCCTCCCTGCTCCTTGGTGATACGTGGTGAGGTTTGAAGCCTTCCCCCCGCTACCCAAAATCACGTGTATTTTTTGAAGTATGGCTGTAGGATGAGCTTTATTTTAGATGCCTAAGTGAAAAATAAATTACCGCCGTACTTTACAGTCTAAACTCGAGTTTGGAGCACAACTCGAATCAACTCGAGCTAAGCGCAACTCGAGTTAATTCGGGTTAGTAAATCGAGTTGACCCAACACTACTTTTAGATACTTATTTTACAACTGCAGTCGTTCTTAAGACGACTCTGTCCACAAAGCTGGCCTAGTGCCACACACTATCAAGAAAGTTATGGAACTCTCAGGTGTTCAAGTTTCCTCACGATGATTTCCTTCACCGTTAACGCAAGATATAATCCTATTAATATTATAAACGTGAAAGTTTATGAGGATGGATGGATGGATCTTTGTTACTCTTTCACTCCCGAACGGCTGAACGGATCTGGATGAAATTTGGCACAGGGATAGATTATAGTCTGGAATAGCACATAAATGCACGGATTCGTAATCCACGAGGGCGAAGCCACGCGCGGAAGCTAGTCAGTTATAATCCCTACATTTACCTAATTCTTCGTTCACAACATTGTTAACTATTGTTTATTCGTGAAGATCTGTAATTGGTTTTCTGACACTTAAAACTATTGTTATTGTTTAATGTTACTTGCTGTTGATTCTCCTAAAATAAATAAACAACGCACGGTTCAAACTCGGTCCTTTATGGAAAACGAGCGTTCAACCATTAGGCTATCTTTGCTGTGTCATTTGTATTTGTTTACAGAGGAACTAAACCAGTATCCCAGGCCACTATAAAAATAGCTATTTCATTCGAAAAGCGTAATAACATTAAAACATAACAATTTCTAAGCCCAGATAAAACCCTCAGTTATTCTGATCATAGTTTCAACTCTAGTATAATTGCGGAGCCTAATTAGTGTTTCCTTTATAAAACGGAGCCACCTGCCGTATGCTAATGGGTACCTGGGCAGCTTGTTAACGATGTTATGCTGTGGGTACACGATTTAATAAGACCTTCCTAGTACTCGTGAAGTCTAGAATTGCTCAGTTGTAGTATAATTGATTTGTGAGTGAAGAAGTTTGCTTGACGCTATGCAAGTCGGTTTTTCTTGTATGGAGAATTTTTCAGCACGTTGGTTGGAACTTTGGGCAACAAGGCTTGCTTAATTAAATATGCTGATATTATACTCATCATCTGTCTACCCTTTTCCTAAATACATTGAGATCGGCTTCCAGTCTAACCGGTTGCGGCTGAATATCAGTATTTTATACGGAGCGACTGCCATCTGACCTCCGCCACCATCCGCCACCCATTTACTGGAAGAGACTGATACTCTATGGTTAGACTGGTTTTCAGACTTTTTGGGCTTCTGACCTGGAACAAATGTCTTAAATATTCGTATGGGGTCAACGCACGTTGGGGTCTGGACGTGTGAATTACGGTCACCCATCCAAGGACTGACCACAACATGAGCTGCTTTACCTCGCAGATCGACTAATCTGCGCGGTAGATAGCTACGAGCCCATACTATCGGTAAAAAAAAAAAACTATGGCGTAATCAGTGAAAAACCAGTCGCCAAAATGTAAATGTAAACGTAGAAATTTGTAATTTTCTTTATATTCCGCTCCACAATCTCTAAGTTGTTTCTTTTTTACAAAATTACCCACAACTTTGATAACAGTGTCTACGCAAGGATGGCCTAAGGGATCTTACAAATTATATTTTTGTACCATCTCATATGAGCGAAGATAGACCCTTGTTGCTAGGGGCTCCTTCGCATTTATTTACACAATTTCATCTACAATATTTTCATATATGCCTAGTTATATGAAGGTAAGTTCTCTAAAATAAGGTCCATAAATAAGGCTTAAGATAGAAGGAATGTGATAAGGGTATTTGCTTTATACGTCAGATTTTGTATAAGGCCAATTTACCCGAAATTACTTATGATCTTTCTTGAAACTTGAAGCAATCTCTATTTCTATAATGAACCTGCTGAAAATTTCAGTTTATCAGTCTGTTCCGATACCCACCTACCTGTAAAATCCATAAGTAGCCTTACGGCCCCCGCAAGACAAAATGACCTTACGAGCCCCATGATATTTATGTTTAAGGTCATAAAAACAATTCAGGATCTTATTATCACTAATTAGCGTTAACACGATAATTCGCAAAGCCCCGTCAAGTTCGTCCACCTTTGTCAATGTTTTGCTAGTAAAGAATAAAAACGTAACTCGTGTACCAACGCTCTAACGAGACAAAACCTTGGAATTGTAAGTAGTTAGAACAAATGTTTGAACTCACTGAAGTACGAAAATGCGGCATTAGTATGCTGAAGAAGACCATGGCCCTAAAAGACTTTATGCCAAACGAGTTAAGGTCGAAAATCGCTTGTCAAAGACAATGTCTCAAGTATTGCATGACACTGACGTACGCGTGTTGAAAGAGGAACAGGGTTATATAAAGAGATCAATGTACTGTAAAGAGCGTTTTTCATATTATAATTAATGTATTTTTATTGTAATATGTTTTCGTCACACGCTTTTGAGGTAACAGCCGAGGATTTGGAATTACATTTGCATTAATAAGGTGTAAACGACGCTGTAGGCTCCGACGGTCAGATGCAACAAAAATAGTAGACACGGAATATCTCACTAACAGTCACTGTAAAGAGTGGATGACTACATAACATTTTAACCGTGAAAAATTAATAGTAATGGGCCAAAACTGAAGTATTTAGCCTTTGTATACATAAGTATAAGTATTTCAACTTAGTAAAAAAAAATATTAGGTACTTTCATGAGCTCTTATAACAATAAGCAAATATTTCTCCGATATTTGGTACTATATCACAATATAAACGACATAACAGCCTCACGCCTGTATTCCCCGAAGGTTTACGTAAGGTATAACTATTTTAAAGCCACATGTTGCCGAATCTACTTGAGTCTCATGTAAAACGAGGCGAGCCTATTGTGATCTGCTGGGGTCATTCGAAATTCCGGGAGAGAATGCTACTGAGAGAATTTTCTTATAGGGAAACCAAATAACATTGCCCAATCAGGGAATTGACATCAGAACCTCACGCTCAGTAGTTGCGCCTGCGACCGTTAGACCAATTATATTATTGTCATTGGTCTAATGATCGCAGGCGCAACTAGGCAGTCGTAAATATGTATCAGAATATTCACTACATACTTATATCTAAACTATTAATTATATCATATCACCTTCCTTATCAAATGCCTACGGAAGTTCACTGTTTGTGATTATGCTTTAAAAAAATTGAATATATTATCAGTATTGTAGCACAACGAAACATACAGAGGGGCCCGTGTAAAAATGTGACATATTAGCACAGAATTAAGTATAATTTATATTGGCATAGCATTGGATGCAAGAGATGTTTCCAGCGAATCGGCGAAAACACTGCTAGTATATTTATAGTAGACTAGCTTCAGTCTGTCACTTCGTCCGCGTCATCTACATATATAATTTATAGCTTATAGCACTCGGGGATACTGTAGCTAACTATCGGTGAAAGAATTTTCAGATTCGGATCATTAGTTCCGGAGATTACCTATCCTACCCCTACATACAAACTTACAAACAAATGTTACCTCTTTATAATATTATATAGTAGCGACTCGCCCCGGCTTCGCACGGGTAGCTGTCGTAATGTCGTACGTCCAGCTCTCGCACGCCAGTATAACTCCCAGTCGGCACGATTTTTTACGACATCTTTAACTGTCATCGTCATATTTCAGCCAATTTACACAAAACCTTAACGAATTATACACTTAAAACTTCCTCATGAAACACTCCTGTCTATTTTTGAAAACCGCATGAAAATCCGTTTAGTATTATTTGAGTTTATCGCAAACAGACAGACAGACGCGGCGGGGGACTTTGTTTTATAATATATAGTGTAGTGATAGTATAAATAAAATTATTCGTTAGACTTCTATGATAAGTACTCTACCGACCGTGCAAGACTATGATAATTAAACATTATATTCCATAAGTAGGAAATATATGATTCTATCAGTTGCTTCTTATCATAGCACGCAAGTTGTAATAATCAACAGAGGGTGACCAATTGCCTAGAAACCTGCCATTTTTACTTGGCAACTTATCTTTTAGTTCATCGTATTACTTGTGTTAGTTAAACGGTACTTAAAGTACCTGATTATGACAGAGGCTGTTACTAACACAGGTAGAAATAAAACACGTTTTAGTTTACATGTTAATAAATATTTTTGCAATAATATACTACTAGACTGCGTCATTGGTCCTGGGTTCGATTCTGTACGGGCAGTGTTATTGGGTATTTTGTATGAAAATTCAAAATGTAACAGCACGGAGTCTGGAAACTGTAACCCGGTAGATGGCGATAGGATCGCCAGCTACCGGATACCGGGTCTATTACATGGGACTCTGGGGCAATGTGGGTGTAGAATAGTTCTTCACTGCTGCCTAAACCTTCGGGGAATACTGACGTGATGCTATGTTATGTTATATAAGTGGTGGTGTTATCACTACTCAGCGATCACTTCGACACAATGGGTAGTAATAATATAGCATAGAAATAATACAATTACGCTGTGTGTCCCCAAAGGGTTAGACAGAGATATACACTATTACTGTACACCCATATTTTGGGATTCAGTTGCATATAATAGATTCGCTATTGCCATCGACACAATTCCAAATTTCGGGGTGCTCTGCTACTGATAATTTCTCAATAAAACTTTCCCTAACCTGGGAATTAAATCTAGGACCAGCTGGTGTATGTTATTATGTATTGGCATTGTAAAAATATCGTCATAGTCGTAGAATAACGACGGACTAAAAATTTACAATTTTCTTATATATATATATTGCTATTGCCATATATTATCATAAAATGTCTTAAAAAACGTGCATTATCACTTGGCAAATTTTTGCCAATTATATAATAATAATAATAATTTATTCAAAAATCATTACAAGATAAAATTATACAGTGGTGCTTAAATGTTAATTATATTCCTAATTCTTACGTGCCTGAACTAGGTAAATCCTGTGTTTCAGGCAAGAAGAGCTAAAACAGTCTAAAGTTATTAATAAACAATCAAAGAGTTATTACATAATGTTCAAAAAGAAAATAATCCTAAATTATACAGATTATAAAATTAATTAAATTTAACGAGTTATAATCCCCTTTTTTTTTAATATTTTATGCAAAAAACAAAAAAATAAATAGTATTTTTTTTAATCCGTCCTTATTCTACGACTATATGTTCCGGCCTGGGTTCGATTTTCTGGTTTCTACAGTGTCGTTTGCGACCACTAGACCAACTTTATAAAATAACTTATTTTACTCTAACTGGTATAATTATATTACTCATAGTTTGAGATCATCAAGGATTATAATGTATAAATACAAAAACACAAACAAGAAATCTATACATATATAATAAAAATAAAACAGGCCCATGTCGATACATTATAGATATTGGAAAAAAACTAATATGGGGTCTTTATTAGAGCAACAGAAGCCAAAACAACCGTTTTTATAATTTATGTCTGTCTGTATGTTTGTACACGCATCACGCAAAAACTACTGCATGGAATTGAATGCAGTTTTCATAGACGTGTTGCTAGAGGTCTAACTTAAAATATAGGCTCCATATTACCGCAGGAAAAAATCAGATTCTGAATTCCACGCGTACGAAGTCGAGGGCAAAAGCTAGTAAAACATAATATAATTTATAAAGTGTATTCTAAGTAGGATCTATGAATCAATTACGATGATTTATTGTAGACAGGTTGTTATAATCCACCTGCCATTATGAAATGTGGACAAACTAATAATTTAGTTATGAAATATAGGTACAAATGATGCAAGAAGTTGACTTTATGGACTGGAGTTAGACTGGAGTTGCTTTGCGGTCTCCTCTCCATAGGAGCTATCCACTTTGGAACCGTTCACCTAGATTTTGAATGTTTTAAAAGTGCCTGCACGGCCCAATTGAAATAAAAACTTCAGAATTGCTAAATCTAATCCATTTATAATCCATAATAATAATAATACTTAGGATATATCACCGGAACATCGGAAATATCTTTGAACAATTTCTACTAGTAGAATTTCAGCCCATCTTGATTGACCGTTCATCAAAGTATTTTAGTGTGTTGAATCCCCTCAGAAAGCAAACACTTTGTTGTCTTTTTATTTTAAATAAGTATTTTATATGTACCTATAAATTATGTAAAATAAAAGAAGGTATAAAGAACTTTTAATATCTACCCACAAAATCAATCATAAAAAGATAAAAACTATTTAGCATAAATTATGAGATGTCTATTTAGTCGGCAAACAAGGTTCATTTAAAAAAACCTTTTGCATACCGTGTCAAAATTATGCTAAAATCTAAAATGTATGCGGGTTTGCACAATACTTGCGCATGCGGCGTTCTCTTTTCAAACAATGGAATTAACGCTCGCGTAGTTTTTGTCGCAGTGAAACGGAGCGCGGAATTTTCTCTTTTTAGAAAAAAGATGTGTGTATGTCTGTGTTAATTACTGTTAGCGTTGAGATCTTTAGTTCTGAATGTTTATTTATATTGTTTATTTTACAGTTCTTAATATTACGAGTGAAAAAATACGGATTTTTAAAATTATCTCGACACTAGATTCAGCTTAATGATGGAGGATTTATAAAAGTTTATGAACATGGGAGTTTCCAGAGATAGATCGAGATTCGCAACGCTAGTCATAAGAATACAACAAGAAGCCAGAAGAAGGGTGGAGTGGAAAACAGCAGACATGTGACACGATTATGATGCCTTTTTATTAACCCTTGTTAGGTCGACCATATTCAACAAGCATAAAAAAAAAACATTTCACGGGAACATTCCGAAATAAAAGTAAAACGGAAACGAAAAATGTAATAAATCTACACCTCAACAACTTAACAATGTTTAATTTGTATATTTATTACCAGTTATAGTAGGGTAAGCTACCCTGCAACCGTAGTACTTCCTGGTTGCCGCCGGTCACCGATGAGCAACAGAGCGTGCAACCAACTCAAGTGCAACGAGATCTACTTGAAACAACTGTTGATTGTTTTAAGTTTCTAAACGATTTTTTTTGCTGTAACTGTTACATGCTTTTACTATCGATTTCTGAAGGCTGGATCCAATTCATCTTTTTAGGGTTCCGTGTAAAATTGTGAAAACGTTCTGCTTTTGTCTCTAAACCTGTTGTGAGATGACTTTATAAACACATAAGAGAGATTTTTATTTTTTATTTTTAGTATTATATGGATAACATTTTGTTTATTTATGACTCAAATTTCTTTAAAAAGCAATGGGAATAATTCCTTTATCGTACAAACATAAATACGCAGACACGGAATCAGTATCTGTAGGTGATATTTTTACCGTACGGGAAACGAGCTCACGACACGTAGCCCAGTCGAAGCGTAAATCAATCTTTGCACCAACTGAGCCGCGCCGCGCCGTCCTCTATAAATGTCGCATTATTTTGTTCAAAATCCTAATATGAATTAAATTTAGTGCGTTTTTTTCTTTCTTCTGTAAAACGATTGAAAAATATTTGTTCAGCTCTTGCATCTATTCCGTGGACTCTACTCGTGTAGTATGTCGAGTAGTTAACATTGACAGTTATCTGTTAATTGTCTCAGTGCTTAGCTAAGTGAGCAGATAATTAAGCTAATAGATATAGTGCATGATGTATGAAGTCCAGAGCCGCAAAACGTATGACAAAACAGTATTTTAAATACACTTCGCTGCACCTTGAGTGTTACTGATTCACCCCACTTGTAAATAGTTTAAAATTATGTCTTTGGCGCGGTTTTTGAAACGCCCTCGTCCCTGAAAATGTAAAGATGAGATTTTTTTCGTTTTCTAGTAAAGACTTAAGATCTTTCCATGATCTACAAACTATGTTTCCATAGTTCTGTGTAAAAAAGTCGTTTCTCAAAAATTAGGTAAATGTAGTCAGTAATATTAATTAAAATAATTTATTTATTAAATTGAGATATTTCATAGTACTTATAGCATAATCAATTGTGATTTGCATAGTTTGATTAATTTTTAAGAGATTCGTTTTAGAATAAATTATGCAAAAGATTATGCAGTTAAGACGTCTTGAAATCGAATAAGCTTATAAATGAATTTTACGAAATTGCCGATCGAAATATTTTAGCTAAAAAAATAATTTACCTGGTAATTATTCAAAATGAAGGATCATGTAATATTATTAATACAAATCATTCATCACAAAATTCAAAAAGATATTCCGATACCGGGAATCGAACCCGAGCCTCCTGGGTGAGAGCCAGGTATCCTAGCCACTAGACCATATCGGATGATGAGCAGTACTCTGAAATTAAGAATAACATCTGATCACTATAATTGTGGATTTTTCTTAAAATTATTTAATACTCTTTTTTATTACAGGCAACTTGATTATTGTACGTCCATTTAATTTACATGTATTTTATGTATGATTGTAAAATACTTACATAAAGTATTAACTTTCTTCTATTTTTAGCTGTAAAAATTCTTTCACGCTTCTCCCCATCACGAACTAGAAGAAATATAAGCTGCTAAACGATTATAGCAACTCATTTTTTATTCGTTTATTAATGTTTGTCTAAAATGTTTACATAACTATGATTTAATCTGCGTTAAATGTGTTCCAGTTAATTTTAACTGTCCTGTAACGTTTCCTAGTGACCTAAATGACTTGTCACTACTAACAGATTTAGACTGTTTGACCGTGTGCACTGTGCAGCTGTAAGGGTACCAAACTTTTGATTTATAAACAGGACAAATAATAAAATATCTTTTTATATTATATATAAAAAAAATTGAAATTGAAATTTGATAATTAAAAGTTTATTCATTGTTTGCCTTAGGTACTTTATCTTTTATTATTCAAGATATTAATAGTCTGTATGTTTAATTTCTTTTTTTCTGCAC
The DNA here is from genome assembly GCA_947562105.1 of Shargacucullia verbasci. Lineage (NCBI taxonomy): Eukaryota > Metazoa > Arthropoda > Insecta > Lepidoptera > Noctuidae > Shargacucullia > Shargacucullia verbasci. Next base: position 2,163,295 of record OX387284.1, read on the forward strand.
ACAAGTGAAGTGTGAATGTGTGAATAACAAGCCAGGATGCGACAATCCTGCCTTATAAATGGACAAAGGTTAGTTTGTTGTCAAATTGGAACCCTATTTTCGTTAGAAAGAAAAGAAAAGATTTTTTTGCTATATTTTTATAGGCACAGGTATTATCTTTGAAGTATTTAAGACACGGCTATGTTTCTAGAAAAAGCGGAGACTCATGAACTGTCCTGCCAAGTGTAACGTCGTGTGGTCTACAGCCATGATCTAATAGTTATTATCTACCTGATCTAGACTAGTACGTAGGATGTTCTAGTAACCTATTACTCTCTTACTAATGTACTATTTTGGTTTTCATACCTTGTCATGTTCTTGGAATTCGAAAAACATACGATGTCATTTATCTGTTATCCACTGTGAGACATAAACATAGTGCCCATTTCTGGGAATACCGATAATGGAAATTAATAGACTTAGGCTTGGTAAGACGCCATCATCATTGATAAGTCAAAATCTATTAAAACGACTTTGATAACTACTAATAATTTTCTTTCAAGAGATTGTTTGAGACGGATTCGTATATTTGATTTTCTGATCATACAGAAATACTTACATGGTACTTTATCGCAAATTCTATTTGTCTGATACGACAATTGGAGTAGCTAATCAGAAAGTGTTGGCTTTAAAGAATAATGCATGGTACTTTATGTGTTAGTTTCGTGACATTAAATATCAGTTTTCTAGATGCGCGCACACAGTATCTTGCGTCGGTCAATTACATGCAAATCATCGGCTCATCACGAGCTGACCTTATTGTCTCCAATTCAGTAAATTGGTTCGCCCACGTCACACGTATGAATGGCAAATCTTGGTATATTGACCGACGTGGACCGCTCTCTCCTTTAACGTTTGCACAAATATTAGGAGATTTAGTAACCTTGGCTATTGGCTCACCAAAAATATCTAGATTGACTTTAGTATACTTATATCTTATGAAAGCCGTGTCATTTCAATTTGAACCTTATGTCACAGTCGTAAGTTTTATATTTTACTTCGTAGAATAGGTTTAGGTTCTTATTTAAGTAGCAACGGATATATTTGTTTATAATACGACTGTCAAGGCAGTTATCAGTAGGTACCAGCTCATAGAGCTAAGAGCACTGCTGAATATAGGACTCTTTTAGATCGCTACAGTAAACCCGTTAACCGCCAACGATGATTTAAAGCGTTAATCACGAATTTAATCCAGATACCGCAGCTTTCAGGCGTCAATCCACACATAAATGCGAAAATAGTGTTTATTACTTATTTCATTGTCAAACATAAGGCTAAAAAATGACGCTTGAAGGCGGCGGATCGAAAGGATTGAAATCGTCATTGGCGGTTAACGGGTTAATTGTTTCGATCTAAAAGAGTCCTATATTCAGCAGTGCTCTTAGCACTTGGGGTGTGATGTGCACCCCATAATAATAATTGTTCCTAGACTCATGGCAATTGACGATCGAAGTAAGTCGTTAATGTAACAAAGAAAATCTTTATTAATCGTTTGAAATAATCTCCTCTAATTTTTCCGTGATTATTAAGCACAATCATTAAGATGATAGGTACGTGATATTATAGCCTTCAAAAAATTTAATATCCGTATGTCGTAGGCATATTTAATTATTTATAATATTTCATCATCACATAATATCCACGTATGATCTATTTGATACAAACTGCGTTGCTGCAATTCAATCGCAAATAGTCAGCAACCGTCAACTCACATGTTAGGGTTTGCACTCATTACTTAATTTCATACAAACAAGGTATGCATTACCACTTGTAGAGTGTAGGTACATACTTATTTTAATGGGCTATAACATTTATTTTTATTATAACTGTGAAAAAAGTAAAGATGGTCTGAAGTAAATATCATTTCGTTTTTTTCGTTTTTTTTTTTTTTTTTGATATCATGATAGGCTAAGGAAGCACTTCTAACGATATGAGATATTCAATAGGTTTTTCAGAGAAAAAATCAAATCGTTATGGGATTTTTGGCACAAAGGTTTGACAAACTACTGAATTTATATTCGCGTTAGAGATGTGTTGGTGAATAAAGTCCTATTTAGTCTTATACACGTTCATCTCACTTATCTAATTGCTTAATTTTTGTTTCAGTAATAAATTCTGCTAATGCCTCTTAAGTCTAAATCTTAAGCCTTACTCCAGCTTGTTTCTGAGTACCGCTAATCCGGGGTATACAGTTCGCTTTGATTCAAAACCTAACAAAAGAAACATTCCGGTAAAATCTTTGTGCATTTACTTATGTAGTTGAAGCTAATCTTCTGCTTTATGATCAGCTTAAATCTCTTACGTGTAATCTATAATCATAACCAAAATGACATATAATCAAGCAATTTATAACTTAAACACGCAACATAAAACCATTATTCTGTACCCACTTAAACTCTCACGCACAAATCAATCCGCCGGATTCTCACGAAGTAATCAAACTCCAAACGTTTGATGTGAGCTGTCAATTTCATACCCGTTACATGACAACTCAATTTGTGTAGCGTTCGTTTCAAATTAACCTTATAACACCAATGTATTGCGTGTACTTATAAAATGCCACTAAATTGCATATCGTGATCCGAGGGAATGTAATATTTGTGAGTGGTTTGAATTCTCGCTCGTTTTGCTATAAATTTGGAAATATCACTGTCTGATCCGTTGGAGGGAAGAGACTTTAATTGTGTGGAGGAAAGTCTAAATTCGTTTGGTAATAGAGCTGAATATACTTTGGATTGATGTCATCCGATTTTATCTATAAAGTTTTGGTCACGTAAATATGGAAAATAAATGTCAGGTGTAAATGCTTCCACTGTTAAAATCACGCTAAAAATATACATTAGTAACGTCTGATTAAGTCGTACTTTAAAAATATTTGATACACATTACTTTTTTAATAATTGCTAATTGTAAATGAGTGCGCACCCTAACAAATATACCTAGTTGCCTACATAAGCCTATGTTACACGCATATCAAATGATTGCTTACCGCTTCATTTGTTATAACCATATTAAGCAATTTATGTTCTGCTGTGTAAATAATATATCAGCAAGTAGTTTATAAACATATCGTTTCAAGGATGTAGGTAGGTACCTATATTTTATATTTCCGCAATATCCAGAGTGGGAGAGAGAAAGATAGAAAAATTTAGAGGCCAGCTTTCGTTCTGTGTGTGTGTATAACATAACATATAGTCACGCCTGTATTCTCTGAATGGTTAGGTAGAAAACAATACCGTTTTTTCACCCATATTTCGCTGATATAGGGGAACCTATTTCTATTTACCAAACACAATTTCGAACTCTATGCTGCTACTGGGAACTTATATACAGGAAACCTAATTACACTGCCCAATTCGGGAATCGAACCTAGGACCTCATGCTCAGCAGTCGTTATTAATTAAGTATACCTAAGTGTACCTAAAACATTTTATTAAAATCAACTAAAATAAATTAACCCTTTTACTGCTGGTGCTAGCTCAAAGTTTTACTTAGTTTTGATTTGATACTGCAGAATAGAATAGAATATCGACTGTGAACTGGCAACATGTCTTATCTCGATTTTATGAAGATTTTACTTGGTTATACCATTCTAAACTATTTCATACCCGGCAGCGCTGCAAAAAGCATATTTTACTTCAATCAAAATTAGACGCCACAATCGAATTCATTCAATTTTTACTATAGTAGTTATAGTATTTTTAGTATAGATAGTTCCTTCTTAATCCTGTAATGTTGACAAAAATGAGATAATACCAGTTGCCAGTTCACAGTCGATATATCTTTATTTCAAGTAAACCAAATTCAGGCACTTATGAAATGTCGAAACTCTAGGCGCACGGTTCCAAATAGTAGGTCCTATGGAGAAGAACCGGCAAGAAACTCCATGGAAACTCTTTTAAAATAAATCGATCTTTCAGTCATATTTGGTACACTGTTGTGGTAAGAGAATGCGAGAATAATGCAGTTTAATGTTTAAAAACAAAAAAAAAAAAATTACTTGGGAAACAAAACGACACGGTTGACGCAGTGGTTGTACGATGGACTGATGCACTACGTGTCGCGGGCTCGATTCCCCCACGGAACAAATATTTGTATGATCTACAGATAGTTGTTTCGGGTCTGGCTATATGTCCATGTGAATATTAGTGTTTGTAAACGCACCCACGATACAGGAATTATTCCTAAAGATGGGGCAAAGTATTATAAAAAAAAAAAAACAACATAAATAGGCAACATTCTAGTTAAATCATCGACCTAATAACAGTAGATCGAAAATAAAACAAGTTTTCTTTCGATCATAACCTCTAATATGACAAAAATATATTCACAGATTTCCAAGTAAACTAATAGCCGTGTTATTTTTAAGTTTATTTAAATAATACAGTAGTAAAGTCGTAGAATGTCTATGAGTATTGTAAATTGAATTGGATCATTTCACGGGCCTAATCAACTTTTGAATATTTATTTTGAACTGTAATTGCGAAGATAGAAGGTTGAAAATAGATTGTTGGGTTTAAAATTTTACTGTTTCGAAAAGATCGTATGGAATTCTTTGATGTTTGTGTTACGATTACGAATGTTATGATCTTTTAGCTAAATGAATATTAATCTCGTTTTTATTAGTACATAAATAGATAACTATATTAATTAAACAAAATTATTATTAGAATTTAATTTAAAATAAATAAAAATAAATGCAAAAAGTGTACTGCATCGGCCGGGAATCGAACCCGGGCCGCCCGCGTGGCAGGCGAGCATTCTACCACTGAACCACCGATGCTCATACTTAAGCTGTTAAAATTACAGTTCTGCATCTGTAACTGTTGTAATGTGTACTGTATAATTACGGTGTAGTTTCAGATTGTGCAAAAAAAATATTATTATCACTTTGCGTGTTATTTTAGATTTGTAACATTGACATTTAAACTGTAAGTATAGTGTTGTTATGACGGCACGGTTGGCGCATTGGTTGAGAGATCGACTGCTCAGCTACGTGTTGCGGGTTCTATTTCCGCACGGAACAAATATTTGTATGATCTACAGATATTTGCTTCCGCCCGCGGCTTATATTATAGCCTATGTGCTATTCCAGACTATAATCTATCTCTGTGCTAAATTTCATCCAGATTCGTTCAGTTGTTCTGGCGAAATTGAGTAACAAACACCCATCTATCCAAACTTTCGCATGTTTAGTATCATCATCATCATCATCAGCCAGAAGACGTTCACTGCTGAACGAAGGCCTCCCTCAAGGGGGGGTTTGCCATAATCCCCGCGCTTGACAGGCTTGGGGATCGCAGTGGCTCACCGATTAATGAGAGGACGCTGCTGCCCGTCCTCCGGTGTCTGGCCGCAGTTTTAAGACGTACCCGAGTCATGTTTAGTATACAGTAAGATTATAAGAGATTTATCTGTATAATATTGTCATTTTGCTTTTATGTATATTTTATGATACACATATTGATAACAAAAGTAAACCAAAATTATGTAAAGTACAACCAACTTTGTCGTAAGTAAATTTATATGTTTTTTAGTTCGCGAAACAGTCGTGATCGTTCGCGTAACGAGCTCTCGTGACCGGCCGAGCGTCGAACCTGTGACCACGGGTTGTCTGTCACGTTACCATAACAGTTAAATTGTTTTGGAATTATGGTTGTTTGTTTATTATGGTATTATAGTGTCTGTGACGTTGTGTCTGGTAGACTTTTTGTATTGACGGTTAAATTTATATTGTTTATGGGAAAATGTATGTCTTTAGATACTTTTGGGTTATTTCTAGTAATAGGGTGTGAAGGAAGACATTATTGAACCTTTTATTATCATTATAAAGATAGCAGAAGTATTCTGCATGGAAGGCAGGGTTGAAGTTTGAACCCAGCCTAGACAAATTTAGTCAGAATTTGATTATCGAAGCTCACATGTGAGAACTCCAGAACGCTCTCAGTGATCTTTGCAGTCACCGTCTCGCACCAGATCAGCTCTTACCCTTCTGAAAAGACGCCCCTGCCCAGCTGTGGGATAGTAATTAGCCGTAGACATTCCTCCTTGATAAGTATATTCCTCTGAATAGACTACAACAAACTATTGTTTCAGATTTTGCTATAGGTTGTTTTTATGACATGGCAGATATTGCCTTCTCGAAAGAATCTGTCTGTCGCCAACCTTGACATATGCCTATTCTTAGCCAAGGAGCTTATTCCAATCCATATTCTATATATACCTGCAATACTTAAACTATTTCTATAACGTTGACCTTCTTTTTTGTTTTACGTGGTGAGAATCTTCACTAACTTCTCCACCTGCGGTAGAGAGAGGAGTGCGGTTAGTGGTCTCTTACCGGCTATACCCACCACGTTGGACCACTTTGGTACCTGTAGTTCGCCCTTAGGGGACCACACCAAAGGTATAACATCACCCTATAGCGTCCTCGAGAGCTTTAAAGCTAATCTACGAATGTGAGGACACCCCTCGTATCTAAATATTTTATAGAGGTTGAAGTAGCCCTCATCAATATAGGTTCGCTAGAGAGGGTTAATAAAACACTTCACTGAATTACGAACTCCTTGAAAGCCTTCCGTTTTTATAGTTTGATAGAGCTCGTTATTTTACTTTCAGTAGTTTTTACGATGAACAAGGTTCCTGTGAAATTGATGGACTGAATATCACCAACAACGATGTGAAGTTGATCTATGACGAAAGGTTCGTGGGTGCAAATACTTCTAGTTCAGCTATATACCTCAACATGGAAATTAATTATAGGGCAACGTGGCAGAAACTAAAACAGGCTCTCTGTATTGGCCTAAGTTCCCTTAGGATAATAATAATGTCCTCCTGACCGATTTCGGTTACAGCGGCCAATCTCACCGGTGATTAACAAACTACGCAGGAGATATTATAGAGCACAAGTGTGTGCGCAAACACAGGTGCTCTCTATATTCCTTCACTCTCATAGTCTGATGGGACGGCAATCCGACACGACCGGAGAGAGATCAGGCGCAGTAACCTTAGGATGTCAAAAACAACAATATAGGATTTCTGGTTATTGAGGCTTGATCTGAGATTTAATGAAGTAGCATATTATTAATCACGTACAAAACCGTAAATGACGTTGCACTGCAAATAGACCCTCTTTTACTAAAGAAAATAATAATAATAAATAAAGAAATATAAACTAATATTAAAAGTGCGGAATTTCTTTGACTAAAGTGCATCAAATTAGCCTGTTATGTGACCGAGAGAGTGTGCTGAAGTGAGTTGCATTAAACTTAGACGATACGCCGCTGGAATATTCTCAACTAGTATAGTTATAGGGTTGACTCTCACAGGGGCGGCTCTAGCCCACGTAGCGCCCGGGTGCAAAAAATACGTAGGCTTGCGACCAACATGTCATCAAAGTTCGGATGCAAATGGTGCAATTGTAAATTTAACACGGTTTATTTTCTAAAATAGAACAATGCGCTGTTTTTTTATCTAAGTCTCGCGAACGGCGATCGGTGCCCCCTGAGACACTGCGCCCGTGTGCACTGCACACCGTGCACCATTGGTAAAGCCCGCACTAGACTCTCACCTCCCGTAGCTTCTTAGTGATGGAAAATACGCTAAGGAGTTACATCGAGAGGATGCGAAGCAGCTATAGACTGAAAGCCTTCTTAGGTGTTTAAGACTTAACACAGGCAGGATCTTCAATCTTCTTTTTGTTAGTAGCGTGGCTCTGTCATGCTGACCTAGATGGTACGCTTATCCGTTCATTCATTCACTCAGATATTAATTATGGGACTAATAATCATCCAGCGCGGCTCCAAGTGTCAGTAAACCGTTACCGTACATTGGTTCGTTGAGTGAGACACCTTACAGTACAGGTAGAACGTCGCGAATCTCTCGTCTGTGTGGTTTGGACCTTACCGTCACTTAACATAATGTATTTATAATACTGAAAATCTCCAAAAGCCTGCTATGCGGTTTGGCAGCCCTAAACCTTATTTAATCCCTCTCGTACCGAAGGTATCCAGCGCGACCCAGTTTCCCTCGGAAAATATTAACGTTATTTCAGTTGCCATTTTATATTTTTATTTCCTTGATAAAAATGCTAGGCAGAGGTGCGCCGGGAAGTTCGATTTCTCAAGTTTATAACGCATTGCATATAAGTACTTATGTGTATTTTGTGTAGAAAAATGTAATGAAAAGTTGCAAAGTTTATAACGCATTGCATATAAGTACTTATGTGTATTTTGTGTAGAAAAATGTAATGAAAAGTTGCAAAGTTCATCAGTGGAGGAAAACGTTATATTCTAGTAAGACAAATACCAATAATTCGGCACTAGGTCCGTTGTGGACTATGATCAGTGTCGGAGACTAAATCAATTGGTTATTAAAATCGATAAATTGATAGACAAAAAACATAATGGTTTTCGTGTCTTGCATCAATCGTTAAGACGCATGTGATCGAATGATGATTTTTTAAATCGTCATTATAGTATTGTATGTAATTTTTATGTAATTATTGTCATTGGTCTAGTGGTAGAAGCGACTGCTGAGCCTGAGGTCCTTTATTCGATTCCCGGTTCGAGCAATATTATTGGATTTTTCTGTATGGAAATTCTTAGACGCGGAACATATTTTGGAACTGCGCCCTGTATGGCAATAGGCTCACCCCTAATAACGGCATCGATGAGGTGTTTATTTACCATAGTCCTCTTTGGAGCTACGGGCGTGATGCTTGATGGCTTGCTGTATTATCGTCTCATAAAATTATTATTGTATTATTACTCAAACCACTTTTATTGTTTCAGGTACATAAAACGGTCATCAAACATGGACAGTACATAACTACGCACTCAAATGCACCTAATAATATAGGTATAAATCAATACTAGTAAGTAGTAAGACCTACTTAAAATGCACTATTGTGAAGACAAGTTGCAAGCTCATAAACCTACATAGATTAAAAGCTACTATAACAGTAGTGTTAGGTGTTTAGTTAGAAACAATAAATAAATAAAGCTCTTAACACACTGGACTCTTGTTGAGCGTGCGTTTCTATGAAAGTGTACCGTGTTACCGCCGCCCGCCGCAACCACGCCGTATCTCGTGTCACGGACGGTGAATCACAAGAACGAAACAAAAAGCTTTCATTTCAGTAATATAAGTATTATTTGTACTTATATGAATATCGGTAATGGCGTCCCGTCTCATTTGATGATAGCGCAGCAATCCTGCAGTCCGGGGGCATTGATAAGATAGAATCAGTTTTAAACAATCATAGGAGAAAGGTCCCAAAATGCTATAAATAGTTCTGGCGAAGCCTTATGCCATTCCTAAATCATTTTGGGACTTTTCAGACAGTTATTTAATATTGATTGCATCGTGTCTATATTAGCGGCACTGTATGCTATTTGCTATATGCTGTATCGTGGGTTTACAGACATACATGTCACATGCACACACAACCAGACCCGAAACAACTATCTGCAGATCATACAAATATTTGTTCCGTGCGGGGATCGAACCCGCGACACGTAGTGCAGAAAGCTAATCGCTTAGCCACTGCGCCAACTGTGCCGTCAAATGCTGGCATTTGACAGTTTCCACACGGTCATGAATTCCGTAAATATTGACAGCTAAGTGTGACAAATGCAATGCTTCGTCGTTGTGAGACGCTTAGTATAATAAGGATTTAAGTATAATTTAACAACAAAAGCACACAACTTGTAAGTTTGGTCATCATACAGTGCCGCTAGTTTAGGGTTCCCAACTTTTTGTACGAGAAATAAAGTATATTAAGGTCACAGAACTAAAACGATCAGTATTTTAGAAAAGTAAACAGTTTTTTTTTTGATGTTTTAAAAACCTATTTTTTGGAGCTTCTTGCACAATTGAACAATTTATTATCATTTTTAAAATATTCTCCTCTCCACAATTTAAGTTAATATTAAAATAAGTGAGGAACTTTTTTTTTATTAAATCAAGACGTAGAAGAAAAAACAGTATTTATATACTTTTTTAATAGAACAGTAAAGAGTATTAACGATGAAAAAAATATATAATACTGTTTTTAACAGCATGGTTGGGAACCCTACCTGTGTCCTACCCCTTCTGTCCGAAAAAGAAGATTGCAGTCCTAAGTAAAAGGAAACACATTACGATAATGGTACACAGAGTTGAAATATTCGTGTTCGGGGTACTGTTCGCTACGTTTGCGCACGTTCAAATGACGCGTTCGCCCGACTATCACCAGTGTAATAGGCTCCTTATCTGTAACCTATAAACATCATTCTATCGTCCTGTTTCCCCCATATATATTGTTATAGTTTCTACTGTTCTATCCCCTATCAACAAAGAAAGAGGCCGTTACTAATAAAGTCTAAACTGACTATAGAACTACTGTAACAGTTATAACGTTCTGTTATAACGTAACACTTTATGTAACGATTCACCTACATAGCAGCTATGTGTGAGCAGACTATTAATACATGACCTGCCTCTTAATTATTATAATACAATGAATTCAGCTCGTAAAATGGTTTTATAGTAATCGAATAATCAATTCCATTTTTTTTCTCTTCTAAAGCTGTAATTAAAAAACAGTTTTTCTTTCGTCCATTTAACATTATCTAAAATTGTAGAATATTTCTACATTTTTTTGTACTATGTCCCGCTTTCGACGAAAGAATCCCGCTTTTTTCACTCAAAAAGTTTCAGCGTTTCAGTTTTTTCAAAAACTGACAACGCTGATTGGAATGTATTTGTAATTTTCGAATAGAGGACGAGAATCACAGCGACAATGTAATAAAATTGAATGACTATGAAGACTGATGTCATAGCCCAGTACCTACCTATTTATTGGGTTGAAATATGGTCGCCATGGATTATTTGCAAGAGATTGTAAGCTACTCGTTGGTAACCTAATTCCCACAGGTGATGTATTTATTGCATGTGAATAGCAAATACCTACCTAGTGTAATTAATGACATAATGATATTAATTATTGTGAGAATCAATTGTATTGTCACTTGCTCTCCCGCTACAGAATAGGTAATATTGACATAGCATCACGCCTGTATTGACCGAAGGTTTAGGCAGAAGAGTACTTTACACCTACTTTTCTTTACACTCAACGAAGGGATCAGTAAATATAACTTTATAGAAAAATAATCTTTTCATGAAGATTTTAAAGACGTAGTAACATAGATTATGGAAATGGTTAAATATTGATGACAATAGCGAAGTTAATTATAATTTGTTATTGTTATTATTAAAAGCCCATGCTGCCACTCCTGGGCAAAGGCCCTTTCCTCCATTTGAAGCGATCCTAGTCTTTAAAGAAGGTATCCAGTGCGTCGTGCAATCTCCCGCTAATTTGTTTAACTATCAGCTTTCAACACAATTTCTGAACACGTCACAACAGCACAACTTTTTGCTAAAAATACAAATAATCTTGCATTTTCCAGCTTCCAACTAAAATGGCGAGTGTGCTGTAACCGTGGGCTCGAAAATTGTGTTATTGTGTGCGAACGTGCCCGGAATACACTTTGATTGCTTATTTGTTACGTGGCAACATCGGGGAATGTAATACAGCATCCAATTCAGTTTGCATGCCGTAGGTATGATTTTTTAGAATCCCTCTTGCTCTGGTTTTGTTTTTTGGGATTTCTTTGTACCTACGCAAGAGAGTTTTACACCAGTGCACAGTGTTTAGATTATATTAAGAGCCTTTGGAATAGTGTTACTTTGCACTGTTTCATATTAGTCTACGTGTGTGTATCATAGAGATTATCTTCTTCTTTTCGTGTCAATCCACTAAACACTCATTATATCTGGCCAAAATACTATTTTTAAAATTCAGTTATCTCGAAGTGCCCGAAAATACCTCCTCCCGAGTTTTTGTTAGTTCAACTTGTCCCTTTTTCTTCAGTTGCCTTTTAAATCTACCGTGACAAATATTGTCTTTCACTCTCAGGACAGTTAGGAATAAAAATAAAACAAAAAGCGTTGGCCACACGTTCCAATTTCGTAATAGTTCTTAGAAGTAACTTAGTAGGCTTCAAATTGGTGCTTTCTCGGGTTCTACCGTCTACCGCTTACGCAACTTTCTTTAAAGCAAGCTTACTTATTTTTTGCCTAGCTTCGTCAACAAACAGGGTGATGTAGTGTGCAATAAAGCGACGTCGCATTCTTCTCACGGCTCGTTTTTTATCGGTGTCTTTTATTCGCAATTAGGTTGCTCAGCGAAATATTTTATAGGGGATAAAAACGGCTACAACATCTGGTTTAAGAACTGAGGGCATTAGGTGCTTTAGGACCAAAAGCACGTGATCTACTTATTTAAGAGCCGAAGAATTAATTAGAGTACCTTGATAGGTAAATGGAGGAATATCAGTTAAGTGTGCTGGATTAAGGTTTTTCTATATACTACTATCATGCCTATGCATTCATCAGTCTACCAACACCCACTGCTAAACATGGGCCTATAAACCAGATCTAATTCATTAACTAATCGTGCCTGTTCCTAATAGAGTATCTAAAGTCTCTAGCTTTGTCATACGAAATAAGTATTCTTTATATGTATATATTTTTTGAACCGAATTCTAATTCAATTACTATCTATTTTATCTCGAGAACACAATAAGATCTACGTAAGCGATTAAACGTAATCATAGCGAAAAAAAATTGTTTGCTCTATGGAAACTTCCAACACAAAGTACAACAAGAGCGATTGTGTTTATATTGCAAAGTACAAAACTGGCTTAGCTCATCGTATCTTTCCAATCAATCAACTAACAGATTGTGGTATAGGCTGTTTTTGAAATAGGTTTTACTGAAAATAGAACCTCGATTCCCTATCACCTGTGACAAACGTGTAGTTGAAACTGGCAATTGAAGGAAGTATCTATACTTTTTGTAGCTAACTTCGGGGCTGGGACTATTTAGATTGCCATTTACTCGGTAAGAAGAAAAAGAAGAAGTACATTATTTGTTAGTATCCCCAGAGACAACCTTTTACCACTGACTACTGGTACTTTTTAGCAGTGGTCTGGTTTTTAAGACTTGCTGGTTTGATATTATTACTAACTTCAAATCATTTGTGTTGCGGATTCCGACTCGTCTACTTCAGACCTTCATGAAAGAGGAATTTTGGCCGCAGGGTGTGTCGTGCATGGACGCTTTCGTGGATGTTTATGTGACACCACGCAGCGACATTTTGCGTCGACGACGACAGAACGTGGCGAATATTAGTATTGATTTTATGATACATGTGTAACTATTGGTCTTAGGTGCATGAGAAAAAGAAAATAAAATTGTTGGTCTTTGGAGTCGCGTTGATCAGAGGGACGGAGATACAGGTAAACTTTATGTGTGATAAAATCCGATTAATGCATTTTAGCCACGAACCGACGGTCTTTTAATCCTTTGAAAAATACGAATATGCAAGAGTCAAAATCGCAAAACAAAAGACCGTATAAGTATGGCCGTTTGAAAATCAAAACAACATTACCCACAGCCTACAATTTGAAAACATAACGGAGAGTTCATAAAATTGCCTACTTTCATATATCTTTGAACTTGGATATGCGCACGCGTCGCCGACGGCGCGTCAGGGTTGCTATTACGAAAATGTCAGGTGTTGCCAGTACACAACCTTTTCCTGGAATGTCGGAGCCACTTTATATCTGGCGTTTGGCGAACAATTTTTATTTTAGATACTTGAAATATTTCTTTGTTGAGAATTCCTTATGTACCTATGATATTTCTTAAATTGGTTATAATATGCTCGTAGTCGTAGGTACTTTATCTGAAATCGTGATAGTATTCTTCGATTTCAAAGTAGATAATTTCAATTAACTACTTGAATACTCTTTAGTAAAACATCAAAGAATTATACATTTATTTTTATACCAATAAAAAGCTATTAAAACTTAAAAATCGTGTTTAAGTGTCAGTAGACATTTATTACTCAGTACAGCATTATGTAAACTGGTTAATGTGTAACTAATTGATTGGCCATTATGTACTCGTTTTCTAGGCCCGACAGTTTTATAGCTTCATTCTTTCTATATAATGGGAAGAGTATAAAGATTAATATTTTAATGAGTTTTTTTAAAGTGCATTAAAATTTATTCTTTTGCATGAGAGAAAGTGGTGTATGGTAAATCAATAAATTATTTAATTGCATTTCACTATCTCCTAGAGATAATTATATTTTTGAGAGTAATGAATATACTTATGTGATGCCTAATTGTTTAGTGGTTCAAGAAATTAAAGGTGCACTTGAAGAAACCCAAGGAGATAGAGATTTAATCATCTGTAAAACGTATAATGACGTGTTTTCTATAATAAACGTTTACTTAGGCTTCAAAGTACTCCTCCTCCATCACGACCATCACCATCTCCTCCTACATCAATGGCTGATATTTTAGCCATATAGTATAAAATGACTTTTATTGTGGTTGAAAAAATAAAAAGTCCGTTATATTGACGACACGGTTGGCGCAGTGGCTAAGCGATTAGCTTTCTGCGCTACGTGTCGCGGGTTCGATCCCCGCACGGAACAAATATTTGTATGATCTACAGATAGTTGTTTCGGGTCTGGTTGTTTGTGCATGTGACATGTATGTTTGTAAACTGTACCCACGATACAGGAGAAATCCTAGTGTGGGGCAATGGTTTAAAAAAAAAGCATATTTAAAAAAAAGTTCCAACAAAAATCAGTTTAAAACATCAAACGTAGAAGGCACCAGGCATTATTTTTAGTCACAAAGACTGTCTACGTGCTCGTCTGAATTCTCAAATATTTGAAGCACAGTGTAAACAAATGCTGGATAGACAATGAAGGTAGCAACGCTAGCAAGGCTATGTTTACGATACACGTTGTATTCCTGCGTCTGAGTGTGTACGTAAGTAGTGGGTGATGTACCTACTGCGATTTCATGAGGGAAAATATTGAAAGTATTAAACCTCAGGCAAAAGCTTGATGAAGAATATCGACTGTGAACTGGCAACATGTCCTATCTCGGTTTCATGACGATTTTACTCGGTTATACCATTCTAAATTATTTCATACCCGGCAGCGCTGCAAAAAGCATATGTTACTTCACTCAAAATTAGATGCCAATATATATTTTAGAAACTATAAAGTAACTTGTATGCACAACGTGGTCGATAGTTTCTTCTTAATACTGTAATGTTGTCAAAAATGACATAGTAACAGTTGCCAGTTCGCAGTCGATATTTTGTCAGTTTCATGTAGTACAAATTACAGGTAATTTAATTTCTTATTTAAAATATATCGCACGATTTGTAACAGTACTACGTTTGTGGGCGAGGAAAAACGAATTCATACTGGATTCCGAAGCCAATGAAACTAGAATATTCTTCCGGACTTGATTACCTTCTTCCAATTCATTCTTTTCTGCTGTGTTCGTTCGGACCACAACATTTTTGAGTGCATTGTTCTTATTTATTTATCTAGTAAATTATCAAATGCTGATTCTGTGAACGATATGTTTTGGAAATTTATGGAAATCAAAGATGGCAGTAGTAAAACAGGCAATTCCTTCTTGCTGACTTAAACTTTAAAGAGTTAAGCGGATGGGTTTAAGTGTAGATTGTACGCCAAAGTTTCGCTGATGTTAAAGATATATGGATATAACAGTTTCTCCGACCCAAGAATCGCAACCAGGACCTCACGCTCACCACGTCCCGCCTGTGACCTAAGACTAATAAGACAGTTCACTTCTTATTATTTTAAATAAACACAAAAAACATTACTTGACATTCGTTTAATAGAGAAATATTGAATTGAATACAAGTTCAAGGACACAGTAACACAAAATAGACCCATCAAGGCCATTTCAATCACGCCGTGATTTTTTGCGATTCTTAATCTTTCTTTGCGTTGCAGTTTTTTTATCGAACTATTAGGCTTGTTCCCACGCACCTCTTGATATACTTGCTTCTTCATTCGCTTTTCATTGTTAAAATAAGCTTACAATCAGTACCGGATTAACCACGCAGCAAGAGTAGCAATTGCCATGGGCCCCGCGCTTATAGGGGCCCCGCGCTCATGGGGGCCCCGCGTATCCAAAACTTCCGCCTAGCGTTACCTCTGTTTTTTGACTAAGACAATTCACGTCAGACAATCGGTAACCGATTATTTTGTTGGTGAAAATAAAACACAGAATTTCAAACGATAAACGCACAAGTTCTCGCCCCTCGATAGAATTTGCTACGGGCCCCGCGATTGCTTAATCCGGCATTGCTTACAAACATTTGTTAAAAACATTTTGAGTGACATTGTTTACTTAAATGTTTCTAAATATTTTGCCAGTTAGAGAAACCTATTGGCAATAGTTCTAAATTGAAAGATTGCCTATGCAATCTAAGAAATTTAAAGGTTATAGATTATTGCCAATCATATATGTATATAATAGTCGATTAATTAACTTAACGTCCTACATGAGCTACACATGCGACCAAGCGAAGCGATGCGATGCAAAAAAATCGAGTATTAACTGCACCTACCAAGCGACCTTTGGTGAAGATGCGAATTTGTTTTTAATGCCACTTGATAGTCGATTGTGTCAGGGTCGTGTCTCATGTCGCATTCGTCGTTCACATAGGACGATGGATCATAAACCATTATGTTATTAATTGGCCAATGATTACAAAATAATCTCAACTTAAACATCGTTATTGACTCATCAAAGTTTACAAATCTATTCAATCGACTACATGTAAGCTAATCTGAGATTTAAAAATATAAATAGAATATTTTTCGTCTGTTTAAGTATCCCCTGTTAGTAGTAAACATCGTTTAAAAAGGGTCGTTATTTTATAATTTAGTAGCGAACAGGTGTTAATTGTCCTATTGTAATGTACTGTTTTAAGTGCCAAACTTCTTTAAATCACACGAAGAGTTTCAGGCATAAATTGAAACAACACGTAAGTAGGTTGATTTTGTCATAGATGTTGTACAAAGATACCGGTGTGAGCCGAATAAATCTCCCACGATCACGTAACCACAAAAACGGGGGGCTTATTACATTCAAAGGGATTCTGTGAACGGAAGTAGGTCACCTCACCTGTATTGCCATGCTCTTTTAAATCTGGAATATTCGGCGAAACACGCCCAATTAAAAGTTTGAATTTTGTTAGTCGATTTTGATTATAGGTGTTGTTTGATTAAATATTTTTTTTAACATTGCCCCTCACTAGTACGGGATATTTGTTTAGTATGAAATGTTAATTCGTGTGTTAATAATTATGCCTAGTCGTTCTTGCTTTACATATGGGAGGATCTAACTTCAACTCGGCTCGAAACTTTAGTTCGGATGAGATAATTACGTGCGTTACAAGCCAGCCTGGTGGACTAAGACCTAAAGCCACAACAATAATGAGCTGGATTTATATATTCATTTATATGTGTCATTATTACATCAAATAAATTTTTCATGAACGTTTCTACTCTGCCCGTTTATTATTTTATGCTATTTTGTAATAGAATGTAAAATAAAAACTGTGACTCGTTCACAACAATATTAGATTACTCTACAAATATGGTAAAGTAAATTACACAGATCTAACAAAATCACGTCTAAACTGATCTCGTCCTCTCCAAAATGGGAAATGGCGTAAAAAATTAGGCTAGCCGGCAACCCCGCTCATCATCTGCCGTGTGCCCCTGGGACCTTACTGATAGATCCAGTTCACGAATACTTTGAAAGTGGGACACCGGCTTATCTCATATTTTTCGTTGTCCGCTGAGACCTTTTGCTATTCTCAGATTTATTTAGTTTTAAGGAAAAGGATTGATTGTACGTGACGTTTTGAACTTTTGATGTCTGTCGGAATGATTGAGAATAGATTTATGTGATCATGTATGCATACATGATTTTCGTAAAACATGTTACAAACACTGTATCATCTTAAGATTACTGATTTCCATTTATTTTTGTAGCTGGAACTGGATATTTATTTATTATAAATGTAAAATTTATAAGGAATCTCGGTAAATTTTTAAAACTTCACAGATATTGCAAAATATTTCAAAGCCCAGTTCTCGATTAGTTCCATTTAAAACTAGTTGCTGCGTTTCAAATAAATTACTTCGCACCATTTACATAGTTACCAGTTCTTACAACAAATGCGTAATACAAAAGATATATAATTCCCATAATTTCCTTCCTACATCTAGCAAACTAAAGGCAATGACACTATCCCATTCAGCCTAACAACTAGCAAGTTTAACCAGCTACCACGCAAAGCGGTTGACATCTAAAATTTATTAATACAAAGCCGGGATATACACCAGCTGCATATTGCAATGCAACGGGAGCCATGAGCCAGCCAGTCGCCGTGCATCGGTTGCGCGGGTCACACGTGCGTACCCCGCTTTATCGAAAGAGAATATTAAGTAGCATTCAAAAATCGACTACTCATCTCTAATCAATTCTAAGTTCGAATATTTAAACATTAGTGTTACGTGTATCCGGATTCGGTGTTAGTTTGTTAGTAAACATTAGATTTTAAATTAGGAATGCTTATTTTTAACGTTGATTATGTAGTTTCTACTTTCGTTGGTGTGAAAATAAACTAAAAATTGTTGGTACAAAATGTGTGTGTAAGATTTGCGCAGTGTTGTGAACCGAAGTGCGAAGGGTGTAGTGCTAGTGATGTGAATGAAGTTTGTATCTGACGGCAATATGTTTGGAGTATTCATTAGAAGGTGGAAACCTAAAAGGTGGGTGTAATTCTGATTTTAATTGGCATATTTATAGTTTGTTTACATTCGAAATTTGATTCGAATATGAAATTGGGTGAACGAAATGAACTTTATGAAACTTAGATCGCTCTCTTTGTACATACCTGTTTTTTTATTTTTATTTTTTATGTTTAACACTATTTTTATTGCGTTGCTTGCATTATTATATTATTAATTTATAAACAATAATTCAACAGGAAACTTCCAAGCAGTTGTTTTTAATGAATTCATTTCTGTTTTTACCATTCATTACATTAATATTAACTACGGTATAATAATTATTTACAGGAATACGTATAAACTGTGTATTACAATAAAACAATAGTGGTTTTATTGATACTACACACATGAGTAATGTTTATGTTTACTTAAGTACCTACCTCTTGTGAGTAGGTACCTACTTGATCGTAAAATTCCATCGCTTTATGAAATATTGATAATATTTTATGTGCATTATATATAAATTGATTTGTTATTTTAAATCCATATTCCTCAAAGGCTAAGGCAAGTGTGTTTCCATAGGTCACACAAGATACTAATCAAAGAAACAACTATAACTAACAGATTAGAAATGATGTGTTTATTTCTAGCAGGGACTCAGAATAATGGTTTTATGAACGCTAACGGCCAGTCGACATGAGCTAAAACTCTAGTTGACGAATTATTCCCAAAATATATTTATACAAATAAATAAAACTGAACTGTCTGTTTTTGATGTCAAAATGACAGCTTTTTACTAAATGCGTATGAAAGTTTAGACGGTAGTAACAACAAAAAATCTATTTTTAAAAATTTTGTCTTTATGTATATTTGTTGCGGTCCTCCGAAGCGGCTGGGCTGGATTTTGACGGGACTTTCACTTGTAGATAGCTGATATTATAAGGAGTAACTTAGGGTACTTTTATTTTAGAAAAAAGATTTAGGGTACCGCGCAAGAATGCGCGAGTTCGTAATCCACGCGAGCGGAAGGTACTCCGTACATGAATTCGTTCATTACAATGACAAAAGTGGTTTTTGGTTGACACTTCTGTATATTGTCCTAATAGCGGGAAAGAGATATTAAGGCATTAAAGAATACGAGAGAGAAAAGATGTATTAGAGAAGAAGAGACAAAGATAGAAGATATTAGACGAACTATTCAGTGTAACTACAAGGTCGGAGACACGGAATCGCCAGGAAATGACTTTGTTTCACCAGCAAAAACAATGTCGCTATGGCATCGGCAGTCGAGTTTTTATGCAAACCTTACTTCCTGCAAGTAGCCTCACAGATTTGTCAATTGTTAGTTGTGGCCATATCCTGATCTCATTATATATTGTTAAGCTTGAAAATTGAAGGGCACATTGTGATCACTTCTCTAGTAGAGCTCTTGTAGAAAGACCAGAGGAAGCCGACAAAAAATTTTTTTTTTTTAAATAATCGATTTTTTCGAAATCAACTATTTTCGTAAACTTCAGGTGCTTGAAATAAAACCTTATTATATGTGATAATAATCACATTCTGTTCCTCACATAATTTGAAAAAGTAGGTGCTGGCCGGTCTAGATCTTAGACCCCATGCATGGCAGGCAGCTTTAACCGCTAGGCTACATGCCATACTTTACCACCATACTTTACCACCATACTTTATATTCCTATTATTCTTAACATAACATAACATCATGCCTGTATTCCTCGAAGGGTTAGGCAGAGGTGTACTATTGTACACCCACATTTCGCTGATGCCGTTATTGAGTCCCATGTAATAAGGGGCGAGCCTATTGCCATCTACCGGGCACAGTTCTACACGCCGTGCTGATACTGAGAATTTCCATACAGAAAAACTCAAAAACACTGCCCAACCCGGGAATCGAACCTAGGAGCTCATGCTCAGCAGTCGCGCTTGTGACCACTAGACCAATGGGGCAGTCAAATCCTATTGGTCTTTCTTTTTCATAATATCCTTCCAAATCTTATCTCAGCTCAAAATTCACATACAGTAATTTATTTAACAAGACGTTTCAAATACAAAAATGTAAATCAACCTCCCAACTGTCAGGCAAATAGCCCGACAATGATGAAATACAAAGAACACTTATTACTGGTCATAAATTCATTCATAACTTCAAAAGAAACTCGTAATGCCATCTAGAAAATATTTAAAAATAATAGCACACGCACTCGCGTTTCCCCGAGCTATTCCAGAGCTATGTGCCGTTTTTATAGCACGAGTCCACAGCGGCATTATTGTGTTAATTTTATTCGCTATTCACTTTTTTTGCTTATTAAAACCTGTTTCAGCTGGGCTGAAAGAAATGTTTCCTTTGCCTCTCGTAAAAGTATGAAGAAAATAGGTTAGATCGTTTAGTTTTTAATTTATGGATTAGAAACTTCTTTGGTTCAATAGTAATAAGTAGGTTTGAAGCTAATGATTAATTTCACCTACATATAGAGATCAAAGAAATTAACTATTTAAATCATGTGGACCTTTCTTCGGACAATCAAAGAATTGTAGCTTTTGTGGAGAATTTCCAATCAATTCTGTACCTACTTCCTGAAATATCTTTTATAGATTTATTATTAATGATAATTTAGTCCCGAGCAGTGCTTTTAATAAGTTGCTGACCCTACCAGTTTGGTGTATAAAGGCTTATGCGTCTTTCTGAGGAGAATTTTAGTTAACATTTAAGCTATATTGTACACTTTTATCTTTCCTACCCTGATGTTCCACCCTGTATAACAATCTTCCTGAGTTAACGACCGTCCCTTGTGTCGTAACGAAGGATTAGCATTGTGCTACTTACTTTTTTCTTTATTAAAACTAGGTTTAAACTCCATTTCCACGTCGTCGAGCGTGCGAATTTAATAAAGGATTTACATAGCTTGTTAGTTGTTTCGAGTGAATAAATGTCAGACACAAAGTTCTGAACAGAATCGTGTCAGACAAAATGCTAGTCAACATAACTCGCAATGTTGTTGGTAAATGATAAGAATTATATAGAAACTAAACAAGCCTTCCCTCTACAGGTTGTTGCTTAATTTTGTTTAACAAATTGCCTGCCAAAAAAGATTGTCAGGACTTAATGCAAAGCAAGTGTTGATGATTGCATTCTCGCGTTTAGACAGACAAAATCGACAATATTTATCTGAAGGGACGCCTTTGTTCTTTTTCACAGAAGATGATCTTCTGTCTCATCATATAAACCTATAGTTAGATATGCATCGGTCGTGTACAATAACGGCTATATTATATTACCGGTAGAGTATGAAATTGTTTGATTTGAAGAATCACCTACTTGTGAAGAACTATCTTTCTTATGTTTTTACGGTTAATTGAGATTGCCAGTAATTTACAACAAGTGGACACTGGCAAATACCACAAGGTAGATGCTTACATAATTTAACAGATATTAAAATATCTTCTACACCACTATAGCCCATAGTCTAGTGATGATGATGATGTCCTCCTGACCGATTTCGGTCACGGCGGCCAGTCTCACCGGAGATTAGCCAACTACGCAGGAGATATTATAGAGCACAAGTGTGTGCGCAAACGCAGGTGCTCTCTCTATTCCTGCACTCTCATAGTCCGATGGGACGGCAATCCGACACGACCGGAGAGAGATCAGGCGCAGGACCAACGGCTTTACGTGCTTTCCGAGGCACGGTTTGTATTCACATACACAAAGACCCAGACCCGAAACAACTATCTGTAGATCATACAAATATTTGTTCCGTGCGGGAATCGAACCCGCGATACGTAGCTCAGCAGTCGATCTCTCAACCACTGCGCCAACCGTGCCGTCAATCGACAATAGTCTAGTACCTATAATGTAAAACGTCAAAATATTTATTGCCGGTTGTAAGCTTAGCTAGAAACTTGCTTACAAAATATCTTAGAGACAGGCGTACTTATAAGGTGTTGTTAATTAATTTAAAACAAATTGCCTTGTAAAATCTACATAACAATTTTATTACCATATCGTTGCTTTCCTTTAAAGGATTTACAGATATGATCATCGATGTGATTTGGAGTTAGCACGTACATTTAAGTTAATAAGGAAATATTGTTTAAAAAGATTAAATTAAAATTCAACCCATTACTGTCCCACTGCTGGGCAAGGGTCTCTTCTCAGAACGAGAAGGGTTAGGCTTAAGTCCACCACGCTGGCCCGGGGCGGGTTGGCGGACTACACACACCGTCAAGAACTTTATGGAGCTCTCTCAGGTGTGCAGGTTTCCTCACGATGTTTTCCTTCACCGTAAACGCAAGTGATAATCAAATTCTGATCCTCACATGATTCCGAAAAGTCAGAGGTGCGGACCGGGTTCGAACTCAAACCCTTCTGCATGGAAGGCAAGCTTCAACCGCTAGGCTATCACTGCTCATATTGTGTGCAAATATTGTTTGCTTGCTAATAATTGCGTCATAAGTTTCTTTAGTGTCAGAAGACCAGGTATAGGCCACAGAAAAGACAGAACAAAGAAAGTTATAACGTGTGTGAATTCGAGAAGCATAACAAAGCATCATGGACGTAATCCCCAAAGAGTTAGGCAGAGGCAAGGGCGGATCCAGGGGGGGTCATTGGGGTCGTGACCCCCCCTGGGCTGGTTCTAGGTCGACCACTGATAATTTTTTCTTATCGCATTGATCGTACAGATCGAATTTCCGGCTCCAATCAATAGAAGCAGTTTTTTAAGCTTGTATTTATTATTGTAATCGAATAGGGTCCGTCCCGACTAGACTTCAAACATGTGACTGACTGACTTGAAAGCTGGATCCGCACTTGGGCAGAGGTGTATTATTGTTTGAGTAGCCATATGCCAAGATTTTTTTTTTCCAAGAAAAGGGCTTAATTAGGGTAACTAGGGGGGAATAGCTAGTATTATAAAAGTAATACTTCTATCTGATGCTCAGACAGCTGATCATGAACAGTATTCTCATCGGAAAACAAAGCTTCAATACAACCGATATACTGGTCACGTGTTCACAAAAAGTCTTCGAAACAATATTACGCCCTTCTTTACCGTTGTCCTCCAAAAGAAATCAAAACTCTTCACATCTTCACCTTGTAACAATATTCGATTTATTTTAAAACCTTGCGCAGAATGTCTGCATTTGGCGTTATCCCAAACATTCCGATTGTGGGCAATTAATTCTTAACACGTGACCCAATGTTGGTAGTGACCAAAAGACGCTATTGTCATACATTATCGTCAGTCGTATTTTTGCGACGACTCATTTCCGTATCGGAATATCGCGATAATGTGACAAGTTCAGTCCACAGACGTGACTTCACTTAGAGTATTTAAAATACCATTGGATGTGGAACGTTTATCATAAACTAAGGCCTCTGTTGGAAATGGATGTCTTCTTCTAAGTTATGCTATAAGTTTTGGTGTTCACATACCCGTAAAAGAATATCTGAAATTGCCAATTACCGGTAGGTATGTAAAAAAAAAGTTTTTTTCTTTATATTATAATTTTGTTTAAATTTCCGTAACATGATAATTATAAAGTATGGGTGTAATAGTAATCGAAAATAAAAAATAATAAGAAATCGGATGGTTTTCAATAACCTATTTATAGGCAGAATGCCTAACTTCTTACAAACTTTTTCTATGTACAGTAATGTTTATATATCGTTAGTCGACTAATCCAGAAAGACAGGGAGCTGGCTGACACGATTTAAAAAATAATAATAATAACCAACTTATATTAACAGATAATTCCACACATAAAATATTAGGTATATTTATAAAATTAAAGTAGATTACTGAAAATTTAGAATTTGTTGAGTAATGTAAAAGGAGAAAAATGTGCTTCACGTAATATCCGAGAGTGGGTGGCGTGGAGACTAGATCCATTGCAGCTAGATCGAATAAAGAAAAATGAAAATATATATAACTTGACCAATAACACGTACAAAGAGGGTCTTACAAAGAGTTTTTATAATACCTACAGCTGCAACTCCTAAATGCTGTTAAGCAAGAGTTTCTAGGTCTTTCTGTTGATATTCTATAAAAAAAAAAACTCAATACAAAATAACAATAAAGCCTTTTCACACAACTGAGATAATATCAGCTGCAACTGTAGATGCCTTATATTTACCTAACTCAATTATAAGTAGCATTGCCGGTTATTGTATGTAAGTATGTAAAGCAGAACATTATCTTAGTATGGTTTGACTATAAGGGTCGATTCCCACTGAAAGAGCAGCGGCCGTAAGAGCGCGGCGCCGCAAGGGGCAGTGCGGTGCTAGAAGGCTCGTGCAGATTCGCGGCGCCGCGCTGCCCCTTCTTTGTCTTCAAATAACTATGGACTTTTTAATCACGTAGATAAGATTCAAAATGATTTTTAATATTTTGTCTCAAAAAGCCGCTGCCGGTCGCTGCTCGCTCAGTGCGAATTGACCCTAAGTGATTGTTCACACGGCCGTTAGCGCTTGCGCCTATCCTTCCTTCTCCTGGCTCGTGCGTCGGCGCTAGTGTTGTCGCGTGTCCAGTATAGATTCTTATAAACGAATTCATGCTGCCGAATAAAAAAGTATAAAACCTTTATAAATTATTCAGACAACTCACTAACATTAAGTTCATATTAACTAGTTAGAAGTTAGAACTTTTCTGACATTAAACCCTTCTAACCCTCTATGCAGACAGCCGTTTAGACTTACATCTTGTTGCAATTAAATAACTTTGATGATATTTATTGAATACTTTTAATGAAAAATAATATAGAATCGTACAACACAGTTCGACGTTCCACAGAGTAGAGAGCATAGATAAAAAGACTTATTATAACGAAACAGGAAGGCACGAATTTTAAATTGCACAGATAATCTATATTACTTTAACACATCTATCTGAAACTTTCTATAGTGAGAAATGATTAATTGTCAATTACAAAGTTGTGGTCGATTGTTGGTATTTTTATGACGCGTAATTTCTATTAAATTACGAAAGTCACAATTATGAATTATAATTTGCGTTGTCGTAATATATCAGTTGGTATGCTTTGCATATTATTAGGTACGTAAATATTGAAAGAAATGAAATATTAGATCTAATGTAATGTATAAATGTTAATTTCCTTGGATGTTAATACACTGCCAGCGCAGATGGTACAAAAGAAATTCTAAATTCTAATAAATCTTTATTCTGTTCGTAATATTGCGACATTTCATAATTATTGTCACATAAAATATATTTTTAATGCGTCTGATGCCATTAGTTCTTCTCCAGTGTTTGAAGGATTTATTGAACCAGATAATTCAGTTTTATTATTAATTTTAAATTTTATATTCTCAAAGGCTTGTAATGTAACTAATGTAACATTTATTGTGACACACAAATATTTTCTGATTTTGGAGCAGAGTCAATCTGTTCAAGAACGTATAGCTCCAATTGCATAAACTCCAAAGTAGTAACAATACAGACTGTAACAATATATCGGACACGGTAATAGGCGACAGTCTGACAGTCCAGAAATTTCAACCCAAGATTTGGAGAAATATTTAATATTTTTTAATCGTATTAAACTTTTTCTTGAAGAAACGGTTCTTCAAGCTACTTCGTGCTGCGATATGATCATAATTAGATCTATTACGATACCAATTGAAGCTGCTTCCGATGATTGTTTAGAAAGTAATTATAGTTTATTACAAACCTGTTACTTGCCAACCGTAGGCGGTCGTATTTCTACGATATTTTCGATCGTGACAAAGTCGAAAGTATGACGTAAATATTGTTGGTCTAGAGAAGTATCCATTCAGGGCATTTGCTCTCAAAAATAATTCTTATCGACTGGTTTTGAACCTATTTATTACAGGTCATCCTCAACAGAGCCAATTTTTTGAAAAATAAATTATAGCGGATATTTACTGAACCCTTAAATTGGAATAGGCTAAATCACTGCATCAAAAATAAATTCTGAAATCTTGTTTGGTAAACCATTTTCCTTCTAAAAACTCAGTAAAACTTAATCTCTAGCTTATCTTCGACGTTCTCAAATATTTATGTCAATGGCAATGAGAAACTATGACGTCACGCTTTTGTATTCCAAACATTTTTGGAACAAAATGTCGTTTTTGACAGTTCATAAAAAGTTATGCAGATGAGTAGTAGTCAAATTATTTTTGATAATCACTTTTTCAGCATTTTTAGGCCAGCCTCCTAGCAATAAATTTTAGTCATATCTTTCTTCATACGTTTCAAAATATTTTGCGATTACCGTTTAAATAGGTTTCTCCTTTATGATAAAATATTTTAGATCTGATATGTTATAAACTATCACTTTAATTAGTCTTTATCTCGGATCGCTTTTATATTTAGCTTTATATTACATATTATGTACGAAAGCTTCGAGAGACTTAAGAATTTGAATTTCACTGATAATATCTCCAATTAATTTCCTAGATAGACTTGTACATTATTCATATTTTATTACTAGCATATTCTACAAAAGTGCCATCAAGTAACTTTTAGTACTTGCACCGTTAAAAGTGCTAAGATTTTACTAGCATAACGGAGACGGATGGTACCATGTCTTGTTCTGTGCCCGTATGATCATGTTACCGCCATGTTGTGTGGTCCGTCATCATAACAGTGGTATTAATGTTGGACCACCGAGGTTACTGCTTTATTCATATGTAATGTTATATCCACCAAAAGTTTGGTTGGAACATTTGTATCATGCAATTATTAAATTCAAGTAGGTAATGAATGGTTTTTCCACAATGTTTTACGTGACGATGGCAATGTTATTGTTGATGAAGGTAACTTTTGTTTTTGTTTGGATTAATTTATATAACATAATGTAGCATCACGCCTGTATTTCAAGAAGGGTTAGACAGAGGTATCCTACTGTACACCCACATTGAATCCAATGAAATAGGGGGCGAGCCGGCTCTCCACTTTCCAGACATAATTTGAACCTCCGGGTTGCTACTAAGAATTTTTCAAGAGAAAAACCTAATAAAACTGCCCGACCCGGCTATCAAACCTTACCTCCCGCGTGTGATCACCTGATCTAGGAGGCAGGTTGCAGCTAATTAATTGATTTGTATAAGTGCACCCTGTTATGTAAACCACTATAAATATTGGTTAAAGCACACAACGCTCTACTTGTAGGTGCTTGCTTGCTCTAATACATATTCTCTTAGAACGAAGGAGCCTCGTTTACGAGACACAAATTTCAAGTAGAGCATCTTTCTAAGACCGTCTACCTCGTGTACAAAGTAACGAGATCACTCTAGCTAGGGCTTCACTACAGCCCATAGACATCTACTTAGATACGCTTTTACTTTGTGGCTATATCGTGGACCACACGCTTTTATTTTAATCGTATCGATTCCAGTCTTGAACTATGTAAAATCTGTTATTTTTATATGCAGTTTTGTACATTTTAAACACTGTTTATGTCCCGCTAAATACTTACTGACTCTTTAAGTGTTTAAGTCGGCTCCGATTACTTACATTCGGTTCAATTTAAAGAATTTACCCCACAATTCCTTTACATCAGAAACAAAACGCGACACCGCCATGTAAAATACGTTTCTGCACTTTTAAACAAATCACGCTGCAATGTAAAAGCATTTTATTTTTTTACTTATTTTATTCCGATGGAATCGAAGGGTCATTAATTTAGTACCGATGTCGACGATGTGGTCAGAACCCGCGGCACGTTATATCGAACGATACATATCGATAAAATTTATTAACTATCGATACATCGGGATTACACGCAGCGCTAAATTGTCTATTGTCCGACCTCTATTATTAAGGCCTGTTATTTTTATTTATTTCTATTGTTGGAGATAAAAATGAATGTCATGCGAAAATACGTTTTTAAATGTTGATTAGGTAGTTGATAATATTGAAACCTGTGAAACAGTTCAGATGAGAGGTTCTTATATTTATAGCCTGGAATTTTAAACAGATTGTTTAACATATTCTTTTCACTGAGTAATGCAAGTATTAGCCTAAATGGTGGTCTCGAGGTTGACTGCCCAGGGTGCGCCAGATGAACTACGATTCGTCACTATTTCTTTGTAGACAATAACATCATTATTAACTTTAAGCTAGATTCGATCATATTGTACTAATTATAGGACCGATAATCGTCCGTCGATTGTCACTGACTTTTGAATGCCTCTTTTTTGGATGTTTTAAAATGCGGGATTCCATTGACTCAGATTTATCACTGATTGTCTGATATGTGATTTACCTAAGGAATTCGTTCCGGCACGAAAGCATGACAAAACCAAAGATCTATTAGACCAGTGAATACCATACCTAATCATAGTCTGACCCACATCGTACCGTAAACCGTTGATATAATTGTTGTAGCCACAAAAGGTAACTTTTTCAAGTGATACCCATAAATCTTTAGCAGCGATCACGATTGTGGGGTTTTTTATGTGAAACATTAGTAAAGTATATAAAAAACGTATTGTGGCTATCATTTTAATTGTATTCATTCATCTGGTGCCGAATAACTGGGAAATAGGGCCGCCATATCGGAAGGAATTTCGGGACAAAAATTATTTTTGGATTCTCTTTTGTTTTGTGTTCATTTTTCCTCAAATGTTTGGACTTAAATCAGAGCAATAAAGTAACGTCATTGCTTGTTTACTTTTTGTATTATTTTGAAATCGTATTGTTTCTCTAGGTAACAAATTAACTGTATCACTCATTACAGATCACTGACCTAAAGATGGTAATTAGTGCGTACAACGTAACACTTAGTAAACAGCCTTCGTCACTGATTGAGTTACCTTTATGGACCAATGACAACCAATCTCTGTCCCATATGTCAATATTATTTATTCATTTCTGTTTTGAAAAATCGACGAATCAAATTTTCAATCGGTTTTAAAATCGGAATTTAACCGTGAACATACGTTTCGAATTGTGGAACAGTCTATGAAATTGTTGATTGTTTGGTGCCTCTACTCGTATCTGGGGCACTCTGGGCTATGAATGACTTATTGATACTATTGCATGTAAAAAAATGAAATGACCACTCTGTCTTGTATTCTTTTATGGATTGAAATAAGGTTCCGTATTTTGAATTGAATTTCCTTTGTTTTATTTCTTAAGTATGAAAAAAGTCAGTGGTTGTACATAACATCACGCCTATATTCCCCAAAAAGTTAGGCAGAGGTGTGATTTTGTACACCCTTATATCTCCAGTGCCGTTAACGAGTTCCACGTAATATGTAGGTTGTGCGCCTAATGTCATCTACCGGGCACAGTTTCAGATCCCTGTGCAGCTACTGAGAATATCCATACAGAAAAAAACCAATGACGAATGAATCAAATTCTGGACCTCACGCTCAGCATTCGCGCTTGCGACCACTAGACCAATGAGAGTCATGGTTACACTTTGTTAATATTTCTGTTATCATCAGCCAGAAGACGTCCACTGCTGAACGAAAGCCTTAATGCACTACTTAATACTTATGTATGCAAGGAAAACTTACAGTTAAGAGGCTTATCGTTCTGCAAGTTGAGCGAAATGGTTCAGTAATGGAGTTTACCTATAAGGAGGTCAATCCTTCAGTAAGTTAGATTAGTAATTGCATGTCTTTGACAACTACCTACCTATATATGTACTTGCCGTTAAAGTATACATATGTTGAGAAGCAAACTGGGCAGGGAGTAAGGCAGTTAATGTGGCGTTTTCAGGGTACAGAAATAAATCACATGCTGATAGAAGGATCAGAGTGATCTGTAATGTACCTTTTTCTTTGTTTTCAATAGACCTTTGCTGTGCCTTTGAATTTCCCCATGCGTACATCTCCATTGACCCGGGTATGTCTTAAAACTGCGGCCAGACACCGGAGAATGGGCAGCAGCGTCCTCTCACTAATCGGTGAGCCACTGCGATCCCCAAGCCGCCTGCCAAGCGTGGGGATTATGGCAAACCCCCTCTTGAGGGAGGCCTTCGTTCAGCAATGGACATCGTCTGGCTGATGATGACATCTCACATGCTCATATACTCAGGTCCGGAATAACTATCTGTAGGCTTGTATTATACATTTTTTTCCTTCAATGGATCGAACCCACCATACATAGCATGTAGAAAGCCAAACATTTAGCCACAGCACCACCAATTCGTTGATGTTCAATTTTAATTACAATGTGCTCTATCCAGATATAATCCTAAGACAAACTGATTTTCCTAAACATATTACAACTAGTTTATTTTATTACAAAATTTATTACAAAAATATCTTGTACGTCTTACCTAACTTCAAACCAGAAAAGTAACCGCGATACATAAATCATAATTTACCTACGGAACTCTACAGACAACCTGTACTTAAAGAAATCGATTTAACTGATGCATGAGTCATTCATCAACCATTTTAAACAGCACTCCCTTTCAATTGGAACGCTATAGAATTGCGTATCTTAAACAAAATGGTTTTTTTCTGCGCGTCGTGCGAAAAATTGCCGGCTAATAACTCTTTGGGCATAACGGGTATTTGTAACAGTTATATTTACACTTCGCGGTAGATATGTACTAGTAGAAAGAGGGCTAATTACTTGTGTGTATAAGGTGATTAGAGGATCTTAGGTCTAGGTGATCTACGGTACCCGTGTTACCTTGCACAGAAGTGAGGGTAACGGGGGACACTGGGGGACACTGTCTTTACAGTCATCCCCTCCGTGAAGTGCCCTTCGGCATGGTACCGTGGTGGGCTTCGGTGCGGTCTTCTAAGAGTTCCCGAAGCCCACCATAGGTGTAGAGGCTGACCATCGTGGTGAGTTTAGCCGGTAGAAGTCCGGCACACGCCTTCACCCACCCAGCGAAGTGTGGGTGTAAAATAGTACACATCTACTTAAACCTTCGGGTAATACTCGCGTGATGCTATATTATGTTTTATCATAATATTATTTTGCTTTTGGATACACAGTAAAGGTCCAAGCTCCCCAATTGGACAGTCTACGTCAGAATCAATTAAATTCAGTTATACATAGGAAATTTACAAGCGTTTTTGAATCGGCAACTGCAGTACATTCAATTACTAGTCCTGCCACTTCACTATAAATTGGAGTATTCATTTGTCCCCGAGCGTCATTCAATTTTCGCGCTCCAGTAAATGAGGTTGTCATTTAATTTCGCGACATGAATACAATTATTATGGCCATGCAATTCAGTTCTACGTTTTGGATTATATAATTGATAATATTAAAGGTTTGGTATGACTTGGAGTGTGATTGATTAATTATCATTATGAAAGTTCGCAAGTAAATTGATCCAGTAAAATTTGGCGATTGAAGACGAGTTTGAAAATCAAAGAACACGTGAGTAGTTCAGTACCCCTACTATAAGCTTCTTTCGATAAATTCGATTTACTACATCGAACGCGTTCGGCGCTCCGATTGGTCCGTTTCGTGCTCTCCACCAATATCATCCAGATAGTAAATCGAATTTGTCAAAAGAAACTTACACTAGGGGTACAGGCCAGGTTCGATTTGCGTTATATTACTTTAAACAATTATTTGCCCCGCAAGGTCAAGGTCGGTGACAGATCCTGTGAACCTTAAGCATCAGACAATAAGAGTTATTAATTAATGGTCGTAATATGGGCCGCGCGGCCTATAGTCGAGGTCAACGGTAAAGCATTCGACTGCAGATCGAGAGGTCCCCGGTTCAAACCCGGGTGTCCCCTGCGAAAAGACTTTTTGTTATTCTTTTTGTTTGTATCCGGGATACACGTTAATCCGGGCTTTGGCTATTTCTCAAGTTTGGCGGCTATCCTAGTAACGTAAGATAGCGGTAAAGCCGATACGTGATCCCAGAAAACAAAGTGTTTGTTTAGATTTCATTCACCATTCTCTTCATGTGCAACCGTATCAAAACGTACGTTAATTCACTTGCTATTACTCGAACAACATTTATTCAAGCAAAACACAACATAATCATAAATCCGCAATGAAATGGCGTAAGGTCCATCTTGGAAACCCGCCAACTTTAGACTTCAATGTACTGGAGATCCAATATATGATGACCTTTACATCTCAAACACCTCCCCCGAATTATACTACTTTTCTTGGAAAGAGAGCGGAGTGGAAGGTCAAGATGTGTTGGTATTTAATTGCTCTATATCCGAATGGCATGTTTTTAGTTGGCGAATACATTTATGTTGCAACGTTGTATCTACTGGAGTGTATCTATAAATCTCGTTTGTTATTGATGATGCGGTTGCAAATCTGACATTATTCTTTATTGACGAAATATTTTGGGTCTATGAGATTAAACCCGTCAAATTAAGAAACACTATCCAAATTTTGGACTACATAACTATTGATATGTTGGATCTAAGGTGCGGGTATCATTGAAGTAGTGCGGGACTTGCTTCTGCCGGTTCAACTGAAAAAACAGAGTTGATGTGGATGGAAGACGGTCGAGGATCGGGGACGAGACGCGCCTTGAAAGTAGTCTTTGCTTCGCAAATGGAGTGTATAGCCATTCAATAGGATTTACGTTTGAAAACAGTAAAACGGTTAAATACCAATAGGATCCCATAAAATAACCCTCTATTTCATGTGACGTAATCGGTGGAATGAATTACATACTTCTGCTTAACTCTTCGACCAATATTGACGTGAATGTTACTTAAGTAAAACTGAAAAGTCATAGCCTCCAAATTTTTTTTTGTTTTCGAGCTGACTTTGTCGGATATTTTATAGTTTCCGACTAAAATTAAAGACGTTCCCAAATCTTGATCAATAACGTTTAATAAATTATAGAAAGCTGATATGGCATGATGTAATATTGTAAACGAATAATCGTGTCTACGGCGTGACCTTTTAGTCTTACAAAGTATAGGCAAGATAGGAATACCTTTGCCCCGATTTATTATAGTTCTAACATTACCTCATGTTTAAGTTCTTTACGACTCACACCCGACAGTATTTCTCGTTCTTCAGGCCCTCCAAAAGGTTGCCTTGGTCCACATATCGTCATTCCGTCTTAAAAAGTCCTGCCCTATCTCTACTATACATAGTTTAGATCGTGCATCTTCGATTTTCGTGCGATGTCGCCGCTTGATTTGATTATTTTATTTTTATTTGTTCGCCGAATTGGTATTTATATTTACACTACTATTATGAGAAACTCTGCATGCAATAATTTAAAAGTAGTACAAGAAAAATAAACTAATTTTGGCTTCCTATGGCAAGAGGGACTTGTAGCTACATAGTTCAGGCGCAGGATCTACAAGGTTAAGCACCAGTTGCGGAGATCAGTCGTCGGATGGGTGTCCCTAATACACATATCGAGATCCCTCCCTGCCTCGGAAAGCACGTTATGCAGTTGGTCCCGGGTGTCATTGGAATACGTATGGCAGTCGTTACGGGTGTTTAGAGCTCAAACAGTCTAACAACCAGTTTAGCCTTAAAGTGTCTCCCAGGAATTAAGTGGGAAGGTCGGAAATAGACAAGGCGCTCCTTGTGAGACACTGATATTCAGCCGCAACTAGTTAGACTGTAAGCCGACCCCAATGTAGTTGAGAAAAAGGTGAGGCAGATGATAATATCTATCAATACATAGAACGATAAAAAAAAAGAAAATACATGCATTCCATTGCATATTGCCACAAAATTGCAACAAAATTTATCCAGTTCTTTTTAATCGTTCAGTAACCCGTTCGGACTTAGTATTCGAGCTGTTATCGAACGAAACACGTTACCTAACGATCGGGGCAATGTTAACCCAATCTAGCCTAGATATTAGATATTTGCATACACAAGTCATTAACCATCGGTAGACTAATCACATTCACTTTTGGTATTACGTAATATTAATTGATTTGTATCGGTTTTTGATGCGTGTGAGATTGATTCGACGGTTGTTATTATGATAATGAAATTACTATCCTATATCCTACTTTAATGGTTATAAAATGATAATAATCATACTTGGATTCTTTCGTAGAAAGTTCAGCTTACGAATTTTCAGACTTAGAACTCAGAGCCCGATTAGATTCAATCATAGGGTCGTGCATTACACAAAAGTTATAAATCTAGTCGAACTTTTGAAGTTATGTCTTACTTATTGTCTGAACTAGCAATCTTATATACAACAAACAACAGAAACCGTTGCAATAAAACATAACACCGTATCTAACACTCGTTATTGATTAACAATCCGCTCACACGTGCCATTTGCATAGCAACCTTGGCATTGCCACTGATCGCTCTTGAACTAGAGACGATGCCAAAACTGTACATTAGTGCGAATCGGAACAGGTCACACAGTACAGTTACCTAGTTATACTTTGTAACAATCAAATTGTTCAAGCGTTCGCTCCAGTTCATTGATTGTTAAGTCCATTGTCGGGTTAAAAGTGTTCTTTAAATTATTTTGGAAGTGGGTTGACTTGTCTTTTGTTAGAATATTTTTAAAATTGTAAATCCTTAAGCCGTTTAGTTTTGTTCTGTCGTCTCTGTACGAGCTATCAGTGGAAAGATTAGACAGTCAGCAATCATGGTATCGAGGCTGACTGCCCAGAGTTGGACACGATGATCTTCTTTTGTTTTTTTAACTTTGCCTTATACTAGAAATAATTCCTGTATCGTGGGCGCGTTCAAAAACACATATATTCACATGGACATACACCCAAACCCGGAACAACTATCTGTGGATCATACAAATATTTGTTTGTGCGTGAACTGGATCTGTGACACGTAGCGCAGGAGTCGATCTCTCAACCACTGCGTTAAACGTGCCTTTGAAGAATCTGAGGTACAGCCACAAGTGACGACTGTTTCCTTGAATCCCAGTCGTTTAGTGATACCCAGCGAAAACTTGAACTCTTTAATTTTGTCCGATAGTAGAGTTATTATAACAATTGCCCGTATTAAAGGAACATGGCTCACTACCCGTGGCCTTGGTATACTTTGCATCTTCAATAGTACCTCTATTATGAGTTTTTTACTATTTACTCTCATAGTAAATGTAAATTTTCATGTAAGCGATTTTAGTTCTTAATGCGATTACATTAGGGATTGGAGTCGCTAACATGACATCTCTATAATATAGTAAATAGTAAATCAAAACTTTACTATGACACATATGTCACATAAGCGACTCTAATCCCTAATGTAACCAAGTTAAGAACTAAAATCGCTATCATGAAAATTTACTTTACTACGATAGTAAATAGTAAGAAAACTCGTGATAGAGTAAGTTCTTATCGGAGTCCACAAGAGTGCAATTCACTCTTTAACGAGCGTACGTTTTGCCTAAATAGGTATTCGTTTCTTCGTTGTATTACAAGTTTCTTTTTTACAATGGTGTTCGTTCTTTCACTATCTCATCACTGGAGATAGCTCTTATTTCAAGCTATTTAAGGGTCCCGGGATCCGCAAAGAAAATATTATTAATAATTCTGTTTACTCTCTACTCGAAGGGTATTTTGATTCTTATATGATTCCTATGACAAATGTTGGATTTTTTGCCAAATAGTATCGTTTTTTAAAAGGGCTATGTAGTTCTTAATCTTATACATATGTATATTAAGTGATTAGGTAATGACTATAGGTACTATGTTATTATGTCTAGACAATTTTGCGCCCAGCCTACAAGTGAAGGTCGAGCATTAATTTCGCAAATTGCCGCTGGTCACAAATTCGCTATTACCATAATTATTAGATAACTTTCTGAATTTCGATAATGGAATACATAATATTATAAATATAAGCTTCAGATTGTGTTTATGTAATATCTTCTATAGGTATTTATTTTTATTACCACACAACGTAAGTTAGACGTTTTGATTTAAAAGAAAGCATTTGAATTTGCAATTATTTAAGAACTTTATATTATAGTAATTTAATATTATTTATTACTAGCGACCCGCCCCGGCTTCGCACGGGTAGCAGCGTATACGCCTTCATTTTATTTCTATCGTAGTGTCGTATCAGCCTGTTACGTCGAGCATTTACTCGGAGCACGCCAGTAAAGCAACCAGCATGTTTTTTCCGACCTCGTCAACTATCATCGTCGAATTATACACCTAAACCTTTCTCATGAATCACTCTGTCTATTAGTGAAAACTGCATGAAAATCCGTTCAGCAGTTTTTGAGTTTATCGCGAACAGACAGATAGACAGACGCGGCTGGGGACTTTGATTTATAATATGTAGTGTTAAATTATTAGTTATACCTAATAAATATTATTTATTTTAAAAAAATTGACAATGCCGTTATTGAGTCAAAAGTGTAAGTAATAATATCTTGCTCTAACTACCTTGTCTCCTGTAATGCAGAGGATCTGATGGAGGCCAATCACAGAGCAGTCGAACAAGCCACGTTTTGGGCCGGACAAATTTATAATTAGCTATTGGGACAAAAACAAGAAGAATAGGGAGCGAACCTTTTGCCATCTACCGGACACGGTCCCAAAAGTCAGCTCCTAGCACGTCTAGATCGTGGACGGAACGAAAAATAAAGCGTTTTTAATGTCAGTTCCTTCTTCACTTCTGGAGGTACCGTAGAATGCTGCAATTTTGCCTGCTCTCCTAACTTTGCCTAGGAATAATTCATAATGACTTACTATATCAAATTGCATTTGCAATGCTAAATAATTTAGGAACTCAGACAACTATTTTATTTGTAGTTTAGTTAAAAATACAGGTGTGTACTACTTTACAGAATTAGTACGGGCAAAGTTACAGCATTTTACGGTACTGTGTCGTTAATATTACGTTATGCAACTGTTTTATGTTTTAAGTACGTACTGACATAATATCCTTACGATAGGCTCGTAATTGACTGACGACGGATAGTTGGCGCAGTGGCTACGTGATTAGCTTTCTGCGCTACGTGTCGCGCGATCCCCGCACGGAACAAATATTTGTATGATCTACAGATAATTGTTTCGGGTCTGGGTGTTTGTGTATGTTTACAGGAATTATTCCTAATGTGGGGCAACGTTTTTTAAAAAAAGAAAGAAAGAAAAGGAAATAAATTTAATCACGATAATAAAGTCAATCTAATAAGTACATGACCAGAGGGTTGGCCTATTCTTTGGTCAAAGCTTTGCCATTCAACGTGGTAATGCTACAAGCCTTTTGGGCACGCTACTGGTTGACAGCGATGTGGAGGAGTACCTATCCCTTTTGACGCCTAAGTATTCGTTTAGGATAGGTTTTCATATTTAACTAATACATTAGTATGAGTAATTAGTAAAACGTATGTAAAAATTAAGTAATAAAAATCGATTAAAGATTTGAACTAAACATTGTAAGAGTACCTACGATTTTATTTTTCATTGAAACCCTTTTTATTCTCTCTTTTACCAAGTATAAATACTTACGCTCAAAATATGCTCTTTTCTTTCAACTTGACATTACTTTGACATTGACGTTGATATTTACTACCTCTACCTATTGCGTCATATTGTATCGACACCCACCGACGTATTGATGCCCATAAATAACTTAAACCAAACCCCCTTTAATATCGCAACATAATATTGATATCCATCATACTACCACAAATAATATCTTTTATTACCCATTTCACACTTAAACGCAACAAAAAACAATAAGTACCTACTATTATATACACATAATACCATATAAAATTTCGTGTTGCCAGTACCATTAAGCAGTTAAGTGGTTCTTTGAGCGAATCATAAATTAAAGCGAGCAAGCACCGCTGGTGACGTAAATTAAAAAGTTGTAAAACGAAACGGCACGTGGAAGCGACCTGGGGTTCGTGTCCGTTGTACAACGAGGAATGGAAAATATTGTACGGCCCGAAGGTTTCCTTAGCGTCTTGTTACGCAAGGAATTTGCAGCATAGTGCACGATGGGCTATTGTCAATAAGTCGACAAAATATCATCACTGTTGCCCCGCACTAGCATTTCTCCTGTTTCGTGGGTACAAACATATCACATGCACACACATTTAAACCTGAAAGGACTATCTATAGATCATAGAAACAGTTGTTCTGTGCGGAGATCGAAGCCGCGACTCATAGCATAGAACAATATTCGCTTAGCCACTGCGCCAACCGTGCAGTTTAGTACCAATACATACGTTGCTTTTGATAAACTCGATTTTATGTCTCGAAGCCTTTCAATCGGTACTTGAAGAGTGGTCGATGCGTTAAATCGAGTTTCTCGTCTTCCGATACTCGAGTTGTCGAGTGTCAAAGACTTGTGTAGCCTTATATATCACGCTCAAGACTATAATTATCGCATTGTTTAATCCGCATACAAGAAGTACTCAAGTAGGCTGTGAATGCAAGTTATTCTATATCTTGAAAACATTCGTGATTATCTAATAGTATCATCACATCACTTTCTTGAAAATATTATGTTCTTTATCAGAATAATAGGTTAATAGTTTATCTACTCAGACGCACGCACATAAAAGAAAGATAGATAAGAGCAGAATGTCAATTAATCAATAGTAACTATACGCACGATAACGAATAACCTAATGCGTACCGATTTGTACGATGCAATGATACATTTTAATGTTCAACTAATGTCAAATTCAAATTCAAAATTCATTCATTCAAAATAGACTATACCACTAGTGCTTTTTGAACGTCACACATATAATATTATAGACAGAACTAATTCGCCCGTGACCGCTTTCTATGTGTTTTAGCTTGGGGAGAAGAAGCGGCCCAACAAACTCCAATATACAATAAAAGAAAAAAACTATATTAAAATAATATTAATTACAATCATTAACGCTTGGCAGAAACTTTGTTACATGCGAGCTAGTACACACCATTTCGCCAAAAGGTATAAAATATTATAGCCTCCATTGCCGAAATCTACATTGCAGTAGGCCCAATGAAATGCTTTCATCGTTTCTCTCGCGAATCGTATACCAATGGGAACACACGCCACCCATCCTAAAATACCGTGAGCATTTCACAAGCTGATTTACAGACGCTAAACAGACTTCACAGAACATCACAGTTACGCAATTACATATACAAATGTACGAATGCACTAAGTTTTACATAAATGCTGTTAATTTTGGGCAATTCTTACTTATTACGTGAAGAAGAAACGGTAAAATGCAGCGATCACAATCGTTTGATGTGAAGTATTTTTTTTTTTCAAAAAAATCTTAATTTTTTCATTTAGATCAAGGGACTCCCGCTATATGGACATTTGACAGGTTAGATTTAAATAAAAGACTGAATCTTTTTTTTTTTCACTATTGTGTTACGTGCCAATATTCTCTGCTGCCATAGAGTTCTAATAGTCTGCTAGAGGCAGAATAACTAAAAGAAACTGTTTAGTATATTCATCTTACTGTAAGTTTGTAATCAGTCAATCGATGCCATACATAACAGCGACACAGCTGTATTATAATAGGGGAGAGCCTTTTGTCGGTCACCAGACACAATTCCAGAGATATTTCTAATATAAAAACTCAATAATAACTGTATCAGTGAGCCAGTCAACACCATACGTCCTTGGTCCTTTAATAATCTAAATACATGTCAACCTATCATCAAGGGAAGCAATTTACAATTTTTTAGAAGGAAATAGGGCTTGTGACCCATATCCGAGTCACTATGTAGAGGCGCACCCATTTACACGACAGTTATTATTGAAAGTCCTACGAAATAGGGACGGGTATTTTGTGTTTACCCTGCAGGTTCTTACTGGAACTGTTTTACCCAAAGCGCGAGATTTTCTCGATCATATTAACGTAACGTCATTCCAAAAATATATGAAAACATCTTGGAGCTTTTATCATAACGGGAGCTTGCACCCATCTGATCACGCGATCCGTTGTTCGTTGCAGCTAATATCGGAAAATATTCCCATCGGTTGACGCGATCGGATACAACTGTAAAATAATTACCATCTGACAGCACGATTGGATGCATCAAAAATTAAAAAAAATGGTCACATCTGATCACTGTCTCCACGCTTTAAGAAGTGTCAGACGTTTTTTTAATGCAAAATATTTTTTTATTAATATATTGATTATATTTATGATATGTCTTTTTTTGACTGATGATAGAATTTCATGATAACCGCTTTAGTATTATTCGATTTGAAAAGTATTATGAACACGGTACGTATACACTGTTTTACAAATTTTTGGCTTGACGTTAACATCTTCAAGGTCGAAGAAAAAGAATTTGAGTACTTTGCGGTAGCATATTTACCTGTTTGACAATAGTTCATAAACGATTTTTGTTTGACTGCCCCATTGGTCCGGAGGTCGCAAGCGCGGCTGCTGAGCGTGAGGTCCTGGGTTCGATTCCTGCGTCGGACAGTGTTATTGGGTTTTTATTTATGGAAGTTCTCAGTAACAGCACGGAGTCTGGAACTGTGCCCGGTAGATGGCAATACGCTCGCCCCCAATTACATGGGACTCAATAACGGCATCGGCGAAATGTAGGTGTACACCTCTGCCTAACCCTTCGGGGAATACAGGCGTGATGCTATGTGATTTTTGTTATCTTCAGCTTAATGACTGTGAGTATACTCACAGATATTTTTCGCATTTACATTATTGTATATACACGGTGATAGCCTTCTCGTTGAACGGTTGCCTTCCATTCAAGAGGGTTTGAGTTTAAGCCAGCCCGCACTTCTGTCTTTTCGAAATCATGTGTGGATCAGAATTTGATTATCACTTGCGTTAACGGTGAAGGAAAACATCGTGAGAAAACTGACACACCTGAGCGGGCTCTATACAGTTCTTGATGGTCTGTGTAGTTCACCAACCCGCACCGAGCCAGCGTGGTGGACTAATGCCAAACCCTTCTCATTCTGAAGAGGCCTTTGCCCAGCAGTAGGCCAGTAATATGCTTAATTTATTTATATATACTAATGTCTATCGACCTTCCCCATAGACGCTAACAATGATCAAAAGATGGTATTAATTATGATTTATGACGCTCGTCAAGCAATGTTTAAATCACTATTAGTAGCTACACAACACAAGTAAATGCTGTTGCCCTTCACGTCTGCCCGAGCAACCTCTCTCGTTGACTAATGTGTACATTCCAAGATACAGGCTGACCTATATATCTTTACATCGTAGCCCATTTGTCAAGAAAGATCGAGCGATATTCAAAAATAACTGCAAAACTATTTTTACACTAAATACTGCACAAACGAAATGATGACGTGACCAATTCTCTATAAATACCCGTCCATTCCTCTTGTCGCGTCATAGTGCGCATACGACTGATTTATAGCATGTTTTCGAATGTCTCGGCGCATGTATCTGTCCACGGATCAGTAAACAAATAAACTGCTAATATGCTCGCATTACTTTCTACGACTGTTCAGCCCGTGAGGTGGAAGTAAAGGTTCGGTGTTCGCCAGTAGACAAAGTCAGCTATCTGCAGTGGACACATGCAAAAGAAGAGTGACTGACCGTTACTGAACAACCACGCACCAGGTCAAATGGCATGGTTCCAACTAATTTAAATTCCCACATAATATATTAATACTTTATTTGTGTCCATGCCCTCTAATGGAGCTACTGTACACAGGTGTGATGCCAATCTTGTTTACTTATGTCAATTTTATTTGCTCTGAACGAATGATTAATACAATATCACGTTTATCTTTCATGTTTGTGTTGTGATCACTGAGGAGAGAGAAGAGTGACATGGAGAAGGAGCAATACTCAAAACACATTTGGCTGACCATTATAATTATCACTTCACCTGCTTGAAACACTGACAACATCATTTTTTGGAGCTAAGTAAACGTCATGATATAGCAGAAATCTTGTTTTTAACACGTATTGTAACTTCTCCCTCCATTGACTGTTCCGAACTATTAAGTAAAATAAATATGCATGACAATGCTTATGTTACTTTGTTTACTTTTTATTTTCATATATATATTTTATTTAAATAAGGGTTTATGTGTACCTAATGTGTTACTTTGTTTCTATCTGTGAAGACTTCTTATTGGCTTTGTGTAACTATTTTTTTTTTAGTGTAACTATTTTAGCTGCTATTCTTTTTAAGAGAAAATAAATAAAAAATAAAAAATTTTAATAAATTAAAAAAAAAAAAACATTAAACTGGCTGAGGTACATATTATTGTTTTAACAACAGTAATGTAGAGATTGGAATATTTTTTTAAAACACCAGTACTAGTTACTGTATAAGTCTTTATAACATTCATGGTAAGATTAAAAAATCCGGGTGGATACAAGTACGTATTTTCTTAAGCACCTAGTCAAATATTCGTGATGTCAATCATGATAATGTTTGACATTCCATGTTTCCGTGTCTTGCCAGATTCTTACTCAACATCAAATGTTATTTTATCCGCCACCTTTCTTGTGTTATTACGCTCTTTAGACTTCATTATAGCTGTTTAGATTTCTCTCACGATGTCTTCGTTCACCGCTTGAAGGTATAAATTATAGGATTGATTGCTTTCAATACTATTCATGGAGAAAATAGGATTTGAATGAAGTATTCATGCGCATCTTGCGTCTATTATAGTCATTACAATTTCGATATTTACAGTTTTGAAAATGGTTAGTATATTTTAATTTTAAAATTAATGATTGAATTATTGATTTAATGAAAGACTGCAAAATTATCAGCATATCTAAAAATAGAGGTGATGTTTTATAATTAGACGCAGAAATACAATAGCTGAGTGAAATGGTAACGTTGACTGAACAAATAGATGATGTCAGTCTGGTGAGGTATACAGGTGTTTAAAAATATTTATCAGTATCAAAATATACATAAATATATACTCGTATTAAAAGTATGTTGATTGTTACAGACAGAACCTATTGGCAAATAGCATGCTGTATGAATACATTCAGAACAATCGCATTGATTTAAATAAGCTTGAACAAAATATAAAAGCGATTGTTTTTTATTTTCTTGCGATAATGTCAACAGTTCACTAAGTCAAGTCTATGTTAATGAATTTGCTAATCTGCAAGGTCGTTCGAGTTTTATATTTATCATTGGCTTGCCTTATGCTAACGGACGATAAAAAAGGCGTTTTAATAACGTCATTCAATATTTATGACTTCGCGATAAACGTGGGATAGGTCTCTTAAATATTTACAAAACGTTCATTTATATCAATTTGGTTATAAACTA
Organism: Shargacucullia verbasci; assembly: GCA_947562105.1. NCBI lineage: Eukaryota > Metazoa > Arthropoda > Insecta > Lepidoptera > Noctuidae > Shargacucullia > Shargacucullia verbasci. Next base: position 2,207,178 of record OX387284.1, read on the forward strand.
GATTTATCTCTTTGAATATTTTTTTACGGGTCAAACTGTAGTTTAAATGTATTAAGATTATTCTTGAATGAGTTTAACGAATAATAATACTGACTAACAACAACATTTATTTATATGCAAGAATTTAGATAAGACAAAAAGTCAGGCCATTGAAAAAACTGGTTGTGACGTGAATGACATTGCTAAGAGTGAGAATCGAGATGTCAACTGATAAATGTGAACCCTAATTATTTAAATGCTATTACTTATAAAGGTAGTAGGATAATGATGAAAGTGATAAATAACCTAAAATTCCTAAAAAGTGGGAAATACCAATAGGACGAAAACGTAACTTAAAATATGAAGATTCTTCAAAAGAATCTGATGTATAAGACTCAGTTACATCATAACAAAGTTGTAAGGTAAACTAGATATCTTGAAGGGCTCTCATGTCAGTCATAAATATTAATGAAGAAACAATCGTGTCATCTTTTAGTGTTTTCTCAAATATTGACAAACTCAACGCTATCGTGAGTGGGACAACTGGGGCAAGCAAATAGTGGGCGACTGTTATAGCTACGTAGGATGTTATCTGTAATTATATTTTATGGTTATTTTATATTTTATGAATGTATGGGTATTTTTTTGTGGATGTGTGTTTACTGTCTCTTTCTGTTAGAGGAACGTGTTTATTGTTTACTTTCTTCTTCTCTACTTCATCTTAATTTGAAGCATCTTCTTAATCCTCCCTTACCGTCAAATTTTTCATTTTTAAATTTATTAAAAACGTTGCCCCACATAATTCCTGTATCGTGGATGCGTTTACAAACACATATATTCACATACACAAAGACCCAATCCGAAACAACTATCTGTAGATCATACAAATATTTATTCCGTGCGGGAATCGAAACCGCGACATGTAGCGCAGCAATAGATCGCTCAAACACTGTTGTTTTATTATCATTATCTATCCAAGTCCACTGCTAGACAAACTCTCCCGGTTTTCGTGTTATGTTCGCACATATCATGCATGTGCATAGGCGGGTGTGATCCTATTCATCGTATCGTGTTCTTTGCTTCATTATCAAATTAGTCCTTAAACATTCACACCTGAACATCAGTTTCTTCATCAAAGACTTTAATGGACGGCCATGGTGGTGGTGAATATTGCCAGGAATGCCCCGTTTTACTTGGATTATTACCGTCTTTTACTAACGAAGGGGCAAGTGAATGTGAGTGTGGTTGTTGGTCGTTAACACAAAGGTTTTATTACGTATGGTCGTGATCAATTCTGTGTTTATGTATATTTGATTGTCAATTGTCAACTGTATTGTTATTGCGTTATCAGTTTTGTACGTTTTAGTTTATGTGTGTGAAATGAACAGAATTCAATTGAATTCATTTAAAATTATCATTGCGGAATTAATTCAAGAAATGAGTTATTATCTATTATTAGAAATGCATAGTGTTTTGTATTGATAATTATGTAAATATTTAATGCAAATAAATTATATTCAAATGGTTTTGTTAAGTTTATAATACCCTTACCATAAACAGCTAGAAATAATTGTACAAGAAGCGTACTGCCATAAACTCTGAGCTTATCTAGATTGATGATAACTTGTAGGTATTGTATTGTGATGTTTAAATAGTGGGAACAATAGGCAGATCTTTCTCAATCTCTTTATTATTGCTAACAATGTATACATGTACTTATTTATAGTTAAGACCAAATGGCAAGCACTCCAAACCACAAAAAAAAAAAAGAAGTAACCAACAGAAAACCGCGATTTTTGCTGATTTTTTATATTTTTTGTTAGTCCGTCCCATTCTTTGTACCGCCCATAAATCGTAACATAGATACAGATACAACCCCGATTGATTTTCGTGGTTAGAATTCAGATTGGATTTTGCCAGATGAAAAACTTTTTAGACAGCTTTTGTGACCGTTCTTGGCTTTGGAAAAATAGTACGATCGGCCGTTTTATTACTTCGTTACTTTACAAAGAATACAGATATCCCTTGATGTTTTATTTACGATTCTCGTTCATTGGGTGGATATTTTTATTGATGTTAAGTCCAGCATTAATAATAGGATTTCTCTTTTTCTCTTGGGTGTAATATGGGCGATTTGATGGTTAGTAGAATTTTCTTGTGATACCAATATTACGAATCTAATATAGTGATTTTTTTTTTTTTTTTTTTAAACATTGCCCCACACTAGGATTTCTCCTGTGTCGTGGGTACAGTTTACAAACATACATGTCACATACACACACAACCAGACCCGAAACAACTATCTGTAGATCATACAAATATTTGTTCCGTGCGGGGATCGAACCCGTGACACATAGCGCAGAAAGCTAATCGCTTAACCACAGCGCTAACCGTGTCGTCAAATTATGTACAATAAACAGTTAGTCAAACAACTGCCTCATTGGTCTAGAGATCGCAAACGCGGCTGCTAAGTGTGAGGTGTCCTGGTACGTCGCCTGGGTTTTATTCCCAGGTCGGGTAACCCATTATTGGTATTTGTTCAAAAAATTTCAGTAGCACCGCTGAGTTTGGAATCAGCATCATCATCAGCCAGAAGACGTCCACTGCTGAACGAAGGCCTCCCCCAAGTGGGGGGGTTTGCCATAATCCTCACGCTTGGCAGGCGGCTTGGGAATCGCAGTGGCTCACCGATTAGTGAGAGGACGCTGCTGCCCGTCCTCCGGTGTTTGGTCGCAGTTTTAAGACGTACCCGGGTCGGAATGAGTTTGGAATACCTACATGGAACTTAACAATGGGATCGCCGGTGAAAAGTATATCAGTGTCTAAAAAAAAGGATTGGTTGGGTCATTGTCTAATTATTATATGTCATATGATGCAGTGTCTATCTGCAATATTTGGCACTTTAAACTCCATTGAATCCTTTAAGATATGCTATTAATATGTGTATGCTATTAGATTACAGTACACTGTGCTATTTCTGCAGATGTTGTCAGCAAACTTAATAGAGTGTCAGACAACATGCCTGGCACTTGGCATGTCCGATTGTCTGACTATGCTCATGTTCCCGAAACACAAATTGTTCATGCCAAAAATGCCAATTCACATAGCAGTGCCCCCATAGTACTAAGTATATTTAGCAGATTAATTAATGCCAGCTTCGTTTATGAGGAATATTTCATTAATTTATAACATGAAAGCTTATATTTATAACATTTCAAATATTAGAAGCAGGGATAGATAGCGATTGAAAGCTTGCCTGCCATACAGGAGGGGTTGAGTTAGACGCCAGTCCGCACCTCTCTCTGGCTTTCCGAATTTATTTGCGGATCAGAATTTGATTATTACTTGCGTTAACGGCGCCTGAGGATTCCAAATTTTTTTGACGGTTTGCGTAGTCCGCCAACCAGTACCAAGCCAGCATAGAGGACTAAAACCTAACCCTTCTCACACTGAATAGAGGCGCAGCAGTGGAACAATAAAGGTCTGTATTAATATAAATTAATTTATAAATAACATATTGAAACTGAAACCTCTGAGTGGCAGGCCGAGATTATCGTGAGGAAATCATGCCGATATCATGATATTTATATTACTGAGTATAATATTATGATGAATAACATAAAGGTACTAATGATTTGTGCGTCAGCGCCGTTAGTGTCGATCCAGACTATAGTCACGTCTAAGTAATTGTGCGTAATTTGTGACTGTCAACTTATGCCTGACGAAACTAACGATGAACAATGGTTGTTTTGTTTATAAAGTAATACAAATCAATCAACCTGTTTTGCGGTGGACATTACCAAGGACAGACTGTAACATACGCAGTTTGTATCACTGTATAAAGTTCATACATTAGGTACCTATTTGAGACGCGTAAACATTTAAGTAAATGAAGTATCTTAGATTTCGCCTACGATCTTATTGTGTAGGATCTGTGTAGAAGAGGGCGGCATCCTTTGGGTTCTTAAATCATACATTGTAAGGAATCCCTTCTTTTAAAATTGTCTAATTTACTTAGTGTACCTGCTCGTATTATTGATATGTTGTGATATCCTTCGCCATATCCTTGGCTCCTGTTATCTATGATCAATATGATGGACGAATAAGGGCCGGTTGGACATTTTGTTAGCGAATATGGTCACTCACCTTGGAGTAATCGACTAATCTAACTAAAAGCTCTTCATTGATGTAGGACAATTTGGCTTGGTTTTGATTATTCCATGTTCCACGTCTTATTGCTATCTAATAACGATAGATGGTTTACCTAAATAATATTTTGAATAGGTATATATATGTTCTGCGCAGACGCAATATGTTCTGCGCAGATGTGCGTTGTTTGAATTAAATATATAACTTATGAATGAAGAGAAATATTTGTAATAAAAAAAGCATAAAATAACTCAAAATCAAAGGAAATATTAATACAAAGCGTTCATAAATTCAGTCACAACGGCGGGTTACATCTACGATCGCAGTTTATAATATTATGGTTGCCATTAAAACAACAATCACTTCCCTAGACTGGATGGCGCGGATGGTGTAGTGGGAACGAGATGTTTTGATACTTTGACAGCTATTGTTCTTGGTGTGTATTCAAAGTCATTTTGCAAGGAGTCTGGTATGTTTTTTTGTTTCTTGTTTTTGTACTAGTATGGTCGGATAGTGAGAAATTTCAACCGAGAAATCTTGTTTGAAATTCTATTTCGGTATTTATAATAATTATGTTCCAAGGTATTTGTAGTTCACCCATCTGACTTCGTGCTTATGGACACTGCGAACTGCAACTACTTTTTCTGTTCCATACTTATAATATACCGTACTTGATTATTTTTATTGCGGTTTTTGTTTTAGAATATGAATTATTAATGTTTTAATTCAATACTTACTTTATTAGATTAAATAGTATTGTACTAAAAACGATATTCTTTCTAAACTAAACATTATGTCTTGTTATGTATTGGTAAAAGTATCAAGACTAAAAATCCACGCATATGCGCACACGCATCAGGGATTGCGACAGGCGGCTCGGGCCCATTGAGAACGGGCGTGGGCGGCCCCGTCGTCGACCGCTGTTGTGATACTAAATATTATGCAGGGTTACCAAATCAATGGAATATTACTCTATTGTGTTTTGAGTGTGAAAGTAAAATAGAGATTTAATGATGTATTGATAAAGTAATTTGGTTGGCCTTCCTGTGGTTACTATAAGTAAATATTGTTTCTTAAGGGAGTCCTTGAAGATTACAGAATACAAACCAAACAGTGTTAATACCCATTAGGTACTGAGGGTTGCCAAATGTTAATACTGCCTGAACAGGTTATAAACCAATTGTTACCACAACCTCCGGTGTTGCGGGTGTCCATGGGCGACGGTAATTGCTTACCATCAGACGATCCGTCAGCTCGTTTGCCGCCAATCGCTTAAAAAATAAAAACAATATTGACGCTTTGTCCTATATTTTCCGATTTTTTTTTATCGTTACTACTAGCTGTGAAATATAAAATAGATAGATATTGAATATGGTAAACACAAAATATTTTGCACAGCTTAGTTCCAATGAGCGATAGCGTGATGATACATACATAATATTAGAGCTAGACCCATAAGTCCACTGGTTTTTGTGTTACTTATAAGTATTCAAACAAACAAACAAACAAACATTTTTAGAGTTATATTATTCTAGTTGTTACCCGCGACTTCGTTTGCGTGTATATTATATTTATCATCTAATTAGTGTTTAGTTGCAATAGTAAAAATAAACCGGTGTCCTTCTCCAGGTCCCAGCTACCTATTTCTCAAATTTAATTACGATCAAATGAGTGGTTTAATCGTAATATGGTGACAAACAGACAGAGTTACTTTCGCATTTATAATAGTGTGGTTTTATAACGTCCTTTCCACAAATATACCGGCCAGTTATTTCTTTATTCTTAGGCTAGATTTAATTACTTCGATTATTTAAGTTTTTGTAACCTGCCAACCCTAATAGTTAGGACCGTGTCTGCTAACCGTGCAAGCCCTCACGTTGAAACAGCGGATCGCCTAGGGGCGTGGTCTGTGATTTCTAATGTTTTAGATTTTTATCGGCATCTGATGTAATTTCGCGTGGGTGACTACGTGGGCTAACGAGTGTTGGTTAATGAGGATTATATGTATTACTGTACATATGTAATACATGTATTATACATAATCAGACGCAAAGACGGTAAAAGAACAGGATGAAATACAACATTTCATTAATTGTGCTCAATTTGAAGATAATCGTCGTGGCCCAGGGGTCCTTTTTAACTAGAGTCATAGGCCCTAATCTACTCCTGGCTTCAATTCGGGCAAAGTTTTTTTATATGACATCGTATCACCTCGGTATTTAGAACTCAGGCCGGTAGATGGCAATTAATTCGACGAAATATGAGTGTACAATAGTCCATCTCTGCCTAACCCCTCGAGGAACACAGGCGTGATGCTATGTTATGTTGTGTAGCTAAACCGCAAATGTTCTCTAATCTGTGGGAAAAGGGGTAATGGGTCCCTAACGCCGACTCCAAGGAATTCAGCTTTGCGGGATAATCATAATTTATAGTAAGATTAGCTTTTGCCCGCGGCTTCGCTCGCGTAAATTTAGATTTTGACAGTCAATTCAGGTAGATATAGGAAGCATTAAAGTTAATACGATTAACTTAGGTATTTAATTCAGGTCACTAAACAATCAGTTGATTCGAAAGACACGTAGCGCCATCTAGCGTCGTAAAGCTTTTTTTTTCTGAATGAACTCTATCTCCATATCTGTACCCCTGACCACGTATATGCAAAATTTCATGATGATCGGTTCAGCGGCTTAGGCGTGAAAAGGTAACAAACAAACAAACTTACTTTCGAATTTATAATATTAGTTAGGATTTCAACACAAACAATTTAATCTTAGAAATAAACAATGTAACAGTAATCTATCTGTTAATCCTGAGCTTGAAGGTAAATCTTATTTTAAACCGTTGTTTGTATGGTATGTGTGGTATATCTACGTACGTATTATTGTGTATATTATGGAAAAACGTATTCTATACAATACTTGTCTAAACATTGCCACGGTTGGCGCAGTGTGTTGAGAGATCGACTGCTGCCTCGGTGTCGCGGGTTCGATTCCCGCACGGAACAAATATTTGTATGATCTACAGATAGTTGTTTCGGGTCTGATTGTGTGTGCATGTGACATGTATGTTTGTAAACTGTACCCACGACAGAGGAGAAATACTAGTGTGGGGCAAAGTTTTTCTAAAAAAAAAAAAAAATGATATGCGGTCGTTTTCTATGTGGAGTTGTTGGACGAAATGGTTGGCAGTGGCTAAGTGATTAACTTTATGCAGTATGAAAAGCGGTTTGAATTCCCGTACAGAAAAAAATATTTTTATGACCTACAGATAGTTGAATCTGATCTGTGTGTAATTTGTAATTTGTATCCACGTTTCAGAGGAAATCCTGGTTGGACAAGATTTTCATAACAATGGGTAAAAAAAATCTATCTACGTATATATCTACTAGGTATATTTATATAGTAAGGCGAATTGCAGATAAAAATATAGATAGGTCATTGTTTGAGCAGCGATTTGGTGCGAGGTGATGACGCAGAAATAATTAAAATTTTAGGCGTATTTGTGGATAGTGTAATATCTTGCTTTTTTACAAAAATTAGTTTAGATTATAAAGCGTTAGTTAGCGAGAAGAATCAGAGAGAAAAAAACAGTGTTACCACAACAATAAAATACCATTAGTGTTGTCAACAAAACAAAATAAAAAATCAACTAAATCGCCTAAATTACATTTGTATTTAGTAAATGTCGAAGCTTAAACAGTCATTGAAAAATTGTCTGTCACTTTCTATTTAAATCCATATTTTATCAGAAGTGCTATATCTCATTCACTTGTTTAATATATAAACATACTCCATCATCAAAATATTTTACGGAATAGTTATCTATATTTTATAAACTGGATCTAGTTTCATAAAATATAACTCCTTCAAATATTTTTTAAACAAGAAACGTTTAATATAATTTACACTAACTCATCATTTACCTATAATTCAATCAGAGGCATCGATATTTCATGTTGCGATTTGTTACATTTTTTAAAAGGTTATATCTGTTTTCTCCCGGCTAGGATTTATCAAAATTCAATCCGTAAGGGAGTGAAATCATCATCATCAGCCATAAGACGTCCACTGCTAAACGAAGGCCTCCCTCAAGGGGGGGTTTGCCATAATCCCCACGTTTGGCAGGCGGCTTGGGGCGCAGTGGCTCACCGATTAGTGAGAGGACGCTGCTGCCCGTCCTCCGGTGTCTGGTCGCAGTTTTAAGACGTACCCGGGACTTCATTTACTATGAAAGTTTTTTCTACGCAAACAGAGTCGCAGACGCAGCAAGTTGTTATAATATAAAGTAGAGTATAGATAGTGTGCAATTCAGATTACTAGGAACACTTATCACTACTAATAAGAACACATACTCAGCATTCCATTAATGATAAACACTGGCGTACGGTTTATAAAGACAAAAAGACACTGTCTATATAACTGAGATAAATATTTATTATAAGATATTTGAGGTGACAAATCACATACATCTTTATTTAATCGACAAGACGACGAACCAGTACCAACATGCGTACGTATTTTTGGTAAGTAAACTTTTAAAATTGTCCTGCCTACCCTGTCTAAAAACTCTGTGCACGCTGCTGATGATAACATAACACACTCATCAACATAGATACCTTTCTCTCTTCTAAGATACTAGAGGTGCCCATTTATTTTCTGCACAACGATAAAAAAGTCGTATCTAATTGCGGCCGACCTCTATCGTGTCGATAACTATAAAATATCGATGAAATACACTTCCCTGTGTTGCGCTCGACATATTTATTAGTCATTAATCTTAACGCCTACATTTAGATATAAACCATCGGAATCGGTCTGTCGAAGATAGTCATGTTTGGGATAACTTATTTCGAGCAAGTGGAATGTACTTAGATATATGTTTATACAACTGTTTATAGTGCACTAGCTGGTACCCGGTGCGTTGCGGCCACAGAAGATATAATCATGGAAATATGATGAATAAAGTTAGGTTAATATTAAAAGGATTTTTTTGTAGAATTGCAGAGAGAAATGCTCTTTCAAAATGCATTTGCCGGTACGACACGCGCGCCACCTATTGTTAGTTAATTGTAATAATACAGGCATAGGCCTATAACCTTCGCGCAAGTGCAAGCAATACGTTGGCAATCAGATGAACGGCATGGCAGCGCATAACACACGAACAAATAAACAATGATTTCTATATGTTAGAAGACAACAACTCTTTAAATAAGTGGGATGTTTCTTCTAGATACTATTCAAGATTCAAGATATTTATTTGTAGAAACATGAGTATACAAACAAAACAGGCAGGTTGTTCAGGTACATAAAAAAAAGATCAGTCATGTCTGGCCTTTGTCGCGTACAAATATGGTTCATGTCGCTTACATACCGTACTCCTCTTATGTTTAGGAATTATATTTACAAAACTTGTTTTAGTAACTATTTAAGATATTTTTATACAATATATGTATACTTTATATTACATTAAAATTCTTCTTTTAATATTATAAGATGTCAGTGATAGTTTTGCTTGGTACATAGTAGGTTATATTTCATCATTCAAAAATTCTAATATACTGTAGTATGCTTTCCCTTCTAGGAACAATTTTAGTTTCTTTTTTAATATACGGGCATTCTGTTCCTTCCAAAATTTCGGAAGCTTATTATAAATTATGGGGGCCATACAGAAAACACTTTTATGCATTAATGTAGTTTTCCAGGTACCAAGAAAGATTACTTTCATTGCGTCTGTTGCGGGTATCTACTAGGACATGGAAATCGCTGATGACCTGGTGGAAATATTAGCCAGTCTGCAATGGTGGTGTTGTGACTGACTGCATAGGGCGCGCTAGACGATATTTCCTCACTTATGACGTTTTTCTTTGCGTCCTATAAAAAGATAGTCGCCAATTAAAAAAGTAAAATTAAAGTTTGATCAAAAAATGGTATTGGAAATTTAAATTGTCGCAATTTCGGAGTATCATTAAATAAAAAAAGATTATGATTTCATAAACAGAATATTGTCAATTTAAATTGGATCTCCTTATATTGTATTTTCTTATGGAAATGTATAGAAAACAATAAAGAAAATTTAATTCATCGTCTTATCGTGCAAGTCATAAAACTGCTTCATGAAAATAAGGCTATTATAAATGTGAAACGCAACTGGCTAGCAACGTTCACCTATAAAATTTCATGTTTTCCCTTATCAAACAAACAATACTCGAAGGAAAATACCCTTATCTTCGATTGTATGTGAACGACTACTTAGTGTGAACGATCGGGCATTACGTCTTCCGTACTCGACGTAAGTGGATCATGTTCAACCCACTTCACTTGTACGCTACGTGACGGGGAAGTGACATTCTGGTTCGGAGTAGAGAATAGTATTAATTTAAGGGTCTGGCCTTACTAAAGTGCTATTTTACTTAAGTAAATTCAGTCTAATCAAGCATGACGGAGTTCCATTTCAGTCGTTAAAGCTATTTGATGTAGGCTCCACTAGAAAATTAGGAAATGTTTGTGGGGATGTGTCATAGAAAAGTTTTCTCTTGGATTCCATAAAATTAGAAATTTCCTAATTTCGCCGATACCTGAGATCGTCTGGCGCACCCTGGGCAGTTAGTCTCGCTATCACCATTGCTAACTGGCTAATCTGTCCACCACGGCATGGGCCATTCCATTATTATAGCTCGCGCCGCCACGCCAGAAGAAGGTAGGTCTACATCTGTCAAAAATTGATAATGTCCACTGTTCAAACACGTAAATACCTACTCCATCGTTTCATAAATATCCACGAACTAGATAATCGATTATCTTATACAATACCAACTTGATATTATTTCGCGTAACATCCAGTAACATCCGCGTAAAAGGCAAGAAAATTCTCCACATACTAGCCTCGCCACCCGGACGTCCTCGTAAACTGCGCGATATTTTACTACCGTTTCCTGACTAGTGCTACTAGTGCTAACAAAGAAACGATTCTAAGTAGGTAGCTACTTTGTTTTGGTTAATCTTAGTTCACATGAAGACATGTTTTGAAAAAAAAAAATGTTTGATTATATTTAGTGACATTTAGGCCCAAGCTACGAGCAGTGTACCTTGACAGATAATTGACCTTTTTACATGCTCATGTACCAGTCAGCATCAATGAGATAATTCGATTTTTAGAGGAATTAGTGATTGGAATCTTGACCAATTTTACACATAGTATCTGCGGATACATAAAAATACATAGTATTTTAAATTTTATGATTTTAACCCATAGTTTTCCAAGAATAAGCGTTTGAATTTCGCTACGTGTATACATATTTTTGATGCTGATGTATAATGAGACAACCAAAGCAGACTCAAATTGAACAGTCCATACATCAAAGAAAATTAGACACTGCGAGAGAACCTTTTGGATCTATGCGGTTACGTGTGCGACAAAAAGTTGTCAATCCGGTGGAAGCAGAAATTTTCTATTACCAAAGCTTGACCGTTAGGACAGGTGCGTTTTCTTATCAAATGTGTCGGTACAGCCAGCGACGTAGCTTAACTTTTCGTAATTTGGATATAACGACGCTACAAAAATTAGTTATCATTTTTTTTTGTTCTTTTTACAAGTTGCTCCACACTAGGATTTATCCTGTGTCTTGGGTACAGCTAACAAACATGTCAGATGCAGACACCCCCGGACCCAAAAAAACGATCAAATATTTGTTCCGTGCGCGAATCGAACCCGCAACACCTAGCGCAGAAAGCTGATCACTTAGCAAATGCGCCAACCGTGTTATTCATAAAAATAGCTTAAAATCTTCGTGTAATGTTGAGCTTCTTCTGTCGCCGACCGTATTTAGTTTCGTTTCATGATGGACAGAGGCCCTAGTGTAAGTTTCTTTCGACAAACTCGATTTTACGCATCGAACGCGTTCGGCGCTCCAATTGGTGGAGCGGACACAACGGACCAATCGGAGCGCCGAACGCGTTCGATGCGTTAAATAGTGTTTGTCGAAAGAAACTTACCTACACTAGGGCCTCTGGTTTCATTTTTGTGTGTATAATAGTATAATTATTATGCATGTAATCCTTCGCTATTATTTATGATACAACTGCAGACTATGTTAATTTATCGTTTCTGCTGTCAACATATCTAAATATGTAACAGCAGTGTCACATTTGCCAGGAATTATAGGTGGCATTATTACATATGCACTGGACACGCTTTGCCAATGTTTTATCATCTCCTAACTACACGATAATCTCCATGAATTCATACTCTTGACTGCGACTCAACTCAGGTGAGCAATTCTCACGCGATTTGGCTTAGTACTAATTTAGAGATAGTATACCATAGTATACCAGCTACTTGCATAAACAAACAAAACTAACTTGCATAATTGTGGTAAAAAATAGACGTGTAATATCCGCTATTTTTGCGGCATGATTTCTAAGCAAGTGAGAATTGCCCCCAGGTGCAAACCTATCCGGTCTCAGCATTAGGAATTAAACAGCTGCCGATAATGATGCCGATAGTGTGAGGCAAAGTTTTTTTAAGAAAAACAAAATGATGGATCTCAAACAATAAAAAAAAGTATAAATGTAACCCTATAAAATTTTAGCATGCTTACAAGAGACAGTCGTGCTCAATACACGGCAATAGGTCACCTTTTTGACACTCTTATACAGGCAGTGCCGGATCAACCATGTAGCAAGAGTAGCAATTGCTACGGGCCCCGCACAAAAGGGGGCCCCGCGTATCCAAACACATGCGCCTGAGCTTAATTTTTCAAGTGAAACTTATTAAGACATGTTATATTGAATTTACGTGATGTCACAAAAACGTAAAACGTTACACCTGTTTTCCGAGTGAGACAATCCACGTCAGACAATCGGTACCCGATTATTTTGTTTGCAAAAATAAAACACAAAATTACATATGGTAAAGTTCTACATATAGTCACTTTATACTTATGAGCCCATAGCAGATCAAGGGCCCCTCGATAGTATTTGCTATGGGCCCCGCGCTTGGTTAATCTGGCACTGTATACAGGCATATTCTATTTAATCTATAGATGTTAATCCCTCAACTTATTGACTCATTGTAAGTCTATTATCAAAGCTTATTGGAGCATTTAGATTCAAATCGCGTTGGTACCGGTGTGTCCTAAGAATTACTAAGTATGGCTGGTAAGGCTTGATTGATCTGTCCATCATTATGGTACCTGATGTGACTGCGATGGATGGCCACCGGTACTTTTAATGTTGCTTTTATCCTGTGTCTTTATCGTGTATTGAGCAGAATTTCAAGTGGTAACGCCGGCTGTTGGTGTTTGGGGAGTTAAGATATTGTATTTGGGATGGATAGAACACCTCTTACTACGTTAAAGGTCTGAGAAATCATCAGAAACACAAATAGGAATAAAAATTTTAAATGATATCAGAACTAGCGGTGGCTCCCAAACTAGGCACAGCCTGTATCTTGGTGGGCCATTCTCAGCGCAGCTGTATTGTGTTCCGGTGAATCAGTACAGTATAATACAACTATAATGACATTTAAAATAAATCTTATATATGTGTGTGAGGTATCTTATCTGTATGTGGTGAAAAACAGATCGAAATTTGGTGACATGGTTGGCCTCTGGAGTGATCGACTGCTGCGTTAGGTGTTGCAGTTCGATTCCTGCACGGAACAAAAATATTTGCCCTGCAGATAGTTATTCCGAATTTGGGTATGTCCACGAGAATATTTGTGTTTGTAAACGCATCCACGATACGATAGAATATGGAATTATTCCAAGTGTAGAGACACGATTTTTTTAAAATAACGATTCTCTACTCTATAAGAAATGAAATGAAATTGTTTATTTTGCAATTAGAATATTTCAATCACTCTCACACTTGTTTTTTTGAAACTAGATAGCGTCGGCATTTCCTATGACTATCTCTGAGAAGAAAGGCCGAAACAAACTCCGTGGTCAAGGTATATATGAAGTCTGTATTTGGGTTTGCTTTTATTATTACAACTAAATAACATATTTACCGATACCATCTAGGTCAAGTTTATTTACAGCCTATTTTTACGCTAAATCGGATGAAACAACTCGTCATAATAAACGCAAAGAACGCTATATATGTATGAGATGTTTCCGTCATCTTCTCACAATTCTCTTCAACATACAAGCACTTTATACTTACGTATACCTCGCTTTTTATAGCTACATTGTACACTAGACGGGTCTAGAAAATGGGGACGCACTCCACTTGACTTCCAACCTCATTTTCATCAACATAGAGTTTCCTTTCGCTTGTGGAGCCGTAATTATTTCCCTTTACATAACTTGGGAAGTGGCACCTATGTCGGCAGAAAGGATGTACGTACATAAGTACTTTGATACCATCATAGCACTTAAGTGAAGTCTCGTCTGCGAAAAAGTTTCACTGAAATTGTTTTTATGTCTTTGTTAATATCATAAAGTTTGGAACATTAGGAATTGGGGTGTTTAGTGTAGATACATTTAAAGTATATTGCTAGGTATTTACTTTTATGTATGTTTTTACTTAGTACTGTAACTAGAAGTTCAAGCATTTTAGTCGGTAATTTTACGAAAACGAATTATAGAATATAGAACACAAGATAAACGCATAATGAAGAATATGTGTTAACATAGGTAGACCGCGAAAGAGTTGGCGAGACCAAATGGACACATTTGGAAAAGACTGGTCATCTTTGGCACAGAACAGAATGGTCTGGAAATCATGGAGGCCTTTGCCCAGCAGTGGGATGTGACAGGCTAACAGTAACAGTAATACAGAATCACGTTTGTATTCCCCAAAGGGTTAGGAAGAGGTGCACCTACTATTATACACCCAAATTTCGCCGATGCCGTCTTGTTTTGTGAAGGCAAGCGTGGCTGTTGAGTGAAAAGCTAGGCTCAATAATTGGCAATCGAGATTTTGGTATTTTCTGTACTAACCTATGGAAATTTTAAAATAGCAGCCTAGTCATTTTAATTATGCCCGTTGGATGGCAATAGGCTCGAATTACATGGGCGAAATGTGGGCACAGCAATACACGTCCATCTGTCACGGTTGACGCAGTGTCTAAGCGATTATTTCTGCGCTACGTGTGGCGGGTTCGATCCCCGCACGGAAAAAAATATTTGTATGATCTACAGATACTTGTTTTGGGTCTGGTTGTGTACATGCAGAACTAGGATCCATTAAATGCAAGGCAAATGCGTGTATGTAAATGTAAATGAAGACGACTAGACTCTGTTTAAATAAACCCTACCATCTATGCGGGGATCAAATTAGCAAGCAGTTACCTACTGCGTCCCCTGAGGCTTGCAAATCATGGTTCAAACAGAATAACATCACGCTCTTCATAATCAACTCCTTGAGTAAACCCGTAAAAACCGTAGGCGGAACAATTTAACCCGTTACAAAAGTCATGTAATCTATCTATTAAAATTAATGATCCAAAATTGATATACTACCCACATTAGTTATTATCATTTTAATTAACACCTTCGTATCTAAATCACGTTTTTTTTTCAATAGCTATATTGAATATTGAATAGTTTAACAAAGGGTTCCGCATCGAAATGGAATGAGCGTCGAAATTGATTGGATGCTTCTCTATTTGTATTTGCACATCTGTTCGTTTGTCTGTCTGTTTGTCAAATAGTTGGGGTCGAGAATTTAGTGTCGACACAGTGAGTCATGCAATGGTTGATAAATAATTTTTTATTTGACAAGTGTAATTATAATATTGACTGCTTCATTGGTCATGGTGGTCGCAAATGGGTTCGGTTCCCGGGTCCGGCAAAGTGTTATTGGGTTTTTTTGTATGGACATTCTCAGTAGCAGCACGGAGCCTGAAACTGTGCCCGGTAGATGGCAATAGACTCGCTCCCTATTACATGGGACTCAATCAAAATCAACAGCATCGGCGAAATGTGGGTGTACAATAGTAAACCTCTGCCTAACCCTTCGGGGAATACAGGCGTGATACTATGTTATGTAATTAAAATATTGGTTTTTCGGCTGTTTTTTCTAAAATTTTATTACTTTACACAAATAGCCGCAAAGGCCTTTAGAGGTCCTTTGGTGCTGAATCTGTTAGTAGCACACTAAACTCATTTAATCTTATTGTTTCTTTCTAACAAAGAACGTTAAAAAAGGATGGAAGGTATTAAGTGATTTCAAATTAGTCAAATTGTTTCTTATCAACGAGAATTTAGACTATTTTAAGTAGACAGGGAGCAATTTGACAGTTCTAAATATTTTTTTCCTTTTTCATTGACCTTTTTTAAAAAAGAGATATAATGTGATTAAAATTAGTATAATATATGTGAAATAAAATTATGATTTAACCGTACTACGGAATCGTCGCCCGAAAGCCAGAACTTAGCCGTTTTATCTGTGCCCGCATGCAAGCAGCCAATGACCCGTGTGTGACACAGAATCGTATTGATAAGGTGTTTAATGTGTTTCGTAATATCATTATGTAGCTGCACGTCACGGCACAAACGTGTGGATTCTTACAAACGTGGCTTGACTTGACAATGTTTGGTATTTTACCGTGTGTGAATATTATTATGTTAACGTACGGCCACTTTCTTCCTTAGTTTTCGGCTATCATTTTTTTAAAACGTTGCCCCACACTTCGATTAATTCCTGTATCGTGGGTGCGTTTACAAACACATATATTCACATGGATATACACCCAAACCCGGAACAACTATCTGTAGATCGTACAAATATTTGTTCCGTGCGGGAACCGAACCCGCGACACGTAGCGCAGCAGTCGATCTCTCGACCACTGCGCCAAACGTATATATTCTTCGGTGTAGTGGTCGCAAGTGCCCATTGCTATTTGCACACTCACATTTCTCTGATGCCGTCATTAAGTTGCATGTACCTAATATAGGACAAGCATGCTACGCTTCCAAACTCCATCATAAAAACCAAACAACAGTATTACCCGGAAATCAAACCCAGAACATCGATTGACAGTAGCGCTGAGCAATAAGGCGGTTAAATACATTATTAAATGCGTCATCATCATTATCAGTCTACATTCGTCCACTGCTGGACATAGGCCTCACCTAGTAAGCGCCACTGCATTGTGACATCATTAATGCCTACCACACATTCATTGCGTCTTCTGTGTGTTTGTCTGTGATATTGATTCCAATAGTGCAGTGATAGCCTAGCAGTTGAACGCTTGCTTTCCATGCAGGAGGGTCCGCGTTCAAACCCGGCCCGCATCTCTGACTTTTCGGAATCATGTGCGGATCAGAATTTGATTATCACTTGCATTTACGGTGAAGGAAAAACATCGTGAGGAAACCTGCACACCTGAGAGGGCTCCATAAAGTTCTCGACGGTGTGTGTAGTCCGCCAACCCGCACCGGGCCAGCGTGGTGGACTAAGGCCTAATCCTTCTCATTCTGAGAAGAGACTCTTGCCCAGCAGTGGGACAGTAATGGGTTGAATTATTGATTCCAGGACCATATTCAGAAGAAGCTTACCGGCCCAATATCATGATGATACTGAAAGTAAAGTTACAAATAAAATAAATTAACTTTCGTTATGTTAATATTTTAGAAATCTTTGCTGATAAGTACATCAAGTATGTTCCGACACGCTCTTTTGCCTTTATGGTGCAAGCTGTGTCTTGAGTTTGTAAGACGTTTGATCTCGTAAGTGGCTGTTAACATGCTAGTGCCTGATTGTGCTTTGCTTTGATGAAAGGACTTTCATATTGTAAGAACTTTGTCAGACAAGTATTATAGAGTAGGTAATTCCTGGTGGATATTCTCTTGTTAAATTTTCTAGGAAAGATTTTCGTTTCAATTTAGACACCAACGCTCAGAAAGTCTGCAGATACCTATTACCTGGTAAAATTTAGCTCACTTTAAAATATCCAATTACAAATACGCATTATTAAATTAACTGTAATATCAAATAAAACTAGTCATCATATCAATGAAATCACATATGTGCGCATGAGTCTCCAAATGATAACATACAGGCATGGATCCCTATGCTATATTTGCCTTCACTCCCAGACCTACTCGATAATTATAACATGACAAAGGAACTAGAAATTACCAATTTTCGAAAGCCCTCGGAAGCTGCACGTGCTTGGGGGCTCGTTGTAACAATAGGACATCCCTCTCTAATCCTCTCCACATAATAGGCCACCCCACTTCAGTAAATCGATATTGGTAACAACCCTAAATTCCAATTTTGTACACATTTTAGTTCATAACGGATATTTTGCACAATTGCACGGCTATTTAACATAATGACGGCCGCGTTGCTGTAATTGTCCGGGTAATATCAGCTTTGACGATTATCAACGGTGCTTGGTTGATTGAACTTGTACTTGTATAATTATAAACGAAGACACTGTCATAAAAATACACGTTTGTATGGAGCTAAAAATAAAACGTCGTAGGTAATCGTATGTTGAAATAATCAGGTTAATTTTCAAAATTTAATTTGCTTTTTTGATAAGAAAAAAGTAACTAAACTAAGCAATAGGTAATTGGGTGAGATTTTGAGAGCGCCTTAGAATTCGTCTTTGGTCCTTTTTCCACACTCGTGTGGACAAGGACCAAAGACTATAGACCTCATTTGATTATAAATATGCTCTAGCAAAACCGACCGAAGTAAGAACAATAAAAACAATATTACGTAAACAATATTAACCACTTTTAGATTGTACGCAGAATGCCAAATCTATCTAAATATCGAGATTTGTATTGAAATCCTAATAATAAACCTTTAATACTCCCCCTTAATACAACTTTTTGCATAACCTCAAAGTCTAGATTATGTTCCCTACATAACATTACCAATTATGTATTACATAGAACTTGTTATGACAGCTTGTCACACTGACCGTTTTAGTTCGACGTTTAAATCCAAATCAATCAACAGTTGACATGTTCAGAATAAAGCTGGTTGCACAAGGTATGGGTTGCTTAGCCGGATTAGAGGACCAATTTATTGGAATAATAGACGGCGTTACATAATGTCTGTCATAACTGATTCCGGTGGCGTTTAGCGATAAGCAAATGATTTATGTTAATACACAGGTATTTGCAAAGGAGATTTGGCCCTTTCAATTTATTGATTGGCGATAGAAGTAAGACGATTAGGCAATGCACAATATTGGGTTTGGTTTGCAGATTTTCTGTAAGTTATTCATTGCCTCATTGGTCTAATGGTTGCAAGTGTGACTGCTAAGCATGAGGTCCTGGGTTCGATTCCCTGTTTGGGCAAAATATAAGGGTGTAAGTGCTGTAGATCAGCGGGTCTAAAACTTTAGGAGAATCTAATTAGGAGTTGTTGAGTTGTTGTGATATTTTGACATTTATAATGACAAGTCTTTAGAACGACCTAAATTGTGCAATACTTCTGCATGTGCACTGGCTTGTAAAGCCGACTGTGCAAGTGCGCATCCGCAATCCTGTTCCTTGCACTAGACGTTCTCAAGTGCAACGAATGGGTAATGATAATGACTGATGACGTTCTTGCACAGGCTATGATTGTCGCATCTGCTGTAATGAAAGCGCGTTTGTTTTATTATATTTTGCACAAGATTTCTATAATCGTGTTTCCTTTATTTATTAGTGGTCCTAGGGTCCCAATGCTGTAAAGTAATGAACTAATTTATCTTAGCTATGAACCAGTTCTTTTACATTATATTATTTTAATTTACAAGCGTTATCAAAAAATTAAATTACTATTATTACACTATTAGAACAGTTAAACGCTTGCCATCTCGTGCAGGTTTGAGTTCAAACTCTGCTGCAGGCTGAATTTTCGGAATCATGTGCGGATTAGAATTTGATTACGTCTTAACGGTGAAGGAAAACTTTGTGAGGAAACATGCACGCCTGAGACGGCTCCATAAAGTTCTTGGTGGTGTGTGTCCTTAGCACCAGGCCATCTGGTGGACTAAGGCCTAACCCTTCTCATTCTGAGAAAAGGTCTTCGCCCAACTGTGGGACAGTAATGGGCTGAATTTATTATTACTATTATTATTTTAGTACTCACTTCAACTACGTAGTAATTATTATAATGACATACATATATATAAATTATTAGCTTCTGATCGCGGCTTCGCCACGTTTTCCCGGGATAAAAAGTATCCTATGTGCTATTCCAGACTATAATCTATCTCTGTGCCAAATTTCATCCAGATCCGTTAAGCCGTTCTGGCGTGAAAGAGTAACAAAGATCCATCCATCCATCCTCACAAACTTTCACATTTATGATATTAGTAGGAAGGATGTTGATTTTTTATTAATATCAATCTCTGTCTTCTTATATTTTCTACAACATACACGCGTACTCAAGCAATTAATAAAATTTCCTTGCCGTTATTACACTTAATTACAAACAAACATCTGTCACCAACGTCATAATAATAAAATAATAAATCAATAACAATCTGACCGACCAACAATCGATCACTAATCGAATATCGCTTGACGACTAAATCGATAACCCTAACCTAACATTATCCACCATAAATAATAACATTATACGATTTTCTCGATGCTATCTCTGTAATAAATACATTTCAGCTGTTTTATCATAATGTAAACTATAAATCGATTGCTTGCAAAACACCATTTCCTTGGCTATTACAACATTTAATATGTACTAAATGTACTGTTTGTTTGTGGAGTCCATGTTTAATATTATGAGGCGATTGGAACACGAAATAATGTCAATAGTTAGGGCCAGTATACACGGTGAAAATTGCAACGTATGCGTCACCACTATTGTCAAAATTTCTCAACACGTTATAATAAATTAAGTGAACACAGCTCTATACAAAACCTATTAAAACGTGAAGAAAAAAATCTGTATGTATGACGAGATTTCATTCAAATAAGTATTGAATTGTACGTAACCCAACTTGTCATCCTTTTGTCCTTGTTCTTTTATGTTTGGGTTTGTGTCTTTTTCTCTTTCTCTCTATATCTCTATCTCGTCATCTCAAAATTCACTATCACTAATTTTCACTATCAACCCATGTATCTTTTCTCTGACCTATACCTGAAATGAACATAAAAAGATTATCACGGATTCCTTGTGTAGGACCAATATATTTAATCAGACTGAATATGGTACTCATCCAAGTACAATAAGGTCTTATTGCTGTAACAAAGACCATTACGTTTGTAGAACGGAAACGTTCTCATGTTTTCTGTTAACATAAGGAATGTTTATATTACAGTTATGTTAATTTCAATCTGTTATTTGTTCCAGGTAAACCGAGAGTTAGTCGAAACGACGAACAGTAAGCAAAACAAAAGCTGGATGTTTTGTTTTAAAAAGAACTGATTGCGAAACTGTGTGGTCTTACGTTAAAAAGGACCACCCTGTTGTTCTTGCCGTGGATGACAAAGAGACCACTGGGGATGCGTTTCATTAGCGTAACGAAGAAATATAATCACATTTGTTAGAAGAAATTTTTAAACTGTCAAACTCTTCAAATGCAATAACTAACATTATTAGTGTCGAAGCTTTATCATTTCTGTTGTTACAAAATCTTGTTTGCAATAGCAGCTGATTTTCGTCACTAAAAATAGGCTACATCTAAAAAAAACATCGCCAGTACCATCCGAGTGCTTGCCTGTTACATGCCTAATCACCCAATTAATTAAGTCGTTTTATATCTATAGATTATTGACACATGTCTGACATAAGTAACCGCTAATGATGATTTGGCCCATTTGTATGCAACCAGGATCGTCAATGAAAGTGTGTGGCGGCGTTAACACTGCTACGTTTTTTGTACAAGTGTACGTTCCTGTTTTTAAAATTAGCATTACCGCTTGTATTCAATAGGGAATATGCATGTATTTTTTTTATTTGCTCAATAAAATATTTATAATCTCTAGTAAATAATGGTGAAAGAATTTTTAAAATATCTTCAGCAGCGATAAAGTTATAAAGCATTGAAATGACGAATTAGAAAGGTCCGACGTGTCATCTGACGTCAAATAACATCACGCCCATAGAATTGCCATAGAAAACAGCGATTTTTGCGAAAGAGACAGCAATATTCTTTTAAATTGATTATATCTCGTTAGTTTTTCGATCAATTTTGATTATGATTTCACTAATGGTATGATATGTATGTATTTTTTTCGATTAACTGGTTAGATTACAAATATTTTTTTCATCATATTCCCTATTCCTCCAGCTTTATATCTGGTAGAACTTTTAAGTTAAGATAGTTTTCAGTAGCAATCCAGAGTTTCGAATTGTGCCAATAGATGGCAATAGGCTTGCCTCATATCAATAACAAACAACGGAAATGAGTGTGTATCTAACATTTCGAGGAATAAAGCCGTGATAATATATTATGTGAGTATGGCTTAATCAATTAGTGTTTAGCGTAAAGCTAAGATGTAATGTATCACCTTTCAACCATTGCTTCTTTTGTACTTGTAAATTATATATCGATTTACTAAATCTTATTATCTTTTGAAACGAATGAATGCGGGTCTACCGTGTCAGTACCGTCAGCTAGTAGATTAAGTTCGAGCTTAAAATGTTTCTTCATCATATCGTTCGAGAGGGATCATCATAATCAGGAAAATATTACCACGGCACCTCTAACTTTAGGTTCTTGATTTAGTCTTGAAATTCATTGCCAGAATGGTTATCCATTGCCTTCGGCATAACGCTATAGACCCACGGCTTAACCAAACGACTCACGAACATTTCAAAAAGTGCACTGATTTACACTCGTGTTACCCAAACAAAAGTGTACCGTTTCTCGAAAGCCGTGTACACACGATCCTTCATTTCTAACGGTGTAACATAACGCCGTGTGTTGTATTACAGTCACGGTACAGCGCCCTAGCTTCCTGGACCCGCTTCTGGATATTTTGTTGCAAATATAACGTTAGCTGTTAGTTTGTTTATTAATGGTCCAGGGAAATTATAGTAATTCAATATAATTTAAACTTCTTGCTTAGCTTAGGGCTTTGGGTATTTAGCAGACGGAGCAGTATCCGGAAACCGATGAACCACCAGATAGGCCTTTTATGATACCCGTCTTCCAAAGATGATCTAAATCGGCCATACACATGTCTATCTGTAGAAAGTGAAACATTCGCTGAAACATTTGGGTCTGTAGCAGCGGCATCTGTAAAAGCAGATCAATAAGCCAAAACTTTCAAATAAATTATTTCAGCTTCCATAGCAACGTAAGTTCTTTTTCAAGAAAAAATACCTCAATATATCATGTTCAGCCT
This sequence comes from Shargacucullia verbasci, assembly GCA_947562105.1. Lineage (NCBI taxonomy): Eukaryota > Metazoa > Arthropoda > Insecta > Lepidoptera > Noctuidae > Shargacucullia > Shargacucullia verbasci. The sequence goes on from OX387284.1 coordinate 2,230,573, forward strand.
CAACAAGTAAAACCATTGCCGTCAGTCCATAATTTACAAGTCGATGTCCAAAACCTGCTGATGAAACACGCCGCGAAACTAGTAGCCTCGTCATATCCAATTTACTTGACGCCAGTTATAAATTTGAAATTAAATCCCACACTGAATTAACATTTATGCTAACAGGGTGTAGGTCCTAGACCTCCGATCCGTAATATGTTTATGCTTAGCTGATCTATATGGACATCCTGCCATCATCCATTCAAATACTCACCTTATATTTCACCGCTAAGATTGAATTTCGTTTGGTCATCACCAGCAGCCGTAACTTCTATACGCGGAGTCCAATTAACAATAAAATTTACGATGACATTCAACAATGGACCTTATTGTTTGTAACAAGATTTAACTTTGATTTTAGAGTTGGATTCTTGTTACTGCTGTTACAATTAGGTTGGGAATGGTTTAGATGCAATTGAAAAGTGTGGACATAATTTCCGTTTTTAATCTTGTGTCTAGTCTTGTTTTAATTTCATGGAAAAGTAATTATTTTATTTTTAGCTTCAGTTTATGACAAGGTCTGAGATAGTATCTAAGGTACTAAGTCCCGATTACATTAAATACTAAGGGCTTGGGTAATATGCTATAAATATTTAACGATCATCAATTCGAGCATTGTAATTTGGTAATATGTTTTCGTGTGATTAGATTTATGATACTACAGCTGTTCGAATCAACCAAACTGATATTTTGCGCATAAATAGCTTTCGCACTATTGACGCGATCAATCAGTTAATTGAACAACAATTGGGCTGCTAATCTTAAAAATATGCATATTTACTACATAAATGATATGACTGCAATGCCTTACGATAATTATTGGTATTATGAGTGCTCTAATTTAAAACATTATATAGTTTGACATAAAAACAAAGTTCAACGTTTATAATGAAATCATAAACAAGAAAATCCACGGAATCCAAAGCAAAAATCTTCGCTTGAATTTTTGATTTATCAAAAGCGTCCTTAAAATCCTTCACTTCAGCCACTATACCAGGTTCTTTGATCAAAATCCGAAGCAAAATCTGGCGATATCAAAGGAGGTACACTCAGCCAACAGCCATGGAGGGCCCTCGAGAATTGCAAACAAGTGCAAGTCAGCTGTAAATTATGCAGTCCGCTTTTATCGTCCTAGTTTTGAAAAGGCTTCGATGAAATTTACTGAATTTTGTTGGAGAAACTTCTGTTTACACGTTGGTTGAAGTTTTAGTGTTAAGTATTGTGCTTAAACTTTAGTAACAGAAAGTTGGTGTGAATTTTTATTAAGGATTTTCTGCTATGCTGCTGCTATTAGCTGATAAAGTTAGAAATACAATGAAACTAGATTTCTATATAATACTTATTGTATATTACGTTACACTCGTTAAGTTGACTGTTATTAACACTTTTTTAAATCTGACTTCTTTTTATTTCCAAATTACCAAAGTTAAGTGTTTGCGAAATTAAAGCTCGAGAACTTGAGCAATAAATCCAAACAAACGTTAATCACAAAATCGATTCTAGAAAAAGTAATGGTCCCAAAGGGGTGTTGAAAAGTAGGGGGAGGAGTAATAAAAAGTTTATAGTATCTCTAAAGATTTAGACTGGAGACTGTTGCATCTAAAAGAAATGATTGAGCCAGTTACTCGGGTTCTTAACATTTTATGGTGCTAGGTGCATGTTGCATGCGTTAAACAGAGTAATTTGTGTGTCGTTAAACGTAGATACGAGTGCATTAGCTGTTGTGAGGGTAAAATTAGAAAAATGTTGTCGGCTTAATGAGAATGAGGGTACACAGACTAATAATATGGACAGCTGCATGTAATTGCTAGTGGTTAGAGTCTAGCGAGAGGAAAGGATAAAAGAAGAAATCTTGGTTGTGTTGTGACTGTAGTATTTTGTTCAAACTTTTATTCTTTGTTCTACATGAAAAGAGAAACATGCAATTCTCTTTGGTAGCATAACCCAACAAGTTATTACACCTTAGAAATGCATGCCTGAACAGACATGAATATGGATGAAGCGAAAGAGGTTTGTAAGGACCGTAGCAAATATTCCTCCATAAATATCTAACGCTTTGGCGTGAACTGCATGCATTTATATTACTTTCGATACCGTAACTTCGGCTTATAAGGCAAAACCAGCTTCAGAATTAAGTACTGTTTCATCACACGCAAAGAAATCCAAACAAATAGAATTAACTATGACTCACAGTTGGAATAAAAACATGTTTCTTAATACTTAATTAACATGGACATTTTCTTGCGTCAATTAGACTATCTCTCCTTATCTATTCAATGAAGGACCGGTTAAAGAACATCTTCAATCCCGTTATGAAAATACGTGGTTCTGACTAAGTTCTTCTTAGATCTTACGATAGGGCCAACGATGGTACCTTGAGGAACGCGATGTGAATGCATAAATTGTTTGTCTTTGATGTTATTTATAGAGTAGGAAGTTTTTTTTTAAACAAAATGAAAAAGAGATTACATTGCAGAGAAACGGCGGAAATTAGTTTTGATAAGGATCTATGGTTGTCTTTTCGTGACATTGTACTTCAAATGCTTTTGTTACGGCAACCATAACAATCAGTAATATAAAAATGATATCCCCTCCCATCTTTATCACTGAAGTAGTAAGCAAAGTTCAATGTTCAAGTAATGCTCCGGTGACGATGTTAGATCCCGATCTGATAAAAGGGCTTATCGACATTCATGGGGCACATCCTCTATCAATATGCATATTAATTTACATTCTTGGTAGTGGCAGGTAAGCCTATCTATTTTAATTTCAAGATTTCTAATTTTACCTAATAGAGCTTTTAACCTAACTTTAACAGCATCTATAGTAAATACAGATTTAACCAGTAATCTCAAGATAGGACTATCTAGTAGAAAAACTAGACAAGTTTTTCCAATTCCGTTACCTAGATACAAAAACGGGTGTGTGGACCACTGGAAAGTGCGAGCAAAGAAAAGAAAAGCTATATTTTGATAGTACGTGATGTTTTATGAGAAAGTCTTCTGGGAAATCACACTGTGATGGTCACTGAGTTATAAGATGTAGCGGTTTTTGAAGTGACAAACGAGTTAAAGAGATAGAAGTTTTTAGACCAACAACACGTTTTTGTACAGATAAAGATTAAGGAATGTGAGATTCGTCGGCGTTTGTTAGATAATATTCTTAGAAATTCATCTTTTGGTTGTTATTAAATTATTGTCTAATACACGTTTATTAGTCAGATATGTTTTGTTAGTCCAGCTTTACAAGTGGCATTTATTATACGGCAGATTGTGGGTATAGTGCAATATATTATAGATAAACTATCTATAAGGCACTTAAGTACTAAAAGATGACTTAAATCCACCAGTGAAAGTCTATAGTAGGTAGTCATTGAAATTTATCGGCCACCGTTCACAGGCTCCGAACTATTTTTTTTTAAAGATAAATTTGTACTGCTGTAATCACAAATCATATTCTTTACAATACTCGTTCTGAGTACTGTAAAGGACTAAATCAAGTTATTAAAATAACAGTTCACACAAAAATGTATAAAGAAGTCGCAAGTACAGTGAGCGCAAAGAAATGCAGAGTTTGACACTCCACGAAGTTGTATATAAGAAAGTATTCTTGGAAAACACGCTGCGATATGTAACACTTGCAAGTTAAGAGATGAGGCGGCTTTAAACAATGTGAAAAATTCTTATAATGGGGAGTAAGTGGCAATAGTATTAACAAATTGGTTTTATAAACATGTTGCCTGTTATGGACCATGTTAAGTCTAAACCTGTAAGAATATTTTTTTAAATATTTCTGTAATATTAATAGTATTCAAATTAAACTTTCGTCAATCAGCCACATTTCAACGCATTTCATTTTTATATACATAGTTTCCTCCTGTAAAATAAGGACACATCGCTCATTTGTACTCATCAAATTAAACAAGCGTTTAAATAACAAGTAAACTAGCCATATTGTACTGTTTTAGCTCATCATCACTAGCCTAGAAATTTAAGCTGGTAAGTTGGAAATTTGCTACTGCCACGTTTCAGATATCAAAGCTTTCAGCAGCAGTCTACGAGGCTGGAAATTGCTTGAATCCTCTTATAATTCATCTGAAAATTGGAAGTTCGAACTTATTAAACGCACCCGAAACACAGGAGAAAAAGAAGGGTTTTATCACTATTCACCGTTTAACTATTCACCGTTGTCTCGTTCATCTTGGACCACCCCAAGTATTGTATGACAGAAACGTGATGCGTGAGATAATGCGAGTGTACGTACATAAACAGAACGCATGTCCGTCCGTGTGTAATAAAATCACTGACTGTATGACGTGGAACAATGCACTTTTGTCATACAAAACATGTTATGTATGGCGTAGTGTCAAGGACCTAAGTTAAAGTTAAGTTTCGGCTCTCGTGACGGGTTAAATCGGTCAGAAGTTCAATTTAATTATTTTGCATTCAGATAAATAAAGTATGAAACGAAGTAGCGTTTTATATAGCTGTCTATCCTCATGTGGAAATATCATAATAATAATTATTATATTTATAAATTTAAAAAAATATGTAATTAAATAAATAAATATAATAATAATTTCAGGATAATAATTAATAATAATTTCATTGTAATTTATGTGGGGATTTAGAAACCGAAGCGTCTCAAGCAAAGTTTACGAACGTTTGTAAAACGTTTTATGCAAATTATGAGTACTCCAGTACAACAAAACATCGAGGGCTCGCGTGTAACAATGTGACGATTTGCACATGATTAAGAACAACAGATGTGTGTCCGTGTTAGACATTTTCATTGACTTTTTATTTAGTTTTCTGTTGTGATATCTTAATTAAAATAAATGTCAAAAGACGGATGGTTGATGATACTTTTACTTTGGTAAGTAACGGTATTAAACGGTAGTATTTTAAGCAGTTGATGACAAAAGCGAATCCAATACCGGTATTGTATTTCAAATTAAACCCAACTGGTTCTGCATATTGCATCTTTTATCTGTTTGTCCGCTTTCAATCAAGTTTTCCCGACATAAAAACGTGGGCGTGTATGCACACAAAGTAAAACTAACATGTTTTCTTTACACGACCTAGTTACGACATCCAGTTAACAAAGACCTTCAAAACAATTAGTACTACTTCTATAAATAGGTCAAGTTATTATGGAACTAGTGTCCAGTATGCGGAGAGCTATTAATGCTATCTTTAGATTTGTAATGACAGTTCACGCTATAGTGGTCGTCATCGTAATATGAACACTGTAAATTAATTATCGAGTGTGTATGTTCAAAGAAAATGGCGTGTGAGTTGCTTTCTATTCAAGACATCAAACATTTTTGTGGGCTGTTTGATCAGCCGTCAAATACGTGATTTGGGTTTCAAAATGTTTGTACGCACTGTTTCATTTTAGCGCAGTGTTTTTGATGATTTGAAAGAAGGGAAAATGGAAAGTAATTATGTATTTTAGCACCAAGACATTTTGTCACTTTGACACTTTATCACTCACGAGTAGTGATGAGTGACGAAGTCGTGTGAGCATTTGCTCTATTCCTGTATTTTGACTGAATAAAAATAATCATACAATAATTCAAAGGTACGTTTGACCCAGTGGCTAAGCGATTGGATTTCTACTGTACCAATAACAAATTCGATTCCCACTCGAAATAATAATTTTCCACAGTGGCGGTGTGTATGTGACATGTATGTTTATAAACTGTACCCACGGTACAGGAGACATATTGTTTGGGTGATGTATTTTTAAAAAGAAAAATAATTCTACTTGCTTTTGGTTTCAGTTGGACTGGGTCACTTTTTGAGTTGATAGTTTAAACTGTAAGTGTATTTTGGCAGCGTCAGTACGCACATCTGATGAGTAGCAAAACCGCTAGTGAGTGAGGTCTGGATCCAGGGTCATCGACCCGTTCTCCCGCTGATACCTTGGGAAATATAATTTTTTGTCAATGTCCTATGTCGAGCAGTGTATTGTGATAGGCTGATCGCGAGTCCCTTGAAAAAGAACTGATCTCCGTGCGATAGCCTGATACATCAAGAACTTAATAAATGGTGTGAATATAAGGTAGATACAGAAGCCATAAAAGAAATCACCTCCTCGAAATATAAAATACAAACAAGCCATCCATCAAAATTCGACCATCAAACATGCGTATACGCAATATCTTTTTATTAATCAAACACGTACAGAAAAACTGTATAAAAAAGCAAAGACGTTCCAGCCTGGCGCCACCGACGTAGTAAAGCAAAAAGTTTAAAATATAAAAAATATTATGTGATTATTAATCCTGAGATGTTGAACTGAACGTTGTTAGGGTTGACAACTAATTAAATATTATAAAGAAAGAAAAAAAAGAAAGAAAGAAAGAAAATGTATTTTTATAGCATATGGATACACACGATTGTGATGAAGATAAAAGAAAGAAGTTATACAGTTACTAGCTTCCGCTCGCGGCTTCGCCCGCGTGGTTTACGAACCCGTACATTTTCCGGGATAAAGAGTAGCCTATGTGCCATTCCAGACAATAATCTATCTCTGTGCCAAATTTCATCAAGATCCGTTCAGTAGTTTTTGCGTGAAAGAGTAACAAACATCCATCCATCCATCCATCCATCTTCACAAACTTTCACATTTATAATATTATATATATATATTAGTAGGAAGTAGGATCTGCTAGTCTACATTAAGCATTGATGAAGAAGACAAAGTTCAGTTTTTAAATTCAAATTTTAAAAACGTCAAAATAACAATGCCTCTCATTAGAATATATGTATATTTGCGCAAACGCAATTCTAAAATATTTCAAGGTTATTACAATCAAGAAAATTATTTAATTTAGTACAAAAATTTTGATTTAAGATGAAATAAATAGATTTGGAAGGTTAACACGCGAATCCGCAATTACCTACCTAGATCTTTTGTGTACATAGGTACCTACTTAAATTACGTGAAAAAAAAAACTAAATACATAATTCCAAATGACTGGAACTTTGCCTACCTAACTTCTTTATACGCTCACGCAGATAGGCGTTAAAAAATGATATAGTTAAATTATAAGTTAGTTGTAAGTTACTTTTATAATATTTGTTTATATTAATAAATTGTTCTTAGGAAGTGAAATGTTCACTAAGTGAACATACATACAAAAAAAAATAAAAAAAAACTTTGCCAATTTAACTCGTCCTCGTTGTGGCTGGATTTTACGTAATTCCTCACTTCTATGTCCTTTTAAATAAATGTGAGATAGACTTCAATAATAATAAATTAATGAAAGACATCAATTTACATTTTCTAAGTGATAAATTAATTTGCTTGGTCCTTCACCTTCAACTTTTCCTATGCAAATAAATCTCTTCTCTCAGCACAGCCCTACTGAAACCGGAATATGAGGTGGACACTTTAATATCCTGCGCGTGAGATCGTGTTGTGACCACAATGTCAAGGCGTAAGGAGGATTTTCTGAGATTACCTTCAAGCTACTCGCCTCTGTACACTGTTCTAAGGATAGTTGCTGTCTCGCTTTACTGTAACGAAATAACAGAGACAGGTAACTTGTTAAACGTTCACGGATGATTTGTACAAGAAGTTGTTTAGATTAAATAGTATTATTTTCAATTCTATTGAAGATACCGAGTTATACGTAGTATAGTATAGCGTTACTATCAATGTATCAATATTAAAAAAAAAATACTTAGATGATTAGCTTAATTGAATCGGATCATTTTTCATCCGCGAACGAAGGCAGTCCACTTTTTCCCCAACTGATGGAGCCTCTACCACATGACTCACGTATCTCGAGGCTAATTTGTTATTACTCTTATTACCGGCGCCTGTTTCTTATAAAATTTGCATCCATATTAAATAGTGGCTGAAGGTCGAAACACTTACCTTCCGGATCTGTATGAAGTCTTAATTAACCGATCTCTTCCTTGAAAGCATATTGTTTTTGGTTGTAATTTAATTTAAGAACGATTGAGTTTTTTTAATTTTCGAAAAATTTGTATGTAATTAATTTATATATTTACGAGTTCAATATAATGTCCCCGAATGCATCAATCTGATTCTTGGTTGAGTTTTTGTATGATTTTTACAACATACCAAGAACTTTTAAAAGGAAGAAAAAGTCTGCACATGGCTGTGTTACTTGTTAATTTAAGAATTGGATTTTTTATCCCTTGGTAGGTCTTTCTTAATAGGTATTAAAAAACATTGACACGGGCGTTTTAAAGTCAAAGATTTTTTATTGCAACTAGGCCTTTTCAGACACTTTTAAAAAGTCGAGGCTCTAGGCGCCTTTTCTATGACTAACTTTGAGAAAAAACATCGAAAGAAACTCAGGGGTCAAGGTCTATAGATGTGCGAACAATACAGAGCAGCACCTGGAAAGGCTTTTCGAGGCATCGGTTATACGTATCAGGCTTGCTGTAGCTACTTGAAAAGGCATATTTTTGGTTAAACGATGCAAGGCACCTACTGTGGATTCAAAACAAAGTGGGGGTATTCAAGCCCTCTGTAACAATTCTAGTCTAAAGATCATAAGTAAGCAAAATAGTGTCAGGTTGCTAATGTGCTAGTGTACTTAATGACTCGAGTCCGCTTTTATCCATTGAGACTATTGTTTTGTTTGAAAATGCTGTTGGCAAAATCCCCTATAATCTGATAAAAATCCGTTAAAGAATAAGTACTAGTAAATTTCTCTGAAATGCGACAATTTCTATACTTTTTAAATGGCTCCCTTCAATTTGCGTATATTATGGCAAACAGTTACACTCTTTTTCATACCAATAAACATACAAAGCATCACGCCTGTATTCCCCGAAGGGTTAGGCAGAGGTGTACTAATATACATCCACATTTCGCCAATGCTGTTATTGAGTCCTATGTAATAGGGGGCGAGCCTATTGACATCTTCCAGACTCCGTGCTGCTACTGAAAATTTGCATACAGAAAAAACCAATAACACTTTGCCCGACCCGGGAAACGAACACAGGACCTCTCGCTCTGCATTCACGCTTACGACCACTAAACCAATGAGTCAGTGAATGTCAAATAAACACCTGATACGTTTTTTTTTTTTTAATCCAGTAAGGAATTTACTACGGCCAACTATTTAATATAATAACATTTATTTACATCCATATTTGGCGTGGAAACAAAATCTTATTCTTTTTTTAACTTTACGCTGCTGATGCTGATACGATCTTAATACGTACCACTATTTGTTGTTATGTTTTAGGGTTCCGTTGTTAATGAGGTAAACTGAAGCATTTTTTTTCTTGTTGTGTCAGATAGACTAGTTGGTGTATGATCTGGCGGGAACTTTAAAAAAGAGCGCTTCAGAAAAATTTTCAAATTCCTTTTTTATTAAATATTTCCTAATTTTTTGCTTAAAAGTTAATTAAAATAACAGTACTAGGTGTGCAAACCTGTAAAAATGGTAGGAAACGAGGGGGGCGGGGATAACCCGCCCACCTCACATAAACGTCCTCGGCCTGAGGCCGGAGGCGGAGGGACAGACATAAACATGGATGGCGGCGGCGGTGAGCTTGACTATTCTCCATATATTAAACCAGACTATAAGAGACTTTACCCAGAAAATGCCACATATCTAGATTTTAAAGTGTTTATTGAAGCTACCAACAACAAGGATAGAATAGGCAATAAGAGCCCTATCTATCTCAATCATATATTTTCCAGTGAAATAAAAGGGGTGACGGCTATACAACGAATAAACGCAAATAAAATAGCAGTAATATTTAAACAGTATAATACGGCCAATAACTTCATTAACAACACCACTTTTCTCAACAAACATGGCTTGAAAGCCTTTATTCCGGCTGCGCAAATAGAAAAAACAGGTATAATTAGATTTGTACCAGCAAATATTTCCAATAAAGAATTATACACCAAACTTACATCAATATATGAAATTATAGCTATAAGAAGATTCACAAAAAAAGTTGGGCAAGAGCGAGTAGGACTACAAACAGTAAGCATTACTTTTCTATCGAATGTACTTCCAGACAATGTACAATATGATTTGTTTTCATACCGTGTTTTTGATTATATACCCCCATTACAGCAATGTTTCCGTTGTTTTAAATTCAACCACTCTGCTAGGATATGCAATGGCAAACAAAGATGTTCCATTTGTGGAGGTGAGCATTTATATAAAGAATGTGATAGACCAACAGAGATCTGCTGTTGTAATTGCAGCGGGCCTCATCTTGCAATTTCTAGATTATGTCCAATTAAGTTAAATAAAATTTTAGAAAAGAAAAATAAGATTACTTATGCAAGTGCTACATTGACGAAACAACACATGAGTGATAATATTGAATTCCCACCTCTGCCACCTCCAAAAATTAAACCAATTGACACTGTTAATAAATCTGTAAATAAGCCTGTATATACATCTGTAAATAAGTCTGTATCTGTAAATAATCCTGTACATAGTGTAAATAAATCTAAAGATGTCCCTCCTAAGGTAGACATCAAAGCCCAAATAGTTGCCAACAACGATGTACTTATGGCCCTGGTACAGACGTTGGTGGAACTGGGTAATAAGGGAGATAATACGCCTACCACCGTAAATAGTATTAAAGAAACACTACTTAAAAATCTCAAGTAATGGATCCAAGTCACACACTGTCTAAGCTACGTATTGCTCAGTATAACATTCAAAGTGCTAATAGTAAAAAACCCTTATTGATTCAGTTCTTACAAAAACAAAATGTTGACATTTGCTTACTTAACGAAACATGGTTTAAAGACAATAGTTTTAGAATACCCGGATATAACATTTATAATAAAAATTCCAATAACACTCATAATGGTGTAGCAATACTGATTAAACCATATTTAAAGTACAAAGTTTTTAACACTAGATTTTATGAAGACATTCAAACTGTTGCTCTGTCCTTAACTACTGTGCATGATAGCTTGACTATTCTTTGTGTATACTGTCCTCCTTCTAGTGGGCATATACGGATTAATAGACTACGTAATATAATTAATGATCTTCCAAAGCCTATATTTGTCAGTGGTGACTTTAATGCGCACCACATTGCATTTGGTTGTCTGTCCACTAAGAGCAGAGGTCAGGATTTATTTAATATCATTGATGACTTGGATTTATGTATTTTAAATGATGGTAGTTTTACAACTGTTAACAACCCGAGGCGAAATCCGTCTGCAATTGATGTTAGCTTTATTAGTGCTAACCTCGCATCAATATGCGAGTGGTCTGTACATGATGATTCCATGGGCAGCTACCACTACCCAACAATAACAGAGATTACACTACATATAGATAAATATCATATTAATCCCCCTGTTGATAGGTATGTATATAAAAAAGCAAATTGGACGGAGTATAAAACTATTTCCAAAACAATATTTAATGATTTAGTCCTAAAATTGTATGATCCTATTTCAACCTATAATGATTTTTGTTCTCGGTTAGATAATTTAAAAGATATGACAATTCCTAAACTCACTAAACCAAATAATTTTAGAAGCAGACCTCCAGCTCCTTGGTGGAATGACATTTGTGAAAAAAGTGTAACTGCCTCTTACAATGCATTGAAATTTTATAGAAGTGAACCCACTATGGAGAACTATCTAGATTACAAAAGAAAAGATGCATTAAAAAAAAGGACTATATCAGAACAAAAAAGAATAGGTTGGGATAGCTTATGTAACACTTTCAATAGAACTACTCCTATAAGTAAGATTTGGAATCTTCTAAAAATGTTCAAAGGTATAAAAGCTGGCAATAAATCATATAAAGATGAGTTTATTTCTCCATTTCTAGATAAATTATCCGACAATTGCAATTTAAAAGATGCTGATAGTTTAGGCAATATTTTCGAACTAAATAATGATAATCTAAATTCCAAATTTTTGCTAGATGCTTTTACATGGTCTGAATTTAAAATGAGTTTGTTATCTCGGAAAGACACTACACCTGGTTTAGATGATTTCCCCTACTGTATTATTAAAAATTTAGATGAGTCTGCACAAAAAATGTTTCTAAATATTCTTAATTTACTTTGGCATTGTAAATGTATTCCACAATCATGGAAAACACAATGTGTGATTCCGATACTCAAACCAGATAAACCTTCGGAGCTTGCCAGCTCTTATAGACCAATATCACTGTCTTCATGTCTTGGTAAAATATTTGAAAACATGATTAAGAATCGTTTGGATTGGTATATGGAATCTAACGGCATCATTCCACATGTTCAATATGGATTTCGTCGAGGGCGAAGTTGTGCAGACAGCTTCACTTCCTTAATTTTAGACCTGAAACATGCAAAGGATAAAAAATTACACACTGTTTGTGTATTTCTAGATGTTCAAGGTGCATTCGACAGTCTAGATCCAGCTATACTTGTACAAGTTATGTCTAGGTTAGGCGTACCTGGTCAGCTATGTAAATGGATATATAACTTTTTGAATAATAGAACACTCTATGTAAAACATAATAATACATTGTATGGTCCAAAAGGTGCATCTAAGGGTACAATGCAGGGTGCTACACTATCTCCTTTGCTATATAATATATACACAAGTGAAATCTGTAAATTTGTAAACAGTAATGTAGATATTTTGCAGTTTGCTGATGATATTGTTTTTTACAGTAGTAATTATAATGTAGAAATTGCAATTGACAATATTAACAGAGCCTTGTCCCAACTATTTCACTATTATAATGATGAGCTACATTTAAAAATTAACCCCTCCAAAAGCAGTGTTATGATATTTGGCAATGAGAACACAAATTCAAAAGTTATTTATAATGGAGAATTTATAAATCCAGTAAATTCAAAGAAATTTTTAGGCATAGTAATAGATAGGAATTTAACTTTTAAGGAACATATTAAATATATATCAAAGAATGCTCTTAAAGGTTTAAATATAATTAAATGTCTTGCAGGTGTCTCATGGGGAGCAGACCCGAAAATATTGTCAATTTTGTATAAAAGTATAGTTAGAAGTCATTTTGATTATAGTTCACTAGTGTATATAAATAGTACTCATGTAAATAAACTAGATCTATTGCAGAACAGGGCTTTGAGAACAATTTCTGGTGCAATGTGCTCTACTCCCATAAGGGCCATGGAAGTGGAGACTAAAATTATGCCCTTAATTTTGAGACGTATCCTACTTGCAGAGAGATTCTGTCTTAAATTAATTGCTGCAAATAACAGAAAAATAATAAACAAAATTGTACCTTCTGTAAGTAGAACTCCTGGGCCTCTAACAACAGGAGAAGATCTCTTGAATGGCAAATCTCCAACATTGTCCAAAATATTGCTGGAAACAGAAAATAGTTTTACTGGTATTAGAAAACAGTGCCCATGGCCATGTTACTCTTTCTCTTATCAGTGTATTTCACATCCCATCAAAGAATTGCAAAATCCCATTAATAATAATTTAGATATGTTGCAATTTTTGGCAGAAAATAAGAATTATTATGTTATTTACACTGATGGCAGTAGGGGGAGTAATTATGTGCGTGCTGCTATATATGATCCACATGCTAAACTCTCTCAAAGCTTTGTTCTGCACAATACATGTACTATATTCACTGCAGAGGCATATGCAGTTTATCAGGCTTTAATACATATTCGCCAAAATAACAATTGTAAATACTTTTTGATTGTCTCTGATTCACTGAGTTTGATAAAAGCCTTATCTAACCTTACAGTTTCGTTTAAGTCAAATTATATTCTGTATTTTATCAAAGAAATAATTCATCAATATTATCTTAAGCACATCAAAATTGCCTTCCTGTGGGTACCTTCTCACCGAGGTATCTCTGGCAATGAGATAGTTGATAAAACTGCTTATGAAGGTTATAATGCTGTTGATGTTAGAAACGCAATGGAAATTCCTATGACTGATTTCCTGCAATGTATTAATGAAAATATATATAAGTTATGGATAGAAATGTGGAAGAAAGACCAAGACATCAAAGGAAAGTGGTATGGAAGTATTCAAGAAAGATTACCTGTTAGACCCTGGTACAATAAATTGAAAGAAGCCAGCCGAGAATTTATCACTACGATAAATAGATTACGCTTTGGCCATAATACTGCACCGTCACACCTTTTTAGACTTGGCATTAATATAAACAATACATGCCCACATTGTGAATCCCAAGAAGGAACCATGGAGCATCTTATTTTTGACTGTCAAAACTTCTTGCTTGACAGATTAGTGTTGGCTAGTGAACTTAGTGATGTAAACTTTAAGTGCGATTCTTCATCCCGCCCGCCGCCACTTGAATTGTTATTAAAAAACAAAAACACTTACAAACCGATATATAAATATATTAAAAACACTATTCAAACAATATAAAAGTGAAGTGATAAGTACATAGTGCAGTGTTTCATAAAATAAAATAAGACTTGACTTAAAGGTCTTAGTTACCAGGTCATAAAATTCCAAAAAAAAAAAAAAAAAAACTAGTTGGTGTTAGAGGCATCGGGCATGTGAAAATAAAAACTTTTTCTGCGGACTTATCTAAACAAAAATAACCCTCCCGTACCTACACGAATATTCGCCTAAGACAGGGTTTCTCAAACTTATGGCCCCACGTACGCCTGTTAAAGTTCCTAAACTACTGCGAACAGATGGCCCCTCTCTCTCCCCTAATATAAAAAAAATAAAATACAGCTGTTTAAAAAATAGCAATCATTTATTTTAGTTACTAAAACAGAAAATAGTACGTACTAAGGAAAAGGCAAGTGTTAAAATTAAAAAGTTATTAATGTGATGGATGGGCTTGTTTTTTAGCGCAAATTGAGTCTATTTTCATATCCGTCGCGCACGTGCCATCATTTGTGTCGCACGGGCTTGCCAGCTATCCAGTAGCCATTAGGTAAATTATGTCGCGAACCCCCTACCATCAAAAGGCGAACCCCTAAGGGTTCGCGTACCCCAGTTTGAGAAACATTGGCCTAAGAGATGGAAATTTAGGAACTTTTAACTATAATTTTAATTAGAATACACTCTATAATAATGATAAAAAATTGTCGACTACCTAAACAACACGGAGGAGTGAATAAAAATTCAGTAAAAAAAAAAATGCAAGTTTAACTTCGGAATGAAATTTGAAATCACCGCGGGGCCCTATTATATGTGTGTTCCATATTTGGCAGTAGCAAACTAGTTATGCCGTATGCCATATACGGCAGTCAGCACAAATGGTGTAGGTCAGGCATTAGATAATACTTGATGGTAAAAACTGATGATGTGATCTGCGCTTTATGTATTATTAAAACTAGTCTGGCAATTAGAGATGTTAGCTGTGTGTAGATTGGCAGTTTTTTTAGTAATTCTGGAGGAAACAATCGTCACACAAAGGGTTTCATTATGACGTTTCTCAGTTGCCTCTAACATAATAATTATGCGAGAAGTTTTTATTTGTTGACCACAAGAAGCTTTCCAATTTAATTGGAAGGGGTTTTCCATAGATCTGGTTTTCTCGTCGACTAGACCAGAGTTTAGAGCTCAGTTAACGAATGTAAAATCACGTAGTACATAATTCCTTTTGTACAATCAATCTTGTACATCAAAATATCGTGCGCGCATTTGAGTTCTAATCTATGAAAACGCGCGCATGCTCACATTGTTTTAAGTTTTGTCTTAATGTTAACTATATTTGAGGTTAAGCCTCGCGAGACTAATTAAAAATCAAGTCAGAAAGAAAAATCTTCTTCACGGCACTTTTATTTACGCCATACAGCACATATCATCATCATCATCATCATCAGCCAGAAGACGTCCACTGCTGAACGAAGGCCTCCCTCAAGGGGGGTTTGCCATAATCCCCACGCTTGGCAGGCGGCTTGGGGATCGCAGTGGCTCACCGATTAGTGAGAGGACGCTGCTGCCCGTCCTCCGGTGTCTGGCCGCAGTTTTAAGACGTACCCGGGTCATACACATAATACAGCACATAACACCTCATTTACACCTCATTTTCATAATTAACAGATACAAAATCTCACGAGATCGTGATCAACAAATTCGTATCATACTGTGTTCATTAGTTTATCAGTGGAAGACGAACAAACAAGTGCACCACAGTGCTAAATCAGATCCATAGATCGTTAGCGCATGATTAACGACCGTGGGAATGCGCCTGCGCGCCTCTGGGAAAGCGAGATAGATCATGGATCGAGAATTCCGGTTTGGTGTACACGGGAAAAAGTTTAGGAATTTTAGGATATGGATTTGCAGGAACAGGAAGATTGGTGAAGCAATGTACTGATTTTAAGTTAATTAATTGATAAGAATTAGACTGTACTATATATTGAAATATTTATTGTTATTATTTGGGTAAGTAGTGTAGGCAAATATTATGTAGCGGACCTAGAACAATATTATAATTATAATAACGATAAAAAAGTTTCAAAGCATATTAAAAAAAAAACTATAAATATGCGTCTGAGACGATTAATCCCTAAGACAAGCCCATAGCGTGTGTGTAATAAAAATTACATAAAACAAAATGTATCTCCAAAACTAATTCCTCATAAAATCCAGACCCGTTTGCAACAATACAAACCTCACTTCTTTCTCCTATCCTAGCGTAGATAGATCGTTGTTCGGCACGATCGCTAGAATCGTGCGCGTGCGGCATACACAATTTATAGTCGGAATAGATCGCCGTCCTAATTGCATCGCACTTGATTTTGATTGTACACAACTGTTCTTGATTGGTGGGATCTTGATCTGTCTGTTCGTGTTTTTACGATCATTTTGCATCACAGAGAACTTCAGGCTATGTCAATCTTCATTGTTTTGTCTTCATGTAAAGCAGCTGTGGGTGATTCCTGGCCAAGATTAGGCTTTGCCTGTCTGCCCTTGAGTAAAGGCTAATAAAAATTCATCTTCTGTTGACTCAACACCAGTTATCGTATTTGAATTGCTCGTGCTGTTGAAGATTAGCCAACTAGCAATTGTAGTATCAACGATGACTGCCCAGGGTGCACCAGACGATCTCAAGGTTTGTGGTGGAAGTTCTTTCCCTGCACCCCACATTAAAATATTAGTAAAGAGGCTCCAGCATCATGTCTTACGCTAACATATTTTGGTCAGCAATTCATCGCAAAGTGCTGATGGTAATGGCAGCAGAGCCCCAAAGCCATTTGGTTCACCCAAACAACGTTTGAGAACATATTCCTATTGGAATATTTTCCTAGTGGACACACAAATTATCGGTCCATGATTTGTGTGTCCACTAAGAATAGAATTGTAGTAGGTACCATCATTATTATCAGAGCCTATATATAAATGGGTTAACTTGGGTCTGTACAGTATTATTTTAAAGCATCAATGTTGCAAAGAGACAAACAGGAGCCGTTGGGCGAATTACATTGTAACGAAGTATATCATGTATGCCTTTATTGTTCTTACCGATTGTTTGACGCCGTTATGTGTAGCTGTTATATGCATTGTATTGTATTTATCGCGTACCTTAACCACAGAAGCCATGCGGGCTCCTGTGGTAAACGAGTTGTTGTGGTTTGCATTGTGACGGTCAACGGAGGGACAACCCTCGGTGAATCACTACAGCACGGTGAATATTTATAAATATTTTTTGTATCCTTGATCTACTTGTGAGCTGTTAAGCTAGTGCATTTTAAATACTAGCTTTTCGCACCTAAAATATATGAAAATTGCATGCACCTGACTTGAGTAAACTTTTATAAAAAACGCTCACATACTGTTTTCATACATTTTGGCTTGAGGGTAACTATGGTAAAGATTAAGGTAAACTCGCACTTGGAGGAAAATTACTTCTGACAGTAGGACTCGAGAAACAGAAATAAATAGTTATTGATACAAAAGATGATATTACCCGCTGCTGAGAAAAATTCTTTCGTACGCGCCAGTACCCGTCTACTCGTCAAAAGCTTTAATGATTAACGGTGACAAAGTACAATAGACGTAGATGTTTACCAACTAATGCAGATGCTCATTACATCTCATTTGACATTCGACGCGCATCCTCCACGATCACGAACCGAACAGAATAAATTAGAATTTAATAGTAAAAGAGAAAGTCTAACAATGGCTGTGTAATTAGTGTTAGTTCGTAGTAACTTGAATCATTCCACCGTTATTAGGCCGTCACGAGTTGTATTAGTTTTCTGGTTTTATAGTGGTTTTTCGAGTTTTCGTAGTTTACTTAGTTTTCTTAATTGTGTTCATTTTGTTTGGGTCCAAATATGTGCCTTGTGGCATCCCCGCCCCTGACGACCACTACTTCTGCTGCCTTTGTAATCAGTTTGTTGGATATAGATCCTTTGAAGACTTCGTTATGTATTATACTTATTTTATGCAATCCAAATAAGGCAGAATATATGCTTTCTCAGTAATTAGGTCTGTTCAGGTTAATGTAGACGGATGTTTATGGAAGAAATCCCCAAGGAAATAGCACGCCTCATCCCCCTGGGGATGCTTAACGAGGTGAGACAGTATAAAGTGAAAGTATCCATTTTCTACTAGACACGCAGTATTATGACTCCATCTATTGTTTTAGTTTTCTGTTTAATTTTGGGCATCTTTATATCTCGCAATACACCCTGAATATATTCACAAATCTTTCCCCTCTCCACTAAAGATAGCCCACCACATTCCTCGTTTATCATATCGAGTTTATTATGAAAGTTAGCTTCAACACGGAGTCTGATCATAGGTGACACGACACGTTGAAACTAATCCTATGTCAGTCCAGTACACTTTGCGACTGCGACTAATCCAGTTAATTTGCGTGGAGGTACGAATATTGGATCGAGGAACTCGCTCACGTATGTCGGGCATATTTGTGCTGTTAGTCGTGTTTTAAGACAAAGACATCCACGGGCGGAGAAAGGGTGGCCTATTCTATAGAAGCTACACGACTTCGTCGTTGAGTGATGGATTGCTGCGCTACGTGTGACAGGTTCAATTCTCGCACGGAGCAAATATTTGGCCTGGATATTCTGGGTTTAGGTGTTTGTGCATGTAAATATTTTTGTTTGTTAATGTACCTACGATACAGGAATAAATCTTAGCGAAAGGCGACGCTTTTTTTAAGAAAATTAAATTTACATCTATCAAGTACATCTACCCAACATTACTTTTACAAACAACAGACGCTTTGTTGGAGTAATTTAATCAAATCACGTTCTATGTTCTGTATTAAATGTCTTGACACTAATTGGAACTTAGTCAACCCGAAATTAATCATAAGTAAACTTGATTTATGTTAGAAATTAAAAAATACAACATTTATAATCTGGATACATTAAAAACACTTAAAAGATTTTTTCCACTTAACTTTCAATTGTAGCGTAAATTCAAAGTAAAGGTGGGAAAGACTCCTTCAGACAATATTCATAGCTCCTCGTGAGTTGTGATTTAGCGCAATCCGTATCGAATCGCAGTATGAAGACTGGCAGCCGTACACCGCGCTCCGCCACACCTTGCGTCCCTATTTGCGTGACCTAAATTAACTATGTTGCTAGGATATTATACCTATAGATATTTGATATATTAATGTGAAGGGCTTGTCTGTAACTCTGAAATTAATATCGATTCTATCCTCGATATGCAGTTGGGGTTTATATCTGGCCATAGCAGTAATATTTTCTTTGTATATGGTCTTTTTTGTTTCTGGGCTTTAAAGACTTGAGATCGGAGCCGGCCCAATGAGCAGTAAAATGGCTTAGAGAGGCGAACTACAATCAATACAACAGCGCCACCTACCGGCTTCAACTATAGCTAAGGACCATCCAGGTTATCTTATAACTACAAAAAAACAAAATTCATCAAAATCGATCAAGCTGTTCAGAAGGAGAAGAATAACGAACACACGCACATCAGAACTTTATAGATAAAAATGGAACACACAATAATTTAACTATAAATATTACTACTAGCCTAGCGGTTGAATGCTTGCCTTCCATGCAGGAGGGTCTGCGATCAAACCCGGCCCGCACCTCTGACTTTTCGGAATCATATGCGGATCAGAATTTGATTATCTCTTGCATTTACGGTGAAGGAAAACATCGTGAGGAAACCTGCACACCTGAGAGGGCTCCATAAAGTTCACGACGGTGTGTGTAGTCCGCCAAATCGCACCGGGCCAGCGTGGTGGACTAAGGCCTACCCCTTCTCATTCTGAGAAGAGACCCTTGCCCAGCAGTGGGACAGTAAATGGGTTGATGATGATGATGATGATGATATTACTTCTATAATCTAATTTATAAACGTTTCAGTTTATTGGCAGTGGGGAATGTCTTTAAACATTTTTAAATCTATATTGTTATTAAAAATGAAGTAAGTGTTATTAATTAAGAAAATTGCGCAGAAAATTGGAAAATTTCAGAAAACTTAACGGCTATTAATTATTTAACTTCGCGCGTTTGATGAATGTGAATTTAACAGACAGTTGTTTTTTTTAAGACAAGACAGTACAACGTCTGTCGAGTCAGTTAATATATAATAACTAGCTGTGCCCGCGACTTCGTTCGCGTGGATGTCGGATCTTAACAATGTATTTTTTAGTGAGACCAAATGCACTTAACCCTATTTTTTTCGAACATAAAAGAATTTTTCTAAAATTAAAGTAAGCCTAAGTTACTCCTTATTACATCAGCTACCTGCCAATAAAAGTCCCGTCAAAATCGGTCCAGCCATTTCAGAGATTAGCCTATACAAACAGACAGACAGACAAAAATTGTAAAAATGTTATTTTGGTGTATGTACCGTATATATATTCATATGCGTGTAGTAAAAAACGGTTATTTCAATATTACAAACAGACACTCCAATTTTATTTATATGTATAGATTATCTCCATAAAATTGTCAACTGCGTATGTCATCTTCGATCGATGGAGCCTGATAGATTTTTATGTTTGATCTCTCAACAATGTCGTGACTTACTAAACATTTTAATAAAGTAATTTAGCACTACCATTAACGTAGGATATGTATTGAATTACTTTAATAGAACCGCTTCAATCATTTCGCTATGATGCTATGAATTTATGTGCTATACGCCAGGGTTATCAAATATATCAAAATAAGTTAATATTAATGTACTTTTATTTATTAAGAGTAATAAAATGTGACGACCTGGGTACGTCTTAAAACTGCGGCCAGACACCGGAGGACGGGCAGCAGCGTCCTCCCACTAATCGGTGAGCCACTGCGATCCCCAAGCCGCCTGCCCAGCGTGGGTATTATGGCAACCCCTCCCCCTGGTAATTCTACTAAGGTCCTATATAATCCTTAAGTTAAAAAACTCTTGCTAAATCGAAGGCTCGTTTTGCTCAACAACCCTAGTCTCAAAATTCCATAGATTATAAGACCGTGCGGTGTAGACAATTTCAGATATTTATTGCGTCGGTTACTAAGACTAGATAAATGCTAGTAATCTAGTTGGAGTAGGGCTCGATCGTACGCGTGGAATAATAGGAAGTGTATTTGTGTTGTGCAAATAACGAAAAGTGATGAATTGATCTTCGTGATGGTGTAGCGTTGAGATTATATTGAAGTCGATAGAAATTTTAACACAAAATGAATGAAATGATGAACGATTTAACAAGAAATGAGGACAAGCTTAGTATAAAGTAAATTGTAAAGTCTGTATAATAATAATGTCCTCTTGACTGAATTTCTGTCACGGCGGCCAATCTCATCGGAGATCAGCCAACTACGCAGGAGATATTATAGAGCTCAAGTATGTGCGCAAACACAGGTGCTCCCTCTATTCCTTCACTCTCAAAGTTCGATGGGACGGCAATCCGACACGATCGGAGAGAGATCAGGCGCAGGACCAACGGCTTTCCGAGGCACGGTGTGTATTTACATACACAAAGACCCAGACCTGAAACAACTATTTGTAGATCTGTGTTCGGGTAGAGAAGAAACCTTTAAACTAAAGGTAAATTGTCATATTATGGCCGTAATTGTTTCGAGATGGGTGATAATGTGTTTCAGGATCAAACTAACGTCACTAGGTGATGAGATAAATGATACATTGCAAACGGTCGCCGACACCGCATACAACAGATTTTGTATTGTGTTTACTTTGCATCACTTGACCCCGTCAAACCTCCCCGAAGCAAGGATCTTGGCAGCTTTAAAATATTAATATGTTCTTTCTTGCAATTAAAAGTATGAGTTCTTTCAACGTTCTTTCATTACATTGACGTTATGTACAATACGTGAAAAAGGGCGTCTTTTAAAACGAGATAAGATTCTGACATATCAATCATTTTTAAAATTATCATACCCTTTTTATTGTATCGGTTGTACGCTTGCATACCTTTGCATGAAGGGTATACGCCAAAAAAAGCCAAACTGTTACCAAATTCAAACTGTGAAACTTTTTTCAAAAAAGTATAATTCCAATTTTAAAATAAACAAGAGTTGACGTAGGTGAAACTCGGGTTTTGGGGTCAGTTTGACCCGAGGTTACCAGGACCTGCGCAGCGGGAGCCCAGTATCCAATGTCCATATACTTGGAAAAACACGAGATATATTTTGAATAGCTATCTCTCTGTAGTCTTGGCTTGTTTAACTTGCTACTGGATTATCATCGGTGTGTAAAGTGTCATATAAAACTATACCACTTCATTTGTCTCGTGTTTGCATGAGCGGCTGTTGAGCAAGAGGTCCTAGGTTTGATTCTCATGTCGGGCAATGTTATTGAGATTTTCTGAAATTCTCAGTAGCAGCCCGGAGTTTCGAGTTGTGCCCGGTAAATGGCAATAAGTGAAATGTGGCAATGTGTGGTGAACATAGGCCTAACGCTATGTTAAGGTACAAATAAAGACTTCAAATGAAACAAATATATATATATATATATATACATACACTAGCAGAAGCTGTTCAGTCCTAGGCCAATGCCGGTCCAATTATGAATCTAAACCATTTGGGGACCCACTTAAACTCACAAAAATTTCATCAAAATCGGTCGAGCCGTTTATGAGTAGTTCAATGACAAACACACGTACAGAAGAATTATATAGATAAAGATATGTGTGAAACCATAATTTCAAATTCAAAACTCATTCGCGTTAACGATACGGTTACGTTATTAGACGTCAAATAATTCGTGCGAGACCTACAGACAACTAGATAAAGTTAATTCGATAAGGATCGAAATTCTGTATGGTAGACAGAAGCCATTACGATCAGTTGTATTATACGAACAGATAAAATCTCGATTATTTTAAATAGCTAATGAGCCTTCGAAAGGAATTTTATAATTTTTATTTCCTTGAATATTAATTGTTATTGTTTTTTTTTTTTATATAAACAGGCTGTGTTTTGAATTCTCTGTTGTGAAGGCGCGGCGGTTTCCTCGTGATCTTTTAATTTTTGTTCGTTTTAAAATAACTTTGATATCTCTTGTAAACAGGTTTTTTTTTGCTTTTAATGATTTTATATCGCGTTTGGAGATTTAAACATTTTATTTTAAAGAAAAACAATAAACAGGGTATTATGTGTGACAGTTAAATATTTGTTACCTACGTACAAATCAATATAGATTTTGGGCTTAAGGAAAATGAATCAGTTTTTATTGAACAACGTTACAAACAAAGCGTTATTTTTATAAACTCTAACGCTATATTAATACTTTTTATCGAGAGACAACAGATTCTTTTTAATTAAATACTACTTTCCGCTCGCGGCTTCGCCCGCGTGGATTACGAATCCGTGCATTTTCCCGGGATAAAAAGTAGCCTATAGGCTATTCCAGACTATAATCTATCTCTGTGCCAAATTTCATCCAGATCTGTTTAGCCGTTCTGGCGTGAAAGAGTAACAAAGATCCATCCATCCATCCACCCATCCTCACAAACTTTCGCATTTATAATATTAGTAGGATTAAAGAAAGGTTGCTGTTGCCCGCGAATTTGTCTACATGTTTTTTGTACTTATTCTCTAATTAGAGTTATGCTGGAATAATAAAAATAAATCTACATCCTTCTCCAAGCTACTTCTATGTAAAATTTCATAATGATCAGTTCAGTGGTTTAGTCGTGATGAGGTAACAAACATACAGTTATTACCGCATTTATAATAGTGTGGATTACTGTATTAAACCCTAACAAAATCGCGCTATGTACATAGACTATTAATCTAATGTACCAATGAGAATAGTTATCTAAGAACTACTATCAAACGCGAATCCTCAGAGCTTTGCTAAGCGAATTATAATATTGCAACATCCACAGTAATCAGCTTAAAAGCCTTCACTGTATCCATACAATTGCATTATAAGTTCGAGTGGTATTGACACATTTAGCTAACTTTATATTATTCGGCATTTGGATTATAATTTGCGGAACTACAATTCACGCAAATTACGGAGACCAATAAGCGAACCATACCGTGGTAAAGAAAGAGTAGCCATATTATTTTATCAAATGAGGGGTCCCATTGACGGCACCGAAATATATTATTGTTTCTTATATGTATATGTTATGTATACATAGACCCGGGTACTTCTTAAAACTGCGGCCAGACACCGGAGGACGGGCAGCAGCGTCCTCTCACTAATCGGTGAGCCACTGTGATCCCCAAGCCGCCTGCCAAGAGTGGGGATTATGGCAAACCCCTTTGGGGGAGGCCTTCGTTCAGCAGTGGACGTTTTCTGGCTGATGATGATGTATACATCATCAATAAATTGTTTTCTTTCCATATTAACAGAATACATCGCTCCATCCTTCTTTGCGCGTTCTTTGTGCGTTCTCGTTTTGCTAATGTCTTTTTCTTATTCTCATTAACATGTAGACTCACCAGATAGCATACACAATAGTTAAACAATAGCTGTAGATTGAAGCTAAGTATTATATTATGATGTAATGTACAACCATTCTGTCAATTAATTTCAAGTGTCTTAAGTTAGAGCTACCGTGTACATTTTTTTCTGACCATGACGATACCTACAGAAGAAAAAAAAAAAAAAAAAAACGACCCCAGTGATCCTATTCATAGGTCCCCAACAAACATGAAATAAACGTATCAAACCCTTTCTTTTTAGTATAGGCTATAGTTATATTGTTTTTCCACAATAATTACCTATACTTTTTTTTTAATAATGTTCACCTGATTGATCAAGGTTTACTAAGTGGTCACATAATTTTCTGTCCGATTTTTTACCTAAAAAGTTTAGTGCCCGCTATGAGGCGCATGGTTGGCATAATGTTTGTAGCCCAATACTTCATTATAAAGAGACTTTTAATTGAATACAGATCGCAGGAATGATGAGTACGACCTATCTATAGTCAAGCACAAAGAAACGATTCATACAGAAATGTAAATACGTAACGACGCGATCAAAATTATAATCAATTCAGTTTATCATCACATTGATAATGCATGCGGTGTCGTGGAGTGCATGGCAGGCGAGTTATCGGATGATGACCCTGGCAGGGAGGGATTCAGATTATAAGAAAGAGAGATATTTACGAAAACTCCTCAAAAAAATCGCGCGCGTACTGCTATAAAAAAAAAATCTATGAATAAAAAACAGCAAACATACACATAAAGTTATTTACATTAAAATACCTGTTTGCATAATAAATAAAAATAACTTATAATTTGCTGAATGAGGAATAAAATATCCTTAAAACTCCGTACCTACTCGAACTGGCAGAATAGACGTCATCGGCTCAGTTGACACGAAAAAAAAAATTGGTAATGTCTGGGCGACCGAACGAGCTTACCGAGTTAGCTAGGTCGGAACAAAGTCTTTTTTTACTGATAACGATTTTTTTCCAGAGATCGATTTCTTTTTCCTAGCTAGATCGATTTTACTCGTATATAATAATATATCCAGCGAATTCAAATTGAGTACTTTAAACCAAGTTGAATGGCCACCAAAAATTGCACCAATAACAAATCACATATCTCATCCAAACATCAAAACAAAAATCTTTCCAAATATCAATTCAATAAATTGAGACATCCATAAAGTTATCAGATTGCACCTCGCGCACGCACCCCGGAGGTCGCATGCACCGTCCGTGCCTGCCGTCAAATGATTTATGCCGGTCATCCGAGCACGATAACTATTTATGGGGACACCAGAACAAAAGCTTTTTAACAGTTTTTTGCTCTCCGCGTGTGTTCGAAACTTCGAACAAAATGAGTGAAAATAATGTGATGTGCTGTAATATTTGCTTTTAATTCTTTATCTGTGTTGAGATAATCTCTTTGTAAATCTGTGGTCGTGGAGGGTTATAAACGTAAAATTGTCTCTGTTAGTATTAAAAGGAAGAGTATACCTATATTATAAAGCCTTGATACAGTTCAAGTGATATTAAGATTGTTTATTACATCTCTATAATAAAAAACGAAGTGTTCTCTAAATACCAAAAGCTAAAAATCTGGCCTAAAATGATGGACTGGCGTTGAGAGGTTAAAAGTTTGAGCCCCATCCGTTGCAATAGTAACGTGCCCCCCGCTTTTAGTACAAGCATATTCAAATGAATACTCGTATATACAGGTAATATTATTTATTAAAAAATCTGCTCTGCTTTACCCCAAAATCATTCGCTAAGCACAGTATATGGACCTATATCACTGGAGAGGAAACAGTTTAAGTATCTACTTAATACATATTTTAATACTGATATTCAGTTAACAGAGACAATCGCTATTTTTCTAAAAGAGACATTTTAAATAATGTTTCCTCTATTATTTCCTTACGAGGTCTAACTATCCGCTAGTTTTAAATAATAGATTATCAGACTACCGTTTCCGTTTCACGAAATATTAATTTATTCATCCTTTGTTCCAGGTACTTGGCGTTTCTAAGTAAAATGGCGGCGGATCGATACCAATGTTTTCCACACGGTGTCCAGGTAAACTAGGACAAGCCGAGCCTTAATAACTGATTTAGGTTTCCGGTCTGCATACATTTTAACTACAATATTGTAAGTTAGTGACCTAAAGGCGCGTACAGGCTAGCTCGATATTGCCTCGTCTCCAAACGTCAACGAACATCATGTTGTGTCTGAGGGATAGCCTAGCGGTAGAATTGTTGCCTTTCATACAGGAGGGTTGGATTTCGAATCCAGCTCATACCGCGGATTTTTCAAATTCATGTGCGGGTTGGAATTTGATTATCACTTATGTTAATGGTAAGGAAAACATCGTGAGGAAATCTAAGAAGGCTTCCTTAAAATTATCATTGATGAGTGTCCGCTTACCTGGTCAGTGGGCCTGTGCCCAGCGGTGGGCCAGCTATAATTGTATGCCAGCATTGTCGCATTGGGTACCTGTAAGGATGGTGTTGTACTATAATAAATAATGATAATTTAAGCCATAAATCTTAGCTTAATCTTTAAGTACTAACTTGGGTGTCTCACAGACGACGAGTGATTAAACAGTCTTATTTAGTCACCTTTGATGTTACGGCCCCGCCCGGTAGCTTCAGATTTCACGCGTTGAGACACGTTATTTAACAGTAGGAACATTTGTATTTTAAATAACTAATACTGTTATTGTATAACCTGTGATAGCCTAGCGGTTAAACATTTGCCTTCCATGCAGGACTGTCTGAGTTCAAACCCGGCCCGCACCTCTGACTTTTCGGAATCATGTGCGGATCAGAATTTGATTATCACTTGCGTTTACGGTGAAGGAAAACATCGTGAGGAAACCTGCGCACCTGAGAGGGCTCCATAAAGTTCTTGATGGTATGTGTAGTCCGCCAACCCGCGCACCGGGCCAGCGTGGTAGACTAAAGCCTAACCCTTCACATTCTGAAAAGAGACCCTTGCCCAACAGTGGGACAGTAATGGGTTAAATTTATTATTGTTATTGGTAATTTCCGCAGTCGTTTGAGAGACTTCACGTCTGAGAGAGGCTAAACCACCGCAGTTCTCAAAGGTTAATATCTCCTACCGTGGACCCACTATCTACAGTCTCTTATAAAATTAGTCTACATTGTTTTGTTACACAATGATATCTTCCGATGAGTTGTTTTTAATGCACAATGTGTACATAGATCAATACAAACATTTCCTAGAAGAACCCAGTGTGTGAATAAGGCTTTTTTTACCACAAAAGAAAGTAGTTTCTCATTTCACTTTAGACATGCGATTTTGATGAAGAAATTCATATTGAAAGACCATTGGTTGAGCTTATATATTAGGGCTATCATAGAAGGGTAAGCATATTAGCCAACGAGGACAATTTGGCGGCACAGGTTGGTGTAGTGGCTGAGCGATCGATTGTTGCGCTACTTACATGTCGCGCGTTTGATTCCCGGACGGAATATGTACTACTTACGGATAGTTGATATTCCTAGTGTGTGGCAACTTTTTATATTAAAAATGTAAGAAAAAAAAAAAAGGAAAAAACTGTTTCAAATTCCAGAGAATAATATTACATATTAATTCAAGAGAATTTTTATATCACAACTAGTTTTTGCACGCAACTTCGTCCGCGGACTTGGATCTCGAAAACAGCGTTACATAAAGGGCCGAACTATAGTTAAGAACCATCCAGGTTGGTTACTGTTGGATGGTTCTCTCAAAAGTAGAAAAAAAAACCTCAAAATCGATCAAGCCGTTTAAGAGCAGAAAAATTACGAACACACGCTCATCAAAATATTATATAGGTATAAAGACACTGCTCGACTTGGGTTCGATGTCCAGGTTAGGCATAGGGTAAGCTTGCGACTTCCAGACCAATGAGGCACGTTGCATGTGGTAAGATTGAACACCATCGGTGTCGCTAAGATAACAGACATTTATGACTTAACTAGCTGTTGTCCGCGGTTTCACCCGCATCCTAGGGAACTACATCATGTATTCGAATAAATAGTATCCTATGTGTTAATCCAGGATTAATCTGTCTGTGTGCCAAGTTTCATCCAAATCCGTTCAGTAGTTTTTGCGTGAAAGAGTAACAAACATCCATCTATCCATCCTCACAAATTTTCGCATTTATAATAGTAGTAGGATAGTAGGATATTAATGATATTCACAGATTAACCCAGCGTCAGTTTATGTGATGTACCACACATCAATATCACTTTGATGTCTACCGATGCCGCAAGAGAAAGCATAGGTACATAAAAATAAAGCGCTCAATTATATGCAAACATTAACTGGTGTATTCGTAATTATATTACTGCGGTCATAATAATTTTGTTTTAATGTCAATGCTAAACAAAAGGTGGGCAGGAAATGTTATGTGAACCCGTAACATCTGATGGGAAACGGAGCTTGACGACCGTTTATGATAAGTATGTGTCATCCGCTCTCTCTTGGGAACCGCGAGGTCTTGACTATGAATAGGGGAGTATTGCCTAGATAGTTGGGCCGTTTCGTCTCAAGCAAAAACACTTAGAATGAAATATATTATAGTCCAAATTTCAGGACAGACTCAAGCCTCGTAGCTTCATAGCTCACGCGTAGATCAGCTGATCGCAAGGTAAAGCGGCTCTTGGTGCTGTCACTTCTTGGATGGATGACCGTTCTTCTGTGTAAAAAACGGATCGTACCCCCTCAGTGTCTCAGAAAGCATGTTAAGCAGTTGATCCCGTGTGTCATAAGAATACCTATGAGTATGGTCGTCACGATGGAGATATCATGGCAATCACTCCGTGTAAAATATATTCGGCCAAATTTAGACCTCAAATTAGTAGAGAAATCCAGACAGAAAATAATTATTATCTGTCTGTAGTTGAACTTGGACTCATTATAATGAATCCAGGTTCAACTAGAGTTATTACGCCTATAATATGTTTATTATAAATTCAGACAAGGTAGAAAAAAATAATGAAAAGTGGAGAACAATTTATGTATTACACTATATTAACGATACATTAAAATATTTGTATGATCCGCACCGAACAAATATTTGTATGATCTACAGATATTTGTTTCGGGTCTGGGTCTTCATGTATGTGAATACACAGCGTGCCTCGGAAAGCACGTAAAGCCGCTGGTCCTGCGCTTGATCTCCCTCCGGTCGTGTCGGATTGCCGTCCCATCGGTTTATGACAGTGAAGGAATAGAGAGAGCACCTGTGTTTGCGCACACCCTTGTGCTCTATAATATCTCCTGCGTAGTTGGCTAATCTCCGGTGAGATTGGCCGCCGTGACCGAAATCGGTCAGGAGGACGTTATGACCTTATAAACAACACTTCGAAATATGGAATTAATACATGACACACACACCCTCCCGCCGCCGTACGACACGAAAACTCACTTAACTTTAATTATAATAATTACTTCATTAATTTACGTCGAATGTTTTCTTACTATACGTTTCCGTGTTTATAGGAACATGAAGTTAATTCTGTGAAATGAAATACCAAATAGCGCCGGTAATCACTTATTATTGTTTTATAAGTTACTAGCGACCAGCCCCGGCTTCGCACGGATAGCAGAGCATATACGCCTTCATTTTTTTCTATCGTAGTGTCGTATCAGCCTGTTACGTCGAGCATTTACTCGGTGCACGCCAGTTAAGCTCCCAGTCGGCGTGATTTTTTCCGATATCTTCAACTATCATCGTTATATTTCAGCCAATTTATACAAAACCTTAACGAATTATACACCCAAACCTTCCTCATGAATCACTCTATCTATTGGTGAAAAACGCATTAAAATCCGTTCAGTAATTTTTGAGTTTATCGCGAACAGACAGACAGACGCGGCGGGGGACTTTGTTTTATAATATGTAGTGATGTATTCACACCTATAAATATGTTAAACTGGATTGCACCCAGAAAAATGACTCTACGAAATTGTCATTTATGCATTAATTTAATACACCAACAGTTCACACATATAGGATTAATTCAAAATCTTAAGTAAGATACTTTTTCATGTTATAGATGAATTAAAGTACATAGGTTATAATAACATCATTTATGTGACGTATAACTTCGAAGTTTGCTTTTTATTATTATTTTTATTAAATCCTACGCTGTTTCACTCCTGGACAAAGGCCATTTGTCCATTCTTTGACTTCTCGTGATCACAATATTTGGCTATTTTTTAAGAAAGGCATCCACATTTTTTAAGAAAGGCATCCACATTTATCCCACAGCATTTTTTCCGACTCAAAGAGTAAGACCTCGAAGATATCCCTTCATTAACCCGTTAAGTGATGCAAATTAAACACAATAGAAAATCTATTGTGACTCGATGCCGGACGTCGCGTCTTTATGAATTTATCAAAAGTTAAAACACAGCCGTCAATTCTGTGACCCCAAACATACATACCGAGCATACTGATGTACATTGACAATAACAATATTCTAAAGGATAGAACAAATTACACAACAAAAAAAAACAAGAACCTGTTGTCCTGCCTATAGGTACACTGAAGAAAATTTAAGACAGGTGTCAACTTAAGAATAGCCATCGAAATAGTATGTCGTTAGGTTACTTTGTTTTTCTTTTTTAGTTATCAATATGTGTAGCATTTTATTAGATTTAAGTACGGTAGTTTGTATGTATAAATAAATGTGTAATGTAATAGATAAGTTTAATGTAACCTAGAATTAAGTAAATATTCGTATGCCTCTTACATTCGCGGATGTGCCTCGAATACCTTATTTTGTAACATCTACTGCACCATATCCTTGGCGAATAAATATCTTTATCTTTAGGGACTGGAGACATTATTTTGATGAGAATAGCCTACACTGTGCTATCGAGAATAAAACCTCACACTCAGTAGTAAACCCAACCACTACCGTTGTGTCTGCCTCGTAATACACATTTAAACATCCACAAATCCCGCTGCCCCCATCACCCACACCACAGCCCGGTCATGGGAACCGACAGTATTATTAATTAAGTATTCACAGTACACCGTACCTCGCCGGTGTGACAAAGGGCGGACATTTTGCTTGCATGTGTTAAGTTCTCTTTCACAATACTTAGTACCGCTGTCCTAAGTTAACGGTGCTTGTACTTTGTTTGGTGTTTACTTGGTTGCTGTGTGATGTAGGAGGTTTCGTTGCTATGTAACTAAATATAAAATATAAATTGTAACTAAAAGTAAAATAGACCGTGACCCCCGAGTTTGTTTCAGCGTTTCTTCTCAGGGATAGTCATAGGAAATGCCGACGTCATCTAGTGTGAAAGTGATTGAAAAATAAAAATTTTATTCGTTCGTATCCATATATGTCCAGATTTGATTTAACATGGGCTGAATTGATTAAGATTTCGCAGTTGATGGACGTATCTTGGAATAAAGTGACCCTCAAAAAGGTTATATAAAATGCGCTGATTAAAAATTCCATAATTGTAGGCCTAGCCTAGGTAGCATGAATGTTTTGATGTGTGTATCTTCACCGTATCGTAAACGTGTGTATGTGAATTTTGAATTGGAAATACTCGTTACTCGGTAATTGAAGACTTTATTCATATCTAAGTATGATACCAATTTTGTATCACGCAATAAATTAAAACAAAATCTTATAGGACAGTATTTTCGATTTAAAATTCACTGGCATTAACGTTACTTTTACGATTCTGTACGTCAAAATATTTCTGCTAAACCTACTTGATAAGCAGAGATGTGCAATAATACATCTCTACCTAACGTGGATTGTCCATTCTCTGAAAGCTTTCTCTTTCTCACCTAGAAAAATTGCTTCAATGTGAATAAAATTGTTTCAAAATATTTCAAATCTTTGATTCGCAGTACCTAAAGTTGTTTAGTCGAATTCATTTCTGCTAAATGTAGTCGACATTGATGGATGTGATATTTTTCCGAAGGCTGCGCGTGATTGGGTTCTAACATGCGAATCAGAAAGGGCCTGTCGTTCCATAATAGCCTCATTATGGACTCTTTAGTAACACACAATGTATCATTACGTGTGTTTTTAAATCGTTTTTATGTTACGAAACGATTGAGCAGTTTTGAATTCAGCTTTATGTAGGTAGTTATTCAAAATAATTCCCTTCTGCTCATATTTGTGATAAAAGTGTTTCATTGAGTCGAATTGATAATTAGGCAGTAAGGTAATGTAATCAGTCAGAATGATAAGCAGGTATCATTATTGAGAGGATTCTTTCTAAGACGAATAACGCCCGGAGTGGCAGTACCGCCTGCTGTGAGGGTGTGCGGTCGAACGGGTCAAATATATTTACGGATTTTAGGTATTCCGTTGAGTCTTAATATCACGCGGTGGCGCGCCGCTCCGTGTTTTATTCGTCTTATAGACATGCAATAACTAAAACGAAGTCGTTCATTTTGTCTCTGTCACTACGCATGATGTATATATTATGTCTTTTCAGTACTCCTTGTGATTCTCACGTAAACATACTACGTACCCACGTTTACAATTACCTATGTGTGTATGTATTTGTAAACAACCTTGGTATTGATTTACAAACGCTCTGTTCCAAGTCAATGGAAAATTGATTGTTTGCCAAACATTATA
This sequence comes from Shargacucullia verbasci, assembly GCA_947562105.1. Classification (NCBI taxonomy): domain Eukaryota; kingdom Metazoa; phylum Arthropoda; class Insecta; order Lepidoptera; family Noctuidae; genus Shargacucullia; species Shargacucullia verbasci. The sequence continues at coordinate 2,264,062 of OX387284.1, forward strand.
CAGATGATGTCAAAACAATAGTAATGTGTTTTGATTGTTTATTAACGTAATGTTATTTATTGTCTTATTGTTCGGGTTTATTATGAGATAAGCTTAGTTCAGAGTAGGGTCGCCAACCGTCCTGTTTTCCTAAGACATGTCCCGCTTTTTGCAGTGTCCTAGTTTGTCCTGGATAGTTATTAAGTAGCGTCCTGGGTTTTTTAGAGTCCACGTAAGGTCCTGTGTTTTATTATTCGCGCGCCACTACTGCCTCAAACCTTTACGTTTAATCATCGGCGTTATTTTATATTTTTATAATTTAATCCTTCATTTCATTTCTTATATTATATAAATTAATTGAAGATAATTTCATAAAACGTTGTAATTGCTGTTCATTGATTTTCATTGACACTGTTTTCTTATAATTTTCTTATACTGCGTCCTGTTTTTAAACTGAAATGTCCTGGCATTTCTATTTTCAAATCCTGGTTTTCCGAATTTGGGGATGGCAACCCTAGTCTAGAGTAAAACCGTACGTTTAGTAAATTGTGATAATTGTCGCGACCTGTTTGACCTACTTATTTCAATCTCTAGAGACTAGGTATTTATTATACATAACACATAACATCACATAGCATCACGCCTTTATTCCCAGAAGGGTTAGGCAGAGGTGTACTATGTTCACCCACATTTAGCCGATGTCTTTATTGAGTCCCATGTAAAAGGGGGCGAGCCTGTTGCCATCTATCGGGCACAGTTCCAGACTTCGTGCTGCTATTGAGAATTTTCATACAGAAAAACCCAATACACTGCCCGACCCGGGAATCGAACTCAGGACCTCACGCTTAGCTGTCGCTTTTGCAACCAGTAGCTTATTATAAATAGGTATACATAAGAAAGTCGAATTGTTGACAAAGTATTAAGTGCTTTTTCTTATTTTGATTAATTGTGTTATAGTAAAGGATTAAAATCCTATCCTATCCTATCCTACTAATATTATAAATGCGAAAGTTTGTGAGGATGCATGGATGGATGGATGGATAGATCTTTGTTGCTCTTTTACGCCAGAACGGCTGAACGGATCTGGATGAAATTTGGCACAGAGATAGATTATAGTCTGGAATAGCACATAGGCTAGGCTTTTTATCCCGGAAAAATGTACGGGTTCGTAAATCACGCGGGCGAAGCCGCGGGCGGAAACTAGCATATAATAAAATTGTAATGTCACTAAGAAAAGGTGCAAGAGTTCAACTTTAGGAAATGTCACAGATATTATAAATATTTAGCAATAGTTTCTGTATAAACAAAGAGTAGAATTACTTGTCAAAAAATCGTCTTAATACCAGTTGCGTGCCAAAGGAAACGTAAACATATTTCTGTACCAAAAATCCCACCTCAATCCTTTCCTTACACAATTAAATCAATTCACGATTTCGTCACAATATTCACTTGAGCAAAAACATTGTCAGTAAATTGAGCAAGCTCGAGCCAGGAAATGGTTGGCAAGTAAAAAAGGTAGCCGGCAGGAAGCGTATACAGGTGCGTCGCGTCTGTCTGTCTGTCCGAAACTCGACACGACGGCGACGCGACTCACTACAAAATTCTTGAGAAAAAAGTATTCTAGGGTTGTTAATTGTGAGTTATATTTGGCAATTTTTGGGGAGCTCATAATTGGATGGGAAGTAATGTCGTCTTATTGTTTTTCTTTGATATATTCTTGATACAAATTAGTAGTAAGAGTATGTAAGACTTGTATTAATATTTCTTGATCGTTCGTTATCATCCAATGCCTAGAGAGCCTCCTCAACGAGAAGAAACCAATTTAATGTAGACCTCTCTTAGAAAGATGACGATGATCTCTCTGGCTAGGGTATGCGAAGGGTTAGGCAGATGTGTACCTACTATTGTACACCTACATTTCGCCGATGCTGTTATTGAGTCACATGTAATAGGGGACAAGCCTATATCTACCGGGCACAATTCAAGACTCCGTGCTGCTACTGAGAATTTTCATATGGGAAAACCCACTTTGCACGACCCAGGAATCGAACCCAGGACCTGACGTTTAGCAGTCGCGCTTGCCAACACCAGACCAATGAGGCAATCAGATTTTATACACTCTATGTTTATTGCTCTATCTTGGACTTAACGCTTCTATCTATACAATGGTCAGTATCACTAGTCATTTTCTACCTTGCGCCACTTTACCCAGTAGTTGCCAATCGCAATCACATAATAGCCAGCCGATTATGTCCTATATCGTTCAAAATCACGATTTTACGATATAATTGGCTATTATAACTGACGGTGGCCCTGCTCCCTACAAGTTTGGCGACATTGCGCAAGCGCATAAATCTCGCGCTCCGCAACTTGCGCGATTGTTCTCACATAATCGTCGCATGATAAATTATATTTTTTTAGTCGTTCGATTCAATGAACTTAAGCGGGAAATGCACTCGAGGCTTTTTGCGTTGTACGTAATAAATTGATTGTTTTGTAAGGTATGAGTTCGGTTACCGTTATACGCAATTCATTATGAATGAACCTGTAAATTTGGTCACTTAACGGCACTTTTTTATTGCTGAAGCTTATTATTAAATAAATATGCATTGACGCCTTTTCTTTCGTGCTGAAATACTCATGGATGCTCTTCGCTGTGGGGAAGGCAAAGTTATAGATTATTTCGTTAAACACGGTGTGTCCTTTTGCTGCGGGCTCAGGGTTTGTTTGCACATTCGCTGAACCCGCAGCAGATGCTTGAAATAACCTCTTTAACAAAACAAAACATTAACAAAGTATTAATATTGTAACGAAAAGGTAATTTTCGTTAACAATCGCTCGAACGAAATTAAGATATGTTACGTTCGAAACACATTTAACATTTCGAAGTTTTAATGTTGCTGCAACTCTAAAAGCTGCTTATTACTGACGTCAAATTGTTCGTCTGTATTGAAAATTAAAGAAATGACTTATTCAAACAATGCAGCAGGTGTGAGACACGTCCGTTTCTCATGATAATTACAGTGCAACTGAATACCAACCGACTGATGTTCGATTCATTTTGAATATGGAACAAAAAGCCAACCAATCAGCAAGCTGCCGTTCGGCTCGTGCGCTTTGTAAGGAGTTTTTTAAGAACCGTTCCTATTTCGAAATTGTGTTTCCATTGCTTGTTTTTTCTTGAATCGCTATATGTTTGAGTTAATAATGTTCACGGTGTATGTGGAATTTTCTTGGGTACTTTTTTACGGTTGTTTGCAGTTGCTCCTGCCAGTTGATTGATTTGGGCGACAGGTGCATAGCGGAACACCATTTAATTGTTACAAACGCGTGGGTAACGGTTGGGGTAAAAAAACATTGTCGATGAAGTAAACGATAGCGTTTATATTGACGGTTGTTTTAATCTGTGAGTTCTTTGCATTTATGGGGAACTTTTTTCTTTCAACATTTCATTTAGTGTGTACGGTAAACCTATATAGCAAAGAAACATATTTTGATGAAGTTTGATTAAAAGAATTGGGCCGTTTTCTTGAAACTATTAAAATTACCTTACTGATATGCACCTAAAAAGCCTTACTCCAAAAACATATCATCAGCCCCCACACGGTCCCTAGCCTCACACGACGATTATGTTCTGTGGGTGTCATTACACACAAAGAATACATGTTCAAACACTCTGACTTGCCACATAAGTACCTAAACAAATATTGGTGCCAATTGTCACGAGTACTTGTAGGTCTTTCAAATATTTGCTCCAACGTGGGAACCGTCGGACCCAGGAGTGGAAGCTTTGCAATATTGGTCTATTTAGGTTGTCAAACATCAACAGAATTATCTCTAGGTGTAGAACAACATTTTCGTGCTACAAATATCATATTTACTCCTACAAATATCATAGTATTAGATAGGATATAGCAATGATATTAGCCAGAACCATTGAAATGAAAACATTATTGATACTTGTTGAGTGGTTTTCGAGATTTGCGTACACACACGTGCCGGAAATGACGTTGTTGGATCTGGGTTCAGTTTCACGTGGCGACATAGTCTATCGTCTATAAGATTTATTACGGTTTCATTTTTTTTTGCCGATTCTCATTACAAATATTTCAATATATGTCAAAATCTAGATTTTAATCGATGGAAGTATTGAATTTTATTGCCATTTTTATTCAACTCGTCGTCACATTTGGCGGAGTAGTTGAGCGATCGACTGCAGCTACGTGTCGCGGGTTCGATTACCGCGCGCACAAATATTTGTATGGCCTACTGATAGATAGGTCTAGGTGATTTTCAATGTGAATATAATATTTGTAAACGCGCCTACGATAAAGATGTTGACTGTTTATAAATAAGTCATCATCATCATCATCAGCCAGAAGACGTCCACTGCTGAACGAAGGTCTCCCCCAAAGGGGGGGTTTGCCATAATCCCCACGCTTGGCACGCGGCTTGGGGATCGCAGTGGCTCACCGATTAGTGAGAGGACGCTGCTGCTCGTCCTCCGGTTTCTGGCCGCAGTTTTAAGACGTACCCGGGTCGTAGACGTACCCGTGTCGTAGACGTACCCGGGTCGTATAAATAAGTATGCTATTCCATTAAAATTTGTAAGTGTGTCCATGTGTCCATTGATCGTCGTATCCCAACTTCCAATAAATTTATCTAAGGTCAGCACAAACCATTAATTATTATGCTGAAATATTATGTCCTCGTTCAGTAATTCACCCTGTATCATTTCGTTCGGTATTTGCATTAACTGTTCTATCAGCTACGCTTAAACCCGTATTTTCCTTAACCAAAGTGCCTGTCCACGCCACCATGTAATTGGCCTAACCCCGATCACCAGTTTAAAGCAATAATAATAATTTATAATCCTGTTCCTAATACTAAGTGTATGGTATTAAATGCATTACACCATACTACATTATTTCACAGTAAATTGCTTATCTTTAGGGCATAAATCATACTGTTTCGTACCTATATAGAATTAAGTACCATGTTTGTTTAGTAAAGCCAAGAGAGAGAGAGATTTTTGTAAAACGATTTGTGTTAGCTTTAGTATTATATATATGTGAATAAATAGTTGATTAGAACTGATTTTCGGGATTTTTTTTATTGAGAGAATATATGAAATCGTCAAGAAGGCCATTTTTGTTCCAGAATACCAGAGCATAATAATGTCCTCCTGAACGATTTCGGTCACGGCGGCCAATCTCACCGGAGATTAGCCAACTACGCAGGAGATATTAAAGAGCACAAGTGTTGCGCAAACACAGCTGCACTCTCTATTCCTTCACTCTCATACTCCGATGGGACGGCAATCCGACACGACTGGAGAGAGATCAGGCGCAAGACCAACGGCTTTACGTGCTTTCCGAGGCACGGTGTATATTCACATACACAAAGACCCAGATCCGAAACAACTATCTGTAGATCGTACAAATATTTGTTCCGTGCGGGAATCGAACCCGCGACACGTAGCTCAGCAGTCGATCTCTCAACCACTGTGCCACCAGAGCATACTCCTTATATGTATATGTCTTTCTTTTTAAACTTTGCCACACATTTAGAATAATTTCTGTATCGTGGGTGCGCTTTCAAACACAAATATTCACATGGAAAAACACCCAGACCCAAAAAAACAATAGATCATACAAATATTTGTTTCGTTCGGGAATCAAACCCGCGGCACGTTGAGGTATTTGGTAGACAAGTGTATATATACCTATATGAGATTATATTGGTTATAAAATAATTAACGAAACATTGTAGATGAAAGTAGAGGTAGGTTTCTTACTAAATTCTTCCAATTTAGTGCCTATATAACGTACTCACGTATAACGAAAAGCTCAATATGCCATGTTTAATTCGTAAGCCAGTGTCCTGCCCAACCTGACACTACTGGTTACTTTCGAAGTACCAGGGTGGTCGAAACGCCGGGGACCACACCGCACGCAAACATATGCAGGAATAAAATATGCATAAATGTTGGCGCATAGATTGCCAGCAATACTGGTCGCCAGTCCATTATCTGCAATCACAATAACTTCTCATACATAATATTTGCATAAATAGATATTGCATTCTTTAGGTATTGTTCTAGCGCTGTCTGCGGTCGCCGGACAACGTGGGCTTTTGGTTACTTCGAGTTGTGGGTAAAACATTATAATAATTATTTAAAAATATTAAAATAATAGGGACCAAAGCTTCAAGCTAGCGGTGGTTGGGGCTTTAGAAAGAAAAATCTTCTCAGAATGCGAGCTATAGCGAGGAGTACCACCCCCTATATCAAGCTCTTGATCCAGCCTCCCAGCGAGCCTTTGAAGATGTTGATCAAGAGTCTTGGTTACTAAGCATGTTGAATCTATGATTGTACTATACTATATACTTATTACGACATTAAAGGCCTGTTGTGACCCACTGCTGGACAAAAGCTCTCTCTCTTTCCATTTCTCATGCTCTGGAGCCTCTGGGGTTCTCTGGTTGATGGCAATAGGTTCACCTCCTATTTCATGGGATTTCATAACGACATTGACTTTGACTTGATACAAAGGCACTTGTGTTGACTCCAATAAATGAGTTAATAAAGATTGGAATCCGGTAATACGATGATTATAACTTACGTACAGTAACTAAGTTGTACAATTTAGGTAATAACTTAATGATTGAGAGTTATGTCCGTTTACCGGTAGACAACAATAGAACAAAGAAGTCTTAACTTGTAATATTGCTGGATGTGACAGATATAGGTAGATGGACAAAAATTGTTTATATTCCAAATAAACCTAATACAGGTACTTTTGAAACATTAAAAGACCCTAGTTGCACGGTTCCAAAAAGTTGGTCCTATGGAGAAGAACCGGCAAGAAACTCTTGAAAATATGTTTTAACGATATTTCTATGTACATAATGTGGAAGAAGTATGAGAAAACGGATAATGTACGTTTTGTCAAATAAATATTGAATGCAACTTTAACATAAAGTCTGTTAATAAAAATAAAAACAAAGTATAAAATACCTCCAGACTGTGCTCACATTAACAATTGGTAGCCATCTGTAACTAGATGCGTCATTGGTCTAGTGGTCGGAAGCGCGACTGCTGAGCGTAAGGTCCTGGATTCGATTCCCGGGTCGGGCAAAGTGTTATTGGGTTTTTCTGTATGGAAATTCTCAGTAGCAGCACGGAGTCTAGAACTGTGCCCGGTAGATGGCAATAGGCTCGCCGACTGTTACATGGGACTCAATAACAGTATCGTATAGGCGAAAAGTGGGTGTACAATAGTACACCTCTGCCTAACCCTTCGGGGAATACAGGCGTGATGCTGTCACTAGTGTAAGAATACATTATATAAAAAAACATGACATTTATAAGTTGTTTTTTTATTTCTAAAGCTTGAAGAGCTGAAGTTATTAAAATTATTTGTTAATGAGTTAAGTTTATACTCACTGGATTTTATTACGCTTTTGCTTTTAACCGATGAAAGCACCAACCACCTAAGTTGCTCCGAGGCTAAAGGACACCGATATCCAAAGCCTTAATAAATTAAAAAAAAAAAAAAAAAAAAAGTTGCTCCTTCGTCCCTTAACTTTTTTATAAGCTTAGTATGAATTCTTTAAAAGCTGCATGTGATTTTTTATATAGTGAAATACATACGATTCAAGACAAACGATAGTTGTGTATGAAAAAAACCAACGTGCGCGCGCATTCAATAACCGTCAATATGAAAAGGCCCAGCCTAATTACGTAAAAAAGCGACAGCAACGCGACAGCCACACGACAGCCACGCGACAGCCACGCCACAGCAATCTCACTGTCAGCCAATACATTATATGACATAAAAATGACGTTTGACAGAAGCTATCGCGCGATCTACGTCTGTCGCTACATCGGTAATTAGGCTGCCGGCTACAGATATTTTACTTCGCATAAACCTCACACCTCGGTGTCTTAGACAATCATTATTGAAGGGACGAATGAACACATAAGAAGCTTAACAGAACAATTTTAATAAGCATACGATACAAGATGCGTTGACAAAGAGGTTCCAGCACCTTTAGATCAATGTATATGAACACACACACTTGACCTCAACTGACTCTTGCGCACGTGAGGACCTCTACGCCTGACGCCTGTTTATTACAGGCGCAATACATATGTATGAGTACATAAGCTGTTGTTAAATATTGATGAAATCTAACAATTAGTTAGTTTAGGATAGTTTGAAGTAGTTTTAAGCCCAAGTTACGTTTTAAGACAAAATATATGAGTAAAGTCCTATGCTATTTTTCAACATTTAATATGTTATTGGTAAACATGGCTCTTATTGTGAGAAAGTTTGTGTTAAAAAAGCTGTTTGTTTGTAAACGTGTGGTTAAGTTTCAATGAAATAACTCATCCTTAAAGAAATACATGTTGAATTTAGTATTTATGCTTTTAAGATAACGAATTTTCCCCCAACGAAGATCAGTGTTTGGAATTGACGAATGTGACACTATGCGTTGGTTCAGTCGCCAGACTAGCCATGTGTACTTTTTAGGAGAGGATTATATAAAGCGTTAAACTGTGATATGACCATTATTAATACTCGTAATCCTAATCCTAACTTAATATTATAAATGCGAAAGTAAGTTTTGTTTGTTTGTTACCTTTTCACGCCTAAACCACTTAAGCGATCATCATGGAATTTTGCATATATGTTGTCAAAAGTACAGAGAAGGACATAGGGTACCTCACATCGAGAAAAAAAGTACAGTTCCTGGAGAAAGAACAATAATGTTCGAGGGTCACAATTGCTTTAGGACGCTAGATGGCGCTACGTGAGACCCGAAAAAATGCACGAGTTCGTGATTAATGCGGGTGAAGACGCGAGCGGAAGCTAGTATACTAGTAAATATAAAACTTACCATGCAAATGGTATTTTTTAGATCAATTTATATCACGCCTCTGTTATTTTAGGAATTATAAAACCTACAACTTAATTAAAATCGACTATGCATGCAATTCTTTTACGGGTCTGTACACAATTTAATATTTATTCCGTCGCCTTTTGAGACAGCCGTATGAATATTCAACCAAATCGTGCGTTGTTTTATATCGTGATCCAAAACGAAATCAACGCTTCATCTCACACGATTCACGATCCAATAAAAATATATCCCAAACTAAATGTCGAAATACAATCGGAGATGATATCGCGAATTTATTTGACATTCGCTTTATCCTGCGGTTTTGCTTGCGAACGGAATTTTTGTGTGCATTTTTTGTGGTCTTGCAATGTTTTGCTTTGATTCTAGTATATTCAGCATTTATTTTTCTAAATTCTTTAATAGGATTGTAAGGAAATAACGGTAGTAATAATTATTTGATTTTTTCTACAAGATTCAAGGGATTTGAAAGAATCCGAAATGTTACTGGAGAACAAAAAAAGAAGAATAAAGAAGTCAATGAAGGGAAGTTTCAAAAGAAATTTTAATCAAAATTAAAAAAAAATACAGAAGTAAAATTGGTACTTTTTTTTAAATAGACTTTCGAATAAGCTAAATCAGAATCGTTTTATTATAACACTGGTTTTTATATAGGTACCTACATGTTGCCACATTTAAATTACGCAATAAAATAAAGTTACATAAGTCAGATGCAACTTTGTATCAACTACCGTATTTAAGTGTTACCATTATAAAAAAGTCCAATAAATTTCATTAAAGGTTCATTTCTTGGAAACGGAAATCAATTGCAGGTTTTTCAATAAAAAGTTTTTATTTTTTAATTTAATTTATAATACTTACTCTCCAAAGATAAAAATAAAAGATACAGAAAATATAGGCCCTCAGATAATATGTGCAGATACGAAAAACCGATACGCAATCAAACCCTGATGAAAAGATTGGTGAGTTTTGAAAAATCCAGAGATCGATTTCACAGAAATTGAACCGATCGCAAGGGCTTTAATAGGAATTAATTTTATTGTAATCGATTAATCATCGGACGCTTTCGTTAATAGACTTGACAAGAATGTTCTAACCTTTACTATCCGTAACCAATTACTAGAACTCTCATGTACTAAAGTTACTTCGAGGTAAAACAATAATTTTGACATTATCACTCATTTATTGCCCCAGTAATACAAGGGCCACTCAGAGTTTATAGCTGGCGAGTAATGTATGAATAATAAAGGCGATAATGTAGAAAAAAGCATTAAAACACATGCGTCCGGGGAGGTACGCGATAACATCGGGAGGGTCGTCGCATGCGCATGTCGCGAAGTAATTATGTTATTCGTGCAGACGTGAATGTCGTTTGTTTTTTGCTGCTTAAAGAAAGTATTATGCATTGAGATATTGTGGTTGCATTTCACGATACTAAAGTTGAAAGCAATGAATTATTTTGGAATAATTATTGCAAGCAATGCATTAATTATTCCAAAATTCTGAAATAACGTGATCGAGTTCATCGACGAGCTAGTATTTACAATGAATAAGCCACACACTAACTATGTATGTATAATTTTTTAATACTAATAATTTAGGTGTTAAATTCAACAAAGGATGATTGTATATATTTTACGATTTGTACGACTCCGTTAGGTAGAAAACAATTTTTAAAATATTTTTAACGATTCCTTTCTAAAGGTATGCAAAATCAACTTCAAAAAGTACTTACTCCAACAATAGGATTTTAAGATTTGCTCTCTCAGAAGAATTTAAACACCTATATGCAATAATATGCATGCACTGACCACACAAGCTGTAATAGCTCACACATGCAATAAATATTCCCTTTTCGCAACAGATAACAGAATATAAAAGGACATGTGCATGTAGGCATAAAACGCTATCGTGTCACATCTAAAACAATTTTGTAATAATTGAACATTTTTCACAGTACGTTGTCGCACCGCTGGTTTATTTCGAGACAATATTTTGATATTTTTGTACTGTAACTGCGTTCTTTATGCATGACGAGATTGACGCGTCACATTGACGTCAGTGTGGAATTACAGTAGCTTTGATTGAATTCCAATCTGTTTATCGAAATTATATTTACGATTATTTATTTTTCCAGAATGGCTGTCTAGGTGGATATGTAATTTATCGGTTACATCATTTAAGAATAGAGTAATTAAATATTGATTTAATGTAAACCAGATTGAGGCACTTATGAAAATGCATCCATGCATCTAGAGCAGATATTCCCAGACTTTTTTTTTCGTAGATCACTTTCAAAATTTAGCTGGTTTCGGTGGACCCCATGCAGCTACATTTCTACCATATTGTAAATTGAATTGTAAACCCCCATTTTTTGTCACGCCAACGTAAACCCCCGTCGAGTCTACCGTGGAACCCTGGGGGTCCACCTGGATCACTGGGTACTAATGACCTAGAGTGTCGACAACTCTAGATGAACTAGATGACTTTTAATGAGAAGAACCAGCAAGACATTCCATGGAATTAAGACTTCTACGCTTTTTCTGTATAGAAATTCTTCTCGAAATCCAACGCTGGCTGTTCATAATCACTCTGTCTTCTTCTGTAGTGTCGGCACAAGCGCATGGCGACATGGGAATCGCTCATGCCGTACTGAAAGGTTAGCTAGTCAGCACTGATGGAATCGAGGATGACTGCTCAGGGTTCGCCAGACGATCTCAGGATTCGTTTCGTGGAAACTCTTTCCACCACTCACACTCTGTTACTTTGTATTACACTAATGAACAAAGTCGATACATTCTAGACCTACTTAACCCGTAAACGAGTACAAACGATAACTAAGGCATAAAAACTTAACATCAGCTTCAAAGTATTTTATGCAGGTCCATTTTGTACAGCACTTCGCTTTTTATCTGACTAGTGATGTGATAAATTGAGGCGGGTCTTAATGGCCAGTTATCGCTCACTTAGGGTTAAGATTGCAAATGCACATACGAGTTTCGCCCCCATACGAGTCTAATGTTCGCCCAGTTTTATGGTTAGAGTAAAAATGTTGTTTCAGTACTTCGCTGGTAACGACTTAGTGCAGATCTGTGTATGTATTAGTAAGGTTTTAATATCTGCCGGATCGTATGAAGAATCAAAAAGGACTATTGAAGTTGGTATACTATGTACTAAAGTATCTACTAAAGATAACGTTTCATCACAGGCTATATGTGAATTTAAATTCTACGTAACCAATGATTAAAATTTGGTCCAAGGGTCAAGAGTCTCTCAAGGGACAAAGTGTTAAAAAGTCAAAGTCATTATTACTTAACGTGGATATCCATTTGTGGTACCTACAGATAAAAAACAAAACCTTTCTTTATATTTCGATCAGTAGGTAATTTATAAGTCTAAACGATTTTTAAGTGTCAGTATTACCCTAACCCTTCGATGAATGTCGGCTCTATAGTGTCTACACATTTCTATATTACGCTATACCAGCTTTTTATTATAATAATGTCCTCCTGACTGATTTCGGTCACGGCGGCCAATCTCACCGGAGATTAGCCAACTACGCAGGAGATATTATAGAGCACAAGTGTGTGCGCAAACACAGGTGCTCTCTCTATTCCTTCACTTTCATAGTCCGATGGGACAGCAATCAGACACGACCAGAGAGAGGTCAGGCGCAGGACCAACGGCTTTACGTGCTTTCCGAGGCACGGTTTGTATTCACATACACAAAGACCCAGACCTGAAACAACTATCTGTAGATCATACAAATATCTGTTCCGTGCGGGAATCGAACCCGCGACACGTAGCTCAGCAGTTGATCTCTCAACCACTGCGCCAACCGTTTATTATACGTGTAACCAATTCCAATGAATTGGATTCGGCATGTGTGTTCCAACATTTGTTGAACCAGGTGCTGCGGTTACTCTTCCGGGACATTCCTGATGTCCCGTTAAGTCGCCATCTTTTTAATGTGAAACTATCTTTTGTTGTACCACGTTTAATGGGTTGTTGTTGTACCAGTATGTTTACTTTATTTTATAAAAGAGAGACCACAATAAAGGAATTTAATATCATGCGTGTTTGCAACCACATGAAAGAAAGAAATATCTGGAAATCTTTTGTGGTAGATTTTTAAAGTTAGAAATATTATGACTAGGAACAGACATCCTGTAACTAAGAGAGATTAGATACAGACAATTTGAACGGCAGACTATACCTTGGTTTAGTGGTAGCTTACTGGATTGCGAATCTAGAGGTGGTAAGTTCGATTTTGAAGATCCTTAAAAAACCAACTTCAAAAAACTCAAAAGCAACCCTAACTAAAAAGCAATAAATAAATGGGTTATATTACAATATAGTAGTTGAAGAATATTTAAGTCGGTGCCATGAAATGATGATTTTCAGACGTCAATACCTGACGAATTAGTAAAATAAAAACTCAACCGCGCTATAAGTACGTCATACAATATTTGAGGGTATCGATTTCCCTGGGATCCCATCATCAGTTCAGTAATTGGTGACAATGGGATCAACTTGGGAGAATATTCTTTCAACCAAATAAAATATATTTCAAAATCAGTCCATAGTTAAGGTAAATATTGATGAACATACATAACAAAAATTTATAAAGCCGAACATAGAAGCTCCTCTTTCTTTGAAGTCGGTTAAAATGGCCTAGCTTTAAGGTTTTTGCTGCATAAGCTCGATGATTACTCTCTGTTCATCTAAGTGACCGATTTTACGACATCTTGAAACCACAAAGCATGTGTCATATCATATATATTTTCATCGTATTTTACTACATTACTTTTATGCTGATTGAGAAATAGAGAAAACCAATATCTACCATAATTTATCTGCTCACTTATAAGTTAAAACAGTCCGCCTACGAATCACACTGACCCATTTCTAACTTGACTTTTACAACTTGTGTGGGTCGACATGCAGCTGATAAGAGCACCTTATTCCGAATCACCATATTTTTGCATAAATAATTTAAAATGGTACCCGTTAGCTACATATAGCTGCATAAACTAATACGCTACAAATGCACCAGGCATATGACTTCTGTCAAAGAGAAATATATTATAAGTATGACCGAAGTCACTATGTGGTGGATAGAAAAGTAAGAAAGTGTTGGATAGTTTGCCAAATATCGGATAAGGCTACATGTAAAGGAAACGCTGTTATCGCCACTCATTTGGCGTGATAAATTGTTACCTAATGTGGTTGAAAATTTCATTCAAACAGAACAAAGAGTTTGAAATTTTGAAAATAAAATGAAATAAAAAAAAAACTGTTCTCAAATTTTAACTTATATAGTTGTCTATGAATTACGGTATTAATTAATAACCAATAGTAATTTAATTTTATTTTCATTCATTTTAAAATTAGTTTGATTTTACTTATAGGTGCACCCTGGGCATTCATTCTTGTACTCCTGCGTGACACACGTAGACACGACAGAAGATGATAAAAGATAAGCGATTTTTTTTTTGGTATCCCTCTCTTGTCTTTACTCCTTAACCAGAACAAATAAGGCGATGAAGAAGGCGCCAGTCGGGCATTTTAAACTAAGCAACAGCACTTTAAAACGGCGCCACCTAGTGAGACTCCTACCTGGGCTTACAGTAATGCTAAGGGAACAGCGACGAACGAATCATAATTGCAATCTTAAAAACAAAAGATTGTTGCTCCTCCATATTGCGGTCGACATACAAAAGCGTGTGGACAACGACAAAAATAAAACATAAAAAGTAAAGGCAAAAAACGGTGTCAAGCAAATGGCTCGATTAAAATAATTATGTAAGGGTACCGTTGCGTTTTATTCGAGGAAGGTTATTAAAAATTATCTGTGTACCAGCATTATATTTGGAATATAACAGTTAAGTATTTTTGTCGCACATGGAGAGTATTTTGATTTGCGTTATCCGAGTTTTTTCTTTGTTTTAAGGTGGCTCATACGATGAAAATATTTGTTTTGTTGCTTCCATTTTTTTTTAAAGTATTTGTTTGTTATAATATATCATCACGAAAGTCATCACGAACCGTGGTTACAGACTGATGATGGAAATAATTTCGGATTAATCCTATTAATCCTACTAATACTATAAATGTGAAAGTTTGTGAGGATGGATGGATGGATATTTGTTACTCAATCACGCCAGAACGGCTGAACGGATCTGGATGAAATTTGGCACAGAGATAGATTATAATCTGGAATAGCACATAGGCCACTTTTTATCCCGAAAAAATGTACGGAAATTATTAAACCGTATTTTTTTTAATAAATTTAAACTAGTAAAGAACCTAGCTAGATTTTTGCCAAAGCTAATTAATTAAATTATCACTATTAAAACATACTTACGAGCACATCTAACAAAATTGACTTTTTTAATTCTCTTAATTATTTAAAAGAAAACTAGCCATTTTTTTTAACAGTACAAGTGAACATGAAAATGTCACAGATAGTGGTTTTTAAATTGTGTTAGTTGTAGATAAGTTAAGTTAATTGACGGAAACAGATACCATGGCACATAGGAAACAGATATACAGTAACTCTGTTACTACAAAGTACACATGTTCTTCATTTACATAATTTACACAATTCGTTTAAGTGTTTTGGCACTTAGAATGAACATTTTTGTACATTGTTATACACATTGTTACACCACTTAAGTAGGTTGGTACCTACTTAAGTATCATATCAAGAAACAAACGAAGGCTAGGGTAGAGAGCCGTGGCGATTCTTAAATTACAGTAGACTACTAGAGATATTAAGAATATAGTTACTAATTATTATTCTTTATTGTACACAAGAAATATACATACATACATTTTTTAGATGGAAAGTTTATGCACAAAGGCGAGCTTTACTCAGACATGAGTTCTCTTACAGCAAACCTTAGAGCGACAGAGAGATTTGATATTGAAGGACAGTTAAGTGTACATGAGAATGAATAAAAAATAAAATAAAAACTACAAATTACTACATATGTACCTATATAAACAAAACAAATATGTGTATTTCACACAATACATAGACGTAATATATACCTAAAATATAATATAATATAACATAATAATAAATATTACCTATATATATACATATACCTATACTCGGTCTGTTTAGGTACCTACTTAACTAAAGGTAAACAATCTTGATGTGACTTTTTACACAAACACATATTAAACAAATAAATTACTGCTTAAACTAGTGGTTCAATTGATTTGGTAATCGTTATTGTTGTTTTACATTGGTTGTTAGTCGCGTTTTATTTTTAAACTGAGTTTTTAAACAAAAAATATTAAAAAGACACATCAAGATTGTTTACCTTTATTTAAGTACCTAAACAAACCGAGTATAGGTCATGTTGACAGGAAATATTCATTAATTCTCATCTTGAAAAACATCTAACGATGGGCTAACTTACAAGAGTACTTAAGCTAGTCACAGGAAATGTATTGACATAGAAGCTTCTTCTGCAACAAACTCTGATCTAAAATCTTGCATTGTACTCGCATAGTCTTTAACGTTAAAGATTGTAACCGGTTGAAAACTATTATTTTAAAAGAGTATCCATGGAGTTTCTTGCCGGTCTCTTCTCTATAGGACTTACCCCCACTTTAGAACCGTGCACCTAGAATCACAACGTTTTGAAAGAGCCTGGAAAGGCCTACTCGTAATAAAAATATTTGACATTGAATTAAAAAATATAACTAATTAAATCTCTAGTACTTATATCTTGTAGCAGCACGGAGTTTGGAACTGTGCCCAATTAATGGCAATAGGCCCACCCCCTATTACATGGGAGTCACGACAGCATCGGCGAAATGTGGGTGTACAATAGTACTCCTCAGCTTAACCTATCGGGGGTACAGGCGTGATGCTATGTTGTATGTTACTTTATAATGATAACCGAAAAAAATGGAATCTTTTGTTTTATATTTTTTTTATATTTTAGACCGATTTACATTTCGATCACAATGTGCTATTTCATTTGTGCGTTACATCTCCTTTTAAATGTATATTAACTACATGTAAATAATGTATAAGTATATAAAATGTTTAGCCAATGGGTCAGGTCTAGTTAACCTAGGGTTGCTATCCCCAAATTCTGAAAACCAGGATTTGAAAGTGGAAATGCCAGGACATTTCGGTTTAAAAACAGGACGCAATATAAGAAAACAACGTCAATGAAACTCAATGAATAGCAATTACAGTGTTTTTATGAAATTATCTTCAATTAAATTATATAATATAAGAAATGAAATGAAGGATTAAATTATACAATTATAAAATAACGCCGATGATTAAGCGTAAGGTTCGAGGTAGTAGTGGCGCGCGAATAATAAAACACAGGACCTTACGAGGACTAAAAAACCCAGGACGCTACTTAATAACTATCCAGGACAACCCAGGACACTCCAAAAAGCAGGACATGTCCTGGGAAAACAGGACGGTTGGTGACTCTAAGTTAGCCTAGCAGCTAAAAACAGCTTCTTATTGTTCTTCTCTCCCAAAAAAGACACTGATAAATAACCACTCAATCACCACTAACTAGAAATGTATTTATAATCCATTCGGTGAACCCTTTGTTTAGTCAGCATCTAGAAATAATGCACTACTTTGTACTAACGTGGCCGTTATAAATAACACACCAAACGCGTTTTGCGTATTTCGCGTAACTGCTATTGTTTAGCTATTGATTTTATGTTATTCATATTTTCTTTGAAATAATAAACGAAGATTTTAATTCTAATTGTGGAGAGCACGAAACGGACCAATCGGAGCGCCGAACGCGTTCGATGTAGTAAATCGAATTTGTCAAAAGAAACATACACTTGTAGTAGTGACAATCAGAAGTTATTTGAAGAGAAGCTTCTTTCCGATATTGTCATATTTTTATATTAACTAGGTAAATTGATGATTGATGAGTTCGGTCTTCAAGATCGCAGAAGAGACTCACAATTTTAATCGATCGATTGAAGAAGAGACTCACTATTTTAATTGACTACAGTCTATTACAGTTCTGTATTTGAATCTGAAGCCATATTTCTTTCAAACTATTTAAATTAAATAATCTCTAAGTATTCCTGTACATAGATTATTTAATTAAACTAAAAACAGATGCG
The DNA here is from genome assembly GCA_947562105.1 of Shargacucullia verbasci. NCBI lineage: Eukaryota > Metazoa > Arthropoda > Insecta > Lepidoptera > Noctuidae > Shargacucullia > Shargacucullia verbasci. The sequence goes on from OX387284.1 coordinate 2,282,101, forward strand.
CCACTGTGTTTTATATAAACAAACACGAGTCAAGAGTGCGATGCACCGCGAATGTTAAAGATTACGTAACTTTAACAGAGGGGTATGTGTGTGTTATCATTTAGATGCACGTCAGGTTGAAAGTAAGACGCAACGCGTCTCATCTCGAGGGACTTAGATGAAGTAACTGGGAGTCATATTGTGTTCTTGTGAACTTCCTTTTTAAGAAGCTCATAATGCGTTTTGTAATGTTTCCGTATATGTTTGTGTGAGTTGAAATATTCTACCTAAAAATGACAGCATTTTTTTTTTATAATTTAGGACTTTTATGGCGATACTTTTCCACAGTATGCATTCAAAATAATATAACATCACGCTTGTATGTTTCGAAGAGTCAGGCAGAGGTGGTATGTTGGTGTTTACCTCTACGATACTGCAATAAAGTCCCATGTAATAGGGGGATAGATAAATGTATTTTAAAGGTCATTTATAAAATTGCTTAGTAATTTATCCACCATACAACTTTATCTATAATACCTACTTGAATAGATATTATAGGTTGGAGTAATTCAGAAGTATTTTCGATTCAACTGTTTAAAATTGAAATCATTTATCATCCAGTAGATATTTCTCATACATAATAACATAAATAGCTTGTAATTTCGCTTAATTCACGTTTCTTAATCATTCGATAATTTCCATAACTCTCTGAAGATATTAAATTTTAATATCGTTGTAACTGATTAGACGCTTATGTTAAGTAATGCGACTTAATTAACTTGTAATTCCTAATTATAGTATAGTATTTAAACTTTATTGACTTCCACAGCAGTAAAACGATCGTATAACATAAAAATACATGAATATGAAAGACTCAAGATTACGTTAATTTTAACTGTTTCTTTCTTTTCTTGTCCATTCTTCTCCATAAGAAAACAACACTTTGGAACGTGGCAACTACAGTCTGACTTCAACTGGTCTACATGAATGAAAATATACATATTTTATTATTATTATTACAGCCTACTTTTTTTTAATTGTCTCGCAGTTAGCTCAGGGAGCTTTTACTGCTTAACCGGGCAAATGGCGAGACCAGAAGGGCCTCCAGCCGAAACTGTCTACGACCTCAAAAAAAAAAAAACCTACAACAATATAAGACAGAAACAATTATTTTTCTCGTATTATACTTTCTATTAGGCATTTTTCAATTTCTTTGTTACGATATAGCGTTCGCTCATTAACTAATCAATACATCTCAGGAACTTTTAAGTCTACAAGTATGAAATTCGCCAGGAAATTTACTTATAGGGTGTAGTCAACCGATAAGAAAGGACTTTCCAAAATTGAAAACCGAAAGTTTATATAAGAACACTTTTTACGCGAACGGAGTTGGAGGCACAGCTTATCTTATATACTTATAAATAAAAAACAAATGCTTCATGCATGACAGAGCATCACTTGAGAACAGTACCGCTATCACGAGTTTTCTTACTATTTACTATCAAAGTAAAGTAAATTTTCATGATAGTGATTTTAGGTCTTAACTTGGTTACATTGGGGTTTAGAGTCGCTTATGTGATATCTAGTCATAGTAAAGTTTTGATTTACTATTTACTATATTCTAGAGATGTCATGTTAGCGACTCTAATCCCTAATGTAACCACGTTAAGAAATAAAATCGCTTGCATGAAAATTTACATTTACTATGAGAGTAAATAGTAAAAAAACTCATAATAGAGGTACAGCTCGACCGATATTGCTGATATTTTTTTGTTGTGTTCTTAAGTGTCAAAACAAGGTTTGTATGATATAAAAAAATATTTTGGAGAATTCACTGGATTTGTAGGATAGAAGAGTTTTTTTGACCAGTCAGTTTAGGTGTGTGAAATCCTCAGGATGAAGCCAAAAATAACACTCACAGTATACGGTTCAGCAGTTTTAATGTTTACTTTTATTATTCGATTTTTAAATTAATAAAACACGAGACATCGGACACATCGTCCTCCTTCGATGGTCGGTGTCGGAATGTCGCCGCCGCCGTTATACCCGCAGGCTTTATGCATTTTGTTTATTAATGCTTATATTTTAGCAAATAATGTTTTAAATAAGGAAATCAGTAGGTACATAAATTAATAGATATAGAAATATACTTGCATGAAAATCTCAATATTTTCTTCATTAGTAAATTACACCTGTGCGAAGCCGGGGCGGATCGCGAGTATTTTATTTATAAAAATGAAATGATCATAGATAATTGGTCTATCGATGGACACGTTTTGAATAGCTACCTCATATGGAATGAGAAAAATAATTGAATGTCCAAGAAATATCGACTTTGCAAATTCAAAAGATCTTATCCCGCGCCAACAGATGGATCCAATCATTTTCTGTTCACTCATGTAAAAATAATTCAACCCATCATACTTGCTTGTTAAGCACAATCGAGTTCGCCCTATCGTCTGTCATCCGTTCATTTATACGGTTTGACGTGTCTGTTTTATCTTTGATCAACGGTCGACTTGCGCCTGCGCGGCCATTTACGGAGCTGTGAACCCTGTAGGTCAGGGTTGTCACCGTGTCTTAATCGAATCAATCTCGAGGCTTTCCGTGTTATATTTTGGGCGTGAGAAAAAATGGACCATGTTTTTATATATTTTATGGTGTCGCCGTTTAAGGAAATCGCAATGATACGATCGTGTTGGCCGACAAATTGGATGAATCATGGATTCGTTACATGTGACACATTTTTTTTTTTGGAATTATTAAATACAATTGACGACACGGTTGGCGCAGTGGTTGAGAGACCGACTGCTGCGCTACGTGTCGCGGGTTCGATTCCCGCACGGAACAAATATTTGTATGATCTACAGATCGTTGTTTCGGGTCTGGGTCTTTGTGTATGTGAATATATGTGTATGTAAACGCACCCACGACACAGGAATTATTCCTAGTGTGGGGCAACGTCTTTTCTAAAAAAGAAAAAAAAGAATATTGTACTCGAATGCTTGAACATTGTGTTTATGTTAATTTATGGTTTCTAATTTAAAGATAACCAATTACTGTTACTGTTAGCCTGTTACATCCCACTGCTGGGCAAAGGCCTCCCCCCTTGATTTCCAGACCATTCTGTTCTGTGCCAACGATGACCAGTCTTTTCCAAATGTTTCCAGTTCGTCCCGCAAGTTAACCAATACCTATAATAAATATTTTTTTAATGAATATTATTTTTACCTCTTAACCTTCTATTAACCTCTCACTCACTTCGTATTTTGATCTCAACCACACATCTAAATACATTAATAACAAAGCTACCTTATTACCATATTAAATCATACTTATTCATATCACTAGAACAGACCCCATTGAATTAATTTATCGCACTTAATGGGCGTATAAAAATACAGTACACCTCAATTGCATGTAAGTGCATTGAACTGAACCGGCGCACGCGCAATTAGTTCGCAGATAGGTTAAACAGACCGCTGTTAACATCGTGTAGGCCGTGCAAGAAAGTTGATTCTAGTTTGTTGTTAGTTGGTTGTTTTACTTTAGCAAGTAGGTGGGGTATACTTTGCTCTTTGTAAATTATTAATTCGGTTAATTAAATTGTATAAGTAAAATTATTTTTTATTAAATAGTTTTATAAGATAGTCTTAGATTTAATCAATTCGAATTTGACGTTGAATGACGTCATAAAACCCAATAGACTTTTTATTCGAATTCTTAAGTAAAGAAAAAGTCACAACATATTGCTTATAAGATTTGTGTATACCTAATTCATATCCATCCACACTAATATAAATGCGAAAGTAACTCTGTCTGTCAGTCTGTTACCTCATCACAACTAAACCACTGAACCGATTAGTATAAACATTTACAAAGAGGTAACCTGGTTCCTGTAGAAGGACATAGGCTTAGTCTAATGCAGCGAAGCTCTAATTTGGTAGTAAATACGGAATACAAGCTGACGAAGTTACGGGCGATAGGTAGTTAAAAATCCTATCCTAGTTATCCTACTAATATTATAAATGTGAAAGTTTGTGATGATGGATGGATGGATCTTTGTTACTCTTTCACGCCAGAACGGCTGAACGGATCTGGATGAAATTTGGCACAGAGATAGATTATAGTTTGGAATAGCACATAGGCTACTTTTATCCCGAAAATGTACGGGTTCGTAATCCACGCGGGCGAAGCCGCGAGCGGAAGCTAGTTAAAAATAAATATAAACATAATTTAATGGAGTTGCCGAGCAGGATAAAATTTAACCTAAATATTCAAGTTTCATAAATATTTCATTATATCCTATATTATAAATCCCTACGCATGCGTGATATCCGTGTTTTCTCATGCATTAAATTGATATTTTTCATGCAAATTGCACTATACCAACTTCTTTAATTACTTTAAATATCACTTTTAGAAATAAACACAACCTTTTAAAATTGAACTTTAAAAAAAGAAAAGGGGATTGGATTCATTCGTTTTAAAATAAAACGGCGAAAGTTTTCGAGATGTCCGATTAATATTGCCTTATCATAATTAAAGTGATAACAGAGATTGAAATTGCTAATTAATAAGTGAAAGCGTTTTTTGCTGAATTATTCATCTTTCGGGCCTTTATCGGATTAAAAAGCTATAAATTTCTCGTTAATTGGTCGCTAATTTTTATGTTTTTTAACTGGTGTTGCAATTTATTGATACCGAAAATGTCAAGATGTACGTCACTTTTGCTTTTTATCTCGCAAAAGATAAACCGGAAACCGAAAACTAAAAATTATTTTGACATGGCATCACACCTGTATTCCCCGAGTGCAGAGTAGGTACTACTGCACACTTACATTTCGCTGATACCGTTATTGAATTCCACGTAATAGGGGGCGAGCCTATTTCAAAACTCTGTGCCCGACTCGACTGACGGGAATCGAACCCAGATTCTCACGCTCAACAGTTGCACTTGCGACCTCTACACCAATCACGCATATCCCTACATATTATAAAAGAAAGTCCCTCGCCGCGTCCGTCTGTCTGTTTGTGTTAAACTCAAAAACTATTGAACGGATTTTCATGCGTGTTTCACCAATAGACAGAGTGATTCACGAGGAAGATTTAGGTGTATAATTCGTTAAGGTTTTGTGTAAATTGGCTGAAATATGACGATGATAGTTGAAAGTGTCGGGAAAAATCATGCCGATTGGGAGCTTTACTGGCGTGCGCCGAGTAAATGCTCGATGTAACAGGCTAATACGACACTACGACAGAAAAAAATGAAGTCGTATGCTCTGTTACAAGTGCAAAGCCGGGGCGGTTCGCTAGTCCTAACTATAATAGCCAATAAACAAACATTTGCCTGGCTTGGTAATTGAACCAGAACTTAGAAATAAACTAATCAGATCCAGATATTTCCAGTTTCAGTCTAGCTTCAACAAACAGTTTTTCTGTCTGAGTGGTTATTTTTAACAAATGATGATGTGGGTCCGGAAATGAATCGACCGCCATTAGACACGCTCGATAGAAATTATTTCAGCGGTTAACCATATCCTATGTGGGCCATTAATATTGGTACCGTGGTGCAAAACAAGAAATAAATGCTTTAAAGAAGTTGTTAAATTAGATTTAGCTCTTATAATTTTGACAGCACGGTTGGCGCAGTGGGTGAGCGATCGATTGCTGCGCTTACGTGTCGCAGGTTAGAGTCCCGTATCGGACAATATGACAGGTAGTTGTTGTGGGCAGCCGCGTGCACAGAGTTTTTAGACAGGGTAGGCAGAAAATTTTAAAAGCTTACTTACCAACAATAACTACTGCATGTTGGTTTTGGTTCGTCGTCTTGTAGATTAAATAATGATGTATGTGATTTGCCACCTCAAATATCTTATAACAAATATTTATCTGAGTTATGTAGGGTAGGCAGTGTCTTTTTGTCTTTATGGACCGCACGCCACTGGTTGTGGGTCTGGGTAATTATTTGTTGTGAGTTTTTGTGTTTGTAATCACGATACAGGAATTAGTAGGAGTGTGAGGGAGAGCTTAAACAATTGTTTGAACATTTGTTTCTTAACCTTAATTAGCTAAAATATAAGGTGTAACTGTTTGTCACCTGAAGATGATTCGCTATTTATCCACAAACTCAGGGGTCAATAACCCATGAGTTTGTATCGGCGTTTCTTCTCAGGGACAGTTAGAGAAAATGCCGACGCCATCTAGCTTAAAAAAGACGTGTAAAAGTGATTGAAAATTCCGAATTGCGAAATAAATAATTTCATTACAGACCCCAATACTAATGCAACCCATTATAATTCTCTTGATTCACGCTATTTACGTGTGAAACTCGACCAGTAAACAAGATCTTACCAACAAATAAAGAGCCATGAAAGCTTCTTTGACATGTTTTGACATGAAGCACCCACTCAGCATTTGTCCCGGTTTTTATTTTAATGAACATGTTCGATACACCTTATAGCGAAATGCGCGTGTCGTGTGATGACAGCCGTGGTTAAATGATTATGTTTGGTGCATTTGATTATTGCGAAGTAAAATAAACATGTAGTTTTGAATGTAGGTACATATATACGAAGAGTTTGATATGGTTTGTTTAAATATTTGATACGGTTTAATAAAGCTTTTTTTCTTTTCTGGAACCTTGAACACTAGGATTTCTGCAGTGTCGTGTGTACATTTTTACATATATACATGTCACATGCACACATAACCAGACCCGAAACAACTATCTGTAGAACATACAAAGATTTGTTCCGTGCGGGAATCGAACCCGCGACACTAAGCGCAGAAAGCTAATCACTTAGCCATTGCGCCAACCGTGCCGTCAAATTTTGGATAATGGTTTCTAAGACAGATACGGTAAAAATTAAAGTAAATTTTATTTTACATTGCTAACACTAAACTATTTATAGACTAGATATCAAAGACTAAAAACGATCCCTGAATTTAGAACAATAGGTACTTACCAATAAATAAAAACAGTACGTATCATAAATTTACTTAATTCTTAACTTGTGGTGAACCTTCTACAAATAATTTCATAATCTATGGCTCAACATCAATATTATAAAACCTTTTATAACATTAATATCAAAACCATTAATCTTTTACCTAATTGGCGATTGCAATTTAGGCGATTTAGCAAAATATAGGTATCGATTAAAATTAAATCGAAACTATCATAAAAATCGACTAAACGCTTGCAGCTAGCCTAAACTGTCAATCAAAATAATCGCGTGTCTATCTAAATCGGTTATTAGTAATTTAGTACGAATAAAATTATATAATTTGTTGTAATAGTTCGGGTTTGTGGTTCATAGAGTAAAATAAAATTAGGAGCAGTTTGATAATATTTTAGTAACTAAAATTAATTAAGTTCTCCAATTTATGTATATCTTGTTCCAAATTCTTTTAGTTTATGACTTGCGAAGAATAAGAATTAAGATATAGCCACACACATTATCCCAAATCGCTGCGTAACCTTTCAAACAAGTTACATTTTCTACTACTAGTTGTCAATTGATGCCGACAGGCGTGATTTGATCACATTGCTTAGGACTTATTGAATGTAAAGCAGCGCTTAGCAAAATTATTAGATCAGTGTTCATCAGAATTAGCGCAAGCGCCAACGCTTCTTAATGCCTCGTGTTCAAAAATGTTGTATTGTCACGCTGAATGTTTTGGACGAATTTATTTTTTAATAGATGTAAGATTTAACCGTTCCCTACTACATGACACACACACACACTTGGTATTATCGCCAAAGTCAGTGTAAAAATGACTTTAACAAGGTTTACTTAAATTATCTTTTTCTCTAGATTTTATGCCATCTTAGTCTACTGAAAATCTCGTTGCTTTGTCAAGAAACAAGCTTGAAGACATAATATTTCATGGGCGTTTATATTAAAATATTCCCACTAATAACTTCACTGGCAATCAATCGCCTGAGGCCGAGTTAGTACTTAAAATAGAATAACCTAGATCTCATGAATCACGCGCAAGTTCCTGATTTATAATAAGACAGCGGAGGAATTTAAATGTGTTTGTTCAGCGGACACAATACGCACACATAGATTTACTGGAGAATTTTGAAATACGATTATTTTTGATGACTTTTTTAATTGAGTGTTTGTCTAAGGACTCTTCAACATCTAAACTTAGATTAAAGGAGAAACGAAGCATTGGTTTTCTTAAAATTTCTTATTGTGTGGCAAGGGGTATGCAGAAATAACTTTAATGTATGAACCGATGGTGACTACCGTTACTATGAGCTATGGTAGCTTGATGTTACCCAAAAAACTGTTAAGTTAAATGCCCGGACACGTGTCGAACATCGGACGACGTTTGAACCTGCACACTTAAAACGACTTCATACAGTCGTCAAAGTCACAGTTTTTTATTTCAAGTAGGCCTTTTCAGGCACTTTTAAAAAGTCGAGACTCTAGACGCACGGTTCCAAAGGGGGTAGGTCCTATGGAGAAGAGACCGGCAAGAAACTCCATGGATACTCTTTTCAGAAACAAAAACAATGATGATGTGTGTAATCTTCCAACCCGTACCAAGAAATGGTGGACTAAATCTTGTCATTGTCCATGCCTGTCCTCATTTTGAGATGAGGCAGCCCAGTGAGACAGTAATGCCGATGCCACACTGCCGCTTACCGCTACGATTTCGCTGTGTAAACAAGTACATTTTAAGATAGTTTTGTTTGTTTTCGCATGTACTGTCTCGGTGTATTTACGGTTTAATTATTAATAGTGATATAAAGATTACGAACACTGTTATAAGCTATTGCCATCTCTCAAGATACCTTACTCAACCTTATCTTAGCAGTTGTTTCATTGCGTGTGCTATAGCCCTAGTCAAATGAATTTATAGCAACACTAGTTGCAGCCCGCGGCGCCGTTCGTGTGTACCAATGATTAGTACCTACAGGTAATTCAGTACGGCTATACAGGAAGCTTGCCCTTGTAGCAGCAATTAAGTCTTTGGCAAATTTATAGAAGTGCGGTTTTATAGGTAATGTTGATTTATTATGTATTGCCCGATCTCGTGGATGGTTTTAAGTGATTCATCGGGCTATGTTTGGAATGTGACGGTGTGGTGAGACAGTTTGCACTTGTTACTAAGAGTTGAGGTTATTCCCTGTGTCCACAATACTAAACTATTTGAGTACCGTGGAAGCGGACTATGTTACTGAAATTATCAATATGAAAGCGCATAGAAAACATTTCTTTTTTATTGAATTGAATTTGTGTGAAGTTATTTGACCTACAGTTTTAGTTACAACTCGACTTCAAGTGTAGATTTCACAACAGCCACTTCATTTCACACTAAGGGTCATGTCCCATGTCTCAATCATACAAACTCAATGCACACATTCCTCTGTGACCACACAATCACAATTGTGGTCATTTATACAGGCAAACAGAGATACCGACCACGCAACTAATTTGATATTATATTCTAATATAAAAAGCGGCAATAACTTTGTGGTTAAAAGTAAAAGATGCGTTTGTCGTGATTTCGAGACCCGACGTGCACTTATTTGTTTTTCTGAAGTGGTAATGACGGCATAGTCTATTCATTAGCGCATACGCAAACTGGATTTCTCGTTCATGTTTTTTTTTGTGAGCTAGCCTAGTAAGATTCAATATCGCTTTTTCGCGTAACGTTGCCCTTCATTAGGATTTCTCTTATATCGTGCAGTTTACGAACATATAATTAATTCACGTGCACACATGCCCGAACAAAAATATCCGTCGGTCATGCATTTTTTTTACTGTCGGTATTGAGCCTGCAATATGCAGCACAGAAATCTAAGCGCTTAGCTACTGCCACAATTGTTTATCACACTGCAATGTGTGCAGTGGCGTACGGTGCATAAATAGAAAAAGACTGCCTACCTTACATAACTCAGATAAATATTTATTATATTTGAGGTGGAAAATCACATACATCATTATTTAATCAACAAGACGACGAACCAATACCAATATGCAGTAAGTATATTTGGTAAGTAAGCTTTTAAAATTTTCTGCCTACCCTATCTAAAAACTCTGTGCACGCCGCTGATGGTGTGACTACTAGAATATCATCGTCATGGTCGTAAGTGACAAAAAAACTTAATTTTTTTCAAGGAAATGTACTTAAATCAATATTTTTCCTTCGAGCACAGCTTCATCACAGTACCTATAATTTTGTTTTTATAAAAAAAAACTATCCCCACTAGGATTTCTCCTGTGTCGTGGGTACAGTTTACAAACATACATGTCACATACACACACAACAACTATCTGTAGATCATACAAATATTTGTTCCGTGCGGGGATCGAACCCGCGACACATAGCGCAGAAAGCTAATCGCTTAACCACTGCGCCAACCGTGTCGTCAATGTCGCTTGAATGAACTTTAACGGTCAGTCAAGATGAGCCGAAATTGTTCTTCAAAAGATATTTGTAAAGTGAGCTTCTTTTGTCTATCTATAGTTAAAATAGAGCATCACGGCTGTATACCCTAAAGGATTAGGCAGAAATGTATTATTGTACACCCCCCATATTTTGCCGATGTCGTTATTGATTTCCATATAATAGGGGGCGTGCCTATTGCCATCTATCTTATCACTCCCATTCAGAAAAACCCAATAATACTTTGCCCGAAAAGGAAATCGAACTTAGGACCTCACGCTCAGTAGTCACTATATTAGGTATATGAAGTTTTTATTTACCTACCCTGCCTCGAAACGGAGATATATTTACTCATAGATAACAAAAACTGAAGGCCGCAGATGGCCTTAACCGTTAGTTGAAAAGGGACGACGCTTCAGGGGCGGAACTAGCCCAAGGTCTTCGCAAATGAGTTTTCTCTTTGATTTATGCTTTTTTTTCTCTACGATGTAGATGGTTCGTTTCTGAAGGCCAATTTATTTTAAGTTAGGTAGACATTGGAACTTGAAGAATTGGCCTCGTTTCGGTGTCTGTTTTGTTCGGGGTTGCAGATTTGATATTGAACAATATATAGAATCATAACATTACATTACGCCTGTATTCCATGAAGGGTTAGGCAGAGGTTTACACTAATATTTTGCCATTACTGAGTCCCATGTGTCTAATAGGGGGCGAGCCTATTGCTATCTACCGGGCATAGTTCCAGACTCCGTGATGCTACAGAGAGAATTTCCATAAAACCCAATAACACTGGGCATTGCCCGACCGGCAGCCTGATTACGTAAAAAAGCGACAGCAACGCGATAGCCATGCGACAGCAATCTCACTGTCAGCCAATACATTATATGTCACAAAAATGACGTTTGACAGAAGTTATCGCGCGATCTACGCTTGTCGCTACATCGGTAATTAGGCTGCCGGGAAACGAACCCAGGACCTCATGCTAAGCAGTCGCGCTTGCGATCATTAGACCAATGAGGCAATTATACACTTCCGTCTGACCATTCCATGAAGATGTTGCCATATTCTGTTTCTAAAAAACGTGGCACTAGGAATAATATCTGTATTTTGGGTATAAACAAAAATATTCCCAATATATCCGTAGGTCATACATATATTTGCTCCGTGTGGGAATCGAACCTGCAACACGTAGCGCAGCAGTCGCTCTCAACTACTTGCCAAGCGTGTCAACAATATTACGTTCGATTAAACAGCCTAACATTTGAAACTACTTCATTTGTACTACGCAATGTTCTTTTCCCAATCTCTTGCACTAATCAAATCGTAAAAGGCCCTTTACAAGTGCTATTGCGCAAATAGAACAGTTGTGACCTTACCATTGTGGAGTACTTTGCTATGACCTTATGCATTGTGAAATATACCATACTCGTTTTCAATAAAAATGTATTTTCAGCAACGTCACTAGGTACCTACTGCTAGCTACAGAACATTGAGTAGCTAAATTAAGATTTTGATTTTGATTCAGATTTTGCACTGCTCACTGCCTCATTTGCAGCGGCATGCACAGTTTATATTTTTTAGACAGGGTAGGCAGAAAATTTAAAAAGCTTACTTACCAAAAATACCTACTGCATGTGTTGGTTTTGTTTCGTCGTCTTGTCGATTAAATAATGATGATTTGCCACCGCAAATATCTTATAATAAATATTTATTTGAGTTATGTAGGGTAGGCAGTGTCTTTTTGTCTTTATGAACCACACGCCACTGCTCATTTGTCTAGTGGTTGCAAGTGCTACTGTTGAGCATGAGGTCCCGAGTTTGATTATCAGGTCGGGTAACGTGTTACTGGGATTTTTAAAAATTATTATATATTAGATATAGGCGTGATGCTATCATGAAAGATGAAATATTAATATAGGTCGGCCGCTCAGAGAATGCGTTTCTGACAGGTCGTGATCGAATTGACAACGTAACTTTGAAATGGCGTTGAATTTACGATAAAAATATTTTGTTATTTATTTACCCTACTAACAAATAATAAGCGTCAAAAACAACATTATTACGTCAACAGACAATCAATGTTATAATTTTGTGCTAAATTTGATGTCAGGAATGACAGATGTCAAACGCACTCTCTGAGCGGCCGAACCATAAGCGAAATTCTAAGTCTATGGGCCGAACGATACATGATGAGTAAGTGCCTATAGTAGTACCAGGGTCCAAGTTGAAGTTTTGGCATTAAAGTCAGGTAGATAGGCCTTAGATACTAAGACCTCATAGCTTAATGGAAATATATTTTTTTCTTCAAACTCGCTCATAAGGCCGGATTATCTCATCCTATTAAATCTTTTATATTTCAGAAGTTACTGATGTGGGCCAATTTAAAATGGTCCTCTAGTATAAAGCTCCTTTTAGCGATACATTGTGAGAACTCCAGCACGCTCTTTGTCTGTTTTTACTACGCTAGGATGGTTCAAGTATTAACGAGATATTTTAATTACCTGCAACTTATATGTAATTAAATATTCATAGTTCATAGTCATTAAATTCTTCGTTCAGAAATAATTAAATTTTTTGAGTACAAGTTAAATTGTAAAGAAGTCACTTGCCCTATAAAACTAATTGATTATTATTATCAGTAACGAACTGCTTTAATATAATTAATGTTTTGGTTCTTTACAGGTTCTACTAAACTTAAGAACTAATAAACTACTAATAAATTTAAGAATTAGCCAAGAAAGACTGCATCGGTGGTAATAATAGTAATACTATAGTTTAGCTAAAAGTTTTCATACAAAATGCGTTAACGTTTTTGTCCCTCTAAACGTGAGCTGATTTTGCTGATTCTTTTATATGTTATGTTATGGACACAAGTAAAAACTAGGTCGTCAAATTTTTGTTTTATTGTATACTAGCGACCCGCCCCGGCTTCGCACGGGTGCAATTTACTAACGAACAAAATCAAAAATTTCATACAAAAATACCATTCAAATTTCCGACGTTTCCGGTGGATTTTCCAAAAAAAAATCTTACTTAAAAACCTTCTCCTGACAAATACAAACACAACAAAAAAGAATTAGCCAAATAAGTGCAGCCGTTCGGAAGTTATACGCTTACATACATTTTTGGCGATTGATTTTTATTTATATAGATATAGATAGATCGAGAAATACTAATCCCTCAAAATGCGTTTCTTTAACTAAAAATCGTCCTTATACTTGTGATAATTATTAAATTATTGAAAATTTTGAAATAAACAATACGTGTTGACCCCGTTAATAATCTGACAAAACGATAGAGACCACAATAAAATGAATTCGTTATGATTTCGATGTAAGAAACGTTAACGCCAAGACACCTATTTTGAGCGTATTTCAAGGCAATTTTGTCAGAAGCCGGCCGCTAAATGATACTCTTATAGCTAAGGGTTAAGACGGGGGTCCGGTCCGTACATAGATCAAAGAGTTAATGTTTTTTTTTATCGTATCGGCGAATATAACCGTCTTTTCATTATAACTAGTAATCTTCAATTATCTGATAGAAACACTAGGAGCAACTCCTCTAGTATTTGTTCAGCTTATAGCGGCCTTTGAGAAATGTTGGTGTACCTACCACACCTCTGCCTACCACGTGTGTATGTATGTAGGTAATTGGCAGAGTCTATAATAGTTGTAAAGGATTTTTTTCGAAAATCGATTTTCGTAAACAGGCGACTGTCTATTGTATCGCGCAGAACAATTCTTTCTGAGCCCCTTTGTATCTCAAATCTCTCCGCGAGCCTTACTAGTTCTTCCAAGTCTTCTCACAGACAGAAATAATAATCGACACCGTCAGTTTGATTCCATTTTTAAACTCACTCCTCGAACGACACCATTCACCAAACCAGTCCGTTAACGTTCTATAAATACAGCCTTCAATCATCGGCCTCTGCCCGCGCCCCGTTGTCACAGCGTGAGGATAACGACGTAGTAACGATAATCATTATCATTATGGTTAGCTTCGCTGTCTGATCACCAGTTACTGGTAAAAATAAATGATGAGTTATCTGGTATGGCAATTTTATGAATTTTATAGGGTTTTTTTGTGGCTTGGCATGGCAGAAAATTGTTGTTTATGACATGGTACAATGGACATTGTCCTCATCACGCTTGGTAGAAAGATTGGTGCTTATAGTAGATATTTATGGTGTTAATCAGCTTACAGGAGCATTCTGCCTCCTCTTGACATCTAGCCGGATTTTGGCGAGTGTGAAGAGTTGTGGCCTATTCTAGAGAACTTCTAGCCTACTGCGAAAGTCATGGTCAGGAGGCATTAACACCTAATAGGTGTACTGTATATTGCGGACAAACTACTGCTGTACACTTTGCAATTCCTCTAACGTGGGCTAAAAATAGCTGTCTTCAGACCCATGGACACTGATCAAATCTGAGTGCATATGAAGGGTGTGCGTGGAAAGAGGTTCTTCGTGTGTCTGATTTTCACTACGGTAATAAAGTCTGACGAACGTTTCATTTCCCAACAGCCTATTATTATGTCACCTACAATAATTCAGCACACCGCTCAAGTAGACGGAAGTGTGACGTCATATCCTACCGAGACAATTTAGCGTCTCTTTGATGTAGTACCGCATCATCTGTCAAACGCGCCGCTGACAAATCACGCATCAGAGCTTTGTGGATTTTGTCAGTTATGCAAGTGTTCGACTCCGGAAGCCTAATTCTTGAGGAGTAGGGCAGTAAGAAATAGCCCCTGGAATATCTGCTTATATCTGACATCTAATTTCTTTCAGTGTTCGAGACAATACTTACAATTAACTATTAGACAGATTAAAAAGTCAGAAACAAAACTACGACTTCTGCATTTTTTACGGCGGCAAAATTGTATTCGTAATCCCAAATTAATGTGTGTAACGACACGGTTGGCGCAGTGGCTAAAAAATTACCTTTCTGTGCTATGTGTATGATCTACATATAGTTGTTTCGGGTCTATTTGTGAATATGACATGTATGTTTGTAAACTGTACCCACGATACAAGAGAAATCCTAGTGCGGAGCAATGTTTTAAAAAAAAATAAAAAAAATTAAAATCATGATTCTAAAAATCCAGTTATAAAGTGGTTGGTCTCTAATCGGTCCTCCATAGGAATGGTATTCCAATGGAGTACCATTCCTATACTCCAGGGTTTCTCAAACTGGGGTATGCGAACCCTTAGGGGTTCGCCATTTGATGGTAGGGGATTCGCGACAAAATTTACGTAATGGCTACTGGATAGCTGGCAAGCGCATGCGACACAAATGATGGCGCGTGCGCGACATTGATAAGTAGAGAGGTATAGAGTAATATTAAAATTATCCAAATTTTTTCCTAAAATGACTCAATTTGCGCTAAAAAGCAAGCCCATTCATCACATTAATAATATTTTATTTTTAACACTTGCCTTTTACTTAGTACTAACTATTTTCGTTTTTAGTAACTAAAATAAATGTATTTTATTGTATAAATGATTGTTATTTTCTAAACAGCTGGATTTTATTTTTTTATATTAAAGGAGAAAGGCCAGGGGTTCGCAGTAGTTTGGGAATTTTAACAGGGGTACGTGGGGCCATAAGTTTGAGGAACCCTGCAATACTCCATTGGAAGCGCGACGAATCATATTCTGCAATATCCGTTCCATACGTTCCCATACGAAATTGCAAGGATATTGCTGTGAACGTCACGATTTATTAAAATTTAACTATGGAACGATTCAAATACAGCGAGTTGTAATGTGATAAATTGTATTTGAGATGTTATATTGAATACATTGCATCAGGAACACTGTTGCAGGGCAGTGTTGCGCTGTTTTGTGCACCAGAACGGTACGCGCTGCTGAATTAAATGTGCTTTAGCCAACTAGCTGCTCTCATATAAACTTTTGACCCTCATTTCACCCCCTTGCGGTTAGGGTTTAATAAATCCTTTCTTAGTCTACACCGTATAAAAACTAACCTGCAAAATTTCAAATTTGTATTAAAGTATTTCCTGAGATTTCGTGATTAGTCAGTCAGTGAGTGGTATTTCGCTTTTATATTATATTTTATATATACATA
This sequence comes from Shargacucullia verbasci, assembly GCA_947562105.1. NCBI lineage: Eukaryota > Metazoa > Arthropoda > Insecta > Lepidoptera > Noctuidae > Shargacucullia > Shargacucullia verbasci. The sequence continues at coordinate 2,298,579 of OX387284.1, forward strand.
TATATCTTGCACCTCGCCATCTATCGGCAGTACGCCGAAAATGAGGAGGAAGTGTTACACGGAGCCCAATTGGCGCTACTTTGATGTCACTGCTTACCGCTTTGTCAGTCACCCGTGAGGGGTCACCACGAGTGATAGGAACTTAGTGAATTTAGCATCATAGTACGCATATTACGCACGTTACGTCTGTATTCCCCGATTCTGTAGATACTGTTATTGTAGATAAGTGTGTTCAAAAACATCCGTTATAAGGCTCATAGGGGCGAGCTTATTGCCATCTACCGGGCACAGTTCCAATCCCAGGCTGCTACTGAAATTTCAACAGCAAAACTTAAAAACAGTGCTAGTAACCACTGGATGACAAAAAAAGGCAGTTTCAACAAACATTATACTACAGTAAATATTTTACGCGTTTATGAGCGAAACAGGTAACAAGTGGTCTAAAAAGGAATTTTATTACGTATTTGCCACACGAAATTTTAAGATAATCCTTAGAAAGGAAGCCGTGGGATTACATGATCTTTTAGTCTAATAATTTCCATTTCTATTTCAAGTTTCACTTTGAAGGCAAAGGAAAATATGATGTAAGTAGATAGTTAAGTATTAAGCGCAAAAGCATTAAACACCGCAGACCACATGTTTGATAATAAACTATTATAGTTGTCCGTCAAAGGGCTTACAAGATTTCCTTGTCAAGAAAAATAAATAAAAAAGAGCTTAAGTTCACATGTTACGCAGTCAAACATCAAAATAAAATAAACAAAAGCTATGACGAAAATATTGGTCGCCACTGCCCACATATTTATTGTACAATTTACCACCAAACTACGAACGCATAAGGTTGAAATTACATTGTAAAAATCTTGAGTTAAAGCACTTTTAAAGTTTTCCATTTTGCTTCCTTCCTTCTGAAGAACGTATTTAGGATGAACTAAACGAAGTTGTCTAAAAACAAAAGACTGCTGATGAGTCGTTTGGCTTAATTTCACATTCTAAATGCGTTTAATTTGAATAAGAATGTCGCGAAGTTTCAACTGCCGAATTTAGGACACTACTTAGGACGATTATGAGTTTTGTGAACTGAAAGTGGCTGTATTTATAGAATTATAAAGTAGCTTCGCCCATTAGAATTTAAATGTTCATCTTTCTTGTAAATCGTTCTGTTATTTTTATTGAGAAAGCGTACCAACATTTGTACGTTCAGAAGTTATCGAAAATAACGCAAACATACGTGAAAAACAGTTTTGTATAATATTTTAGTGCAAAGTTTTTATAAACAACATAACATCACGCCTGTATTCCCTGAAGGGTTCGGCAGAGGTGTACTGATGTAGATTTGCACACCTAAATTTCGCCGATACTGTTATCGAGATACATTTAATTGAGGATCGAGTCTCTTTTCGTAACAGAAAAACTTCGAATCGAACAGTATCGAACGCAGGACCTCACGCTCAACAGACACTTGCAGCTACTAGCCCAATTAGTGAGTTTAAAAAAAATAACGTAATTATAAAATGATGCCTATAATAAAATTAACGACTACACAAAACCATCCATTAATCAAACCACTTAGTGTCGAAAGAAAACTATAAAATTATTTCAAATGAGCACTTATCTAATTTAGCAATTATTTTGAAGCAATCAGCAGAATGACACTAAGTGAACTGATACGTACAATTATTTAGGAATTAATCAAGAAAGAATGAGTGAATGATTGATTGGCGTGGACTTAATGGACATTCATACTTGTTAATTGGATTCTTGGTCTTTTAAAGGGGTATGGGTAGGTGAAATTCATTAACATTTGACATAGCCTCGATTCTCCGAAGGGTTAGGCAGAGGTGTACAATTGTACACCCAAATTTCACCAATGCCATATTGAGTCCCATGTAATGGGGGCGAGTCTGTTGCCATCTACCGGGCACAGTTCCAGACTCCGTGCCACTGAGAATGTCTATACAGAAAAACCCGATAACATTTTGCCCGATCCGGGAATCGAAACCCCTCACAATGGCAGTAGGCTCGCCCTCTATTACATGGAACTCAATAACGGCATCAGCGAAATGTGCGTGTACAATAATAGTACAACTCTGCATAACCAACTCTGCCTAACCCTTCGTGGAATATAGGCGTGACGCTATGTTATGTTATTAGTAGGGTTGCCGACTTTTTCTAGAAGAAGTAAAGTATATCTGATTTCAGAGAGGGTAAATAAAGAGTACAGATTAATAAAAAAGAGTAAATTTATTCAATTTATTAAAATGTATTCTGTAGCACTTTTTGCGGTACATAACATTTTATTTTTTTGTTTTAAAAGAATTGTAGGATTCCAACATTTCAGTAAACAGAAAGTCTTTTTTTTATGTGGGCAATGGCATCAGTGAACATTATGCCAAAAAAGTCAGTTTATGTAAAAAGAGTATTTAAGCGTACTCTATTAGTGTTATAGATTATAGAGTACACCTACAAGAAAAAGAGTACAATACTCTATTTTAGAGTACGGTTGGCAACGCTAGTTATTAGATATCTATCGCAACTGTCAGATATTCCTTCCTCTATGAATAACGAGGACAACTTAATATCTTTACAACACAAACTGTACCTTTCCACGGAGGGTCTGTAAGTAGGTTCTTAAGCCTTTTATAATGAGCTTTGTAAACGCACCAAGACAGGACTAAGGAGGGCTTAATCCCAGTAAACGTTGTTTATCTTTTAATTACCGGTAAAAAGCTGCCAAGGCTTGATTATAAAGGGTTAAGGAGACCATTTCTTTAAGGATTCTTGATTAATTCGTTTTTAATGGAAGCAGGATTTTTAGGAGCAATTTGCGTTCATCTATAATTATAATCAGTTTGGTCCGTGTTACAGAAAAAGGTTCAATAAAGATTAAGAGTATCGTTTAGCTGCCGGCTTCTGACAAAATAAGTAGGTGTTTGGACGTTAACGTTTCTTACATCTAAATCTTAACGAATTAATTGATCTCTATCATTTTGTCAGATTATAAACAAAGTCAATACATGTTACTTTTTTTTTTAATTTAGATTAATTTAATAATTATCACGAGATAAGTATAAGGAAAATTTTTAGTCAAAACAAAACCGTGACGACCTAGTTTTTACTTGTGTCTATAACATATAAGAAAATCAACAAAATAAGCTTATGTTTAGTAGGGTAAAAACGTTAACGCATTTTGTATGAAAACTTTTAGCTAAACTATAGTCTTAATATTATAATATCTATTTATAACATAGATAGAAGATAGATAGATAGAATTGTTTTTATTTCAAATAAACCTAATACAGGCACTTATGAAACGTTATAGGACTCTAGTTGCATATAAATAATAATGAGTAGCATTTGAATGACGAAGTTGTATGAAATGACAGACTCACTCACTCACTCTTTAGCTGTCACCCAAATAAACTTCAAATATTTAAAATAAAAATGTCGATACTTACCGACGACACGGTTGGCGCAGTGGCTAAGCGATTAGCTTTCTGCGCTACGTGTCGCGGGTTCGATCCCCGCACGGAACAAATATTTGTATGATCTACAGATAGTTGTTCCGGGTCTGGTTGTGTGTGCATGTGACATGTATGTTTGTAAACTGTACCCACGATACAGGAGAAAACCCTAGTGTGGGGCTTAAAAAAAATTTACCATGTAAGTAAAAATATTAAGTAATGTAAAGTAACTTAAAGACCGAGTATTCAAGTTGCCTTTAAAAATTACTTTTTTTTTCCAAAATACCGAATTCCTTTCTATCATCGTAAACATCTCTTTCCATGGTATAGCGGTGTTAGATCAACATTAACATGGCTACCGGGTTGTTGACACGAGCTAAACTGATAAGATATAACGGTGATTACTTTGTTTGAGTGTTTTTATGGTGTTAACTATCTTTTTTTGGTTTATCTCCTTGTTGCCCAACCGGTAAAATTACATAAAAACAATTCTCTATTTTTCTCCTACCTATATAAACTTTCTGAATGCACAAACACCCAAGTTTTGTATAAAAAATATGTTGTTTACAGGTTCGTACATAATTAAATGTGTTAAATAATTTGTTACCTACGGGAATCAAAACTATACACAGTGTAGAAGGCAAAAAAATACACGTTTGCACATTGATTTTCTGCCAGTTTTACAAAACATTCCTTTAGCAAGAATGTCAAATGAATTATTGCTTACCTTTATTTAAACTTTAATAAATTTTACTAATTATTACTAACTACTAAAAGCACCCGATAAAAATATAAAATTACCTATGCGTCAAAATCACCAAAATGCTCCTCCACATCGCTGTCAACCGGCAGTGTGCTCAGAAGACTAGCAGCATTGCCACGCTGTATGGCAATGTTGATTCTCTGACCAAAGAATAAGCCATATAATTACCATATTTAAACTAGGTCAAATGTATGAAAACATTAAATTTGCTTTCGCAACTATTTCAAAAAACTGGCAATCGAGTGTTCTCGCCGCCATGGTATGGAAGTGCTCAATTTAACCGGAGCTAAGCTAACGAGTTAACTAAAACCGCGTAAGGCAGGAGGCAGCCCAAGGAACGTGCGCCACTGGACCGTCGCAGCCGCGCGGGCGAGCGTCCGCAGCGCACATTACAAGGAGCGTTGCCTGGCAACGAGCGCGTGACGTCACGTGCTGTAGACCTTCTAACGAGAGCTAGTGATCTATATACAGTTGTAACATCACACTAAAGAACACACTTCCAGTAGAGACTCCCAAATAAGGTTCCTCATAAAAATCTCAAAGAAAACTCTGCTTGCGCGAGTTAGAGTTTTTGCTTCTAAACTAAAATTCTGTATTCAAAAGTCAAATATTTTAATGCCACATTTTTTCAAAATGCTATATTAACATATTCCAGATAAATTATCCTTTATTTTTTTGTTATTTACGCAAGAATTAATGTTTTTATATGTTTGGTTTGCGACTTTAATAACAACGCCATCTAGTGACTAAAGTTGCGACCAATATACAATCTTGAAAAACATCGTAACGGCGAGTTTAGGAACTAACACTAACTTTGAAAACTAAACACAGCTTTGTGCCTATATTATATGCGTTCACATATTTTTATTTATGATTAATAAATATATTAAAACATCATTTTCTTTTGTTTCAGAATATCTAATAATGAAAGAGATGAAAGTCCGGGAACAGATGGCAATGTCTCTCCAGAACCACCTGATCGACCACCTGGGAAAGTTCGGCAAGTACACCCGGAAGAGAAGACCCAAGTTCTTGCATACGACTCCACATATCGCAAGAAAAATAAACCTAAAAGTCTCCCTTTAGAAGAAAATCATTATAATCATTTAGCGAATACAAATGTGGCTATGTCACCAATGTATCCACTCACGCCAAATATTTGCGTGGAAGGTGGAAAGATTGAGTTCATAAAATCGCCACCAGAGAGCGCTCGCAACAGTTTGGCGCTAGCGTCGCCGCCTCAAACTCCTTTGTTGGTTAGACGCGGCTCGCGGGAGAAACGTGAAGCTCGTATATACGACGAGCCGACTGAGAAGTTCGACGGTGATAAGGTAGGTGGCGTTGTTTCAAAACAAATATAAATAAAATAATAAGAAAATAGATTTCAGTCTTAAAGAGTTATTTGCACATTAAAATAATTGTTTAGCTTAAGGCGAAAATCGCATTGAGGCCCTATAGCACAGGATATTTAATAGTACTACGCTATAGTTTAATGGCTCGAGTTCGATCACGACCTACATTTCTGATGTTTCAAATATCAATGTACCCTGGATTAGAATTTGAAGATAAACTATTTTAAAAATTGTTAGTTATTGTTGATTTTGTCGAATCTAAAAACTATAAAATATTTCATCCTTTATAAATACTTAGTTTAATATAATGGGGAGGGCTTTGGCCAGCCATTTTTGTATCAAATGTGCGATGAAAGTATTTCAACGCCATACATTCTGCCAAAGCGGAGTTTTATACCTAAACAAATTCAGCGCAACCAAATGTGCTTTCTAAACTTTCATGTTCAATCCAACTAGTACAATCTTTCTTTGAATTCTTCACAAAACTTGGCAGTTTGGGACGCATTCAATTCCAAGTCGGCAGCAAAGGGTCTGACCGTCAGACTGACCCTTGTCAAAAATCTTTTCAAAGTTCACATTTCTGTTTTTGTTTGTTTATTTATGCAATTTTGTTTCTGAAAGCGTTTTCATGTTGTGTCGTTATGTGCAATAACTTTCGGCGTTTCTTTGAACTTTGATTTTGAAGTAGGTACAGAGATTTAATGAAAATATAAGCATCTTTATTGCGGAATTCAGTATTGGCTCAGATTTCGATATTTAATATACCTTAGTGGGTTTTTTTAGTACCAACATTTTGGTTATAAGTTTGAAGAGCTGTTTTGAAATTATTAACATATTTCACAATAAAGAAAATAAGGACTACGGGGTTTCAATGTTTCACTACATCTAATCCTATAAGATGTATTGCAGAAACAAATAATTTAAAAAAACCATTAAGTAAATTTTACTTCACATATATTTACACCGAATGATACATTTATACCTGCATGTGACGATTAATTGTTATGTTTGTTGCACATCTACATAATACTTAATACATACATATATAAATCAGGACTTTTCCCATGATTGGTAGACAGAAACTATGAAACACTGCGATCTTTACATACTCCGTTTAACATATTACTTATTATGTAGTCCCCTTATCGTTTTTTGAGAGATCCTCTTTAAAAATAACTTTCATATTCTTATACAACGGTAACTGACTTGAAATCTTTAAAGTCGGGTCCCCCTATAAGCACATCAAAGTCTTTATTGAACCAAATATTTTGATAAACTAAGTGGCATACGATCTATTTTCTACCCTCATCCCTCTGAATCGGGGGTTGCTCACGTGTAATTGGACTGATGCACCTTAATGCGTCTTTAGTCGACACTAAATTGTTTTTGAAAGCCTCCGTGATAGACTTCTGAGATTGTTTCATAAGATTATGGGGAAAGATACATTTTTGATGAAGGATTTCGAAGTTTGTCTTTAGTTTTGATGGATTCTTTGTTATTTTCTCTTTTTTCTTCTTCAATAATCCTTGAGTTGGTAGAATAGTAAGCCCTAGTACTTGAACATTTTATATCCCTCTGTTTTTATTTAAAAAACACCTACTACAGAACTTCTTTATCACAACACTGGAATAAAAATTGAATTTACGAAACTGTTCTGTTTAAGTCTTGAAGTACATCATCACTTCGATAAAATGCTTATTATGGTTTAAAGTTTGGCGTAACTTGGAGTAGCTTTTGTTTTGAGATATATCTTCTATTCGAATAACGTAGTGCCATAGGGCCACAGTAACTTTTAAAATCCTCCAAATAGGCCAGTTGTCTTTATAAACTGTACTTTAACTTATTCCTTAAAGAACATTTTTCGCATCCCTATTTAATAATGTCATGTTAGAGCACGATTTCATTTTATCTCCAATACACTCCTAAACTAATATCAAAGAAAATTCCTTTTCAACATTTGAATTAAATTCAAACAGAAACCAGGACGGTATCTGCGCCAAAACTTATTGCACTCCAGACATGCAAATGCGATAGGAGACTGTAAATTGAATTAATTGCACAGATTCTAAGTAAATCGACCTCTGTGTGGTACCCATGAATTCCTATTATCATCTTGCTTTATGGTGGGAAGAAATTCTGGCGGAATTTGTAGGAGATACTAATCGCAGTAAAATAGGAGTGCTGAACTTAAGGTTCCGAGTTACAATAGCCACTGATACTGTTGATGTTTTACCGCTTCGAACGCCAATTAGACTAAGGCTGAGTTAATGTTAAGATAAAGTAACCGGTGTTTTTGAAAATGAATGGCTGTGATTGCAATTCTTTCAAAGCAACTCAACTGTTCAAAGTAGATAGAGAAGAGACCTTTTGCATTCAATATACATTGCTTACAAATAAATTAGAGAACCAGTGATCGGTTCTGTGTATAGTACCGATGAACTAAATCTAAATGTAAATTTATTTCTTTTATTTCACCTTTCGACGTAAGCATTTATATCTTCAAACGTATTTTTATTTACTAAAGAAAATATAGTGCTCTACTCAAAACAAGACGCATCATCTCTTAACTTCATAAGTCAAAAACTGTCTTTACTAACTTTATAGAGGAACACAAGACCGATCAGCTATTTAACTATGCAAATCGGTTTCCGATAATGCGCCGTCTCAGACGGTCTGCAGATTTCAGCGTGTAGCACATCGTCAATGATAGCTTTATTAATATTAATGGCCACACTAAGGCCAATTTAGTTCAACGATAGTGGTTTTGTGTGAAAAGGGCTTGCATTTGTTGGTTGAATTTTAGGGTGTGCTGACGTTGTTCATATTATCATTTGCGCTTTGCAAATTCTTTGAGATTGTTTTGTTTATTCGATATTGGATTTGGTGCAGAAATGCTTTGTGTAGGACACATCTTTCATATTTGATCTATTGTTGGATTTAAGTACCTACTTCGGATCTTTTGAATGAAAACTCGTTCATTCATTCAAGTCTAACTGTTATTCATACTATAATAAAGAAGCGTTTAGCCGGTTGTACTGACTGTTGTTCACAATGTCTGATGTATAATTTATAAAAATAACTTTAAATTATATTATTAAACTTTCAATATTGCCAAGGTAAGCCATTGTGTACATGTGCTGTACCTAACACAGAATCATATTCGTAATTTGAAATCGTTTTCTAGTGATCCAAAAAGTTTCCAACCTCAAACAAGGCAAAAATATAAAAAAAACCTATTTCAAAATTATCTGACATAATCGCCATAACGACTTGACATTCGCAAGTCTTTAGAAAAATAACCTACATGTGACCGATTTCTCAATAGGACCATAAAACTCTATTGCAAAATTTCTAATGATAGTAAGCAGGCAACAGGAAAAAGAATCGAACGAAATCATGAATCCTGCGTCTTACCTCGTGGCTCAGCTTGAAGAGAACCATCGGTTGATCTACCTTCTGTTACTGGTGATGTTTATAATCTTCGTCTTTATTGATGTCAGGGGACGCTCTCCGGCCAAGGCGGTGATTCCAGAGGAAGTGACCAACGATACTAAGTCGTGTGATTCTAATACATCTTCAAAGAAAAAAAACTGTGTGATTGACCCCAAGGAATCTATTTTGATTAAGAAATCGGAATAAATCATTGTATAAGTCGAGATTTTTTTGTTTTACTGTTTTGGGCAGTTAGTTATAGATAGAGTAGAACCGGCGCACTGTTACAACCTGCTACAAACTCTGTTTGGAATCATTAACAAGCGCTTGATTAGTTTCTTTATCCGTGGTATAGAAAGTTTCACAAGATTGCAAATGCAAAATAATGTGTGTCCTATAAAATTCCACGCTAAGTAATTTTATGTGAACACCAGTCGATGATTTAACTCGTTTTATCATATACCATTTAAAACGTGTTGAAATATCTAAAGACGTGACGTTACAACGAGACTACAAATTGTACTGAATAATTTAACAACAGAATAAAAAAGAAGACTTAAAACAGAACACGATAGTAGTTACTTTTGCTTACAGTACACATGTCTGAAACCCCATCTGCCAGACATACAAGCAATTTCAAATTTCCATACCTAACAATTGAAGACAGACAGAGGACTACTGTTCTAAGATTACATTTCCCATTCCCATTTATAGGGAACACCATAACGCACCATAACACAGGTAATGACAATCCCCCATTAGTGTGCACTACGCTTGTCTCCAGGCCCGTCCGTGTAACATTAGCTTAAGTGGCACATATGTTATTTTGTGCTGTGAATGTAACATTGGGGGATATGTTGTGACATGTACTTGGAGCAAGTGGATAGATGAAGTTGTCGGAAATAATGTGAAAAGTTTTGCGGTGAACATGCATCTTAATATCTTTTGTTTAAATCTTGAAAATAATAGCTCGTTCGTTACTGAAAAAAAAAAACATATATTTAACCGTAGATAGAAATATTATTGGATAATTATTATGGTAAAGATTCAATTGAAATTGATGTAGCGACTTCAATTTGGTTTATTTTTAACTTAGTCATCTTCAATTTAATCCGAAGAACTGTCTTGATTTTCACATGATACATGCAAACGCCTAGTTTGGGGAACGCCGTCTAATAGTATCATAAGATTACTGTGGTTAGTATATCATTACAAGTTTATAGTTTTATTTTTTGTACCCCTAACATTAAGGTCACTATGTCACAAAGGGCTACATAAACCTGGTATCATTATAATACACATGTTTAAGACGTTCATCTTTTCAAAACTTAATTCAATCTTTTGTTTTAAATGTATTGAGTTTTGTGTGCCAATAAGAAATACAAAAAATACCATACGAACTTCATTAACATCCTTGTAAGTAGAACAAACTAAGCAGAAAAAAATTAGTTAAAATAACTTGAAACTACAACGAAGCTTTACATAATTAATTTTCTAAACACCAAATCCAAGCGCACATACTCCAAGAGCCAGATTACAGAGCGAAGCGAAACTTCTCTCTTGGCATCAAACCGCGTCCATGTCCAGAAGTTAGTTGGTGCTTCCTTGGCCTGGTGCCACGGGGCTATAAAGATAGCTATCTGGATCCCTATTCATTTGTCCAAACACAATGCTGCTAAATTTGTTGCCTAGAACATCAGTTCTGGAAGCTGTAGTGTGGAAAGAAAGTGTAATTGAAAATAAAAATACAATTACATTTGTGAAACTGAGAAGTAAATTCTTGTTTCCTAATGTTCTTGTAAGCAAATGTTTTCTTCAGTGATTATATTTGGTGCATCAACTTTGCTCAGGCTTCTATTAACTTTATATGCACCTACATCGTTTTGGCTTTGGGAATTCATGTTTACAATATTTCTTGTAGACTGTACACCAAAACCACAGCAAAAACTGAAAGTATCAATAATAACAAGAGACATTTTTCAAATGTTTAACCGTCTATCAAAGTGTTTCCATAAAGTCAGACTTCGAGCAAGTTAATCGTAACCTCTGGCGCAATGAAATTACATAACATTACGACGCTCGACCCCATAAGTGTAGGCAAACGAGCGTTTTGAATGAAATCCAATCTCCCAGATTGTTGGCATCTCCTCCTTGGGGCAATAAAAATTCTTTATAGATTGTAATGTCTCTGTATGCGGAAGTCTGGCGTTTTTGCTGTGGCATGTCTCGCCGATAGAGGAGAAATTCGCATAGTCGATTTTTCTGCAAAAAAGAACAGAATTTTTTACTTGGCTCGTTTTTGTGAATATTATAAGTTTTCGTAATCTCTTAGAAGCTTCTCTCTGCGTCATATTAAAGAGCGAGAGAGAACACCAAATAACAACGTAATTTTCTATGTGCAGTGAGCATTGGTTAACAATAAGGCTCATTAGAAAAAAATAAAATGGCGCTCAGTCCATCAAACAAAAATTTACTCCCGAGTGTCCTATACCTATAAACAAGGAAAATAAAAGTTAACTGTTCGTAATCAATAGATAATGCATAAAATACGACCCGTAACAACACCATGCGTACGATTTTATTAGCAACACGACCAGCATCACTTGACCCCACGTAACACATAAATCCACAACAAATACATATGAAAATAAAAATTTAAGAGATTTGATAGATCATTTTAAACTTGTCGATCGAGAGTGAGTGTGTGAGGTCACCATGAGTGCTGTATATTTTTTAGGATAAGGAGGTCTCTATTTTGCATCATAATAAAAAATACTTGAATTCATTTTATGACAGTTTTTATATTTTTTCAGGATCGAGTTTGTGATTTTGTGAACTCGAATTTAAAAGGTTTTCGGGTAATGTGAATATAAATGATTTATATTGTAAAAAGGTTTTCTTCTGCAGTTTATTTTCGGATTTAAGCAAAACAGTCCTATGCTTTCATTTCACCATATTTTAAAATATAGTGTCCATCATTTTAACCAATTCAAATGTCCGTCACTAAGCGTTGAATTCTTTTCATAAAATCAATATTCCTTTACGTTATCAACTTTAAAGAATACTCAGTAGTACATAATAGTTTTGTGGTCACGACACAGGACTGTCCTCACAAACATCAAAACCATACCCACCCTGCAACCTGTCACCCTGTATAGAGAGGCTTTGATAGATTTTGTCCACGTTTTTTACATGCAAATGCAATCAATCACGGAGATAACTGTCATTTAACAGATTGCCCGGTGGATGCGCACTCTGTCCTGTGGCTTTGATTAAAATATCGATCTGGGTTATGAATAATTGGTTTAGAGATTATTTTTGGGTGGTATGAATGTATTAGCTTTGATGGTCAATATTGTGGGCTATTTGTCATATCGTTTCGTTATAAAATAGGAGATTAGATTGACTCTCTATGGTCGCAAGCGTGGCTGCTGAGTGCATGAGTCGTTTAGAATTATGGCCGGTAGATGTACAGTCAGCATCTAAAATATGTATACACGTAGCGAAATTCAAACACTTATTCTTGGAAAAATATTTGTTAAAATCATAAAAATTTAAATGACTATGTATTTTTATGTATCCACAGACATTATGTGTAAAATTGGGCAAGTTTTCAATCACTATTTCCTCTAAAAATCGCTTTTGAATTTTATTAAGTGTCTACATCTTTTGGATGTTGACTGTACAATAGACTCGCGCCCAACGGCCCAATTCATTGTGAAATAATACATCTCTGTCTAATACATCGACGATAACAGGCGTGATGTTATGACCACCGTTGAAGATATCTACGTAGTAACGAATAATTTAAGTTGCTGCAATCGATTAAGTAAATACACAAACTTCTATGGCTTGTTTACTTATAAATCTTATACGAAACTGTTTATTCTTGATCGAACCTGAACATCAATTTATGCTGTTATAAGTGCGATGGAGGATGTTATAGTCCATCCTCTCGAAAAGTTAAAAGATGATATATCCTATGAAAAAAAAAAAAAAAAAACCTAGTTATCCCTCAGACGAATCTACTTAATATTATAAATGCAAAAGTTTGTGAGGATGGATGGATGGATCTTTGTTACTCTTTCACGCCAGAACGCCAGAACGACTGAACGGATCTGGATGAAATTTGGCACAGAGATAGATTATAGTCTGGAATAGCACATAGGCATTTATCCCGGGAAAATTTACGGGTTCGTAAACCACGCGGGCCGTAAGCCGGGAGCGGAAGCTGGTTATCATAGAAAATCAAACAAGTTCATATCACCGTTATGATGATACTGGTACCAATGATACCATTCCCCGTTTTCTCAGCAGCAAAGAAACAAAATTAAATGCAGCTTGGAAACACGGTATCTAAGCAGTATACAGCAAAATTTATACCTTATATAATCTGAATTTCATAGGTCGTGTTCTAGACTCCTTGCTATGATATACGCGGTCCACCTGGCGGGCAGCGCCATCTGCCGGTGGCTCGCTCCAGTAATTAATTTCGCTATAGCTTGGACGGTGGCCAATAGTGTTTTTGTTGCACATTTATGGTGAAATAATGATAGGCCGTGAATATGGTGTTCGGTGCTTTGTTTTTTAGTGCCTGAAAGAAAAATATGGCATGACGTAAAATGTGCTCGGATTTTTGGAAGGTTGGCTATGATTTACAATATTGCTGCATTGAAAAAGTTTTGCGTGAATCCTGAGCATTCAGGACTGGTAACGAACGCAATTTTTTTTGGGTAAAACATTAGCACTGAGTACCTACCTAAAAAAACACGCTATACTATATAAAAGTAAAAGATTGGCAACGCATCAGCAACTATTTTGGTGTTGCGGATGTTCATGGATAGCATCTTTTCATCATTTTTATAAAGTGACTTTATGTTAAAGTTCCCTTTAGTGTTTATTTGACAAAACCTACATTGTTCTCTCATACTTCTTCCACATTATGTAAATGGCAAGATTGTTAAGAGACTTTAAAAGAATATCCATGGAGTTTCTTGCCGTTTCTTCTCCATAGGACCAACTTTTTGGAACCGTGCAACTAAAGTCTTTTAACGTTTCAAAAGTGCCTGTGTTAGGTTTATTTGACAGAAAAACAATTATTTTCTATTCTATTCATCCCTTATCAGCAGGAGAAGTACTTCGTTGCCCCATAGATTATAAAAAAATATATCAAAGTTTGGAGAAAGAGACATTCTAAAAACGGTCACGAAAATCGAAGTCGTTTGACATTACCCGATGTGGCTTATAAAAATCTTTTTACCCTTCGCCTGTGTGGCATTACACTCTTTTCGCGTATAACTACACACAGTTTCTTATTAAATCCGTCATGGAAAACAGCTAATTATCTCCCCCAAAACAGCACTAATCTGTCTGAACACAGATACAAATGAATTATCACAAAGATAGGGTATAACGGTATATACAGGGTGGGGGGCAAAGCATCAAAGGGCAGATCCATTTGCAAAATTTGTTTTTCCATTACTCAAATTGGGTTCGCCGTGGGGTAACTTTTGAATTGTAGACTTGATGACGCGACGATGTGTGTTTTAAGTTATAACTTGAACATAAGTATGTGTAAAACTTGGTTAGCTAACTTGAAGTATGGAATAAGTGCGGAGTGGAAAATGAAATTTGCATTTTGCATACTAAGCTCGATACTCGATATTTCCTTTACATTTTGTAATGGTATAGAAGGAACTTTAATTTTTAAAAGGAATTCTGTACTTACGCTTCTGTTATACTATTTATCTTCTAATACAAAATATAAAAATCAATGTTTGTTTGTTCGTATTTTATGCGCTGACATACCGTTCATCTGATTGCGATAAAACTTTGTCAACTTATTGCTTGCACTTGCGCAAAGGTTATAAGGCATTTTACAATTAACTCACAATAGGTGGCGTGCGTGTCGTACCAGAAAATGTATTTGAAAAGAATGAATATTTCCATAATTATTTCTTCTGCGGTAGCAACGCGCCGGGTACCAGCTAGTAGAATAAAAAAAATACAGTGAGTTTTTTTAAACTGACCTACGATTTTTTTTATTTTTATTTAATACCTTCTGTTGTATATTCACTACTAAAATGACGGATGTTCAAAATAAATTCAGCCGTTTACGAATCTGTATCTGTTTATTATTTTATGTGAAAAATTAAAATCTCCGAATAACTCAATCAATCAATCAATCAATCATTTAATTCCATAAAAACTCACCGACCCGTTTGACATTATAAGGTCTAATATGATGTCAAATTAAACAAATATGACCGATTTTATAATTCCCAAGTAAAATGAAATTATAACATTTTTTGTATGGACATCAGAGGGATAACTTACAAATTTTTGTTCTGTGTAGGAATCGAACTCGCGCCACGTACCGCACCAGTCGATCGCTCTACTATTACACCAGCATTGCCGTATATAATTTAATAAACAACTACATAGACATCGATCAATACTCTTGTTGGTTATCAATGGGTCGTTATGTAAATATTAAATGTACACAGAGCAGTGTGACGTGACAGAGACGTCTCATATAATGTTTATGTGTTGAATTCCAAACAATATATAATAGCCCAGTGGTTGAACGCTTCCCCTGCATGCAGAAGGGTCTAAATATGAACACAGCATGAATCTTATTTAGTTGTTAACGATGAAGAAACTTGAGGAAACCAGCATACCTGAGAGGGCTCAATAAAAACTCGCAACTATATCAGGGTTGTGGGCTAATGCCTAACTCTTCTCACTCCCAGCAGTGAAACAGTAATGAGCTGAATTGTTAAGCCAAACGACTAAAAGCCGAAAGATTTTGACTAACATTTTTACAAACAAATATCTATAATATCAAATCTACTACATTACATCTACATCGTAACTAATCTACGTACATTAATTGACTCTCATTCTATAAGGTGGTTCAGTTCATACACAAACTCGACTCACGCGCATCGTCTTCAATTGACGATTGTATATCTGTCAAGCGCGTGCGTACCAGTTGCGGTCCGAAATTGTGAACTTGTGATAATCGTGTCATGTGCAAAATATTGATTACAGAATCTATAAAGAAAGAAAATATAAAGAGGTCAATATTGTGATAACGTTTTGATATTGAACAAAGTATTTTTTTTAGGACACGTTTCAAACATTAATACCTAGTTTAGTCTGTTTTAATTAAGTGTTTTTACAAATAGTAATCAAACATGATACCTCAAAGCTAATTTTGTGAGAAAGATTTTTTATGCACGGAGCTTATGCGAGTTGTATATATATAAGTTTTATTTTTTTTAAGTACAGTGGCATTATTGCAATAACAAGTGCTGTTTTTTTTGTGTTTATGATGTACTACAATAATTATAATCCTTCTTACAATAATAATAATAACAATGGACATTATTTCAAGGTGAGTAACTTACTCGAATGACTACTCATATTTCTGATAGCCCATTCCTTTCTATTAGTTCGCAAGAGTTAGGGCCTAGGAACCCATATTAGCAAAATCTAGTTTCTATTGGACCTTTCTTGTGCTCATAGTTAAGACTTCTTTACACTGTTATGTCGAGGAGGCGTCGAGATGGTGTCGAGACAGATTTGCAATAGCTTTACGACGGAGTTGATACAAGGACTGAAATGTCTTCTTTCACTCTCTCACTCAAATACGACTGTAATAATGGCATGGCGCTTCACCCATGTCGCGATGTTGCTTGCATTCCATCAAGACTCCACTGTGCATGCAACGAGCACATGCTTAAATGATTCTTAAGAATTGCTCGCTAGCCTCGACTGCGCCGCGACTCTTGCTCTTGTGCCCATCCTCATGATAGTGTCGATATCTCCACATTTTTAGTCTCCAAAAAGAATGCGAGCAAAGAGAGCATAATAAATGTAATACCTATAACACACCGAGAGTAAAAAACATACATATTAATTTTATTTGTTTCCATCCTTTACCTGTTTAACGTTGTTTCAAGATCGCTCCGTATCTCGACCGCGTGATGGCTCAGCATTTGTTAGTGACGTCTACACACCTGTGAGCGTAGGCTAAAGATAAATGGATGCGTCAACGTGTTCCGTTGTTTTTGCTACGGCGTCTGAGTTTGTTTGGTAAACCTTGGTAGGATTGTGTTAGGGAGAATAATAGAGATCTGGAGTAGATGGATTTGTTGGGTTTTGGTCTAATAGTTGGTAGCTAGTTTCTGGATCAGTTTGGTGTGATTTTCATTTAATGATTTTCTAAGTATATGATACGACTAGAATCAATTCAACTGTTTGCATAGTCTTGTCAGCTAGAAAATAGAGGATCCACGATTCAAGCCAAATTAAAAATCGATTGCAGACTCACGTTGACTCAACTCAAAGTTTTTATATGTGCTTGCTGATACTATCTATAGGTCTATGTATATTTTTTGTAAATATGTATTTCATTAATTAACGCCATCAGGCGCTTCCTGAGTCTTAATGAATTGAGGTCTTCTTCTTTTATTCACTAATTAGAGTGCATTTTTTGAGGCCTCCTGATAAAATGTTGATTTAAATGTTGCGACTTTAATGATAATAAAAATTGAACATATCAAATACCTACCAAAAATCAAGCACTATATTTTTAAACTACAGAAGTTTCTACGTAAATATTGTAATTTAACACATGACACAAGCATTCCTACTTGTTATTAATAAGGGACCAACCAGACAATACGCGACAATGACACCAATTTAGGTTAAATGATCGTAATGATGCTCACTTTGCTCGTATAACGATCTATGAACGCCATACGAATTAGAAAACTACGGACTTCCTAAGGAGTTTAAAAGGAATCATCACTACTGCTCCAACGGTGAAGGTAAACGTGAGGAAACCAGCCCATGCTGAAGTTAATTTAAAAGCTAGCAAGACCATGAATGCCATTGGATTATAAGCATTGGGTTTGCTTTTGGACAGTAGAGATCAGTCCACTGTAGCGTCGTGCAAAATGAGCAATTAATTGTGGACAATCTATTTAAATAATACTGTATATATATATAAATAAAAACTAAATGCTGTATGTTGGTAAGCGCATTACTTGAGAACGGCTGAACCGATTGTTATTTTTTTTTTTGAAAGGTTAAGTTCCGAATAAGGTTTTTATGGAAAAAGAAATTGGAGACTGCCTCTTTGGCCTAGTGGTCGCAAGCGTGACTGTAGAGCGTGAGGCCCTGGGTTCGATTCCCAGGTCAGGCAGTGTTATTGGGTTTTCTGTATAGAAATTCTCAGTAGCAGCAAAGGAGTCTGGAACTGCGCGGTAGGTGGCAATAGGCTCGCCCCCTATTACATGGGACTCAATAACGCCATCGGCGAAATGTGGGTGTACAATAGTAAACCTCTGCTCTAACCCCCCAGGAATACAGGCGTAATGCTAAAAATTGGGAACGTTGCTTGGAAAAATTGAAAGTGATTTTTTCTACGGAATTTTTGAAGGCAGTCATTGATGATTTTACAATAAATATCGATACAACGCTAGGTCCAAAAATAGATTTCAATTTAATCAATAAAACCTTTTTGCTCTGAAATCTATATGAAAATTTATTCCTAGCAATACCAACGACTCCTAAATTGCCTTCCGAAGGGCCTCGAACTGAATTCTCCATCAATCAGCCGGTGACAGTCCGAATGGCCGAGAGGACAAAGGGCTGTTTAGAATTAAATACATTGAAAAATGCGAAACCTTTTCTAAGTGCTCGAAGATTTATGGTAGGGACCTGCTATTGTGATTTTAATTGCTTAGTGATGTAATGACATCATTGGTTTATTAGTGGTAGTCAAAGTGAAGGAGAGTAGATTAAACTTCTGATTTTCATTAAAGATTATGATTAGACTAGCTTCAGTCGTCGGCCTCGCCCGCGTGGTTAACGAACCCGTACATTATCCCGGAATAAAATTAGCCTATGTGCTATTCCAGACTATAATCTATCTCTGTGCCAAATTTCATCCAGATCCTTTCAGTAGTTTTTGCGTGAAAGAGTAACAAAGATCCATCTTTCCATCCATCCACCCTCACAAACTTTCACATTTATAATATTAATAGGATATATAATATAAATATTATATATGTATTACAATAAAAGTAGGATTAGTAGGATATTAGTAGGATTGATCTAAAACCAATGAAAAACCAGTAGTAGTAGTGAAGTATTTGAGTAAAATTATGGTCTCTGTTGTCTGAGACTCAAAAAACTCACAAACATATTTTCCAAGACATTTCCAATGGCAAAGCAGATTTGGCATCTCGTTTCGTTTCTTTGAGAAATACTTTATCAAGACGAACATACCACTGTTCATCAGTAGACTAGGTACATTTAAAACTATCCACGTGGAAAAAAGTTATATACAAATTCAACTCTGAAAATGATTTATGAATGGTTTGTTGAAATAATTCATTTGATTAGCAATAATTCGACATCCGGGTAATAACAACTTTTGGTTTGAAGTGACACAAAAGGATTCACCAAATTAATCCACAAAATCCAGTATTATGTATACTGTGATTTTACTCCAAAACATGTGAACAGTTCCAGATAAGTTACAGATTCAAAAAATATCAACACGTAACAACCTTAATAAACATACTCCGTTTCTAAACGAAATAGAAACAATATCCAACGTTACCAAACGTTAACCAACTACATTCGTTATTCAATTAAAAACCTTTAATTATTCTCAATTTTAATTTAGCTCCGTCTAATATAAAACGAAATGAAAAACCGGCAACGAAGCGATTACACCATTTTGCAAGGAACGATTGGAAAAAGAAAAAAAAAAAGTAAAAATGTTTAAAAAAGGAAGCACTACAAACTACAGTCGTTCTGTTAATCGGTTGGAGAAATGGTCAAGCGTGAACAGTATTTTAAGCTAGCTATTATAAAATCGAGTCTTGATATTTTTGAAGTTTAGTGTAACAACACCTACTGGGGTACTACGTGGGAGTTACTCTTTTGTTAGAGAGTGATGAAATCTGGGAAGTTCTGGCGCACCCCGAGAAGTCAGCTATGATATTGCCACGTTGCTATGTGACAATTTTTTCCACCTCGGCATGAGTGATTCCCATCAGCTTCATCATCATCATACTTCGCGGCTGCTGAGTATGGGGTCTTGCCACACATTGGACAAAGTCTTATTGCAATTTTCTGAAATTGTCAGTAGCGGCCCGGTTTTTGGAATTGTCCCTTATTACATGGGACTTAATAACGGCATCGGCGAATTGTGGGTGTCCAAAAACCACACCTCTCCCTAATCTTACATAATTTGTGTTTGGTAGCTAGACTATACATAAAAAAAAGTAAATTATTCCAACTTCAAAATATTCGCATTACCAGGATCACTGTGTAATAAGCAAACTTCCAACATCACACGTTAATTATCATCTCGATCTCCGACACGTGATGAAGTGCCCCTACACGTTAGATTAGCCATTGTCCGCTAATGATCGATGAAAGAGGGTGTGTTGTACCCAGGGTGAGGTTCAAGGCATAAGCGGATGCGTGAGCCAGAGCAATAAGTAATAAATAAATAAAGTTTATTTTTTAAACAAAAAAAAACATGAAACGATGACAGCCGGAAAAGTATAAATTGTAGCGCAGAAATGAACAATGAACGCGATTACAACATAACATAACATAGCATAGTATAGCATAGCATAGCACAGCATATCATAACGTCTGTATTCCCCAAAGGGTTAGGCAGTGGTGTACTGTTGTACACCAACAATTCACCGATGCCGTTGTTGGGTCCTATGTAATAGGGGGCCAGTTTAGTGCCATTAACCGTCCTCTGTCCACTGGTCCTCAGAATCGTCCAAAGACCCATTTTTATATGATATCTATATGGTAAACTAGTAACGCTGTATCTACCGCACTGACCGGTCGATGTGCAAGGTTAAGCTGCGCTTGCCACGGTCAGTCTTTGTATTGGTGACTTTTATTCAAAAATAGAGTCCTTTTCTTGCTTCTCAAAGCACGTTAAGTTGTTGGTCCCGGGTGTAATTCGAAGACCTATCACGGTCGACGTCAGCAGACCAAAAAATCTGACAGCCAGTCTAACCATAGAATATCAGTGTGTGACGGTAAATGGGTGGCGGCAGGTCAGATGGCAGCCGCTCCGTGTAAAATACTGTTATTCCGCCGCAATCTCTTAGACTGGAACCCGACCTCAATGTAGCTGGGAAAAGACTAGGCAGAAGAAAGATGATGATATGGTAGACCAAATTGCTCCGCTTCCTCTTCTATTATAGACCACACCGCATTCTCTGTAAGGTTTCATAGGGTCTCGGTATAATTCGTCGGGGTTAATCTCGCGTTATTGTCTGAAGGTATGGGGGTTCGAGTACGGTCACGGTAGCTTTGTCAACGATCCACGAGGGGCACTCTTCGTCTCTTTAGATAGATCCGTCAATAGGTGTGCTTTAATTATTTTAAAATGTGTACGGAGGTGGGCTTGATTGGTTATGTATTTGGTGTTAGTGGAACTTCATCAATTGAAGAGTCAATTCAAGAGTCTGATATTGACTTGGGTCTAAATAGACTCAGTCTAAATATCAATACATCGTTCACATCGTATTCGTCCACACATTTGTTTGGCTGATGGCCAACTCCTATACGAAAAGAATTCATCGCTTCTGTAATTTTACCACTAAAATCCTCATTTTAATAAGCATTTATAAATATTCTTTAAATACGCTGAAGTTTTGGGCATTACCCATGACAGGATTGTCATATCTTCGCAATCTTAGGAGTCACAAAAAAACAAATATCTTTGCATAAATTGTACATACATAGGTATATATAGTCCTACATAACACTATGATATAGATAGTATATGCAAAATAAAGCCTTCGTAAATAATTACGCCGCAATACAATAAGCCTTCGGATAGACAAATGGTGTGAGACAAAGTGAAGACAGGAGCCTACAATTGTACAATGGGACACTTTTCGATTGTGGGGAACGGAATAAAAGCGACACAATCTTAAAGTGTCTGTACAGATTTGAAATGGTTTACTGGCTGTTAAATAGAACTGGTGATACAAAATAAGACTTTTTGGAACTGGAAAATCATTAGCATATCCTATCCTATTCTACTAATATTATAAATGTGAAAGTTTGTGAGGATGTATCCATCCTCTCTTTGTTACTCTTTCACGCCAGAACGGCTGATGTGATCCGGATGAAATTTGGCACAGGGATAGATTACAGTCTGGAATAGCACATAGGCTTTATATCCGGGAAAATGTACGGGTACGGGCGGAAGCTAGTTTATTTATATTAATACAAAATAGTATGTCCAGTTGTGACGTGATGAGCTTTAAGGGGGACTACTAAAATTCCTCAAACACGTAGGAATAGAGTGCAAAATTATTTGTGAAATTGATTTATCAAAACCTGAAAGGAACAGGCGCAAATTTAATAGTAATAGACTGTGTCTACATAGGGCAAAAACAACTCTGGCAGGTAAAAGCGTATTACGTATGGCGCCAAAAATATATAATAAAATCCCTAATGATATTAAAAATTGTAATGTAAGAGTATTTAAAAATAAATTGAATATAATTCTGGTCAATAAATGTTATTATAGTATTCAAGAATTTCTTAACGAAAATAATTTTAATATTTGATTGTTTTTAATCTATAAATATAATGTTTTGTTATTTTTTCTTTAAATTGATTAGTTTAGATTTGATTTAGATTTACTTTACTTTTATTTATCTAATACTAATTTATTTTGCGCGCCGTGTGCCACGGCAAAACATGCTGTACACATATTTTATTAAACATCTTGTTACCTACCATGTTTTATGCAAATAAATGATTTGATTTGATTTGATTTGATCTGACAGATGCAGCGCGGAGATCTTTTAGGCGTTGTATTGAATTATTCTATGAAGTGTTAATATAACAATTGATAAACAGAAGAGTTATGAAATACCCATATCCATTTCGTCAATGCTCTAATTAAAACTCGTGTAATAGCGGGGCATTATTTTCATGTGCCGGAGACAATTCTAAACTCGGGGTTCAAACTTGAGAATTTTCTAAAAGGAATACCCAGTTGCTCCTTGCTGGACCCGGGGATTGAAGCTAAGACCTTACGCTCCGCAGCCGTTCTTGCAACCACTGGACTATGAGGCAGTTCTGTTAAATGCAATTAGGTAAACATCATTGGCGTTAGAGCCTAGAAAACTGCTTGAATCGTCAATCAAAAAGCAGTGTCACTAAGAAATATGAAACACTGCATGTTTAAGTAACACCTTGTAAAAAAATCAAATCGCATAAATATATTTTGTAAGTAGTCTTGCTAAGTAATCTCAAGCTCGAATAAAGTGCTTAATAGAGGTACGAACACAGGTAGAGCGATACTTCTGAGTTGACATCTCGACAAGGGCGGCAACGAATTTATTGAGCAAGTGAAAAATGATACAGCTCTGTGACATCCCCGTGGGGTGGTCTCAACGTGAGGCTGTAGAGATATTGATGTTCAATGCTTAATTGAAACAGGTTTTGGTTTTGAAAATATTGCTTAAAGGAGCTATTTAGTTTGTTCCTATAAGAAACAAGAAAGACTAGAAGTCGTTGGATGGATGAAACGTAAAAAAGCAGAGCTAATTTTCCTTAAAACATTTAGCAACATGTTCCATGCTCACCTACAATCTGACGTTTTGACGGACGTCAATATAGCCAATGGACTCAGCCCTTAATAGGTTAAGTAAGTATTGCAATTACTATAAGTGTTACTCTATTACAACTAACTTTCCTTTCTCCGTCTCACTATTGTTTCAACTAATTAGCCTCTTCTCTTTCTTTCTTCACCAATAAGCCACGAAAATGTAAGGAGAATTAATAAAACCCTTAAGACTGCATCTATAACTGGTCTAACATTATAAAAATCTCCATCTTAACAAATTATCCAGCGATCATTGAAGATTGTTTCCGCAGTATTGGCGCGCATGTCCTCCCTCTCCAATCCAGATGCTATCACGTTGAATGATTAGCTAGAAAGTGTGCAGATTATCCTGACACGTTCAGCTAATGACCGATGCGGATAGCCAGATAGTTTTGGCATTTGTTCTGTTTAGTTAGTTGTGGTTGAATATTTGGTGTTTCTGCAGCTTGTTTTAATGTAATGAGTTCCAGCTTCAAAAATTGGCACGGCACAATTGGTGCAGTGGTTGAGAGATCGACTGATGCGCTAGGTGTCGCGGGTTTGATTCCCGCACGGAACAAATATTGGTATGTACTACAGATAAATGTTTCGGGTCTGGGTATTTGTGTGAGTGAATATAAGTGTTTGTAAACGCCCCCGGCGATACAGGAATTATTCCTAGTGTGGCGCAAGGTTTGTTTTTAAAGAAAAAAAAAATAGTTTAATGGATGATCACTAAAGTTAACTTCTAATATTTGCGCATGTGTCGTAAAAGAGGAGTATTTATTGTATTACTGAAGTTTTTTTTACACTGGAATTTATAGTAACATAACATAAACACACATAAAATAGCATGAATACAATGTGCCTGTACTCCCCGAAGGGTAAGATAGAGGTGTACTATTGTATACCTACATTTCGCCGATGCTGTTATTGAATCTCATGTACCTAATAGGGGCGAGTCTATTGACATCTACTGGGCACAGTTCCTGAATCCGTGCTGCTACTGAGAATTGTCATACGGAAAAAACCCAATGACACTGTCGAACCCAGGCCCTCACCGTCAGCAGTCACGCTTGCGATCACTAGACTAATGGGGCAGTGGTGAAATCCTTACAATTCAGTTGTTGTATGATAATGCACTGTCGTTTTGTGTCTTAAACGCAGTACCTACTGTTTTCCAACTAAGTTACAAACTTGTAAGAAAACCAAAGAACTAAGTACAAAGATCAACTTATCAAAATGAGATTCCAACATGAATACAAGTTACATCGTATAATTATGAGGTTGCAGCGACGATAGATCCTGTATATCAATATCCAATATCACAGGACATTAATATGGCGATCATTCCGAAAGATTTCACCCCCTAGGAACATAACTATTATTTATTAGCGCATGCGTCCTGCTTGGCGCCATCTAGCTTCGGAAATTAAAGACCAAAGTAACGAATAGACCTCCCAACTTTAGCTGGACCATAAGTACCTACATAGATACCATTACTTGTGGTGATCTTAGGCTCTAAGATCCAGTCTTTGTGCTCGGGGCAAAAATAAATTTATTACTAGGAGCAAAATGCCGTAAAAGTATTGATTCAATTTGTGGTGGTTGTTAAGTATTTTTGAAAAAAAAAAACACATAGACCGATCGGTCACCTCGATCATATGAGACCTAATGTGCTACTTTCTTCTACTCTTTTTAGGGTTTGACGTTTCAAATCCTGTCGACGGTTTTGTTGATATTCTAAGACGTCCTGGGGATACGTAAGGCCCTCGAGAGTTCCTGTTTCTTTCATCTTTTCATCTTTTTAACACGCATTTATAGCTTCACCTGAAACTATGTAAAAAAAACTTGGAAGTTAAATTTGACCCACTTCCCGGTTTCCGATTAAACTGAAATTTTGCATACATGTTTAGTTTGGATGACAATGCATGGTTAGCAAAGTTAATTGTTTATAACAAACAATTGAATTTTAATTAATTATTTTTTAATTTTTAGTGCGTTATCTAAGCGTGTTTTTTAGTTTTTTTAAACTATAATATTTTATTTAATTTTTGATCTTAAGCTCGCCTTTATTTCGGAGTAATCGATTTATCAGTCCTAGTCTACCCCTTCCTAGTTCTACGCCAAATTTCTGTCGCACTTTCCATTGTTCTTATTCATTGGAACGTCGCGCAAAAAACTGTTTCTCTTCTAATTGCTTCTAACACAAAGGCATAGAGTCCATTTTACTTCGGCACACACATATTTTGGTATTTAAGGGTAGAAGGCATTGTTCGCGGGATTTCGTTCGGAAACCGGTGCCCTTTCCTAATGAACCGTTGGAAAGGAAGTGGGTTGAGTTCGTCATATTTATGTGACAATGAATGAATGATAATGGAGAAGTCTTCTCATGATTATTGACACCTTCTGTCTAGTTGTTATGCTGATGGGGTTAAAGGGTTAATAAAATTTACTAATTCAGCTCGTCACTGTCCCACTATTGGGTATTGACACCTTTTTAAATTGAGAAAGATTAGGCCTAAGTTCAGACACTTTTGCGTGGAAGGTTTGAAAACAAGCGTAGAAATATTATGGTCAAATATTTTTAATTTTCAATAAGTATATGGTCTCTGATCCTTGTCACTATATCCTACTAGTGTTGAAAATTTGTGAGGATGGATGGTTATCTGATACTCAATCACGCCAGACCGGCTGAACGGATCTCGGTGAAATTTGACATAGAGATAGATTATAGTCTGGAATAGCACATACGCTATTTTTTATCCCGGAAAAAAAGTTCAAGTTTGTAAACCACGCGGACGATGCCACGGGTGGAACCTAGTATATAAATATTTTTGTGACAAAGTGGGTAATATCACTTTCTAAAAAAATTAAATTAAAACTCAAAAATAAAATGAATTAAAATAATTATTTATTTAGCATATTGTATTGTGACTGTTTAACATAAAATTAATGTGTCATAAGTCAAAACAATAACAGTATAAAACAGTCATAAAGTATTAATGGTATAACTTTAAAGATATGATTAATTACACAATGTTCAACATCCCTATCTTATCATATTACATAATATTATATTCCAGCGATACAACAACTTTCAAATTATCAAAATTCTTTAAATAACATCCTCTGTTCGCTCGAAAATCATCTTCCATGCGGCATATTTCAAATAGCACCCTGCAGGGGGCGCTCAGGGCGCACTTCCGGCTAATGACAGTGGATAAACGATGTCACATCCGGTTAGCTTTGTGCTCGATCGCTCCATTTCCCGCGATGTAGACTTTAGACAAGTTTAATGGGCGCGTTTGTTAAATTGATGAGGATTTTATTTGGTTTTTTTCGATATTTCTGTTGAGCTGAATATCATGTAATATCTTATGTAGATATTACATGATATTCAGCTCAACAGATATTAACATGTATATAACAGCCTCATATATTTTTTGTTGTGATAACTTTATTATGGAATAAGTTGGAAGATAGAACTTAAAGTTATTACAAGGTACTCATGTACATTCAGTCACAAAAGTGGCTGATAATTGTACAAAATTTAGGTATTTTCAAAATTTATTTTAACCTTGAAATTTCACTCTTCTCTGTGATTAATTTGACTAGTGCGATGGTTAGTTAACAACAACAATTCAATTTGAATTTTGATTTCAAAATTACGAAATGTTCATCAACTTATTTCGCTAAGTGTACCTACCCAGACCCTAAATATCAAGGATTAACCATATAAGTTCTAATCTGAGAATCAAACCCTTTAGACATTCAGGATATTTGGAAAAGTAGGTACATGAATAAAAACTTTAAAAAAAATCCACGATTTTGGGCGCAACTACTCTCAAATCCATTTAAAAAATAAGTGGCGTATTATGAAATCACAGAATACCTCCACATTGAATCAACACTCCAGTTCTATCATAAATTGGCCATGTAAAATCGACAGAGGCCATTAAAATCATCTAGAAGCCACTCAAACGCCCTAATTATAGTCGCGTCGTTAATTTCGCGCGAAATCAAGAAAATACCCATAAGTTACGAGCTCCGAGGGAAAATATAATTAAAAAATACAAAATGGCGTCTTTTAATGACTGTAAAGAAACGGCTGTATGGGGAAGCTGAAACGATTCTTTTTATTTTTGTTGTTTTGCAAAATATTTAGATCTGTGTCGTGGATTTTTCACCAAATAAATTTATGATCGTAAAATGTAATCATTTTACACCTCTGCCTAACCCTTAGCGGAATTCAAGACTGATGTTATATTATATTTAAAAAAAAAAGAAGAAAGATATCTGACCGTCTGTATCAGGAGACTTCGCTCTTTCATAAACAAAAAGTGTTTAAAAATATTAAATTATGTGTTATGCTATTCAATGTAATTTTATACTCTCTGCGTATCCTCTCAGGTCGATTATAATACAATGTTTTTCTTTCTTTCAGGAACTTCTGGAAAAGCGCATTAAGCAGCTCGAAGCTCAACTGGAAGAAGAGAAAAGAAGAACGCAGAGGGAAAGGATGGCTGTAACTAAGCTTCAAAACAAACTTATTAAGGTAAGTTAGTTTGATATCTTTGACAGATTAAAACGGCTAGTTTATAATTAACATATATTTATTAGATTTGTATGTATACGCACCCACGATAGAGGAATTATTTCTAGTGTAGAGCAGTTTATAATAAAAATGTAATAGGCTAGGTTATTTTTGTGAGCAAAACAAATTACCTTTATTATTATTTAAAATAATATTCTCGCTTACACAGACACAGCATTTATCAACAAAGTAAACGAGCACTTCTGCCAACCTCCTGAATCAATCATCTTTTATAGAAACAAAAGACAGGGTTACTGATTGAAACCTTTTAAAGGATTAGGTATGAGTGAGAGAAACTGATTGAATTTTTCGTTTGCTCCCAAATCTCCGGGGAAGTAATCCCGGGACGTTAAATATAGCTTGGATTGAGACAATTATGTTGTGACGCTGTGTCGACTGTTTCTATGGTTACCTGGTTGCTAGTTAAGGTGAAGTTGGAGAGTCTGGAGTTAGTGGTTTCGTAACCAAACTTACATACACATACATATATAGCATCACGTCGGTGACCCCGAAGTGTTAGGGTTAAGATGCTTTTGTTAAGTCCCAGTGTAATACGGGACGAGAACAATTTCAAACTCGATATTGCTACTGAAAATTTCTATATAGAAAATACATTGCCCGTCCCAGTTACTTCACTAATCAAATTGTAACTGCAAATCTGCCTTATAGTCGGAATAATTGGGAGTTATTCATATAATCAGTAAGTTGCAGTAACAGCTGTATGTGCTACTTTAATCGCGTAACCTTTTGTATGTACTTTTAGTATGTATTTATGACACTAGCAGTGATAGTCTAGCGGTTGAACGCTTGCCTTCCATGCAGGAGGGTTTGAGTTCGAACCCGGCTCGCACTTTTCGGAATCATGTGCGGATCAGAATTTGATTATCACTTGCGTTTACGGTGAAGGAAAACATCGTGAGGAAACCTGCACACCTGAGAGGGCTCCATAAAGTTCTTGACGGTGTGTGTAGTCCGCCAACCCGCACCGGGCCAGCGTGGTGGACTAAAGCCTAATCGTTCTCGTTCTGAGAAGAGACCCTTGCCCAGCAGTGGGACAGTAATGGGTTGAATTTATGTATTTATTACCATTACTGAACCCGTGTATATAAAATGCTTCAACTAACTGCACCTTAACAGGCCGACACTTGTCAATATTTGGCTTCTATTAATTAAACCTCTCCCCTATAGACGGCCGATTCGAGGAATCTCGTACCTTGTACCAAAAACTAACAGATGAAAATGTACAGATGTGACATTATGCGTGAAAGGCGCGAAGTGTGTAGGAAATTTGTCAAACCCGGCCATAAGTGTTTTTAGTCTATCTTTTTCCCGTGTCGTGAGTACCCACGATACAGGAGACAAAAAACAAAAATATAATAAATATAATATAATAATAAAATCGGCCATTTACGTATAATTCAATGCAAAATAAATCTTAAAAACAACTATCTGTTGGTCATACAAGTACATATAAAAAAAAACCTTGATAAATGATTGGCAATATTGCTTTTCGGGCATTTGAATTTTAATACGCGCAAGCTTACCTTGAAACCGATCTACTATAAAAAATATGTATGATAGGCAAAATTCGAATTTGCATTCATTCCATCTGTCACCTGTCTTATTATCTTACTCTTTGACATACCCTTATCGATTGTTCAATTAAAATTGGGTGTTCGTAAAATTCAGCAGAATAATTTTTTTTGTTCGTTGAAGCTTTTGAGTGCCAATAAGCGAAAATTCCGACAATACTCATTTTAAACAGCAATTTTATTTTTGATACTGTCTGGATTTTCCGTTCTGTTATTCGAATAATGTATCAACTCTTTGATTTTTAGACATCGGACTAGAGTTAAAAATAAAAAAAATATGTTTGTTACTTATGTACCCATTTCCAATTTCGAGATTTTTTATTGATATTTTGATCTGGGGGCCTAGACAAAGTGTCATTTTCGTTAACGATAGCGAAATTCGATAAATCTGAAATGTATGGAATTGACATAAGCTTTCGAAATGTCACGTGACTAATCGTTTTCGATCGCTAATTGGTAGACAATGTCAAATCGCGTAACGAAACGAAGACGAAATCGAATGACTCGATCGCTATTCTCATACAAATGCGTAGACAAGTGGCGTTCTTGACAATCGACATCGCTGAGATATCGAATCGTTCGATCGACATCTTAGCGAACGCTTGGACCCTGTAGAAAAGCAAAACAATATGGCTGATTGTTAGTCAGCTGTTGGTGTTATATTAAATTTCATTAAAATATCAATATTTCTGTTTCTCTAATTGACTATTAATAATAAATGACTCATTCTCTACACAATTGTAGCATGTGTAACAATTTTTTATTGGGTGTCATGATTCTACTGCCCTCATCACTACTTATTAGAGGTCGGTGGAGTATGTTGCACTTTCCTTCCATACTCTTTCAGCCGTCATCTCTTTATTCACATTCTTCTTTTCATAATTATCATATTTCACAAACTCCGTCCGTTCTGGGTGTGTTATTAAAATAAAAATAGTCAAAGTCAAACATAAAGCTTATAATTTTCTTATTTAATTAGCTCTCTTATATTATTAATCTAATTTCCTACTTAAATAAATAACTTAAAAATATTTAGGCACATACACTTAAAAATAAACTACTTACTCATTATGTAATTAAAACAGAACTTAATATAATTATAATTTTCAATACTTAAAACAGACTTTAAAAAAAAATTAGTACTATAAACAAATATAATAACTTATCTACATTTAAAATTATTAAAAATCTGTAAATTGCTGAAAATAAAATATTTTGTAATATAATTTCAAATATTATCTATGCGCTCTATGTTGTCCTTACTGTGGTAGTGGTCAAACCAATCATATTCAAAGTAAATCGTGTTTTATTGGCGCATGGCAGGTGGTGGAGTAACGGCCGGTGTTGGGGATGAGATGAATTGTGATGAACCCTGAAAAAAGTTTCGTTTTAAATGTTTATGTTAAGTAATACCTAGATATAATTAAATAAATCATTTACTTAACTAAGCATATCATTTTAAAAACCCCATGCGTCGTAATATTGCTCATAACATTATCATTACTACTATGTTATACAGGTCCTGTCATACTATTTTCTAATAAGGCTTTCAAAGTTTAACAAGCAAGGTAACAGGAGGTTCAGACAACACAGGCCTTACTTTACAAAACAATAAAATGGGTAGGTATAAGCATATTCGTACCATCCACAATGTAAACGTCGATTTATTTCCTCCACCACCAATAGAATTTAACATTGTCACCAACTGGCACCACAAATGCTCAGATTTCAGTCGTCCTTGATGTCCACCTCGGGGCTTGGAAAGATCGCCGTGACTGTAAATGAAGAAAGAATAGGGCAATAAGCAACGCATTGTTAGAATCATTAGGATCACGTCATTGTTTACATTAAGCATTCTCAAGTGATATGAATTTAATCAAGTTCATGGTCTCCGGGAATACTTCCTTACCTTTCTATGAATTCCAAAAGGGTCGAAAACTGTTCACTACTGGCTCGCACTTTTGTTTCCATTGTTATTATCCTTAAAAATGAAAAAAGAAACAGTCAGTTCCCGCTTGTATATAGTATCATAAAATTTGTGTAATTTTGGAACTTAACATTATTTAACGAAGTTAAGGAACTTACCTATGAATATTTTAGTTAATTAGTTAATGTTATCACAATATTGTTCGTCAATTACACTTTCACCGAACAAACATTATTTTATTATCAAACCAAATGTAGTTTGTTTATATTTGGCGCGGCCCGATTGACAGAATTGACGTCTTGAATTTGACGTTTCATTACGAAACCATAGCCAAAAAGCTGATTTTTATCGAAAGAACGCTTCGACTTATCGTTCGGTTTGCTGATGTTACTTTGTCTACCACTTGGCGATCGACATCGCTTAAGCGATATCGAATTTCGAAATGGAATCGACACGGAACGATTGCCACTTGTCTAGGCCCCCTGATATTTGAATTAATGATATATTTTTTTTGGAAACTTTATTCCCCTTTTTAAATTTTGCTTTTGGTTCCGACTATTTATTGGCGCGTAGAATCCCAATAAATACTGCATATTCTAGTCAAAGGTTCGAAAAAATGGTTGCCCGTTCATAGGGGTGCAACGAGATTTTTTTAGAATTTTTAGATGTGCCGGCTGTGAGTATAAATCTGATATTTCGAGACAAAGGCTTAATTTTAGCCTCTATATTGGAAAAAGATGATAAAGAAAAATTCTATGATATTCTCGTGAGTAAAATTGTGTAGAAAACTAAAAATTTGCTATTTATTTTAGGTCTAACAGTGCAGGTTTTCTTATTAAACTGACGAGTCTTATCTACCTGATTATGTCGTTGATGGTGCCATTGCCTTACCATAGTATAACTTGTAATGACTCAATTAGTGCACGGCCGTGTCTGCGGTTGCGGGTTCGATTCCCGCATCGAGACAGAATTGTGTATAACCAATTGATATCTTTTTGTCTGTAATCTAGAAAATTGAGATTTAGTCTATGGAATAGTGTATGGAGTAGTGTAGGGGTTTAGTTTAAAGGAAATATTAAGGAAATCAAATCAAATACAAGAAAATACATAAAACGATGAAAGGTAATAAAAAAATCTATACCTACTTACTGCTCATAAATCAGCAAATCCCAAAAGACAAGCAAAATCAGAAACTCCGCAGATACCGATAATCGATGGTGAAAACAAAACGATTGAAACAGCTCTCGAA
This sequence comes from Shargacucullia verbasci, assembly GCA_947562105.1. NCBI lineage: Eukaryota > Metazoa > Arthropoda > Insecta > Lepidoptera > Noctuidae > Shargacucullia > Shargacucullia verbasci. The sequence goes on from OX387284.1 coordinate 2,331,620, forward strand.
CAATTTGACGCAGCCAATCAGCGGCTGAATTCCCTAAAGGTTTAGCACAACTGGTTTTTGTACCGCACAAAGGTAAAAGGGATGTTTTTGTAGTGAACTTGTGCGTGAAATAAATACGAACGCAACGAGTCTGTGGGTTTACAGTGAGAGTTGCGACATTTATGTAGGCACTGAAATAATTGATTGATTCATTGAAACTGTTTTGCGTGTCTACTGGAAGAGAACATGTTGTTTATTTCTATACATTTCTTTCCTTAAATTAGTCTTTGTTATATTAAATTGAGTAAGTATACATGTTTCAAAACTATGATTTTTTCGGTTATGGGAAATTTGGTCTTTGAAAATTCGGCCTTCACACAGATCCTATTGATTGTCCAAATTTCCATTAGTCCCTACAGTTGTATAGAGAAATAAATTCGATATTGGAAATGTGATGAATATGGGGGAACGAGGTATGGTGTTCCTCCATTGAAAAGGGAGAATCCTCCTACCAGACAAGGTGGTTAGCCTGGTGGGCCGAAGCTCGATGATTGATGTCGGACATTCGTATATGTGTTAGAATCGTTGTAAACTTTCATAGTGCTATTCAGGGTTTGTTGTTGTACTTTCACTGATTCATCCGATAGATGGCGCTTTGCTTTTTGCCATGTTGCGAGTACTAGTCGCAACAATGAATATGAATGGGACACATAACTAGTTATCTATCTTTATATGTACAATACCGAGTTCTAAAAGATCATTACTTGAGAACGTCTCGACCGATTTGGCTGTTTTGTTTAGATCGTAATTGCTTTTTTCTTTTTTTTTTCTTTTTTTTAAGAAACTTTGCCCCACACTAGGATTTCTCCTGTGTCGTGGGTACAGTTTACAAACATACATGTCACATGCACACACAACCAGACCCGAAACAACTATCTGTAGATCATACAAATATTTGATCCGTCCGGGGATCGAACCCGCGACACTTAGCCCAGAAAGCTAATGGCTTAGCCACTGCGCCAACCGTGTCGTCAAAGTCAAAAATTGTCAGTACAAGGTTCTTATGAAAGTTTTTTTTTTGGAAAATCTACTGCTAAAGTCGGATGTTCGGATGGTATCTATACATATGTATAATACAATTATAACAGGCCTACATTATAAATATTGGAGATAAACTAGGAGTTTATTAGAGCAACAGAAGCCAAAACAACAGTTTTTAGAATTTCTGTGTCTGTCTGTCTGTATGTTCGTACACGCATTACGCAGAAACTACTGGATGGAATTGAATGCAGTTTTCACCGATATATTGCTAGAGGTCTAACTTAAAATTTAGGCTCCATTTTACCGCAGGAAAATATCAGATTCTAAACTCCACGCGTACGAAGTCGCGAAAAAAACAAGTTTTATAACAAAAATCTCAATGGTCATTTTCTTCATTAGTAAATTGCACCCGTGCGAAATCGTAGCGGGTCACTAGGAGATAATAAAAATATTTCTTCCACAAATGTCGAACTATTTGAAACGTTTATCCGTCCACATGCAGATTCCATTAGCCACACGTTACAATAAACTTGGTGCTGATACTCCAGGGTCCAAGAGTCTCAACAAACAGTCTTCGTTTGTCGTCTGTCTGTGTTTAGATTTGTACTGAGACTGTGTGCTGACCGCCAGATAGTTTTGTAAATACACTACAGTCTACAGCCAAGACTCGGAATAACTTTTTGAATATATATTGTTTCTTCTGGGTATCTTCATTTTTGAAGAGGAGATGTTTTTATATGAAATTTAAATCTTAATTTCATCGTAACAAAAAATATATGAAAAAAGATACCGATTAAATAATTAAACTTAAAGAAACAATTGCATAAAAGAAAAAAATATAGTGGGGTATATTAAGAATATTTTAGAAAATAGTTAATTCAAAATATTTTTTGAAAGAAAATACACTCTTTAAACATTCCGAAATCTAGCTCCCTCTATTAATTTCCAGATATAGTAGGTACGAACAAAAACTTAACCCGGTAGGATTTCTTAAAAAGAAAGAAATCGATCGTGCCTCATTGGTCTACTTTTAGGAAGCGCTAGAAGCGTTAGAAGCTGGTTTGATTCCTGGGTCGTGGAAAGTGGTATTGGGTTTTTCTGTATGAAAATTCTCAGTATAGAGACCCGTAGTCTGGAATTGTGCCTAGTAGATGGAATAGATTCATTCAATAAGGCATCAACGAATTGTGTGTGTAATGCAGATAAACTTCAATTGCAGCTTATGCTCTTATTAAAACATATAAAATAAAACATAATATGTATAAACACTCCTTCTAAAACTTCACTACATTAGACGAACAAATTTATACCACGCTTAAACAATAAATTATATTGTTGCTAAAACTGAGATTGAACATGCAAAACTTCTACAAAACGCTCCCAGACGATATATGCTTTAAGTTTAGGTTTTCAAACATCCTCCATGCTGGGTGTGTACCAAGTTCGGGGATTAAAGGATGGACTGGATTAAGCTAGACAATGTAAAGAGGAGTAGTGTCTGGAGAAGTTTATTGTTGTCTATGAATACGATTGAATATTAAGATGAATAATTGAATGGAAATAAATTAAGGTACCAAATGACAGATGCTTGACGCGCATGTCTTAAGTGTTTCGTTTAGCGTTTACTAAATATTTTAGCTTCAATGGTTCTCATCCCAAAGGTAAGGCTAGATTTGGGAAGTCAATAGATTTTATTAATATAATACTAAATGTAAAGCCAAGCTCTTCACCGTATGGCGTTAATTATCTTTAGCACATGTGGCTTCCCTGGTGACTAGTTGTTTCTAATCTCCACAATCTAGTTGTTGGTGTTTTCTGCATGACTAGACATTTCTTTCGTTCTTATGTGTACTTTTTTATTTTATTGTGTTACATATTATTATTTTTATCTTTTTTTCATAACATTGTTATACATTTTTGTTTAACAAACAAAAACTTATATACCTACTTGAACATTTTATTATGAAAACGTTAATTTATCTTATTTTATTATCTTATACGACGACACGGTTGGCGCAGTGGCTAAGCGATTAGCTTTCTGCGCTACGTGTCGCGGGTTCGATCACCGCACGGAACAAATATTTGTATGATCTACAGGTAGTTGTTTCGGGTCTGGTTGTTTGTGCATGTGACATGTATGTTTGTAAACTGTACCCACGATACAGGAGAAATCCTAGTGTGGGGGAATGTTAAAAAAAAAAAAAAAAATTATATATAGTAGTCCTTGTATGTCATGTAATGTAATATTGCATTGTAAGAGTATCTTTATTTTATTTTATTTTGTTATTATAAATTGCTTTATGTTGTTTAAAATAACTTCAACTCATTGTGAACCAATATTTTGAAAAGATATCCATGGAGTTTCTTGCCGGTCTCTTCTCCATAGGACCAACCCACTTTGGAACCGTGCGCCCAGATTCATAACGTTTTAAAAGTGCCGTTTTAAACTATATAAGATAATAAAATAAAAGATTGACGAATCATAGTCGTTTTGAAGAAAGCAGTATAGGTAATACGCGCTTTAAACTGACTTTTTTTTAAATAAACAACGTTGCTTCAATCTAGTATTTCTCCCGTCTCGTGGGTACAGTTTACAAACATACATGTCACATGCACACACAACCAGACCCGAAACAACTATCAGTAGATCATAGAAATATTTGTTCCGTGCGGGAATCGAGCTCGCGGCACCTACCGCAAAAAACTAAACAAAATTTTAATTCGCCGAACGAACTGTATTCCTCTAATGATGATTAATACCGATCTGAAGCTTTAGATTTAATTGCAAAAACAATACAAATAGAGACGAACAAGCAATATAAGTCAATGCGACATTGTCACATACTCATTAAAGTTCCTGTCTCCGTCTGCGTTAGAGCTAGCGTGCAATGTTTACGAGTCGAAGCAAAAAGACATGCCAGACGTTTTATTACAAGACTTAGAATCGGAATGTCTGTAGGGTTGATTCTGGAAAAGGATTAAGTTGTGACAGAAATGATAATGGAATAATGTATCGAAGAAATGTTGCCATGACAGAATTTTGTCGGACGAAGCATCATCATCATCAGCCAGAAGACGTCCATTGCTTAACGAAAGCCTCCCCTTAAAAGGGGGGGTTGCCATAATCTCCACGCTTGGCAGGCGGCTTGGGGATCGCAGCGGCTCACCGATTAGTGAGAGGACGCTGCTGCCCGTCCTTCGGTGTCTGGCCGCAGTTTTAAGGCGTAACCGGGTCCGAGACGAAGCAATGCCTTCAAAATCTTTTTCGACGAGTATGCATCGATGAAATGATGTGGCACCTCCAGATTCTTCTGGAATTAGCGCATAGAGTAGAAGCATCTTCAACAACCGAATGTGATCATAATTTCATTTGTCAAGAAAAGTGACTGCATCATTTGTCTAGTGGTCGCAAGCGCGGCTGCTGAACGTGAGATCCTAGGTTCGATTCCCGAGTCGGGCAAAGTGTTATTGGGTTTTTCTGTATGGAAATTATCAGTAGTAGCACGGAGTCTGGTACTGTGCCCGGTAGATGGTAATAGGCTCGCTCTCTATTACATGGAACTCAATAACGGTACTGCCGAAATGTGAGTTAACAGTAGTACACTTCTGCCTAACCCTTCGGCGAATATATGCGTGATGCTATGTTATATTAATGTAGCATAGTGAATATTGCATCATGAGGGCATACAGAAGAAATTGCTCTTTTATGTTTGATTGTAGTCAGTGGCGTGCGGTTCATAAAGGCAGAAAGACACTGCCTACCCTACATAACTCAGATAAATATTTATTATAAGATATTTGAGGTGGCAAATCACATACATCATTATTTAATCGACAACACGACGAACCAATATCAACATGCAGTAGGTCTTTTGGTAAGTAAGCTTTTAAAATTTTCTGCCTATCCCACCCATTTTCAGCAGTAAGTTGGTACACCGACTGATATGATAATCATCATCATTCACAATATTCCCATCCTTTCCTCTGTCATGACCCTCCACAAAACCATCCGAGACAAATCGACAAGAAAACATACAAATGAACCAATCCCTCTCCTAATTACCCGGGAAGCCGGCGCGCGCGCATCTCAAAAGCAAGCGCGCGCGCAGGAATGTGCATGACCAATGCAATTAGTGAGTCCTTCAGCCGGATGCCTTACTTGCATTACGTTAGGTATTTCACGCTACAATATTATATAAGATCTAATTTAGGTTTTATTGAATAACGTGCAAGGTTGAATTTTGATTGGTAATTGTTTTTAATTTATAGAATCGGTAGGTCAGAAGCGCCAGTTATATTTTTACGGATTTTGTGTTATATTGGTGGGAAATAAGGTTGAAATTTCAATGGCTGGTTGAAGTTGCCATTCCTTTGGCTTTGGTCCAGGATGCCATACCTCACGTATGCAGTCTTATATTTTGATTGCAGAGTTGTGACACCTTTAGACATTTATCATTGTTTTTGATGTTATAATACCGTTTCGCCACTCTGTATGGTGATTTATTTTATTGACATCGCAAAGTACTGGGTTTATTTCTGGTTAGTAAAACTGCTAGTGGTATTATAAATTGAGGTTTCAGTGAATCTTTATTCGTAAACAAATGTGGTATAAAAATACATATACATACATTTTATTGCCCACCAGAAAAAAAGATACAAAAACGGACAACAGAGATGACAATGGACAGTCTTATTGCACTTAACTGTTCTTCATCAGCTTTCCTATTATGTACCAACTAATTTCATGCTTTGCTAATTGAATAGGCACTAGATACCCTAGATAATAGATACTAGGTATCCTGTCCTTCAATCCACCTCATTTCATAGGACATTTCTAATGTTTCAGTCACTATAATGAGATAGGTGGTGTTGGAGATCGATCTGTGAGGTTAAGTACCGCTTGCTGCGGTCAGTCCTTGTATGGGTGACCACTGCGTGCGTTGAAAAGCACGTTAAGCGGTTGGTCTCGGTCTTTCGAAGACCTATGTCAGTCCAAAACTGATAATCTTAGTCCAGTGTCATCCAATAATTGGGTAAAAATAAAAACACTGATATTATTCAACTTAAATCTACTTCGACTGGGGATAAGTCCCAACATAGTTGGGAAAGTCAAAGTAAACGTTTTTTTATTTCAAGTAGGCCTTTTCAGGCACTCTTAAAAAGTCGAGACTCTAGGCGCACGGTTCCAAAGGGGGTAGGTCCTATGGCGAAGAAACCGGCAAGAAACTCCATGGATACTCTTTTCAAAAACAAAAAGTTAATTAACAATTAAAATCTTAAATTAACATGCATTATATAAGAAAAAATACAATCTTAATAGAACGCTACTTACATAATGAAGCAATACAATATGAGTTAAACGAGTGTTCCGAAATATAAAATAAAAACGTCATAAACAGATCAAAGCGGATAAAACAGAAAAAAAAACACAAAAAAAGAATACAAAATATTGAAACATCAAGAATGAAACGAAAGAAAACGCTAAAAACCATTAAAAACCTCCTTATAAATTTAAATGTCTACTTTATTTATGCTGTATATTCCTTAATTAAGCTCTAAAGTAATTACAGCCGATCCATATCTTATATCTAGTATTGCAATAATCGTAACATGTCCTTGCTAATCAAACTTAGGGGATTCAATTACAAGAACGCCGGCAGATGACCCGACACCCTTGTTACAGACAAGATCTTCATGTGTCTCCGACCCTTCTGATTGTAAACGCACTTGGCAGCGCAGCCGCCGCGTTTTTGCCACAAACGCTGCGTTTTGCTGTTTCCTAGACAACCGATATTTATTATGTTGCATAAAAAATAAAATTGTAATTAACCCTGACGGGTGTTTACTACAACTCAAAGTAATCAAGTTTAACATGAAATTGGTTGGTTCTTATTACGTAAGCTGTTAAAGAACTCAATTTAAAATAAACTTGACTGCCCCATTGGTCTAGGGTCGAGCAAAGTGTTAGATATTGTTTTTTTTTTTATGCAAATTCTCAGTAATAGCACGGAATCTGGACCTGTGCTCGGTAGACGGCAATAAGCTCGCCCTCTATTACATGGGACTGAATAACGGCATCGGTGAAATGTGAGTGTACAGTCAGCATCAAAAATATGCATACACTAGCTGCCGTCCTCGGCTTCGCCCGCGTGTTTTACGAACCCGTGCATTTTTCCGGGATAAAAAGTGTGAGCCTATGTGCTATTCCAGACTATAATGTATCTCTGTGCCAAATTTCATCCAGATCCGTTCAGCCGTTCTGGCGTTAAAGAGTAACAAAGATCCATCCATCCATCCATCCATCCTCACAAACTTTCACATTTATAATATTAGTAGATAGATAGATTAGTAGACAAGTAGACATTTTATGTTGTTTAGTGAAATTTTAAGTTTTAAATCCTGGTTGGATATTTTTTCTACGGCCTAAAAAACGTTGCGTTTTATAGACCCAGTGCGTTCCCTCTTCCTTGTCAATTGTGATCTTAAGCACGTCCTCTCGTCTTGTAATTGTTTCTTATTCCTGTAACACATCAAGCGATACAGGGGGTCGGCCATTTTGTAACAAACAATTATATATGGACCAATATAATGTCTTTATGAATCCATTGGGATTAATTGAATATTTATAGATGTTGCGTAATAACTTGCGTTCGTGAGATAAAGTAGTAATATTTGTAATTGAATAAATTAAATTCTAATACTTTGTAACTAAAATAAATTTTAACGTAGCATAGCATCACGCCTGTAATCTTCGAAGGGGTAGACAGAGGTGTACTATTGTAAAACTCGGCTAACTTCCATATAATAGGGGGCGAGCCTTTTCCCACTCGGGGTACAATTTTTGATGGAAAACACACCGGTGGACATATAAATACCTATGACAGTCGTCAGTCAGTCAAAGGTGGATGGCCGAAAAGTTGATAGTGTTTCCATACCACCCAGAAAAATTATGTTGCGGAGTTCAAATAAAATTCGCTTTAGTTTATTCAGCCGTATCTGGTTATACTGAAAAATGGCTTCATAATGATAACGATATAGGGCTGGTTTCCGGCGAAATCTTTTTCCCTCCTCTCCGATGGAGTGACTTTTGTACCTAAATCAATTTTAATTCCCGAACGCCACTATAAGTGAAAAGTGCCGTTAGTGCCCAGGATCCGGATAAATTCACTTTATCCTTCCTAGTTTTAGGTCACGCTAGATTAGATTCAGCGCACGCTCAGGCTTTTAGCTAAATGATTTATGGTAGCAGCGCAAGACTATTATCGTTTTTAAATTATATTTTTTTCGTAAAATACTGAAAGAAATTTTGTTACGACGGTGTTGTGTTTATGGAAAATGCTATGATACTTGCATTATTTTTCAGGAATGTTAGATAGGAATAATGTGGTACAGGCTTTAGGCTACTTTTACGAGGTAATGGGTTTTGTTTGAGACTCTAGAATATTAGAAAATTCTTGAACCGTCACATTTGTTATAGGGTAAAGTTCCTTCTACATTTTAGAGATAATAATGTAGGGTTACCATCCCCAAATTTAAAAAACCAGTATTTGAAAGAGGAAATACCAGGACTTTTCGGTTTAAAAACAGGACGCAGTATAAGAAAAGTATAAGAAAACAGTGTCAATGAAACTCAATGAATAGCAATTTCAATGTTTTATGAAATTATCTTCAATTAAATTATATAGTATAAGAAATGAAATGTAGGATTAAGTTATAAGATAACGCCGATGATTAAACGTAAGGTTCGAGGCAATAGCGGCGCGTGAATAATAAAACAGGACCTTACGAGGATTCTTTAAAACCCAGGACGGTCTTTAATAACTATCGAGGACAACCCAGGACACTTCAAAAATCAGGACATGTCCTGGGAAAACAGGACGGTTGGCAACCCTATACTAATGACTTTAATGTAATTTTTTTCATATTTCGATCAATTAATCGCTAATGCATCGTCCATAACTTCGTCCGGGAGCGACAGAAGGCTTCCCTATCGAGGGATGAATTAGCTTTTTGGTACTTTGGCTACAATCCTATTATAGTATATATTTATTTCGATTTGGGAAACAAACAGCTTTAACTTATCATTAATTAGTTACAGTTAATATATCATAAGCCTATAATTTCCACAAATGAATATATAATTATGAAAATTAAAACTTAACTGTAGCCATCTAGAAATTAGATCGTTTTATTATTGTGAATGATGAATAGCTTTATTTTAACACGGACTGAGAAGTAAAGAAGATATTATTAATAAGACGGCGCAAATGTTGTGTCTTGGTCTGGAAAAGATCTATGCGAAATTCTTGAACGTGTTCGTTAACCTTTTTAATTATATTTTAAGTAGTCATCTCATTAACCAACGGGACAATATGAGATAGCTTTACGAGGTTTTTCAAAGTTTTCCGTATCAAAAGACCAAAAAGTTTCACTACTGGACAAAGCACTTCTCATAGTAATTATTTATAGTTCAACATAATTAGATCATTCCAATCACCATATTTTGTACATATGTCATTCTGTAAAACTATAAAATTCATCTGTCCGGGTGTACCACAGCTTCCGGGATGTGTTTCACTTTGATGTGGTCAAAGTGGCGCGTGGAGTAAAATCAATAAATACTAGTTATATTACGCGGCGTTGCTTCCACCTGTTATTCATTCTTTCTTGGAAGTCCATTTTAAAAATGTTGAGTTAATGACTCACTTTGGTTAGATGACAGATGTGTACTATTTGCTTTCGGTACGAATAGATTAGAGGTTATATAGGTACTATAGTTTACATAATACCTATAAGGTTTTTTAATCCCTTGCTAATCCCGATCCCTATGAGGGTAAAGAAAAATCAGCTGTTCAGTACACAGAACAGATAAAAGTTCAGTACATATAGTCGACTAATATTGAATTAATTTTATGGATCAACTGATTTGTTTTCGCAATTTTAAATTTGGTGCTATACTAAAAGTTAACCCCTTAAAGGGATCCGGATTACAAAGGTGAGACCTTATATAATTATGTATACTATTAATCCGTTACTTGACGCAAAGTAAGCACAATAAAAAAAATTGACCGCCGGGCGCCGGCTGTGTCCTTAGTTAATGAAATAATAAAGTTCTATCTAAAATTTGAAAGTTTTTTAGTACATATACATAGATTGACTACTTACACATCTAAAAGGACTGACCGATTTTTTGTAATTATTGTTATTTTATTTTATTGATTTGTTTTAATTGTATTAAAATATATATTTGGTAGACCCGTATATACAGGGGCGTATTTACCCTTGGGCCAAAAGGGCCATGGCCCGGGGCGGCAAGCTGCGAGGGGCGGCGTTCAGCGACTTCGCGCTCAGCTTAGTGCGACTTTCTTTTGGACTTTACATGCCTGAAGAAATTTTAAAAAAGCCTACCTATTTAAGAAAAAATAAAACTCGTTTGGTTCTAAGTTTGAAAGACATCAAGACGCGAGGCTATCGTATGCCTGAACGGCGGGCGGCCGCGGCGGGGCGGCGGCGTATCCGTCGGACTCGGGACTAGTCGGGATGTTTCGACGTTGCTCGTGTCGTTTTCGTTTATATATCCATAGGCGAAAGTGGGTGGGGCGCAAGGCGGCGTATGCGGCGGCGGGGGGTTTGTTCAATTTATGGGGCGGCAAACCTTACAGGCCCAGGGCGCTTAATTTTAAAATACGCCACTGCGTATATATTATTAAATAAATAAAAATAAATAGGTACCACACCCCGCAAAACTAGCCACAGCAAACAAAGAGACAAATGACCAACGTATGGTCTGACCACCATGAAAACTAACGCATGTAATCTAGATCCAGTGATCCTGACCCTCAATATTAATGGCCGGTCAGGTCCAGTAAGTGATGACCATCGTTTGTCATTGCGATTATTGCACCTATAAACAGACAGACAGACCCTCTAGGTGTTAGCGTTATGAGGAAATAAAAAAAATGGTATGATTATGCGGGATTTGTGTGCGTTATATTTGTCGAGTTTTTGATTAAATGTTGAGTTTGATTTTTTTTTTTCATGCTTTCTTTAATTTGGTGTATATATGAGTAATTTCTAAGTGTAGGGTAAGGAAGGGTAACTTTTTAAAATTGCCTGCAAAGGCCTAATTTAAATAAAAATTTGTCTATGTAATATTTTTTGTTCAAAAATAAAATTTACATTCATTTGCAACGACTATCTTTCACAGTTAAAAATTATATAAAACAATACTTTTTTTCTAACCCGTTTATTTTATGTAATTCTAATAAATCACGTTCGTAATTTTGTGTGCCATGTTACACATGAGTAGCATACTACTTGGTTTTTACGGTAGGTACATAAAGTTACAATTTTCATTGGTATTCATCCTCGAGAAAATAATTTAGGTACACAGATGAAAAAAAACCTCATGTGTTAATCCGGGACATGGTCTGTGTGTACCAAATTTCATTTAAATCTCCCGTTAATACGTGACGGAGTAACAAACATCCAAACAAAAATCAAAATTTCACTTTTCAACTTCAATAATATTAATAAAAAAATAGGAAGATAATCCAGAAACTCATTAACACTTACAAAGATAAGTGTTCCTTCTCATTTTTCGTCGCTCTGTAAAACCTAAAAAAAAACTCAGTATATTATGAAGAAGTCTGAAAAGATTTGTATATAAGTTCATGCAAATATCACTACTTAGCACTAGAACACGATGTTAAATTTATTCAAATAAGCTTGGTTTCATATTCAAAGGAGAGATGCAAATCCTCAGTGTTTATGATTCTCTAGGCGGGGACCAGCTGGTGTAGTATACCTATATTCTTAATCCTGCGAGATTACTCTACTCTTTGAATGTTTTTTTTTTATATATATTTACACAATAATGGTTTTTCTAAGCTGCTTCATCGATCTAGTGGTCGCAAACGCGACTGCTGAACATGAGGTCCTGGATTCGATCCCCGGGTCGGGCAGTGTTAATGGGTTTATCTGTATAGAAAATCTCAGTAGCGGCACGGAGTTTGGAACTGTGCCCGGTTGATGGCAATAGGCTCGCCCCCTATTACATGGGACTTACTAACAGTATCGAGGAAATGTGGGTGCACGATAGTACACATCTGTCTAGCCCGTCGGAGATACAGGCGTGATGCTATGTTATGTTTGGCCAGTAGTCCGTATTGTGTTTGTCCAGGTGGCACAGGAAAGAGAAGTGTGGAAGGACTTCGTAGTGGGGCAGTTTAGATTAACTGCAATAAGATAAATTACTACTGGCCAACATCGGCAATTCAGCGATGTAGCTTGACTTTGTGTTATCAAAATATTTGTTCTGTTTTATACCCAATTACATAACTTACTTCCTGTAGTGTATAATAAGTTCGACGCGATTAAAAACTAGCAAAAACCTAGAAAAATCTTTGTGTTCAATAAGCACTAACGCCTTTTAAATAGGAGAACTTTACATTTCAATTAATAACATTTCCTCGTTTCTAACATTTCAAAGGAACTTTTCCATTCAATATAACTTGCAAATACCTTGGAATCTCACAAAATTAATTGCATTTGTCACGACCTAATGTTTTGAGCAGTAAGGTTGAAAATAGCTTGGTCTTGCAAGTATGTTTAGATAGGGCAGTAAGAAATTATGAGACGTGTTCCGTCGTTAGAAATCAAAACATTAGGAACTTTGGTTAGAAGGGTACCCAGGCCGTGTACTGTGAAACACAACGAGGTAGCTGACAGTTAAAATTGGGTGACCTTTATTTTTTATGGCTTCTTAATCTTCTATAATCTTGACTTACAGTGTCACACTCTACGTTATACTAAAATATAGTAAAAACCCTAACACCTGAATTAACAAGACTTAGCTCTGAAATGCTTGCATCAGCTTGAAATGTTCGCCTTTATTATTCATTCTGTAAGCCAGATTTACATGGCTCGGTTATTAGAAGCTTCTAATATTATTCCATAAAATTTTGCAAGTTACTTTAAGTTTTCTCCTTTTTTTCGTTTAGTTTCTTTACATTCTTTTTTCTAAGATTTTAGAAGAACTAACCTCTATAATACTGCCGTCATAGTAAGACAGGCCACAAAGACCGAAAATATTTTTCAAAATTGAGTAATCTCTATTTTCAGAATCAGGAAAAAAAACTTTACTTTTTAACTCTGTTTCTATAAAATTGACGTTTCTAACGCCTTTTTAAATTACAACAACAAAACATTATATTTAACATCAAAATTACAAAGAAAATTTACATAACATGTTAATATTTCCTCATTTTAATATTTCCTCCGTCAGCTACCCGGTTCTCAAAATCTGAGAACGTCTTCAAAACATGGGAGTTATTTGCCGTGTATAATGACGAGGTAAAAGAGCGTGGCCGAGAAGGGGCAGGGTTTAACCCTTCACTCCACATTTATTGTTCTAAATAAACTTGTAAACAGATACAAGTTATAATTGCAAGGGTTGATTTTGAATTCTATGTTAATGCCAAGAAATATTTGGCGGTGAATAAAGATTTTATGTATCAAATTGAATACGAAATTTACAAATTGTATTTATGATAATTAAAGTTAACGGTAAATAACCATCGCCTGTTAATATTAATAATGATTTCTTACATTATTTTATGCATATTTCTAAAGAGAGTACTAAAATCTTATATCAGATAATTCTTTATAATTTTTTATATATTTCCTTCTAAAGATAGCAAGATGGGGTCGCGGCAGAGCTAGAAAGAGATGGCGGGCTGAATTGCATAAAAATTGGTCAAATAAAACTCGAGATTGCGAGAGTGTGGAAGAAATGAAGGAAGTTGAGAGAAGTTGAGTGTGGAAGAAAGTTAGAGATGACACTGCCCAGAAATGGGAGGGCACAGGCTTTTAATAATAATAATAATTGATAAGAACTCAATTTGTGAATTTGGTTTGTCACATTTTAAAGAAAGATATGTTGCTTTTTTGATTTGCTGGATTCTTACTATGAGCTGACTTCATTATGAGAATGAAGCTAAACATTGATATCCAGAGTATAAACTCGATCCAGCTTTTGGGTCAAAAATGCAAAACACACACCCTTAACAAAATTTCCATATTAATACGTAAACAGTGACATCCCACGGTACCCCATAAAGACAGAATGGTGCCATCACAGATGAACCATAAACATGGTTAGAGTTATACCAACATTTCCAGATTTGGACAATTAATTTTGCGAATTAATGAAGGGCGGGTCAGTTAATATGAGGTCATTTTACTTGCTAATACACAATTTTGGCACATTTGTTGGAGGCAGAATTTTGAGGGTTTATGTGAAGTATGCTTGTATAATAATGGTTTGTTTGTTGGAAGAATGACAGCTGAAACAGCAGTATTTTTGGTGATGTAAATTTATTTTAAGACTGAAATAATTGTCTTGTTTAATTAACTCCGTTCGTCATCCGTGTGTATAAAAAGGCTATGACTTGCTTATAACATATCTTTTTTCGATTAATAAGAATAGGCTCTTTTCCTAATATATGGGACTTAATAACAGCATTGGCGAAATCTGGGTGTACAATAGTAGACCTCTGCCTAACTCTCTTAGGAATACAGGCGTAGGTACGGGAAATATGATGACAGTAGCATAAGGATACTTGCACACTGGAGAGAGCTCAGGTCTAGGTCCTCGAGCGTGTGTCTAAATGAATAAACCCGTGACTAGCACTGGGACAACAGTATGCCATATTTAAACATACTTTGCAAGGATTATTTTTAATGAATTTCAACTAGCTTAAATGAAAATATTATCGAATAGGTACCATTCTCAATGACATGAGACTCAATAACGGCATTGGCAAAATGTGTGTACAGCAGTATACCTCTACCTAACCCCACGGAGAATACAAAAGCATGATCCAATGATGCTTCCAAAAATCCAAAGCACCATTATCTATCCTACATGATCATAATACATCCACAACAAAACCGGGTTACGCAGAGGTTACACGTGTCGTATCTTTTATTCAAGTGAAGAGCTCCCCCGATAGATCCTTTAATTAAGGCGTGTACACCTGGTTTAATCACAACAACATTATACATGCATTCGTATGTCGTTTTAATTAGACAGCCTTTGGTTCCGCGATTGGGGAGCGAGAGCGTATTGAAGCTACTGCTTGGATATTTATAATTCAAGCTAGATACCAGCGTATTTAGCAATAGAAGTAGTAAGAGAGTCAAACTGTAGGCCACGGAACTGTGTGACAGGTAATTAGTGAGAAATAATTAAACACGTCATTGTTGTATTCATAATGACACAAACAACTTTCACAAGGTTTTTTTTTTATAAATACAAAATAAATAAATAATTCTATCGAACTAAGATGTAAATGAGGATGGCGCGTATCTACCAGTAAAACATTAATCTATACTTATAAAATCGTTTGCGACTGACATCAACTCACAGCCAAAACTACTGAGTCTAGAAAGCTGAAATTTGGAATGTAGGTTTATTTTATAACGTAAGCATCTGCTAAGAAAGGATTGTGAAAATTTCATCCCAAAGGGTGTAAAATAAGGGATGAACGGTTGTATGGAAGTCCGTCATTATTAAAGTAAGATGCACGATACTTCAGATGCCTGTTTCTGGTTAGAAATAAATGTACACGTGTATCGGCGTTTTTCAATATTTCACAATTATTACGCCCCACATCATCGTTCCTGTCATCGGTGACGAAGCTTGCCTGTTTAGGGCAATAGCTTTTGTGTTATATAACCCTTAAGTCATGGCTAGAGAGCTGCGGGAAGAGATATTTGCTCACGTGGCAATATTTAAATACACATATATTCACGCGAACGAAGCGCGGGCAATAGCTAGTATCAATATAAAATAAAAAGTTTATTTATTTATGTACACACCAGTAAACACGATGATATAAATATAAAAACGAAACAAGAGCACAAATTTTCTTCACTCTACAATTATGTGTCACTAATTAAGAATTTACCAGTCACCCTGTAGGCCTGTACAGATATATAAATTCCTAGGGTACGCGTATACAACAATCGAAAAAATCTTTAAAAGATGGAAGTTGTGAGACGTGGTTCGTGAATGCTTTTGGTTTTTCGTATTTTAACAAACAAATTATTAACATAATTTAAGGGATTATTATGACCAAATACCAAGAAAATGATGCAATTTTGGCAGTCTAAATGTCGCTATCTGCAATTTTAAGACCATAAAGATATAAAATTTGCACCCACATACAACATTTGCGGTACAAAAAAATAATTGTAAGCACACATGTCGAATCCGAATTATGTTATTACACGTAATATACGTTTTTACGCAGTATTGTCGTAAAATGCGCATCTGAGGTCCGGTCAGTGACCGCTTGAGTAGGTAGGGTGACGTTGCGAGGCCGCTAAGAAGGCGCTTGTCGACGAATCGCGTAGTCTCTAGCCCATTGTTTGTGCACGTAGCTGATAGGCGAGCACGTTTTAAGTTTTATTGGGAATTAAATGTTTATTTTATGAGCGAGCTGTTTATATTTTTATTTACTTAATAAATACTTTGGATATTTTGAGGAGCTTTCTTTATAACTCGGGCTTTGACTAAGCAAGTAATTATGAAGAGAATTTACTTATGTGTGTCTGTAAGAAAGTATGTTTTTCATGTAGAGTTCAGTAGGATTCGAGATAAGATTTCTCTCTCTACTTTTTAATTTATTTAATTGACAGTATTTTATTGAGTGCAACAGCTGGTAGCTCAATAACTCTCGCTCGGTAGTGCAACACCTTCGCTCTACAAAATTTGATTACTTCCCACTTCATTCGTCAAAATGCAACATTTTAAAGCACACCCGGACCCATAATCCAAATATTAATTTATATCGCCCACCTCCGCGGTCAGTGTGCGCAGGTGCGAATAATACCTTTACAAATGATCCCCGACCCAAATGACAAGTGATGCCGGAGGAGCCTGTTTGTATAGATTCAGTAAACTGTGGAGCGAGACGTGGTTAAAATGATTAATTGTTGTCCACTCAGGTGTTTACGGTTTGGACTCAGGAATAAGCATTTATCTACGGTTAGGGCCTGGATTTGCGGACTTTTTTTGGATATGACAAAAAGTCAGCTCTTCGTTGAATAGGAGGCCTCCTGAAATTTTATATGACAGTTGTATAAAATATTTTCTTACTTCGTCAGTGTTTCTACTGACCATTGATCGTGACAAACATGAGTAAAAGTAAGTGCTCCACAAAACACAGTTTTTTCTTTTCATTATTAATTTAATTAATATTTTTTCTACTGTCTAGGTACTCTAATTTTAAGTACTTACTATGTAGGAGACATTTTTGAAAAGCTTTTAAAATACTATATTTTATCTTTAAATGTATGCCACCTCTGCTTTACCCTTCGGGGAATACAGGCGTGATCTTTTCTTATATTATTATCTGTAAAAGATAGAATGGATTTCAATAAATACTATGTGACATCTTCCATCTCAGTAAAACGGGAACTAAGTAAGACCCTAATGCGTAAAGCTAGAAATTATAAAACTCCTAAATACACGTAGCACGTACTGTTACGACTAAAGGGCAGGTATTTAACTAACATTATCGTTTCTCGCGTTTAAATCCAAGCGGTATAACAATTTCATATTTCAGATCCTAATTACAACATTATTAGAGTAAGAACATTTGTGTTACCGGAAAATGTGCTCGGTTTTAGTTGTGGTACCATAATAAGCGACAAGCGTTGGAGATACTAAGCATACAGCCTTGGAAGAAGAAAATAACACCTGACCTGCCATAATTATGTATGACAGAATTTTGTGTGCGTTAGTACTGCGGACACACTAATACCGAAGAAGTTAGTTCCTCGCGTAACCACTAGAGGTGCTGCGTTACTCGCCATACAATTATTTATGTAACCTTTATAGCAAGTTATGGCTGGTAGTCTTCACGCCTCACGTTTATAGACAGTAACTATAGTATAAGTTAAAACAAAATCACCTTTTGAATTAAATCTGAACTTTTGTTTGGGAAAATGGCCGTTTTCATTTTAAACACTTTTTTAAACTAGCTTTTCTTTGTTTACCCGCTTCATCCCCGAACTTAACCAACCTATTTTACGCAAAATTAAATCTGCGCGGTTGCTCATGGCAGACATTAAAATTACATACAGACATTCAAATTTGGAATACATTCGTGTTGCGGCACGGCCGGAAGTACCCGCTTGCATTATTTTCATATTTTGCGCTGAACGTTTGAGCCTGAAAGGGGTTTTGTATTAATGTTGTATGGCGGTGGTAATTTATTATGTGAACATTGGAATGAGTGGTATTTACATAGGTCTGTGGTGAGAATTCTAGGAAAGCACTAGTTAGAAGTAGGAACAATAGTGAATTTACTGATGTCTTTTTACGCGAATCGACTCCAATGACTGCCTCGTTGGTATAATTGTCGCAAATGCGACTGCCGAGAGGTCGATGTTCGTTGGTCAGGTTCGATTTTCGAAGTGGGAAAAGTATTATTGGGTTTTTCTGCATGGAAATTCTCCGTACCAGCACGGAACTGAAACTGTCTGGTAGGTGGCAATAGGATAGCTCCCTATTACATGGGACTCAATAACGGCATCGGTAAAATGTGGGTGTACAATAGTACAGCGCTACCTAACGCTTCGGAAAATAAAGGAGTGATGTTATATTATGTTAGTATTCATAATATATGAATGATTTCAATGTTACATATCTTGGTCCTTCGAGCCGAAACACTCAGATCCAAATAAATTGGTCTTCGTGTGTATAAACACTTTCCCTTTTCTACAAATAAATTAAAATGCAAGTGTGCAACTTATACTTAAAACAGGTGCCTATTCCCCGAACGAATATTCTTTATAGCCTTATAAATTTAGCTATCAAATGCTTTGGGCTCTATAGTGTCGTAATAAGGGTGATATTCCCTTGATTAAAATTAAGCAAATTCGACCAAGTTAGTAGCAGGGGGTAATAAAATGACGCTTAGTTCTCTGTAATTGCTTCGCTACGTGAGTTTTATATTATTAACTGAATTAAAATGTGTTTTTTATATCTATCTATGTGTGCATAAGATGCTGTTATATTAAGGTTTAATAATGATGCAAAATCACAAGAAATGTCACTTTTCTTCTTCTTTCTCTAGTTCTCATGTCGTGGTGGAAATATTCGCAGGTTTCATAATTGGGTGACTACTCATTGTGTGTTGCCCATACCCAGCGGCGTGCACAGCGTTTTTAGACAGGGTAGGCAGAAAATAATAGCTTACTTACCAATTACCTACTGCATGTTGATATTAGTTCGTCGTCTTGTCGATTATATAATGATGTATGTGATTTGCCACCTCAAATATCTTATAATAAATATTTAATTGAGTTATGTAGGGTAGGCAGTGTCTTTTGGTCTTTATGAACACATGCCACTGCACATACCATATATCGTCACCGAGTTTGTTTCTGCATAGCCTAATAGGGGAATAGAAAAGTACTTAATCTAATTAGTCTTCTTCTCTTGTGTCGGTTTTTCTGAATGGAAATTCTCAGTACCAGCATGGAATCCGGAATTGTGCCGGTAGATGGCAATAGGCTCGCCCCCTATTACATGGGACTCGATAATAGCATCGGGAAAATGTGGGTGTACAATAGTACTTACACCTCTGCCTAACCCTTCAGGTAATACAGGCGTGATGCTATGTTATTTACTGTATTACCTCTGCCTTTGCGTTTGTAGATTGGTTCACAAATGAGGTTCAGTTGATTCCCTTTGAACCGGCACACAGTTTCAGGCTTACACATTTTCGCGTATTTTCATAATTTTCAGTATTTTCTTTGAGCTGGCTCTGAAATTGGTTTCGTAATTTGTTTCATCTGCTTTTGAATACTTTCTTGAAGAGCTTGGTATTTAATGTAAAAGAAAGTTTTTGATTTTACTCAGTCTAGGAATATTTAGAAGTTAAAATCAATTTTTAATGTTTTAATCTTACAATGTCTGATTTATTTATTATATTTTTATTTGTAAGTTATTAAGTAATAAATATAAGGTTTTGTTGACAATAACTATGTTAGTTAGGTACCCTAAGAATTTAATTATTTGTTTTATACTATTAGTAATAAAACATTACCAATTATTTGTATACCTTTCAAGGTGAAAGTACTACGTATTAATACTACTAAGTATGTAAATATTTTTAATATTCCACCGAGTGTGTAACATTTTACCTATGTTTTTGAAAATAAATTATTTTGATTATGGATTTGTATCTAAGCTCCTGGTCCAGGATTTTTCTGAATGGAAATTCTCAGTATTAGCACGGAGTCTGGAACTATGCCCGGTAGATGGCAATATGCTCGCCCCCTATTACATGGGACTCAATAACGGCATGGCAGAAATGTGGGTTTACAGTGTAGCCTCTGTCTAACTCTTCGGGGAATACAGGCGTGATGCTGTTTTTATGTTAAGTTTATGGTAGGTACTCTCCATGGTAGGTAATAGGTATGATGAGACTTCCATGCTTGGCTTCAACATACTAACTACTAGTGCAGGATCGATTTGCTGACGCCTGACTGAACTGACCAAATTGTTCTTGGAGATTGGTCTGTAATTGAATTGTCTGGTAAGGTCTTCTGGTTAGTAATTACTGTCTTAAGAGCTTTGTTAAGTTTGTAGCAGAAGTCAGAATTAATGGTAGACAGAAGAAATTTAGTTACATATGTACTAGTAATCGTATTTTATTATTAGCTTTTGCCCGCGACTTCGTACGCGTGGAATTTAGAATCTGATATTTAACTGCGATAAAATGGAGCCTATATTTTGAGTTAGACCTCTAGCAAAATATCGATGAAAACTGCATTCAATTCCATGCAGTAGTTTTTGCGTGATGCGTGTACAAACATACAGACAGACAAAAATTCTAATAACTGTTGTTTTGGCTCCCGTTGCTCTAATAAAGACCATATTAGTTTTTCTCCAATATCTATAATGTACAGACATCGGCCTGTTATAATTTTATTTGATGATGATGAATGATCCGAATCTGATAATTCTTTTACCGATAGATAGCTACATTATCTCCGTGCTATCCTACTAATATTATAAATGTGAAAGTTTGTTAGGATGGATGGATGTTTGTTACTTTTCACACCAGAACGGCTGAACGGATTCGGATGAAATTTGGCACAGAAATAGATTATAGTCTGGAATAGCACATAGGCTTTTTATACCGGGAAAATGTACGGGTTCGTAAACCACGCGGGCGAAGCCGCAAGCGGAAGCTAGAAGGCTATAAATTATATATTTAGATCACGCAGACGAAGTCACGGGCTGAAGCTAATATTAACTAAATTAATAACAAAAGTACTTAAATTGAGACCTCTTTGGAGAAAGTCTCAGATTGGGGTAGACTTAATTTGGTCCAATTTAACCCCACAAAGACACAGGTTTGCGTATTCACCGCAAAAAAACTGCTGTTGGTCGTATCTCCTCGTTTTGAAAGCACCCCCTTAACCACCTCAGCCAATATTGGAATACTTGGTGTCGACATATCGAGCGAAATCCAGTTCCGCGGCCATTTAGAGGGTAAGGCTAAGTTAGCCTCGAAGAAGCTTGGCGTGCTCAACAGATCGAGACGGTATTTCACTTCGACCCACCGCCTACTACTTTAAAAGGCGCAGGTCCGACCCCATATGGAATACTGTTCTCATCTCTGGGCAGGGGCACCCCAGTACCAGCTTCTCCCTCTGAACCGCATCCAACGGAGAGCGATTCGAATCGTCGACTGCTAAGATATTTCAAACCGGCTTGACCCCTTGGCGCTGCGTAGAGATGCGGCCTCGCTATTCACCTTTTGTCGCCTATGCTATGGGGAGTGCTCCGAGGAATTGTTCGGACTGATCCCTGCCGCCTCTTTCAACCATCGTTCTACGCGACAGGAGTTCCATCACCATCATTTTCTTCTCTTCTCTTCTCTTTTTTTTTTTTTTTTTAAAAACGTTGCCCCACACTAGGAATAATTCCTGTATCGTGGGTGCGTTTACAAACACATATATTCACATACACAAACGCCCAGACCCGAAACAATTATCTGTAAATCATACAAATATTTGTTCCGTGCGGGGATCGAACCCGCGACACTTAGCGCAGAAAGCTAATCGCTTAGCCACTACGCCAACCGTGTCGTCATTTAGATGGTTGGTATTCCACAACTGTGCGTTTCTCTAGAAACTTTCTGCCTCGCACAACAAAACTGTGGAATGAACTGTCGCCTGTGGTATTTCCGGACCAATAGGTCCTTCAAACGTTCAAGAAAAGAGCGTACTCCTTTTTAAAAGGCCGGCAACGCACTTGTGACTCCTCCGGTGTTGCGGGTCTCCATGAGCGACGTTAATCGCTTACCATCAGGCGATCCGTATGTTAGTTTGCCGCTTAAAAAAAAATTTTTAGTAAAAAATAAAACAGTATTTCGTTTGTAATACTTAATCAATCATTCTGTTTCACCACAAGCTGTCCCATTATAATTAATACAACACACTCAAAACATTAGGTAAAAAGTTTAAACTATGTTACAAAAACCCCACTATCTCTTAGTTTACAAAACCATCAAACTCAATTCCCCAGTTTAGGGCAGACAGATGTCTAACTCGCATTACAGTTAAGTAGGAGTAGTTAGACTGTTCTATCGGATAGTTTAATACGATGAGTTGCACTGTGGTTTTAACTGTTTGAGCTGTTTACATAGTATTGAAGGAGTTGTAACTTGAATTTAAATACTCGGATTAAATTCTAGCAGCTTTTTATTATTGGTAGCTCATTTAAGTATGAATATATCTTCTCCAAACAGTACTATATTTGGAATAATATATAAATAAAATCATCAAGAAAAAAAATAACATATTTTGCTTTGCACGTTTGTATGCCTCGAAGAGACCCGGGTACGTCTTAAAACTGCGGCCAGAAACCGGAGGACGGGCAGCAGCGTCCTCTCACTAATCGGTGAGCCACTGCGATCCCCAAGCCGCCTGCCAAGCGTGGGGATTATGGCAAACCCCCCACTTGGGGGAGGCCTTCGTTCAGCAGTGGACGTCTTCTGGCTGATGATGATGATGATGATGCCTCGAAGGGTTAGGCCGAGGTGTACTTTTGTACACCCACCCGTTATTGAGTCGCATGTAATGGAAAGCGAGCCTATTATCGTTTACCGGGCACCACTCCATACTCCAGGATGCAACAAAATAGTTCCATACGAAAAAAACTCAAAACCATTTTACTTGACTCGGGAATAGAATCCAGGAAGGACTTTACGCTCACCAGTCGTGCTTGCGACCACTAGCCCAATGAAGTAGTTATTATTCTATGAACCACACTTCACAAGTTGTCACGGACAGCACTGAAAGCTATATTTCTCGTACAGAACGACACGGTTGGCGCAGTGGCTAAGCGATTAGCTTTCTGCGCCATGTGTCGCGGGTTCGATCCCCGCACGGAACAAATATTTGTATGATCTACAGATAGTTGTTTCGGGTCTGGTTGTGTGTGCATGTGACATGTATGTTTGTAAACTGTACCCACGATACAGGAGAAATCCTAGTGTGGGGCAACGTTTTTGCAAAAAAAAAAAAAACGAAATCACCATTGATGATTAACGCTAGTCTTAATTTGCTTCTCAGTATTGTTAAATAGAGAATATTATTATAGTTTTTGCTCTCAGAGAATGTAATATCTCTACTAAATAGGTCATTACAGTAGGCAATTGCAATATGTCAAGTAAATTGCTTGTTTGGTCCCGGAATTATTATCAATAAACGTGAATCACGGACTTGCGCCGTCCATCATATGATGCTACACTTATCTTTATAAATTCCGGTGTGCGTGTTTTTAATTCTTCTTCTTCTAAACGGCTTCATCGATTTTGATGTTTTTTTCTACTTATGAGGTCTCCAAGATGGTTCTTAGTTGGACGGGGTAAGTTATAGAAATCCATTTTTTTGTTACGGCAATTTTTTTGTATTTTTACAAGTAATCCAAAATTATACCTCTCAATATATATGTAAGTCACGTGGACAAAGTTGCGGGCAAGCAACCTGGTTAAGGATATAAAATAATAGATAGTTCTTTGGCACCCCTATCATCTAATGGAAAAATTATAGCCTAGTGGTCGAACGTTTGTCTGAGTCAGCGGCTCTAACTATTCTTTCTTTATTTTTTTGTAAAACATTGCCCCACACTAAGATTTCTCCAGTTTCGTGGGTACAGTTTACAAACAATATTTATTTATCACACATATTTACTTTGCCATTACAGATATAACTTAACCTAATTCGACATAGTAACTTAAAATATCTTTCCTTAACTATATTTCCTTACATACTACACAGTAAGTGGCCCTTGTGAACTCGCTCAGTGTACGGTTAAATATGTCAATGACATCAGCCACCGTGTTGAGAGTGCGCAACGCGCGAGTGAGCGGTGCGCGCTCCAGCAGGTTGGCGCGCGCACGCGGCACCACCAGCAGCCGCGGCCTGCGCCGCCGCGTCACATATTCGTTTGGTATACAAAAACCTATCTCTGAGAGTATACCAGAGTTTTGTATATTACCTCTCAAAACCTTCAGCAGATAAGTTGCCAATGCCACTTCACGCCTGACTTCCAATTTGTAGTACCCCACCATACCGAGGCAGAATAAGGTGGGATACAGTAACGGGTATCCCGGATATATCCCATATATTTTTAAATACATAAATCTGATAAATTTGTTATAAAATAAATATATATGTCACATGCCGAAACAGCTATCTGTAGATCATACAAATATTTATTTCGTACGGAGTTTGAACTTACAACACGTAACGCAAAAATCTAAGCCCTAAGCCTGCGTAAATGATGCCTTCAATTTTCTAAATCACGTGCGGATCAGAATTCATACAATTGTTTCTACTTTTCATCAGTAACAAAACTAATCTCAAATCTCTCGTCATCCTCCCATACAAAACTGTCCTGGCACGTTGACAAAGTTAATTAAACCAGGAACTTGTTACCACATGTAAACACGACCGAACGAGTTAGCAACTCATTAAACGAAGTGTCATACGCACTGCGAGTGCCATAACTTTTGTGTCGACTAGGTTTAATTGATGGTGCAAAAGGTTCAATTGTATATATAGCCTTTTCTTTATGATTTTTATTCCGTTCAAAAATGTTCTTGAATATTTGTCTGGGCCTGAATAACCTAACATTGCATCACCCTGTATTCTCCTAAGTGGCAAAGGTATAATGTTGTACGTCCATATTTCGCCCATGCTGTTATTGAGTCTAAATGTGTATTGGCATCTAATGGGCACTTTCCCACTGAATAATTTATAATGGTCTCAATGAAACGTCCTCTATGAATTCAACAAACTTTTATTCGGACAGATTTGGTGTACTTGACCAAAAATAAAATATTGTGTTGATATAGGATTTCCGTGTAACGAAACCATAGCGCGATTCAGACGGGTGGCACAACGCCATCTAGTTACAAAATCGGAACTAAAACTAAATTAAATTTGCAAACTTGTACACCCACTTTTGTCATAGAAATCAACTAGCACACTCAGTAATGCGCTTGCCACTATACCACTATACCAATAAGTCTGCGACCTTCTGGTTAAACCCGTCAAGTAGTTGTATGTTGTGAGCATTCAGATCGCTTCCATAACAGTACCCATTAGAAAGCATAGTACTCCTTACGACCAGCCGCGTGCACAGAGTTTTTACATAGGGTAGGCAAAAATAATTTAAAAGCTTACTTACCAAAAACACCTATTTCATGTTGATATTGGTTCGTCGTCTTGTCGATTAAATAATGATGTATGTGATTTGCCACCTCAAATATCTTATAATTAATATTTATCTGAGTTATGTAGGCAGGTAGGCAGTGTCTTTTTGTCTCTATGAACCGCACGCCACTGCGTACGACGCATCTACGGGCGCTTGGTAAGTCGCCTCCTATGTTCGGCTGGTTGTGCGGCAGATTTAAAAAGCATTTTCAGTATAGGTAACTAGTAAAAATGGTGTTGTATCTTTGGCATGGTGTCATTTATTGGATGAGGATTTTGGTCTTTTTCTATGGATTGTGAGGGGGTGAGTAGCCAAAAAATTTTTCCCA
The DNA here is from genome assembly GCA_947562105.1 of Shargacucullia verbasci. Taxonomy (NCBI): domain Eukaryota; kingdom Metazoa; phylum Arthropoda; class Insecta; order Lepidoptera; family Noctuidae; genus Shargacucullia; species Shargacucullia verbasci. The sequence continues at coordinate 2,357,782 of OX387284.1, forward strand.
TAGACACCAAAAAGACTCTTGGTCGTTTGTTTCTACATAGTAGTTATATTTTTACGTCAAATGTACATTCAGAAATTGCATGTTGCTCGACACAGATGCATGTTAGTTTACCTCTCAAGGGATCTCTGGATGTCAGACGATGTGAAAGACTATCAGACAAATGTCTGGCCGAAACATTACATTTGTTTACTGCATTTTACGTTTGAAATAGCCAAACATTTTAGTGCTAAAACACTAACAAATGTGGAAATGTCGAAATAAGAAAGGATATTTTGAAAGAATGGGAATTTCAGGTGGTGTATTTGTGTTTTGTTTACTTGAACGATTTGCAGACACGGTGATATAGTAAATCGAATTTGTCGAAAGAAACTTACACTAGGGCCTCTGATGTCTTTCTTGCCGTGAACTTAAATCCCATAAAAGTTAACGTATTTTGTGTTAAATTTTTTTGCTTTTGTTTTGTTTTTTAAAAAACGTTGCCCCACTATAGGAATAATTCCTGTATCGTGGGTGCGTTTACAAACACATACATATATTCACATACGCAAAGACCCAGACCCGAAACAACTATCTGTAGATCATACAAATATTTGTTCCGTGCGAGAATCGAACCCGCGACACGTAGCGCAGCAATCGATCTCTCAACCACTGCACCAACCGTGCCGTCAAATTAAAACAGTAATTAAGTTATGAAAACGAATGTTTTGGTAAGTTTTTATTTCTTACAAATATTTTTAAAATGCACCATGATTCAATTCGAAAAACCTAAAAAGATTCATGAACTGCAATTCATAATGTTAACACGCCGTAAATTAAAATGTTGAATGCATAATTTCAGGGAAAGCATGAAATATTTTTGTGCTGAATTATACTTTAGAAGCATGCAAGCATATTAAATTAATGCTCAGTAGCCATGACCGAAGTAAATGAACAATATTAAAGAGAGAATAGGTATTATTTTTTATTTTTTTGCTAGAGGTATGGCCGTAATTGTTAAGTGTTTTGAAAACAGTGTTATTGTGTCATCATCATTGTTATTTTATATCAGGATATAATAATCACTAAGAATCGGTGAACGGTGGGCAAATATTAAGGGATCTGGCGGGGCAATTCTTGCACACTTTGATATATAATTATGTATTTTTCTTGAAATTGGAAAATGGTAGGCGAGTAGTGACTGTCATGTCTTTTTCGATATGATATATAATTGCGTGAGAATCGCCCCCTTCCTTTTAAAACGTATACTTTACTACGTATGTTTTAAGTCTGTTTTAATAAACGATTTTGTCGCAGGTTCAATTCCCGCATCGAACAAATATTTGTATGATCTACAGATAGTTGTTTCGGGTGTGTGCATGTGACATGTATGTTTGTAAACTGTACCCACGATACAGAAAAAAACCTAGTGTGACAAACCTACTCTCGGCGTAATTTGTATTGACTGTCAAAATATTCGATATTTCTAAAAACACTCGTGAATATTTAACACATGGGAAAATTACTTGTTTACCATTATCATAGGTACCACGTCACCCCTCAATTAAATTGAGACATAACAATATAACTTCTAACATATGATTTGAATAATTAATGATAATATTAACGAATACTCGGCCACCGCACCTTGCTAACGAGTTCACAAATTCATTGTTTATTAACTGTACAAAACGCGATTAAAGCGAAAGGTGGGTTTGCATATAAAGGATGTGGTTTTATGGAAGGATCTATAAAAGCTTGTAAGCCAGTACCGAAATTGGTATCGGGAAAATAAGATATCGTCAGTTTACAGTAAATGAAAAAGTACGACGAGGAGCACGTACCTTCTGATTACCAAAGCCCATTCTTCTTCTGTCGAGTTAACACGAGCTATCCCATAGGAATAGAATGATTAGCCGATCAGCAATGGTGTTATCCAAGCTGAATGCTCAAGGTGCGCCAAACGATGTCGGGTTTCGTTATTCGTGGAGACGCTTTCTTTGGAAGCATTATAGCGATTAGAGTTATATCTGTTATAAATATAATATCTATATCTGGTAATCGTATATGCTATACATCGTGTTGCTTACTTACTTACTATGAATTTTTAACTGATAACTATATTAATAGTATTTAATACATAGGTGTAAAGTATACCCATAGTACGTAAATGAATAAAATAAAAACGATATATATGCCTACACAGTTCTTAAAAATCTTTTTTATTAATCCTCACACGTTTCCCAACACCCTGTACAGTGTGTGCAGGAAGGGTGGACGGCATACATTCGTAATGTGACGTTGACAGGGAAATTGAGCTTTGATGTAACTGAACGAATTTTCAGTTAACGTTCATGATTTAACTGTGGTTAACGTATAACCGGCCGTTACGGAGTTAGATTGAACTGTCACTTAATATTAATACATTTTGATATGTTGTCTAATAACTAAATTATGTTTGAATTTATTTTCTACACGATAAGGGGAATTTCAGGAAGATATAACACGTCTCGTCAAGATTGTCAACATATGTATAAATGAAACATACATTTCATTTTTTGAGAATCGTATATCTAAGTGACTGCCTCAGTAGTCTAGTGGGAAAAAAGTTATTGGGTTTTTCTGTATGGAAATTCTCAGCAGCAACACGGAGTCTGGAACTGTGCCCGGTAGATGACAATAGTCTCGCCCCCTATTACATGCGACTCAATAACAGCATCGGCGAAATGTGGGTATACAATAGTACACCTCTGCCTAACCCTTCGGGGAATACAGGCGTGATGCTATGTTATGTATATATCTAAGTACCTATTAAACTTGATTTTATATATACTACTATATTGAACCTCTTTAAAGAAACCTTTGTTTTTCTAAATCTAAAAATATAATTGTAAAAGCTTTATGAACGGAATTATTTAAAGAAAATAAATTATTGTTTTATTACGGGTTAAATTCATGGGATGTGGTCAATTTTCAGTTTCATTCTACTTAACACAAATTAGTGAAACTTTCAAAGAGCTTCGTCTCTTTTATAAGTCCAATTAACTTTTTAAAAGTGCCTGAAAAGGCCTACTTGAAATAAAAAACTTTGACTTTGACTTTGACTTTGAACTATTAAAATAAACAGTAGTAAGAATATATCAAGATATACAACAAAAATACTGAACTACGAACTGTTAGAATCCTTCACAGAATTCCGATAACACATTACAACTTCATTTCCTATATAATAAATAATTGATAAGTTCCCTGACTAATCGTGCAGAAGAGATATGCTGATGTTGACGAATATACAGGATGCTCGCTCGATGTGCCAAGGAACACCTTTTGTGAGGATGTGGAAACAATGTGTGCGGCGAGATATTCATTATGTCGGAAATGATAAAGGAAAGACGGAGTTATGGATTGGTAACACTTGGGGGTTGATGATATAAAAAGAAATATGGATTTGTAGGTCAGCTGGAATTAGGACGCAGTTGAATTGGTAATGTGTTTCGACGGTGAGTATTTGTAATGTGTTTGTTACCATATTAAATTTATGGAAAAAATTATATAGCCTATGTCACCCGGACCATTATTACGAATCTATTGATACCTCATTCATCAAAATCGGTTCAGCAGTTTAGCCGCTACAGCGGAACACACATAAATACAAACATACATACATAGACCGCTAAAATCATAACCCTTCCTTTTGGATTTGCCATAGTCGGGTAAAAAAGGTTGCTCTTTCAGTTCTGGGGTTATCATGCAAGACAGCGAATAGGTTTAGTTGATAATCGAGTTGTGTATAAAAGGTTCTGCATTTGTCGTGTTGTGGCCAATACTAGCAATTATAATGACAGAACATTTTAGCAGACCTGACATCACTGCCAGTTGTAGAGGACTGCTGGCAGAGACAGCATAAATCGGTTGTCATTTAAATACTGCTCCTAAAAACGACTAAAATCATCAGCAAACCAACTAAAAGATAGAAATCAAAATTGAGTGTGTTCAGAACAAAAGAAAAGTAAAAAAAAAAAACAAGGCCAAGTGCGAGTCGGATTCGCGCACGAAGGGTTCCGTACCATTGACTAGGTAAACAACAGTAGGTATTTATTATTAAAGTAAAAATACAACTGAGTATTTTGTGAATATTTCAAGTGTTACCTGCCATTATTGATATCGAGCAAAAAAGGGAAAAAATCGCGTTTGTTGTATGGGCTTAAATATTTATTTTATTTTGTTTTTAGTATTTGTTGTTATAGCGGCAACAGAAATATATAATTTGTGAAAATTTCAACTGTCTAGCTATCGCGGTTCTTGAGATACAGCCTGGTGACAGACAGACAGTCGGACAGACGGACGGACGGACGGACAGACAGCGAAGTCTTAGTAATAAGATCCCGTTTAACCCTTTGGGTACGGAACTCTAAAAAACAACAAAACTAACATGTTTTTTTACTTCTATCTTTCTATCTTCATTAAAAAAGTACTATACTTTTTTTAAATAAATATATAATGTTAATCTGCATGAATATACCATTATTGTACCATCTAAATGCTAATAACATTTTTATTTCGTTGCAGGTAAAGAAATCGTTTTATCACAAGCGGCTCTCGGTAAGGTAACGCCACAGACTTATACAAACGGTCGTAAACATATTCTTTGCCATCTATCTAGGTCTGGTTAATAAAATTACAGTGAAGCATGTTAGGACAAATTGCCAGCACGCCCACGCATGAATATTTCGTCGCATATGCAAATGTATTTCGGAAGCGCGCACGACGCCCGCCCAAAGCTTCGTGTCTGCTTCCGGCACAGTTGGGCGGGGGCAGTGGATCAAGTGCGGGTTTTTGTTGAAACAATTTTTCGTTCACGTTGATGTTAAATTATTTCGTTGGTATTAATTTTGTTGAGGCTCTAAGCTGCGATCGTTTTAACTTTCGCGTATTCGTTATATTTCGTGATGCTTGACTGATGAGCATTTTTTTTTTATCCGAAAGCGGCTAGAAATTGGTTTAACTGTTTCCTCGTTCGCTTTTCACTCATTATTATATTCATTAACATTACATAACATAGCACACGCCTGTATTCCTCGAAGGGTTAGCCAGAGGTATATTATTGTACACCCACATTTCGCCAATGCCGTTGTTAAGTCTCATGTAATTGGGGGCGAAACTATTGCCGTCCACCGGGCACGGTTCCAAACTCCGTATTTCTACTTGAATTTTCCATACAGCTAAACCCAAAAGCACTTGAGCGGTGAGGCAGCCGATTTCGATATTAATTATAGAAATAAAAGCTATTAATTAGTCAGCGTGGATTCCGTATATAACTCCAATATACAGGTAGCTTATATAAAAATATTTGCAAACAGTAAAAAAAAATATTTAAAACAAAATCATCAATATACAAGGTACTCTCCCTCCCCATCTCTCCGTTTCAACCCTGTATAGTACAAAATTATCATGTACTTATATTTATAAAGTTCTCTTCACAATGATACCATCACAATACCCCACAACAGACTTGTAAGGTTGTATTACTGCAGTTTACACACTACGCATCCGGTCACAGGACGTCCGGACCGCGCATGCGAATTAAGTCTCCGCTTTTGTCGATCTGAATGGTTTATGGCGCATCTTGAAAGGGTAGGACTGAAATCGACTGTATTCCCCTATTGGAAAAGGGGGAGGAATTAAACGACATACATTTTGAGTTATTATGCAAGCAATAATAAGTGCCGTTCATTTGGAGACAAATATTTTTTTTAATAATTACTCGTTAACCATGTATAGAACGGTGGAGAGTTTGATATCTTTCATGGTACTTAAATACTTTAGATTTCAGTTGTTTTTTTTTTTAATAATATAAAGTAAATAATCTAAAACAATAATTGATGGCCGCCACCGAACATAGACTTTTAAACGAGAGGTATAGTCTGTAATTATCACGTTGGGCAAAGATGATAGGTAGCCACATGGCCTACCATTTTGGTCCAATGACATCCTCGAGCGTAACTAGCTTGCAGCATACTGATCGAGCATCGTATGGTTACGTCTGTCCCCATAGTCTAGGGCTATGATGTCGGTGTAAAGAGATGGATAGTGTCTGATTCCCCATTACCTACAACTCCCAGAAAAAATATGATATGTGAAAACACGCATGTAATTTATGAGGTGTTTACGATATTGCAAGGGATACCCCAATGTATCGACAAGACTGTCAATAAATCTCGACGAGGCACTCGCGAGATTGCACGCCTCGGTGGCGCCAACGAGGCGTTTGGGTAGATGGACTCAGTTTTATGATAAACATTGGTCAAGAAAACTGGAAACTGACAGCCAAAAGATTTGAAATTCAGCTTATGGATAGGTTCTAATTAAAAAAATTAATTAGTATTTATTAAACTACCTCATTGGTCTAGTAGTCGCTTGCGCGGCTGCTGAATATGAGGTCCTGGATTCGATTCCTAGGTTGTACAAAGTGTTATTGGGATTTTTTGAAATCCATTCAAAATTTAGGCTGATGATTTGTATGTTAGTCCATGTGAATAATTGTGTTTGTAAACCAGCCCACGATAAAGAGATTATTCTGTGTGGGGCAAATTTAAAAAAAGAAAAACCGAGTTCAAAGGGTTAAGGAATCTATTGAAAAAAATCCTACAAAAATATCTCTCGTCATATTAACATACCACTCTGAAAACCTATTTTTAAAACGTCAAATAGTCTACCAATTTTCTATGCCATATAACTTGCTTCCTTTCATAAAATACCAATTTCAACCCTCTAACGGTATTCGGGATCAACGTCTATGTGTGCATCTATGGGGTGCATAAAAAATGGCATGCCATGACGTCGGAATGGAGTCGAAGATGATTTAGCATCGCGTTTTAACTCACGGATAGGTTCAAGCGATACTAAAATGCGTTGAGGTTATCTGTGATAAAGAAGCTTCACTGAAGAAGTAAATGGCGGTTTTAAAGAGACGTTTTCTTAATCAAAGTAACTGCCTATTTACTTTATGGCGACACTATTGGTCTTTCAGTCAAACCCATTCTCGTGTCTTTTGAAAATTCTTAAGATGCTTTCGACGGCACGGTTGGCGCAGTAGTTAGCGATTGATTGATGCGCTACATGTCGCTGGTTCGATCCCCGCATGGAACAAATACCTATTTGAAAGATTTTCAGCTAGTTGTTCCATGTCTGGATATTTGTTTATATGTGTTTATAAATGCATTCATAATACAAGAATTATTTCTAGTGTGAGGTAAAGTTATTAGAAAAATGCTGATGAATATATCATAAGCTAATAAATGTAATATTATTTTGTTTATATTTATTTGGATATTATAACGTGAGCGCTATATCTAACAGTTTGAATGACGGTCTCTATGCAGTTCGACGCTAACTTTCGCACAGTGAATAGTTTTCGATCCACCATAAAACATGATATATGAACACGTCAGCGTATAAAGCGCTGAATCGCTTTGACAAACCTAGTGTAAAATCCGTTTGTACTGAATAACTGCGAAAGATATAAAAAAATACAACACCAACAAAAGAATTGGAAAACCAAAAGCATGATACCAGTTTATAGGATCACGGAATGCTATAAAAATGCAAGGTAAACCTATTATCAGTACCCGGCCACGTGCATACGGAAATGCGCTCGACGCCATTTTTCATAGCGACCGGCAGTGACGGCAGTACACGTCACCATTCCGGGTTTTCGCCTGTTTTTTCCGCCGGAGTATTGTTTAGAGTTGTTAATGCTGTTGGCTAAGTGCTTTGGTGAATAGTCGCTTATGTTTAAGCTTAGCTGTAACAGGTTGGAAGCTCTTCAGTTATGGGAACTAACTAACTCATATTAGTCTACCAAGAGACTTTGTTATTTGTTTAAGATCTTTTGTCAGAGAGCTTTAATGAAATACGATTGTGTTCACAAGCAGTGACGGATTAACCAAGTAGCAATTGCAATAGTAGCAAGAGTAGCAATTGCTACGGGCCCCGCGCAAAATGGGGCCCCGCGTATACAAACCCGCCCACCTCCGCGTCAGCGTAATTATTTCGGTGAAACATATTAAGAAAATATAACACAGGTTTTCATACTGTAAACGCACAAATAATAACAAATATAATAAATTCAGCCCATTATTATCTCACTGGGCAAGGGCCTCTTCTCATATTGAGAAGGGTAAGGCCTTAGTCCACCACGCTGGCCTGGTGCGGGTTGGCGAACTACACACACCACCAAGAACTTTGGAGCCCTTTCAGGTGTGCAGGTTTCTACACGATGTTATCCTTCACCGTTAACGCAAATGATAATCAAATTCTGATCCGCACATTATTCCGAAAAGTCAGAGGTGCGGGCTGGGTTTGAACTCGGACCCTCTTGCATGGAAGGCAAGCGTTCAACCACTAGGCTATCACTGTTAACGCACAAGTTCTAAAAAAATCACTTTATACTTAAGAGACTATAGTATATCAAGGGCCCCCGATAGAATTTGCTATGGGCCCCGCGCTTGCTTCATCCGGCACTGTTCACAAGGTCACCTTGTCGTGATCATGTTGTGACGTCAGTTATTTAATAAAAGATTATTGACTCGAAAGTAAAATGTATTCTTCGATTAAAAATGAATTAAATTGGCCTTCTCTTCACAATATCATAGCATCACGACTATAGTCACCTAAAGGTTAGGCAGAGCTATAACAGGCACATAGAGGGCCATCTAACGGGCACATTTTCAAACTCCGCGGAGGCTACTGAAAAATCTCGACGGGCAGCCTAATTACGTAAAAAAGCGACAGCAACGCGACAACAATCTCACTGTCAGCCGATACATTATATGACACAAGAATGACATTTGAAAGAAGCTATCGCGCGATTTACGTCTGTCACAAACTGATTGCTACATTGGTAATTAGGCTGCCGGGGACTGAACCTAGTACCTTATACTCAGCAATCGAACTAGTGACCACATCGACAATGTGGCAGTTTATCTATACAATCAACAGCATAAATCAGTAATTTTCAAATCACCATAAATTAAATATATTTTTATAAAAAAAATATATTTAAAAATTCATTCTTTGTTCTTTTCTCATCTCCGGACTTCCCCGATCATATAAAAAGTAAAAACAATTGTCTCTCCACATAAAAGAGGTTTTAATTTAACGTTTTATTATACAAAATAGTTCATTATGAGCTCCCACTCCCAATGTTGCCGGCACTTAATGTTTTCCCGTCACCGAGACTAGGATAACGATGCTAAGCCGGAAGATTTAAGCTATAAAACCAGTGTACACCAGGTTTAAAAAGCGACACGTGTAATTTGAATAAAAATATCAGTATGGTATTTAGTTATTTATGTTAAACTCCGAGTTTCTTTGAGAGACAAAATCAGAAATTAATCCAGATACTTGATTATTATGCAAGTTAAAGTGATGAATGAGTATTCTGGAATATTCCAAAGAAAGGAAAGGTTAAGAGGAAATATTGTTGTGAAAACCGGTGGCGTGCGGTGCATACAGACAAAAAGACACTGCCTACCCTACATAACTCAGATAAATATTTATTATAAGATATTTGAGGTGGCAAATCACATATCGACTGTGAACTGGCAACTGGTACTGTCTCATTTTTGACAACATAACACGATTAAAAAGAAACTATCGACCGCGTCGTGCATACAACGCGGTCGATGTTGGTACAAATTGAATTAATTCGATTTTGGCGTCTACTTTTGATTGAAGTAAAATATGCTTTTGGCAGCGCTGCTGGGTATGAAATAGTTTAGAATGGTATAACCAAGTAAAATCCTCATAAAATCGAGTTAGAACATGTTGCCAGTTCACAGTCGATATATCGGTATTTAATCGACAAGACGACGAACCAATACCAACATTCAGTAGGTATTATTGGAAAGTAAGCTTTTAAAAAATTTCTGCCTACCCTGTCTAAAAACTCTGTGCACGCCGCTGATGAAAACAGAGTATTGAGTCAGTAGTAGGATTTAGAGATGATGAAGGTCGTAAGCATTGCTGAGCGTGAGGGCCTGGGTTCGATTCCCAGGTCGGGCATAGTATTATTAGATTTTTCTGTATGAAAATTCTCAGTGGCAGCACTTAGTCTGGAATTGTGGCCGGTAGATGGCAATAGGCTTGTCCCTTGTTACATGGGACTCGATAACAGAATCGGCGAAAAGTTGGTGTGCAATATTACACCCCTGCCTAACCCTTCAGGGAATACAGGCGTGATGCTATGTTATGTTATGTTATGAAGATCGTGATGGTGGAACCTAAAAACTTCATTTTGAAGGTCTATAAAGGAGATATAGATAGCCAACAGTAAACGGCTTATGATATTAGATATTGTCTATATTATGACGTAGTTCAGAAATGCGAAACCATAAAGTATTGAACGAAGATCCATCATAAACATAACCTGGCATTTTGCTCAAAGGGTGAAGCAGAGGTTTTATTGCTGCTGTTGTTCTTGTGTAATAGGGACCGAGTCTAGCGCCATCTACCGGTCACAATTCCAATATCACTATCACAGGCTACTACTGAAAATTTTCCAACAAAAGAGCTTAGTAACACTTTACTCGACACTGGGATCGAATCTAGGACCGCAGGCTCAGCTGCCGCGCTTGCCATCACTAGACCAAGATGGCAGATTCTCTTTTATAAATATCTTAAACACACAAAAATTTCAACGGCAATATCTTCGGCAATATCACGTTCCATTTTCTAACAGAACATCAACACAAAAACAGTAAAACCTTTATCGAAACGACACAAATGTTCCATAAAACGGGTCTCGAAAAATACGAGTATATTCAGCAGAACACAGACATGTTCGCAACGCAATAAGTTCGTTGTTGAAAGTGAAAGCAAATGGCGCCGTGGAGTCTGCATTGCGCAATCGATAGCTTCATCCTCAAGGTCGGGCTATATCTAACTTAGGTTAGGCTGGGTTATTTTTGCATCGACCTTGGGAACGGCAAATGGATATTGTGTTTTGCTCAGCTAGACTTTTGGGGCAGGTGTTGCGAGTAAGGAAATTAAGTTTTGTGAATTCACGTGGGAGGTAGATTGAGTCTTATAACGAAATAAAAGCGACTTAAGTCCAGCAAGACTTTTTGATTAAATTGATGAATATTCATTGAGTGTAATAATTTTCAACAACAATTTGTGTTAGGTTTAGTATCAATTTTAATACCACGGTGCCCAAGTTTTCGTTTTCTGCGCTATAAGTCCCGGTTTCGATAACAGTACCTATGGAAAAAATATATTTAAGTATCTCCTGTGGGCATAATTATAGTTTATAAGAGAAAAATAATCCAAATATAAACATTACATTACCATATTTTTTCTGTGTAAGATCAGCGTAGAAATTCATTTCAATTCAATTTTTCTTGGCAATACATTCTGTTTGCGTACTTGGCAATATCTCCATACTTATAATCAAAGGTCAATGACGCTGGGAAACTTCCTTATATTTACGAGTAACAAATCCATAATTGACTTGGCGTATATCCAGTAGGCGTAGCGTGAGCTTTTCTTGACCTTTTTCACTCACATTAACTGTCAAAATCCGTGAATAAATTAGTTTTTTTTTCATGGATTCATTTATTTTTACCAACGAGCGTAGCGTAGTATGAACTTTATTAAACCTTTTTCACTTTAAATAATTGGCAAAAGGATTTATCAGTTAGTATGAACATTTTTTTCTTTCTCAATACCATTTTTTACAATTATTTTATACCATAAAAAAATAAGTTCAAGAAAAGTTTATGCTACGTAGGCAGGCTTATTACCAAGCTGTAAATAACATCTCAAGGACATAGATAAAGTACTTCTGACCGGCCTTAACCCTGAGGCGTAAGTTTGTTTTGGTACAAACGACCTTCGAATTATGATTCTTCTGAAATCAGATTACCGCCACGTGTAACTGAAACGATGTTTTTATTATATATATTTTTTTTAGGCGTCTCTAATATAGAAATTGGAAATTTGGGTTTATTTATACTTTTTATATAACTGATTTATTGTAAGAGTTTATTTTTTAGTCCTGGAATTAAAGATATTCGATTTTATGTCAAAGATAGTTTTTTATTTCAATAGTTGAGCAGGGGTCAAGGGTTCGCAGGGAATTTTAAAGCATTGAGAATCTAGGTGCACGATTTCAAAGTTGGTTGATCCATGCTTGGGAAAAGTGTTGTTAGGTTTTTCTGTAGATGGAGACATTCTTAGGATCGCCCCGCACTCAATAAAAGCATCAGCGTAACGTGTGTGTACACCTGTGCTTAGCTTAAAGCCGATATGTATTGAAACGGGAAAATTAAAAAAAGACTGTCATACACTCTGGCGCGCCAAATAAAACGTACAGATGTAGAAAGGAGTTAATGTAGCAATGTCAGCATCAAAAATATGTATACACGTAGCGAAATTCAAATCCTTATTCTTGGAAAACTATTGGTTAAAATCATAAAATTAAAATGACTATTTATTTTTATGTATCCGCAGATACTGTGTAAAATTGGTCAAAGTTACAATAATTATTTCTTCTAAAAATCGCGTTTGAATTTCATTAAGTATATATATCTTATTGATGCTGACTGTCCATCATATAGCACTTTTAATAGAATATAAAAATAACAAAGAGAAAATGAAAAAACAACTTACGTTTCGAAGGAGACACGGCCGCATTCCAATCTCCAAATTTTAATTAAACATCAAAACCATACATAAGTTAATATATAACGCTAGGTATCTTCAATCTCGTCTCTCAGGAAGAGGGCGCAGAGATAACTAATATTGAATACCGTAAAATGTCACGGTACCTTTCAGTTGAACCCCGGCCTCTGGCGCCGGTGTGGCGGTGGCGGCCGTGTTATGTCGTAATAGTGTGGAAGAGAAACGCCATGGTTTTATTGTTTTATGGTGTTTTGAAGAAAATTTAGCTTGGAATGAAGGACGAAAAATAAAGTACGTTTCGTTGTTTGTGGTGTACTCTAGTCTTGTATTTAAGGTCGGGCTGTATTGGAAAAGGTTTAGTTAATTTTCTTATCTTATTCTTGGAAATATACGAATATCTGGTGTGTTGAATTAATGGATTTACAAGTAGCTAGAGTGTCTGTTGCTACGACGTAGCTCCGTTATGATGTCGATGCTACGCTTGCTACGCCGTCGTAGCAGACAACCGATCTCTTTTGCATGGAGTCAGATATTTTTTGTTGAACCTCGGTATGAATTCTGTTTCTGTTTGTTGCTGTAGCTGATATCGAGCCTTTCATAGATATCATTTGGAAAAAGATCGTTTTCCAGGTAATAGACCGATTATCTGGTAGACTACCGAAAGAAAATCATCATCCCGGAGTGTTACATAAAGAAAACCGCCTTACGGTATTCTTGACGAACAATTGCCAAATCTTTTCATCTCGAACAGTATTACCTAATCATCATTATTATTCTATTGTACTGTGCAAAATACTTCTACGAATTTCTGAATCATATCCTACTAATCCTGCTTCGTGAAAGTCTGTGAGGATGGGTGGATGGATGGATGGATGTTTGTTACTCTTTCACGCAAAAACTACTGAACGGATCTGAATTAAATTTGGCACAGAGATAGATTATAGTTTGGAATAGCACATAGGCTACTTTTTATCCCGGAAAAATTTACGGGTTCGTAAATCACGCGGGCGAAGCCGGGGGCGGAAGCTAATTATTACAATATATGTATGTAGAAAGAACAAAGTAATAAATGATATGGGAAGCAAGCAAAAAGTGCGCACTCATGCTCGTTTTATCGTTTTTACGCTTTCGTTGTCATTGAGAACACAAAGGAAATTCACTGTCATACAAACCATTCCACATTTTCCAACATTAATTCCCGAACATTACAGGAAGCGTTGATTGACGCGTCGCCGATAAACAAGCTCGCCGCGCGGCGCCGCCCTTTTGTTCACAATACTCACATTTGACAGTTTTGTGACGTAGGTACTGCCATGACATATTTGAGCACAGTAGGGCCACTTCATAAAATGCGCAAACCGCCGCAAGCGTACTGCTGTCATACAGAATCAAACCTGATGAGTACTCAGTCATGTCTGTTGAGATGAACATGTCGCAGGATAATGAAAAAAAAAATTCTTAGTTGGTTTTGGATGAGTTCGGGTGGTTGTGAAATTCTTTGTGTTATTTTTCAATCGTCAGTCAATTGTATTTTTTCGCATTATTCCGCGAAACATAACACCGATATTGAGTTAAAAACATTAAAGTTATATAGATTGAAAGAAAGAAAATTTGTTTATTTCCGCCATGAATAAAAAATAATAAGAAAAACAATAACAATAACGGCCGTCACTCAGCATATCAAACCTTTTTATATAAATCAATTAATTTTGTTTTATTTTAAGTCATAACTAATAACATTCTATGTTCACACAAAAATGGACCTTCTGTAAATATATTGTTCATATATATTTGTGGTACTGCGAACAAATTTGACACTTTGTGACGTAGGTTCAGCCTGCGGGGAGCATTTGAAGTTGTGCTGCCCAATGTTAGAGGTGGGATGTTTTGTTATAGAGGTGTTGATTATAAATAGCATTACATTTTAATCAAACGCATTCAGTGTCATTGACGATGAGTGTTCATTGACGACACGGTTGGCGCAGTGGTTAAGCGATTAGCTTTCTGCGCTATGTGTCGCGGGTTCGATCCCCGCACGGAAAAAATATTTGTATGATCTACAGATAGTTGTTTCGGGTCTGGTTGTGTGTGCATGTGACATGTATGTTTGTAAACTGTACCCACGACACGGGAGAAATACTAGTGTGGGGCAACGTTTTAAAAAAGAAAATAAAAAAAAGTGTTGTCTGAAAATGTGAAATAGAACGTAAAGCTCGTTTTAATGATCTGTGTATTTCCAATATGAGTTTTCTCCGTCTGAGTGAGAACAGGTGTTGATGGACAGTCAGCATCAAAAACATGTATACACGTAGCGAAATTCAAACGATTATTCTCGGAAAAGGATTGACTAATATCATAAAATTTAAATGACTATGTATTTTTAGGTATCCGCAGATACTATGTGTAAAATTGGTCAAGATTTCAAATACTATTTCCTCTAAAAATTGCTTTTGAATTTCATTTATTGTATACATCTTATTAATGCTGACTGTACAAGACATTTCAGTGATGAAGGTTTAAAATCAAGTTTCATTAAATCGAGAATCGTAAATGAGACCAACATATTTCGAAACCCATGGCGTTAAAATTAATAGCAGTGAATTTTTAAACAAACCCTTAACTGCATCATTAGTCTAACGGACCAGTTGCGCGACCGCTGAGCATGAGGTCTTGCATTTGATTCCCGGGTCGGGCAAGTGTTATTGCTTATTCGATTTTTCTGTATGGCAATTCTCAGTACTATCACGGAGTTTATAGCTGCATCATTGGTCTAGTGGACCAGTTGCGAGACCGCTGAGCGTGAGGTCTTGGATTTGATTCCCGAGTCGGGCAGGTGTTATTGGTTATTCGGTTTTTCTGTATGGAAATTCTCAGTACCATCACGGAGTTTAGAATTGTGCCCGGCAGCCTGATTACCGATGTAGCGACAGGCGTGGATCGCGCAATAGCTTCTGTCAAACGTCATTTTTATGTCATATAATGTATTGGCTGACAGTGAGATTGCTGACGCGTCGCTGTCGCGTTGCTGTCGCTTTTTTACGTAATTAGGCTGCGGAACATGGTAATAGGCTCACCTCCTATTACATGGAACTGAATAACAGCGGATACATAATAGTATCATCATCATCATCAGCCAGAAGACATCCACTGCTGAACGAAGGCCTCCTCCAAGGGAGGGATTTGCCATAATCCCCACGCTTGGCAGGCGGATTGGGGATCGCAGTGGCTCACCGATTAGTGAGAGGATGCTGCTGCCCATCCTCCGGTGTCTGGCCGCAGTTTTAGGACGTACCCGGGTCATAATAGTATACATCTATCTAAACCTCAGAGATACACGCGTGATCATATATTGTATTATGTAATGCTCGATCCCAGACACGTTCAATCTCACACTCAGCTGCACTTACAAAGACTAGACAAACCTCCACTACTTCAATAAACTCAATAATTCAATACTGTATAGCTAGACAGGTGGATTCGTGAGTCTGTGTGTTACATACACGCACAACCAGACCCGAAACAACTATCTGTAGATGATACAAATATTTGTTCCGTGCGGGAATCGAACCCACGACCTAGCCTAGAAAGCTAATCACTTAGCCACTGCGCCAACTGTGCAAACAAAAGCCGCCGCGTGATCTACGACATAAAAAAAATCCTAATTCGCTTCACATGATATTCACAGAAAAGAGGGAATACCATATATATATATCTAAAGTGTAGCATGGCATGAAAAATTAGTATAGTACGCGATGGAAAAGTCTGCAGTCTCTTAAAGTGAAACTGCATCCTCCATTACCATACCATAAATCATTTTACATACAAAACACGTTCCTATCTTCGCTTAATATTCATATAATTTAAATAATTTATACACGAGACCAGTCGTTTGCTAGTCTAGACACTGATTTTTGGCAGAGTCAAGGCTACATTGAACATGAACAGTACAGACGCCATCGCAGTAATAGTACTACACGCATCATAAGCTCATTGATGCAAAAAGCAAGATGAGCGAAAATTTGATGTTTGTCTGTTGTGTAAAATCTTTTTAGATAGTGTATATCTTACTAATATTCTATCCTATCCCACTAATATTATAAATGTGAAAGTTTGTGAGGATGGATGGATGGATCTACTATCTACTTCTACTAATATTCTACTTTCTATCTACTAATCCTACTAATATTATAAATGTGAAAGTTTATGAGGATGGATGGATGGATGGATGGATGGATCTTTGATACTTTTTATCGAGGGAAAATGCACGGGTTCGTAAACCACGCGGGCAAAGCCGCTAGCGGAACCTAGTATTATAAATTCGAAAGTTTGAGAGGATGGATGGATGGATGGATCTTTGTTACTCTTTCACGCCAGAACGGCTGAACGGATCTGGATGAAATTCGGGACAGAGATAGATTATAGTCTGGAATAGCACATAGGCTACTTTTGATCCGGGAAAAATGTGCGGGTTCGTAAACCAGGCGGGCTAAGCCGCGGGCGGAAGCTAGTTAATATATATGTTTGTACATAAGCTGTAAAAATTTCACGCCATTAAAGTTTAAAGAATCGATTGCTTAGTTTTTGTAAATGGCTTTAACTATTCTATCGCTATGAGCAATTTTTTTAATCCGTCGTTATTTATATTTTATATTATATTATACGACGATGACGACATAAAGTGCATACTTTTCTTTGTAGTTCGGAGGAAATATTTTAATAATTATGATATTTAACTAAAAATTGGCTAATGCATGGTCCTAAACACAAATAGAATGGCGTTTGAAGTGGATGATTGCATTTACTTATATGACAATGGCCATATGGTGAGAGAAATAAGTTTGTTTCTTGTATTTTAGTAATCTTCTAATATATACAAATCGATGTTTGCATGTTCGTATTTTATACGCCGCCCCACCGTACATTTGATTGTGATAAAACTTTGTCAACTTATTGCTTGCACTTGCGCGAAGGTTATACGCATAGTACAATTAACTTACAGTAGGTGGAACCCGTGTCATACCGGGAAATGTATTTGAAAAGAAGAAATATTTCCACACTTATTTCCTCTGCGGCAGCAACACCAAATAAATGCAATAAGTATTGTAAATAAAATACTTACATACTACTTTTATCGATTCGAAGTTCTTTTCATATAATGTTTACATCCAAGTCAAACAATATTTAGTTTACATCAGCTGCCTTTTATGCTGGCGAATTTAAAATACGAGTATAATATTTTACGAGTCCGACAGTACTCCGCCAATGAATGAAAGTGATCCCATATATTCTGTAGTCTATAGATACATACTACTCTTTTGGTGCTCATCCAAAATAACAAATTTAAAACGAGCGTCTGTAGCGTATTCTGAGGAAATAAGTTCTCTATTGAATTTTATGAGAGCCTTCGTGTATGTGTTTGTTTTTAATTATAATATCATAAACTACCCAGGTTTTTTTTTACTATTAGTGAATAATTGTATTTAATTCTGAGTGACTGCCATCTGACATCATCCACCTAATTATAGGGAGACGCTGATACCCTAAGATTAGATCGGTTGTCAGATCTTTAGAAATAATAAACATATAATTTAGGTTTTTAATATAAAACATGAAATAAAATAAGAGCAGATATAGTAAATCTGGATTCAGTAAATAAATATTTCATCAACAAAATATTACATAATTATGATACACATTACATTACAAAATTAAATCATCTTAGAACTTACTTATATATAATTATTTCTAACTTATCCATTGAACATTTCTTTTTCGCACTTATACAAAAGATAAGGTATGTACTTAAACTGTCAAAAATATAATCACAGACTGACATGACATTGTGATACGATTTTAAGATAAAGTAATCTTATCACATCTCACTCATCCACTCTTTCAAATCATCTAAACTGAAAGAAATTGTAAACGTAATCTTCAGGCAGTTATTATTCGTCTTAATTTTTTATATATAATATACATATATAATAAACATCACGCCTGTATCCCCGAAGGGTTGGGCATAGGTGTACTATTGTGCACCCACATTTTGCCAATGCTTTTATTAAGTCCCATGTAATAGGGGGTGAGCGTATTGCCATCACCCGGGCACAGTTCAAAATTCCGTGCCGCTACTGAGAATTTTTATACAGAGAAACCCAATAATACTTTGCCTGACGCGGGGATGGGACCCAAAACTTCACGCTCAGCAGCCACGCTTGCGACCACTAGACCAACGACGCAGTCATTCTATATTAAACTTGCTATTATAATAAAAGATAGAATTTCGAATGAAAAATCTCTTTTCTTTTTATACATGGACGATAATAAATTTTTATTATTTCATTTCATACATCCTTCAGAAATACATCCGTGAGATCCTGCGGACTTTCCGCATAAACAAATTTACTTTCAAATTGAGACTCAATATTCAAGCACAGCTTCTTCAAATCGGCATCAAAGTTCAAAAGTAAGATCGGATGTGTCTTAACCAAATCTTTTATGATTAACATCAAGTTAAACGCTGCTGTAAAATCGAGTTTCTTCATATTAGCACCATCTATGATCACGGGTATGTCGGTAACTGAATCAGTAGTAGCCTTCATCACTCGCTGGCGAATATGTTCAGCAGCACAATAAGGCACATTCTCAGACAAAGAAACAACCATTAGATCTCCTTTCTCACACTTAAGCTTGTTAACTTCAACAGTAGGTCTCGCTACGCTATACAATAATAATAGAGCCTCAATCACAATACCTGCTAAAATTCCATACTCTAATCCAACAGATAAACAGACAGCCATAGTCACTAACATTAATATTAATTCTCTTATACTATTTCTCCACAACCTGCCGAACATTTGGTAATCGATCATAGAAAACATAGCAGTTATAATCAGACCAGCTAAAGACGCGTTTGGTATGTAATAGAATGTTGAAGTTAAATATGTGAGAGCAACAATAAGTATTAATACTTTAGTAATTCCACCGGCCGTTGTCTTGACCCCAGAAACATGGTTCAGAGCTGTCCTCGTGAAGGATCCAGTTACAGGCATACTTTGTCCAAAAGATCCAATCATATTACAAAATCCAAGGGCGATCATTTCTTGAGTAGCGTCGATTCTACCACCTACAGCGAATGCTTTGGCAATAGCCACAGATTCCAAAATAGCTACCAAAGGTAAGACAATTGATTGAGGCCCCAGTACATCCAACATTTCAGAGAAATTATAGGATTGATTGCCAACTACTGTGCTAAATGGTGGCCATCCGAAGTTTGGTAGACCACTGCCAATATCACCAATTATTCTTAAAGGTTCCGTGTCTGTAGTTACCTTGATGACGTATGCAATAATCATTCCTACTATCACAACAACAGCATTTCTGGACAAAGATATGAACCATCTCATTTGCTTAATAAAACCATCAGTACGTTTGCAACCTTCACCCATCTTCTTCAGCAATATCAGCATAACTATAGTGGCAGAACTGAGCACAATTTCCCAAAGTCGCGCCGTAGTTATATTGGTGAAGAAATTTTTCATTGACTCGGCAAAATAGTTACCTGACGAACCCGTCAATCCGAAGAACGCTCTTAACTGTGAAGCGGCTATTTGGAGGGCAGCAGCAGTTGTGAATCCACTTATCACTGGCATTGATATGAATTCTACTACAAATCCAAGGTTGAGGATTCCCATAAGGAACATGCATACTCCTGACAGGAAAGCAGCGAGGACGGCGAAGTCAGATGAGTAATTAGCCACGTATTTTGCTATCATGGCGGAAATAATTGCAGTGGGTCCCACGGTGACGTTGTAACAGCTTCCGAAGATCACATAAACGAGTCCGGGAGTCAGTGATGCATATAATCCATATTCGGGTGGTAAGCCGGCAACAACTGCATATGCTATCCCCTGAGGTATAGCAGTAAGAGCCACAGTAATACCAGCTATAACATCCTGTATGAAATATTCAGCTTTATATTTTGGAAGCCATCCAATGACAGGGAATCTTTTCTTAACAACACTCATGCTGCATGCATTTTGGATACACTTTTTGGCTTTTCGTCTTAACACTTTGTTTTTTCGTCCATCTTCATTTTGGACTGTCATGTTATTATACGTGTTTGGATCACTGCAGTCTCGGATTGACTGAGTATGGTACTTGAGATCTGTACGTTTATCTAGATTTGATACGATAATATCGGTCATGTCAGTAGTGTTTTAGACATTTACGTGAATTGCGTATCAGTTTCTATAAATCCACTTTTACATGAAAAATCATTATGTCATCAAAGGGCAAGCCCTTTGATAACAAATCTGCAGAATCTAAATGATATATCTATGTGTCATTATTCACTTTTTTAAATTAGCTTTGCAATATTTAGCAGCCATTTTTGTGTCTTTTTTTATATTAGATCTTGTCGTTTATTTATTAATGAATAATAATTTTTCTTCGTGTATCTTTCCATCCTATATTATACTAAACATCGTTACCTTAACGTCCTTAGTCGTAAAACTTCTGTAATATATTGTTCCTCTTTCCAGCCAATAAAATGTACATATTGCGTCAAACGTAACTCAAGAGCCGTCTTAATTAAATTGCTTCATTTATGATTAACAGTAAAATCCGGCCAAAACTGCGAGGTATCACATTTAACGGCGGTCGTAAATCCTGGCATGCGATTCGATTTGTGCGGATAGCATTACGGTAGGTGACACCGTAAAAATTGTTCTAATAAACTCACCGCGACTTTTATGGATTGAAAACACTCGTTTTTATGTTGACATTTTATGATAACACTCCATTTTTGAGATAGTGGTGTCTGTTGAATCCATCAGAATTTAAAATCATTCAGGATCCTAAATACCAAAGATTTAATTATTTTTGTAGATTCTTCAGGTTTTGGTTATCGTCCTGTTCAATCTACTGTTTCTCTTTTGTCATCTTTCAAATCGTTTTTCTCTATTCTACGAAGCACAATAATGTTTTATTAACCAATGATTTTACTTCGTTACCGACATTTTTAATTCAATCATGATTACACTGACATTCCTACCTATGCCTTTTGTTCAAATAAAACCATGAGATTTGATATTTTCCTTTGCGAAAGCTAAGCTAAGATATTGTTAGCCACACTACAGTTTAACTAAAACCGGAATATTTGACTACATATATTAGTGAACGATCTCAAAGTAGCAGGTGACACTATCATGACAAGGGTAGCTTATGAAGCTTAGTTATATAAAGCGTGAAATTCCACTTTGATCTCACTGGAAGACTTGTCTCTTCAAATTGTTAATAAATAATTTAGAGTTGGTATTATTATACTATATATGTATATATATGTATATATATATATATATACCCGGGTACGTCCTAAAACTGCGGCCAGACACCGGAGGACGGGCAGCAGCGTCCTCTCACTAATCGGTGAGCCACTGCGATCCCCAAGCCGCCTGCCAAGCGTGGGGATTATGGCAACTAACAATATTCTGGCTGATGATGATGATGATGATCCCTGAAGGGTGAGGTAGAGGTGTACCTACCATTGTACACCCGCATTTCACCGAAGCCGGTATTGAGTACCATGTAATAGAGGGCGAGTCTATTGCCATCCACGGGGCACGGTTCCAGACTCCGTGCTGCTGCTGAGAATTTCCATACAGAAAAAATCAATGACCCAGGTTCTCAGCAGTCGTATTTGCGAACACTACACGGATGAAGCAGCCAACAAGCATTATTTTAAATAAACGATGTTGAGAGGGGCTCCTAGCTACATAGCTACTGCGCAGATTGGTCGATCTGCGAGGTTTAGCAGCGCTTGACGCGGTCAGTCCATGCATGGGTGACTATTTTTCACATATCGAGACCCCTCCATGCCTAGTAAAGCACGTTAAGCAGTTGGTCCCGGGTGTCACACGAAGACCTATGACAGTCGTTACGGGTGTCAGTAGCCCAAAAAAGTCTGACAGTCTAACCTTAGAGTATCAGTGTCTCCCAGTAATTGGGTGGCGGAGGTCAGAAGGCAGTCGCTTCGTGTAGAATAGTGATATTCAGCCGCAACTGGTTAGATTGGAGGCCGACCCCAATGTATTTGGGAAAAGGTTAGGGAGATGATGATGTGTTGTAAATAACTCTAATATTAAACTATAAAAAATTTGGTGTAGGTATATGTATGTATGTATATATGTTATATATTTCATAATATCAATACTTTCTTCTAGATTAACCATTTTTTTGGTGTTGTATGAACCAGTTCCGCATACATAATCTTGTTATGTAATAATAGCAATCATTTTGATATATCAAAGTATCTTTATTATCAGTAAAATTCAGATATTACATTACGTCAGTGAATAATGCTACCAAGTTTTTATTTTTTGTTGCTGCTTATGATATCTGGAGTGGTTGTGATAAGCCAAGCTCTTCACATGGCACAATATCTTGATATCTTGTAACAGACGGCACGGTTGGCGCAGTGGTTGAGCGATCGACCGCTGCGCTACGTGTCGCCGGTTCGATTCCCGCACGAAGCAAATATTTGTATGATCTACAGATAGTTGTTTCGGGTCTGGTTGTGTGTGTATGTGACATGTATGTTTGTAAACTGTACCCACGATACAGGAGAAATCCTAGTGTGCGCAAAGTTTTTTTTAAAAATGAATGAATGAATGAATAGGTATATTTTGTCATTCCAATATTTGGAGATGGCGATCTCTAGGTGTACCTGATCCAGGATATGTGATTGCAGTCTATAGTCTATAGATACCGTATTACGATTACGAGTATTAGTAGTAAGTTTGTATTTATCTTATATAATGCATGTTAATTTAAAATTTTAATTGTAAATTAAATTTTTGTCCTTGAAAAGAGGATCCATGGAGTTTCTTGCCGGTCTCTTCTCCATAGGACCTACTCCCTTTAGAACCGTGCGCCTGGAGTCTCGACATTTTGAAAGTGCCTGAAAAGGCTTACTTGAAATAAAAATCTTTGACTTTGACGAAGCGATGATTTTTCATTGATATGTCTCTTGTTGTCTTAGATGACTATTATCTTAACTGCTAGATCTGATTTGCGTATTTCCGTAAAAAAATGTATTGACATAAAAAACATTGACGTAGATAGTATTTTTCTTTATCTAAGAGTATTTTGGCATCGGGTATTGTTTGATATCTCATTTCAAATCATGATTTAGTTTAGAAACAAATCTTAGATATTTTGTACCGCATGGCTACCGGGAAAGATTTATCTATTCACGTGCTTCCTCTCATGCGTATGTGACAGAACGTTGAACATTCTATTGAGGGTTAAAAATGGCCCGTGCCCAGCTTTGGAAATGCAATAGAATGAATGTATAAATAAGTTAATATTTCGCCAATGCCGAGTACAATTTCTGGGGCAAGCTTATTACCATCCACCGGGCACAGTTCCAAATTCCGTACCCCTAATGAGAATTTTTACACTAAAAAAAAACCAACGACGCTGCCCGACCGGGAAATCGAACCCTCACGCTCAGCTGTAGCGCTTACGACCACTAGGCTAATGAATCAGTTAGTAGAGGTATACCTATATAAAATACAACACAAATACATATTCCACAAACAAACAAACAAAACGCTGTTTCCTAAACCCCTAACTAACCGCCGGGGTAGTTTCGACCCGCGACTCGGTTGCGCATCAAACACAGTATTAATTCTCAAGATATTATTGGCTGAGGAATTAAGCCTGCTTCAGACGGATTAATGAAACGTGTATGAGATATGCTCGTAATATTCGCATGGAGTGTAGTAATTTTGATAGTCTGAGGAACATGTGTCGTGCATTCTGACTAAAGTTATATTATAATATAATAATATTACTTCGTTCCTATTTTAGTGAATTTATGAAACAGCTTTTTTTATATTTTAAGGTTTAAGAACTTTATTCCTCAAAAATAATTACATTTACATACATAAAAATAACTTACTTCTAATTAAGTTTAACATTAGGGGACGCAACAGTTACACAATAAATTAAATAGTTTACAACAGATAGCATTTTCATTTCAGTTTCACAAAATGTACATACATTTTATGCTGGAAAATATACCTAATATAGTATATATTTTCATTCTCAAACATGGTTTGGTTGACAAGGACTTATGTATAAGTCATGTTTCAGCCGTTAAGCTATCATCTTCGGACTAATTTACTAAATACGTTTAGCTTTTCCTTGAATTGTGTTACTAAATTATTTTTCTATTTCAGGTAAGCACACCACAAAAAATAATGGCATCTAGACTTGATGTAAGTTCCTGTTCAATATTAAATAATATTTAAAAAAATAACACATTTTGCATCCTTAACGGAATCGCAAGAGCGTTTTTCAAGAAAAAAATATCATTAATTTCATTTTCAATATCGCCTACAATGAAACCATTTATTGGACCATACAAAATCATTTAATTACCAATATAATACCATTAATTACACATTTACAATTAACAGCAAACAATACCAAGTCCTTTCTGTGTCCATATTGTCATTTCCCTGGAAACTTGAGTTTTCCGGAACAATAGATTCCGGAGAAGGCTTAAGTGTAAGTGGGTATTAATTCCGCCATATATCAGTTGGGATAGTTTCTTCGGCAGCTGGGTCTTAGCGACCCTTCGCGCAACAAAGGGTTTAATAAGATCGGCACGCAGTGAACGGTTAATTCGCGTATGATTTAGTCATTAGTTTGGTGAGGAATGTGATGTGAAAATAGTTTGGGATGTTTACGTGATTTCCATGAAATATTGTGTTGTTTACCAAATTAACTATAAACATAGAATAGAATAGAATACTCTTTATTGTACACCGATATCAATTTGGATACAACTTATATATATTAAAAGATATGTACAAAGGGCGGTCTTATCGCAGTCGGCAAAATATAAATTTTCATGCAAGTGATTTTAGTTCTTAACTTGGTTACATTAAGGATTAGAGTCGCTAACATGACATATCTGTAATATAGTAAATAGTGAATCAAAACTTTACTACAACTAGATGTCACATGAGCAACTCTAATCCCTAATGTAACCAAGTTAAGAACTAAAATCGCTATCATGAAAATTTACTTTACTATGATAGTAAATAGTAAGAAAACTCGTGATAGCGGTATTGAGTATGAGGTCCTGGTTCGGATTCCCGGGTCTGGCAAAAGCGTTGAAAGAAAAATAAAGCAATGCTTAATATACACTAATAATGCTTCCATACACAATTAAAACAAACTTGGACTAAAACTTGAACATAATTACACAAAACACGTAACTAATGACCATTACACAAATAACATAACAACACATCAACGACTTTCGTTCGCAGCGCGCAATGTATACGCAACAATAATTATCCACGTGATGTACGCGATTGGAATCGCTACACGAAAACGTAATCAAATAGCCATTTAATATCCATTGTACTATAAACCTGCCTCGGATTTTAGGAGTCAATCTTCAGTCAGTGGTTCAATGGTATTAAGCGCGGCTGCCAAACGCGAGGTCCTATACTGTGATCCGCAGCCTAATTACGTAAAGAAGCGACATCAACGCGACAGCCACGCGACAGCAATCTCACTGTCAGCCAATACATTATATGACACAAAAATGACGTTTGACAGAAGTTATCGCGCGATCTACGCATGTCGCTACATCGGTAATTAGGCTGCGGTTCTTAAAAAAATCTTGTGACATTCCTTTCACAACGACGACATGGTTGGCGTAGTGGCTAAGCAATTAGCTTTCTGCGCTACGTGTCGCGGGTTCGATCCTCGCACGGAACAAATATTTGTATGATCTACGGATAGTTGTTTCGGGTCTGGTTGTGTGTGTGTGCATACACAAAAAAATACTACATATTTCCTTTTTTATTGCTTTTTGCATAAAATTTCTGAAAAAGGTGCATTATCTCTGGGCAAATTTAATTGGCAAATATTTGTCGAGTGATAATGCACTTTTTTAAGACATTTTATGATAATATATAGCAGTAGCAATATATATAAGAACATAGCATTTTTCTTAATCCGTCGTTATTCTACGACTATGACGATATATGTTTGTAAACTGTACCCACGATACAGGAGAATTCTTAGTGTGGGGCAATATTCTTTTTAAACAAAAAAAAAACTTCTAACATTTTACACTATTTCTATAAATGAAATTATAATGATTCAGTTTATATTCATGAAAATGGAAAAAAAATATAAGTTCGAAGATAGTGTCACACCTGCTTTCCATAAAAGGTTGGCAGAGGTGTACACACACATTTCGCCGATACAGTAACACTCCCCGACTCGGCAGTCGAACCTAAAATCTCACATTCAAGCAATCGCAACCACTGTACCAATCAAGCAGTTAATTAAACATAGAGTAATCCTACTTTCTACTTAATAATCCTATCCTATCCTACTAATCCTACTATCCTACTAAGATTATAAATGTGAAAGTTTGTGAAGATGGATGGATGGATGGATGGATCTTTGTTACTCTTTCACGCCAGAACGGCTGAACGGATCTGGGTGAAATTTGGCACAGAGATAGATTATACTCTGGAATAGCACATAGGCTACTTTTTATCCCGGAAAAATGTACGGGTTCGTAAACAACGCGGGCGAAGCCGTACGCGGAAGCTAGTAGTTTATAAAACGTGTTCTGTCCAAAAACGATATCTAATTAAACTGATACTTCTTAATAAAAACGGTCCAAAACACTCCCCTTAAACATTTGACTCCCATAATGATGATTGATCATCGACAGACCCTCAGTAATTATCACTTTATTGACTATTAAGAGCCCCCGTTGCATAAACTGACTATTAAAAATAGTTGTTTAGTCAACTACAGTTCGTGACACGGAAATGATTTATGAGATCAATTTTAAAACTGTTTTAATGTAGCTTTAATGAAGTTTAAAAAATGTTACACAAATTAAAAATAATTTATTTTGAGAGTGATACAAATGTTGCTGTTGTATGTATCAGGCTGGAAATAAGCAACCCTGTTTTCTCGTGGCCAATATTTTTAAACGGTATATACACCATAGTGATTGGTTTTGTATCGTAAGTGCGTTTTCCCAAATACCCACACTCAGAACAATCGGTAGGTCCTGCAATTATTTGTTTCATGCGGGAATAGAATCCGAGAGACGATGCGCAGCAGTCGATCGCTCAACCACTGCGCAGCCCTCTGTTGTCAGCTCAAATAGCTATGGCACTTTCTTCAAAAGGCCATTCCACCTTATATTTGTTTCACATAAATCCTTACAATAATCTGTCTGGACTTTAAAATAGACCTTGACCCCTGAGTTTGTTTCTTCTCACGGATAGTCATAGGAAATACCGACACCATCTAGTTATTAAAAAAGACGTGTAAAAGTGATTGAAAAATCCAAATTCCAAAATAAATAATTTCATTTCATTTCATGCCTTTATTAAAACAAGAATAAAATGATTATGTGTACTGAAAATATACATTTATATGATTACGACGCTAAGTGTCATTCCTAACACTAACTCTACTTTTGGGTGTCATAAAAATGACTGCTATGTCAAGAGATAGAGTTGAAGAGAGTCTGATAGCTAGAACAACCATTGCTATGTGTAATCCGCCTACCAA
The DNA here is from genome assembly GCA_947562105.1 of Shargacucullia verbasci. Classification (NCBI taxonomy): domain Eukaryota; kingdom Metazoa; phylum Arthropoda; class Insecta; order Lepidoptera; family Noctuidae; genus Shargacucullia; species Shargacucullia verbasci. The sequence continues at coordinate 2,386,075 of OX387284.1, forward strand.
GAATATTTATCGTTACTAGCTTACATAAAGTAGTAAGGAAGAATTTCGATCGACATATCTAGATATCATATGATTACTCCAAGTGAATTTCGACTATGCGGATTCGGCTTTTTAGCTTGGGAGCATGGATACTGACGGCTAATTTGATTATATAATCATTTGTAACTATTAAAACAACGGATATTTCTCTTCAAATAGGCCAATGTTTGGCCACTGTGTCCGACTTAATGTTAAACAATCATGCGATCAAAAATTAAGGACTTTGGAAACCCAAAAACGTCATTATGAAACAGCTTAATTTTCATCACCTTTGCATAACACCGTTCTTTCTAAAAGTAGCAAAAAAATAATGGACGATCAGCCAGGCCAATGAGTGAAACACTCACCTATAAGCCCCTATGTCAACATATTAAGGTTGCTTTTCGCATGTCACACAAGTGTATGTTATCGGTAATGTTGGGAACATATGCGGGGGCACGCGCTCTTACATCACCGCGTTATCAGCGCGACTCGGGCTCAAACCCGCTACCCTATCGGACGAACGCAGGCTGAAATGTCGATAACATCACGACGTATGGGATGTGGGTTGAATTAAAAAGACGCTTGTTTTTAGATGTTTAAAAAGTCCCGCCAGCAATTTAACCGCCTTATTCATTATTGTATCAGAAAGCTCTAATAACTAAAAGGACTCACAAATCTGTTTTCAGGATTAGTATATAGTAGGAGGATTAGTATTAGTATATAATTTATGAATAAAGGGGACAAGTGTTTGGTAATAGGTACTTTCATAGGTGATTCTTGGCTATACATGTATAAAAAAAAATTAATTTTACGATTGGTAATACGACATTTTTTTTTCTATTTGCTATAATATTTTTTATGTTAGCAACAAGGTTGAGAGTAATACTCGTGGTTACAGACCTACATATTCATCCTAGATAGAGCATTATTTTATAGCGAAGCTCATCAGTAACTACCAACAGGACCATAAAATTCATGGCCACACTTCATCCCACACTCCATCCCACAAAATGTCAGACAGTAGTTTGATTACGCTGTCCACAGACTGTCATCATTACATTACATTTTTGTCGGAACCACACATCTGGTCATCCCTCAGGCGACACGATAACATGATACACTCGTCATCACTATCAAACTAAACGAAAATATGGGGATAAAAGCATAAATCTGTCAAATTCACAATTGCTGACTCACGTTAATAAATTCGGGCGCTTTAGGTGCAAGTTGTCCCCATTGACGCGTTCGTGCAATAGAAATATTGGGGCGCTCAAATTTGCGATAAGCGTTGCCCCCTTGTCCCTTGACGGGGGATATTGAACGCTTATATCTGCAGTGATTTGTTCTGTGGTTAGAAGGTAGAGGTATGGAGGTATTTATGTTATGTCACGTTTTTGCAACATGTTATTCAAATAAACAATGGTCCTTCGATACTTGTTGACGGAAAGAATTGTCAAATAATTCAGTCAGACTAAAAAAATTATGTACTTATTGTACACTGTATTATAAAACCTGACTTTGTTATCGCGCATTGGGTGAAAATACTTCAAGTGTTCATGCTGGAAAATACAAGTGTTAACGTCCTGATTAGAAACACTTTAAATCTACTAATACTCGTAGATTTTATCGCTTTGGTGTGGTCGCAAGCAGGATGCTTAGCGTGAGTCTGGAATTCGACCTGAGGTTGGGTTTTGGTAATCTTATTGGGTTATTCTGCCAGTAAATTTTCAGTAGCAGCCCGCATGTTAGAAGAGTGCCCGTTAGATGGCAGTAGGCTCTCTCCGTATTACATGCAACATAATAACGGCTTTGGAGGAGTGTATAATGGTATACCTCTGCTAATCCTTTGGGGAATGCAAGCGTGTGATGAACAGTAGAAGTCAAAAACAAATGGACCATTTCTTCATCTCCATCACTTTTAATTTCACAATCAATCTTACAATATACCGGTCCGCCAACTTCAAATAACCTTTCTACCCCAAAAACCTTCCATTACCAACTAAATCTCCCTAAATAAAATTGTTTTCCAAGAGATGGCGCATGATAAATGCCAGCATAAGTCGTGGCATGCCAGATCCAGGCATGTTAATCTCAACCGTCGTCTGCACCCACGGAGATATATCATGGGAATGTTGAGAGCATTCGTGGATTTTTCACATCATATTTTCTAGGTTTCAAGTTGGTTTTTATGGGGTTTTTATTGGTTGATGGTAGAGGGAATTGTAACACGCTATGATAAATTCTTAGGGAATTGTAAAAAGATTCACTAACATAACATAGCATCACGCCTGTATTCCCTGAAGGGTTTAGTAGAGGTGTATTATTGTGCCCACAAAATTAAGCGTTTGAATTTCATTACGTGTTTCATCTTTTTGAGGCTGACTGTACATTTATAGAATATTTAATACATCAATCTATGTATAGAATATTTTTGGACTAGTAAACATCTCTGGTAATAGTGTACGAACAAGCTCGTCCCCTATTACATGGGACTTTATGACGGCATCGGTGAAATGCAGATTTACAATGGTACAGCTTTGCCTAAACCTTCTTGGAAAACAGGCGTAATGCTATACTCTACGAAATCACACTATTAGCCTGTTTATATGACTCGATATCTATAAGCCAAGGACCCAGAAGAAGTGATTGCATAACATAAATTATGTAATCTATTCAATTAATCACTCGTTAATGTCCAATTAGTTAATTCGTGCCAAATGACAGATGAGCGTCCATAACTTATGAGTAACATATCCATCATAAAGACGCATCACATAGAAGCTATGAAGCTTGCTCCACATAACACACAGAATCACGTTAGTATTTCCTGAAGGGTTAGGCAGAGGTTTACTGTTGTACACCAGTATTTCGTCAATAATAGTGTGTCGCGGGTTCGATCCCCGCACGGAACAAATATTTGTATGATCTACAACAGATAGTTGTTTCGGGTCTAGTTGTGTGTGCATATGACATGTATGTTTGTAAACTGTACCCACGACACAGGAGAAATCCTAGTGTGGGGCAAAGATAAAAAAAAAAGTATAGTAACAGTAGGCGATCTTTGCCATCTACCGGACACAAACTCGAGGCTTCAGGGAATCGAACCCGAACAACATCACTCTTAGTAGTCGCCCTTGTGACAGCTAGACCAATGAGCCAGTTTTCATTTCATCATTCTTTGTCGTGTCGGTTACCTTTTTCATTATTTCCCAATATCTATAAATCCCATGAAAGAAATACTATTCAATTCTCTTGAATTATACCTCTTCAGGCTCAACTTTTTCCATAAAAAATAATAACCCGAATAATACAATATTTTGCACCTGACTCTACCTATTTTTAAATTATCTCACATCCATGGCATTGACATGTCTAATCACATGGAAATAATGGTTGAGCGAGCACATCGTTGTTGTCCTTACTGACCAGGCTATCATGACCTTCCACACCTCTCCCAACCACACAATTTAAACTTAAAAAAGAGTGGTCCTATACGGATCGAAGGACCAAGTTGGAATGGTCCTTTCATGGTGGAACGTATCTCCCTGGACCTTTTTTCGTAGAATTTCAGGCTTTTGAATAGAGAATAGTTTCCAGATGATTAACTTGCACCGTTAGGCACCGATTTGTTGCGAAAAATACGTCATCTGTAAGGAGTCTGCGATATGATTCCCGTATTTTTCTTGCATTTTATTATGATTCGGTTAGTGGGCTAGCAATTTTTTGGGTTTGTTTACTTCCTGATCAGAATATTATAGAACATCTTGGGAATATTGGATGAGCCTCAGGTAAATGGAAACAGATTTCGTTTTGAACTATTCATTTCATCGCTTGGTTTCCCAGATTTTTATGATCGTAGTAGCGTTGCTGTAAACTACCCTGAACAAGATTCATTTATCACTTTTTTATTTAATTAGTTAACAATTTACTTGGCTTAGTTCTGAACTATTCCCGTTAATATTAGATCTACGAAATATGTGAGGTATCTCAATAATTATTTATTATCAATATAACTCTCATTCGTCTAGTGGTCCCAAAAGCGTTCACTGAGCATTAGTTCCTGGTTTTTTGTTTTGTTAAAATTCTCATCAGCTGTGAGTTTATAATTGTGCTTGGTAGATGACAATAGGCTTGCATGAGACGGTATGCCAGGATAAGCGAAATTAATGTGTTCAGTATATATCTGGCTAACCTTGCGGAGAAACCAGGCGTAATGTGATGGTATTTATTAAATATAAATGTGATGTTTAGCGCTATTAAAAAACATTTTCAAAGCTGAATATTATTAACGAGTCATGTTGCCCAACTAAAAAAATAACTCACGAGCTAGACCCCGAAACATTAATCTATGTTTAACGTTAAACGCCTGTATAATTGAGGTCACATCAAAAACAAACATATTAATATTAACGTTACCTGATGCCTCTTAAAATCTACCAAAACTTAACTTACCACATGAACTCTTATTCCTCAACAATAAAATTCAAATTTGCATGTGCGAACTTTAATCGGAATTCGAAACTCTCAAACTTGGTTACCAAACAAACATGCACGTTTACCAGCTCTTAAGTCCCAAGAAATAGTGTTGATTTTCGTTTGTTTTACATGGTTGTTAAGTTTGTAAATGTTAGGGTCGCTCGGCCCTCGTCAAACGAACTCTGGTACAGACAGAGGTAATGAAATAGCTAGGAAATGAGGCGAGTGTAGTTGCCAATAGCAACGTTTCACATCACTCATTTGCGACAATGTTTTGAAGTCGGAACCGTATTAGGTTTACAATGGAGTACAGTGCTAAAATACATTAATACCTACCAATGTGTGCTCGTAATTACTCGTGCTTGATGTGTGGAACTTTGCTGCTTTGGTGAACAATGGGGACGCGAAACCTTTGATATAATTTGTAGACAGCTGAATGCCTAAAATATGTCAGGAAATATCGATCTACCGCTAAGGCCTGTGGTAATGAACGACCAATTAAGAGCCTGAAGTTGCCTGTTAGGGATTTTTTCCCTCATCATGTTGTACGGGAGTGATCTTTATGTTCAAGAAATTTTTAGTCCTAACTTAAAGCTCATAATATTGTCTCGATATTCATTGCCAGAATAGTTATCAATTACGATCGACATTACGCGGGAGACCCGCTGGTTGTCATCTTCTGTCATTTCAGCGTTGAGGTCTAAAATGAGAATTGATCATTAGGTAAGGTATAAGGTATTTACGGGCTGGTTGGCCACGTCTGAACGCGAGATTTGCGTGCGTAGAGGAATTTTAGACGAATAAGGGAAGACTGGTTTGAAAATTTATCATGCCGTGAAGGAAAGATTATCCAGAGAGTGAGGTCCATACCGGACTTGACTGCCCCGGTTCAACGGACGTGTCCGAACCGGGGCAGTTAAGTTCGGTATGGAATTAGGTGTCACTAGAGAATATTCTTGCTATGTAACTTAGGTCGTGAACAAAGTTAACCAAAGTTTTTAAGACTACGATTGTATGAATTGCATACAAATAATATATGTAGATGAGATATGACATCTGCGACAGTCAGTGGAATGTGATTAAAACTAATACTAAAATACCAGAACAAGTTGTAATACCTAGAACAGTGGGGGTAATTTCATGTGCCGTGATTTAATAAAACTCGTGTGTCTGTAAATAAGGAAACAGTAAGGCGTATTTTGGCCAAATGTCACAAAAACGCTGGAATGAAGCCATGTAGACGAATAATAGGTGTCCTTGTTAAATGTTACAAAACAAGTTTAACCCGTGTTTTACTGTTCCTTACAGGAGTACCAAGTTTACTTGATCGCGTGGGCGTATATCGCTTTTTCATTGGCACCCAATTTCCCGCTTAATGCCATGAATATATATTGAAAGTGTTGCCAACTATCCGCGCAGTGTTGCTAGACGAATAAAGTTTTGAGAGGTCTGGGTAACATAATCTTCTTTTAGAAAGAAAAAAAAAACAAGTTGGATTTAAAGGATTTTAGTTCATTTGAAAGGATAGATAAAATTTAATTCTAAATATCCATAAATAAATTATCATAATAAAACGTAAAATCGCGCCTATATTTTACGAAGTAGTAGGCAGAGGGCCATTTAAAAATTTACATTTCACCAAATTGCAGACAATTCCAAATTTCTGTGACTACAAAACCTTAAGCGGTATTTTATACGAATGAATTTTTTTATGTTTTCAGATTGGTCGTATGTCGTTTTTTAAGAAAGTATAAAATTGTAGAAGAGTTTTTGTTTGTCCGAAAAATCCGTTTTGCTTTTATCTCGCTAGAAACGTTCAACCAAACCTATTTCACTGACAATAAAACCGATCTATATCCGTCTCAAGTCTATCCCGCACTCACAAAAGGGGGTTATTTTGAAAAATGCCCAGCATCAACTACACCCATTAATATCAGCTTTTGTTTACCAACTATTTTTTTTATCTTTTTTCTACTTTTCATAATTTATGTCGACATTTTTAACCTTTGACATGCAGCTGAATGCCCCTGTTGCCCGGATGGATAGTAATGGAAATTTTATGGAGCTCTTTATGGCTTTTTGAGGGTTTCTTCGTGAAAACTGTGTTTTGTTAAAAAGAAGCGTTTTGAATGAAAATGAGGGACGATGGTGGGAGACGAAAATATTTTAGGGATATTTTTATGGTGTGGACAAAGGTGTGTTTAATGGTTTTATGTTTGTGAGAAAGTATGGTAATAATATTCATGTCACGAGATGAGAAGATGATATTTTTTGTAAGTTCCTTAAAAGTTGCAAACGCAATAGGCACACAGGATCACAGTGGTATTGTGTGTTCCTGTGATATTTGTTCCATACAAATAATTTATAAAAATCTTTAATCAATCTATTTTACTATAAATACATTATTTCATCTCCTTAATTTACTTTTTTTACAATCCTTTACATTTTTTCTGGCAAAACAGTTAAAGGTGTATGGAAGGAAACCTCACAATACATGCCGTGTCAAAGAGTACCGCCTTTTGTATCCGGTTCTGGATCCAGCGAGAGGCTCTTAAAATATTTTGTGATTTATTTATAAGAATAATTACCGAACTAACAACTTTGTTCAAAAGGTACATTAATGCAAATGTAATTATTTCAGGAGTGTTGGTAGTCGCTTCCTTGGCAACTCCTCAATGGTCAATGACGTAGGAACCTAGAAACGCTCAAGAAAAATTTCATTATTATTAATAAATCTTTATCCGTCATTTTATTTTAAAATTCTCAATGATTTACTTGGCTATAATACTTTGCTTCAAGAAAACTGTAGATAAATATCAGAACTAATATTTTTGAACATAAATTGTCTAGCTCCGATATTGACGGTGCAATAAAAATATTAGACATACACAATCTATGGAATATAGGACCGTACTGTTGGATCTCGTTGGATTATCACTTTTAAAAAGACAACGAAACGGTTCCTACACTCACTGAAAACATTCGTGTAATTGTATTACTGTTTAAACACGTCTTCAAATTTTTGATGAACATAACAGCATAAGCGACTTTAGAATTGAAAAAATAAGTTTTGACGACATGGTTGGCGAAGTGGCTAATCGATTAGCTTTCTGCGCTTCATGTAACGAGTTTGATTCCCACACGTTACAAATATTTGTATGATCTACAGATAGTTGTTTCGGGTCTCGCTATGTGTGACATGTATGGTTTTAAACTGTACCCACCTGGTACCCACAACACAAGAGAAATCCTAGTGTAGGGCAATGTTGCTTAGAACAAAATAAATAAATAAAGAGATATCAGCTTTTAAGAAATTGACTTCTTTTACAATAACCAAGAATCAAAAATATCGATCCATTTTACAGTGAAATTCGACTTGGTAACCAATGGTAGTGTCTCGAAACAAACATCAAGACGGCTCTCTATAACAAATTACCTGGACGGTGATTTTCACCCGTGTACAGTAAATAGGTATCTTGCAAGGCTATCTACAGTGTGGGCATCGTTTATTGGTTATAATATATTTAACAGAAAAGAGTTAGGAATATGATATCAACACAAAAAATACGATACATTTTTTTACATTCATTGAGATTTACATGTTTTTCTTCAAAAATAGTTATTACTTACCTACTATTTTTTTAGTTAAATAGTTTAACTTAATAAATAAGAAAAAAAAACATAAAAACGCTCATAAATTAAAAAACGAAAAGAAAATTATTATGACCTTCCAAAATCAAATTTAAAATACTTTCCAATAGTAGGAACTTTTAAGTTCTCAACGCACCACCAAATGTATTTCTTCGACAACTCTATACAAGTCAATGACCGTTACTTTCCTCTTTACTTGAACAGCTGACTTTCAATACCTATTCTTAAGCTTTGGCCCCACTATAGAACCGCCTTGTGTTTTCTAAGGCCCGGCCGTTGCCCGTCTGCTGCGTATAATAGAGATGTGCAGATTTGTATTGCATATCTAGAACCACCGCTTTGTACGGAACCCCTTACATTCCAGATTCCAGTCTTTAGTCTAGACTAAATGAGGTTTTATATTGAAGGTTGATTAAGGTTCAAATTAGTTTTAATATAGGAGTTCATTGGTTGAGTTTATTAAATGATGTATTCACAGTTTAATTAAGTTGCTTCGTTGGTAAAGTGAGGAAAGTTTTATGGCATAGGGTCCTAATTTGATTCCCGAGACCTGCAAAATGTACGTACATACTTGCTTAATTAATTTTTGTACTAGAAGGATCCGTTTTACTATCAATAATGGCTGACAAGAATTGGGTCTTTCGGTTTATGACAAAAAATCATCAAGAGACTAAAGAATTATTAAAAACAAATCACTAAGGACCCGGAAATATTAATTAGACGGCACGTTTGGCGCAATGGCTGTGAGATCGACTGCTGCACTACGGGTCGCAGGTTTATATAATCTACAGATAGTTGTTCTAGGTCTGGGTGTATGTTCATGTGAATATTTGTGTTTGTAAACGCACCCACGATGAGGAATTATTCATAGAGAGGGGCAAAAATTAAAAAAAAAAGAAATGAAGTGTTAAATGTCATTAACATTCGATCAAACGACAACATACTGTATAAACTACATCATATGCATGATACCGAAAGATTTACATTCCTTCGTTAGTTCCCTGACGACACGGTTGGCGCAGCGGCTAAGCGATTAGCTTTCTGCACTACGTGTCGCGGGTTCGATCCCCGCACGGAACAAATATTTGTATGATCTACAGATACTTGTTTCGGGTCTGGTTGTGTGTGTATGTGACATGTATGTTTGTAAACTGTATCCATGACACAGGAGAAATATTAGTGAGGGCGAAGTTTGAAAAAAAAAAAAACATACTGTATAAACTACATCATAATCATGATACCGAAAGATTTACATTGCTTCGTTAGTTGACGACAGCAACTAAATGTGTATGATGTTAATATTTATGGATCGAGAACCCGTAGTACCTCAACTGTCAGCGATGACATGCCAGCAGAGTGACAGTGTAAAGTGAACCCACTTCACATTGCTCACAGCTCACATTTGAAACGTCATGTTTAATTAAATGCACACGAATAGGGTGGAAAAACGGGTATACAGTGTGTTGTGGATTTGAGATGTTTTTGTTTAATACAGGGTGGCGCTTTAGTCACCTGAATTAGTAAGGAAATTTTAAGCTCGTACCTAAAAAAAAATGTAACGTAACATAATAATAAACATATAGTATTGCGCTTATATTCCCCGAAGGGTTAGGCAGAAGTATACTATTGTACACCCACATTTCGCCGATACCGTTATATATATTCCCGTGTAATAGAAGGTGAGCCTATTCCTATCTACTGGGCACAGTTTCAGACTCCGTGCCGCTTCTAACTCTAACTCTCTAATTTCCATAAAGAAAAACTCAAAAACACTGCCCGACCAGGGAACTGAACCCGGGATTTCATGCTCAGCACTAGACCAATGAGGCGGTCAAAAATATATGTGATTATGCAACATCATCTTGAAGGGCGGCGGGGTTCGGTACCTCAGATGGGATGTTATAATTGAGACTGCATCAAAAAACACATGCCATATATTTAGGCGAAACATTAAGGTACTATTTTTTTATTGATTTTGGTAGTGTCGTTGTCCAGATTCACCTAATTAAATAGTGCAGGTGACTAAACCGCCCTGTATATAGATGTTACACGTGGATACAACGAGGTCACACAAAACTCGGTGCCGATTCGCCTCACATTGTTGCAAATTATCCTCCTTCGCAAATACCCTGAAGTTTCTTACTACTGAAGTTACAAAACGATCTCATTACTTTGGCAACATAATGCCAGTGTCGGAGAGGTGCCGGAAGATGGATCGGCCAGTTTTACCGGCGCCGTAATGAGAGTGATCGCGGCTTTATCTGCCGGCTTGATGTTTGATGGATGCCTGGCCATTGGTAGTTAGGGGGAGATAATGGCACGGGAAATATGTGCCGTCACGCCTGATTCGAAGAGGGGTCGGCAGAGGAGTCGTTTGAAATTAGTTTTAAAAAAACTAGATTTTACATAGCATCATTCCTATGACCCCTGAAGGAAGGCAGAAGTGTACTACATATTGTAAAGCCACATCTCGCCAATACCGTTATTGAGTTCCATGTAATAATGGGCGAGCCTATTACCATCTATCGGGAACATTTCTAAACTCCGTGCTGCCATTAAAAAACTCCAAACAGTAAATCCCAATATCACTTTGCCCGTCCCGGGAATCGAACCCAGGATCTCACGCATAGCAGTCGCGCCTGCGACCACTAGACCAATGAGACAGATTTTTATGCATTGAAAATTTGTTTCTAATTACTACGTACGATTGGCGAGAGTAGAGGAAAATATCAATTTGGACCCAAAAAAAGACAAATTCCCAATCATTAACATCAGATTTTTTTCTGAACGAAACAAACTTTAACTTTTACATGCACTTAGTAGCGCCCATGATGCCCAATGAACTTATTGAACTCTAGACTAAACAAAACTGTTCCAATATTAATTCAAAAGACCAAAAAAGTAAGTCAACACATGTTCCTACATGACATACGTACATAAATTAATAATATTGTGCGCGCGCTGTGCGGGGGTCCCACGGTATGGCGACTATTTTCGTTGCGTGCATTTCGTTCACAGCTGGTGAACTAATTACGTTGAGTCCATTCATAAAGTTTTGTTTATGTTCAGAGTATTCTTGGGCTCGCACACGATGGGCCATGGTGGACAAACTTTAACATCTATCGATGGACTCGCTAGTGTTTTTTCTGTAAACTTGTTTATTAAGTATATTACTAGGATTTCATTGACTGCCTGATTGGTTCAGTGGTCGTAAGCGTGACTGCTGAGCGCGAGAACCTTGGTTTATATGTCCGGGTCAGTCAAAGTGTTATTGGGTTTTTCTGTATTGAAATTCTCAGTAGCAGCACGGAGTCTGGAACTCTGTCTGGTAGATGGCTTAGCCTCTTAAATAGATGTTTACGCTGTCAGTACATAAAGTAAAACAATGACAAAAAGAAACAATCTTAGCATTTAAAAAAAACATATAACATAGCATCACGCTTGAAGGGTTTCCTGAAGGGTTAAGCAGAGGAGTATAAATATACATCCACGTTTCGCCATCTACAGAGTTCCAAACTCCGCACTAAACTGAGAATTTTCATATAGAAAAACCTATAGACTATTCATATAAAAATATTTTGCCCAAGCCGGGAATCGAACCTCATTCTCAGCATTAGGTATTAGCGACTACGAGACCAATGTCCAGTTAAAAACACAAAACAAAAAACGCTACGACCAATATCTTATACATGATTTCTTTTGTTCACAGGTAAAAACAAATCAACATGGATAGCTATCTAATTCACGGCTACAGACACCACATCCTTGGTACTTGGACTTGGTATCGAGAACTTGACCCGTATTACGGACTTTAAAAGTAAAAAAGAAAATTATAATATACTAGCTATACATTGTAAATGTGAGTGAGATCTAGGTTGAACGCTCTTAATTTCATTAATTCTCACGATAACTGATGCATGCTTGCACTCTGTTGCAACAGGTTAGCTCAAATAGTGGCACTTTCTTCAAAAGTCTATTCCACCCTGTATTTGTCTCACATAAACCCTTACATAATTACAATCTGTCTGGACTTTAAAATAGACTTTGACCCCTGAGTTTGTTTCGGCGTTTCTTCTCAGGGATAGTCATAGGAAATGCCGACGCCATCTAATTTAAAAAAGACGTGTAAAAGTGATTGAAAAATCCTAATTGTAAAATAAATAATTTCATTTCCACTCGGGGCTTCGCCCGCGTGGTTTACGAACCCGTAGATTTTTCCGGGATAAAAAGTAGCCTATCTGTTATTCCAGACTATAATCTATCTCTGTGCCAAATTTCATCCAGATCCGTTCAGCCGTTCTGGCGGGAAAGAGTAACAAAGATACATCCATCCATCCTCACAAACTTTCACATTTATAATATTCGCAATATACGGGTTCACAGTCTATATCCACCATTACCAACATATGTATACATATCATCATCTGCCTAGCCTTTTCTCTAATTACATTGGAGTAGGCTCCTAATCTAACCGGTTGCTGCTGAATATCAGTATTACGCGGAGTGACTGCCATCTGACCTCCGCCATCCAATTACAGGGAGACACTGATACTCTAAGATTAGATCGATTGTCAGACTTTTGGGCTGCAAAAGTTATTCGTTCGACAACCGGGATCAACTGCATAACGTACTTACCGAGGCATAGACGGGTCTCGATGTGTTAAAAGCGGTCACCCATCTAAGAACTGACTGCAGCAAGCGCTGCTTAACCTCGTAGTAGCTTTGTAGCTATGAGCCTTCTCGACATAAGTATATAAATTACAACACAAGAGACTTTCCAAAAAGTAAAATATCTAACAGTTTCTTTCATCTAGGGCTTCAACAATTCTACAGAGTTACAATCCTTAGACGGGATCTAAGCAATATTTAATAGACTTCGTAGACGGGACTAAGTGCTTAGGTACGGAATTTAATTTAGTTTGGAACTGTGACTTTATTTTATATATTTCTTAAAGTCTACAATCTAAAGGTATAACTATAACAGCTGCATCTATAAATTCAGCGTTTAAAAATAAGAAATAAAAGAAGAAAAGAACAAAAATTTGTTCTTTTTATAAAGTATTTCAATATTCCGATTTATAATAATTTATTAATATGATACTGAATAAACACGCAGAATATTCTTCTTTCTTCTTTTCTTCTTTGATATAGTTGATATAGTTATTTGGATTTTCACAAATCCAAAGATATCGATTGCGCATCAATTAAAATTACACTAAATTCTTGTTTACAGTCAAATCTTAGTTCAATAAAACCATAAAAAAAATTAACATAATTTATAAATGTCTAAAAATGATGCTTTAATAAAAAGATGCAGATAACATCGCAGACAAAATCTAGTAAGTCTGTAAAACATACAAGTAAATAACTCAAACTAGTAAAAATTTAACAAAACTCTCGACTCGTACAAAATAAACGGTTGGTGAAATAAAAATCGAGGATTTATACGAGCATATTTCACGTTTATTGTGTAGGTACCTACATTTTATTTTTATTTTCGCAACGTTTCGGGCCCTCTATCATCGTTATGAATTTTATTTATATATTCTTAGGGTGGACCTCAGTCTAGTCTGTTCAAATAAAAAAATATTTGTATCTAAATATTGCTTCTATAATCTTGAGTGTTTCTACTGATTCTCTTGTCATTTTTCTTGGTCGATTTTAAAGCTTTATTGTAAACACTGTATGGATATATTATTATCACACGAATTAAGAATCAAACTGTATTATTAATACTACAAATCGTTTTTTCGGGCCTGGGTGTTTGTGAGATGTATG